>BSEG01000003.1:31637500-33021250 GCA_036245055.1 Diospyros kaki
GTGCCAAGGAAAATCTAAAATGCTGTTAGGATATTAAAATAAATAAATAAATAATAATAATATATTAAAATAATAAAAAAAATTAAATAATAAAAATAAATAAATAAAAATAAAAATAAATATATATATATTTTATCTGATCCGAATTGAACCGACCGATCGACCCAAGGATAAATCTATAATTAGAACAAAATGGCTTTTCAAGAATAGATAGGATAAAAATAGAAACGTGATATTTTTCAAGACCTTAGAATAAAAACTCATAATATTCCAATAAAATATGATATTACAGATGCTATAGCCCTAACCAAAAATTTGGTGTTTCATGTTCAACACATTGAAATTAAACATCATTTTATTAGGGATCATGCTCAAAAAGGAGATTTAGAATTTAAAGACACAAATCATCAAGTGGTGGATTTATTCACAAAACCCCTAGATAGGAAAATATTTGAATACTCTAGAAGTAAACTAGGAAGGATTGTGTCTTGACGTTCTTGAAAAATGTGTGCTTAATTGAATATGCTCAATAAGTGTGTGTGATATATAAAATCCTATATCCTTTAAAATATATATATATATATATAGATTGTGATTTATGATTGTCAAAAGCCAAACTTGTTTTGCATTTTGGTTATAATAAGACATGCATATGATTATTGAGCTAATTGGTATTTATTCTTGTGTATTACTTGAGTAAGAAATTATGCTAATATATGCTTTAAGGATCATCTTGCTTCTTGTAATCATCTATATGTAATGATCCTATGTTATAATCCTAAGTTTGGGATATGGTACCTATGGTTTGATCTCTTGTAAAGAGATTGAACATATGGATTGAATGTCATATTTTTGGCTACTTTAAATTAAAAATAGAACATTTTGCTAATGTTATGTGATTACAAGTATGGCTATAATTATCAAAAGAGAAATGTATGTTCTTAAAACATATCCTTAATGTCTCTTGCATAAAATCTACCATAACTTGTTTAGATTTATATTTTTGGATGACCACTTATTTTTGAATATATGGAAAGTTAGTACATATGGTTCATTCCTCCTATTTATGGCCATTGATATGTTTTACCCTTGTGAAAATTATTTAAATTGAGACAATTACTATTTTTATATGAAAAATGTCTCTATGGCCAAAACCTCCCGTATAAGTTTAAAGGGGAGTTTTTCAAAAGAGAGTCTTTCTATTTTCTTGAAATAATATATTTCACTCAGATAGTGATCATTTGATGTATATGCCTATAATATGATGTATGGCTATGCAATTGATCTAGTGCTTTGATTGTTTAAATGTGAGTGATTATATGAAAAGATATAGATCGGCTCTAATGTGATCATGAGTATGCAATATGTATGAAATTTCTTTTGGCATCTCATGAGAAAGGTTTATGTAAATGACATATGCTCAATTTTTTTTATATTAATAGTGTCATCTTAAGTGGGAACTTGTATGTGCTTATTGAATCTTGATTCTCTAACCTTGTTGGTTATGTCATCTAAAGGGGGAGTTTGTGAAATCTCATGTAAGTACTCCTACAACTCAACTATTTTTAAGTTCTTGGTTTAAGGGGGAGTATCTAAGTATGGTTGACTTGTTTTCTAGTCATATTGGCTTAAGGAGAAGTGTTTCAACCTCATATTGTTTGTTATCTAAAAATCATTCCATTGTTGATAGAGAGATATGTATTAAGGGAGTTATATGTATCGTTGCTTGTGATATTTTACTCTTGTGTTTAGTTTTGATGATGAAAAATTTCAAATGGTTTTTATTTTCTCTCAATCAAAGCATATGGTTTGGAAACAAAAATCAATTTCAAAGTGCTTTGTTAAAATGATCTATGATCTTTTATATTAGTTGGAGATTAGCATAAACAAGTTAGTAGATCTAAAAAGAATCTCCTCGAAATCGTTGGTCAAAATAATTCTAAGGCAAAAGACCGACTAGAACATGTTTTTGAAAGTGTGTTCATTTTTAGAAAACTATCTCCTGGTATTTTGATATCTAATATCTCTTGGTAATGAAATGGTTTTGATAAATGTCTATATGAATGGTTTTTGATAAATGACTATATGAAAATCAATTTCTACTATGTGGATTATATGAATGAGAAAATGCATTTTTAGTATATAAGTCTTAAAGCAAGATATGAAATCCTTTTGAAGAAATATTGAGTATGGTTGAAAGAATAATTTGCTTCAAATTATACTTTTGATAATCTCAACTTGCTTGTTAAGAATGATTTGTTTCAAATCATACTTTTGATAATCTCAACTTGCTTTAAAGATAATCAAAATGAGTTTTTAAAGAATCGAATAAGGATGTATTGAAAATTCAAGATTTTCAAAAGAATAGTCGACTACCAAGTTCATTCTGTTGACTATGCTTTGAAATAGTCGACTATTTTGATTGTTCTGTCGACTATTCAAGCACCTGTCGACTATTTTAGCATCTGTCGACTATCGAGTAAAAATAGTCAACTATGCCTTCTGATCTGTCGACTATTTTTGTTCATAAATTTCAAAAATTTCTTCATATTTCAGCATCTGTCGACTATTGGAATGTGTCTGTCGACTATTGAAATTTTGTGTTATAAGATAGTCGACTATTCGTTTTGTCTGTCGACTATTTCTTGCTTTACTTGTAAAAATAGTCAACTATGTATTTCTTCTATCGACTATTTCTTTTTGTAGAAAGCTCCAACGGCTATTTTTTCAAATCCCAACAGCTCCAAACGGCTATATTTCTCTTCAACTTTGTGGGACACTTATATATACATGTCATAGATGATCAAGAGAAGGCTAATGGACGGGAACAAATTAAATTGAGCTTACATTTTACACTCGTTTCTATTTATATTCACTGTGCTTCTATTTTCTCTCTTCAAGGCTGTGATCTTAATTTGTTTACATTCATTTAAGCCTTGTATCATTTTTGAGAGACATTGTAACTAAGAGATTCATCTCTTAGATTCTCTCCAATTATATATTTCTTGTTTTCCTAGCTTGTATAGCTAGAGGGCCCATTTGAGTGGGAGGTTTTGTAATTCCTAGTCTCGGACTAGAGGACCTACTTGGTTTAAGTAGGGGGTTTTAGTGGATGGTTTGAAAAATCCTTAGTGAGGAGCTAAGGTAGTGGATTAGGCTTGGGTTAAGCCGAACCACTATAAATCTTGGTGTTCTTGTGTGCCTGTGTTCTTTAAAACATCTTTATCTTTCCAAGCATTTTATTATTCTTCACTCAGTTCACATATTTATATGTGTAAACTTACATCTTTCATTTTGTATGTTTAATGTTTTAAATCACTAAAACCTCAATTGGGTCAAAAAGGATTTTAAGTTTCTACCAAGTTTTTAAAATAACCAATTCACCTCCCCTCTTGGTGTGTGCCATAGAACCTACTGTTCTAACAATTGGTATTAGAGCCTAACTCCCTGTTTCAAGGTTTAACAACCTGAGGAGAGATCCATGGCTCTTAAGGAAGGTTATCCTACTAATATGGCACCTTATTTTGATGGCTCTTATTATGATTTTTGGAGAAAAAGAATTTGTATTTTCATGACATCCATCGATTGTTATTTGTGGTATATTGTGGAAAATGGTTTTGTTTTAAAACCAAAGATGGAATGGGATGATCGTGATAAAATGAATTTTTCTTTTAATATTAGAGCTATCCATATTTTACAGCATGTCCTAAGTGATGATATTTATGTTAAAGTTTCTAAATGCTCCAATGCTAAAGATATTCTAAACACTCTTGATTCATTATATCTTTCTAACAAATGTTGTGAGCAAGTTGATGAAAATTCACAGGTTGAAAATTCATTGAATCATCAACAAATAGAGGAGAAAGGAAGTTCTCGTGCCTCTAGTGAAGAAAACTCAAACATGTGTTTCATGGTATATGAAGAAGAGGAGGTAACCTCTACTTCTACTCTTGTTATTGATATTGATCATGAGTCTAGTTCTTCGTATGCTTATAATGATGACAGTGAGAATGATTTTTCAAATGAAGAGTTATTGAATGCTTTGAATGATTTATATGAAAATTTTGAAAAGTTATGTTTGAAAAATAAAACTGTTCAAATGAAATTAGATTTATTGTCAAAAGAATTGGAAGCATTAAAATCTAAGAATGAATATTTGATTACTTCCAATAAAGAATTTTTGAAAGACAAAGTTTTGGAAGAGTTTGAATTGAAATCCTCGAACAGTGCATCAAATGAGATATCCATTTTAAAAGAGGAGATTAAAAATTCTTGTGATCATGAAATAGGTGTTCAAAATTTTATTAGTCAAAGAGCTCATGTCAAAAGCTCACATTTACGCACCTATCATGAAATTAAATGCTTTTATTGTTGCAAGATAGGCCACATGGCATTTTGTTGTCCTTTTAAAAGGAAATCAACTAGTGGTCTTAATTTGAAATGGATTCCTAAGGAAACTAAGCCTTCAAATGTTTCTCATGCAAATCCTCAAGAATCCAAGCATGTTTTGATACCTAAAAACTCTCATTTTAAGAGGAATGTGCATAAGGATAAAAAGCAAATAATTGTCACAAAAAGGAAACAAAAATCCTTTGCTTCACATCCTAGCTATTGGTATCAATTTAGAAACAAAGACTTGGAAAGAAATAGTCCACATAGGTTTAAACAAATTTGGGTTCCAAAGGGAACCTTCTATGCTAACAGTGGTGATCCCAAGGTGGTGTCGGCACCAAAAGCTTGTGGATGATTTATTTTTGTAGGTTGCTTGACATCCAAATGGGACTCAAAATAAAATTTGTATGGATGTATCAAGCATGAAAAGAAAATGAGGATGAAGGAAAAAATCAACTCCATTAGATTCTCATTTTACCAACCAAGAGTAAGAGATATTTAAATTTCATCCTTGGTGGTATATTTCTTTCCTTAAACTCTCTGTTTATAAGTTTTGATGATCTTGAGTTATGACTGCTACACTACACTGCACATTTATTTATCAAAACTACAACCAAATTCATCCAACGTCAATCCTCTTATTAAAGCAGGTGTAGGGCGATTATACTTGCCAGTGTGCGAGTGTGCGTGTAGTACAATTTTAAATTTATATTTCGGTGAGTCCGAGTCGATTCACAGGGAGATTATTTATGAATGAAAATGAAGATCACAAAATATTTGATTTTAAGAGGTAATTAAGATGATCTAAAGACAATAATTAAAGCTAAACTAATATTGAATTTAAGTAGCTTGGGTCAAGACAATTTCAGTGCCAAAATCAATTAATTCCCGATTTAATAGAAAAGATCAGTAATATTCATCTAATTTAAGTTTTGCAGATCTGTTAGTAATTTTAGTTCAAGATAATGATAATTCTTGTTTAAGCAATCTCCATACGTGGCATGAAAATTCTAGGTTAAGTAATTACCATAAATTGAATTATATTCCACAGACAGATTTTATAGATATAGATTAATCATTTGGGTTTGGGTATGAAAACATTTCCAGGTTTAGCAATCTCCATACGTGGCATGAAAATTCTATGTTAGGCTTATGCTCCAATCCAAACTCAAAGATACACTATACGCACACTGCTCAAATTGAATCAGATTAATATTACATATTTTAAGCGCAGCTTTCTTTGGGAATCATTGGCGATGGACACAGTCCTTGCCTTAACCCAAGAATGGATTTAGCTACTCATCTTCATTTTAAAACAAAATGGCAGGAATTTAAATGACGGGAATTAAAAGACAGTATTTAAAAGACAATTTTTTAACCGACCATATAGGCGGTATATAATTGAAAGACAATAATTGAAAGACTATTTTTTAACCGACCATATAGGCGGTATATAATAAAAAGACAATATGAATAACATAATACAACTATATGGAAACAAAGGTTAAAGATTTAAGAGAGAAATTCTAAGAACAAAACTATATAGAAACTAAAATTGAAAATTTAAGAGAGAAATCTAAAGATCACAACTATACTTTTATTATAAGAAAATCTAATCCTTACAAATGCACCCTAAATGCTCTATTTATAGGCTAGAAAATGTAATGGAAACTATTCAATTATATAATTTAATAATACAAAATATCTAATTAATGATGTAAGCGATGATGTAATTCCAACTCATGATGTAAGCGATGATGTCACTCCAACCCATGATGTAAGCAATGATGTCACTCCAACCCATGATGTAAGCGATGATGTCATTCTAACACATGATGTAAGCGATGATGTCATTCCAACCCATGATGTAAGAGATGATGTCATCAATTTGTGGGACTTGGGCTTTTCATATTTTTGGGCTTGGGCCTTCCTTGTGTTGGGCTTGAGCTTGGGCTTGGGCTTTCATTGTGTTGGGCTTGGGCTTTCCTTGTGTTGGGCTTGAGTTTGGGCTTGGGCCCTCATTGTGTTGAGATTGGGCCTTCCTTGTGTTGGGCTTGAGTTTGGGCTTGGAATCCATATATTATATATATTATATTATATATATATATTTTTATATTTTATATATATTTTTATATTAATATTTTTAAACTTGCATGCAATCACAAAATGCATAATAATATTCAATTTAAACCATTTTAAGATCAAAATAAGAGTGAAATTATAATAAAAATTTTACAAAATTGACCACTAATCACACCCCCCAACTTAAACATTGCTAGTCCCATAGCAATTAGACTTTATACTGGCCAGATTTATTCGCAATAATCACATGAATATAAAAATTTTAAATTCGAAACAGAAATACATAGAACAGAAGAAGCCATCTGTCATACAGTCGAATATTCTAAATCAGATTTCGGTCAAAGGTTATACAATCTTAGGAATGGCAATTAGGATGATCATTATTCTACCTTATTCCCTCGAAGTTTCGACTTCAAACCTTACTATAGATTTTCCCTAAAAAAAAAAAAAAAAAAACGATTCCTCGGGTGTACACACAAGGGGGTCACCGTTTTAAGAGTAAATGTAAAACAAGTTCAAACTCGGTGTCATCCCAAATACAAAGAACGTATTTTCATGAAAGAACATGGAATTTAACATAGCTTCATGACTAGAATAATGCCATAGATTAATAATTTCTGAATTTAAATAGAATTCCCTACTCCAAACTCGAATCCTGAGATCACATGATTTATAGCATCAAGAGGGACCAAACTGGGTTGTAATGGGGCTATGAGTTTAATACGGGTTGTCAAAGAAAAGGGTAAAATGTGCAAAAAGTGTGTTGGGATTTTTTTTTTGTTTTGGACACTAATATCAAATTGGACATATTGTTTTCTCGAACATTTATTTTGAAACACTTGTGCCGAAAAGCTAAGAGAACTTCCTTTTTTTTTTTTTTTTTCTTTTTTATATGAAAACACCGAGATAGATTGATTCCTAGAAACACACCAGGTTGGACAAATTTCATATGGTTACAAGTTAGACGGAGGTAAGGAAAGAAATTGTGCTAAAAACAGCTCAAATGGACTAACAAGGGAGGTTAATGTAAAGAAAGAAAAAGGTTAATAGGCTCAAATTGAAAGAAATTGACCCCCCTATCATGCTTCTACAAAACGATGTTACTTAGTCAACTAATTCAGAGTTTGAAACTAGCTAAATTCATCTGCTATTTTACTAGACATTTAAAGCAAATTGATATTTTGAAGCTATTGAAAAGATAAGATAAACAATAAAGCGCATTTAGAGTAAGTGTTATTTCACTCAGAAGTAACGATTATTAGGCTCAAACATTCACTCGGGTAATAGTCTCCACTTCTGTTGATGGATCATGCAGTGTGCTAATCAGCTAATTACCATTGCCTTTGACTTTATGATCGATAAACCAATTTCTAATTATTGAACACCTGATGCATGCAAATCACCTATTCTAATTCCATACATATACGTTTTCAAATAAGAAATTAATGCATTCATGATTCATATTGCAAATTCAACTAGCTATCAGTGTATAATTCCAAAGCTTTAGGGATAGCATTATTTAAAACACACACATTTTTTTTTTAATTTTTAATACACACAAAACTACAAGCATGCAATTGCAAATTCACAGTTAAACATAGACCAGATAATTCATAAATATACCTTACTCCCCCTAACTCGAATTGCAGTAATAAAATAGGGTTGTTAGGAATACCTGTAACTCCATAAGTCTGTAAGTTTATTGTGAACTGCTAAATCTTTAACAAACAAGTGAGAATACTCTACATATATATATTTTTTTATATTTTTTTAATTTTTTTTTCACACTGAAATTAGAAAAATTCATGCAAGTCATATAATAAAGAAATGCGTCTCAAGAGTACAAAAAGTACTCCTTACTCAGCCATCTTATCATAGACTTGCCTAACAACATTTCATAATTTTTTTAAATAAAACATAAAATAAATTCATACAAGTCAAAATAAACAGATGCGTCTCAAGAGTATAGAAAAGTACTCCTCACTCAGCCATGTTATCATAGACTTGCTCTCCTCAGATGGATAAATCTAAATTAATCGGACCCCTTTTGCGCTTGTTTCTAATTACCTTAGACCAGTCTATCCGAGGCTCGTAAGGATCGTGCTGTGGAACATAAGCATGTAATTTCTCTAGCAGCTCCTCAATGGTGGATGCAGAAATGAGAATCTTTCTTGCTGAAAGAGAAATGAACTTTTGTTCCACAGCCTGATCAAGAAAAGAGAGCAACCCATTAAAAAAATGGTTAACGTTTAAAAGTCCAATGGGTTTGGTATGGAGATTGCTTTTGGCCTAGGAGATTATACAAAAGATTTCTTCAAGTGTACCAAAACCTCCTGGTAAAACAATGAAGGCGTCTGACTGATAAATCTTATAAGCCATGCGCTCAGACATAGAAGTCGTTCTTATAAGTTGACCTCGTGTATTCCCGAAAATCTGTGGATCAGCCAAAGGGATTGGCATAACACCTACCACATATGATTGCCCAAGATGTGCAGCCTATGAAACACATCCATTCAATCCACGACTTCCCTCTCCATAGACCAAATTAATTTTTCTCTTTCCCAATTTTAAGCCAAGTTCGCTTGCTGCAAGTGTGTAACAAATATCACTCCCAAGTTGAGAGCCACATAGTACACATATGGTCTTGATTCGACGAATTGATTGGCCTTCCATTTATATTAGTTCTTTATGTATGCCCTGAAAGTAGAACTGGTTAAAGAAGTTTGGAAATAAAAAGTAACTACATAGAAATTCAACAATAAACATAAACAAAAATCATGCGTATATACAAGTAGTTGTGATTGTGGCTCACATCTTCCTCTGGTTTTACGTCCAGAAACGGCTTAAACACCTTCTATGAAGTGGGGATAGGCTTCCCATCCAATTTTCTTAAAGATTGGCAAACATGGTCAATTATAGTCAGATTCCCAATACTATAGCGTTGGTGGTCACTTCTAAACTGGGTCCATAAAGCAAGAATTTCTTGTTGCACTATTCCACACGGATGCGTCTCAAGAGTCAATCAGATATCATCCAAAGACTCCTTACTCAGCCCATCTTTTATGAAACTAATTTTATCTTCTCAATTTATGGAAGTAAACCCCACAGATTTGCATCGTGTGTTACAAGTCCATCGAGCACATTTGTGACAACCATTTAATCTTTTTGCTCTTCATTTTTTCGAAAAACTACTCTTTCCCAATCTTGGAAAGTGCTTAAAACTAGATGAAGTTTCGCCAAGAAATCGAACTTTTGCTTCAATCAACCAGTGAATATCCTCAGGGATATTTTTATACATCAACATCCTAAGTCTTTCACACCTAGTGGCACAAATATTTTTCAAATCATTTTGTGGGAGAGATGGATAGTACTTGCGAATTTTCGAGAGCTGAAGATCCATTTTTTTTTTTTAAAAAAGACAACTATAGTAAGAGAAAAGTAAAACAAAATTATGAATCTTACAAAAAGAACGAGAGTACCTGATCGGAGAATAACACAAAGGAGAGAAGATTGAGCTCAAAGAAGTGTGGCTTGCCTCATATAGATACGACTCTCTTATAGGGCAGTGGAAGTCACCATTCCAACAACCACACTTGGCTCGAGGCGTGCCACAAGTGTAGGGTCACGTCTGACATCTCTTTTTTCAACGTTCGACGTCTCATTTTTTAACTTTCGGCGTTTCTTTTTCTTTATAGGGTAGTGTGATTGCACTGCTCAAGAAAAGTGGTTGCCATTAGCGTTAAGTCTGTCTCCCTCTTTTCTTTATTTTATTTTTTTGTATATATATATATTTATTTATTTTTAAAAAGTAAAAATTTTATTTTATTATATATATGTACATATATATATTTTTTTAAAGTTTTTTTTTCTTTTCTTCCAGTTAAGGATCAAATGAGTGGTTGCCCACCTAATCATATAATAACTCTTATTCATTACACCACTTTTAAAGTTATTTTCAAAATTATGTAAATTAATTTTTCTCATTAATGCACATACATATTTTGAAAATATGTCATCTGGAGGTGTTGTTTTTATTACATCAGAGTACGACACATCAATTCGCACAAACAACTCACACATGTCTGGTTTGATTTGATCTCTAATAATATAGACTAGCCCAAAGACATAAATTTAGGCTCAAGTTTGGCTAGGCCCATGGTATCTTCACATTTGGGCTCTTGGATTTTATCCTCTTTTTTCTCCCAGGCTTCTTTTCTCACATAATTTTGGCCCATTTTTTCTTTTATGATTGCTCGTACCATCCTAGGGTCATCAAGTCTCTCAATTGGCTCATCATTCCTAGGGATGGGTGTAAATTGGACCAACTCTTGACCTATGGGTGCATTGAATGACGATTCCTCCTCAAGACATTGACCTATGGAATTTTGATTAGGTTGGTTTGGAAACTTGTCAGGTTCACTCACGCTCAAGGTCTGTGTAAACTCAGTCAATTGTTCTAAAATGTCACCTATGGCCTAGTGGTTTGTTCTTGATGTTCAACCACTTGTGCATTAAAACTCATTTGACCTTGCATAAACTTCTGAAAGGTGTCCTCTAAAAATTTTTCATCCTGAGATTGATAAGCATCAGATCTAACCCCTTGTTCTAACTCAAATTGGTGAGGTGGTGGAGGAAAAAGTTCATGAGATTGGAACACAGAGTCATTGTTCCAAGAATAATTCCAACGGTCATAGGAACTAGGGTAATCAGTGTAAAGATCTGGGTCATAGCCCGACAGATAAAAATTCTCCCTCTGACTCTGGTTAAAAGAAAACTTCCCCTCACTGGGATCAGGATGACCAAATGTATTAGAAGTCACAGACATGCTGAAATACTGAGACATAGAGAATATGGAAATGACAATTCAACGGTAGATAATGATGCTAATGAATCAATTAATGTTTCCATAACCAGACCTGACCGTAGTCACTTGCACTATTTAGTAACTAAAATTTATCTAAATATTTTTTTTAAAAAAATTAATTTTTAATTTATATTTTTTTATTATTTTATTATTTTTTAGTTTTTTCTTCAAATATATATTTTATATATATATTTTTGAAAATAATTTTTTTAATTATTATTATTTTTTTATTTTTTTTAAAAACTATAAAACAACAACAAAATTCAACCAAATTTAATCTCCCTGGCAACGGCGCCAAAAACTGACTGCTACACTACCCTGCACATTTATTTATCAAAACTACAACCAAATTCATCCGACGTCAATCCTCTTATTAAAGCAGGTGTAGGGCGATTATACTTGCCAGTGTGCGAGTATACGTGTAGTACAATTTTAAATTTATATTTCGGTGAGTCCGAGTCGATTCACAGGGAGATTATTTATGGATGAAAATGAAGATCACAAAATATTTGATTTTAAGAGGTAATTAAGATGATCTAAAGACAATAATTAAAGCTAAACTAATACTGAATTTAAGTAGCTTGGGTCAAGACAATTTCAGTGCCAAAACCAATTAATTCCCGATTTAATAGAAAAGATCAGTAATATTCATCTAATTTAAGTTTTGCAGATCTGTTAGTAATTTTAGTTCAAGATAATGATAATTCTTGTTTAAGCAATTTCCATACGTGGCATGAAAATTCTAGGTTAAGTAATTACCATAAATTGAATTATATTCCACAGACAGATTTTATAGATATAGATTAATCATTTGGGTTTGGGTATAAAAACATTTTCAGGTTTAGCAATCTCCATACGTGGCATGAAAATTCTATGTTAGGCTTATGCTCCAATCCAAACTCAAAGATACACTATACGCACACTGCTCAAATTGAATCAGATTAATATTACATATTTTAAACGCAGCTTTCTTTGGGAATCATTGGCGATGGACCAGTCCTTGCCTTAACCCAAGAATGGATTTAGCTACTCATCTTCATTTTAAAACAAATTGGCAGGAATTTAAATGACGGGAATTAAAAGACAGTATTTAAAAGACAATTTTTTAACCGACCATATAGGCGGTATATAATTGAAAGACAATAATTGAAAGACTATTTTTTAACCGACCATATAGGCGGTATATAATAAAAAGACAATATGAATAACATAATACAACTATATAGAAACAAAGGTTAAAGATTTAAGAGAGAAATTCTAAGAACAAAACTATATAGAAACTAAAATTGAAAATTTAAGAGAGAAATCTAAAGATCACAACTATACTTTCATTATAAGAAAATCCAATCCTTACAAATGCACCCTAAGTGCTCTATTTATAGGCTAGAAAATGTAATGGAAACTATTCAATTATATAATTTAATAATACAAAATATCTAATTAATGATGTAAGCGATGATGTAATTCCAACTCATGATGTAAGCGATGATGTCACTCCAACCCATGATGTAAGCAATGATGTCACTCCAACCCATGATGTAAGCGATGATGTCATTCTAACACATGATGTAAGCGATGATGTCATTCCAACCCATGATGTAAGCGATAATGTCATTCTAACACATGATGTAAGCGATGATGTCATTCTAACCCATGATGTAAGCGATGATGTCATCAATTTGTGGGACTTGGGCTTTTCATATTTTTGGGCTTGGGCCTTCCTTGTGTTGGGCTTGGGCCTTCCTTGTGTTAGGCTTGAGTTTGGGCTTGGGTCCTCATTGTGTTGAGCTTGGGCCTTCCTTGTGTTGGGCTTGAGTTTGGGCTTGGAATCCATATATTATATATATATTTTTTATATTTTATATATATTTTTATATTAATATTTTTAAACTTGCATGCAATCACAAAATGCATAATAATATTCAATTTAAACCATTTTAAGATCAAAATAAGAGTGAAATTATAATAAAAATTTTACAAAATTGACCACTAATCAAGTTATAAGTGTAGCTTTATGATTTTGTTGAAAACTTATATTGATTTCTAAAATTAAGAGAGAGTTATAGTGTTGTGATATATGCTTTGATTAAGGGGGAGAATAACATTTGTTGATATGTGCTGAAAAATGTGTTTGTGGTAAATGGCCTTAAACATATCTTGATCATTGTTACCGATTATGTGATATGAATCATAATAAATGCATTGATGCTAATTCTTGTAAGGTTACATGTATAAAAATAAATGAGACATAGAGTATGTTTTAATGCCAATTTATGTGAAGTATTTTGTCTCAAAACAAAGGAAATAGAGATTATAAGAATCTGGATAGAAATTGTGCATAGACTTATTCTCATCTAGTATAAGAGAAATGCCTAGTATCATTCATCTTTCATCTATTTATCTATGGAATAATGAACTAAGTCATGCAAATATGAATATGCTTCTATAATCTATCCAAACATAATCTTGTTGAGAAGGATTGCCTAAGCCTAAATATGGAAAAGACCACAGTTGTGGTGCATGAATGAAAGGCAAATAAATAGATATATTATTTAAGCCTAAAAATTAAGTATCAACCCCTAGGTCTCTAACTTCACTTTATTTAGATGTTTTTGGTCCTATGAGAACACTAAACTTAGGTGAAAAATAATATGTGCTAGTTATTATGAATGATTACTCTAGGTTCACTTGATAATATTTCTTGTATGTAAGAGTGATATTTAGGCCATTTGAAATATTTTCAAGAGACAAAAGTATATGTATTTAAAAAATTAAAAGCAATCATGGGAAGAATTTTGAAATAAACAATTCAAGCACTATTGTAAGGAAAATAGTATCAATCATAATTTTCTAGTGCTAAAACAAAATGAGGTAGTTGAAAAAAAAAATAGATCTTTACAATAAATGGCTAGAATTGTGCTATGTGACAAAATTCCTTTTTAGTCTAAGCCATTAACACCTCATGCCATATGTTGAATATGATTTCTATAAAGCTTATCTTAAAGAAAACCCCTATGAGTTATAAACCAAATATTTCATATCTTCATATTTTTGGTAGTACATGTTTTATCCTTAATAGTGGTAAAAACTCTCTAGACAAATTTGATGGTAAGAGTGAGCAAGGAATTTTCTTAGGATATTCTACTTAAAGTAAAGCATATAGAATATTTAATAATAGGACTCTAACAGTAGAAGAATCTATTCTAGTTATAGTTAATTATGTGAGGGATGAAGTTCCAAAACCCAAGGAAGATGGTGATGAAGAATTAGGATAAAAATCTGAAAAATTCTTATTAGATCAAAAGGAATCAAATCTATCAAAGGACAATATGCTGATATATCTTATGAAGAAAGAGAATCATCATTTCTAAGAGAAAATATGTGCAAGATAATGAGATCATAGAAGATCCTTTTAAAGAAATAACGACTAGATCATTTATTTAGAATAAATGTCAATTTACAACCTTCTTATCTCAAATAGAAACATTATAAACAAAAACTTCTATTTCAAAATCTTCTTATCTATATTTCAAAACTTGTCTCTTTGTATTTCAAATCTTGGTTTACTTTTTGCAAAAAGGGATTGTCTTTACACGGTTGATACCTCATCGTGCCATTTCAAGGTCTTGAGGTTTAACAAAGCCGTAGCCTTCACCGGTGACATCCTTTCATTTGAAAAAGATTTTTTTTGAAAAAGAGATGTTTATTTTTCCAAATTCAATCCTCTTATGGAAATTCTTTTTACCATTCTCACACCAAATGGGTGTTTAGAAACAAAATGGATAAAAGAGGAATAAAGCTAAATTAGTAGTTTAAGAGTATAGTCAAGTAAAAGGGGAAGATCATAATGAGTC
Source organism: Diospyros kaki (assembly GCA_036245055.1). Taxonomy (NCBI): domain Eukaryota; kingdom Viridiplantae; phylum Streptophyta; class Magnoliopsida; order Ericales; family Ebenaceae; genus Diospyros; species Diospyros kaki. The sequence goes on from BSEG01000003.1 coordinate 31,652,693, forward strand.
TTATGCCCCCATAGCTAAGTTAGAAGCATTGAGAATATTATTGGCATGTGCATGTCATAAGAAGTTTAAGCTATTTCAAATGAATATTGAAAGTGCATTTTTGAATGGTTAAAAATGAGGAAATATATGTAGATAAATTCTCTTAGTTTTGAGAATTCTCAATGAAAGGATCATATGTTCAAATTTTCAAAGGAAGTATATTGTTTAAAACAAGCCCTAAGTCATGATATGAAAGTCCTAGCAAATTTAGTCTAAAGGAAGAAGCTAAATGAGGTCAAATAGATATAATACTGTTTATCAAGCCTCATATCATAGAAATTCCAGTAATTCAAATTTATGTGGATAATTTTATATTTGAATCAACAAACAAATCCCTATGGAATCAATTTGTCAATCTAATGCAAAGGGAACTTGAGATAAGTATAATATAAAGAAGATGAAGGGATCCTTATGTCTAAGAAAACATTATATCTTCTTAAGAAATTTAATATTTTTGAAAAGCTGCATCTCAAAAGAATAGTACATCAAGCCTAGAAAATTATGAGAAATGCCAAATGGTGGAAAATGAGCTATATAGAAATATGATTGGACTTTTACTACATTTGATAGTTACTAGGACGAACATCATGTTTAGTGTTTGCCTATGTGCTAGACTTTAATCCAATCCTGAGAAATCTCATTTTGGAGGCAAAATAGCTAAAAAGAACATTAGTGATCCATGTCAAGTTATGAGAAATTTCCTTGTGTCTTTGTTTAGAAGGAAGTGAATTTCCATTCCATTATCTTTCACTAAAGGTGAACATGTAGTTGCTCAAATCCTATGGATGGAACATCAAGACTATGGCATAAGACCCCACAATATTCCAAATCAAATGTGCTAATACAAATGCTATAGCCATAGCAAAAATTCAAGGAATCTTGCTCAAAAAGAAAATATCAATTGGTATCATGTCCAATTCTATTGGAAATCAAACTCTAGATAAATCCCTATCAATCCTTGAGTTCTAGTGATTTTATCTAAAGAAGTTTCGAAACATCATATCATTCTATTTCGAAACCTTTGATTCAAAGAAGTTTAGATCCTTCATGTCTTTCAAATCTATCATTGGTTAAATCAAAGGGCTTCGCCGTCAATCTCTTAGATCTCAAAAAATTGATAAATGATATATTCTTGATGGCATATAGTATTCATGTCTTGAATCATTTATAATACTATTTTTCTTGTAGCTTGATTATCTTTGTGTGACAAATGAATACTTGAGTATGAAATCATGCTTTATTTGCTAAAGGATCATCTTACTTCTTGAAGTTATCTATATGTAATGATCCTATGTGATTACAAGTATTGCTAAGATTATCAAAAGACAAACGTATGTTCTTAAGGCCTATCTTTAATGTCTCTTGCATGAAATCTGCCATAACTTGTTTAGATTTATGTTTTTGGATGACCACTTATTCTTTGAATATATATATGAGTGCATATGGTTCATTCCTCAAATTTATGATCATTGTCATATTTTACTCTTGTGAAAATCATTTGAATTGAGACAAATTGCTATTATATTTTTATATGAAAAATGTCCTTATATCTTAAAACCTCCCATATAAGTTTAAAGGGGAGTCTTTTTCAAAGAGAATCTTTCTATTTGCTTGAAATGATTTATTTCACTCCTATATTGATCATTTAATGTATATGCCTCTTATATGATGAATGGCTATGCATTTGATCTAGTGCTTTGATTATTTAAATATGAGTGATTACTTTGAAAGATATAGATCGGCTCTAATATGATCATGAGTATGCAATACGGTATGAAAAATTTTCAATATTTAGCATCTCATGAATAAGGTTTCTTTGATATATATATGACATGTGCTCAAAAATTATGTCTGATATTAATTATGTCATCTTAAGGGGGAGCTATCGCTAGTTTTAAAGAAGCATTGAAAAAGAGTTAAGACTATTATTGGGGGAGAGATATGCATTGGGGGAGTTATATGTATCATTGCTTGGTAGGATTATCTCCAACTCATTTCTATTGAAATTTTTTTTTTTTTTTGTCTAAGGGGGAGATTATTTCTTTTAAGATATACCTTTTTGATTTATGACAAAAAGGGGAGAGATATATGTTGAAATTGATTTTAAGTTTTGTCATCATCAAAAAGAGGGAGATTGATATTTTACTCTTGTGTTTAGTTTTGATGATGAAAAATTTCAAATGATTTTTATTTTCTCTCAATCAAAGCATATGGTTTGGAAACAAAAATCAATTTCAAAGTGCTTTGTTAAAATGATCTATGATCTTTTATATTAGTTGGAGATTAGCATAAACAAGTTAGTAGATCTAAAAAGAATCTCCTTGAAATCGTTGGTCAAAATAATTCTAAGGCAAAAGACCAACTAGAACATGTTTTTGAAAGTGTGTTCATTTTTAGAAAACTATCTCCTGGTATTTTGATATCTAATATCTGTTGGTAATGAAATGGTTTTGATAAATGTCTATATGAATGGTTTTTGATAAATGACTATATGAAAATCAATTTCTACTATGCGGATTATATAAATGAGAAAATACATTTTTAGTATATAAGTCTTAAAGCAAGATATGAAATCCTTTTGAAGAAATATTGAGTATGGTTGAAAGAATAATTTGCTTCAAATTATACTTTTGATAATCTCAACTTGCTTGTTAAGAATGATTTGTTTCAAATCATACTTTTGATAATCTCAACTTGCTTTAAAGATAATCAAAATGAGTTTTTAAAGAATCGGATAAGGATGTATTGAAAATTCAAGATTTTCAAAAGAATAGTCGACTATCAGGTTCATTCTGTTGACTATGCTTTGAAATAGTCCACTATTTTGATTGTTTTGTCGACTATTCAAGCATCTGTCGACTATTTTAGCATCTGTCGACTATCGAGTAAAAATAGTCGACTATGCCTTATGATCTGTCGACTATTTTTGTTCACAAATTTCAAAAATTTCTTCATATTTCAGCATCTGTAGACTATTGGAATGTGTCTGTCGACTATTGAAATTTTGTGTTATAAGATATCGACTATTCGTTTTGTCTGTCGATTATTTCTTGCTTTACTTGTAAAAATAGTCAACTATGTATTTCTTCTGTCGACTATTTCTTTTTGCAGAAAACTCCAACGACTATTTTTTCAAATCCCAACGGCTCCAAACGGCTATATTTCTCTTCAACTTTGTGGGACACTTATATATACATGTCATAGATGATCAAGAGAAGGCTAATGGACGGGAACGAATTGAATTGAGCTTACATTTTACACTCGTTTCTATTTACATTCACTGTGCTTCTATTTTCTCTCTTCAAGGCTGTGATCTTAATTTGTTTACATTCATTTAAGCCTTGTATCATTTTTGAGAGACATTGTAACTAAGAGATTCCTCTCTTAGATTCTCTCCAATTATATATTTCTTGTTTTCCTATCTTGTATAGCTAGAGGGACCATTTGAGTGGGAGGTTTTGTAATTCCTAGTCTCGGACTAGAGGACCTACTTGGTTTAAGTAGGGGGTTTTAGTGGATGGTTTGAAAAATTCTTAGTGAGGAGCTAAGGTAGTGGATTAGGCTTGGGTTAAGCCGAACCACTATAAATCTTGGTGTTCTTGTGTGCCTGTGTTCTTTAAAACATCTTTATCTTTCCAAGCATTTTATTATTCCTCACTTGGTTCACATATTTATTTGTGTAAACTTACATCTTTCATTTGGTATGTTTAATGTTTTAAATCACTAAAACCTCAATTGGGTCAAAAAGGATTTTAAGCTTCTACCAAGTTTTTAAAATAACCAACTCACCCCCCTCTTGGTGTGTGCCATAGAACCTATTGTTCTAACAGCTTGGTAGTATTTTCTTCAACTCATTTCTATTGAAAAGATTTTGGTTTAAGGGGGAGATAATTTATTTTAAGATATACCTTTTTGATTTATGACAAAAAGGGGGAGAGATTTGTTGAAATTGATTTTAAGTTTTGTCATCCTCAAAAAGAGGGAGATTGATGTTCTACCCTTGTGTTTAGTTTTAATGATGAAAAACAATACTTTTTTCTATCCCCAAGTCATGAGTTAAGTTTATGGTTTTCAACAAAAATCAATTTCAAGTGCTTTGTTAAAATGAAAACAAAAAAGATTTATGATTTTCTATATCAATTAGAGATTTGCAAAGTCAAGTATTTAGTCTTAAAACAATCTCCTAAATTTTTTTTAAAATTAGGCTTGAAATCGTTGGTCAACATAGAGTTAAAATTGTTCTAAGGTAAAAGACTAACTAGAACATAAATATGTTTGATGAAAAACCAATCTTAAATATGAAAAATCATTTATGTTAATCTCATATTTCAAAATAAGCTTTTCATATTTTGAAGCATGCATGAAAGGTTTTGGTTCGAAATTCAAATGTTTGAAAAATCCTTTAGTTCATGCATCATGTTTCGAAACTCCTTTTGGTAAGGTTTCAGTATTTTTCTAAGTCTGGAATACTAGCACCTTATAAGAGACATATAAGAAAATGATTTCTTTTTGAAAAACTATCTCCCGGTATTTTGATATCTTCTATCCATTAGTGCTAAAATAATTTTTAACGAATTTTTCAAGAAATAGAAAATATATATCTTGGAGGTAATAAAATCGTAAAATCCTAAGTTTGTACTAAAACTCAAATTCTACTTTCTTATTCTTATGGATTTTGATTTTTTAGATATTTTTATTGAATCCAAATGGGGGGTACTTTCTTATTTACATTTATGTATTAAAGTAAATGGAGGTAAAATATAAATAAAATAAAATGTAAATAAGTTGTAGTGTATGCATGTCCTGAAGGATGGCTTCATCTATCAACAGATGTCTCACCATCTGTTGACTGACTCTTTATTTTTTGTCCATCTGTCGATCGAGGCTCTTGCATTTGTCGACCAACAGAATGCCATTCAGTGATGCTTCGATAGTATGCACCATCTGTCGACGGATGCCTATGCATCTGTCGACCGGCAGAATGCGTGCACAAGGAACTGTCGACAGGCTCAGATGATCTATCGACTGGATTTTGAATTCTTGCTAATTTGTCGACCGATGCCTTGCATCTGTTGACCGTTTGTGTCGCGAAAACCCCCAACAGCTAGTTTTTCCACTCACCCAAAGTGGTTCTCCTACTACCAACGGCAAGATTCGTGCATGGGCTCTCAAGGGACTATAAATACAAGTCAAATAGGTGATTCAAAAAAATCAAGAGGATTGATTTCAAGCTTACAAGTGTTCATTCTTTCAAGAGGTTAATTGTTTCATTTGTGCTTCATTTTTCTTTCTAAAAGGCTTTGATTATCATTTGTATTATTTTGCTCAAGTCTTGTATTTATATTGAGAGATCTTGTAACTAAGAGTGTCTACTCTTAGATCCTCTTCTTTTGCACTATTCTTGATTTTCCTAGCAAGAGTGCTAGAGGACTTACTTGTTGAAGCAAGGGGTTGTATTTCCTAGCAAGATAGCTAGAGGGCTTGCTTGTTTAAGCAAGAGGTTGTAATTGCCTAGCTTGTTGCTAGAGGGCCTATCCGGAGAGATAAGAGATTTTTAGTGGATTGATTGAAAAATCCTTAGTGAGGAGCTAAGGTAGTAGATTAGGCTTGATTTAAAATGAACCACTATATATCGTTGTGTCTCTTATTTGCTTGTGCTCTTTATTTTATTTATTGTTCCAAGCATTTCATTAATCCCCACTTTCACTAAATTCTCATTTTTCATCAAAAGGATTTTCAACTTCAATCAAATTTTTAAAACAACCAAATTCACCCCCTTCTTGGTGTTGATGCCATTGTTATTCAAATCTAACATTTTCCCTCCTCCCATTTTCGGGCCCACACCCTCCTCTCTATAAATCCCCTCCCTTCCCCCATCTGCGCTCTTTTCCCCCTTCCATTTTTTTCCTTTTGCACTCTTTACCTTACTCTAAAAGTCCTGTTCAATTTTTTTGTTGTAGTCTAGTCTTCATTTAGAAGATAATATAAGGTATTTTCTTTCTTCTTTTTTTTTTTCTATAAGGTATTTTCTTTTTTTTTTTTTGTCTTTGTGCATAATATTTTAGTATATATTTTGTTATTTTAACTTTTAAATGCATCTTTGAATTTAAGAACCGGAACAACTTACTCTGATAGGTCTACACGAACTTCCCAGTGGGTCACCCATCCCTGAACTTCCTCAGCTCAAGCATGCTTAACCCGAGAGTTCTTTGCCTACATTTAGCCTAAAAAATATTCAGGTGGTGTTGTTTCTTTTCTTACACTATTCTCGATATATACTAACTTATTGGGCTCTCGGGGTATTACATTCTCCCCCGTTGAGCACATGATTTTCTCGTCATGCGACCTTATAAATGGTCTCAAACCTTCTCCCATTTGGGGGCTACCATCCTAGAAGCCTACCAGAAGCCACTCCTTGTATAAGCTCTCGAGCCTCGGCGCTACTCCCCGCCCTCATCGAACCACTTTCTCCAAGGGTCGGCTCTGATACCACCTGAAACATCCCGCATCGAGTGATACGAAGGGCTAGAACAACTTACCTTGATGGGCCTACACGAATTTTCCACGGGGTCACCCATCCCTGAGCTTTTCCAACTCAAACACGCTTAATTCAGAAGTTCTTTACCCACATTCAGCCCAAAAGGTATCCAATTGGTATTATTTCCTTTCTTACACTATCCTCGATATATACTAACTTATCTGGACACTCGGGGTATTACAAAAAATATCCATATTAATTAGTTATAGATTGCTTTGTTTTAACTGATATGCTAAACGAATAAAATGACCGCAACATATCATTTTTACCTGTTAATTTTAACTGTTAATTTATAATAATTAGCTATTACTTGATTATACTTTTTAATGATTAATTATTAATTTTAATTTTTATATTATTTATATTTATTGCATGTATTTGTATATTTTATATTTATATAGTTGTATATTCTGTACATATTATTGATGATTTAAATGAGAAATCATTAAAAAATGTGTAAATTAGAAATAAAAAATTATTATGTCAATTTTTTTTCAATGAAATAGTAATTATATATAAAAATAAAATTAATATACAATTTATTTGAAAAAAATATTTTTAAGTTGTTATTTATTAAATATATTATAATAATTTTAAATAAAAGTTTAATATTTGTATTTTAATTAGTTCTCATTTGTATTATAAAACTAGAAGTACAAGTATAATGTTATAAATATTGTTGGTGAGTTAGTTATTTATTAAATACAAATTTTAAAATTAGAAATACAAATATAATGTTATAAATTTCAATAAAAACTTTATTTATTTGAGAAAAAAATTAAAACTATGTATGTTGAAAGTGTAATAAAAAATAATATTTATAAACTTCAATAGTTAAAAAATAAATTAGAAATTATTTTCCTTACTACGATTTAAAAATTAATTAGATTTAACTAGAATATAAACTATTTGACTTTTGTAATTATTTATAGATAAATTAAAATTTTTATGTTATTTTAAAATGAGAAGTACAAATATAATGTTATAAATATTGTTGTCGAGTTAGTTATTTAGTAAGTACAATTTTAAAATTAGAAATACAAATATAATGTTATAAATTTTAATAATTTTTTTATTTATTTAGGAAAAAAATTTCAATTTCTATTCAATGAATTAAAATAAAATTTTAATTCTCAGAAATTTTCTTTATATATTTATATTAAATAAATATAAAAATTTACTTTTAAATTTTTATTTATAAAGTTTATATTATATATATTTTATTTACATTTAAAATTTTATTTTTTATTTTTTCTTGATTTAGTGACAGAAAAAATGTCATTGAATCAATGACGGAAATGATTCTCATCACTAAAAAATTCCGTCACTAATTCCAACACTAAATCCATTAATCTCTAAAATTTAGTAACGCGAATTTTAGTGACAGAATCTATCCGTCACTAAATCCGTTGTTAAATAAATTAGTGGCAAAATTTGAAGTTTTAAGGACAGAATTTTTCGTCACTAAAAGTTAGATTTTTTTGTTGTGAATTCTAACCATAAAATACTAGAAAATAATTATTAAAATTTAGCTAACACTTATATAAGAAAACCCTAATATAATTATATTTTTCTTTAAATGTATGAATATAATTATTAAACTAATATAATTGAGCATTAATTATTTATTAATAATATAATATATTAAAAATTATTAACATATTAAAAAGAATATAATGAATTAGCAGTTGCTTGTTGCTTGCTGTAGTAGCAATTTTTTGTAATTTAATATTAAGATAAATTTTACTCAAATCTCTTGTAGTTTAAGATTTGTACATTAAAAATCCTTTGTGGTTTAAAAATGTCATTAAAGGATCTTATGGTTTTTTGGCTTCAAAGAAAGGGTGTTTGAATAAAAAAATAAATTACAATAACTTATAAAGATCTTTTTAAACGGCATAAAATTTTTGGACAAGTAACCTAAACTTTAGAGAGAGCGCGGGTCCAACTACAGTTTACCCTTAATGTTATTAATAAAAAGTGATTTAAAAAAAAAAGGTTAAAATCCTTATGTACTTGGTAAATTGAAAAATAAATTTTAATTCTATTATGCATAAAAGTTCTTTTATTATTAGCCAAACATGATTTGAAATACCTAAAAGTATTGTTTAGGTGAAGTACATGATTTTGTCATTCTTTTACGAGATAATGACACCTAGTAAAGAGTGGACGAATCTTGTCAATGATCCTCTTAATGAAGCTTATCAAATAAGGTATAAAATTTTCTTGATTATGCTTTCAAGAAGTTGGGTGCCAAAAAATAAGATTCGATGCCTATGCACGAAATGTTGCAACACTAATTTTGGAACTTGTGAATCTATTGGGGCACATCTAATGATACATGGAATATGTGAATGGTATACATTTTGGTATCATCATGGTGAAAGGAGCAATGAGCCTCAATCTAAGTCTCAGGATGAAGAAAATGAGATCTTACAAGATGATACTAGTGCTCCAGATGATAGTAATGATAAGATCCAACAATTCATAAATGGCTTATATCATTAGTTTAAAGGATTAGGCGAAAATACTGGAGATGCTGGATTTTCAAGTACCCAAAATTTGCTTGAAATGGAACCGAATGATGGAGCCAAATAGTTCTACAAGTTGATAGATGACCTTGAGCAACCAATATATCATGGTATGCTAGTTTCAAGATTTTATGCAATTCTTAAATTGTTGCATATAAAGAGTCTTGGTCACTGAAGTGATAAGTTATTCACTATATTGTTGCAATTGTTGAAAGAACTCCTACCTTTTACCATACTCATATTATAAGGCGAAAAAGGTGTTGCATGACATTGGTTTGTCTTATGAAAAATATGACTCTTGTGTGAACTATTGCATGTTGTATTTGGAAGACTGGCAATGGATGTGATTGTTGCAAGGTATGTGGTGTTTCTCGATGGAAGATGTCATGTATTAATGTGTATATAAGGGGGGAGGTAATTGTAATTAGAATGTAATCGAAGGGAAAAGTAGTATATGAGAAACTTGTTGTAGGGGGGTTGTACAAAGTTTGTTGCTGCATTAGCAGCCGGTACATTCCCAACACAAGTAGGTGGCTGGCTACTCGCACATGGGAGAGGTTAAGATCACCTATAAAAATTGCTAACCTCCTTCCACGGATGTTATGAAAATTCTTGAGTAAAATCTAAATTTCTCTCTCTCTCTCATTTCTGAATTATTTTCTCCCTAAATTCTCTCTTTTTCTTTCTCGATCCATCTATCAATTGACAACTACTCGTCAGATCCTTAGGGAGTTGACATTTTGGTATCAAAGCAATGCTCTTGGGTGTTGACCGAATTCCTAAGAACTCATCTCCATGGCCAATGGAATGAGGATGAAACAAATGGAGTCCCAGCTGCAACAAGTCATTGCAACGATGGCAGAGATGCAAACGAGAATGGGGACTCTAGAATCCTCTATTGAAATAGGTGTGGATACCTGGATTAACCAGGCGATGGAGAGGTGGTGTAAGGAGAACTGGGAACAGAGTGCTCTGTTATGGGAACAAGTGATGGAGCAGATGCACCAGTTCATGAGGATGTTTACATCCCAACAATCGACAATACTCTCAACTGAATTTCCTCCTCGGGAGAGGTCAGATCCAATCCTTCCGGGAATGGGAATGGAGCACCAACTAATAGGGTTGTCAGAGTTTGAGTTTAAACAAAAAATGATAGGGGAGAATACACAGGAGAGGAGACCAGGAGCTCAGGCTAATCATAATCAGTCGAGCTTCCCTGTGCTAAAATTAGATATTCCATTTTTTGATGGGGAGAATCTGAGATGGTGGATAAGAAGGTGTGAAAGGATGTTCTCTCTATACCAAATACAGGAACAACATAAGATCACTTTGGCTTCTGCTTACTTAAATGATATGGGAGACGCATGGTTTCAGGGGTGGATTAAGTGAAGAAATGAAGTCCATGGAATGTATTTGCTGATGATCTTTGTGAGAGATTTGGGGATAGGAGCATGAGGGATGTAATTGAGGAGTTTAACAAACTCAAGAAAGAAGGAACAGTGTAGCACTATCAGCTTAAGTTTGAAGAGCTAAGGTCCTTAATTGTAACACCCCTTTTCCTAAGACTACCAGAGAAGAGGTGCTATGGGAAAAATAGATAAAATAAAATAAAACTCTTTGATAAACTGAAATCTGATACCATAATTGAACGTCTCAATCAACTGAAATAAAAAACTCTAAGTCAATATAAACTAAAAACCATAAACTTTGTCTAAGGGACAATCCCTCAACTAAAATATAAAATAATCCTAAACTGACAAGACACTATAAACTAACAAACTCCTAGACATCGGCTCCACGTACACACACTACTGAACACTACTGCTAGGCTCCACATCTGGTACTCTCTCGCTAGGACCTGGAATTGTGAAGAGTACAAAGTGACCTGCAAAACTTAGCAAGTAATAAGCTAGAAATAATAACTGAAACTGAATCGAAGAATATCGATGCTTATAAATTGCTTACTGAACTTGTACTGAGAGGTATAATCACTATCTATTTTCATTCGTAAAAATGTAATGCACATAAACTGTAAACTAAATGCAGGTATGCAACTTTGGCTCATAGGCCCACATAATCTGATAACACATACCTGACTGATCAGAATTCTACATACATAAAAACTATAAGCACATACTGTGGGCAAAGCCCCTAGCCCCTTGGTCGTCACCAAGCAAGCAACTCATAACTGAGTTGAAATTGATACTATGGGATCCCCATGGACTAAGCCGCTTGGTGAGCATAATGTAATGCAATGCTCATATAAATGCTAGTATACGATATATAGTACTCCATATAAAGTCATGCTCAATGCTCATACCAAAATGTATGCACATAATCTCATAAAATAATACTGAACATGTCATAATAAAATAATGCTGAACATGATATGATCTTTATCTATATATTGGAATACAAAGATTCTATGAATTATGATTTATGGTATGAGCATGATTAACTTGTTATATTTTGGCATATAAATTCAATATTTGGAGATATTAAATATTTTTACTTGAATAAAACTTGAATTAAGCTATTTTGGAAGTTCAATTAGATTTCTGAAAAAGCTATTCAGATATCAGGAAGGATATCCAGATATGAAGAAAGACATCCGGATATAAGGAAGGCTCATCCGGATACATTGGCACTCAAATAAGAAGCTATTCAGATATGTTGGGATATATTAAGATAGAAAATAGGACATTCGAATATGATTCAGATCATCCGGATCTCTCACTGTGGCATTCAGATATATTAGGAGACTATTTGAATATGAAATTCAACTTTGGAGGAAGGCATTTGGATATAGAAAAAGGCATCCGGATATTCTAGACCTATCCGGATAAAAGAAAAGGGCATCCGGATATGAGCTATCTGGATGTACAAAGAACCATTCGAATCTCACACTCAAAGAACTTGGAACTCATTCGGATATCTGCAATTAAATTTAACGAACATGCACACTAACAAAGATTGAAATCTATAACAAAGTTTAATAATTCTACACCATTCTGAATAAAATCTTAGGAAAACGAATCCCAATCGATATGAAACAACTTTAAGGATGATTCAAAGATAATATTTGATTGAATCGGTATAAAGATCATGCATATCTGAGAACTTGCCTCTAAAAGAAATAAAAGGAGGAAAAAAACTTGCAACTCAAAATCCAAAATGGAGAAGGAGTAATAGAACTGACAATCCAAAATGGAGAAGAAGTAATAAAACTTGCAATCCGAAATGGAAAAGGAATAATAGAACTTGTAATCCAAAATGGAGAAAGAGTAATAGAACTCACAATCCAAAATGGAGAAGGAGTAATAGAACTTGCTCATAACTTCACTGCTATACACACACATATATATATATATATATACGTCTCTGCTTACTGATATAAATTTGAAAATTACAACGAAGAACTGGAATAATCTGAAAATGAAACTAATATGAATATGTAATAGAAGGGATTACAAGGAAGATACTTGCCTTGATAAATCTTGATCCACTCACAAGATCTCAACCAGAAATCTCCTATGCAAAACAACTTCTACAACTCACAGATTTCTTGGCTTTCTGCTCCTCACGCAGCTTGAAGAAAACTATGGTTTATGTGCCTTTATATAGAGAAAGAAATAGCCTTAGAAGACCATCTCCTTCTCCTTTTATAATTGGGAGTCCTTATTCTTTATTAAGTTGGAGACTTCAAAGCTAAACCTTCTCACGTATGGATTCCCTCAATTACATAATATCTCTAATTAAATAATTTCTAATAATAAGAAATTGTTATTTAAAACTCTAGAATTACCTTCATACCCTTACATTTAATTTTCACATAATTTAAATGCCTTTAAATGCTATACTCTCAATTAGAAATTCTAAATTTCCACATTAAATATTTAATTAGCAAATTCTCTTAAGCCAAAATTAGCTAAATAATTCTCAATAATTCTAGGCCCTTCTGACGGGTCGTTACATTCATGGTAGTGCATAATCCCTATTTGTCCAAGGAGTATTTTGTGTCGAGTTTTATTAGTGGCCTAAGGGATGAAGTGAGGCTAATGTGAAGATGATGCAACCTCGGACAGTTAAGTAGGCTGTTAAGAGTACGAGGCTACAAGAATTGACCATTGAGGCTTTGATGAAAAAATAAAAGGTCAGGTGAAAGGAGTAATCACAAGGGGTTGGCAGGCCGAAAATAGAGTGTTGGGAAGGGATACAGGGCACAATGGTTAGGGTGTACTAGCCTTGCCCTCTACTACCCCTATTCCTATAAATGAAGGGAAATTGATGGAACAAAGGTGTTGAGCCAAGCTATGCTATAGATGTCGAGACAATTATTTTTCAGGGAGTAGGTGCAAAAGGAGGTTGCTATTGCTGGAAGGAGAAGATGATGGAGAACAGGAAGGAGGGGAGCCTTTTGAGACCGAAGGGAAAGATAGGGGAGAAATCTCATTGCATGCATTAAAGGGAGTGGCCAATAACAAGATTATCAAGGTGGAGGGAAGAGCAAACAATTGCTCCATAATGGTACTCATTGACAATAGGAGTACCCAAAGCTTATTGGATAAAGCTATGGCAAAGAGATTAGGGTGTAAGGTCACTCAACCTCAACCCTTATCAATAACAATCACTAATGGCATTAAGGTCTTAAGTCAATCCTCGTGCAAGGGGTTCTATTGGGAGATGAATGGAGAGGATTTCACAACTGACTTGAGGTTGCTCAAGTTAAGGGGTCGTGATGTGGTGCTTGGTGTTGATTGGATGAAGGTTGTAAGTCCAATTAGCTTTGATTTTAATAAAATAGAGGTAACTTTTGAGAAAGATGGAAGAAGAATGACCCTCACAAGTAATCATGAAGTAGGGGTATGCAAGATGATTCATAGAAATAAGATGCAAAGAATGTTCAAGAATAAGTTATCCAAAGTGGCACAACTATTCTCCATTCAAGCCATGGATCCTATAGAGGATAGCTCAGAATAAGAAGGAGAAATAACAGTGACTATGAGCAACCACTCTCAAGCTCAAAGAAAGGTACAAAAGACTAACTCTCTTAATATGATTTTAATTGAATTTAGGGACCTCTTTATAGAACCCAACTCCCTTCCACCCAAGAGACCTTTTAACAGCACTATAAATCTTAAGCTAAATACAGAGCCTATCAATGTAAGGTCCTACCGTTACCCACTAAGGCAAAAAACTGAAATTGATAGACTCATTAAAGACATGTTGCACAAATCTATTATCCAACCAAGCCACAACCCTTTTGCTTCTCCTATATTACTTGTCAAAAAGAAAGATGGTTCATGGAGGTTTTGTGTTGACTATTGTCAACTAAATGCCATAACCATCAAAGACAAGTTTCCAATACCTGTTGTGGAAGATTTGTTTGATCAGCTTAAATGTGCTACTATTTTTACCAAACTAAACCTTAGGGCAAACTATCATCAAATTCAAATAAAGCCTGAAAACATTCACAAAACAGCCTTTAAAACCCACCCAAGGCACTATGAATTCCTAATTATGCCCTTTGGTCTCACCAACGCCCCAACTATCTTTCAGGCGTTGATGAATCTGATTTTTTAGCTTTATTTGTGCAAATTTATCCTAGTGTTTTTTTATGATATTCCAATCTACACCCCTTGATTTTCCAAACATATTGGCCACCTAAAAATCACTTTTGAGGTCCTTAGGCTCAATCAATTGTATATTAAGGAGTTAAAGTGTGCCTTTGCACAAGGACAAGTGGAGTACTTGGGCCACATTATATCTAATGCGAGGATAAGTACTAACCCTAGCAAGGTGGCGACAATGGTTAATTGGCCAAGACCTCAAAATGTCAAAGGACTTAGGAGATTCTTAGGACTAACTGGTTACTACCGTCAGTTTGTTAAGAATTATGGCAATATCAATCGGCCCCTAATAGAATTGTTGAAGAAAGATGGGTTCCATTGGGATTCGAAGGTAGATAAGGCCTTTTGCAAGCTCAAGAAGGTTATGAGTGTGGTACCAACCCTGAGGCTGTTAGACTTCAATAAGCCATTCATCATTGAGACGGATGCTAGTGTTAATGGGATTGGGGTTGTGTTAGTTCAGGAAGGAAAACCATTAGCTTTTCTGATCTAGGCACTAGCCCCTAAGCATCTAGGAATGAGCATTTACGAAAAAGAACCACTGGCAGTGTTGATGGCTGTGGACAAATGGCGACATTACTTGGAGAAAGGTAAGTCTGTGAATAAAATAAACCATCAAAGTCTGAAATTCTTAATACAACAAAGGTTGCATACTCAATTGCAACAAATAAGGATGACAAAGCAAATGGGGTTGGATTACACAATACAATATAGGAAGAGATGATAAAACCTCGAAGCAGATGCATTGTTCAGATGTTATGAGAAGGGCAATTATGCTACAATAATCACAATAATCCTAGATTGGTGCCAAGAAATAGTTTCAAGTTATGAAACAGATGGGAAAACTAAGGAGCTTATGCAACAATTGGTGGTGGATCCATCTTTAAGGCTGGGGTATACACTGACTAATGGCTGAATCAAATATTAAGGGAAGTTAGTTATAGGAGATGATGAGGAATTGAGGAGAAAGATAATAGAAGCCCTACATAACTCTCTCATAGGGGGACATTTGAGTATTATGAATACTTACCACAAGGCCAAGTAGCTCTTCCATTAGCCAGGGTTGAAAAAGTATGTAATGTAGTTTGTGTTGGGATGTGATACTTACAAGAGGTGTAAGTCAAAGAATATAGCTTCTCCAGGGCTATTACAACCTCTGGAAATTCCAGGAGAACCTTGGGAGAGCATATTAATGGACTTCACTGAAGGGCTTCCAAAATCAGAAGGGAGAGATTGCATCATGGTTTTAGTGGACAGACTCACCAAATACAACCATTTTATTGGATTGACTCATCCCTACACTACCTAGGAAATAGCAAAGGTATTTTTAGATTGAATAGTGAAATTGCGTAGGGTACCTAAGGCTATAATATCAGACAGAGAAAAATTTTCTCCTTTTAATTTGATTTCATCTTTTTTCCCTTATAGATGGTCACTACTAGGTAACAAGGAAATACGGCTTTTATCATTCCTAATAGAAGAAATGATGACGGTAGTGATAATAAGGAACATCGTTGCAATCACATTGACAACAATTATGTAGAGAACAATGGGCAAGCCTAGGAATCCATGGTTAATAAAGGATGACTAAACAAGATGGAAAGAGTCCTGGAGAACCTCTTGACTTATGTGACCAGGAAAGAGCCAACCAGATAGACAACAAATGTGTTTGAGCAATACTAGAGACAAAGATCGCCCGTGTTTAAAGGTAAGGCAAGTGATGATCCTAGTGTAGTCGAATACTGGTTAGAGCAAACAAAGAAGTTACTTCGGCACATGCAATTTAGCAACTTAAAGAAAGTCAATTGTGTCACATTTATGTTAGAAGAAGAAGTAGGAAGATGGTGGAAAACTGTGGAGTGAACCCTGCAGCGGTCCAATTCAAGACAAGGGTCAAGGTCATCTAATTCGAGACAAGAGTCGGAGTCGAGTCGAGCAAAGATGGTATCATGGGAAATGTTTAAAGAAGCCTTCAATGCCATACATTTTCCTCGAAATTAGAGAGAGAAAAAGAGTTGGGAATTCATGAAGTTGAAGCAAATGGGCAAGATGATGGTAACTCATTACAATATGAAGTTCACCCAACTTATTAAGTATGTGCCCATGTATGAGGCAGATGAGTGGCAGAAGGCACATAAATTGTTATCCGGATTATGGGTGGAATTACAACAGGCTCTAAGCACTTGGGCCATTGATACGTACGAGGAAGCCTTCAATCAAGCCCTAACTATAGAAAGAAATCTGCTATGAGTGGGACTGATGAAGTCAGAAGAAATGAAAGGAAGTTTGGAGCATAAAACAGGGAATAAGAACATTCAGGGAAACTATTGATGCTTTTTGTTGGTCCCTTGACACACAATGACCACTCAAGAAAGGGATGGGTAATTGAGTGTTAAAAACTTATTAAACGAAATTCTTCTCTTTTAAAACTCTTGAGCTTTTTTTATACAAAAAAAATACTTGTTATAGATATATATGTTGTTTGGGAGTGATAGCAATATAAATACACAAAAAACCACAATATTAACACAAGATATATAATGGTTCGGTGTCTCCAACACCTACGTCCACTCTCTCAAGATCAACCCAACACTTGAGGTTCCATTAAAACCACCACTAAGTTTCCACACAAGATCACCTAGCAAACTTATACACCCTAAGATTTTCCCTTTAGCTCATCTCGAAAACAATTACAACAATACACTTACATTACTTGGGCTCTAAAAGGCCACTCACAATCCACAATTAAAGCGGTTACAATGCAATCCTAAGTCCAACAATCTTGGACAAATAAGGATATAAGTACAATGAAAATATACAAGAAAAATGAACAAATATAATGATACAATTTTTACCACACTTGGAGAGAATATCTCATTTGCCTTGGGCTCCAAAGATTTGACTTTAAGCTTGATCCTTGGATTGCTTGAAATGGATGCTTAAGAGATTGGGTGTGCTTTAGAATGATAGATTTTGAAACTGCATTAGCCTTCTCCAAAAAAACTCTTCTTGATATATATACTTAAGCTTCCAAAGAATCTGTAATGGGTAGAAAAATCCGACCGTTGGAGTTTGGGAGTCGACTGTTCTAAAACAAGAGTTGACTTCCATTTTAAGTGGGAGTCAACTCTAGTTATACAAGAGTCAACTTCTCCATTGCTAGAGTCGACTCTTCAAAATACACCAATGTTGTCAGGTCGACTCTGCATAACTTACTTTCGGCTGGGTCGACTCTACATAACTCACAGTATGTCCACATTTTCTTTAATTTATATTTCACCTTCCGTTTACTTTAATACATAAATGTAAATCAGAAAGTACCCCCCATTTGGATTCAAAAAAATATCTAAAAAATCAAAATCCGTAACAATAGAAAATAGAATTTTGATTTTAGTACAAATTCATAATTTAACAATTTTACCACCTCCAAAATACATACCTTCTATTTCTTGAAAAATTCATTAAAAATAATTTTAGCAATAATGAATATTAACTATCAAAATACCGAGACATAGTTTTTCAAAATAAAAACATTTTCTTATATGTCCCCTTATAATGCGCTAATCTTCCAGACTTAGAAAAATAGCATTTATTGGTTCATTTTGATACACAAAATACTATAATACTTAAAATATGTTTTCCACTATAAGACATATCAAAAATCCATTAGGGGATTTATATATATGAAAAATAATTTTACTAAAATTATGTTTTGTTAAACATCAAAATACACAATAGGTTGATTGAAGCAATTTGCTCAACATTTTCGATATAAGAAAAACCACCTGGGAAGAAAATATTTGATGAGGATCATTAACTATTTTGTATGTGGAGGAAAAGGGCATCTAGGAAGAGATTGTTCCAAAAAAAGAGAAACATCTTCTGCAAGAAACCTGGGGAAAATCATATGTTTTAATTGCAAGCAACCCAGGCATATTGCACGAGATTATCTGAAGAGGCCGAGAGTCGGACTATTTGAAAAGAAAGAGAAAGTTCGTGGAACTCGCTAAGGACGAGTTTTCAACCTAACAAAAGAAGATGCAAGGGCAGATCTTGCAGTCATTCAAGGTACACTTTTCATACTGGAAATCTCTGTGCATGCATTAATAAATCCAGGATCCACACATTCTTTCATATCGTATGCACTAGGCAAAGGAATGGAAATAGAAACTGAATCCTTAAGGTGTCTAATGATTATCTCCATATCCATGGGAAAGACCATGGAAACCACGAGGCAAATTAAGAATTGCGAGGTTAACATAGATGGTAACAAATTCCAAGCTGATTTGATATTGCTGGACGTGAATGATTTTGATGTCATCATAGGGATGGATTTCCTTTCTAAGTATGGTGCCAATGTAGATTGTCAGAAGAAAATGGTGACCTTAAAGAATATTGAAGAAAAACTAGTTAGGTTTCAGGGACAAGGTGACCCCTAGAAGAGGAAGATAATTTCAGCACATAAAGCAATAAGACTAATGAACATAGGAGCACATGGGTACCTAGCTAGTGCTCAATTGGTGGAAAATGAGGCACCAAGGGTCGAAGAGGTGCAGATAGTACAAGAATTTAGAGATGTGTTTCTAGAGGATCTACCTGGGTTACCACCACCCATAGAGATTGAATTTTCTATTGAATTGATACCTGAAACCCAACCTATATCAATACCGCCATGCCGAATGGAACTAGCAGAATTAGGAGAGTTAAAGAGTCAATTGCAGGAGCTGATTGACAAAGGGTTCATTAGACCAAGTGTGTCATCGTGGGGTGCACCAGTATTATTCGTAAAGAAGAAATATGGGAGTCTGAGAATATGTATCGACTACCATTAGCTGAATAAGGTCACAATGAAAAATAAATAGCCACTCCCACGAATTGATGAATTGTTTGATCAACTACAAGGGGAAAAAGTATTCTCAAAAATTGATTTGAGGTATGGATACTACCAAATGAAGATTAAGCTCGACGATGTACCAAAAACGGCATTCTAATATCGGTATGGACATTATGAATACTTAGTAATGTTGTTTGGGCTTACCAATGTGCCAATTGCATTTATGGATCTCATGAACAGGGTATTTCGGCCTTATCTAGACAAATTTTTTATTGTATTTATTAATGACATATTGGTGTATTCCTCGAATGAAGATGAGCATGAGGAACATTTGAGGACAATGTTAGAGACTCTTAGGCAACACCAGTTATACGCTAAGTTTTCGAATTGCTAGTTTTAACTGTCTCAAGTAGCATTTTTGGGGCATGTAATATCAGCCAACGGAATTAAGGTGGATCCAGCCAAGATCGAGGTTGTTCAAAGGTGGAAACAACCTACTAGTATAACTGAAGTGCGAAGTTTTTTAGGGTTGGTAGGCTATTACCAAACGTTCATAAAGGGATTTTTAACAATAGTCACACCCCTGACAAGGCTTATGCAAAAGGGAGTCAGATTTGAGTGGACTGCCGAATATGAGAAAAATTTCCAAGAACTTAAGGCTAGGCTGACCTCAGCACCTGTCCTAGCTATGCTAAGTGAGCCCGGAGGGTATGTTGTGTATACTGAAGCCTCGAAAATAGGACTAGGTTGTGTGTTAATGCAACATGGTTCAGTGCTTGTGTAACACCCTACTTTCTCAGGCATGTTATAACTTAAGAAATTTGAGATATATATGTTTTTTTTCTTAAAACAATCTCAACATCATATTAATTCCCAAAATTTCCCATTTACCTACCTAGCATGAGAACTATCATACATCATAAATGTTAGGCTAGGTATTCAGCAATAGCGGAAGCATGAATCGAATCTAAGCATACATCGAATCATATTAATAAAATATGATCTCTTCGGACATATCCCATAATCAAAGACTATTCATCAACATAATATAAATTTTTCAACATGATTTGAAACATAACATAACCAAATCTTCATGAATAAGAGGAACATTGGATCTACACGTAGAATCCATTGGCCAAGTCATCACGTGCCTCAAACCCTAACTTTACCATTAACCATAAATAAGGTTATACATAATCAATCCTCAAAACGTTCAGAATTAGATGTAGCAAAACTTAAACACATGGGCTACATAACATTCAATCATTACATCTTGCACTTTGCTAAGTGCCATATCATGCCTCATTTATTCTCGTCTCTACTACAATCTCCATTTGAAACGTTTGGATATTCCAATGGCAAAGCCCAAGTTAGATCATGAATCATCAAAGTAAGGGTACATCATTTTTATCTCACGCGTGTATGCAATGCAACATAACATCATTCCTTTCATTTGAGTTGATCGCACCCAACTGCTACTCTCTATTTTAACATTCTCCTTACTAGGCTGAGGTGTATGGGTGCACCCTTGGCAGAGTAGCAGCGTCAGTCCCTAATCCCAAACCCGTATGCGTGGCATGATCATTAATATCATCGTGAAGTTATGTATAATTTATCATCAATACATGTAAATACACTCTACATGATGCGTAACATAACATAACATGTCAATATGATAGAATCATTTGCATAAAACTGATTTTAGGTTGAATTACTTATCTTTTGCGTGTCTGATCTCAATTTTCGTGCCGAACTTAGAAATCGCTTAATCTCGAGCCACAATGATCTCTATAACACCATATTTATTTCAAAGGAATATAAATATCTATTTTTCATAATTTTTTCATGATTTCTTATTTTTTCTCCTATTTTTCTCTCTTAATATTTCAAATAAATATCTACTTAAACATTTTCTCCAATATTTTTTCACAAAAATTCATAATATTTAAATAACTTTAAAATAAAATTCAAGAACTTACCCGATGCTTCATTTGCACATATAACGAGGTTGGTCATTGCGGAAACCAAGAAATCTGAAAGGCAAACACTAAAACTTTGAACACAAACCCTATTTATTTTATTTTTCTTGATTTTTTGGGATTTTTTCAAATTTTTTTAGCATTGCACGTGTCCCCACTCGCCCTTTTTTGGTCCTCTACACGCCTCCTCTGGGCTTGGTTAGTGTGTGTACTGCATGCGCCGGTCGTTTTTCTTGGCCAGATTCCGAACAGCCCTGGTTTTTCGGCATTTTCTCCTTCGTTTAAGCTTCGTTTCGCCCTCATTTGAACCTACGCCTTTTTTATTTTCATCCTTTACAGGATTATAGTTTCAAATTGCTCGATTGAAGACGTTTTGAGATTGCTCAAACTAATTTTTTGGCGAAGCTTGTTTTTCCAACGAAGCTTCATATTTCACTCATCTCTCAACGAAAATTGCTCAAATTTTTTAGAAATGATCCTCTGGACATGGGGAACAAAATCCCCTTATCCGATTCCCTCAATTTTTGCTCGATCTTTCAGATCTGAGAGTTTAATTTCTTGAAGCATTCGATCAAATCTTAAATTCTCTATTTACAGGTAACCCCGAGCTCTCAAATGCTCATGACTGCACAACCCAACACCTCTAAGGCTTCTACCTTCCCCATATCGAGTCAAAACATCATCACTCAACCCTCAAATTATTTACCAAGTTTCGGCAAAAAACGACTAAAAAAATGGAAAAATTGGCCACATTTGTAGCTAATGTCAGCCTAAGACCGACCCTGAGCATCCCCCATCACCTTTCCTTAAGCCTCCCATGGCCAAAAGCGGCTGTCGGCAACCAGCAAGGTGGCTGGTCAGCCATGGCAGTCACCTCATTGTTCAAGTTACAAAAATTACACTTTAACCCCTATAAATTTTCATTTTTACTTTGGTCTTTTCCTTGAAACTCTTGAGCTTCCCAATAGTTCCATTACGACCTTCAAGCTCTATACCTTTCATTTCATCTCCAAAAATTCGGGAATAACATCCTTTTGACCTCAATTGGGTAAAATTAAGAAATTACACTTAGGACCAAAACTACGTTTTGACCATAAACCTTTTCATTTCAACCCAAAACTACTGAAGGGTTGTTCTACATACTAAATATGAACCTCTTTGGAGTTTTGTTGATTTCTCGAAAGTCTCCCACGATAATTTGATTTTTCAGCCTAAATCATAATTATATCGAAAATTGTCTCTGTCCTAATTTCTTTCAATGCCATAAATCATGCATTGATATGCTCGTCATTACCATATTATTTTTCTTAGACATCTCGACTCTAGGGTACTCCCTGTAGTCTATTCAGTTGCTCATAACTGTTCTGAAATTACTTTATAACCTTAATTTACCTGAAAATTGCATTTTCGCCCTAAAGTAAATTACTCTTGAGCCCTTTGAAAATTTTTGGGTATTACAGCTTACCTATGGGTCACGTCAATTGAAAAAGCACGAAATGAATTACCCGACACATGACTTGGAGCTGACAGTTGTGGTATATGCTCTAAAGTTGTGGAGGCACTACCTATACAATGAAACGTTTGAGGTGTTCATAGACTATAAGAGCCTAAAATATGTGTTCTCACAAAAAAAGTTGAACCTTAGGTAGCGACTGTAACACCCCACTTTCTCGGATGTGTTATAACTTAGGATAATTCTAAGATAATAATTTTTTTTTCTTAAAAACTATTGCTAAATCATATCATTCCTCATATCCATCCCAAAATTTCTATACATCTATCTCAAAAGAGAATTATCATAAACATCAAATGCTAAAGCTATAATCAAACATAACATCTTAACATTAATCATAAATCAATTTTTACATCCTCATTAACCATAAATAATATTATACATCATCATTCCTCAAAACGTTCAGAATTCAAAGTAGCAGAACTTAAATACATGGGCTACATAACATACATTCAATTCATCATGCACTTTGCAAAGTGCCATTTCGTGCCTCATTCATCCTCGTTTCTGCTACAATCTCCATCTAAAAATTCTAGGAGCAAAACCCAAATTTGATGATGAATCATCTAAGGGAACAAAACATTTAATGCACGTGTATGAATGCAATGCACATATCATCATTACTCTAATGTTTGGGTCGACTGCACCTTACTATTACTCACCATTTTTACAGTCTCTCTGTCAGATCAAGGTGTATGGGTGCACCCTTGGAAAAACAATGACATCAGTCTCTAATCCCAAACCCATGCAACGTATCACCGTAAATTTCATCATGAACGTATACACATTTCATCATAGCATGTAAATGTAATCTACATGACGTATTCATAACAAGGCATGACAACATGATAAAATCATTTACATAAAACTGGGTTTTGGGTTGAACCACTTATGTTCTTAAGCTTATCGGGATACATCGATATTCGTGCCTTATCTCGAAATATGTGAATCATCTCGATTTGCGTGTTAATCTTAAATTTCGCACAAGTCACTTCAACTTAAGGGTTAAAGCATCCTAATCATCATATTTATTTAAATAATTATTAAAACCTATTTTTCTTGCATTTTCTTTATTTTTCTCTCTATTTCATCCTATTTTTCCTCAATAAATCCAAACTAAATATTTCTCAAATATTTTCTTAAATATTTCACTATAACAATACATAAAATAACGTTCTTGAATTTTTGAAATTTTCTAGAAAATATTACTTACCTTGAAGGTCTATCTCTGGAAGTTACGGTTTCACAACAAACAACTTAGGTCTCTATAGAAAACACGAGGGTTGAAGGAAATTAAATATGGGTCATAATAAGAAATTTTTTATGAAAATGGGCCCCATACGCACCTTCATGCGCCCTTTGAAGGTGGCCCACGTGCCTTCACGTGTAGCCGTACGTGACAACACTATGTCATTTTCGTATTTCGACCATATCTCCCTTATTTTAACTCAGATTTGAGCCCTGTTTGAATCTACAGGTCCATCTCTTCCCCCTCTATAGGAATATTAAAAAAAAAAAGGGCTTAGCTTGCCTTTTTCTTGACTGTTTGGGATGAATTTTGATGAAAACTCGAAACTTCAATGAGGCTCGTTCTCTTTCGCTTCTCCTCCGATTCCTTCCATTCTTCTTGCAGAATTTTCTCCCCTTTCTCAAGAACAAACTCCTCACCTTAGAATCCCTTAAGCCTCAAACTCCCTTAGAATGATTTGAGAACAACTCATGATCCTTATTTATAGATTTCTTGGACCAATCACATGACGTCACTTGTCGCTTGATAAGCTTTGGACTCATAACTAGAATTGAATGTTGTTTGAAATTCAAAGCCATATTGGATTGAGTTTTGAAATCCACCAATCACATGAAGCCACTTTTCCTTTGATAAGATTTGTACTCTAAAGACTCAAAACTAGAATTAAATGTTGCTTGGAATCCAAAGCTATATTGGATTGAGTTTTGAAATCCAAAGTTAATACTCCATGTTTCTTCCAAATGCCATTTTGGCCCTTATTTCAAATCCTCAAGTTTTGATATTTAATCCTTATTTAATTTGGGTAATTCTTTAATTACAATTACATCATTAAATATCAAATTAATTCTCATTGAGATACTTAAAATCCAAAATTAATAACTCAAAACTTACTCGATAAGGATGATTTTGTCTCTACGCCCTCTCAGGACCTTTGTTTTGTCCTGAAACCATCCCAGGGTTGATCGTTATGAAAAACTGGAGCTTCCTCAAGGTTTCGTTGACTTCTTGGAAGCCCCTTACGATGATTCAGTTTTTCAGCTTGAATCGAACCTGTATTTTAGTTGTATAAAAAATCATCTTAATTTTGATTTTTTTTAATACCATAAATCCTATCTTGGGATGCTCATTGAGACCATATCTATTTTCTTAGGCAATTACACTTCGGCGTATTCCCTATAGTCGATTCGGTACTTATAACTGTAAAAAATTATACTTAAGGACTACAATTGCACCATTTAGTATCACCTGGGGCATGCCAATGTGGTGGCTCACGCTTTGAGTAAGGGTGCGCTTACAGTTATGGCAGGGTTGATGGCCCGTGAGTGGCATCTGTTGCAGGCTTGTAGCCAATTGGCAATGAGCGTGGTGTCGAGGAGATTGTCAGTCCTTATTCCTGGCATGATAGTTCAGGTGGATTTGGTGAACGAGATACGAGAGACATATGTGGTTGACAAGCGTATACGTTTATGGGTAGATGAGCACAGCTAACCTAAGAATCCCAACTTTGAGATGCATGATGGAATTCTCAGGTTTCGGGAGAGGATATACGTGCTTAATCTTCAAGAATTAAGGCAAAAGATTCTAGACGAGGCCCATAGAGCTGGGTATACAGTACACCTGGGAGCCACAAAGATGTATAGAGATCTTCGAGAGATCTATTGGTGGGCAGGAATGAAGACTTACGTGGAAAGAAAAGTAGCCCAATGCGATACATGTTAAAGGGTTAATATCGAGCATCAAAAACCAGTAGGGTTAATGAAACTCCAAGATATCCCCGAATGGAAGTGGGAACACATTACAATGGATTTTGTGATAAGATTCCCAAAAAATCAAAAAGACAACGATGTGTTCTGGGCATTATGGATAGATTAACAAAATCAACACATTTCTTACCTATATGGATGGACAGGCCAGTATGAAAATTTGCAGAGCAATACATTGGAGAAATAGTTAGGCTGCATGGTGCACCAATAAATATAGTCTCTAATTGAGATCTGAGGTTCACTTCGAAATTTTGGGAGAGCTTACAAAAGTGCATAGGAACACGACTGAAGCTTAGTACGACCTATCATCCGCATACCGATGGGTAGTCTGAAAGGACCATTCAGACACTTGAGGATATGTTAAGATCTTGTGCTTTAGATTTTGAGGGGAGCTGGGAAGAACACATGTCGCTAGTAGAATTTTCATATAATAATAGTTACCACAAGAGTGTTGGGATGGCACCTTACAAGACTCTATATGGAAGAAAATGCCAGTCAGCTATCTGTTGGACTGAGGTGGGAGAGAGGCAGATATTGGGACCTAAGCTCGTGTAGCAAACCACGGAAAAGATTCGGCTAATCTAAGAAATGATCCAAGCCGCCCAAAGTTAACAGAAGTCATATGTAGATAGAAGGAGACATCATTTGAAAATTGAAGTTGGGGATCATGTGTACCTTAAGGTATTGCCTCAACACTTGGAGACATGAGAGGGACAGAAAGGAAAATTGAAGCCACGGTACATACGACCCTATTGATCATAGAATGAGTTGGGCCTTTGGCTTACTGTCTAGAGCTTCCAGCTAGCTTGTCCAACATTTATGATGTCTTCCATGTGTCCTAATTGCAAAAACATATACCCGATCTAACCCATGAAATTTGGGTGAAAACGATTGAGCTGAAAGATAATTTGACCTATCCGGAATCACTCGAATGCATCTTGGATCGTCGCAACCAAGTTTTAAGGAATAAAAGTAATTCCCTTGGTTAAGATTCAGTGGAGAAATCACACAGAAGGGGAAGCAACGTAAGAGCTTGAGGATACAATTAAAATGAAATATCCCTAGTTGTTCAAAGAAATGAAGGTAGAATAGAGAATTCTTATAATTTTCTGAAAATGTTACCAAAAATCTTGTGAATAAAAAGATGATTACAAATGATATACTTCCAAAATAAACTCATGAAGTGGTATAGACTATTTTGGGATATGTGTGACCACTTATAGAGAGCTACAACAAGAAATTCTGTGAAAGACACGTCATACCTTGTAAGCATTGCACATGAAATGAATGCAAACTAGGATATTTGTTAAGGATAAAAATGATATGTGGTTGAGGTATTCAGGTCATGATATTATTGACAGTTGGGGGTAGTATCTATCGACTTAAGAAAAAAGCCAATGGCAATGTTCCAGTTTAGACAGGATTATTAGAAAATAAGGTAATGAGCTGTGTTTTTCCTTAGTTATTTGATTAGTTAAGTGTAAATTTTGAGAACGAAATTTCCTTAAGAAGGGGTGGATGTAATACTTGAAAATTTTTATAGGCTTAAGTGTAATTTTTATTGGGGAAGAAGTGTAATTTTTTAAAGTTATTGGAGTAAAAATATAATTTTTCAAAGTCATGAGGACTAAGTATAATTTTTTGGAACCTAATGACTTGAACGCAAGGACCCAAAGTGTTAAAGAATGAAAAAAGAGGGACGAAAAGGAAAAATCGTAGTGTGAACATGCAAAGTCAGCAACCGCTTGCCATCGGTGTCGAATCACTAATCAGAGAAGGGCACAGGCCATCATGGCCTAAGGGTAGACCTTGTGGTGCAAGGCGAGGTCGAGATTGGCCGGAGAGGCGTTTGGAATCAACTATAAATAGTCGATGGTGAGGCCAAGGGTTTCTCAAAATTCAATCGTTTAATCTGAGTAATCAAGGGAAAGTTTGAGGGTTTGGATAAAGGGCTTTTGTATCTAAGTTGTGGAGATCATTTATGGAAAGTTTGAAGGAGTTTGGTGCCGATTTGAGGTGGTTTCAAGATTTGCTAAAAAATCGAGAAGTCATTGGAGTCGAGGTTTAACAGGAAAATCAAAGGTGTTTCGATCAGAGTTTTCATGCAATAGGCATGCCATCCTGTTCGGAAGAAGGAAAGCAAAGAAACGAGCCAAAAACTAGTTACTTGCGACAAGGGACAACCGGAAAAGACAACCGACAAATTAGGCGCGTGAGGAGCACGCGCTAGGTGAGTGGTGAGGGCGCGTCAACAGCGTGTGGAGGTAAAAAAATAGAGAAAAAAAAGGAGAAAAATTCAGAAAAATTGAGAAATTTAGCTTTATTAATTTTTCAAAAAATTTGGCTGGGAAATTATCAGGGCACGAATTTTGAGGCCAAGCACGTATTTCGAAAAGACTCGAAAAGCTAAATCAAGGTGAGAGATTTATCCCGAAAATTCACACGTTAAATGGTTTACCTAAATTGAGCATGATTTTCACGAGGATTGTCGAATTACATGCGATTTATATACATCTTGTCATATCTATACATGTTATATTACCTTAATAATTATGATATTTCATTTGGCATGATATTATTGGCATATTGATACTTGTGTCATCCATGATGGGGTGGGAAATTGCCCTTTTGGTGTCACCATATTTCTCTAAGTGAGTTTTGCTAGAAAGCCGCAAAAATCTCACGTGTCGTAGGATGAATTTTCCATAAAGTGAGAATTGATGGAATGTGTAAGCACCCCCGCCTGGATATTCCAACCACCCAGACTACCCGAACGAGAGCGCTTACAAAAAGGAAAAAAAAAATGAAACACAAGATATAAACTACCCTGGCATGCATACTTAAGAAATAAAACGACGGAAGCGAAGCTATAAACATGCATGCACTATAGGTACCCGCTATCATAGCGGTCACAAGATAAATAAAGGAATACAGACTCCTATGCCGACATACACGAGACACGAGAAATGACATGGCATAGTAAAAAATAATAGAGTAAATCCTACTTAGACATCAGAGTTGACAGGGATTGACGGGATTACATGTACATCATACCGACTTTGCCGCTAGAAACTGATACCCTTGTCTTCGACCTACGCTACCACTACCTAGAATGATAGAAAACAAAGTGAGTCGAGAAACTAAGCAAGCATAAAGAAAGAAAGGCTGCAGGCTGAACAAATCTAATAAACTCTCCCCAAAACACCAATCCCCAAGCACACACAAGCATGAGACGCACAACACAGTACAAAAGCATAAATAAAAGCACGTATCGGTCCTTGGGGCCCACACAAGACACACGACACCGAAGTCTCATACCAACCTGTCGTTGTCCTGAAAAGCAACATATATCTCCACAAACTTGCGCGTGCCATCCCAGGTCAATGCTGCCGACACCCGTGTGCTCGCATTGGTACTCCCAACACCCGAGCCTTTGAATAACCGAGTCGTAGGCTCCCTCGGAACGGTTCTCCCGTCTGAGACCAGTGAACTGCCAGTAACCATGCAATGCACATAAAATGCAATGGCATAGTGAGCATCAACGTGATACACTGGCGCCCATACATCCAGGCATCAGGCCATACTCCACCCACATAGTAAACCACACTCGATGTATATGACCGTGCTAGATGCAACCTAACCATACTAAAATGTCCGTGTCCAAGCATACTCAATAAATGAATACCCCAAAATGCATCTCGTACCCATGTGCATATCAAACCATGAACGATAATACAACATATCGAATTATGCAATAAATCACATAATGGCTGAGCTAATCAGTAGTGTTCGGCACCGGTCAACGGTCAGTGACTAGGAGTGCTTGCCCTATAGTCCACTTCAGGGCCGTATAATAGTCTACTCTAACGTCACCAAACAGCCAACCCCAGCCCCACTGCTCGATAGCTCTAACTGACCTGCACCCGAGAAATCCATAAATAAACCCGTACCTTTAAGAACCTAGTCCCTAAGTTGGGTTCAGCATCATTCCGAAAGGAATGGGGGCAGTACAAACTCCCGTAGGCTTTCAACAACTAAAATTCCATAAGTCCCAGATTTAATTTAAATCATACCAAATGAATAATAACTCAATAAATAATGTTAAGCGTCGAATTGGAGTAAGGGAGGGAATAAAATACAAGAAACCACGGAGTCTCTCACAGGAATTAAAGAACACGAGAAGAGGGCTAGGAACTTATCTTTACACGGCCGTTTCTTGCATTTCTTAAACTCCCGCTGCGAAGTAAAACATTTTCTGGCAATTAATAAAATCATAACTTTAATTAAATAAATTTACCGTGTAATATAAATAATTTAGCCGTATTAAATTCTTAAACATAGACCACTTTTAATCATTTTTACCCACGTAGGCACACCGCAAATAAAACCCCAATGAGTCTTATTTTTAATTTAAATTAAATCATACTAATAACATTCTCAATTTATATAATTAATACGCGAAACCGAAACGAATTGAGAGAAGACGAGGGGTTCAGAAAATGGAAAGAGATCGCAAGGGTAGAGGGAGCTTGCCTCTTTTAAGCTGATTACAGCATTTCCACACTTGAACACCACCAAATTAATACACGTTGTAGAATAGATTAAACTCCCAAAATTAATAAAATTGGGCCCAAAATAAAATTCCAACCATACAGAATGATTAATACATAATTCTCTACGTACTTAACTAATTAAACCTCGATTATACTTCATTTAATCTTGGATTTTTTCCCCCAAACTTCTCATTTCTCCATTGTGGCGAGCTACTCCTCTTTCTTCAAAATTTTCTTCTGATTTTTGCAGCTTCAGAAACGCCCGAAATGGGCTTTAAAATGGGCAAAAATAGGTGGCCAGAACGCGGCCACGTGGCGCGGCCAGCAACCGTGCATGCAAACACCACCTTAGGGCCAAAACGATGTCATTTCGGCCCCCTTGGCCGAATAAAATCGCAAAATCCCCAGCCTCGCGCACACGCCCACGCGGAATCTATCCCGCGACCAGCCACCCACCGCCCTCTCGCGCAACCACCCCGCTCCAGCTGCTCCCTCACACATAATATGCGCGCGATTATATTTAAGGTGAGCCGCAACCCATTTTCAAGAATTACTCCAGGGCCCAAAACTTTCGAAAATCAACACTTGCGCCCCCACTTCATAGTTACCTCTTATTTCACTTTCACCCCATAGTTCCCAAAAATCCCCTAATTCATTTTATTTTATTATTTTCCTAAATACTTTGAAATAAATAATTATTTCCTTTAAAAAATAAACACTCAATAATCACCAAAAATAGAAATTAAATCAATATTTCCTTATTTTCATAATACCCCCAAGTAATTTAATTAACTACCTAAATTTTCTATTTCCTCAAAACATCATAAATTATTATTTATTTTCAATTTTCAGGATGTTACAATTCTCCCCTTCTTATTAGAATTTCGTCCTCGAAGTTCGCGTTCAGTCCATGTCCTAAAGATACGCTCATAACTCTCATGATATTAACTAACATCTCTTCTAGGACATTCCATATCATCATTTTTCAGTTTTCCCACAAGTCCAAGTCTACTACGTATCCCACTTGACTTACTACACCAACACAACTCCTCAATCTATCACCTTTATTGGACCACTGTATGACCATCAATACCTTAACCAGCTTAAGGAACATCATCAATCGCATTACCTGCAATAATAAGGTTCGCTTATTACAATATCATAATCCAACTGTCACCCTAAGGCTATCTCGGGTTCTCATCGCACTTTTATTAGGTACTATCTTGACCACATATCAACCTAAAGGCACGCTCAAACTGTAAAGGTATTCAATTCCTAATGATAAACTAATTCGCAGCACAAAGCTCAATGCAAATGTAGCTCACTACAAATACCACCGATAGTGACAAGAGTAGAGCCATCCCCTCGCATGATGGGAAACTAATATTTGGTAACGTGATCAGGACTTGCCACGTACTTCAAAGTATAGGAACATGGAAACGATACGACATACTCAATCAAGAATTCAATAGTAATATCCTTTAGTTTGACTTTTTCCAACTGATTCTTAACCAGGTACACAACATTTTCTCGGCAGTACTTTATCCCATATGTTGTCACATACGTTCGAGATCTCGTCAATAAAAATGAGTAGTCATTCAATCAGGACTATCAAGGAATAAATGTTCTCCACACAATACATCTCGAGATCTAAAATGTCACTAAATCTCCCTCTTAAGGAATCGACACACCCAATTGTGGGTTCCTACTATGACTCATTCGGTAACCATCAATCATCAGTCTTGTCCTGCTGCTGATCTTAACTCTAAATAGCTAGATGATCATACCTCATCTCGATCACTAAATACTAACTCTAGCATCCTCAAAGGCTCTATAAGTTAGCAGGAACATGATATTTAGAACCGGTGTTATCTGCTTTGTAGCCTGCTCGACTGAAAACACCTCACCGTATCTGAAACTGTTCTAATTCTCAAGGCATCTCATAGGTCTTGTTTTTGGGGAGAAGTAACTTAAAGATGTGGGTTAAGCATTCTTCTGACTAGCATAACAGACCATCTCATATTTCTGTCGATGTGCCTTTTGACCAGCACCCAGAGGAGTCTCATCCCCTCAATTGGTCAATAATCGAACCTGGGGAAAATGGTCCATAATTAGTACCGAGTGTACTCATAGCAACCATTATCCTTACAGTAAGACCCAACAGTTACTTAGACATACAGCTAACTTTGGTCCTAACCATACACCCGGGTATCTTCCTGCAATAACAATCTTAGAGGGGTTTCTTATGTCTATTTCATTTTATCACGAATGCTTCACGGCGGCCCAAAATGTCTTTTACCACCTTTGCTTTACCCTATTTATTATAGAATCTCACAGCTTTAGTCCTTTGCCACACTAACCGCGGCGTCGCCTTTACTCTGTTCCACCTGTGAGAACTAAACACCTATACCCTATCTAGGTAGTGATGCCAAATCACCAAATGGCATAACCGCTATAAGCTCCAAGTCCACAATTCTGTAATAGTCATTCAATCAATTCCTATCACAGTTATCTCTTGGGATAAGCTTAACCCCAGGCTTATCATAAATACCTTCAGTTCAATGCTCTATCTGTTAAGCTCCCCTAGAACTTAGGACTTCATATTAGTGTTCCGATTTATCCTTCTAGATTCGATGAAACTTAGGGTTACTTCCCTAAATCACCAAGGAATGCAAATCCCTTAAAATCTCAATTTTGCCTCCACACCCTATCATTTTACGGATCTCTCGTCCAAATATGTACAGACAATTTAATTGTCAATTACACACAAGCTACCACATTACCCAACCTTTAGTTTTCCATCTCAGTACATCGTGTACACATCTCAGTACCTACGTATCTACTATTTACCATCGAACTCCTATAGCACATTCCCACCATGTGGGACCTTACCGTGCCACTTTTAGCACAATCCAACCATGGACCTCCAACTCATATTCTACACGACCTCATCTTTCCTAAAATTGACGCAAGCCTTTTGTAGAGTGTTGACAACACTTGGCAAGATCAAAGGAACTCCAGACCTCTATCTTTGTCGTCGGTCCCGACCAATCTATAAATACTGCGAAGGCGTCGGTCAGCCCAAAAGGCATGGCCACAAACTTATAACAATCGTACGAGTACGACAAGCAATAGTTAGAAAACACCTTGGAGTTAGCCCGACAAATCATCTACTCGGGGAAAGGACATTTATGCCTTAAGGCTGCCCGGTTCAATTGCAGGATCAATCCCTTACTAAGGCAACCTCCTTGGTAAATCTTCAAGAAAGTTAAGAGTATCCCTCGCTCATTCACAACCGGGGAAGGAATCAAGCCATACACGCCCTTATCATGAACAACGTGCCCCCTAAATGTAGCTTTAAAAGTTCCCTTAATTCACTTTCCTTATACGAGGTACGTGTTATCTCTATTCCACATCACTAATAAACAATGGTTAGGGACCCAACAAATCCACCATAAGTCAGGTGTCTGGTCCACTCGATCTTAGCAAAAACGGTCTGCAACCCAAATGTCCATCGCAGGTTTGGCCTGTGACTCTCCAGGTCATACAATTCATCACATCAGCTCACTAGGATACTTCTTTGCTAGTAGCAATAACTACTTGATTCCTAAGGATCGCAAGGCTCATAAGTTTACTAAATACATCTCATTACATAATACCTCCAAACATGGTACATGATGTTTCTCACATAATTCTTATCCTTACAAAACTCATAATTTATAACCATACATTTACATTACAACCCACTAATAATCATACTAACTAGAATTCCCCTAATCACCCCTGGCAATCGAGATAGCTTCCTCTACCAAGTAAGTTAAGTCATCATTACTAGCTACGCTGGAGCTGAGTACAACAGGTCCCTCCGGTGACTGTGACGATCCCCTCATGGTAGCTTGGATTGACTAGGTGTCCGGGAGTGCTCCAATCCTGGGCACGTCCTGTACCGATCCTACCAGGGGCTCCCAAATGGCAGCTTGTTGCCTCACAACCCTGGCAAAGTATCATAATGGGAATGAAAACTCGCAACATTCATCATTACGTCAGTCAGCCGCCTCCACAAGTCATTCATGTGCTCACGGGCAAACATGACTTGTCTCTTTAACAATCCCCAAAAGGTCTCGTGGATCGTCTCTTGAAATAATTCATCAAGCCGGTACATATAACTCACTAGGTATTCCTCTCCGTCTTACCCACCTTCCCATCCAGAAACAAACTCATGTTCCCACCGACACCATAAATGATCCAATGTTGGGAGGGCATCTGGATTAAGTAGGGGTACACCAGAATCTAGTCCTTCAAGTTCCATTAGGAATACTCAAATCTGCATACAACACCAAACATCAGACAACTTGATTAGGGCGAAACCACCATCTTACCCAAACAACTAGGGGCAAGCACAAGTCCTAAACAAATCCTATTCATACCACCTCACGGTCCCATCCCAAAGTGCACTTATCCCTTTTGCACGAATATAAATTGAGACACGGTCTCTCACACAGATCAATAAAACCCAACTTGCCGCAGCCTAACCCTATTCGATTCACCTAGACCTCCCTAACTCTATCTAACAACCTTGGTGTACAGGAACTCGTCCCCCATAACTGACTCAAACTACGTTCTGATACCAATAATGTAAGCACTCCCGCCTGGATATTCCAACCACCCGGACTACCCAAACGGGAGCGCTTATGGAAAGAAAAAAAAAGAATAAAATACAAGACAGAAACTACCCTGGCATGTATACTTAAGAAATAAAACATACCCCGGTAGGCTTTCAACAACTAAAATTCTAGAAGTCTTGGATTTAATTTAAATCATACCAAATGAATAATAACTCAATAAATAATGCTAAGCACCGAATTGGAGTAAGGGAGGGAATAAAATACAAGAGACCACGGAGTCTCTTATAGGAATTAAAGAACATGAGGAAGGGTTAGGAACTTGTCTTTACACGGCCGTTTCTTACATTTCTTGCACTCTCACTGCGAAGTAAAACGTTTCCTAATAATTAATAAAATTATAACTTTAATTAAATAAATCTACCGTGTAATATAAATAATTTAGCCGTATTAAATTTTTAAACATAGACCGCTTCTAATAATTTTTACCCACGTAGGCACACCGCAAATAAAACCCCAACTAGTCTTATTTTTAATTTAAATTAAATCATGCCAATAACATTCTCAATTTATATAATTAATATGCAAAACCGAAACAAATTGAGGGAAGACTAGGGGTTCACAAAATAGAAAGAGATTGTAAGGGTAGATGGAGCTTGCCTCGTTTAAACTGATTACAACATTTCCACACTTGAACACCACCAAATTAATACATGTTGTAAAATAGATTAAACTCCCAAAATTAATAAAATTGGGCCCAAAATAAAATTCCAACCATCCAGAATGATTAATGCATAATTCTCTACATACCTGACTAATTAAACCTCGATTATACTTCATTTAATCTTGGATTTTTTCCCCAAACTTCTCATTTCTCCATCACGGAGAGATGCTCCTCTTTCTTCAAATTTTTCTTCTGATTTTTACAGCTTCAGAAACGCCCGAAATGGGCTTTAAAATGGGCAAAAATAGGTGGCCAGAACGCAGCCACGTGGCGCGGCCAGCAACCGCGCATGCCAGCACTGCCTTAGGGCAGAAACGATGTCGTTTCAGCCTCTCTTGGCCGAATAAAATGGTAAAATCCCCAGCCTCGCACGTACACCCACGCGGAATCGATCCTGCGACCTGCCACCCACCGCTCTCACATGCGACCACCCGGCTCCAGCTGCTCCCTCACACATAATATGCATTATGCTCGCGATTATATTTAAGGTGAGCTGCGACCCATTTTCAAAAATTACTCCAGCGCCCGAAACCTTCTAAAATCGACACTTGCACCCCCACTTCACAGTTATATCTTATTTCACTTTCACCACATAGTTCCCATAAATCCCCTAATTCATTTTATTTTATTATTTTCCTAAATACTCCGAAATAAATAATTATTTCCTTTAAACAATAAACATTCAATAATCACTGAAAATACAAATTAAATCAATATTTCCTTATTTCCATAAATACCCCCAAGTAATTTAATTAACTACCTAAATTTCTTGTTTCCTCAAAACATCATAAATTATTATTTATTTTCAATTTTTGGGATGTTATAGAATGATTGCCTAGGGTTTTGTGCTGGAGTTAGAATACTAGTGAAAGCTATGCTAGGGTGTCAGTTTATTCATGTCCATGCATTATTCTTTCATGAAATTTATTTTAACCCTTACTTAGAAAATTCATATTCTAGTTTAAAATTTTATCTCTAGAATATTCCACATTCCAGGTGAATCGAGCAGTAAGAAAGGAAAAGGAGTGACCGAAGCGTAATTTAATTTTAATTCATCATATTCCCCATGTTTGAAGCATAATTTTATATATTATCTCACTTATCGGATATTATAATTTATTGGTTGTTGAGAACAGTAATATACGTTTGTGTTTGTATGAAAATATGATATCCCTCATGTTTCAATTTTAGTTTTTGCAAGGGTTTAAGTTATTATTCCTTTGCTTACTACATGGAATGCTGAATATATATATATGTATATATGTATGTATGAGAATTTTATATTAAGGAATTTATGATAATAGAAAAAAAATTCCAAAAATAATGACACACCAGGAATGGACAAATCGTTATAATAACTATAATCGTAATTAATATTATAAGATAACCATAATCGTAACTGTAATAAGTGATATTTCTAATTTTTAGTTACAATCATGTTTGTATCCATTTTATTTGATTTTTAATCATGTTCATTGGATGTGG
Source organism: Diospyros kaki (assembly GCA_036245055.1). Classification (NCBI taxonomy): domain Eukaryota; kingdom Viridiplantae; phylum Streptophyta; class Magnoliopsida; order Ericales; family Ebenaceae; genus Diospyros; species Diospyros kaki. Next base: position 31,690,153 of record BSEG01000003.1, read on the forward strand.
TTAGAGGTTAATTAATCCACAACCATCCCTAGTATTAATGGTTCCAAGTAAACCCAAGAATCAAATTGAACCAAACCAATGTTGTTGGTTTAGTTATGGACCTGACGTGACCCATCAATATATATATATATATAATTTAAAAACATATAATATAAATATATTAATTTTTTTAGGATTTAAGACTTTACCTGTAATTTATTTTCTCTATCAGAATCGAAAATACGAGCGACGAGAGATCGTGCAAGAATGATAATTCCAATATATAAACATTTTATGTTATTTGGCATATTTTATGAATTTATTAATTGTTTTTGTGAGTTAATTGTTTAAAGTTGTCTAGCGTATTTTGATATAAATTGTTTGAGTATTAATATTATTTTTTTGAGAGTTTATATAAAAGATTTTGAAATTAATAGATTATTATATGTAATCAGAATCGATATTCAACCAAGCTAACCAAACTTTTATTGGGTTGAGTTGGTGTGATTCTATATAAGAATTAGTTCTGTTCTAAATTCAATTTTATAAGTCCAATAAAATTTATTTAAGCGACCCAGCTTATAAAATTAAGAAATGTGACAGTCTACAAAATTGTTTTTGCTTTGGGGATCGTTTCCATTGAATATTGACAACCATTGTTTTGTTTCCTCCCGAAATTAGAGATAAAGCCCAATTCCCAGGACGGGGGTAGACGCAGAGTTGGAACTCCCGTTTGGATCCAAACACTTTCTTCCCCGGCGGCAGCCATGCCAGTCTTCAAGACCCCCTTCAACGGCTACGCCGTGAAGTTCAGCCCCTTCTACGAGAACCGCCTCGCCGTCGCCACCGCCCAGAACTTCGGCATCCTTGGCAACGGCCGCCTCCACGTCCTCGACCTCTCCCCCGTCCCCGGCAGGCCTATCAGCGAATTCGCCTCCTTCGACACCGCCGATGGCGTCTACGACGTCGCCTGGTCGGAGTCCCACGACTCCCTCCTCGTCGCCGCAAGCGCCGACGGCTCCGTCAAGCTCTACGACCTCTCTCTGCCTCCGACCTCCAACCCAGTTCGGTCTTTCCACGAGCACACCCGAGAAACGCACTCCGTCGACTACAACCCAGTCCGCCGCGACTCCTTTCTGACTTCTTCCTGGGACGACACCGTCAAGCTCTGGACCATCGATCGCCCGGCCAGTGTCCGGACCTTCAAGGTACGAAAATGGTGTTGCAATCTTCTTTGATCAAATTGTCAATTTCTGTGCCCCTTTGGATTATTTTTTTTTCGATTGTTAAGTTGTGTTATATTTATCATGATCTAATCCCGTGGTATCTCACTGTCTAATTAAAAGGATGAAAAGAATTGAAGCTTAAGCTTATATGCTGAATTCTTGAAACCCGATTGTGTAATTCTCTGTCTAATTGTGTGTCGCTGCACTATCATCAAGTCTGAAATTTTAGTTCACAAACTATTCTTTACTATGAGTGTTTTGAGAACTGAGTTCTCAAAGTACCCAAATTGGGCAAAAGCTTCTGAGCTGCATGATTTGGTGAAGAAAAAGCCATTCAACTGAACTTTGGTTAAATGCTGCATCTCATCTGAATGAATTTGAATTTCTGAGCTGCAAGATTTGGTAAATGAATCTGAATTCCCCTTATTCCTACTTCTGGGATATGGACATTTGTGTGTTGGAGGTGGAGTAATGTATGTGGACATATATGTTAGTCTCTCAATGAGCATGCTTTCTTCTTTAGATGAACTAAACTCTTAAGAACAGAATTTAATAATGGGATTTTAGGGGTTTTTCCCCTGCAGTGAATCTTCACTTTTAATTCATTGGTTTTGTCCCGTGGCTGTTAAGTTAGATACTTTTAGATGCATTAGACCTAAAGCCACAGCACCAAACACAATACTCCTTCCTGTCAATAGTCATAACTATGGTGATTTAGTTACAAGTGCAGATACACATGCTGATGTTTGAAACAAAGCTACCGGGAATGTGGTATGTTCCGGGTTTTGGTTAGGAATAGGTACAAGGTATGTTAGTATGCTAATTTCATGGCACATAGAGGGTAGGCTTAATTGGTTCGTTATTTTGGGTTGTGGTACATTTTATAGTTGTACTTGGGTCGAAATTAGTTGGATTGATGCTTTGCTGTTATAGAATTTGTTTTGTTTTGAATGCTTTTTGATGTTCTTGTACAACTTATGGAATGAAGAATCCTATGCAAATGAAGTTAGGCTTGAATATAATTCAAAATGCAATAGAATATACAAGAAAGTGAGGTAGGTTAGCTTTCTTTTCTCTAATTTTCTTTGAAAATTTAACTTAAAGTTCTTCCCCCATTTTTTGATTGTTTTAAGACAAAACTAATGTGTTACTTTATCCCCATTCTTGGGGATCTGATTGCATTCCTCACTATCCCTGGATGCAAAGAATCATGATCTGGAACTTATGATCTGGATTGTGGTTTTAGGGGATAGGAGGGAACCTAGTAACTATGGTTTGAAATTTTGGACATGCAGTATTTTGTTCTCTTGTCCTCATATCATGTGTTCTTTATACTTATTCCTCTATTTTTTGTTCTCTTGCCCCCTATCACATGTGCTATATTTATTCCTCCATTTCTTGCTATGCCTAACATACTTTCTCATCTCTTGTTGATGTTTTTATTCTTTGTATCAAATAAGACCAAAAATAACATCTCAACGCTAAAATTGTGTGTGCACATTTAGTTTATAGGATATTATATGATTGGATATAATCTTTTGTGAGATTATTTCCAATAGAAAATATACCAAGATAATATAATGTTGATTTAACTTTTTTCTTCTATGTTTGGTAAGCTTAGGATAAGTTGTTGGGATAAATGTTAGATATTGTGTTAGATATTATATATTTGACATAGTGTGAGGAAGAATCAACAGAACAAGTGCATAATTTGGGCTGAAACAATGCAAAATTTAAGTTGGAATGCTAATACGAAACTTCTAAAGTTGAATTAGACTAATGATGACCGCCTAGAAAGTCTCTTAAAAGACTATTTATACTAGAGTAATAAATTCGTACAATTGATCATAAAGGAATCTTTCTAACCTTAGCCATCTATCCATGATAAAAGGTCATATGTCAGTTATATGAATACTTATTGAAACTATCATGTAAATATTAACCCTAAGCTAAACGCATAAGAAAAATTTGTTAAATGGAAGAACATGATTCTACATCAATCTCCTTGGGTGGTGAGGAACTTGACTCCAATGAGAGAGCTTTCATCACCTTAGCATGTATCTTTGGATTAATCCTTTCAAATTCTTCCTTCGTAATCCAAGTTCTTTCACTTGTTTGCCCAACCATTTCATCAAATATTGCCAATATTGATTTCCCTATATCGAAATAGCTTGGTCCAATTAGGTCTAGATAAGAATTGGTTGGGGCTCGGTCCTTTTGCACATTGTGTATATATACAACATGTCACATAGATAGCTTGATTTCGGATAATCAATTTGGGCTTTCTTATTCCAAGGGATAACTAAAATCCTAAGGTAAGTGTAGTACAATACCCGTAGCCAAACAAGGATGAAAATATCCAGAATGCCTGATTAAGGTTTTTGGAGAAATTCAAATGGTGCCTTAAGAATTGTAATGATTGACATAATCAAACAAGATTTGGCATGAAAAATGAGGTAGTCAATGCTAATTAATGATCCAAAGTCAACGGTCAAAGGGTCAGGTCTAACCCATTGGAATTTGCCCATTGAACCTAGCTCATTGAGAATAACTAAATTGCTGACCTACTCTAGTTGGGGCTAGGCTTGCAAGACTTGGCCCTAGTGGGACAACTTGGCAACATAAACGAGTTATTAGCTATGAAGCACAAACACACTTGGTGAGGGTGTTGTACCAACATTGTTGGTATGTTGGACACTTCGACATGCTGACATACCTTGGACTTGTGTTAGACATGCCCACGTGGTGTGTCCAAACTTCTATGTTATTTATGAAATGGATACTCGAGGGGACACGCGTAGGACACGCATGTCCCTTGATGGTCACTTCGCATACCTATAGAATTAGGAGATTGACCTTGATTTCTACATGAATCCTTGGGTTTCAACTACACAATTCTTCAATTACTAGACATTCCACGCTTCTATTCCTTTGATTGTTGGTTGGATTGTGAGGGAAAAGGGTTGAAGATGAGACTTTGTGAGCGACTACTGATGACTAGAATAAATTGTCTTTTAATTCGACTAACTTGTGGATTGGATTGTTGGCAATGTGACAACTAACAATGTCATTGGCGAGTGGTAGCTACGATTGGGTCTTGTGAGCAACATTTAAATGAAACAGTTGGGTGTCTAGATGACTTGTGTGTGGTTGGGATTATTGAGTTTCCAGAGCAACGTTGATGTTGTGATGCAACGAGTCTATAGGACTTTTTGAGGACAACTCAAATCTTGACCTTTTGAATCCTTGTGAGTTGTTGTGATGAGTCTTTGACCCTTCTTGAATCTAGATATGTATATTATAATATTTTATATAATTGTATTTCATTACATTGGAGGCTGAAGTACTTCTTCTTGGAACTTGGTGTTTATTATATACTTTATTTGATCATGTTGGATTGTTGGAGTTGAGCTTTCTGTCAAAATTCAATTCTGACAAGGGGAATTCTCTCACAATTCAATGAGGAATTGTGTGGGAATTGATTAATCGAGAGGGAAAAGGAAGAATAGAAAGATAGATAGAGAGAAAATTGAGAGGGAGAGAGAGATTTGAGAAAGGAAACAAAATCAGTTGTATTTCCAATTATGCCTCTAAGGGCCGCGGAGGTTGGTTTATATATCAATCCTTGGCGCCGACATTTGAATTACAATTATAATCTGAATTATAGTCTATAACTAGCTTCCATCCCTTATTACAATAATACCCTAGCCTTCCCCTTGTGTATTCCCTCCTTAATAACCATCCTATACTCCCGTCTTAGCACCCCAACTACTGGTCCGTGACATTTTATTGTTGTAGAATATGGTATTCTAATATTCTATGTTATATTGTTATTTATTTAGAATTTTGTATTATGAATTTTAAATACTTATTTATGAGTATTTTTTGATATATGCATATTTATGAGTTTAGAATATAGTTTTGATTCTTTATTATGCCATTAGAAATATAAAAATTTAATTTATTAATTAACATATCCTAACCATGTCGTGTCCTACTCTTTTGGAAAATGTCGTGTTTGTGTGTCTCGTGTCCTTGTTTGTGCTTCATAGGTTATTAGGCATGGGCTTGGGTTGGGCTTAGCCTAGTTGGCTTTGGCTAAGGTGGAAGGTGGCAGAGTGGGCTCGAGTTATGATTGAACTATCTTGGCTCAACTAAGCTATCAAGGTGTAACAAAATTATTATGGCTGAAGTCCTTATTTTCTGAGCTGGGGTTTTTAGATTCTATTCCTTCTAAACCTGTTGTGTGGATTGACAATTTGGCTGCTAAGAGTATGGTTGAAAATCCAGTTTTTCATGGGAGAACTAAGCACATAGAGCTTGATGTTCATTTCATTCGAGAAAAGGTTGAAAAGGATGAAATAGAAATTAGGTATGTTCCTACAGAACATCAGATTGCTGATATTTTCACAAAAGGGCTCTCTCAGGATCGTTTTCAGTTTTTGTGTAATAAACTTGGCTTAAAATTTTCTCCAGTGCACAAGGGTGGCAGTTTAGAAGAGTCCTCATTGAGAGGGAATGTTAAAGCATCTTGTGGGCAGCTTATGGTTTAGGAGAGTTCTAATTGAGGGGGAATGTTAAAGCACTTTGTATACAGTATTTTAAATTGTAGCTTTGTAGCTTGCTATGTGTTTTAATTTAAGCTGCTTTAGCGCTTATTAGTGTGTTGCTGTAAAGTTTTAGCTGTCTTCTATATAAACAACAAAGCTATCTGTTTATTCATTCATTCATTACTTTGAAATCTGAATTACGAAGTTAGTACAATTTTCTCTCCTCTTGTTCGCTTATCTTTTCTCTCTTTTAGTCGATCTCCTCTCCTAGGATTTCTGATATTTTACATAATAAAGGGGCATTATTGTAATAGGGTATAATAGTTAATTAGAGATATTTTACAAGTTGTTAGAAGCACATGAGTGCTGTTAGGATATTGTTAGAAATTAGTTAAGCATCTAGCTATGCGTATAAAAAGGCCATTTGTAAGAGGAGATAAGGATATGCTTGATTTGAATGAATTCTTAATTCTCATTTCTCTCTAACTCTCTCTCCAATCTCCCTCACGTTCCTCTTGTTTCTCCCCCTTTCTCTCAATATCTCTCCCTCTTTCTATTGATTTCCCCCTTTCTTCAATTCTGATTTCTTTCCCCAATTCCCATCACAACCCTAACTAACCCTAGGGTTGTGACAAAAGCCTAGATAAGAATTGGTTGAAGCTCAGTCCATTTGGGCCTTGTGTGTGTATATATATAGCATGGCTTGTAGATACCCTAATTTGGCTATCCCAAATTGGAATAATCCAATTTAGGTTATCTTATTCTGGGGGATAACTAAAACCAAGATAATTATAGTACAATACTCATAGCCAAATAGGGATGAAAATATCCATAATGCCTGATTAGAGTTTTTGGAGAAATTCAAATGGAGTCTTAATAATGGCAATGATAACTTGTTATGTGTGTGCATTGAGATGGGTGTTGGCTTGCCAACAATGACCTCCAACCAATGAGATGGTTGGAGTTGCCTAGCTTAAGCTTGTTAATGTATGGAAGAGGGAAAGGGTAAGGGTTATGACCTCAGGATCAAGGGTTTGGACCTTGACAAAGCCTAAAGCAGTCATCAGAGAAACTAGAGCTACCAAAGGGTGAATATATAGTGTAGTGTACAAAGCCTAAAGGGGTGTTGAATTGATCAGGTAACCAAAATAATAGACCAATCACAACCAAGGGTTAAGGTTATGGCAATTGTGAGGGCTCGAATAGGGGGTCAAGGGTTCAATCAAAGGCCAAAACAACTCATATATTTGAAAGAAACAAATAAAAAAAGGGAAGTGGGGGTGGGGATGGGGAATAAGGAAAAGCTATACCATAGAGGGGAACAATCAGTCTTATCAAAGTTAATTGTTGACTGCCACCACAATAACTACCTTGCCCTTTCTTAGGTGGAGAGATGGTGATATGGTGAAGACTTGAATAGAAATTAGGGTTCACCCCATGAATAGAGAGATATTGTGACAATAATGGAGATAGTTTGCGGTATGAGGGGGATGGAGGGAGGGAGTTGGTCAAATGAAGGTTTCAGCCATTCGGGTGGTTTTACACCCTCCTCTTTGTAACAATAACAGTCCCCATGTGGGCACTTTAGTTTGCTCAAGGCCTGCTTTGGTGTCAGACATGTCTCCATGAAGGGCCCTTTTGCATATATTTATTTATTTATCTTTGCCCTAATAGTTGCCTTGTTCCAAAGGGCCTTCATCTTGGAAGATTGTATTGCAACATCTGTATTCCATATTTATATCTTATGCACATGGATAATTTATCCTTATCTGGGCAGATCCTTTTAAACAAATATGGCTTGGGTAATGGTAGCAACATCAAAATGGCACTGGTGGCATGATTTCACAGTGTAGCAAATATAGTATAAGAGTAGCAAATATTGAGTTGCAAATATTTTTATTTTGGGTAATTTCAAAAATCTTTACATATGAAGTTATGAACTCTTGTTTCTGTTTTGGTTCTTATAATCATGTTTATTGGGTTTTGAATGTGTTTTGGCAAATTTTGTTTGTTCTCTAAAAAAAAAATTATATAATTGGGAAAATTACACATGATATCCCTGAGAATTAGGATAATTGCAAGAACTACCCTTGATGTTTAAGAAAATACAGCGACTACCCCTGAGGTTTAGTACTATGTTGCAATTCCCCTTAGTTAAATGTTTAAAATGACCAAAATGCCCTTATAATTTAAGGGTCTACCAAGATATGATGATTTGTTTGTAGTATCTCTACACTGTAGTTATCATGTATTTTGAAATATATAAAATATATGGAAGATATATTATTTCTTATTTTAGTAGTCTAAGTTCAAGTATACAAACACTATACTTACCATTCAGCTATGATATGAAATACATTATTTGATTACATGGTATCAGAGCTATAAGTTATATCCTAACCCTAACCATAACCCTAGTTAAGTTCGGTTAGAAGTAGTAGCAACCATTGTCCATCATAGTCGTTGTCCGTCACAAACACTGTCGTTGGCCCTGTCATAACTGTTGACCCTTGCAATTGCCACCAACACTGTCCGTCATTGGCTTTGTCCCTATCTGTAACGCCCCACTTTTCCTAACCGTGCATTAAATCGAGATTTTGGGAATGTATATATTTTTTTTTCAACATCATACACACAACATAAGTCTCTCGATATACATACCATCAACATAATCATTTCCCGACAATCCCGATTATACCTTCTCAGCATATAAAATTTAATAATTAATAGATTAAGACAGGTAATATTAATCACATCAGCGGAAGCAGAATCGAAACCTCAATAATACAAAACAATAATTCATTTACTCATAATATAGAATTCATACCATTGATGTTCAACATGACATCACCAAAATAATACGTCTACAGCTGAATATCTCGTACATAATAAAAAAAAACTACAAAATATCTATTATGTCACTATCAACTACATCTTGATAACGCCCTTTCTTTTAGCGCCGCTGCTTTCACTTGGAACGTTTGAATATTCCAGGGACATAGTTCAAATTAGATGTTGAATCATCTAAGTGAGAGTTCAAAAACATTTTCATGATATATGCAAGACCATGAACAAAACTGACATATCTCGACACACCCCAGCCCAAGAGAATCCCATACAGCGCTTAACCCATACCACGAGGAAAGCAAATCTCTCTAGAGGCAACCAGACCACACCGACATATTGGCATAACACAACCCTAGCTTAAGAGAGACAACCTCAATGCATGAACCCAGGTATCACTCCTAAATCATTTTAGGTATTACACTTCCACTCAAAAGCATTCTGGATCTCAACACAACCTTGGTCACAAGATGATCCACATTATCCCTGGAATCAATGTTTACCTAGGCAATAATGTTATTTCTCAAAAGCATTTGGGGTGGTGTCCACTCTCAGCCCCGCCACTTGAGTACCGTTGGGTGAAGTCCGTCTCAACCCTGTCCCAAGTAGGTCACATAGCATTAATCCTTGGCACACATCCCGAGTGCTATCACTCTGGTGCCATAACACAGGTTGGCATCCCACATCCCACATTGACCACACATAAACATGCCAATGTCACAACACAAATCATGCATCATATAAACTCAACATTTGCATGCACATAATTTAAAATACAAAATTCGATGCACATGTAAATAACCACTTTGGACGAACTATCCATATGGAAATAACCTATCATGGGTCAACTCATTTGTATAAAAAAAATCATGTATAGGGTCAAACCATCCAAAATAAACCAAGTTTTTAAGTCAGAATACTCACCTCAAACGTAACTCACAATACCTTGAATAATGTGCCCGGTCTCAATTTTCGTACCAACCTCAAGTAATCGCACTAATACTGAACCTCGAGCCTCAAAAATCCCTAGATATCATATTCATTCAAAATAATATCAATATCTATTTTTTCCAATTTTTCATAATTTTCTTCCTATTTTCTCTTCAAAAATTTCAAAATAAATACCTTCTCAAGGTTTTTCCCAAATTTTTCTTCACAATAATTCATAAAACAACATTCCCAATGTTCTAGAATTTTCTGGGAATTTTTCAGACTTTTATTCTATTTTTCCTCTAATTTTCATAATTTTTTTCCCAAAAAATTGAAAAATAAATATTTATTAAATAATTTCCCAAACTTTTCTCCACAATAATTTCCAAAATAGTTTTCCAGATTTTCTGAATTTTTCAGAATTTTTTTCTATTTTTTTCCCTTTCATTTTATTTTCTTATCTTTTTCGGTCAACTTCTCCGGCGATGGTGGCCAGCGACCTGCTTTGGTGCTTGATCTGACGACACCACCTTGTAGCTCTCCTCAAGACGATCACAATGGCACCCTCCAATGGCCGAAAAACCCGTCGAAAATAGCCCGAATGGCCGATTTACAGTCCGGCTCCGGCAAAGCTTTGCATTTTTCGGCGAGCTTCGAAACACCTTCAAAGCTTAATGAAACTTCACGAAATTCTCCAGAAATGATCCTAAATACATGGAGAATAAAAGCCCCTTATCCCTGACCTCTGATTCGCTCCCAAACGCGAGGAATACGAAATAAAATATTTAATGCATTTGGCCATATTCGAACCTTTATTTATACCCATTTTCGAAGCCCAATCGAGCCATACCTAGTCAAATCAATGCCTCTATCATCCTTACAACCTTTTAATGGCTTCAAATCGTGATCATTCGATACGAATCATCCTTCCCCAAAAATCCGGCAATCGCGACCATGCCTCGCCATTTTCTGTCAAATCACGACCATGCTTGGTTGATCTTGACCCATATCTGATCCTAATCAAACCCCCACGTGGTGGGGCCCATTTTCGTACCCAGATGGCCTTAACGGCACCGCCCGAAGTCTAGCCGGTGATGGTAGTGGCCAGCGGCCATGGCTGAGCTTCCTTCTTTTTCTGTTATTTACACTTTGGCCCCCTTAAAACTTCCTCTTACATTTTGGCCCTCATTTTCAAGCCCCTGAATTATCCAATAATTCCATCAAGTCCCTTAAGTTCCAAAATCTTCATTTCATCCCTGAAAATCCAGAAAAACCATCGTTGATCTCCCTCTGTCAAAATTAATAAATTACACTTAAGCCCGAATATAAGTAAGATCGTGTTTTTACCGAAAATCCTTTTGTTTCTTTCTAAAACCACTTAAGAGTTGCTCCTTATGCTAAATATGAGCCTACTTAGGGTCCCGTTGACTTCTTGGAAGTCTCTTACGATCATTCGGCTTCTCAAGCCAAATCATTGATGTACCAAAAATCATCTCGATTTCGATTTCTTTTAATACCATAAATCCTATCTCGGAACGCTCGTTAATGTTGTATTATATTCCTTAGACACCCAGGTTCCAGGGCACTCCCTGCAGCTGATTCGACGATTTATTTTACTATCAAACCTACTTTTCGGTATTTTAAACTCATCCAAATTACGTGGCGACCTCACACAGATATGGGGTATTACACTATCTTTGGCCATCTTTGCGGGCCTCATCAAGATCGAATGGTCAGTCTTGTCAGCAGCTAGTCATCCTTGTCGGTTGGCAATCGCTCTTATCGATTGTTGTTGCCTAGTCAAAATTGTCGTTTGTCAGTCATCCTTATCGAATCTAAGTTGTCGTTGCTATCACCAACCACTCTTCATTGTGTGACCAGTCAGACCGCGTTGGTCTTCCCAGTAACCCAAATTCTATCTAGATTCAAGCGACCCAAATTTGGCCCAGATTTTAGGACCCAAATCCAACCCACACCCTATTGACTTGTGTAATGTCCTCGTCATCCGTTGTTATTTACTTGTCTTAGGTCTAATCTCCATCCATGGCAACTAAGGCTAAAAATACCCTAGTCACTATCATTGTCCCATATTTTCTCGGCATACCTATTATATTACCACATAAAAACTAAATGGCCATAATTACTCCGTCTTCTGCTATAGATATTTGGTTTCTTGGTCAAGGACTCAAAGATCACTTGACCAAGATAGTTAATATGATGAGATTCAACACACTAGGTAGGATTTCCAATGAATTAAATACAATTTAACTGTATTGCAACTCTCGGATTACAAGGAAAAAACAGTGTAAACAAGCAACAAACTGGGCATTCGAGAGGCCCAGAACTCTCCTGCAAGAAGCTCCAAATTCTTTACTCCTCCTCCATCTTCTACTCGCCTTTTATAGGTTGTTATTCCTCTCTCCTCCATAATCGTATTTGGTTATGCCCCACACATGTTGGTTTGTTACACAAACCAGCCAAATGCCTACCCTACCCTTGGCGCACATGCTGGCTGTTACTCCCTCCAGCTGTGTCTCCAATATCCCTTTGATGCTTGTAACGCCTATGGTAAGTATGCAATACCGGAGGCCTAACATAATATTCCTATGAACCATCACTAACATGGAAAAAAGTGGATGCCTAGTTATTATGCTTGTTGTGGTAGACAATTGAACCCACCTTAATGCCTATTTTTTCGGCGACCTCGTGCATGTAGTACCCTTTGGAATTGTGCTTGTGAGTTGTATACGAGTGACATCACTCGTGCCTACGATGTTATTGGTCCATTATTTCATCTACAATAGAATAAGTTAGACATGACATATTTAGGTAAGTTTCAAGCCACGATTACTAAATTTAATGAGCTCATGCCATTTAATGCAGATATCAAAAAGCAAGAAAAGCAGTGGGATCAGATGTTTATTGTTCTTTGCCTTTAAGGCATTAATTCAGCGCTTGAGCTTGTCAAAACGCAAATTCTAGGCAGTACCTCTCTTCTACCCTTGATGGATGTCTTTACCAGATTACTTCGCTTCATCTTTTGTTGTCGATCATGGTGGTTCAATCCCTAGAGAACAGTTTGCACTTGTCACAACTCAAACGGGATCCCATTCTAATCGTGGAGGTAATGGAGGGGGTTGTCATGGTGGCTGTCGTGTTGGTAGATGTGGTCAATGTTGGTCCCTATGTACGTACTGTAAGTATATTAGCCACATTAGGGAGACTTCTTACAACCTTCATGGTTGCCCACCTCACACAACCAATACAGCTCAAGTTGTCGATGGCAGTTCAGAATCCAAGATTCTACTAGTAGCGTCCACGAGAATACCAGTGGCTTCCTTTCAGCGGCTATATCAAAAAGTATGTTCAATCCCCTTAGTTTTGCGCTACACAACAAGCTACTTCATTCGTTGCATTGTTTTCCCACATAGGTGGACACATTCTATTTAACCCAATCCTCATTTCTCAACCCACGGATTTTTTATTCAAGCACATATATGGTAATAATTCTTTGTTTTCTAATATTTATTCAGGGTCATTGCCTATTGTTACCCTAGTTGATGGTTCCTAAGCCTCCAATATCTCTATGACAAGGTTATAGAGCAATCTAGGTCACGAGCAGTCTTGTCATCTATTTTGCATTCACCACAATGTCCCTTCAATTTACTTTTTGTCAATCAACTTACTTGTGACCTAGATTGCTCTATAACCTTTTTGTTTGATTTTGTATTTGTCTAAGATCGAAGGACCGGATGGATGATTGGCATGAGGTGTGTCTCTTGAGGATTATACCAATTGTCTCCATCTACTCCACTTGTGATTTGCACTACTACTACTCATTGTCGTCTAGGGCATCCATCTTTGGCTAGTTTGAAGAAGATGGTACCATATTTGTCCAATCTTTCATCATTAGAGTGCAAGTCATGTCAATTAGGGAAACACAATCGTAGTCCCCTTCCTAGTCAAGTCAATAAGCATGTTAGTGTCACGACCGTAAGGGTGGACAGGGGTTTAATTGTAATAAGTAGAGCTGGGGGTAAGGCTGTAATTAGTTGAATACATGTAATAAGCTACTGTTGTACTTAGCGGTTATAGCTATGGGCCACTTGTACATTGTCGATTACAACCAAAGTCAACCTATAAAAGGAATCGGGCTCCTGAGGATGGGGATTATGAATGAACTAGACATAATTCTTTCCCTCTCAAACTCTTTTCCTGCCTATTCTCTCTCTCAATTCTCCCTCCCATTTCTAATTCTCTCTCCCTCTCTCAATTCAAATTCCTACAGCTACTATATTTATCGAATTGCTCAATATCATGACCCAATGATCCATAAAAGGGCAATAGGGTAATAGGACTATAATAGTTAGAGGATATTTTAGCAATTAGTTAGAAACACATGGGTGTGTTGTGCATTCTATTAGGAGCCAGATATGCCTATATAAAGCTACTGTAAACGGATGGGATTCTAATACTTGAATTGATAAATGAAATTCTTATTTCTCTCTCAATCTTCCTCTCATTTCTCTCTGCAATTCTCCCTCATTTATATCTAATATCTTTCCCCATTTATGATATTGGTCCCAAATCATTCGGATTCTTCCGATTTACAATCCAACCCTAGGCTAAACCCTGTACATGACAATTGGTATGAGAGCCACCGTTCCTCGGCGGTTCTCTCTGTTAAGTAATTCCAGCGATCGAGAAGAGGTTTAAGGTGAAGTTTGACAGTGATTAGGCGAGTAGAAAGACGCAACTCTGTGAAATCTACCGAGCAATGGTTCGGTGAGTCCGACGAATTCAACAATGTCGGCAATAGATTGCAGGGCGAAGAATGATTCAACTAAGAGAAAAAGCAAAGCAACTTGGCTTGGAATTGAAGGCGAATTAGATAGTGAGTGCGATTCCATAAGGCAATTTAGGTAACATTTGGTGCAAACTTGGAAACAAAGAGGAAGAGTGACTCTCGGTTGTGAATTTACTGAGCGTTGGTCAGGAATTGCAAACGAGCAGGTCAAGCAATTCTGAATTGGAAGGCGACTTGGCCAGGCAGACCCGTTTGTGATTCTGACAAGTTCTTAACGGTTGGGCTCATATTTTGGAAGGCACAATTGAAAGGTTCGATTAGGTGAGTATTGGAGGCAAAAGTGGATTCGATCTAAGTTAGGTCATTGTAATCCAGTGACCCACGCTTCCTGGTTGTGATTTCGACAACTCCTAATAGCTAATTCTAGTGAGTTCGATTGGTCTCGGCTGTTGAAATTGAGACCGCTCATAACCAAAAGGGAGTAGTAATTCTCGGTTTAGAAGTTGCAGTTGGTTTTACAAAAATTTCAAACAACAACAAATTCAACAAATCCAGCGAAGGTCCTTATCGGCTATTGAATTGCGTTGAGGCAATTCTATTTTAGAGCCGATTAGCTCACGAAAGGGTGTGGATTTAGATGTTTGGAATTCTATGCCTTGGTCACCGAAGTATACTACTTCCACTAAATCAACCATGGGGAGCAATGCACGTATGAGACCAATGGAGTCTCACTTGCAATAGAAGGATGCTGCATTTTCAGGGGGATGACTTACTTGTGAGGCGGGAGCAGTGTACACATGAAACAAATGAGGTCGCAATTTCAGCAGAAGAATATTTTATTCTTAGTTGAAGGCTGATATCATGAGGAGTTTTGCCAGAAGCCTCAAGCATGGGAAAAGAAGTTTGAGAAGGGGAGAGCCAATTGGACAAGAAAACAAGAAGTGTGGTATATGATACAGGCATGAAATTTGGCTCGTATGTTACATGAGCAGTTGCAACAGTTTGCGATGATACTAACTAAGAAGTATCACTACAACTTTTCCGCTCAATTCTTTGATGATTGTCACGGAAGTTTTAACAAAAATGAATTCCTAAAATGGAGCAGCTGAAGGAGAATTCAAGTTAGCGGGAATCAGATTCATTGCTCACCTCCGATGTTGAGTAGAAAAAGTATTCTGGTTTAGGCAGAAGCTACAAGGAGTATTTTAATTTAGGCAAAATTATCAAGGAGGACTGCAACATCAGTGATGATATTGGTGGTGAATGACATTATCCTAAGAGAATTTGTAATGAATGGGTTGATAGGGCAGCAAATGCAAAGGGACAATCTGATATTGTTGAAAAAGAAGTTCATATAGAGGGAAATTCCACCAAACACAAGGAAGAAGGAGTTGCTGAATTGTTTGCATGGAATCAGGAGGTTCTGACTGAAAATCCAATCAATATTAAGGAAGAGAGTGCTAGAACTAAAGTAAACTTGTCAAGGGTAACGTAGGATCCCAAAGAAGAAAGGAAATTAGATAAAGAGATCCGTGTAGACCACATTTTGCAATAGCAGGAAGTTGAAAATTTGGTTAAGGATCAATTTACAAATCAGATTGTAGATGAGAACTGCTATGAGGTTGGCTTTCATGCCTAATAGTTTAGATAGGGGGATGGTTTCCTCAGATAATTTGGCTATAAATCATATTGGGGGTAAAAGTTGGGGTGGTGTCACGGCTTGGCAGTCGTTGAACCGTATTCTAATTCTTGTCGGAACTAGGTTAGTGTGCTGCCCGCTTCTGAGCAGCAATTCAGTGAGAAAGAAGAAGAAGAGAGGGAGAGAATTTCGGGAAGGAGAAGAAGAAGAACAGAGAGAATAGTGAGAACGAGAGAAGTGGAGAAGGACAATGGAAATTCAGTTGTTCATTCCTACCGCTCACTAGCTGAGGCAGGCGAATATAAGGACACGCCTAAGGACGATTCCCTGCCAGGTGGGGTCCATCCCCATAACAAACTCGGGATTCCCTTGCCTGGCGGTAACTAACTTCTTCTAAAAGCTTACCCGAAACTAACATGCTCTAAGGAAAAATAATAACAGCAACCTAGCTAACACAATTGAACTACATGAAAAATTTAAATTCCAACTTGAACAGACTGCTCCCGACATTTTCCCCGCCTTAACAATTTTCTTGTCCTCAAGAAATGTTGAGGAGATTTGCTGCTCTTGGGAATTGCTTGAGGATATCGGGTAGATACTCCCAGGTGTTGTCTTCCGGAGGCCTTCCTTGCCACCTAACCAGTACCTGTATGAGTGGAGCCCCATGTTTGTAGATTACTCTTCGTTCTAAAATAGCCTCTGGTTCCACGGTTTGCCTGACCTCTACAGGAATAGTGGGGAGGGTTGCACTGACAGGCTGTTCACCCACTGCCTTCTTAAGGAGAGATACATGAAATACCGGGTGGATGAGCGATCCTGCTGGCAGCTGAAGTCGGTATGCCACTTTGCCCACCCTGGCCTCGATAGGAAATGGCCCGAAGTATTTAGGACTGAGCTTGGTTACCTTCTTCCGAGTGAGGGACTTGAGGTGAGGATATTTCAACCTCAGATATACTCTGTTTCCCACCTCAAACTCCCGTTCACTCCTTCTTCTGTCCGCGAACTGCTTCATGCGGTTCTGAGCTGAAGCTAATTCTTGCTTCAGCTGTTGTGTCACTTCCTTTCTCTTTCGCAAGTAGTCGTCCACTGAAGCTTCCCGAGAGTCACCTTCCACTGCCGGTATAACCGATGGTTGATATCCGAACAAGGCCTCAAAGGGAGTCATCTTAATGGACGAATGGTGGGAGGTATTGTACCACCATTGAGCTAAGGCTAGCCATTTGTGCCATTCCTTGGGCTGCATTAAACAAATGCACCTCAAATAAGTCTCGAGACTTTGGTTCACCCTCTCGGTTTGGCCGTCCGTTTGAGGGTGATAGGCAGTGGACATGCTCAGTTTTGTCCCTATGGATCGCATAAGTTCTTGCCACATTAGGCTGGTAAATATTCGATCCCTATCAGAAATTATAGTCTTGGGGGTTCCATGTAATTTAACCACCCTGTCCAAGAAAACTCTCGCCACTTCTTGAGCTGTGTATGGATGAGTTAACCCAATGAAGTGTGCAAACTTGGTCAGCCTATCCACCACCACTAAGATGCTATCCTTTCCCTCGGACCTCGGCAACCCTTCCACAAAGTCCATTGATATGCTTGACCAAGCTTGTTCGGGTATAGGCAAAGGCTGTAATAGCCCAGGGTAGGCAACCGTCTCAGATTTACACTTTTTACAAGTGTCACAAGCTTGCACCATCCCCTTAATTTCCGATTTCATCCTTGGCCAATAGAAAACTCGCCTCACCCTCAAGTAGGTGTTCTGTTCTCCAGAGTGTCCCCCCAGGGGTGATGCATGCAAAGCCTGAAATATCTTCTCCTTTAGGTTTGTCTTATCCCCGATGACTACCCTTCCTTGGTACCTCAACATTCCTTGGGTTAGTGTGTAATCCTTTCCCACGTCTGCCCCCAGCGCCAGCCCTTCCAGCAGAGGCTTAAGCCTCTCATCCCCATTATAACTGTCAATCACCTCAAGGTGCCACTGGGGAATCACTTCGGTTATGGCTGCCGAACTTCCTTCTTCATGGCATCTAGAGAGTGCGTCGGCAACAACATTTTCTTTTCCCTTTCGGTATTGAATTAGGTAGTCCAATCCCATGAGCTTAGACATTCCCTTCTTTTGCAGCTGTGTTTGAAGTCTTTGTTGCAACAAGAACTTCAAACTCTCATGGTCAGTCTTTATTACAAATCTTCCTCCTTCCAAATAGTGTCTCCATTTGTCCACAGCCATTAGAACTGCTAAGAATTCCTTCTCATATATGCTGAGTGCCAAGTGTTTTGGACCTAACACTTGGCTTAGGAATGCTAGTGGTCTCCCCTCTTGAACCAGAACCGCACCAATTCCAACTCCACTAGCATCAGTCTCCAGAACGAAAACCTTGCTGAAATCAGGCAGACCGAGGGCCGGCACTTTGCTCGTGGCTATTTTCAATTCTTCAAAGGCCTCCTCTGCCTTGGGTCCCCAGCTGAACCCCCCCTTCTTTAACAATTTAGTTAGCGGTTTGCTGATTATCCCGTAGTTCTTTACAAACCGGCGATAATACCTTGTCAGACCCAAGAACCCTCTTAAAGCCCTGACTGAGTTCGGTCTTGGCCAAGTCACCATAGCCTCCACCTTGCGGGGGTCTGTGCTCACTCCTCCTTGGGATATGATATGTCCCAGATACTCCACCTGCCCTTGGCCAAATGCGCACTTGGACCTCTTAATAAACAGCTGGTGAGATCGGAGGATATTAAGGGTGGCCCTAAGGTGAGATAAATGCAGTTCAAATGTGGGACTATATATGAGTATGTCATCAAAGAATACTAGTATGAATTTTCGAAGATGAGGTTCAAAAATGGTATTCATGAGGGATTGAAAAGTTGCGGGGGCGTTGGTGAGTCCAAAGGGCACACCAAGAATTCAAAATGCCCATGATGAGTTCTAAAAGCTGTCTTGTGGGTGTCCTCGGGCTTCATTCGAATTTGGTGATAGCCCGAGCGCAAGTCTAGTTTAGAGAAGAACCGAGCATTGTGCAGCTTGTCCAACAGGTTTTCTATCAAAGGGATGGGAAATTTATCTTTGATAGTTATAGCATTTAATTGGCGGTAGTCCACACAAAACTGCCATGTTCCATCCTTCTTTTTAACCAAGAGGACAGGGGAAGCAAAGGGACTTTGGCTGGGTCGAATGATGGCTTGTTTAAGCATTTCCCTCACCAATTTTTCGATTTCATTTTTCTGGAGTGGGGGGTAACGGTAAGCTCTAATGTTAACAGGCTCAGATAGTGGTTTTAGGTGGATGGCATGGTCATGGACTCGGGTAGGAGGTAGTGATTGAGGCTCAAAGAATAGATCCTCATACTCAGCCAGCAGTCTATTGAGGAGATCTAAGTAACGTACCTGTCCGGGCCCTTCCGTGTTCGTACTGATCGTTAAGCACATCTCTCTTTGCAGGGCAGGGCCTGCCTGGACTTCCTTTGCTGCCAAGATTGAGAAAAGTTGTGGCCATCGCCCCCACTTTCCCTTGATCACCCTCTGTAGCCTCTTGCCCGACATCATCTTGCACACTCCCAACTCCTTCCCTTCGGATAATGTCATTTTTCTTCCTTCCTTCTCAAAGGAGACTTCCATTCTATTAAAATCGAAACTGATGGGGCTCACTCCTTTCATCCAGTCCACCCCTAGGACTACATCGCAGCCCCCTAGCTGTAGGAGCCTCAAGTCCGTTTCGAATTTTTCTCCTTGCAAAATTTCCCAACAGAACCCATTACATGCAAAATTACTCAACACCCTTTGGCCGTTAGCTACCGTTACACTCAAAGGAAGAGTTCCTGTGAGCTGGCATTTCAGCCTTCCTGCGGTGTTTTCATCCAAGAAGCTATGAGTGCTTCCACTGTCTATTAAAATCATAAGATCATTACCTCTACAGCGTCCTCCCACCTTAATGATCTTGTTATTAGCCACCCCTTTCAAGGCGTGGATAGAAATTTCCCCATTGTCCCCGGCTTCATCCTCCTTACTATCCCCATCCACTTCCTCTTCTTGGCTTTCTTCCTCGTCTCCTTCCAATAAGAGAATTTGCCTCTTGCAGGGCTGTCCTGGGTGATACTTGTCACCACAACGAAAGCAAAGGCCAGCCAGCCTCCTTTGCTCTCTCAATTGTTCACCAGAAGGTACCGAGCTTGTCCCGCCTGCTCCTTTGACCACCATGTTGCCTCTTGCCACCTCGCGGGGGTAACTTCTTCCTCCGACATGGTTGGCTCCGGTATTTACTCCTCGCTGCTGCAATCTCTGCTTCCTCATTAATGCATCCACTGACATTTCTTGTAGTCGGGCGCTTTCAGACGCCTACTCCACCGTCCTCGGCCTCATCATCTTGACCATCGGCCGTAGCTCTTCATGCAAGCCGCTCAAGAAGCTTGACACAAAGTAAGCCTCGGAGAGATGTGGGTTGTGTCTGATCATAAACGACCTTAGCTCTTCAAACTTATGCAAATAGGTGTCTACACTACCCGTTTGTTTAAGCTTGTTGAACTCTTCTATCGTGTCTGTCATATTTCGTTCTCCAAATCGCTCGCACAACTTTTCAGAGAATTCCTCCCACGTATAGTCTTCCCTCACGCTGAGACAACCCTGAAACCAGGCATCCACCGCCTCATTAAAGTAAGCAGCGGCCAGCAGCACCCTCTGTCCTCTGGGTATATTGTGCCAGCTGAACACTCTCTCACACTTCCTTAACCACCATCGAGGATTGGCTCCTTCGAACACGGGTACCTCCATCCTAGGCATGGTGAACCCCAGATGGTGGCCGTGAGGTTGCTCGATACCCTCTCTGCCCCCGACCCCTTCTAACTCTTCGTCATGTTCAACCCCAATCTCGGAAGTACCTTCCCTCCGATAAGCTCTATTTCTTGGTAAAACAGGGTCGTCTCTCTCTCGCGGAGGAAAGTCAGGAGCCATCCTTACCGTATTCTGTCGTGTAAACATGAGCATGAACTGCTGCATGTCCTCCCGTAGCCTCGTCATGGATCCTTCCAACCTCTGTTCCAGTCCCGCCAGTGATCCTTCCAGCTTGCGATCCATGGCCACTATCGCTTCATGGTTCCTTTCTCCTCGAGTCTCCAGCTGGTCGATCCGCCCTTGAAACTCCGACATTGTCAAACTGACCTACTGCAGTTGCGACTCAGTTTTTCATGCGGGTCCCTTCCGCCATCGCTCCAGCTACCGAATCCGTCAAGAATCGCTTCTCTGATACCAAGATTGTCACGGCTTGGCAGTCGTTGAACCGTATTCTAATTCTTGTCGGAACTAGGTTAGTGTGCTGCCCGCTTCTGAGTAGCAATTCAGTGAGAAAGAAGAAGAAGAGAGGGAGAGAATTTCAGGAAGGAGAAGAAGAAGAACAGAGAGAATAGTGAGAACGAGAGAAGTGGAGAAGGACAATGGAAATTCAGTTGTTCATTCCTACCGCTCACTAGCTGAGGCAGGCGAATATAAGGACACGCCTAAGGACGATTCCCTGCCAGGTGGGGTCCATCCCCATAACAAACTCGGGATTCCCTTGTCTGGCGGTAACTAACTTCTTCTAGAAGCTTACCCGAAACTAACATGCTCTAAGGAAAAATAATAACAGCAACCTAGCTAACACAATTGAACTACATGAAAAATTTAAATTCCAACTTGAACAGACTGCTCCCGACAGGTGGGAACCATGTTTCAGCCATTGAGGAACCTATGGAACCTGCTCATCCCTTCCTATGCCATCAGTATGACCATACAGGAAGGGAAATTATCAAGAGGGACACTGGGACACCATTGGAGGAGAAAATTGCGAAGGATAAATCTGGGGTGTATGGCAGTGAGCAGGAGACAGTTGGGAAGGATAAGAGAAAGATAGCACCAGAAGGAGGAAGTCTTGCTGATCCTAAACGGTGTCACTATGTTGTTGTCATTTTTGAAGATGATGAGAGGGGAACATATGTGGTAACCTGTTGGATGGGTGAATTTCAGAATGAACATCATTTGAAGACTTTAGGGTTGCAGGTTTCAACTGCTACCTACGACAGGGAGCGATTAAATTCATTGAAGGCACTTGATGTGGACATATTGACAAGTTTTGACATCATAATGGATCTTCAAACTGTGTACCAGCAATCTTAATTTGATAGCTATTGCAAACCCAAGGGAAATGGTTTGTTACTCCTTGGAGGTAGATGCAGCCTTGATTGCAATGATCATCATTTTTGTTCCAATTGATGAGAACCTAAGAATGAAGAAGAAGCGACCTAGAAGGAGAATGAAAGAAAGGAGAATAAACCAAATAGAGAAGATTGTAATTGGATGAAGGGTCATGGCTACTTGCTGCAAGTTCTTAAGGACAATAACTCTCTCAAGGAAGGGGGAATTGTCATGACCCAAGGATCCATAGAGGGGCAATAGGGTAATAAGCCTATAATAGTTGTTAGAGTATATTTTAGCAATTAGTTAGAAGCACACGGTTGTGTTGTGCATGCTGTTAGGAGCCAGATATGCCTATATAAGGATTCTATAAATGGATGGGATTCTGATGCTTGAATTGATAAATGAAATTCTTATTTCTCTCTCTAGATTTCTCTTCCAATCTCCCTCTTGTTTCTCTCTACAATTCTCCCTCATTTCTATCTAATATCCTTCCCCATTTCTATTCTTGGTCCCAGATCATTCGGATTCTTCTGATTTACAATTCAACCCTAGGCTAAACCCTAGGTACATGACACTCAAGTCTCAGATTTGAGACTTAACTGTTAGTTCTCCTTTTTTACTTCTTCATTCTGATGTCTGAGGACCTAGTTCTGTTTCTTTGAAACAAGGGTTTCGTTATTTTGTTGCCTTTATTAATGATTTTTCACGAACTACTTGGGTGTATTTAATGAAAAATCGATTTGAGCTATTTTCCATCTTCACTACTTTTTGTGTTAAAATTTCCACCCAATTTAATGTGACCATTCGTACTATTTTGTTGAATGGAAGAATCGTTATCTCATTGAGATTTCACGCATGCTTCTTCTGTAGATGCGTGTTCCTCTTTAGTATTGGGCTAATAGTGTTTTAACATGTTATCTCATTAATCGGATGTCATCCTCTATCCTTGCCGACCAGGTCCTTCTTTCTATCCTTTTACCTTGGTCTGACTTATATTCTCTTCCACCTCATATATTTGGGTGTACCTATTTTGTCCATTAACTTTCTCCTAATCATGATAAATTATTTGCTTAGTCTCTGAAATGTGATTTCCTTGGTTATTCTTGTCTTCAAAAAGGATATCGATGCTACTCCCATGAGTTGTCTCAATATGTTATCTTTGTTGATTACACCTTTGAGAGTCCACCCTTTACTCCCCTTACTTCCTTTAGTCCCCTACATTGTCTAAGTCAGTGTCTGTTAGTTTACCACTGCTTGTTTCCCTCTTTGATCTTTCATCTCCATCTTCTTCCTCTTGGCTCGATTGCCCAAGTTTCTAGACATACCAGCGTCATCCTCAACCTGTGGGCCCACCAATAGAGCCAGTAACAGATGCATTTGCGGAGACACAACTAATCTTAATGGATCACTGCCTTCACCCTCAGTGTCAATTAGTTTGTGCTCCTTTGGTTCCTCTTTTGCTCTTGATTTCATTATTGTCCTTTGCAAAGGTACTCGTCATTATGTTAACTAGAATCCCATCTCAAACTTTGTTAGTTATCACTTATTGTCGCCGTGCTATCATGCCTTTGTTTCTTCTTTGTCTTCGATTTCTATTCCTAACAATGTTATAAAGGCTCTTTCTCATTTAGGGTGGCGCGATGCAATGGTTGAAGAAATGTATGTCATATATCCTAACGAAACTTGGGACTTAGTACCTCTTCCTTCGAGTAAGTCTACTGTTGGTTGTCCATGGATTTATACTATCAAGGTTGGACCCAATGGTTGCATTGATCGTCTCAAGGCTTAACTTATTGCTAAAGGATACACTTAGATTTTTAGTCTTAACTATGGGGACACATTTTCTCCTGTGGCCAAAATCTCACCTATTTAGCTGTTCATGTCTTTTGCTACTAGCTATGTACAACTAGCCTCTCCATTAACTCTATATAAAAAATGTCTTTCTTCATGGTAACTTATAGGAGGACATTTATATGGAGCACCCGCCTGCTTCGTTGCACAGGAGGAGTTTAAGCAGCTATGTTGTTTACGAAATTCCCTTTATGGCCTTAAACAATATCCTCGAGCTTGGTTGAAAGGTTTAGTTTCATTCTCATGAAGTTTGGGTTAAGTCAGAGTGGAGCTGATCATTTAATTTTTTCTTTTGCTCTTAGTCTGATTGTCACATTCTTTTGGTGGGGTATGTCAATGACATTGTTATTACTGGGGATGATGGCATGGGCATCATCGAGTTGAAAACGCATCTCCAACAACACTTTCAAACCAAGGATTTGGGTCACGTGAAATATTTTTTAAGTATTGAAGTGGCATGATCAAAGATTGGTATCTATATCTCTTAGAGAAAATATACATTGGATATGTTTGATGAAACAGGAATGCTTAGATGCAAGCCATTAGATACTCCTATTGATCCAAATATCAAGTTGTTACCAAGATAGGGGAAGCCTATTTTTGACCCTAGGTGCTATTGTTGTTTAGTTGGCAAACTCAACTATCTTATAGTCACCCGTCCTAATATTTCATTTGCTATCAGTATAGTAATTCAATTTTTATATTCACCTTGTGATAGCCACTGGAACGTAATGATGCGTATCTTTCAGTTTAAAAAGGTTAGTATATTGTATAACATCATGGTCATAGTTAGATTGTGGGGCACACTGACGCTAATTAGGCAAATTGTCCCAGTGACAGGCTGTCATTGTGTATTTATTGGTGGCAACCTCGCCTCTTAAAAAAGTAAGAAACAAAGCATTGTCACTAGATCTAGCATAGAGACTAAGCATAGAGCTATTGCCCTAGCAATGTATGGAGTTGATATGGTTGAAACAACTTGTTGGGGAGTTGGGAGTAATTTAGATCAAGTCTATGCAGTTAATGTGTGACAATCAGGCTATAATGTATATTGCCTTTAACCTTTAGTTCTGTGAAAGAACTAAACACATTGAAATTGATTATCATTTTATTAGAGAAAAATTGCTTTATGGAAATATTGTCAAAGCATTTTGAGTTCCCATGACCAATTAGTTGATCTATTCACTAAATCTCTCAGAGGTCCTCATTTGAACTATATGTGCACTAAGCTAGGCATGTTCAACATTTATGCTCCAACTTGAGAGGGAGTGTTAAGATATGATGATTTGTATATAATATCTCTACAATATTGTAACCATATATCTTGAGATATATAAAATATATGTAGGATATATTATTTCCTTTTTTAGTAGTCTAAGGTCACAAATATAAAGACGAGTTCTTCTACAGGGCCAGATAGATTGACAGAGAGGGTTACCGAATGGGGGTAAAAAGACCAAAATGCCCTCGTCCACTTTGCAAGTTTGCAAAGTGGGCCACTGCCCTCCTCTCTCATTTCCTTTCTCATGGTCGCCGATGCAATTGCTGTCTCACTGTTGCCTTCGCCTCGCGGGCCGCCACTGCATCCTCGGTGGAGGGAAGATGTAGCAATGGTCAGCGAGGCGGCAGTTGCATCGATAACCATGGGAAGGGAGATGAGAGAGCTAGGTAGTGGCCCACTTTGCAAATTTGCAAAGTGGGTGAGGGCATTTTTGTCTTTTTTCCCCTATTTGGTAACCCTTTCTGTTAATCTCTCGGACAAAATAGATTAACTCTATAAAGACTGTACATACCATTCAATTGTAATGTGAAATACATTGTTCTATTACAAGGCCTTTTTCTTATCTCATGTTTTTCTCCCTTCTCTCTCTCTTCTCTTTCTCTCTCTTTTCCCAACAAAGGTCATTGGTGGTGATGGTGACTCTTCTTTGGCAACAGTGGCAGGAATTTTTTGGTAATGACACGGGATTGGTGGTAATATCTCTCTCTAAAAATTCTAGGGTCCAACGATGAACCTATTACCCAGATGGGTTAATTGTCGTGGGTTTGTCTAGTGTGATGAACCTGCCAATTTGTGATGAACCCAGTGGATTCATCACACAATGTGGCAATAAACCCAGATGGTTTCATCGTTTATCCTCTCTCTCTCTCTCTCTCTCTCTATATATATATATATATATATACAACTGTGATTGTCGGCTGCCAGTGAACACTAGTTGCTTATCTTTTTTGTTTTTTTAATTTTTCTAAGATCAGGGGAGAGAGGAGAGAGAATGAAGGGTAAAATAGTTATTTTGTCCCTTTGTTTCACAAGGTTATTGTTAGTTCTGAATTGCAATTATGCCAAACCTAAGGGTTGGTTTTTGCAATATATAATTTTATAAAATTTATACCATGGGATCTTTATCTATATTCCTTTAGATAATTTATAAAATTTTGGTTGGAAAATGCAGTTGATGTTTGAGGTGATATAAGCGATAGGATTTAGGACTCAATATGTGTGTATGTGTATTAACTGAACAATAAAAAAGGAAAATCAAACAAACATATGAAGAAAAAAAAAACCCATAACCCATTTTCATGTGAAGACCAATACCATCTCAAGCCCCTCATCCAGCCATCACCAGCTGAGATTCCTCCTTCCCAACAAAATTTGGTCATCTCCATTCTTCATTGCATTTTCAATTTCCCACATATGACGAATAGAGGTAGATTGTTCAATTCAAGAGGGAGGGAGGGAGAAATATATATGACCTAACAATTATGTACGAGTAGTTTACCATTTTAACTGTACATAAGATACAAATTTCAAAATAAAATGTTCTATGTTTTCTTTGTAAATATATTTCATTCTAAATAAGAAAATTATGCTAGAAATATGAAATTTAGGCTTCTCCTATCATCCTTGGACAACATTGACACATTCTTGTACCTAATACCCTGTACTGAGCCTTGTAACATGAGGTTACTCATTGTCTCTTGTTGACTTTAGTTGATGAGTTTTATTTCCAAGTTGGGCTTTTTGATTTGATGTTCCTTTTTGTCCAATGTGTTGATGTTAAAAATAAAATAAAATTATGCAGAATACTTTTAACTCATTCATGGAAAAAGCCATCAACCCAATCAATAGAATTACAATCTGCATCATCTATCAATTAATTTCTTCGGAGTTAATCAACGTATTTTTGTGTAACTTTTTCCTTGACTAGGAGCATGCCTATTGTGTGTACTCAGTCACCTGGAACCCCCGTCATGCAGATGTATTTGCCTCTGCTTCTGGTGACTGCACTGCCCGTATTTGGGATGTGCGTGAGCCTGGTTCTACTATGATCCTGCCTGCCCATGAATTTGAAATCCTATCATGTGATTGGAACAAATATGATGATTGTGTCATTGCCACCGCATCTGTGGACAAGTCGATCAAGGTGTGGGATGTGAGAAGTTTCCGAATCCCAGTAGCCGTGCTCAATGGGCATACCTATGCAGTCAGGAAGCTGAAGTTTTCGCCTCACAGGGGCAGCTTGATAGCTTCTTGTTCATATGATATGACAGTGTGCTTGTGGGATTACATGGTTGAGGATGCTTTAGTCGGGAGGTACGATCACCACACAGAATTTGCAGTTGGGGTGGATATGAGTGTGCTTGTTGAGGGTCTCTTGGCAAGCACTGGATGGGATGAACTTGTGTATGTTTGGCAAAATGGCACAGACCCCAGGGCTCCCTAGGAGGGATTTGTTTCTTACAATTTTTAGATTAATTTTGCGAACATTGGAATACTTGTTTTGGAATGGGGGTTCACGTAGTTGTAGTTATAAATGTGCAATAATTAGAATTTTGATCTCATCATTGATGTCGAGTAAGAGCTTGGTCACTGGTTTTACGTCCACCTAGTGGGTAAATCACACTAAAGGTCACAAAACTTTGGCCTCTTTTTCAATTTGATCACTAAACTTCAATTCCTTGCAAAATGATCACAAAACTTTAAAATATTTTGTAATATGGTCACTAAATTAATTTTTGAATAATTTTTGGTCAAAATTGCTGACGTGGCAATGGTCACATCATCGCCACGTCAATGTCACATCATCGCCACGTCATCAATTTTGGCTAAAAATCATAAAAAAATCACTTTAGTGACCATATTGCAAAACATTTTAAAATTTTGTGATCACTTTGCAAGGAATTAAAATTTAGTGATCAAATTGAAAAATACACTAAAATTTTGTGACCTTTGGTGTGATTTATCCTCCACCTAGTCAATTGAAAGTTGTACTTGATGGGTGTTGCTGTTGTGGCATACCTAAATTGTGAATTGTGTTCACAATCCATGTATATGTTGTAATTGGAATTTCAATCAAACGTTCAAATTTGGCGTTTACTTGTTTGTGTGGAAGAATCAAATCTTGAAAAAGCTTGAGCTATTTTTTGATATCTGACAGGAAGTGCGATATGCCAATGCTTTAGTGTGTTTATTTTAATTTCATTCTGTTTAGCTTTGGTTTTTGTTTGCCCTGCAATGATTCTGAGGTGGGTATAGAGTGGTTAGTGCGAGTTCTAGAAACGCATCCAAGCCAGCCTCTTTCACAAAGGGTCACTTGCCTGCTATATCATAAGGATGCTAGTCTAGAGAGCGAGAGAGGGATGAAAATCGATGGGAACTAAAATAATTAATCCTTTGAGATCAACAATCAATTATGACATCCCCTAAAAGAAGAAGTCAAGTTATTCAACAGCTGCCTGTGGATAAATACAAGAAACAAATCAGCATAGTGTATACTCGACATCGAGCAAACGCGAGAGAACCTGTTTGCTGCTAGGTCGTTCATCTGGTTCAGCCCAACACTCTGGAATTGCATTTTCTCACAAATATGAGCTCTCTAATTTTAAGATAGCACAAAGAAGTAAAAATTATTGTAAGTTACTGTGACACACCTGCAATTAGCTTGCCCAGAGGACCTTCTGGAATTTCTAACCTCGATCCATCGTTAGCAACTGCGTAAACAACCTGAAAGAATCAACCATCCATGTCAAGCTAGAGTCTAAAGAAAGAAAGAGGGAAAAGAGATAAAAAGACAATATACAAGTCCTACTTGGACTGATGGCACCCCTTCCCATGGTCTATTCAGGGTGCAGAGCTCCCACATTAACACCCCCAGGCTGAAAATATCACATTTCTCTGTGAATGGTTCGTTGCGGATGAGTTCCGGAGCCATCCACTCAGGAGTTCCTGCAGAGGAAGCATCCCTTGTAGGAGTTGTGGTCAGCACCCGTGATAGTCCAAAATCACATATCTTCACTGTCCAGTGCTTATCCACAAGGCAATTTGCACTTTTTAGATCACGATGGGCTATTTTCATTCGATGTATGTACATCAGACCCCTAAATCATTGGAGGACAAGTATGGTATATTTTATTCGGAGTTTAGGACAAAGATGACATATGGATAATTTTATCAAACACAATATACAACATAACATACATGATGGATGCACAAAGACAATGCCAAAAATACTCGTTTCCCAATCCTCTAAGAGCATTCAATTAGAAGCCTGGACTGTGACACACTTCTGACTTCTGAACAAACCGATTATTGATTAGTGACTAGTAGAAGCTATGGATTTTCTGAAAGTGAAATAATCAACTCCAAGGTATACTTGAAGAAACATAAAGATATATATAGGTTGTTTTACACCCCTGACATACTCTATGATATATAGATGATTACTGCCATGTTCACAATCACAAACTCTTCTGGTGGTTGATTGTTTTTGGAGACCAAATCATGTGTTGTAGTTCTAGTTAAGTGTGACTTGTCTAATTATAACCTTTTTGTTTCAAGTAAATTTCACACAGCACCCCTGAGATTTGTTAAAAAGGCACCGACAACCCCTGTCTTTCTAGAAATAACACAAACCTCCCTTACCATTAACCTATTACATAAATTGACCACTTTACCCCTCCTTTTAAAATCCCTCCCTCCTCTCTCTCAGAACTTCAACACCGTCAATGGCAATCTGCTCCACGTTCCAGGCCTCCCCCTAGTTGCCAGCAAGCCCATATTGGTCCAACCACTATTCTGAAACTATCCAGCAGGCTTAGCAGAAGCTTGAGAGAATACATCAGCAACACGATGAATCCCCTTCGACACCATCAATGGCGTCTACGACGTTGCCTGGTCAGAGTCTGACGGCTCTCACCGACAACTATGTCAAGCTCTAGACCTCTTGCCCAAGCGAAACTGGTTGCCCACCCCCTCAAACCCCAACGATGGGGTGTTGGGGTTTGATTTGCATGAGGGTTCGATTCCCTCTGCAAATCGAACAGGATCACAGAGAACCCTCTCTCTCTCTCTCTCTGTTTTCCGGAGTCTCTGGTGGTCGCCGAAGATGGCGGCTGGCCACCACTCACCAGTAGTTTTTTTCATTTTCTTTAATTAAAGAGGAGAGGAAAAGGGCGATTGGGAATTCAAAGGGTAATGGTATCCTTGTCACTTTCAAAAAGTTTAACTGTAGGAAATAAGGTGTTAAGAGTTTTAAAAACTCGAGAGTTTTAAAGAACACAACGGTGGCCATTGTCTCTTCACTAAACCTTAGGGTGTCTTGTGAAATTTGCCCTTTTGTTTTTATTCAAGTCCAAGGACTTATATTTTCCACTTTTCACAACCACCCCTACTGTAAAGACTGATACTGTATGCCATACCATCATAAATGCCTTTTTTATATGTCTACCACTATTGCGAAAGCCACAGCTTCAATTTGTCTCCAGTAGGTTAAGTTCATTTTGGTTTTGTACTTTGCTTCTTATCTCAAACACGACGTGAGTTACAATTATCTTACAAATACGGCCATGAACAGAGACAATTAGAGATCTATATTCATGTAGCCAACTCCACTAGTGAGATTAAGGTTTGTGATGTCATTTATTGTTGTTTTTGCACTTTGTAGATTGCCACTAATGCTTCATATTCTAATGCTGGTTAAACATCCAAAATAATAAACTCATGTATGGACAATCAATGTAGTTTCCACATACGTTTTCACTCACATGGTGGCAGGGAGCAGTGGATGGTAAGTAACATGGTAGGGGTAAGTGACCCATTTCATTTTAACAGTCTCAGGTGGTCGCAGAAAAGACAGTTATTGTCATGATAACATTAAACAAGAAATAACCATACAAGATAAGATTGTAAGTGAATAGCAACATGATCAAAGTAGAAGAGGATGGAATAATGTTTAACATGAGACTCTATAAGTAGGCCAGATGAGATGCTATGAGAAGTTGCTTTCATTTCTCCTTTGTTTCTTGATGCAGTGTGAGAGGAAGAATCAGCAAAAACAAGTGAAAAAATTGGGACAAAGATATGAAAATTAGGGTTTAAGAAAGCCTCAAAAGTTGAATTAGAGTAAACGAGCTGCCTAAAAGGTGTCTTTAGAGGCTATTTACACATGGGTTACAGCGTTAATACATCTTAGTTGTTGATCACAAAGGAATCCTTCTAATCTTATCCACCCCCCTACGCTAAAACTCACATGCTAGTCACATGACTATTTTTTATAACTGATATAATAAAAAAAATTCTAAACAGCCTAATAACTTAAATACTAACCTAACTAAACAAATAAAATAAAATAAAAACACTAATAAATAAAGAATATGCTCCTGCATCAGTTCTGTTAGGTTATGTTTAACTCATGAATTGCCTTCTCTGTGTTCCTCTCCACCACTTGACACTGGTCTTTTATATGTATTACCAGTTATGGTAATCATTTTTTTCCAGAAGACCTTTCTTGTTGTATCTTGTTCTTAAGAACATATGTTTCAAATTGGATGATCCTGCTAGGCGGAAAAAAAAAACAAAAAAGGAAAAACACAAAACCAGTTCATCTTAATGCAATGGATCACTCACCATCTAATACAAATTAAAATTCATTATTGTGGATATTTGATTCACTAAGCTGACAAATTTGCTGCTTGATGAACATGCTAATATGCTATCCAGGGAAAAGAAATGAAAATGAAAACAAAAATGCAAGAAGAAAATAAACAAAAAATCTACATTCTAAAATCTGATTGAACAAGTTCCTGCGCAGATCACAAACAAATGGGCAAAGAAGCCTTAGCTTATAAAAAACGTTAGAGAAGGCAGGACACACACGGGTGGATGGGGGGTTGAGCGGAGGGATGAAAGGAAAGAAGGTTGCAGCTTTAATTTGAAGTTTGAACTGTACAAATTTGAGAGGTTCTTGCTTTTTGAGGCAAATTATCCATCACTAG
The DNA here is from genome assembly GCA_036245055.1 of Diospyros kaki. NCBI lineage: Eukaryota > Viridiplantae > Streptophyta > Magnoliopsida > Ericales > Ebenaceae > Diospyros > Diospyros kaki. The sequence goes on from BSEG01000003.1 coordinate 31,722,403, forward strand.
TTTGCAACATATGGTACAATTATTTGGATTGAACCAGGCCTGCTCATTTTAAATCCTTTAGCACACAGATTTGTCAGATAAAGATCCTCACCAGGCTACCTTCACATCCGAATTATCAGATTGTATTTGAGTCAAGATTGGTGTACTTGGTGTGCATCGGAACTATGTTATGAGCTTCAAAAGTGAGTATAATTTGCTTATTTAGATGTAGTATGAACCAACATAATTGAGCAGGGATATTCAGGTAGTTCAATAGAAAAATGCCATGGTCATGCATACCTGCATATATCACACAGCATTTTCAGTCTCCTTCTCCAGCTTAGTCTCTTTTTCTGACCACTCATGTGGATTAAATGATACAATGATCCCATTTCCATGTATTCTGTCACAACGGACAACCTGGGAGGCTTTGTGCAGGCTCCGAGGAATAATATAACTGCCGAAAGAAGTAAAAAGTTTCTTTATATTCATACCCTATAGTTATTACTAACATGAATTATGAAGGGGAAAAAATTGAGGTGTCTTTTTCTTCCCATTCATGGATCATAGTGGTGTAGCAATAATATGAAATAGACAAGTTGATCAAAACTACTGCAGGCATTACCATTTGGGTGGCGCAGACGGCTGCGTATGGAAGAAAGAAAAGAGAAGAAGTTAATGGATGGGCAGAATGAGGATAAATACCAGAAAGTCAAAGATTGTTCAACATTAATGAAAACAAACCTTAGGATAGAAATCTCATTGCAGAAGTCCTCAATGTTCTCAACAGTTAAGTCTTGTACAAGAAAAACTTTGATGGCAACGTCTGTGCCATTCCAAATTCCACGAAAAACTTCTCCAAAAAAACCTGTAGGCATTTCAAAAGTAAAACAAATCTGACAGTTCAGTATCTAATATAGATGCCATATTTCCAAGTACAACGATGCAGAAGTCCTATTTAAAGGGTCAAGATATCACTTGGACAGCAGGTCCACCAAAGAAAAGAAGGGAAGTGGTGAGGCCAAGTGAAGGGAAACTTACGAAGGAAGGAGGTGTTGCTAGAAGGCTAATTGAAGACTTCAGGAGCTGAGAATTGAGTAATGTCATGGTTATGGTGTTCTTCATTTAGCATTATGCATGAAAAGTTTTATGGTAGCTTGTGTATTATAACATGATTTATCTGCATTATGTGTGCATTGTGAGCATACTACATGTATGAGTTTGGTATGACATGCTTTGGTGTGCTTGGTTCAAGGCCGTGTGGTACTCCCCTTGTGTCATGGGTGGTGATGCCTAGAGGATGCTCAGCTTGGTGAGGGGCTGTGTTTACCAAGGGTGACCTTGAGCATGGGGCTTGAAACTAGGGTTGCACTTGGAGATTGTGGTTTTGAACCTGGAAGCTGCCCACATTTGCTGTGAGATATGATTATGCATGAGCATTGCAATGACCTGACTTCTGTCACACCCCCTCTCATGAGTAGTATGGCCTGCCGTGAACCCGAAGTTGAAACTTGAGAAACATGATCCCTAGCATCCATCCGTCACCACAGTCATTGAAAACCAACAATGATTTATAAATACCTTAAGAAACAGAATCTTGAACGGGTTAGTGAGAGAGAATCTCTTGTGTTAGAAGGTGATATTGGTGGTGGACTAGTTATTAAATGGAAAATATCTTTTCCAGAAGATGACTCAAACATTATACGTAAAGTTGGTTCTAGATTTGATGGATTTTTAAGGCTTCATCGTGATTTTTACAACAAATATCTGTTAGTACCAAAGGAACTGACAAGGCTACTTGAGAGAATTCCAAGAGAAATTATTTGGTTATCGGAGAAGGAAAAGAGATGGGAGAGAGAGAATAGAGAAAGAGAGAGAATAACATAAGGGAGAGAGAAAAAATCAGAATATTCTCATGCATGATTTCTTTGGGCGTGGCCCTTACATATATATAAGCGGTTGGCATCCTTCTAGAAGGTGGCCCCACCACAGTACAGCCTTATAACGGCTGAAGACACCTAATTGCTTGACAAAAATACAAATAAAATATAGAAATCAAGGGCATGGACCAAACTGCCCCTAGGAACGTGACAATACCCCTCCCCTTAGAAACATTTCTTGTCCACAAGAAATTCATAGCAGCCTGGTCACTTGGGAAAATTGCGTAACTCCAATAGATATTCCCATGCAGTGCTGTCTAGGTGGCGGTTGGTCCACTATACCAGCATCTGTGTTAATGGCAAGGAATTATGATAAATGACTCTTTTGTCTAGCACAGCCAAAGGTTCTGTCACCTCAAGGGAAATTGCCTCGAACATTGTTAGGTCTGAGCTAACTAGATCATGGGGTCCTACTGACTTTTTCAGTAGTGACATGTGGAAGACGATGGATTCCCACCCTTTCTGGAAGTTGTAGTTTGTAAGCAACCCTCCCCACCTTGGCTAGCACTAGAAAGGGCCCAAAATACTTTGGGCCTAGTTTGGATGGGGCATGCCCAGTGAATAACTGTTGCTGGAATCTCCTTACCTTCAGATACACCATATCCCCCTTCTCAAAGCTCCTTTCACTTCTCTTCCAATCTGCTATTTGTTTCATTCTATTTTATGCCACTGTCAACTCCTTCCTTATGACCTGCTAGGCTTCCTGCTTTTGCTTTAGGTGCTAGTCTACTGCTAACTCCACATTTGAGTAGTGCATCACAGCTGGGATCAGTGGGGGTTTGTAACCAAATAGCGCCTCAAAAGGAGATCTTTTGAGAGAGCTATGGTAATTGGAATTGTAGCACCATTGGGCAAGTGGTAGCCATTGGTTCCAGCTCTTGGGTTTGGAGAAGCATACACACCTTAGGTAGGCCTCTAGGCACTGGTTAACACGTTCGATTTGTCCATCTATCTTAGGGTGGTAGGTAGAAGACGTGTAGCCCTACTCCCAACTATTTGAACATTTCCTTCTAGAAATTGTTTGTGAATACCTTGTCCCTATTTGAAGTGATGGACATTGGTAGACCATGCACTTTAACCATGGAATCCAACAACAATCTAACCACCTCCAAGGCTATAAAGGGGTGGGCTAAACTCAAGAAATTACTGAACTTAGTCAGCCTGTCCACCACCACTAAGATACTGCTCTTCCCTTCAGATCTTGGAAGCCCCTCCACAAAGTCCGTTGAAACTTGCTGCCATGCTTGCTCAGGTATCTCTAGGGGTTGAAGTAAACCAAGATATGGAACCTGTTCATGCTTGCATTTCTGGAAAATAGGGCATTCTAACACAAAGGAAATAACCTCCTTTTTCATTCCTAGCCAATAAAATAGTTGTCTGACCTTGTTGTAGTTGACGTTCAACTCGAAGTGCCCCCTAATGGGTGATGAGTGCAAAGCTTGTAAGATCCTTGTTCTAAGCTAGTTGTCCTCCCCAATTACTAGCCTCCCCCTGTATCTTAGCAGCCTTGCCTTCAATGTATACCCCTTGTGCTCCTGTGGCCCAGTTTCCAGTTGAGTCATCAGATCCCTAACCTAAGATGTTTGTTCACAACTCTCAGAGACACCTCCTTGATCCAATCTAGGACTATCACTGATAATATTGCTTGGCACTCCCCCATTTCATCCCTTCTTGACAGTGCATCAGCCACTGTATTCTCCTTACCCTCCCTATATTGGATAGTGTAATCCAATCCCAACAACTTTGTCACTCCCTCTGTAACTGAGTGTGCAACCTCTGTTCCCCTAGGAATTTAAGGCTCTCATGATCCGTTTTGATGATAAATGGGTTTCCCTTCAAATAGTATCTCCACTGCTCTATTGCCATGAGGACTGCTATCAACTCCTTGTTATAAATACTTAGCCCCAAGTGGTTGGGAGCTAAGGCTTGGCTAAGAAAAGTGATTGGTCTACCATCTTAAACTAGGACTGCCCCCACTCTTGTGTCACATGCGTCCGTTTCCAAGATGAAAGGCTTGGTGAAGTCAGGTAGGGCTAATATAGGGGCTTGGGTCATTGCTTTCTTAAGGGAATTGAAGACTGCTTTAGCACTGTCACTCCATTCAAACCCATTCTTCCTGAGCAACTCTGTCAAAGGCTTGTTGATCACCCCATAGCCCTTAATAAATTTCCTATAGTACCCTGTTAAGCCAAGAAATCCTCTTAGCTCCTTGATGGTTTTGGGTGTTGCCCACTCCACCATAGCCACGATCTTCTTAGGGTCTGTAGTTACTCCTTCTCTTGTGATTATATGCCCCAAGTATTCCACCCCCCTCTCCGCAAAGGTACACTTAGACTTCTTTACAAACAATCAGTTAGACCTGAGGACTTGGAAGGTGGTTTTGAGGTGGTTTATGTGTTGTTCCATGGTAGGACTATATACTAGGATGTCATTGAAGAAGACCAAGATGAATTTTCTACGGTAGGGACTGAAAACATGATTCATCAGTGCCTGAAAGGTCGCAGGAGCATTAGTTAGACCAAATGGCATAACTAAGAATTTTTATAATCCTTGATGGGTGCAGAATGCTATTTTAGATATGTCTGGGAAACTCATCCAGATCTGATGGTATCCAGATATGAGGTCGAGCTTTGAGAATATAGTTACACCAGTTAGTTCATCTAACAAATCATCTATGATTGGGATAGGAAATTTGTTTTTAATGGTTTGGGAATTGAGTTGTCTATAGTCTACATAGAACCTCTAGCTTCCACTGGATGTCAGACCCTCGATCTGACCAGAGGTCTTCCTGTGATTAGGAGAAGACCAAATAGGCGGGAAAAGATGAAACAAGGAAATAAGGGAGGGAAAAGAGAGAATTGGAGAGAAAGAGAGGAATGAAGATAGACAAAATCTGAGAGAGAAAAAGGAGGGAAAAGATTAGTGTAGTATTCTCACATAATCTCTATCCTCGTTGTAGTCTTCTTATTTATAAGGGAGGCTGTTAGTACATCTTCTAGAACAGCCAAATGGCCATGTGCACTTAGTTGTAATTCTCTACATCCGCTAATCCATACACCCAAGTAACTACCTCAACCAATTGAATGACTAATTACAATATTACCCCCTTGACTGTGACATCTCCCCCCTCCTTGAATTATTTCTTGTCCCCAAGAAATTAAAGGAGACTAGTGGCCTGAGGAAACTGTTGGAGAAGATCGAGGAGATACTCCCAAGTTGTGTGGTCGAGATGCAGGTGCGTCCACTGCACTAGAACTTGTGTGAGTGGCATAGAATCCTGGTAGGTCACCCTCCTCTCCAGGATGGCTTTAGGCTCTGCTTCAACAATGGAATCTTCCTAGAGTTCTGGCAGCTCTTGGCTAACTCCTGCTGCTGTGCCAATAGCCTTCTTCAAGAGAGAGACATGGAATACTGGGTGTAACCCCACTCCATTAGGAAGCAGTAGCCGGTATGCCACTGGCCCCACCTTCTTGATAATCTTGAAAGGTCCATAGTACTTAGGATTGATTTTAGATATAGGACCCTTAGCAAAAAGATGTTGTTGAAATCGCTTCACCTTCAGAAGAACTTCCTCGCCTACCTCAAAATTGCGGTCCATGCGGTGCCCATCTGCCAACTGTTTCATGCGATGCTAAGCTGAAGTAAGCTCTCGTTTAATAACCTGCAACGCCTCTTGTCTGGCTTGTAAGTACTGGTCTGTTGTAGTTTCTGCAAGACTGTAGTGCATGATAGCCGGAATTATGGGAGGGGAATATCCGAATAGAGCTTCAAAGGGAGTTCTCTTATGGGCAGTATGGTAATTGGTGTTGTACCACCATTGGACCAATGCGATCCATCTGTTCCAGCTCCGTGGTCGGGTAAAACATAGGCATCTTAGGTATGTTTCGAGGCACTAATTAACCCTTTCCATTTGGCTGTCAGTTTCCGGGTGGTAAGCTGATGACAACCGTAACCCAATCCTCAGACCGTGAAGTAGAGTTTTCTAGAATTGGCTGGTAAAGATCTTGTCCCTATCTGAGGAGATGGCCCGTGGCACCCCGTATAGCTTGAATACATGGTCCATTAGTTTTTGGGCTACCTTTATAGCCGTAAATGGATGTGCCAATGCAATGAAATGGCCAAATTTGGTTACCCGATCAACCACCACCAATATAGTGTCAAAGCCTTCAGACTTGGGTAGCCCTTCAATAAAGTCCATGGTTATCTGCTCCCACACTTGGGAGGGTACCTCTAAGGGTTGGAGGAGCTCGAGGTAAGGCACTTGCTCATATGTACATCGTTGGCAGGTGGTACATCTTAGGACATGCTGAGTCACATCCTTCTTGAGTCTTGGCCAGTAGAAGAGTTGCTTCACCCGATGGTATGTTACATTTAGCCTTGAGTATAGGAGAGTCATGTAGAGATTGTAGAATTTTCTTCAATTGCTCATCCTCCCCAATGACCACCCTATCGTTGTATCTAAGCAATCCTCCCTTCAATGTATACCCCGAGTCATCTTGAGGTTGTGTCGATAGTCGAACCAGTAATTCTTGGATCCAATTAGTCTTCTCGTAGCTGGTAGATATACCCTGCACCCAGTCTGGTATCAAGGCTGAAATGGCATGCGCACTGCCCTCCATTTCTCTTCTGGACAAGGTGTCTACCACCAAATTTTCTCACCCCTTCCTGTATTGGATTACATAGTCAAACCCCATGAGCTTTGAAATCCCTTTCCTTTGTAGTTGATTGTGAGCCCTTTGTTGGGACAAGAATTTAAGGCTCTCATGGTCGGTCCGGATGGTGAAAGGTTGGCCTTCTAAGTAATATCTCCACTTCTCCACTGCTATGAGGACAGTTAGCAGCTCTTTGTCGTGGATACTTAGGCCTACATGTCTTGGAGCTAGAGCTTGACTCAAATAAGCTATCGGCCTGCCTTCTTGGATGAGCACTGCCCCTACCCCTGAGTCGCAAGCATCCGTCTCCAATATAAATTCTTTGGAGAAGTCCGGTAGGTGCTAATATGGGTGCCTTGGTCATGGCCTCCTTAAGAGACGCAAAGGCATTATCAGCCTCAACTCCCCATTGGAAGTTGTTCTTTTTCAGCAAGCTAGTGAGGGGTTTACTGATCATGCCATACCCTTGTATGAACCTCCGATAGTAGCCGGTGAGTCCTAGGAATCCCCTAGGAAGTTGTTCCTTTTCAGCAAGCTAGTGAGGGGTTTACTGATCATGCCATACCCTTGTATGAACCTCCGATAGTAGCCGGTGAGTCCTAGGAATCCCCTCAATTCTTTGAGGGTCTTGGGTTTGGGCCATTGTGACATAGTTGCAATTTTTTGGGGGTCAGTACTTACCCTTTGCCCTGAGATGATGTGGCCAAGGTACTCTACTCTTGCTTCCACAAAAGTACACTTGGACCTTTTCACATAGAGTCGAAGGTGTTTGAGGATTTCAAAAGCCTTCCTTAGGTGGTTTAGGTGATGGTTAAGGTTGGAACTCTATACTAAAATGTCATCAAAGAAAACCAGCACAAATTTCTAGAGGTAGGGAGCAAAGATATGATTCATAAGCGCTTGAAAGGTTGCAAGGGCGTTTGTGAGGCTAAATGGCATGACCAAGAACTCATAATGTCCTTGGTGGGTACGAAAAGTTGTTTTGTGATAGTCTTCCAGGTTCATTCGGATTTGGTGGTATCCCGAAGTGAGGTCCAATTTGGAAAAAAACAGAGGCTCCAGATAATTCGTCAAGGAGATCCTCTATTATGGAAATGGGGAACTTATTTTTTACGGTGATGGAGTTAAGCTGCCGGTAATCCACGCAAAACCTCCATGACCCGTCTTTTTTCTTTACTAATAAGAACGGGAATGCAAATGGGCTCTGGCTTGGTTGTATCAAGGATTTGGATAGCATTTCCTCGATTAGTTTTTCTATTTCGGCCTTTTGTAGAGGGGAGTATCGGTAGGCTTGGAGGTTTATGGGTTCACTGTTTGGTTTAAGGTGTATGGAATGGTCAAGGAATCTGGGAGGAGGAAATGTGGTTAGTGTGGCAAATAAATCCTCAAACTCCATTAACAATGTGTGAATTGGGTCATCAGAGTGTACCTGATTGTTTGTTGATGGTAAGGACTTGGCCAAGTTTTGTTTCCCGCTTCTCGGCCTGCCTGGTGCAATTTCCTCATCTTCCCTAACTTCCATTTCTCAGGCATATAGCGAGTGTAACTGACCTATGGTTGTTCCTCCCTGCTCCAATAATCTTTGCAGTCTTTTTTCAATCACTGCTTTGCACTCCCCTGTTCCTTAGCATCCCACCAGAGTTATCTTTTGTCCTCCCCTGTCAAAGGTGACCTCCAAAGTATTGAAATCAAAGACCAAGGGACTTACCATTTGCATCCAATCCACCCCTAGGACCACATAACATTCCCCTAATCTTAGGATTCGTAGATCAGCAGAGAACTCATGCCCATTCATCATCCATCTAAACCCCACACATTTTGATTAACTCACCTTCCTGCTTTCGTTGGCTATCAAGACAGAGAATGGAGCAGTCTCCTGTAAGGGGCATTGTAATGCAGTGGTTGTTTCCTCATCAAGGAAACTATGAGTGCTACCACTGTCAATGAGAACTACCAACGCCCTCTTCCCCACTAGACCCTTCACTTTAAGCACCTTGCCCAAGGCCTGGCCTTGCAACGCATGCATAAACAATTCACCCCCTTCTTCATTCTCGATAGGTTCCCCTTGTTCTTCCTCCTCAACTTCCTCCCTTTCTCCTTCTCCCGACCCTTCCATTGTCAGCAACATCCTTTTACATTGGTGGCCCACTCCATACTTCTCTCTGCATTTGAAGCTGAGTCCCAATTGTCTCCTTTGCTCTATAGGTAGAGCCTTGGCTAGTAAAGGGGTCGGTGGATTTCTTCCTGATGTCCCATTCCTTGGCTAGGATTGGTTGTTACTTCTATTCATCCCAGTGTAAGAGGTCTCCTCCCTCCCTCCTTTAGCCGACAGTCGATGTCTCTTGGCAAAGGTTTCTAATGACAATTCGTGGAGTCTAGCCTGTTTCGCAGCTTGCCCCACTAACGTTGGGTAAAGCATCTTGATCGTAGGTCGAATCAAGTCATCCAGCCCGCTGATGAAGCTAGATACAAAATAACTTTCGTCCAAGGATGGGTGAGCTAGTGATAATAGGGATCGTAGCTCTTCGAAACGTTCCTGATACTCTTCCACCATTCCCCTCTGTTTCAGCTTATTGAATTCTTCAATAATGTTCGTCCTAGTCTTCTCCCCAATCCGACTATAGAGTCCATTAACGAACTCTAGCCAGCTCCAGTCCGCCCTCTCCCGGCTCCAATTCTGGAACCAGGCGTCCGCTACATCATCCAAGTAAGCAATTGCGGTGTTTACCTTTTCTCCCTCGACCACCCGATATTGGTAAAAAACTCTCACACCGCCTGATCCACCACCGAGGCCTGTCCCTTTCAAACGGAGGGATGTCCATCCCTGGTCCTTGTATCGTGATGTGATTTCCTCCCCCTCCACGGTTTGAATTATGTTGATCAGCCTCCATTCCTTCTTCGGTCTCCCCTTGACCGTTATACCTCCGTCTCTCCCTGGGCGTCATCAAGATTGGCGCCAAGGACGCTCTGGGAGGAAAATCCGTGGGTAGACTGGCGTGCGATTGTTGAGTAAAGAGGCTTAAGGCGGCACTCAATTGTTGGTTAAGCTGTTGGCTGAGCCCCGCAATCTCCTCCCGTAGCCCATTCACTACTCGATCCACTGTCTGATCCAAATTGGTAACAAATTCCGATTGACTCCGATTAATCTCCTCCTGCGTGTTTCTGATGCCCAGCTCCAACAAATCTAGACGGTCCTCCACTTGCTCTCAATACTGTCGCATTCCACCTTCCATAGCATCCAATCTAGATTCTGTCTGTTTCGCCCTGGTTCCGTCAGCCATCCTTAGCGCTCAAGTCGTTGGCTCTGATACCAATTGTTAGACTCTCGATCTAACTAGAGGTCTTCCCGTGATTAGGAGAAGACCAAATAGGCGGGAAAGGATGAAACGAGGAAATAAGGGAGGGAAAAGAGAGAATTGAAGAGAAAGAGAGGAATGAAGAGAGATAGAATTTGAGAGAGAAAAAGGAGGGAAAAGATCAGTGTAGTATTCTCACATGATCCCCATCCTCATTGTAGTCTTCTTATTTATAAGGGAGGCGGTTAGTACATCTTCTAGAACAGCCAAGTGGCCATGTGCACTTAGCTATAATTCTCTACATCCGCTAATCCATACACCCGAGTAACTACCTCAACCAACTGTATGACTAATTACAATATTACCCCCTTGACTGTGACAATGGGTTGGATTATGTTTTTGGAAAGCATGTCCTTAACTAAGCATTCAATCTCGGCCTTTTGGAAAAGAGAGTATTTGTAAGAGCGGATATTTACAGGTTCTATATTAGGTATAAGATAGATGGTGTGTTCTAGGAGGCAGGGATAAGGGTTCAATGAACAAGTCCTCAAATTCAACCAATAGAGATTGTAAAGAGTCATTAAGAGTTACCTCACTTGAAGAACCGATAAGGGCTTCTAGCTTGAACCACTAGTGATCCTTTCCTTGGGATTTGCCACACCCTTCTTGCACTCCTCCTCTACCTCAACAGCATACACCAAGTGTAATTGAGTTATAGCTCCCTCGTCTTGCTCAAATAATTTATTTAGGCAATCCCCTAAAATTGCCCTGCATTCCCCTCCCTCCATACATCTGGCCGATGTCAACCTCCTTCCCCCCTTTTCAAAAGTCACCTCTAAGGTGTTGAAATCAAATATCAGAGGACTCACTATCCTCATCTAATCGACACCGAGAACTACGTGACACCCCCCAAGCTGTAGGATTCTCAAGTCTACAGAGAATTTGTACCCCTACATTCTCCAAGTGAACCCTTGACACTTGTATTTGCTGATCATCCTGTGACCATTGGCAACAGTCACTAAGAGGGGTATAGTGGCTTGCAACACACATTCAAGTTTCTTGGTTGTGTTTTCATCCAAGAAATTATGTGTGCTCCCATGATCGATGAGCACTATCAATTTCTTCTTCCCCACAATTCCTTTAATCTTAATCACCTTCTCTGAAGGGTGGCCTTCCAATGCATGAAGGGAAACCTATCCCCCTTCCTCTCCTTCGTCGGCCTCACCCTCTGCTTCATACTCATTTGTGTCCCCCTCTGCTTCCTCTCTTTGCTCATCTTCTTGTCCTTCCATTTGCATCAGGTGTTTCCGACATTAATGTACGGCAGTGTACTTCTCACCACACCTGAAGTAGAGTCCCATTTACCTTTTTTGGTCAAGCGTGAGGGACCTTACTGGGGCGGCCTGGATTGGTGCTCTTGGTAAGTAGCCCCTCCTATTCACCTGCGAGTTACTCCCCTTGTATCCTCCTCCCATAGAGCTCTACCAACCCCTTCCCGATCCTTTTTGGGAAATCTTTTGCTTCTTCACAAAGGCTTCCAAAGACAATTCATGCAATCAAGCCTTCTCCATTGCTTGCCTCATAGAAGTGGGTTGCAGCATCTTCACCATTGGCCTAAGTTCATCATTTAATCCACTGAGGAAGCTTAATACAAAGTATTGCTCATCTAAGGTTGGATGAGCATGACTGAGTATCGACTTGAGCTCCTTGAATCGGGCCCGATATTCTTCCACCGTCCCTTCTTGTTTAAACTTGTTGAATTGCTCCACCACATCTGTCAAGCTGCTCTCCCCAAAACGGGCACAAAATTCCTTCACGAACTCTGGCCATCTCCACTCATTCCTTCGTTTGCTTCAACTCTGGAACCAAGAATCGGCTACGTCGTTTAGGTAAGCAGCTGCCATATTCACCTTGTTCTCTTTTGCCACCTTGTAGTGGTAGAAGAAGCGTTCGCATCTTCTGATCCACCACCTAGGTTTCTCCTCTTCGAACACTAGAATCTCCAACTTCGGCATGGGAACATTGGGCTAATTAACCACATTTCCTCTTTACGTGGCTTCTGCTGCAAACTCCATCCGCTCTTCCCTCTCTTGTCTTCCCCTAACTCTAGGAATGATTAGCACCGCAATTGCCTTTGGTGGGAAATTTGCCAACAAGCTTGCATTTGGTTGTTTAGAGAAGATGGCTAACGTAGCACTCAACTGTTGGCTTAGCCTGAAGAATTCCTCCCTCAAACGTGAGAAATCCTCCCTTACCTTACATTCCTTTTGACCTCCAGCATGTCAGCTTGGATGCGGCTCACATCTTCTTGGGTATTTCGAACTCCCACTTCGACGATCTCCAGCCTCTTGTCCACTTGTTCATGGCTCTACCTCAAACCAGCTTCGATAACATCCAATTGCGATTCCATCTGCTTCATGTGGGTTCCTTTCGCCATGTTTTCCAGCCAATGATTGGTGGCTCTGATACCAATTGTCAATGCCAAAGGAACTGACAAGGCTACTTGACAGAATTTCGAGAGGAATTCTTTGGTTATTGAAGAAAGAAGAGAAAGATGGAGAGAGAGAATAACAAAAAGGAGAGAAAAAAAATCAGAATATTCTCATGCATGATTTCTTTGGGCGCGGCACTTACATATATATAAGCGGTTGGGGTCCTAGAAGGTGGCCCCACCATAGCATAGCCTTATAACAGCTGAGGACACCTAATTGCTTGACAAAAATACAAATAAAATATAGAAATCAAGGGCATGAACCAAACTGCCCCTAGAAATGTGACAATATCATGGTTTTAACTCGACGGACCAAGTTTACTCAAGCCAAGGAGAAACAGAGGGCATTGGAAGAAACTTGTAAAGACACATAAGAAGCGTATTAAAATTGGTTCTAACGGCCAAGCATTAATTAGTGTGTTTTGGATCAATAAGGGCATTCCTAGAAGCTTTGTTAGGCTTAATTTTGATGTTGCCATTTTTCATAATGTTTCCTAAAGTCTTTTTTCTTTTAGCTAAATTTTCCTAATGTCTTTTTGGTAACTCTAATTATGAGTTAGGTTTTTATTTTTATATATATTTTTTATAACACAAGGTATTCAGACCTTTGGGCCAACTAATCCTGATGAGCCCATGTAAATTGCCCCATCCACATTAGCCAAACAAAGCTCCACCATGTGGTAGGTAGAGCCTTACAATAGCCACAAAGGGGCACGCAATGCCTACATAGACCCCATCACATAGCATAATAAGTAGAGCACCACATCAACCACATGTGGCACACAAGGCCACACAAACCCCACCACACATTGTGGCAGGTGTGGCTCCTCAAGAATCCAGTTGCAAAATGCCTTTCACATGTTGTCAATGAGACTCAAGCCTGCACTAGACAACCCCAAAATCACAAGGAGGACCAGCTTGGACAGTCTTGAAGGGTTAATTAGGGTTTTATTTATAGTCTTTTCCTAATCTTAGTATTAATAGTTTTAGATTTTGTTTAGTTTCCTAATAGGAAAAGGAAGGATTTTCATTTTGTTTAATTTCCTAATGGGAAAAGGATTTCCTAATCCTATTGTAATCCCTCTTTTTCATTAGTGAATGAATAATTATCTTCAGTTTTCTCCAAGCATTGATGCTTTCTTTGAATTGTGTGATGCAATTGTATCCCTAGATGTGATGCCTAGAAGATATTTCTCTCGTTTTCTTTGATCTTTCTAATTCATCTACTTACTTTCATAACCCTACTTCCAGACTTGTTCTCAACCCTAATCCATCTTTTCAAACATATTTTACCCCTAAATTGTGTACCAACCCCTTACATATCAAAAACCTAGCCTCTTCCACAATTTTCCCTAGCCATCTAACCCTAATCAAGCCTCGAATCACTAGGTATTCTCAGAATACCAAATCTGTCCTACATCACTAATTCTTTAGGACTTGATATGTTGTGGTTGTATGATATAATATACACAACTAATGAACTGCACTTTTTAACACACAATGTTCCATGTCCACTTTCCATTTCATATATCAAAACAAGCTGCAGCCCTGGTAAGATGGCAGGACAAGTAATGCTTTTTTTTTCTTTTTAGCAAAGGATAGCTACCAGCATCACCAGTGCTAGAGGTATCACCAGTTTTGAAATACGATAATAAATATGATGGTGTTTGTAATACTTGAGAATGCATATATATATATATATAACTGCAGTAGTTTTCAGGAGTGAAGTTTTCTAAGAACAATCATGCGCATATGACGGATCATTTGGCCAAAGTTTTGCCAACATGGCAACATCATTCTACCTATATATCACTAGTTAAGCCACCCCATGTAAATTTTTTAATGATACTTAAAATTTTAAATCTAAAACAAAAAGAATATTTCAGTGGATAGAAACCAAATCAATAATGCATATCCATTTCAAACTATCTTACAATAACATTTTGGGCACAAAGCACAAGAAATGGTGTACCTGTAAATGGTATAGACTGAAAGCACTCTGCTTATCCTATGCAATGTAATACCTAAATATCCCAGTACAAGTTCCAATGATTGCTAGAAATTAATGTTTGTCTTGAATGGCAACAGAGGCTTATACAATAAAAAATAGCTTCAGATGAAAAATTTAAGTCTAAGAGTAAATTAAGAGTAAAAGGTGTCCTCAGTGCACAGGCTCCCACTTTGCAAGGGTCTAGGAAGGGTCATTTGTATCCGACCCCACCCTTGCTTTGCAAAGAGGCTTTTTCCACAATTTGAACCCACAACCTTTCGGTCATGAAGGCGTAACTGGCTCAACCTCAAGTTTGAGTCTAAGAGTACTGTACTGAAATAGAAACAATGTCTCGACTACATTACTTACCAATTCCAACACGAGTTCCAACAGTCAATTCTGAGAAATCAATGTACCACTCTTGGAAGGGCAACAAAAGCTTGTTCAGGTTCTTTGATGAACCTATCACATTACTCCATGTTGAGGTCATCTCAGCACTTGGAACAGATTCTGCTTCATGACAGATTCCAGAAGCCTGTCTCCTAGATTGCTTAGGGGATGAGGGTAATGAGAAAGCTTTCTGAGAACTCATCTGCTCCCTGTGAAAATATGATGCAATGGACTTCTCACCAGGCGTTTCATCATGATCATCTGGATGGAAATTGGACACCTGGACAAGTGTTCAAACTTGTAAAAGAATATATACAAAGTGCAAAGAGAGGACAAATATTAAATTTACTCCAAGGGGGAAGAATGTCTAACAAGTTCAGCTTAGAAATTGACCAGAAAAGTATGGAAAAAAGCTATTCTTTATGATACTTAAAAAGGATATGCATAAAATCTGTTGAAGAGTGACAGAATAAATTTAATAATCAAAGGCAACTTCCATGTTTAGCATAAAACATGGATACTTCAAATGGAAAGCCTCAATTTTAAGTTAAGTTTCCACTCCATGGCACAAACAACTAGCAATAAAAATATAGTTAGTAGAATGTTGGAATGAACGCAGGCCATGGAGTCTAGGGTTGTTATGATCTCCTCTCTCTATTGCCTCATGTCCCAGATAGGGATCATAATCAATTAGGAACCCAATGTCCCAGCAAAGGATATTTAAGTGTTCTTCCCAGCAATGGTGCATATTTGGACTAGGGATCCCCCTTCCCCCTTCCCCCTTCCCCCTTCCCCCTTCCCCTATCCCCCTGGACCCAGCACATCTTTAAGTACTCTTCCCATATCTTTGGTAATTTGCTTAATTCCCAATTCTCATCCCCTTTGGGCAGCAGTATCCAATCTGTACCCAATCAATTCATAGACTTGTGTCCTCTAAACAAGCTATCCATTAAGCCCATGCTATTTTAAAGGTAATGAAAATGAAATAATAATAAAACTCGAACCAAACAAACCTAAGAAGGAGGAGGAGGAGGAGGATAGGCATTGAGGTTCAGTGACCTACGTCTGACTTGGGTCTGGCAAACATGAATCTGTGTTTGGCAAAGCCTCACCAGCATTGGAGAAAAAGAAGCAGAGGTAAAAGTCTCCACCATGATACCATAACTATCACCATGTGAACTCATCATCTAGTCATTTGTTATTTGGTTATGGTCCTAATATAATAACCGAGATGACTCTGCAAGTTACTAATTAATAACAGCTAACTCATCTAAAGCCCTAAACTGTTAATATGAGAGGCATCTTTATAATTACTAAACAAGATAGAAAAAAGAGATGTTGAACAAGATAGAAAAGAGAGAAAACCCTTCTTTTAGGAGTAGAACTCTATGTTAGGTCTAGCCTCCCTCTATTGAAATTTATAGTAAGTTGTATAATAATTAAGGCTAAAATTAAGGTCTAAATTATAGCTAATTACATCTAGTCACATGCTTAATTGACTGCTAATTACATAGAGATTGACAACTATTCCTTAATTTGTGGCAAATCTTCCTTCATTGATTTATGGAAACTCTTCTTGATTTTTCTGCCTTGATTCACGACACTCCCTCTCAAGTTAGTGAATAGACATTGTTCATTCCCAGCTTGCCTATAATCTTATGGAAGACAAGACTAGGGAGTCCCTTGGTTAGAACATCAACTAGTTGTAATTCACTTGGTATATGGGAAGTACAAATAAGCCCTCTATCTAGTTTTTCTTTAATAAAATATCAGTCAACCTCAATGTCTTTTGTTCGGTCGTGTTGTGCATGATTATGTGCAATGCTAATAGCAGACAATACTTGAAGTAGCTAAGTCAAAGGATAGATTTTGTATTTCTCAAAGGAAATATGCTTTAGACATACTTGAAGAAACTAGAGTGCTGGGATCCAATCAATACTCCTATGGATCCCAATGTCAAATTACCAAGATAGGGGAAGTTGTTATTAGATCCTGGTAGATACTAAAGACTTTTTGGAAAACTAAACTACCTCATAGTAACTCGGCCTAATATTTCCTTTGTTGTGAGTGTTGTTGTCAGCCAGTTTTTGGATTCACCATGTGATAGTCATTGGGATGTTGTGCTCTAGATTCTCAGATATATGAAAGAAAGCTAGGCACAGGTATAATATATACCAATAGAATACATTCTCAAATTGTCAGTTATACAAATACGCATTGGGTTGCCTCCTTCAAAAAGTGCTCAACTTTTGGATATTGTATTCTTGTTTATGATAATCTAATCTCTTGAAAAAGTAATAAGTTGTAGTTGCAAGGCGTTGAGTGCATAAGTTGAATATCGAGCTACAGCTTTAGGAACCTGTGAACTTATATGGCTAAAGCAACTCCTTAAGGAATTGAAATTTGGGGAAACAAGCCCTATGCAACTCATATGTGATAACCAGGCAGCCTTAGTCATTGCCAAGCTACCATGAAATACGCATAACAATGTATAGGGAAAATGTCTAGGTACCCTGAGGAGACTACTATGAATAAGGCTACGTGGTTATCACCTCTTGAACTAGAGAAGACTAGTAGTTTTTGAAAGTTAAACTACTATGAAATGGGCATGACAATGTATAGGGAAAAATGTACTTGGTACCTTGAGGTTTTGAATAAAAACAGATTGTACCCTTCACACTTGAGAAAATGCCTTTGTCCCTTGCCTTTCATTTACCATCATAATGCCCTCGTTTTTCTCTCCCCTCTCCTCCCTCCCCCCTTCCCTCTCTCTTTCTCTTTCTGGTTCAGCCACGCCGGCCAAACGTCTGTTCACTCTGTCTTTGAACATGGCGGCCAAACCTTTTGTTCAAATCACCGCAGACCCCATCCTTCCCTCCCTCTTTCTTTTCCCTATTTCATTTCCCTTTCTTTTCCCCTACCGCTGCAAGCTAAAACCCATCGATCGTGACAGAGGGTTCACAATCGCAAGATCTTCTTCGCAGTGATGGCATTGTAGACTAGTGGGCCTCAACGCTGGGCTCTCCGACAGCATTGGGAGGCTTCTCCACCGATCGACTGGTGTGGAATCACCAAGTTTCGTCAAGCATTTCTCTGATGGCACAGTCTTCTCCCTCCGCCAATGGCATTCGCAATCTGCAATGGCTTCTCCCTCAACAATAATGGAAGACTTCAATTGATGCGGCGACGTGGCTCTAGAACAGCGGCATAGGGGGCGTTTTCTCTGGCAAGTACTCCATCTGTTGCGGCGGCGGCGGCGAGTTCTCCTCTCGTTAGTGGCTCTGGTCAGCATTGCGCGCCCCCCGTGTGTTGTGGGCGCTTCATCTTGTCGGGTGAGTCTTGGAGGCTGGACCCCAACGATGCCGGGGTTTAAATTTCAGGCCATCACCCGCCACCTCTATTTTTTTTTTAATTTTTTTTTAGTAATTTTATATTTTATTTTAAAAATCCGATAACTTTTTTTTTCCATCCACCACCACTAGGAATGTGTACGGTACGGTTTGACCGGTCTGAATCATTTTCAACACGCCAAACCACTAGTACGATTTTCCGACCAAACCAAACCTCGGTCTGTTTTGGGTGCGGCCAAACCACACCAAATCGCACCGCATTTGCGATCTGATTTGATGTAATTTATCGCGGTTTAAAAATAATCTATTGACAACATATAATATATTATTATAACTTATTAGAATTTATAACCTATTATAAAAATATTGGATATAATAGTTATATATTATTATAAACTTATTATATATTATTATAAAAATATAAGATGATTTTTATAATAATAAGGGTTACGCGGGACTGTTAAGTGATTTTTATAATAATATTTTTTTTATATTTTTTAAAATATTTTTTTGGATGGTTCGATTTTAAATCAAACTGCCAATTGTACAAACCGCAAACCACGCGGTTTGTACGATCTCCAAACCGTTTTGGACCACAAAAAAGAAAAATCGACTGGTTCAGTCTTGTTTGGTTCGGTCCTGGCGATTTCTACGGTGCATCAGTTTTTTTGAACACCCCTAACCACCACCTCCACTGATAATTATTTATATTATATGTAATAATTTATTTTTTAATTTTATATATAGATTACAAATATATTTCTATAAATAAAATTCATTTCTTATAATTAAAGATATACTTTTATAATTAAAATATATTAGTAATTTAAATAAGAGAGTGGAGAGAGAGAGTGAAGGAGAGGACAGAGAAAAGAGTTGGGATAAAATAGTCATTTATCTCATAAAAAATTAATATTATTTCAAAACATAAAGATTAACTTTGAAATAAGACAAATCTTAAGAGTGATTATAAAAATTTAACTCTTCATAAATACAAGTCTATTTCAATTTTAGCCATCTTATAAAAAAAATCCGTCACTCTTTCGTGAAAAAAAAAAACCAAAAAAAAACAGAATTCAAATAAATAACTACGCAAAAGGTGAAATCACATGTAACGAGGGATTTGAACCCAAAATCGCTGGTTACTCATAGCAAATAACAAAACAAAATCCCTGGTGGCTAGAGCTTTTGTAGAATGTTAAGCAATAAAGCAACCAGGAGTCTAGAAAGTTGAAGCTGTAGGACCAAGGGCCAACAATGCAAATCAAGCTGAAAACAAATACCTTAGTAGGCGGCCTTAAGCAGTGGCATTTGAGACGATGAAACACACACGCAACTTCATCTGAACAAAGTTCATGACTTATAAAGAACCAAATTGAGTAGATCTCCCGTATAAGGTTTATAAATTGTAGTTCCCAATATACCAACCAACCTATAGGTTGACTGAGGGATGAAGTGTAAGACTACAGAAAACAAATCATAACCGGAGAAAGCTAACAAAACAAATTACGTTCAGTAGACATTAAACTATTAAGTGCAAGAACAATATAGAATTCATACATACATAACATTTATATACCCAATCCTAGACACAAGCAATAGTCCAGGAATAATAGTGAATATATATATATATATATATAGAGAGAGAGAGAGAGAGAGGGAGGGAGGGCGAGAGAGCACGTACAATCCAAGCCTAGAAACAAGCAAAAGCGCAAGATACTGCAGAAAAATAAGCTTGTCCTTCCAAATCATAAGGAGGTAAATTCCAAAAAAATTATAACATGCAGTAGCAGTTAATCCATTAAGTGCAAGAACAATATAGCATTTGCCAACATAGCAACTAGTAACTGAAAGAATACAAATCTAGATTCTGCAAAGATAATTTTGTGAACATAACTTCATTTTTGCACAGAAAAACTCAGGATGTTCTTATTTTTTTCTGTATCAGATATGAAACAAAGAAAATAACATACACTTTCATGAGGATCTGACTTCTTGTTTCGGTAACCCAAAGAATAAAGATTGCGCGCGTCACCTTGCTCCCTTGGGAAGCGGTTTTGCTTCAAAGCTTCATTAATTGCTCTTACAGCCCTGTATTCAACCAAGAAATATGTGTAATACATTAAGGCACTTGAACTTCATATGCATTTGGAAACAAAACAGAAATACAATAATATACCAGAATACAGAGTCACTACTCTATCCAAGAGCTGAAAGTTGAATGAATCAAAGAGGCACTTGTACTACCCAATAAAGGAGATGACAACAGTGATTACTCCTTTCGCACCTAGAGATACTATCTGTCGGGGTTGAAGTTTGCAGTCAAGACCAAGAATGCCGCCACTAGTTACTTCCAAATGCAGAAAAAGTTGACCCCAAAGCAGGTACATGGCAAGATTCCTCATCTAATTTGAGCATGCGTTGGAGTGCTAACCTGGAAGCAGATGCCCTCAGCCACAAAGTGGAGCTGGTCATCCTTAGTCAACCAAAATGTGCCTGCTAGGAAGAGTTAGTGAGGGACTGCAACATGACCCTTGACCAGGGCACTCAGTGTGCTAACCACAGAGGGCTCGACAAACAGGTTCTGGCTGTAAGATTGTGAAGGGAGGCGTTGCAAGAGTACCTCAATTGAAAGCAGGTTGAACAACCTGGCATGCAATGCACTGTGCATTACTCAAGGATTGCTAGTATTGGCTACACCTACAAAATGATTTCAAAGCCTAAATGAGGACCTGCCTTGCATGTCAGCAAGACAAGCTCAAGCAGTGTGTGTTGGCAGGGTTGCTGCAACCTTTGCCCAACTCTGAGCATCAATGTTAGTTGATGTCCCTAGACTTGATATCAAGCCAGTTGAAATCAAAGGGGTGCACCAACATGCTTGTGGTGGACAGATTTTCAAGCATGCCATCTTCATTCCAGCACATGATGACTGCACAGTTGAGGTAGCATCCCACTTGCTCCTTGAAAATGTGGTCAACTACTAAGGCATGCCACAAACAATCTTCAGTGATCGTGAGCAAGATTTGAACTCAGCCGTTCAAGCTGATGAACTCAAACCTCAGCTTTCCTACTAGTATGAACACATGGATTGATGGCCAGAAAATGAGGATGAATGCATTGCTGGAACCATATCCAAGGCATTATGTGAGTTCTAATTAGAGGAACTCAGCCAAACTGATGGATATAACTCAATCTGCCCACTTGTAGCAGAGTGAGGCAACAAACTATTTCAGATCATTCTGGATAGCAACCTTTGACATTAAAGTGGACTAGCTGCAGGGTACACAACAACCCTGAAGCATACAAATTTTCCAAAGACCAGTAGGAGCAACATGACCTGGCCCAGACCTGCTTGCACAAAGCTGCCAAGTGCATGAAGAATTGGCATACCTCAAAGCGTACGGCAGTTGAGTTTCAAATCAGCAACCTTGTGACAGTCAAGGCTACATGCAATAGAAGCTATGGGACTTGCACAATGGAGTAGTTTGACACTATGAAGGCCTTTCAGTGTGCTCAGATTAATAAGGCATCTGCCAAGCTTGACTTGCCCCAAAATTTAACCTACATCACATTTTTCCTGTTAGCTTGCTACGGCCTTGTTGTGAGGATAAATTAATTTAACCTACATCACATTTTTCTTGTTAGCTTGCTATGGCCTTGTTGTAAGGATAAATTGGATAATGACCCTGGCCACAGCAAGTCAAAGTGTGCACCCCTTGGCATCCAATAGTCCTATGACCAACTTCATTAGTTTATTGGTTATAGGGTCATGCCGCATCCCTTCTTTGACCTGTTTAAGAGAATCTCCCTTCACTTTGCTTGTGACAGCCAACTCTGCCTTGCAACTAAGAGTGCATCTACCATCATATTCACAATCCCTGGTTTGTGCTTGACCTGACGTTAAATTCTACTAAGAAATCCTACAACCTAGCTCACTTTGGGCTCAATTTCTATCACTGCAAATTGCAAGTGGTTGTGTCGTCAATGTTGATGATGCCAGAAGACCTAAGCATATAGTGTTGCCAAGTTTCTAGGTAGTGCACTACAACTCCTTTCTTGCATGGTATTGAGGGAACCCCTTCCCACATTACAAATAAACTAATCAATTTTCTTTAAAAAATACAGGGTTAATTTAATTTGTTTTCACTTTAAACAATTTCCTGACACCATTGACTCCTCACACCCAATGTCTTACTACTTTGTTTGGGCTAGATATCATCCCATGGATGAATGGAACAAGATAATTGCATAGATGGGAACATGCAATCGTCCTCATTTGGCCATCAACATGTACCAGGCACAAGGGTAGACTACTCTTCATCTTAGAAGGTTTTGGGGTGATGCTAAGCCTTAATAGGGTGTTTCTGACCCTTTACTCCTACCCTCCATTTTATTTTTTTATATATTTATTATTTTTTCCTTCCTTCTCATCCTTCTCTGCTACAACACGACTATTGCATGTTTTTCAATTTTTTTTCATCTCTATGTGCGCGCACGCATGCTTTCTTTTTACTTGTCTTCCAGTCACCTACCCGCATGCCCAACAGTCTCCTAACCATAGAACTGGGTATTTTCACGTGTTTTTTTTTCCTTTAAATATTACATCCCATGTCAGTGGCCAGCGATCCAAGCAATAATGGCCAACACTGGCAAATTAATGGCCACACATTCCTGGCCATTAATGTTGGCCCTTGCCCCATGTATATTTTATTTGTTTATTTATTTATTTCAACATTACTACTAACTTCTTTTTCCCCTTTCTATCCATCTTACTTCCCCGCTCCTGGCATTTACAGTTTTACTCCTTTACCTCTAACACCCACCACCACCCTAATCCATGAAGCCAATTAACTGGAATACTCAACTATTACAAACTTTTACCCATTACATACCTCCCATGCACCACAAAATATATGCTAACATTACAAGCAAAATCTTCTCAATACCAAATGAAAAGAAATACAAATGCATGATCTAACTTCTACCTCATATTTGAGGTGTTTATGCAAAATATTCACTACATAGTCACTCTCAGTTACCAAAGACATCATTTACACAAGCTTAAAAACACTTATATACAACAAACTCATATTACCAAAGATAAATAAGTTTATACAGGCATGCCCTCCACATGGATAGGCCTCTAACCTGTCTATCTGTCATCCTCCCTTACCATGTCACCTGTGAGGATAGTGTATAACATGTAATAAGCTATGGAAACATGTGCCTACTTGATGCAGCCCAAATATTTTAAAAACACAAAAAAAGGCCCAAGTCCAAATTAGCATCAACCAAAGAAGACCAAATGAAGCCCAACTTGTGGAAGCTTCTTAAGTTAGGTGTGTGTTCATTATTTGAGTATTGAGTGGTTTAGTGCTTCCATTATTTAAGGATTGAGCGGGATTAGTGCTTCCATTATTTAAGTATTGAGTGGGTTTAGTGCTAATTGTGTGGTTGTCCTTAATTTAAATATTGAGTGGGTGGTTGTACCTAATTTCCTAGTTTTTTTATATGTGTGGTCTCTAATACATTTTGTAATCTATAAATAGCTCATTTGGTTGCACTTGTAAGGCATCCAAACTTGAATCAAAATACATTTGTATTCTTAGCACTTCTCTTTGAGAATTGTTCTTCTCTTTTCTCCTTGTGAGAACACAAGTTAGAGCAAAATCTAGAAGTCGCTACATCACTACTTCAAATTCTAAATCCTTTTTCCATGCATCTGCATTAGATATTTGCCTGGACAATCTGCAAACTCATCTAAAATCTTGACGTAAATTGAGGATCCTCGTCTGGCAAGATGATCTATGGCACCTAGTGCAACCTCACAATCTCTATTACATACAATTATGCTAGTCTCTCCAAAGAATATGTTACCTTGATTGTCAAAAACTGCATCAATTTTGTCAATCTGTCAACAATAACCCACATCATATCATGTTCCTTGGCTGTCCTTGAAAATCTGGTCACAAGATCCATAGTGATGGTCCCACTTCCACTCAAGGATCTTCAATGGCTGCAATAGTCCAAAGGATCTCTAGTGCTCAGTCATAAGCTGCTAGCACACTAATATCTCAACATATTGTGCCACATCCTTGCATATATCAGGTTGCCAATACTGTCCCCTTAAATCCTCCAACATCTTGTTACTCCAGTTATATTGGGACCTGTGAACTTCCTCAAGTATAGTCCATCTAAAGTTTGTCTGGTCAGGTACACAAACTTGCCCTCTAAACCTCAATACACCGTTTGGTGTCTCTACAAAATCTTAACTAACTCTCTGTTCAGCTACGTCTCTCAGCATATGTAGGCCAAAATCACCTTCTTGGGCCCTCTTTATTTCCTCAACTAGGGTGGGCTCACCTATACATCAACCTGACTTAGTCCCTCCGGTAGATACCTGTCAAATCGTAGATCTGACAGAGAATCCTCAGCTAATTCGGCTGAGAAATTAGCTGAGAATTAGGCAGGAGGGAGGGGGATTTTGTAGAAGGAGAGGGAAGGATAGAGAATTGAGGAAGAATTGAGCAAGAGAGAGAGAGAGAGAATTAGAAGCGGGAAATCAGATTTCTCAATTGTATTCAATGATTTGAGAATAGGCTGGGTCAGAACTTATATACTGATCCACAGCAGGGAATTGGCGCCAAAAATGGTTACCCAATCCCGAGTACAACTTGTAATGCATACACAAGGCACAACTCCCTTATAGCCATAACTAACCTCAATGTAGTAACCCACGGTCCAGGTACATGACAATACTATAGCCCTATCACAAGCCTGCCACTATCCCTCTTATCTTCGTACCAGTGCATTGGCAACCGTGTCTACCTTTCCAGGGTGATACTATAGTTGCAGTCCAAATCCTTCAGGACATTCACCCATCGTCTTTGGCACATGTTCAGTTTCTTCTAGAAGAATAGGTGCTTCAAGGTTGCACAGTTAATAAATATATCAAACTGCTCCCCATAAAGATAATGACACTAAATTTTCCGTGCAAAAACTACAGCAACAAGCTTCAAACAATGTGTAGGTTGATTCACCTCAAGTCTCAACTATATTGACACTAGGCAATCACCCTACCATGTTACATGAACACACATCCAAGTCCCTACTTGTATATATCATTATACACCACACACCTGCCTGGACTGTCAAACATAGCCAATGCTAGAGTCGAGATAGCTGTTGCTTCAACTTTAGGAAGCTCTTCTCACACTTATTGCTCCATTCAGATTTAACTCCCTTTTAGGTTAGATAATAGGTGAGGCCATCTTGGAGAACCCCTCAACAAACCACTGATAGTATCCAACAAGCCCCAAAAAACTCCTAATCTCGGTAACATTCTTGGATCGCTCCCAATCTACTATCACCTCAATCTTGGAAGCATCGAAATCCCATCCTTATTCACCACATGCCCCAAAAATACAACTCGATTCATCTAAAATTTGCACTTAGACAACTTCACATATAGCTTATGCTCCCTTAATGCCTGCAGCACAATCTTGTGATTAATTGAAAGGATCACCATGTTTATATGGCCACATTTGGTGCTTAATTGAAATTAATTAGTTTGCTTTCATAGTTATTGTTGAGAGTAAAAATAATAATGTAAAAGATATAGTTAACCCTTTATCTACCAAATTAAGCTTTTAGATGAACGGTGGTTAACAATTTAATAGGGTATCAAAGTGGGCAAAGATTCTGAGTGCAAACCTCACCACGAATCCAATATTTAAATTGTTGCACGTGGTTCAACTAGTTATGTAGTGAAATCTGGCCACACGTAAATGGGTGTGTTGAAAGTAAAAATAATAATGTAAAAGATAATGTTAACCCTCTATCTACCAACTTAAATTTTCTCATGAATGGTAGTTAACAATTTAATAGTTGACCAAGCTAATTGCCTGCAGTCAACAACAATAAACTAATGAGAGGGGAAATTTGTTGTCAATGATTCAGAAGGAAAGGTATTCGATGTAACAACCCCAAGGATGGTTCATGTTGTTTACCTATAAAATGCCTTTATAACCATATTTCGAACATCTATCATTTTACGAAAATTGATGGTAAATGTAAAATAAAGGAATGTAACTGTATATCTTATAAATTGAGTGTTAAACCATTTATATACATGCAGCCTACTCTTATATAAGGAAACAAAATAAATTAAGAAACTATACAAGAATAGAAAACTATCCATACAGCTAATTACATCTCTAGGATACATTACTAACACTCCCCGTCAAACTGAAACATAGATGTCCATCATGTGAAGCTTGTCACTTAGTCTGGGAAGTCATCCTTCTTAAGGGCCTTGGTGAACATATCTGCAACCTTATCCTTATAAGGTGTAAATGGAGTACAAATCTTCTTACTAGTAATGGCATTCCTCACAAAGTGACAATCAACTTCAATATGCTTTGTCGGTTCATGGAAAACAAGGTTACTTGCAATATGAATTGCTTATTGATTGTCACAAGGCATTGGAATAGGAGTAGTGTGTGTAATATCAAACCGTCTAACGATGCTTTTAACCATATTAGTTCATATGTGGTATGAGTCATAGCAGGGTATTTTGCTTCAGCACTAGATTTGGACACAACTGTTTGTTTCTTGCTTTTCCAAGTTACTAGATTAGCTCTTACAAAAATGCAATTACCTTATGTTGATTTTTTGTCACCCTTGTCACCAGTTAGCATCTGAAAAACCAACTAAATCCATATGTTTATTCTTTTTGAACCATAGTCCTTGTTTATTCTTCATTCACCACCATCTCATGAAATTTCTCCATGTGAAGATGGTGTTCAAACTTCATTTCATCATTACTCCGCCAGGGGATATTATCCACTGCCGGTCCCAAGCCCGGATAAAGGAGGAGGGTTGCGTTAGGTAGCCGACAGCCAGCGTAAAACCTAGTCGGATCCAAATATGAATTCTAGATAAACTATCTGTTGGGATGTAACCCACATAGAAGTCTAGAATTCATGTAGCCAACCCCACATAGTGGGATAACGGCTGGATATGTTGTTGTTGTTGTTGTATCTCAAAATATTGTCTAAACAAGGCTGAGAAAATATATTTCTCTATTTCTTAAGATTATATGATGATTTCCCTTTTCTCTTTATAGAGGAAGAAAATAATACAAAAGGAAAATAACAAAAAATGAAAGAGGAATATACACAAAATGTACATAGCCTCTAAGATATATAAAGAATATTTTATATTCAAAAATACTTCTATTTCTACACTCCCCCTCAAGCTGGCTTGAAGATATCTTTCATGACAAGCTTGCTCACAAGTTTCTCAAACTGAGTTTTGTGTACTCCTTTTGTAAGAATGTTAGCCACTTGGTCAACTGTTGGAAGGGCATACAAATTACTCCATTATCAATTTTTTCCTTAATAAAGGTATTTATCCACCTCTACATGCCTCGTCCTGTCATGGAGGACTAGATTATGAACAATAGAGATTGCAGCTTTATTATCACAGTAAACTTTAGCTGGAAGGGAAGCGGAGACCCTCAAGTCTGATAGAAGCCTTTTTATCCACATGACCTCACAAATACCATGGGCAACTACACAAAATCTGGCTTCAGCACTGCTTCTAGCCACCACATTTTGTTTCTTACTCCTCCAAGTAACAAGATTCCCTCCCACAAAGGTGCAGTACCCTGATGTAGATTTTTTGTCAGTTATACTGCCTGCCCAGTCTGCATCTGTATAAGCCTCTACATGAAGATGTCCACGTTTTCTAAAAAGTAAACTTTTCCCAGGGGTTCCCTTTAGGAACCGCATAATTCTGTAGGTAGCTTCAAAATGTTGTGAACCAGGTGAGTACATAAATTGACTTACAATACTTACAGCAAAGGCTATGTCTGGTCGAGTATGGGATAGATAGATAAATCTACCCACAAGTCTTTGATATTTCTCCCTTTCTACCACATTCTAGCCTTGGCAGGTTGAAGTTCCAAGTTGGGTTCAATGGGAGTTTCAGCAACCTTTACACCCAAGCATTCTTGTTTCACTGAGTAAATCCAGAATATATTTACGTTGGTTAACAAAGATCCCTTCCTTAGATCTTGCAAATTCCATCCCAATAAAGTACTTTAGAGGACCCAAGTCCTTGATCTCGAACTCATGAGCTAATCTCCTCTTAACCTCTTCAATCTCTCCCTTGTCATCACCAGTCATTATTATATCATCCACATAGACAATTAAAATTGCTTTCTTACCGTCACTGGCATGCTTAAAGAACAGTGTGTGATCTGTTTTGCTCTAAATGTAATCATAGCTTTTCACCGTCTTTCCAAATCTTTCAAACCATGCTCTCGGAGACTGTTTTAGACCATACAAGGATTTTTTTAAACGACATACCTTGTTTGTATCGAGGCTCTTTTCAAACCCTAGTGGAAGATCCATAAACACTTCTTCTTCTAAATCACCATTTAGGAAGGCATTCTTTACATCAAATTGGTGGAGTGGCCAATCAAAATTCACTGCAAGGGAGAGGAGAATTCGAATGGAGTTTATTTTAGCTACTGGAGCAAATGTTTCTTGATAGTCGATACCAAATGTTTGGGTGAAACCCTTAGCAACCAGCCTTGCTTTGTATCTTTCTATGCTCCCATCTGCCTTACATTTTATAGCAAATACCCACTTACAACCTACTATTGTTTTGCCTTCTGGTTTGTTCACAATCTCCTAAGTTTCATTTTTTCTAAGAGCACTCATTTCTTCCTGGACTGCTAACTTCTAATCTGGGTCACCAAGGGCATCCTGAATTGTTCTTGGGACATGCAGGTTAGAAATATTTGAAAGAAAGGCTTTATGATGATTGAACAATTTTTGGTATAACAGGTATTTAGCAATTGGGTGTTTGGTACAAGTTCTCACTCATTTCCTAGTAGTAATAGAGACATCAAGATCGAACAAGTCAAATGAAGGATAATCTGAAGGAGTGATTTTAGAGTTACTATGAGAAGAAGAAGTACTATCGGAAAGCCCATCATTCGAAAACGTCAATTGTTCAACTGTTAGAGGAATATTCAGATTGATAGTATTCTTCAGGATTTGCCTTCTTGTATAAAACTTAAGCTCCAATTTTGGAATATTTTGATCCGTTTGTGGTAATTCTCCCCCTGGTTCCAATCCCATCACGCTAGGCACCTATGAACCAGACACACCCCGTTCCATAATGTTTGGAACATTTATATCCTTTAGTTGTTTATCAGAGTGGAGGGGAGCACCAATCATGGTAGGACAAGGATCATAGAGTTTTAAGTAATTATCCTCCTCAACATTAGAATTCAAAAAATGATCTTCTTTCTCAATATGCTCCCCCTGAAGATGATTTTTGGGAAAGTAGGGTTGAGTTTCGAGGAAAGACACATCCATACTAATATAAGTTTTTTTGGTGACAGAATTAAAGCATTTGTACCCTTTTTTATTTGGTGCATAGCCCAGAAAGACACATTTTTCTGCTGTGGAATCCAATTTGAAACGAAATATTTGAGGAACATAAACAAAGCAAGTGCATCCAAAAACTTTTAAGAGTAACTCAGAATATATACGACAGAGAGGGAAGAGTTGTTTTAAAGAGTGTAAGGGAGTTTGAAACTGTAGAACACGAGTGGGCATATGATTGATGAGATAGGAAGCGGTTAAAATTGCATCACCCCAGAGGTATTTAGGGACATTCATAGAAAACATGATGGCCCTGGCAACCTCGAGTAGGTGTCGATTTTTCCGTTCAGCAATACTATTTTGTTAGGGAGTTTTACGGCAAGTGGATTGATGTAAAATTCCTTTTTCTTTTAAAAAAAACCCCAAATATTCATTAAAATATTTAGTGTCATTATCAGGCCGAAGAATACAGATTTTTGTGTTAAATTGACCTTCAATCATATGGAAAAAATCCTTGAAAGTTCTAGACACATCTGATTTCTTTGCAAGTAAGTAAACCCCACAAACTCGAGTATGATCATCAATAAAAGTAACAAACCACTTTTTGCCAGACAATGTGGAGACCTTAGAAGGGACCCAAACATCACTATGTATTAAATAGAATGGTTTTGAAGGACAATAGGGTTTTGGAAGAAATTTAACATGATGATCTTTGGATAAATGACAATTCTCGCATTGAAACATAGAAGGTTCCACTCCTTTAAACAACGTAAGAAATAAATATTTCAAGTAAGGAAAATTGGGATGGCCTAGCCTAAGATGC
This sequence comes from Diospyros kaki, assembly GCA_036245055.1. Lineage (NCBI taxonomy): Eukaryota > Viridiplantae > Streptophyta > Magnoliopsida > Ericales > Ebenaceae > Diospyros > Diospyros kaki. The sequence continues at coordinate 31,752,716 of BSEG01000003.1, forward strand.
CATTGCATTATTTGATTAGAAACAGAAGTAAAAATAATACCACTCAGCCCGTGAGCTTTTTTATTACGCAAGACATCCCCATCCAAATAGTAGAGCCCGTTTATTTCTCTAGCACTGCCAATCGTCTTCCCCAAGTTCTAGGCCTGAAAAATGCAATAGGAATCAAAAAAGATAACACGACAGTTAGAGTCTTTGGAGAGTTTACTAATAGAAAGAAGATTGCAGGCAAGTTTAGGAACATGGAGTACTGATTGAAGATTAATATTGTCAGAAAGTTTAATGAGACATTTACCTGTAATAGGTGAAAGACTACCATCGGTTATTCTTATTTTTTCACTACCAGAACAAGGAATATACGAGTTGAATAGATGCAATAAACCAATCATATGATCAGATGCTCCTGAATCAATGATCCATGGAACAGATTGAAAAGAGCTAGATAGGGCAAAGAAATTTCTACCTGAATAGGACGATGAACAATTGGGTGTACCAGGGGACAGATTAGGCTTTAGCAGTCGCAGAAGTTGATCAAGTTGCTCTTTGTTGAATGGTCTTGCATTAGCTTCATGGTCAGTAGGTTGGGATCGCTTCGATCTAGGCTTCCAATTGACTGGCTTGCCATGAAGCACCCAACAGGTCTCCCGAGTATGGCGTGGTTTATTGCAATGATCACACCAAACACGAGGCTTTTCTTCCGCCTTTCGTTGACCCGCAATATGTCGTCCACCAACATTAGCATCAGCAGTCACGAGCGTCATATTTTCAAATAGCCCACTTTCACCACTCTTTTTCTTGCCCAACATAACCAGTCTTCGGCTTTCTTCACGCCGAACTTCAGAAAAAGCTTTACTAAGAAACGGGAGTGGATTTCTACCGACGATCCTCCCTTAGACTTCATCATACTCAACATTGAATCCAGCAAGAAACTTAAATACCTGGTTAGCATCGACCATTTTCTGATAATATTTGCAATCTTCTGTGTTTTTCCACTCATATGTATTGAAGAGATACAAGTCCTGCCAAATGTGCTTTAAAGAATTAAAATATATGGTGACAGTATCACTACCTTGTCGAATCTCACCAAGTTCCAAGTTGAGCTCGTGGATTTGGGATTGATTCCTCAAATCGGAATACATGGCAGTGACTTCATCCCATAGTTCCTTTACTGTAGAGAAGCACATATAGTTAGAACTTATCTCTTCCTCCATGGAGTTAACAAGCCACGTCATCACCATTGAATTATCGGCATCCCAAATGTCATACAGTAGGTCTTTACTGTCTGAGGCTGATGTGGCACCAATCAAATAACCAATCTTTCCCCAACCTCGAATGTACATACGAACAGATTGCGACCAACGCAGGAAATTGGTACCATTGAGATGAATAGTCGTAATCTGTACCGGACGGAGGAGTTTCGGGAAACTCGAAACTAGTCTTGAGAAGACTGGGATTGCTGGGTCGGAGTAACTGAAGATGCAGAATCAGTCATGGTGGTTGAACAACCAAATCAGGGCAGCAGAAGCAAGGACCCACTAGTAGTTGGATCTATACACAGTGGCCGAATCTGGACACACTAATAGTGACCCACGGATCTGGATACTTGGATCTGGGTACCTAGTTGCCCAATTTGAACAATAGAGGGTCAGACCTTATCTGGGTGACAGAGGCAACGAACGGCAGCACGAACGGTGACCAAGGACGTCTGATGCGCGATGTAGAAGCTGCACGAATGACAGATAGGGGCGACTCTGGTGTGTGATGTAGAGCCGGCCTTCGTGACAGCAACAGGTGCGAACGTCTAATGCGCGATGTAGAAGCAACACGAACGACAGATAGGGGCAACTCTGGTGTGCGATGCAGAGCTGACCTTCGCGACCAAGGACAGCGGCAGGTGCAACTGATGGAAGCCGACCTTCGCGAGAGGCTAGGAGACCGCGACCATTCCAGAGGTGGGAACCCACTGGAGAACGACGACGACTGTAGAGGCGGCAGTAGTCGGGATGGCCAGATCTCAAAGGCGGCGGCCGATGTAAGGGCAGCAGCAGCCTGAGGATGCAGCGGTGACAAGCGGCCGATGAAAGGGCGGCGGTAGTTCTTGGGTATAGCAGAGGAATAGAAGAAATTAGGGTTTCACAGTGAACGGTTGTAATTAAATCCCTAATTCCTGCTCTGATACCATCTAAACCAGGTTGAGAAAATATATTTCTCTATTTCTTAAGATTATACGATGATTTCCCTTTTCTCTTTATAGAAGAAGAGAATAATACAAAAGAAAAATAACAAAAAAGGAAAGAGGAATATACACAGAATACATATAGCTTCTAAGATATACAAAGAATATTCTATATTCAAAAACACTTCTATTTCTACATATTGCAAGCAGCTTCCCGGTGACACTTCTTAGGTTTTTCCATAAACTAACTAATTATGGCATGCACAATATCTAGCCTAGCCACTATTAGATAAATAACTTTCCCAACTAGTCGTTTGTATTGTGTACTATCCTCAAGGTCTTCATCCTCCTTCCACAAGTCAAGTTTAGGTTAGATAGGAACTTCTGCTAGTTTTACCCCTAATAGGCTTGTTTCCCGTAGAAGATCTATAGCGTACTTTCTTTAAGATAGCATTACACCCTGTTTACCACAAGCAACCTCAATACCAAGAAAATACCTCAATTAACTAGTCTTTTGTAACAAATTGTTGCTGCAAGTATTTCCTAGTTTCTGCAATGCTAGTTATATCACAACTTGATGATAGTATACCATCAAAATATACAATAAATATCACAATACCAGATGAACTATGTCGCACAAAGATTGAATGATCAACCTAACTTTGCCTAAATCTTGTAGCAAAAATTACTTGACTAAATTTGTCAAACCAAGCTCCGAGACTCTGCTTCAAACCATAAACAGCTTTCTTCAATTACACACAAGATGAGTCTCCCCCTGAGCAACAAATCTAGGTGGTTGCTCCATATAAACCTCCTCAGTCAAGTCACCGTAAAGAAATGCATTCTTCACATCTAGTTGGTACATAGGCCAATCTAGATTGACCACTATAGACACAAGCACACGAATAGAGCTAAGACGAGCAACAGGAGAGAGTCTCAAAAAGGTCAATACTTGGAGTCTGAGCATACCCTTTGGCAACTAGGAGTACTTTATACCTCTCAATAGAACCATCAAGATGATACTTAATAGTAAAGACCCATATGCATGCAACTGGATGAACCCCCTTAGGTAACGGTACCAAGTCCTAGGTGCCTGGATAAAAAGTGCAAACATCTCCTCCTCCATAGCCTTAATGCCAATTCGGGCTTTGAATAGCCTCATGGTAATCCCTAGGAATATAGACAAAGGACAAAGACAAAGAAAAATGACAAAAAGAAAGACCAAGGTGATCTAAGGATACAACATGAGCAATAGGATGTTGAGTATAAGAACATTTACCTTTGCGAAGGTAGATTAGTAGAATCACCAGTAGAATGCAATGGAGGACGAGACGGCTTTAGAGCAAGAGGGATTTGAAAAGTAGCTCACCGAGTGTAAACCTACAAGGTTTGGGAGGGGGAATAAACGGATGCATAGGAGTAAGAAGGAGAATAGTTGGTTTGTCAGTGGAAACCTTAAAAACAGTTTAAACTCGAAAAAGGTGACATCTACAAAAACAAACCTCTTTTTAGTCACAAGATCATAACACCTATACCCTTTTTCAGTTCGAGAATACCTCAAGAAAATACAACAAATAGCTTTAGGAGAAAGTTTATCTAGGCCACACTCAAAGAGATGAACAAAGCACACACATCCAAAAATACGAGGAGTAAGAGGAAATAGAGAATCAAGAAAAAGATATTTAAAAGGAATGTCGCCTCCAAGAACAAAAAAGGGCATCCTATTAATAAGAAACCTGGTAATAAGGACAACATCCTCCCAAAAAGATTTAGGCACATGCATCTAAAGCATAATGGTGTGGGCAACCTCAAGAAGATGACAGTTTTTACATTTAGCCACACCATTCTATTGTGGGGTATAAGCACCAATGTTTTAAAAACCGGACCGGACAGCGAACCGGTCTATTAACTGGGTCACAGGTCAGTTGGTCCGATCGGTTGAACTGGAGTGGTTTGACCGGATGATGTCATATATATATATATATATGGACACACACACATACAAGACACCACTGATATTAAAGATAATTTATACCTTACAAGTCATGTGGAGGCAACCCTCTGTTTTCTCCACACAATATTTACAGTGAGGGCATCTCTTCCAACTCTCACTCTTAGCCAATTCTCTCACCATCAAATCCTCTCTCCCCCTTTCATCTTCGTTCAATCCCTAAAACTCCTCGCACGTGATCTCGCCGTGCCAAGGCATGTAGCACTACGCTCAGAACAATCTATGGCAAACCGGACACTCCGATTGCTTTATCACTACCCCCTCATTGTTCACCAACATCGCGGAACAATCACTAAACGGGTTGTAGAACTTCTCGGACGCCGGAATCACAAATTTGCACAGCAACTCATCCCAACGCGCCGCCATTTCAACGGACACCCTCGGTCAGCACTCGTCGAGTTCCAGTACGCCGCTACACTCCTAGGCTTCTTTGATACCCTACAATAAAAATCGGGGTCAACTCGGTTCCCGGTTAAACCCATCGAACCAGCCGGTCCGGTCCGATTTTTAAAACATTGATAAGCACAAGAGGTCTGATGAATAATGCCATGATAAGAACGGGATTCGGAGAAGTCAGATTTCATATAGTCTAAAGCATTGTTAGATCTCAATATATCAATATTAGAAGAAAATTTAGTATTTATTTCATTGTTAAAGGTTTGAAATATATCAAGAACAGATGATCGATCTTCCAACAAGTAAATCCAAGTCATCCCAGAATAATCATCCATAGAGGTAATAAAATACTAGTCCCCAGTCATAGTGGAATAACAAGAAGGACCCTACACATCCGAATGCACTAAATCAAAAGGATGCAAACTTTGATTGTCTCTAGAAGGAAAAGACACTATGTGATGTTTTCCTAGCCAACACGCATCACAATGTAGTTCAAAAATAGACTCACTAAAAGATAAAACATTCTTTAACTGAGAAAGGGAGGGATGACCCAACCAACAATGCCAATGATAAGGAGACACACCCCCAGCAGTAGCAGCAACGGACACAGAATCACGAGAGAGGTGATAGACTCCTCCTTACAAGAGCCATGTCCAATCATTGTATTCGTCTGGAGATCCTGAATAACATAGTGAGTGGGAAAGAAAGTTGCAGAACAATTCAAAGCTTTGGTAAGTTGATGAACAGGAAGAAGATTAAAGGGCAGCTTTGGAACATGGAAGACTCTGTCGAGCCCAAGAGAATAAGTATGAACAGTACAAAAACCAGACACATTAGAACCTGAGCCATCAGCAACATAAATGGGGGGGAGAGATTAACAAGGTATAAATTTGGTAAATTGACAAGAGTTACCAGTCATGTGATTTGATGCACCTGAATCAATTAGCCAGGATTTACCAAAGGAAGCAGCAAGTGCCCCAGTACCTAATTGGAAGGGGTGAGAGGAAACAGAACTCATCTGAGAGTGCAGTAACCTATCATACTCCTAAGAGATCTGAACAATATCCTTAGGGACAGCAGTAGAAGAACTAGGCTCACTAGCAGGAAGAGTAACAACTGCAGCTGTAGGGGCATTGGACAACTTAGCACCTTTGGTAGCCCAATCAGGCTTGCCATGCTTATGCCAACATCGATCCATTGTGTGTCCTCATTTACCACAAAAGATACCTAGCCTATCGTGACCTTTGCCCTTTCCATTGTCATGCCCACGACCACATGCAACCATGGTTGAATGCTCCAGATTAACCCCAAGGGAGGACAAGACTAGGGAAGCAGATTGTAGGCGAGAGAAAGCAGACTGAAGCGTAGGCATGGTACCGTTCCCAAGCAGCTGACTCCTGAGAGTGTTGTATCGCTCATTTAGATTCATTAAAAAACCACATACAAACAGGTTTTCTCATTTCCATTTCTGAGTCTCTAAATCAGTAGAGAGATGGTAAGGTTGACAAAATTCATTGGTAATCCCCCTACAGGCAGCAAAAAAGTCTGGTAGAGACCTCTCTCCTTGTTTATTATCAACAAGCTGTTGAAACAAATAGAAGATACAAGAATTATTACCATCAATGGAAAACATCTCTTTGATAGAACCCCACATCTCCTTAGCAGTTGATGTGAGACCAACAGAGACAAAGATCTCAGGTTTCAAAGCATTTAACAGCCATGTCTTCACTGCACAATCAGATTGACACCATGCTGCATGTTTGAAATCCTTAGAATCCGGTCAACAAGATGATGGGCACAACCTTGAGACCCCAAGAATGTACAAAAGGCTTGGGACCAAAGGGCAATATTCTTTCCATTAAACTTCACTGCATAGACACTCAGATCTGAAAGAGTCATGTTATCTGTCATCCTAAATCACAAACAAAAGCACTGCAAGGCACACAACCTCGAATACAGAGGCACAAGTGATCAATCACACAAGAGGGGATCAATCTACCCTCACAACAAACAAGCTGGGGAAAGAAAAGGCCACCAAAAACAGCATCCTGGAGTGTAAGGGACGACAAGCAGTTAGGGCAAGAAAAGTTTACCAAAAACAGCAGCTTAGGGTGGAAGAGACAACAGGCAGCTAGGGTTAGGGTTAGGGTTGAACCTGCTCTGATACCATGTAAAATAAGGAATGTAACTGCATATCTTATAAATGGAGTGTGCAACCATTTACATACATGCAGCCTATTCTTATATAACAAACAAAATAAATTAAGAAACTATACAGGAATAGGAAACCATCCATACAGCTAATTACAGCTAATATTGCTACCTTATCATAATATACAGCTAGGCACATCTCTAGGATACGTTATTAACAGTAAAAAAAAGTTATCTACCTAACAATATCATCACCAATCTCTGGAGTAATACAAACACTGTGCCTTCTTCTTCTACGAGTGCCAGATGGTGATGCCCCAGCAGACCTGTGAATACACAAGCTGGTGCAATCAGTTTTAGATGACACAATATGCATGCACCAATGTTATTGCAGAAAGTTCTCAAATAAGTGACACAAACAGGAACAATCAAAATAGAATAAAAGTTTTCCACTGAAACAGGAATGCAGGTATAAGAGGAAAGGTTGGGTCTTCAGAACAGTGATAGCTTAAACGGAAAGAATCCAAATATACCTGGGGAAAAAGCTATCCATTACTTAATAAGGCAATCGAACAATCAAGACAATGTCAATTTGCAAAGAAAGTTGAGATGTCAATAGAAGTTCAATATAGGCAGCATAAACAAACAAAACTAGTGCCCCTAGTAAAGAGAGAACAGTATATAAAAAAGAAAAAGGTCGTTATTTGAATATGCAACAGGGGCAGTGTCACATTCCTCTGCTAATATGTAAAGAATATTAACAGAAAATTGTTTTCAGTTTTTCCAGGGACAAGAAATTTGGAGATAAAAACCTTGATGCAGCCATATCCTTCCTGTATTCCCTGTAAGAATCTCTATGGCCACTTAGGATAGATTTTCCATGCAGTCGATGTAATGGGTGCTCTGGACTGAAAAAGCAAAAACAAAAAACAAAAACATTTGAATAAATTTGAAATAAAAAAAAAGAAATTTTCTTTAAACAAGTAACAGTACGTAAATTTACAGAAGAATCAACAAGAGCCAACAATCAAGCATGCATTCAATTCAAGAAACTAGCATAAAGGCAAACTCAAATTAAAACTAAAAAACTGAAAGATAAACTTTGAACCTATTGTTTACAAATATAACTTGCATAACATTGAAACAATAAATAGCAACTACAAGCTTGACAAAACCTTGAACTGGCTGTTGACTTCTCTGTGATGACTTTCTTTTGGCTGCGTCGCCAAAATGCATTTGCTATGTTCGGTTCACTGTGTGATGAACTGGAGAACCAAAAAAAACCACTTAAACAGTGACATATAAAAAGTATATTCATTAGGAGAGGAAAAATAGAAGACATGACTATAAATTATAAATCAACAGTTCCATAATATGTCATAAAGTATGAAAGATAACAAGCAATGTTACTTCAGCTTTCCGTCGACCATTGTTTTTGATTGAAGCATTATATTCTGCAAAGATGGACCTGATGCATTAGCAGATGCTTCAAGTTTACATTGATATAAGGACTGAAGGCTCTCATTATTTTCAGTTCTGCAATGCATAACCCAAGTAAATTTTAATCCAACAATAGTAGAGATTCCTAGGAAGAATACTGGAAGCTGATAAAGCTACAAAAAAGACATGGCAAGATTCATCAAAGCTGTTGGCAAGAAATCATTTCTCACCCTTCAACATGTCGTTCTGCAAATGCACGAAGAGGACTATTTGGTTCTAGGGGTGAATCACATGAGTCATAGTCTGCAGAATCACTGTCACCTGGAGGAGATATATGAGACATAATGATTGCCTTGGTTGAACAGGGCATTAATTGGCCAGGAGAATGCACAAGATCAACTAGTAGTTCCACTGAATTCATCATCACCGTCACAGAAATATGCTTATGTGAGTCAATTCTCTCCATTACTCCATCCTTTGGCAAACCCTGAGAATGGAAATGGAAAACATTCCAAGCTTCAGAGACGGAACAATAAGCTGCCAGAAATTTTTCTAGTTCAGGGTGTTGCGTTGTTAACTACCATTCCACCTAAAATCTTAAGCTTGTAGAGTGAGGGGTAATATAATCTTTTTTATATTAAATTTTTAACTCTCAACAAAGGGAGATCATGCAAGATAGGTGACAAGCATACAAAGGAATTAAAGCAAGCAGTTCATTCCAGGTAGCAAACAAAAAAACTTACCACCACAAGGCTACTTTCGAGGCCTACAGAATCTGCAAGAACTTTAAACAAGATTGCTCGGGCATGGCATGTACCATGCCTTATTTGACCCAGCATCTGGACTACTTGATTATCCAATGCAGGACAGACTTCCTCCGAAGCAATTTTCATGGGACTTGCATTCAGATTTGATCGTTTATAGAAGTCATAAACCTATACATGGAAACATGTGGCCAAAACAAAAGGAGTTTGATCATCATCTTGAAACCATTAATAATTCCTAGTGGATGTCAGAACCCAAAAAGCCTTCTAAAGAGTTTACAAATAAAGGAGGCAAAGAGAAAAGGAACACGAATGTATACATATACATACATATATATATATATGCAGAGAGAGAGAGAGAGAGAGTCTCTTGATGAATTAATTGACAAAACCTTGCAAAGTAGGGAGTTTTGTGCAGTGGGGAAATGCCTATAGTGTATTTTCTTATCTTCAGATTTAAAATTTTTGAATGTAAAAAATCTATAGAGCCTAAAATTTAGAAACAAAAAGAGAGTATAAACAACTAAAAAGTAGCACCCCCCACTGATCATGAAATATGACAACTGGAAGGTGGAGGTACTGAAGGTAGTAAAGCTTCAGTTCAGCTTAAAGAAGTACACTATCCAGACAAAGAGTTGGCCATTAGAGAAGTAAATCATTTAACCAAAACACTAATACAGAAAAGACTAAAGGATAATAAAAAGTTCACTGTGTAACCACAGAAAACACACCAATCCTGCTATCTTTTTTATAACTGCAGCTGGATTTGAACTTAATCCTTTAACCAGAGTAACAGTCAGCTGCTTCAGCATAGAAAGCTTTTTATCTTTATCATCAACTAGAATAACATCTGCTCTAAGACCCTCTGAGCGCAAAGCATAAAGGTCATCAAAAGAAGGAATAATATCAAACAGCTCCTTGAGTCTTCTTTCCTGCAGAGTGTTACTTTTATCAGACAATGACATTATATATTCATCTAGCAGGTTGTTAAACCATGACAAATAAAATAACTATTCTTACAATCTGAATCAGGTTTCAGAAATTTATAGGCAAATACTAGATTAAAGTACAGAACACACATAATTAGCAAGCAGGGAGATATTAATCCTTTGTCAATAATATTTAATAGAAAGAAAATAAATTAAATCCGAAAACAAAATATGATCCCCCGATATCTAGTTCATCTTATAAATCATTGTTCTAAGTCCTAGTACAAATTTCAGATGGAGAATTAATGAAGTGTTAAAGCCTTCAAATTCACCTTTTATGATCCATATGTAAGATGCCTTATGATTTACAAGCCTCTAAAATTGAAAACAACAACAACATATCAATCCTTTGTCATAGCCCCTTTTTTCTTAGTTTTTGTTTCCTGAACTTAGCAACACTATGCACACATCAAAGACAAACAGATGCAGCAATCTCCAAAGAAAAATAAGGGCCTACCCAATCACAAGAGCTATTCACTAGCCAGTTTAAATCTTTTAGGTTCAAAGGGTTGTACCATTTTCTAGGATTGAAAGAGCATACCATGATATGTTCCTTGTGGATCCATTTTTTAGCTTTAAGTCAACAAATACCTACATTTGTGTTAGAGAATTAATTCAAATGTAGCTTGGTTGAGGGAAGAAACCGGGTTTTTGAAAACCAATTTAGTTTTATGCACTGTAGGTCAACAATGGAAACCATCTACTTACTGAGACATCTAATGGAAAAGTCCAAGGATAAAATGTTTGTGTATTATGTATATTCATATGGTATTTATAGACTTAGAAAAAGCTTAGTACAAAGTCCACAAAGATGTCTTATGGAAGGTGTTGGAGAAGAAAGGAGTTTTAGATTGCATATATACAAGTTATTAAGGGTATGTATTATCAAACAAAACCATGTGTTAGGACAGTGGAGATACTAAGGCTCCGTTCTCTTTACTATTTTCAATCCATTTCCAGTTTTTAGTTTTTTCAAATAGTGAAAACACATTTACTTTGCTGTTTTCAATAATGCATTTTCGAAAACAAGAAAAAAAATTATAAAGAAAACTCAAAACAACAAAAAGTTGTTTTGGCTATTTTCAGTCAAAACAACCAAAACACGGAAAAGATGGGATAATTTATTTATTTATTCGCATTTTATTCTTGTAACGGGAAAAAATGTTGCAAGATCCACCAACTTTAAAATGTATATATTTCTTAATAATATATTAGCATTAAATAGTTCTAATTTACTGAATAATCAAATTTATTGAATAAAATGTTATTAAAAAATTATTCTCAAAATTCTAAACAGAACGCGTTTTCTAGTTTTCTATTTTGAGAAACAATTTTTCAGAATGACAAACAGAACACGTTTTCTATTTTCTAAAAACAAATTATCAAAACAAAAAATTAAAAATAAATTTAAAACTCAAAATTGAACATTGAAACTCAAAGAGAACGCAACCTAAGCTTCCCCAATTACAATTGGATAGCATCAAAAATCTACACTGAGCCCTTATCTCATTGCTCTTGTGATAGATGAACTCAAAAAACACATCCAAGAAGTGCCTTGATGTATGTTATTTGGAAAAAATATTGTCTTGGTGGATGAGACAGAAGAAGGCACGAATAATAAACTTGAATTATACATGTGGAATGTAAGTTCAGCAAATATAGATGAACAATAAACTTGAACTATGCTATGTTGAATGTAAGTTTAGTAAATATAGAAGTGTGGATGATTCTATTGTGAGACATGGATGATTCCATTGTTCAAAAAGAATGGGAGATTATGGAGGATGTTACTCAATATTAAAGCATGATGGTTAAAGTTAATAAGTGAATCTAACATTTCATGCGACTATAAAATCCTTCAAAGCTAAAAGGGAAGGTTTATCGGGCAGCCACAAGACCATTTTTGTTGTATGGAAAGTTTAGGTATAATGAATGCATCAAAGGAAGACAAAGGCAAAAACATCTGACATGCAAGAATACTTGCAAAGCAGGCTAATTAGTAATCAAAGAAAATTCATTAGCAGACTGCAAAATTGACTTTTTAAGAGCACAAGGAGTTAAAAAAAAAAATTCAATACAAATATAGAAAGGGAGAACAAAAATTTCATGTTCCCCACTTTTGAAGCAGTGTCATTAATTGGAGTCCCTGATTTAAGCTTAACAATTTCAGTTATTTTTGGTAAGTTACTTTCCTATTCATTTGGTTACAGATAAATATATAAACTACATAATTAGATAACTGCATGTCAATTTTTATAACTACTTATATTTGTGTTTTAACTGATCGGCTCATGATGGGACCATAGGCAACAGAGTTTCCTCACAGGGGTGTGTGCGTTCCTGACAGTTATTATATATCATAGCAAGTACACAGAACTTGGTAAAAATTTAAGTAAAACTGCATTGGATGAATGTAAGAAATCCAATGTATTGGCTGAAGGCAATTCTTGCTGTGTGACAGGCTGTGTGTATAGTGTCTAGAATTTCTACAAAATGCTTGTCCACAGTTACAAGCAAAAGTTTGGTATAATCAGGCACAAACAAGAGAAAAAACATTAAAAAGCATATCAGGATTCAACTGAGATATTTTCTTCTTCCTAATCACCTCTAATTCCAGCATGCCACTTCACCAAAAATTTTAGCACAAAAATGCAAGAAGAGAACCGTATTCTACAAACTGCGCAGTGCAACAAAATATAATACGCTACTCACTGCAACAATGGAATAGAAACCATTGGGAATTGGTTCAACAAGCTTTCCGGTGGCCCACAAAGTCTGTGAAGCTTTATAAGATGCCAACCCCTCAACCTCATGGTCACTTCTTGATTCTTTACAATTTAACTTTTCTTCTAAAGAAAACAGAGAAACTGATTGCAGTTTTTCCATAAAATTTGTTGGCCACCAAGCATCATTTGAAGGACCTGGTTCCAGTGGGCCCCCAACATCTCTTGTCTCCTCCATCCACAGAAAGATCCAACACTAAGATTCATTTTGCCTAAACCTTACCCCATGAATGATGGTTCATAGTAAATGTACTTCTTTCAGTAACATGTCTGCATAAATCTTTAGTATCTGTTTCCTTGATTTGCAATCATAAAACCTGCAAATTTGAATACAGAAAATGGATTTAGAAAAACTACATCATCAAAATAACCGAACACATCTTTTACTTAGCTTTCATTTGGTAAAAAGTATGTTTCAATGAATTGAAATCAAAGCTGGGAATTTATGTGACCAAAAAAAATAAATGCATTTATGAGATGAAAATTTGGGTTGTTTCAATGCAGCAATTTGATCATGACTTTTAAAGAGAACAGAAAGAAGAAATTCTCTCGAACCACAATAAGGTAATGGAAATGGTACAATACTTAGAAAAAAATAGAAATGTTACAATTACTCCTGCCAAAATACAGCAACAATCACAACAATCATCAAAAGCCTTAATCCCACTAGGTGGATCGGCTATATGAATTTTAGATCTCCAACCAAAAGAAAAGAAGTTGAAACACAATAATAATAACAACATATCAAGCCTTAATCCCACTACATGTGGTCAGCTACATGAAATCTAGCTCACTAGTAATTTCTACCTAAGGCCATATCATTTGTAAAGCCCTAACTCAAATCTGACCAAGATTTTCTCTACCTCTTTTGCTAAAACTCCGTTCCACCCACTCTCCTGATAGGAGTCTACTGGTACTTCTTCTCACATGATCAAAAATGCAAAAAAAAAGTTTTCAAAATAACAAAATGGGAAATATCTATATTGTCAAAATAATATGCATATATATATAATGAAAAAAGGTTGACAAAGTTTTATTCTGAATGCATATTTGACAAGAGGTCAGTTTTAAGTGGCAAAAGTGCTAAACTTCTATCATGTGTTATGTCATGTTTTAGGATGCTGCAGTACACGATCTAACATCCAAAAGCTTGCACTTAAAAAAAAAGAAAGTTCTAACTGCTTTCGTCATTGATATTACAACTTACTCTTAAAACACTAAGAAGCACGAACACCTAGATAACAGACAAACAACTTGACATGGTATTTTGGGGAAAAATTACAACTCAGCATTGCACCTACATATCAATAGATAAATCCTTAAAAGTTAAATGTATAGATGAAACCGACAATTTTTTTTTTTTTTCTTTTACACCAAAACTACATTTATTATGTCACAAGATTAAGGGAGTATTAGCCACACCTGTACATATTAGGTGAGAACTATTACAAAATGGGACTCAAATTTTGATGGAGGCAGAAGACCTCTACTTGAACCAATGGTTAATAGATCATGTGTTAGGACTAAAAAGCTCATTAACGTGCAAAAAAAATATATAATCTAGGCATGGCTCCTATCGATTCATCTTGTCTTCACATCAATAGTCTATCAGAGTCATAATGGAGTACTGGATCGGGTGTTAATCTTAGCAGCCAAAGTGCAACCATGCCAGTTTGCACTCCATAAATGACACATAGAAATCTTGGACGTAGGTTGGGTATAGCAGGCAACTATAATGTTACAGTAAAGCAAAATAAATTGGCACACTTACAATGGCATTTTCCATATTATTTCTTTTTTTTTTCTCTAGTTTCTTTCTTAAATCTTCTATATAAAGGTAATAACTTTACCAGATTATAAATTTTCTTTCTAAAACTTGTCATATAGAATCTGACAAACATCCGACAAGGAAACAAAATGTATTTGGATAAAACTTTAGTCATACAGTTGCCTCCTATATTATTTACTTTCTCTTGGTTTTATTGGTCTCAATACTCTTTCATTAAGTGTTTCAGTACTCAACTTTAATCCACACAAATGAGTACAGACCATCAAGAAAAGAAGCTATTTCATAATCTTCCGATTAATTTCCAAGTCCCAAACGCTCCTTCAGTTTGGATGACAGGCCCCTTTCTCTAGTTCTTTATTTTTTTTTCTCTCTCTCTCTCCCTCGTTTGGTCAACAACCCATTTCTGATTCCAAAAGTTTTCCCTATCTTCAAATGCCACATCGAAAGCTACATCTGAAAGTACGCGTCAATGCCGACACACACGTTATAAGCCATTGAAATTCTGATGGACATTGAATTCACTCCAACATTCTTTCACGTTCACAGATTCGACTTCGAGAAAGCTTAAATTGAAGACACACAAATCAGGTTGCGATCAAAAACCAAAGGGATATCAATACATATCAAAGAAAGAATTTCATCAAATGCAATCCCTTGAAACAATATCACGGCAACTCATCTATTTCAAAAATTTATCTGAAAGACTAAAAGAATCTGAAGTTTGGAATCAAACAAACGTAATTTGTACCAGAAGATCGACGCATCTCCCTATAGTTCTCCGAATCAACAAAGTCTGAATTTGATTAACTGCGATTCTTCTTCTGTCCCATTGGGGTTAGAGAGAGAGAGATTTGTAATGGAAGAAACAAAATTGGTACTGTTTTATTCCGTTAGCGACGGGCCTACCGTGACCCCTTGGTGGATAGATCTATATGGGGTGTACTTTTATTGAAACAAAAGGCCAGCCAAAAAATCTTTTTAGATAGGATAAATTTTAGACATCACCTTTTAAGTTTACTTAAATTATACTAACAATATTTTTAAAAAATTGTCACCTATGTTCTTTGGAGTTAACACCTTAAAAAAATTGACTATTTTGAGCTTATATTTAAATTATTTATATATTTTTTTTTTTTTCTTTTTTTTCATTCCCTCTATATTTTTGAGTGAACATGTCGATTATTGCCTACAATTTATCTTCTCTCTTTTTTGATAAAAGTTTTTTAATTTCTCTCTTATTTTCTTTATATAGTCGTATTTCTCTATTTTTTAACCTACAAAATGATTCAATTTTGAATCCCACCAAGTTCAATCAAGTTTCAAATTTGGCAATCATCACAAGTGAAAGTGATAAACAACATAAGGGTGAAAATTGAAATATCTAAAAACTTTTGAAAAATTTTTAAAGTAGTAAAAGTCAAAAATTACCTAAAATATCCCAAATATTTTAGGTAATATTCCAAAAGATTTAGACGCATTTTAGAAATTTTAAAAAGCATAAATAAAAGAATTTTAAGAAAAAAGAGTTATAGTGTTATTTTCAAAGTTTTGGGGTACTAGTTTATATTCCAAAACTTGGGGATAAAAATCAAGAATGTAAAGGGTCCAAAGCATTTTATCCAAGCCATAAGGATTTACTTGCAAAGGTCTAAATGAAAGAAATAAAGATAGGGGGTTGAAGTGTAATTTCTAAATGTCTTGCACCTAACTTTATCGCATTCTATACCATCGATGTTGATGAATTTCTAGAAAGAAATCTAGCCTAGGAATGAAGAAAGAAAGGAAGAATGGATCTGATTGTAGCATCTAGGCCGTTTGAGCAATAAACTTTTTGTATAAATAAGTGATCTTGGGTAAGGGTTAAGGCATGGTTTTTTTCAAAAGTCGTGAGTTTGAGGGATTGTTGTGAGGTTTAGGTAAGGGGTTTTTTCTCATGAGGGTTTGATTGGATGTGTTGAGAAGTATTCTAATAGAGTTTTGACTAATTTTGGGTTCTCACCAAAAAATTGGGTATCATCGAAGTATCGCCAAAATTTGTGTTTGTTAGGCAAAAAAAATGAAAGGAAAATGGAAAGTAAGGGTTGAGAGAGATAGACAATTGAGAAAAGAAAATTATGTGTATTTCAAGGTGAATTTTGGTGAGAAATTTAGGGAGACTCAGAAGTTGTCGAAAATTACCACTTTCTTATAAAAACCAGTCTAGCAAGGCATTATTGGCAACAACCAACAATCGCCTTGGCCAAAAAATAGGAGATGAAAGAGAAAGAAATAAGGAAAGGAGAAGAAATGAGAGAAAAAGAATAAAAGAAAGAGCCGAAAGAAATGATTATTCGAAAATTATAGTAACAAAAGTTTTGCCAAAGAAAACAAAAAGAAAAATTTGTCGGGCACATGGCCCACATGCAGATGGTTGAGACATGCATAAGCATGCATGTGAGGACTTGCACATGGATTACACATACTACTTGGGAAAAAAATAGAAAAATAAGAAAATATTCTCAAAGAAAATTAAAGTGCTTGGAAGATAAACTAAGGTCTGAAAAAGCACAGTTGACTTATTCAAATGGCTAACAAGAGGTTAGAAGTTAAATGATAAGAAAAGACTTTGTCAATTTTTCTTTCAAAATAATTGAGGTAAGGGTATAAATATTTTATTTGCATAATTGTTGTTGCCAAAATATAACAATTAAAATTTGTGATGTGTGGGGTCCACTCAAGCTTGATGTCGGGTGAAGCTAGGTTACCGTTAGAGATGCTGTCACGAGGGAGTTTGCTGTTAGGATGCTCGCCACAAGGATTCGTCTCAAGTCTTCGCCGCTAGTCTTTACCACTAGCCTTGGCCACAAGCCTTTGCCACAAGCTCTTGCCACTAGCCTTTGCCACAAGCTTTTACCGCAAGTCTTTGCCACAAGCTTTTACCGCAAGCCTTTGCCACAAGCTCTTGCCACTAGCCTTTGCCACAAGCCTTTGCCACAAGCTCTTGCCACTAGCCTTTGCCACAAGCCTTTGCCGCAAGCTCTTGCCACTGGCCTTTGCCACAAGCCCTTGCCACAAGCTCTTGCCACTAGCCTTTGCCACAAGCCCTTGCCACAAGCTCTTGCCACTAGCCTTTGCCACAAGCCTTTGCCGCAAGCTCTTGCCACTAGCCTTTGCTGCAAGCTCTCGCCACTAGCCTTTGCCATAAGCCCTTGCCACTAGCTTCGCCACAAGCTCTTGCCATTAGCCTTTGCCACTAGTTTCGCCACAAGCCTCCGCTGCTAGCTTTTGGCCCTGTTAGCACTGAGAGAATAGGTTAGAAGGCTCGCGGGAATCTTCCCCGCGAAGACCCTCCGATGCCAAAGTCAGTCCCCTATGCCAATGACTATTCACCAGAAGCAATAAATGTGCAATCAAAGTGTAAAATTTTATCAGGGTCGGAAGTCCCGTTCATTGTCTTCTAGTTGGGTATTTATAGGGTGTGATTTACAAGGGTACCTGATGGTGACATGTGGCCTCTCCGATAGGCGCCGCATGCCTAACGGCCGCAAGTATGCGGCAGGTCGCGAGCTTAAGGCATGGCCTTGCCGCAAGCTTACGGCATGGCCTTGCCGCGAGCTTGCGGCATGGCTTTGCCACGAGCTTAAGGCATGGCCATGCCATGAGCTTGCGACATTGCATTGCCGCGAGCGCGGCCATACCGCGAGCTTAGCCCTGCTGCGAGCTTGCGGCAAGGAGATGCCGCGAGCTTGGCCATACCGCGAGCTTACGGCAGAGATGGCTGCGGCCGGTCCTTGCTGATACCTTGCGGCAACCTTGCTGATATCTTGCGGCAACATGCAGCAATTTCATTCAAGCGGCTGTATTGTGCCGCTAGCACACTGTCGTTAATTAATTAAAACAATATTTCAATTTTTCCCCCCAATTTCTATGGCATAACAATTACCCCTACTCTTTCATTTTTGTCTTATCTAAAGACAAAATGATAGAGTAATTTAATTTAATAAAATTGGGTCATAGTGCCGCTAGCCTGGTCTTTACCCGCGGGGTAATTTTTACTTCTCGCCTAGTGGTTCTTCCAGCACCCTTATAAATTCTCCTCTCCGCGCAAACTTACTGTGCTCTTTTTACCCAACTCAAGAACCTCTTTGCCGCAAGCTTTCTGTTTGATTTCGCCACAAACTCTGGTTCTTACCAAGTCGTCGCAAGCTTCGAGCTTCGTGCTGTGACCTTGCAGCCTCTGTCGCGAGCATTTGATTGTTTGGCCGCGAGGTTCAACCATTTGTCGCGAGCTTGCAGCCTCTTTGTCGCGAGATTTCATTTCTTGGCCAGGAGATTCAAGCAGTCGCCGCGAGTTTTCATCGATTGTCGTGGGCTTCCAGCACTTTGTGATTTCCCAGCGCCTATCACGAGCTTCCAGCGCATTCCCATGAGCTTCCAGCACATCGGCCGCTAGCTTCTAGCGCCTTGCCGCAAGCTTTCCTCCTCGTACCGTAAGTCCTTTATCTCTTTCTTCGAGTATTCCAAGTGGTTGCCGCGAGCTTCCAGCAGCTTGCCGCGAGGGTTCCTATTTTTGCCGCGAGTTTTTCCCTCTTTAAATTTGCAAGCCGCTCTATATTTTGCCATAAGCCTTTTGGAAGCCCTTTGTTAGCTTTGGTCACCATCCTTCGCGGTTGCTATCTTCGTTATAAAAACTATCCAGTGAGACATGTTGCCACCAATTTCTTTACTTCTTGTTTCCTTTCTCTATGTCCCTTAGTTTAACTTTTTTTTTTTTTAGTTAGTTATGGCATCTAGGAGTGTGTACCTTCGCACTCAAGATCCTGAGGGACAACCTTGTCGGTTTCTTATGGACAAGCGTTCGTCTTTAACGGCTGACGATCTTGCTCAATTAGTGAGTAACTACCGTATTCCCTTCTCTTATCGTCCTAGGTTGCTTGAACCGAGCGAATCTTGTGCTGCTACCGTTTCAGAGGGATGTATGGCAGTTCACGAGATAAGTTTTTGTTTAGGGTTTCGCCTTCCTCTCCACCATTTCGATATAGAGCTGCTTCATCGGAGCTTTCTAGCTCCAGCTCAGCTACATCCTAATGGCTGGGCCCAATTGGCAGGTTTTTTTTGTTTTATGCCACGAGAGAGGAGTGTCTCCTACTGTCGATCTTCTTCTTTCTTTTTATCGTTTCAGGCTAGGGCAGTCCCGTTATCACTTGTATACATTGTATAGGGAGCGTGTCGAGGATCGTTTGTTTGAAGGCATACCACCCAAGGCTCACAACTTTGACACCCGTTAGTTTGTAGTCGATCCTCCACCGGGTACATGGTATGCCCCCCGGGGTTGGCGTTCTGATGATCGAGTGGCTAAGCCAATTCTTCCCTTATCCGTCTATGAACTTCGGGAGCAATACAATGATGAACGTCGTCAACTCCTGCGTGGAGGTCCAGTGAGCCTCCTGGACCTTTTCTCTGAGGACCGGTTAAGGAGGGCTGGCTGGGTACTCCATGCAGGAGAATCATCGAGGTGTGCGGCCCCTTCGACGCTTCCCCTGCGGCCCCCAATTCCTCCAGCAATCGACGTCCCAGTAGAAGGAGAGGTCGTCTCTCTCCAGGAATGGTCTGAGGGTTTAGATCTTTCCAACTGTCCTTCTCCTTGCCTTTTTCTAGGAGCCTAGGCATTTCTTTTCCTTTCGCGCTTTTATTCTTTTTATGTTCATTTATTTTTGCCAATCTTTGACTCATAAATCTTTTTACTTCTTAGCAGGAATGAGGCGAGCAATGCGAGCTTCTCGCCAGAGGGCGATCGAGGGTGCGACGTGTGACGGGCCTTCTCAACCCACGCCTTTCCCTCCTGAAGGTGTGGCTGCCCTCGCAGGGACCCATGTTGCTGAGGGGACAAGGGAAACTAGTGAGGTGAGACGTCGTCATAAAAGGAGTCGGCGTCAGCAAAGGGAGGCGGGTCCGTCCACTTCCCAGCCGATCATTGCCCCCATTCCTATGGAACCTCTTGAGGGCACCCCCTTAGCTTCTCCCCCAGCTACCTATCCTCTTGAGCCCAGTGAACTACCCAATGAAGAGTACCACTCGATTGCAATGAGTGGGGCCCCAAATGGCGCAGGGTACGTTGGTCTTTATGATGCAGCTCCGGTGATTCCTGGTGGTCAGGAGGTCGAGGTTACCTCTCGCCTTAGTCAAGAGGCTATCGATGCAGCCCATGCTGCTGGTCGTGGGCAATTTCGTAGAGGAGTGATTAACCCACAACGTTCTGAGCGTCGGGTCTTACATAACAAGGAGAGGTTATGTCTCCGGAACTTACAACCCAAATTTGCCGAGCTCCCTCCACCAATGACACGCGCCTTAGACCTTAAGGAAGGCCGATAGGCGCGAGGCAAGGATTTCACAGTACGCTTAGGGGTTTTGGATACGGATTCCATAAACATGGGCGGGGTTGGGGCACGCTTATTGTATTCCACCATTCTTCCCCGGGACGAGGACCGTTATTTCCGAAACCCCCCTGATGACATGGATGATTTCGAGCGCCATTTAGCCATTGTAAGCCCCTTAAACTTTAATGATCTCTCCCTTTTGGCATCATGCGTTGAGATTGGCTTTTTGTTGCAGTTTCCCACAGACGACGCCAAATTGTTGTTGCCAAAATACAACAATTAAAATTTGTGATGTGTGGGGTCCACTCGAGCTTGATGTCGGGTGAAGTTAGGTTGCCGTTAGAGATGCTGTCACGAGGGAGTTTGCTGTTAGGATGCTCGTCATAAGGATTCATCTCAAGTCTTCGCCGCTAGCTTTTGCCACTAGTCTTTGCCACAAGCCTTTGCCACAAGCTCTTGCCACTAACCTTTCCACAAGCTCTTGCCACAAGCCTCTGCCACAAGCCTTTGCCACAAGCCTTTGCCACTAGCCTTTACCACAAGCCTTTGTCGCAAGCTCTTGCCACTGGCCTTTGCCACAAGCCCTTGCCACAAGTTCTTGCCACGAGCCTTTGCCACAAGCCCTTGCCACAAGTCTTTTCCACAAGCTCTTGCCACTAGCCTTTGCCACAAGCCTTTGCCATAAGCTCTTGCTACTAGCCTTTGCCACAAGCCCTTGCCACAAGCTCTTGCCACAAGCCTTTGCCGCAAGCTCTCTCCACTAGCCTTTGCCACAAGCCCTTGCCACTAGTCTTGGCCACTAGTTTCGCCACAAGCTCTTGCCACTAGCCTTTGCCATTAGTTTCGCCACAAACCTCCGCCGCTAGCTTTTGGCCCTGTTAGCACTGAGAGAATAGGTTAGAAGGCTCGCGGGAATCTTCCCCGTGAAGACCCTCCGATGCCAAAGTCAGTCCCCTATGCCAATGACTATTCACCAGAAGTAGTAAATGTGCAATCAAAGTGTAAAATTTTACCAGGGTCGGAAGTCCCGTTCATTGTCTTCTAGTTGGATATTTATAGGGTGCGATTTTCAAGGGTACATGATGGTGACACGTGGCCTCTCCGATAGACGCCGCATGCCTAATGGCCGCAAGTGTGCGGCAGGTTGCGAGCTTGCGGCATGGCTTTGCTGCGAGCTTAAGGCATGGCCATGCTGCTAGCTTGCGGCATTGCATTGCCGCGAGCGCGGCCATACTGCGAGCTTGGCCCTGCCGCGAGTTTGCGGCAGAGATGGCTGCAACCGGTCCTTGCTGATACCTTGCGGCAACCTTGTTGATATCTTGCGGCAACCTGTCGCAATTTCATTCAAGCGGCTGTATTGTGCCACTAGCACACTATCGTTAATTAATTAAAATAATATTTCAATTTTTCCCCTCAATTTCTATGGCACAACAATAATTGACATGAAATACATGATAGTATAGTATATATGTTGAACATCATATAAAAAATGGCCATGCGTACTAGTTATTATTTTTGAAAAATTCATGTGAATATGAAATTTGTAGTATTTTTTATTCTATTAAACTATTCAAAATGTTTATTTATGTTTTGAATCATATGCAAAATAATTTTTGAAATATAGCTCACCTTCAAATATATTTTTTTCTATTAAATACAGATATATATAGATGTGATTGACAATTTGTCAAAAAATGTAATAACTAATGAACGGTACAAAAAAATAAGAAATTTATTCTTTCGAATATCAAACTCACTTACATATCTATATTTGCTATTATTTTATAACAACAATAACATATCTAGCAATGAAGATATTATTTGAAATCAATTTTTTAGGTTCAATAAAGAGAAAAAACCCAAATTTAGCAGTGAGGAAGGAAACCATCACAAACATTTCTCTCTCTCTCCCATCACCATTGTTGATGGATTCTTCTAGAAAAAAAATGATATTGTTGATGGATTCTTCTAGAAAAGAATAATTTGTTCTCATGGGATGCACAATAACTAACCTCAAGGAAGGTTGGTTGGAGATATTTTTGAAAACACAAGATGGTTGACATAATTTAGACAAAATTCAATAGTGACTTGTGAAATTTACACTTTTAAATACTTAAAGTAGATTTAGTTTCACTAAGATGAATGTAAAAAAAAAAAAAAAGGGAAAAAAGAATAGAATGGAATTATTAATAGCTATTTGTTACTCAAATAAAATCATTAGTTTATTTATTATGTTTTATATCATAAACAATATGATTATTTCAATTTATTATTATATTTGATACACTAGAACTCAAATAAAATGAGAAAAAAATTATGAGAAAAATATCTTTTGTCTAAAAAATAATAATTTTGTATGTTAAGAAAATATTATCTTTTATTCTTATCTAATTCAAGTAATTCATTTATTTTTAGCATATAATATTTTACTAAAAAAAATTACCTATGATTGAATCCATGCATTATGCTTAAGTTTTTGCAATTTCTCTCTTTATAAAAAGAGATAAGAATAAGAAATAAAAAGACTCCAGACAATAAAAAAGGAGTATATAAGTGCTATATATTTATTTATTTGTCTTTTATATATAGTTTTGATATCCTTTTTGACTGTCTTCATATATACTTGTGCTCTAAAAGAATAAAAAAGAGAGTTTGAGTATAATATTTTAACAACCATCAAATTGTATAGTTATATATATGTGTATGTATATATATAACCATATAATTGTGTTAGACAAGACATTTTCAAAAAAATATTTTTAAGATAGTAATTTCTTCCATTAGTGCAAAGGTCCATAGAAATTCTAACTAAAAAATCAAAATTACACTTTTTGATCTCTCTTATAACCAAGAACTCAAACACACCAATTAAAAATAAAAAGAGAATAAAAAAAAAAATAATAGTTATCAAAGAAGAAAGAAGAGTTGTTTTTACACTTTTTTTGCATCTCGTTTGTCCAAATCTATTATAAACTATAAAAGAATAAAAGAGTGACTGTTAATAGGCACGAAACTAAAGAATACAATCTTTTAAAAGATCATGTCTTTTGAAGAAATGAGTCATCATTTAAAAATGTTACAACTCTTCAATATATAAAAGATATGACTTTAAAATTTAAAAATATGTCTTTTTTAAATTAAAACCAAATGACCTGTATTTTCATTTCATAACTACTATTTTTTTTAAATAAAATAAATTAAAAAATAGATTATAATATATATATCATAAAATTATTAATGTTATTATTATTAGATAATATTAATATATATTTATATGTAACATCATTAGCCCTGCTCGACACACCCATGGGCCGGCCAGTTTGATTTTTTTTTTTTTGTAAGGAAGTACAAAAATTAAAAAAAAAACTTTAAAAAAATCAAGTATTCTTTACAGTAATATAAGTTTTGAAATTAATATTATATTTAATATTTACTGATTTAATCATTAATTATTAGAATATTATGCTCTAGTCTCATTAATAGTATTATAATTAATTACCATAAAGTTAAAATTATGAATGTAATTTAAATCCTTAAAAATACAGTCTTGTCAACTCATGATTATCTAAATTATAGTTTCATAAATGTGTGGATGGTTTTACATTATAAAATTTAAAAATTTAACTAAGAAGTTCAAGGAAGAGATAAAATTGACTTCTACGGAAGAAGTCAAGTACAATCTTTTTTTAATTCCTTTAGATTTAAAGTAGTTTTTAATCAACTTGCTATCATTTAACTTAATAACTGATTATGCATAAAGATATTATAATTAAAAAAATAAAAATAATTATGAGATTTACAATTTAAATTTCAAAACTAGAAAAATATGAACTTTCAAAATCGTTGGAAGTTTTTTGCAAACAAATATTTCAAAATATATTTGAAATATTTTTTATGTATATTTTATAACAAACTTTGTATTTTAAAATAATTGTAAAAATACTTTTTAAAGATATTTTTTTTCCAAATTTGCATGGATCAGACCATTTAACCCAATAATTTGGCCCATTAAGACCAAGGTTGGCTTGGCACATGACACAATTTTCTTTGTCCCATGTTGCACAAGACACAACTCAACCTTTTTATTGAGGATTTAGAGGTCTTGTCGGGCTCCTTTTTATATTATGACCAAACTAACACAATGTATTTTAAAAAAAAAAAAAAAGATCGAACTTAACTTAATCCATCATCCATTAAAAAAAAAAAAAAAAAAGCCAAATAGAAGTGCCATGCCCGATTAACACCTCTCAAAAGGGGTCATGGCCTTTTCTTCTTTTATCACGTGATGATTATTGAAGTATTTAATTTGTTTTGGAAGCTATGTTTGCCAATACTTTTTCTTTTTTTAATTAGCTAAATACACATGCAAACCAATTTAATGGTTTTTTCTCCATTGTTTGTGGCCAAGGTTTTGCAAGTCCTGAACCATGACCGTAAAAGCCTATTAGCACTCTGGGAATGAGATTGCTCATGTTTGATGTACTTTGACTTCTTTCCATTTGACTGCCACTAGATTGCAGGCTAGATGCATAATGTTTGGTTAAAAATTTTAATGAGAGAATAGGAAGACATTATGTTAATAAAGAGCTGAAAAATCAATGGGATTCCATCAAAAGGGAATGGACCAGTACTTTTAGGCAAATAATGCAAGGAGAGTCTAAACTAGGTTGGGATGAAAAAAAGAAGACCATTGCCGCCAATGATGATTGGTTGGAAAAGAAAATCAAGGTAATTCATAACTTTATCTTAAAACATCATTTCTTATCCTTTATTATTGATATTTTAATTGACAACTATGCAATATTTTTTATTTTCATAGGAGGATGCAGATTACAAGAAATTGAAGAACAAAGACTTGCCTCTCGTTTGGTTCTACAATGATGATGCATTATTCCCAGATATTGTAGCCACAAGTGAAAGGGCACTAGTACCCTGCCAATATCAAGCACCTACGCGTATGTGTTTTGAGGCGCAAATCCAACTAAAGTATTGAGAAAGGTGAATGTGAGAATATAAATACTCACGATAACATTGGGTTCAATGTCTCATCTGGAGCGCAAGGAATTCCCATTGCAACAACAACAGATACAGATGATGAATAGAGACCATTATTGGTTGTTGTAAAAGAAAAATTGTCGAATAGACTATTTTATCTTAAATTTAGGGTTATTTTTCAATTTTATCTAGTTTTGACTTTTATTTTAATTTGATCATCGAATTTTAACTTTTGCTTCAATTTTATCCTCAATTAGTCAAGTGTGAACTACAATATACGCGACAGTGAAATAGTGTGCTGATGTGTCCACAGCATATGTGGCTCCATTTTGGACACATCAGCAAAACGACGTCGTTTTGTTGTGATATTACTGTAATGCATAAGACAAAACAACGTCATTTCCATTAACAATTGTCGGAGGTGGCCTTGCTTCCATTAATGGCTGGCATAGAGCCAACCAATCGAAAAAAGAAGAGAGGGAAAAGATTAGAGGGCCGAAAACAAAGGGTCGCGGCCACGGCGAACACATCAAGCAATGGCCTCCGGCGATGCAGTTGACAACAACCATGGTCGCCTTGTCTTCCTCTTGCAACACAGTCGACAGCATCCCCAAATCCGCCATCTCTGACTGCCGTCAGACTTTGACCACGTTGCCATCGTGATGGCCAACTCTCGCATGCTTTCACCGACTACTCATGCAAGTTGTCGCCATCGACTCCTCAGCCGCCTCTAATTTGTCGGACAAGACTTCATCGTCGGCCTCCTCTACCTCCAAGTCAATCGGCTAATCTCGCTCCAGTCGTCGACCCTTGCCTTGTCGTCTTTTCCGACCACTTTGCTATCGTGGGTTATCGTCCATCGTCGGCCTTTGTTGAAGCTCCCCCACTCTTGTTTTTGCCATTAACAAGTTTCAGTCAACCTAGATCTAGGTAAGATCTGGGTTAACCCAACTCACCATTCATATTTTGTGATTTTGAGTTTGTGATTTTAGGTTTGTGTATTTGGTTATTAATTTTGGATTTATGATTTTGGTTATTGATTATTGATTATGTGTATGCATGTATTTGATTATTTTGTATACTTGATTTTTGATTTTGTGTATATGTATTCGATTATTTTGTGCATTTAGTTATTAATTTTGTGTATTCGATTATAAATTATTGGGTTTGCGCATTTGATTATTAATTTTTACCAAAATGATGTTGTTTTGCCTTGTGCATTATGGCAAGAATAAGGCAAAACGACATTATTTTATTAGTGTGTCTATTATTAGACACATCAGTACGCCATATTAGTTGTACGTAAGTTAAGGCATATGCTTGGCTGATTAGGGATAAAATTGAAACAAAAATTAAAGTTTGATGATCAAATTGAAATAAAAGTCAAAACTAAATAAAATTAAAAATTTACTCAAAGTTGATAATATATTAGTCTATTCAATTAAGAAAAAAAAGTATTATCCAAGGATGATCTTCGTGACTTAATTGCTGAGTTGACCAAGAGAACAACTACTTCATCTTTCGTTGGAGGACCGTCTGAGCTTAACATGGTCGGATGCCTTGTTACATTGCAAACGTGGCAAATACAAATTGGGAGTTCAAACTGGAATTTTGCCTCAAAGTTTTTAAGCAATAAATGAGAAACTTGTTCATACTTCAAGCCAATGATCAGGCATGTATGCCTTGGTTCGAAAGATAACTACCCTCCATCATGAATCTTTCTATTTGGTTCCAATTTGAACTCGATTGGGTTGTTGCAAAACTTGTTAAGACAATTGTTTCCTCACATTTAAGAGTTGTTGAAACCAATTTTTTATGTTGATAACTTAGGTTTTGTTAAATGTTTTATGTTAATGGACATGCCATATTTAGTTTTATGTTTTATGTAGATAAATTGTGTTGTTATGTTGCCTGTTAATGGGCATATTGTTGTTATTGATGTTACAATTTGGTGTTAAACTTTGTTGTTGTTATTAAATTTTTACACTGTATATGTTAACAAGACAATGTCCTTTATTTAAAGGGATATGAATCATAGGGAGATTTAGGAATATTATTCACTTGAAACATATTTACGAGGATTATCAAACCAATAAAGAAGAAAATGTCAACATGATGGTTTTGTTCAAAGAACTAGCCAATTACATTATCACAAACTATGTAAATAATTATATAGATGAACCATGTAAAACATTCATGCATGGCGAACATACGCTTATCCATAAAATATTGTATATGAATGAAA
The DNA here is from genome assembly GCA_036245055.1 of Diospyros kaki. Lineage (NCBI taxonomy): Eukaryota > Viridiplantae > Streptophyta > Magnoliopsida > Ericales > Ebenaceae > Diospyros > Diospyros kaki. The sequence continues at coordinate 31,780,808 of BSEG01000003.1, forward strand.
CTCGTTGTTACCAAGAGTTTTGCATGACAAAGTTTGTTTGTTTTTTGATTATTTTTGCCCAAATTTAAGGGGAAATTATGGTTTGACTCGTTGGTGAGAGATGTCCATGCATGAAAAAGTAGGTATTTTTTAATGATTTATGCATAGATTCAAAAAATTTATTAATACAAGAAATGTTCAATTATTCTAATGAAATAATAAGTTGGCATATCATAGAATGTTAGTATTGTTATTAGACCCCATCCCATCTACAATGATAGGGTGGAATATCACAAGCCTCAGGATGCCATACATTTATCCTTCTTTAAGGTATATAAGCTTACATGTGCTTATCTTAAAGTATGATTAGTTAATTCAAGTATCAACTAATTGTTAGTGTTAGTGCCTATGTTAGATTTACATTTTATCATTCGTATGTAATCGGCACTAATGAAGTGTAATACCCGAGATTTTTGAACTCAAATGTTTGGGAAAAAATGACATTTCAAAAGATTATGAAAATTCTGAGATAAAAGTGCAATTTTGAAACTAGTGGCAAAATTGTAATTTTTTAGCCTTGGTAAAGGTGCAATTTCTAAAAAAACTAAGGGCACAAGTGCAATTATCAAAAATTTTTGGGTAAGAATACTATATTTGAACGGTTCAAGTCAAAGAGTATTAACACAAAGGTTGTGGATATGAGCTTATATTCCAATATAGTTTTTGAAAAGTTTTGGATTTCAAATCTAGCTTTGGATTTTAAATCTTATTAATTTATTTTGAAGTCCAAGTCTATGTTTTTTGCTTAGCCTCCAAAATTACTTAGCCTCTAAGGTTGGGACATGTGGCAAGCTTTTATTGGCCACACATAGAAGGTAATAATGAGGCCTTATGATTATATATGACACATGGCACCATTTGATAAGAATACATGGATAAAAATAATTATATGGGACATATGGTGCCATAAGATAAAAGCAATGATGGTGGCTCAAATCCCAATGACACGTGACATAAAACTATTCGTCAAGGAGTTTGATATGTCTGATTAGACTCAAATCTCTAGTGTCACTTGTCACAAGGGGAGAAAAGTCATGATTATGGTACAAATCTCAAGAATAAGTGTTACCATCCTATTAAGTCAAGTGTCACAATCCTGTGGGTTTAAAGGTTCTATATAAGCATGCATTGGGCTTGGCTTTTGGTCACTTAATCAAGAGGGTAAGTAGCTTAAAAAATAGGGAAAATTATGCTTGAAAGAAGGGAGGAAACTTTGCCCGAGTTGAAGGCAAAATTAGGCCACTAGAAGTTATGAATCCGTCTTGAAGTTCGTGCATAACAGTCACCAAAGCTATGAGGTAAGCTATATATAATCATGTAGAGGGTTGAAAGAGGAGTCTGTAGGTTCAAACGGGGGTTGAATCGAAGTTAAAACGAGAGAGATACGGTAGAAATACGAAACTGCGTGAAGTTGGCCGAAAATAGGGGCATTGCGTGAGGCCCCTTCCCGGGGCGCGTGCAGCCTTTTTTTTCCTTGAAATTTTAGTGTCGTGTTCCCCTTTTAATGCCATATAACTCTGTGTAAAAACATTTGGAATTTACCTTACGAAAACTCATGTTTTGGTAGTAAACAATCTCGGTTTGCGTGTTAACAGTACACCCAAAAGGTAAATAGTCAAGGTGATTGGTTCTTATGCATGCTTCTTGCTTCCTCTTGATCACTGTTGGTTTCATTGTGGGTAGTTTGAAGCTTACGTCTTGTGTTCCCTTTGTTTCGAGCATATCCATTCAATTTTATTGCATCGAGTTTGACCCTGACAGTTTTAGTGCGTGTCTTGTGGCTTGCATATCATATTCCTTTTACTTTGTCATATAACATGTCAAGGTTGATGGCTTACATCTCATGTTTTATTGATTTTGAGCATATCTTGCCTATTTTATACGCATCTCGGTATTTGTATCTGTGGTTGGTTGTTGGGACATCACGAGGGATCTCGTGCTCTTGTGGTGAGCCATGATCTCATGCTTATGTGGTGAGTTGTCATGATGATTGCGAGAGTGATTGCAACCCCCTAACCTTGCTACCACATGGGAGGTTTTATATTGACATAATCTTTGAAGATTTTATACTTATTTCTACACATCTCATGGGAAAGTTGCATATTGCTCTTGTATGCATAGTTTCTTTCCTTGTACCACTCACTTAGATGTAATAATCTAACTCGAGTATTTCATACCCCTGGAATATTCAACATCCCAGGTACAACAAAAGTGCCAAGAGCTATAGGTGCAAGCTCGAGCAAGTGGTGAGGAGGTGGTGGATGTTTTGTTTAAGCCTTCTTGAAATGTTTTATATGATGTTATAGCACAACTGTTGTATTATAAATAGCAGTTATGATACTTAAACTACAAAATGTATGGATGTATGTATGAAGCTTTTGTAACTCTATAAGGGCATTTATTTTGAGAGTTGTGTATCGCAATTGTATAAACAGGAGTTACATAAAGTTTGGATTTATTTATTATGTTGTTAAAATTGTAAGTCGTGATTACTATGTACTGTGATCGTGGTAAGAGATATGTAGGCTGTAGGACCCCGACCCATGTCCCCCAGACTAGCCATAGAACCCGAGCAGGTGTCCCGAATAACGAATACAAAACCTATCATGCATGCACCTCACATTCGAATATACCTGATCTTGAACCTAAAAATTTGAAACAAAATCCAAAACACCGTATGCATAACAAAACACCACAGGCCCAACAAGGTTACATTTACAATCCTTGGCCAAAGACAAATCCAAAACCACAAAACAAACCACAACTCACCACAGAAGACGTCATAATCCCCAAAGTCTCAAAGTAAAAAAAGCCATTAGATAAAGCTAACTCGACCTGCCCTGTACACAATCTATGGAGAAGTTAGACTTCACTGGGACCATCCCCAATCTTGCCCTTGCCCTTACTTGGAATGAAGAGAAGCAAAAGAGTGAGTCACAAGACTCAGCAAGCTCATACAAAAGGACCGGACAACAAGAATAAGCATTACAGAGTACCCTGCACCTAATATGCAGTATCCAGGCAAAGCATGTCCATGTCAACAAACAAATGCCAGGTATCTCGTGCATAAAAAAAATGCGCATATACAGGGTCATGGGGCCCACAAAAGAAAACAATAGCGCCCAAACCCATGATATATACCTGAGTGAGCCAAGGCAGACTGAACCTGCAACCTGTAAAGAAAACCTCAAGTGGGAGCGACCTCACCGAGTCACAACACACTAACCCAAAAGAGCTCGCGTGTGTGGAAATATAACCAGCGCGGTGTACATGACACTATCACAGCTATGGTCTCAGTCTCAATCAAAAGCCAGCATCAAACAACAAGTAAATACACACATATAAAATGCAGTGGCACATGGGCAGAAACCTGATACAAGGCCCCCATAAAACCAAGCATCAAGTCACGCCCGCCCACGTAGGCAAATACACTCAATGTAATGCTTATGACTAGCTAACTATTGGATAAAATAAACAACAATGTATGCATGTGGCCAAACATTCAGTCACATGAGTCCCCCAATAGATGCAGCCCAAATCCCGGCACACAATACCCTGATATGTAAGATGTCAAAAAGGTAGGCGACTGACAGTATTAGCTGCCCTGGCTCGTCTATGGCCAGTCATGATAGTCGATAGTTGGGCCCATATCACCAACCATCATTTACCAGGACGCAGCGGTCAACAACAAGTAGCTTAACACTCGTTACCATAATAGACTGCCCTCACGGATGGAGAACATAACCACACCTAGAGACTTGGCTAACCCTAAAACCAAACTCGGCCCTAGGTTGGATACTATCCTGAGGATAACCTAGTTTCATTCCGCTTAGGAAGTAGAGAGTGAACAAACTCTCTAGAAATGCAGTCAAGACATGCTAGGTATATTTACAACCTCTATAGTTTTATTAAACTATACCTTTATTTTATAATAACTCAATGAGTTATTACATATAATACATAACTATTAAAAACATATTATGATATATATATAATTTAATGAATTATATCACACAATACTTGTTATTTACTAACATAATTACTATTATTATTATTAAGAAAGAAAGATAATAATAGAAATAACATTACATGTCCTTTACTAATATTATATAAACAATTTATGCTCCCCAAAGCACAAGGACGTGCCTGCCACTTCCAACAACAATATGCTAACAACAACAAAACACACACCCAGTGAACACACACACGTATTACACTCACACACCTACATTGTGGAGCATCTTCTACCCCCAACCAAGGCTCCTACTCACTGCCCCTACACATTTACACACTTACACAGCTCCTTGCACTTACGGCTACACTACGTCAAACCTCAAACACTTGGATAATCACACACCCGCACACACAGCAAATTCCTTCCCCCACGAACCCGATGCTGCCCACTGCACATATATATATATATAGTTACAGATAGACATGGCCACGGTTCATGAACCGCCGGTTCCGGTTCATGAACCGCCGGTTCCGGTTCAAGAAATCTTTGAACCTGAACCGAACCGCCCAAGGGCGGTTTGGGACGGTTCGGTTCCGGTTCCGGTTCGTGCCGGTTCGGTCAACGGTTTGGACCGGTTCGGTCAACGGTTTGAGCCGGTTCGGTCAACGGTTCCGGTTCCGGTTCAAACTGAATTTTTTTAATTTTTTTTAAATATTGTTGTATTCAATTTTGGTCCTTGTTCCGTTGTTCGGTTCGGTTTGGTTTCGATTTTTAATTGTTAAATGTAATTGTAAATATAGATATTCTCAACCATATTTTTAATAAAAAACACTACTAAAAATTGAAGAAATATAAGTAATAATTTCATTAAAAATAATTAAAACAACTAAACAAGTATGTAATACAAGTAATTAATTTTTATAAATGTGAAAAATAAAAAATAAAAAATAGAAATGAAAAATAATTACAACAAACCGCCGGTTCGGAACCGGCGGTTCGGAACCGGTTCTAAACCGGCGGTTCGGAACTGGCGGTTCCGGTTCGCGAAACCTCGAACCGGAACCGAACCGAATTTCGCCGGTTCGGTCTGGTTCCGGTTCCGGTTCCGGTTCGGCCGGTTCCGGGTCCGGTTCCGGTTCGAACTGCCGGTTCGGTTCAATTTTGGCCATGTCTAGTTACAGATAGCTTCACAGTGCAATAGTAATTGACACTCACCTCAGACCCTACATACCCACTATAACAGCTATTCAAGGTAGAGAAGAAGGGGAAGAAGCTTGCATGCTACAGTTTATATATATACATACCTACGTTACACACACATATATATATATACAGCTTGTTATACATTGCACTCACAACCACTGATTTATATCCAGGCCATTACTGAGAAGTCCACCAACTGAGAAAAACATTAGAGGAACAACAGAAAAAGGAAGTCGAACCTCTCTCTCCTTGCCGGCCCAACTCGCACGCATGCATACATGCATATATGGACAAAAACCCACACAAAGCTGAGCTCTCACACACACTAAAGGTTAATAGAGATTCAAGGAAGTGAGAATGGGAGGGAGCCTGCTTGTTAAGTTGCAGTTACCCAAAGACAGAAGCTGCTACAATGTCCGAAGCTCTCCTCTGCTCTGCAACCTCTTCTTCCTCTACTCTCTACTGAGAGTTCCTCTTCTTCGCCAACACACCCAGTTGATCACTCAATTCTCTCTCCCTTTCCACTCAAACTCCCAGCTCTACACGTGGCCACACTCCTTTAAAATCCACTACAAACCACCGCCTCAATCGGATGCATAAAATGGCTTAGGGACTTGTAGCAAATGGAGGTGGGCAACAAAAGCTGCTGGGAAGATTCTCCAACTAATAATAATTATTATTATTATAATAATAATAATAATATTAACAACAATAATAATATTATCTATATTAACAATAATAGTAATAAATAAATTTGGGTCATTACATAAACACCCCTACCCGGATATCCAAACCAACAGAACTACCCAAACGGGAGCGCCTAGAAAAGGATAAAGAATGAAAAATTAGATAGAAACTACCTTGGCATGCATACAAAAGAATTAAAACAGTGGAATCTAAGCTATAAACATGCATGCACTACGGGTACCCTGCTAGCACAGTGGTCACATGATAAATAAATAAATACAAACTCTTGTGCCGCCATACATGAGACACGAGAAATGACTTGGCACAGTCAAACGTAATGGGGTAAATCCTACTCAAACATCAGAGTTGACGGGGATCGACGAAAATGCCTGTACACCATACCGACTCTGTCGCTAGATGCTATCTCCCTTGCCCTTGACCCACGTTATCGCTACTTGAAATGATGGAAAGCAAAGTGAGTCGAGAGACTCAACAAGCATAAAGAAATGATGGTTGACGGTTGTACAAATTCCATAAACTCTCCCCAAAACACCAACCCCTAAGCACATATAAGTCATGAGACACCCAACATAGTATAAAAGTATAATATAAGCACATAACGGTTCTTGGGGCCCACACAAGACACACGGCACCCAAGTCCCACACCAACCTGCTGCTGCCTTGATAGGCAATAATTATCTCCAACAAACCTGTGTGCACTGTCCTGAGTCGGTGCTCCCGTCACCCGAATGCTCGCTTTGGTCCTCCCGACACCCGAGCTGTAGAATAACTGAGTCGTAGGCTGCTTCAGAACAGTCCTCCTGTCCGAGATCTAAGAACTGTCGGTAACCATGCAATGCACATAAAAATGCAATGGCGTAATGAGTATCAACGTGATACACTGGTGCCCATACATCCAGGCATCAAGCCATGCTCCGCCCACATAGTAAACCACACGCGATGCATATGCCCGTACCAAATGCAATCTAATTATGCTAGAATGTCCGTGCCCAAGCATACTCAATAAATGAATATCCCAACATGCATCCCGTACCTATGCGCATATCAAACCATGAACAATAAAACAATATATCGAATCATGCAATAAATCACATACTGATAGAGCTAGTCAGCAGTGTCTGGCACTAGTCAACGGCCAGTGACTAGGGGTGTCCACCTGACGGTCCACTTCAGGGTTGTACAATAGTCTACTCCAACGTCACCAACAATCGACCCTTGCCCCACTGCTCGATAGCTCTAGCCGAATCACACCCGATAAATCCATAATAAACCCGTACCTCTAAGAACCTAATCCCCAAGTTAGGTTCAACATCATTTAGAAAGGAGTGGGGGTGGTACAAACCCCCATAGGCACACAACAAATAAAATTCTAGGTGTCTTAGATTTAATTTAAATGATATCAAATGGATAATAACTCAATAAATAATGCTAAGAGTCGAATTGGAGTAAGGGAGGGTATATAATAGGAGAAACCGGTGTCTCTCACGGGAATTAAAGAACATGAGGAAGGTGTTAGGAACTTGTCTTTACACGACTATTTCTTGTCTTTCTTGCACTCCCGCTGTGAAGTAAAATGTTTTTTAGCAATTAATAAAATCATAGTTTTCATTAAATAAATCTACCGTGTAATATAAATAATTTACCCGTATAAAATTCTTAAACATATAACGTCTCTAATACTTTTGACCCACATATGCACACCGCAAATAAAACCCCAATGAATCTCTTATTTATTTTAAATTAAATCATGCCAATAACATCCTCATTTCGTATAATTAATACGCAAAACTGAAACGAATTAAGGAAAGGCAAGAGATTCATAGAATGAAAGGAGATCGCAAAGGTATTTAACACTGTAAGTCTCCTAATTAAGTTAATTAAACAAAATTCGCACAATAACTGTTTATAACGAATATAATTAATTTATGGAACTAAATCGAGTTAAAGGAGGATATAAAATTCATAAATTGAATGAGAGTCATGAAGAAAGTAATGAGCTTGCCTCACTTTAACAGATTACAACGTTTTCACGCTCGCACGCTACCAAATTAATACACGCTGCAAATTAATATAAACTCCCAAAATTAATAAAATTAGACCCAAAATTAAATTTCAACTGTACAAAATGATTAATACATAATTCTTTACTTATCTGAATAATTAAATCGTGATTAAACCTCCTTTAATCTTGGATTTTCTCCCAAAAAAATTGCCTCTGCGCGCACTTCTTCTTCTCCAATTTTCCTTCGCTCGCTGCTGCTTCAAAAATAGTCGACTTCACCCTCAAATTGCAGCTTAAAATGAGAGAAAAATGGGCGGCTCAACGCGTGCCGCGTGGCAACTGCTGGTTGCCCATCGCCTTGCCCAAAACGACGCCGTTTTGGACAAGGAATGGATGGAAAATTCTAGCCAAAATCCTCGCTTGCGCGTGCACCTGCGGGTTATAACCTGCGTCACTCCCCTGCTCGCTCGCGCGCGCGAGCGCCCGCGCCACTCATTGCCTTCAACCTATAAATGTCCCCCATTATATTTAAGATGACTTCCAGCCACTTTCCAAAATTTACATTTAAACCCACCACTTCTGAAAACGTTCACTTACACCCCGAAATTTTCAGAAATTCTCTCAAATTATTTTATTTTATTTTAATATTTTCCTAAATACTCCCCAATAAATAATTATTTTCTCAAAATAACATAAATAAACATTTTCTTAAATCTCCAAACACCCAAATAAATTAATATTTCCTTTTAACTCATAAATATTCAATAATCACCACAAATACGATAATTAATAATGATTAATCATTTTCAAATAATTTAATTAATTACCTTTAATTCCTTATTTTCCTCAAAACCACATAAATAAATATTTTCTTTTAAATTCCTAAATATTCAATAATTCCCTCAAACACCAATTTGAATAATTATTATTTATTTCAAATTTCGGGATATTACAAGATATTTGACAAATTTTGGAAGTCATGTGTTATGGTGTACTCATATTAGAGATTTTATTATTGGAAATCTTTTTTATCTAGTTTTGCTAACTATCAGTTCGATCATTCGCTTCCGTTGGTAAGGATTTCTATAACGCCTTTGTGGGATATTAGTTTGTATTTAGTTTCATTATACATTTGAAAAAAATGGGGTGTTATATGAAGTAATCTTGTTCATAAATAAAAGATTATATCTTCATTCATACACTCATATTTTTCTTATGAATGAGTCCCTAAATTTCTTGATAGATATTTTATTCTTAAGTGTTAAGAATATGTGACGAAGATCTTTAACTCGAGATTTCTTAAAGGTATTCTCGGTTTTTAGATTTATTAGAAAGAAAATATGATTTATCAATCATAGACTGGTACATGGACTAACATGAGATGTTAATAATAATGGATAGTGAGTCAGATATCATATTGCATGAGATGTAGATAGTAGACATGTAGGTAGCTGTTAGTTGAACATTTACTCAATGTGATGCTTGTAATAAATCACATGACCTTGAGAATTAATGATTTGCTGTTGATTCTCGATTGTGTATCTGGTTCCTAGATCGAAAGCAACAGATTTGTCTTATGCACAAGTGTTGGGGATTTATCATTAAGCGAAATCATTCGATGTGAGAGGTAGGGATATTTTTTATGTGGTTTCTATGTGGTAGTGTATGAAGACAGATATGTTTATTGATAGGATCCATTTTCCTCCATCAAATAGGAGTGAACATCCTATATGGTCTCAAGTGGTTGTGCATGATAAACTCTTGGCTAGGGTAAGATCGATTAGAAAGGAGTTTCCGATGTCGAAAAAAGTTCTAAGATGCAATCACAATCACATCGTACTAGATCTGATATAGTTACCCAATCATATGAGTTTAATTAGTCCATAACTCTCACTCAATCGTGATGTTAGTCAATGGAAGAATTATAATGCACGGTAATCGAAGAGGCTTAATAGGTTTATTCGAAGTATAGACTTCATTGCCATTAGGATCGTCTTAAGTCCTGACTAGAGAATACTCAGGATCTTTTAAGATGCTTTAAAGAGCTAGAGAGATCTTCTTAGTAGGTTAAAGTGTTCAATCAATGTTAATGAGTTGATGTGTTCTAATTGCTATATGGCTGTGAATCTAGAAAGTCACGTGCACATTGAGTAATGTATCAGATTAGTGAACCTTTGTTATTGTGTTTCACAGTGTTAATGATGTCGGTTGCAGTTAAGAGTTAACTAAATAAATCAACATGTTTGGGAAACCGTTAAGAGACAGAAGCATTGGTTCCATTAAGAGTTAATGAAAGTACTATTAAGAGTTAATAGCGGGGCCTAAGTGTAATATATTGGAAGTACCAGAAACTGGCACAAATAGTTGGTAGTTGTGTTGGATGATTGATAATTTTAAGAGCAAAACTAATCCCACGTGCTTCTACATTCTGTCCCTTCTTTCCATTAGAGCATTTAATGCTCTAATGCCCTCCATCATTTCTCTTGTATGGCATTTATTATGCTTAATCGATGGAGAAAGAGAAAGAGAAAAAGAGTGTAAAAAAAGCAAATCTTGAGAGGAAGAAGAGCGCACAAGAGAGCTTGAGAAGCTCTTGAGAGTCTTCATCTTCTTTCTTGCTTCTTGTTCTCCTCTGGTTCGGTCTTTTTTTTCTTCTTGCTCCAAGAAGTCAATTGACCTTTTTTTCTTGCTCCCTCGTTGATCCTTGCTTGTGAGATAACCGAAAGCAACCAGAAAGATCCATTTTAGTTTTTGTTCACTTTCATCGAGATGGTCCTAGCATAGGTTCAGTGAAGGGTTTTGAGGTAGCTTAGGTGTGGACTAGGTCGTCCACATTTGAGGAGATAGGCTTGTTACTTGGGCTTAGCAAGAAAAAGAGTAGATTTGGACATCTTGGAAGAAGCTGGAAGCTTGTTGAGGCGTTTTGGACAACTAGCAATAACCATCATCCGTTAAGGTATATCTCTCAAACGCCCTATGGTTGGTTTTTGTTTATATGTACGCCCTATGATTAATATCGAATCTTGCAAGGGTTTGTTTTTGTTTTTGCTATGCATTTAGTATGGTTTTGAAAATATTTTAAAATTAACCGGTATACTCTTGCATAGATCCACCAACCATTGGTTTTTTCTGCGTTAGGCGTTCATCTTTCACTAATATTATATTTTATTTTGTAGGATTGTATTGGAGCTCTTGATGAAATCCATGTAAAAGCTAGGTTGTTACAAGGGGACAAAATACTATTTCTAAGACATATTCTACTTAAAACATCCCAAGGATAATAGATATTTAATGTGTTTTACATTTATATGGACTAGATGGAAGGGAATAGCATATGATGGTCAAATATTTGGTGAGATTATTCATAGGCCCGATCTAAATTTCCTTTCTCAAGATGAGAAAAATACTATCTAATTGATATAGATTTTTTTCCATATAAGGGGATTTATGAGACCATGTAAAGGTGAAAATATAACATATTACCTTGAAAATTTTCGTTGTGTAAGAACATCCTCGTATCATGCACAAGATGTGTAATAGCCCGTCTCCCGAAGCTATCACTAGTATAGACGATTCGTTAAAGGGTTATTATTTGGATGATATAGAACAATACCCACCAAGCATCTAGCGAAAGAAACCACAACACAAGTCATTTCATAACCACCCTTACGTACATATCCACCCACATGATTACACAAGTTAAGCTCTTACGAAACCACATACAACGCATGGCAATCTAGGACTACATAACACGTGTCGTTCTCAAAAACAAGAGTTTATCAACCTTATAAATCAAAAACTACCCCAAGACCCTGTCTTCAGGATAGTTCTGCACACGACACTATAATCCGACACACCGGACCCAGCACCATTGAATGAACCCACTGTCTGCTCTAGCTGCCTCTTCACATGTATAACGCGCGCAATTAATTTTAAGGTAAATCTAGATCCATTTTTGGAATTCCTACTTAGACCCCAAAATTTTTGGAATCCAACACATACACCATAAATTAATAATTGCACTTATACCCCAATTTTACCAAATATTTACCTATTTTCTTAAATCAATATAAATTAATATTCTTTCTCAAATCCTCAAATATTTAATAATTACCTCAAATATCAAAATTTATTATTTTAGTATTTATCTCCAAAATTTTGAAATGTTACAAGAGAACAAAAAAAAGTCATTTAGTTATCTACATCCTTCATGCAGAATAATTATTGAAAGTAGCTTTAAGGTTGGAATGCTAGATTTTAAAATTTGAAAAATATCCTTAATTATGGTTTTGACACCCAGAGGGATATATATATAATTATTACAACCATGACAATCTGTAACTATATAAGTAAAAAAAAGCGTTGTTGACAATGCATTCTGTTACAATTGTGACCTGAAATTTAAATTTGATTGAGATTGAAACTCTTAATTTGACCGTGATTATGACTTTGAATTTGAATGTGATCATGATGTTATCAAATTTGATTTTATGTAAGATTTATATCATTTGAAGAAATATTCTCATGAATTATCTTCTAATTAGAATATGATTTCATGTGTACATCTACAGATGATTTTAGGTCTATAAATAGATGTCTAAGTTCTAGAATTAGTAGCAACTATATCACTTTTGTATTACTAATATTTGGTTAGTGATATTTTGTTCTTTCTACCCATATTTTTTTCAATTTGGGTTTTCCATTTTAAATTATGTGTTTGTGTGTGGTTGATTGGTTTGATTGTGCTTTGTTGTTGATCCAGTTTTGTAATAAACTGGTATCATAGCCATTGGATCAAACTATCAACATCTGACAGATCTCAGCCATTGGATCTACATCATCATCATCATCATCTGCATCAACTAGTTTCAAGTTGCCTAGCACGTTCAGTCACCTCTACCACCGCATGTCTGCCTCCTTCTTCGTCACTGACGGCCCCGCCTTCAGTGTCGATCATTTGCCCACAGTTCGCCCCTTTGTCGATTGAAACATCATTGGTTGCTGTCAAACTTCTTGTTGCTAATATGTTTTTTCTTCCATCGTTGATCGTTGGCCAGCCTTCGTCGTCTTGCTCCTCTGCCGTCAACCATCAGCCTTCCTTGTTGCTTGTCATTCGTCAACACAGTCACCATTGTCGATTGGGTTTCTCCATTGTAGAAGACCATTGTTTCAGCACACCCAGATCCTTATCCAAATCTTGTTAGATCTGAACCACCAAGTCCAGACCCGCTTCATATTTGGTCAACCCAAGGTTGACCCATTAGGCCATATCTGACTAGCCAATCTGCCAACCTAGATTCAAATATGTTTTGACCATATTTGTTACCTAGATCCGATATTCTGGTTTGTTTTCTATTGGGATTTTGTTTATCAATTGCTTACATTATTTAGAGTTATTTGATTTTCATATTGACTACCTTGAACTATGATATTCCATTATTGGATCAAAATATCTCGATTCTTACTATTGCAGGTTAAGATACGTGCAATTTTGGACGAATGGATTTAGATGAAGGTGGAGTTATCAATTGGGATTTATATTGATAAATGCGGAGTTATTAAAGATCAACAAAGATATTTAAGGCTGATCTCTGGCTATACTTTAAGTGCAGTTGAAGATATCCACTATAGTAAAGTTTGTGTGAATTTGGGTGGTATTTATTGTGGTGCAGTTTTAGTTGGTATTTATCAGGAGATTAATTCTCTATGATTTTGTTGGAAGAAAGAATTTTGAATAATTTTATAATTGAATTTCGTGTCAAGGTGGAGCTCGTTACAATTGTAACCCAGAATTCAAATTTGATTGAGATTGAGACTCCTAATTTGACTGTGATTATGACTTTAAATTTAACTGTAATTATGATGTTGTCAAATTTTATTTTATATGAGAATTATGTTATCTAGAGAAACATCCTCATGAATCATCTTCTGATCAGGATATGATTTCATGTGTACATCTACAAATGATTTTAGGTCTATAAATAGATGCCCAATGTTATAAATAGATGCTCAATGTTCTGCAATTAGTGACAGCTATATTATTTTTGTATTACTAATATTTGGTTAGTGATATTTTGTTCTTTCTGCCCTTGATTTTTCTTAATTTGGGTTTTTCACGTTAAATTTTGTGTTGTTGTGTGATTGATTGGTTTGATTGTAATTTGTTATCGATCTAATTTCGTAACACATTCCCTACAATTTAAAATGAAAATTACGTCCCTAAATCCCAATATTTGGTTTCTTTCCAATAGCTAGAGATTCATATAATAATTATAGAATGCAAGTATGTGATATCATAGCTCTAGCTAGATATTAGTAGAAATTGATCATTGCATATGTTGTGTTTTGTATGAATGAAGTTTTGAAGGTTCATATTATAATCATCAATCAAATGTTTTACTTCTCTTCACTTTAATGTCTAATTTTGTTGGATAACTATAGATTTATCAAATTTACTAATTAAAAATTAACTATAAATTCTCCATCTTAAATTAACTATTATTACTATTATTTAATACAATTCCTCATATTTTATATAAGTAGTTATCAATTTTATTTGTGTTCATCAAGTTCTTACTAATATAATAATTCATCATTTCCAATTAATTATAAAAATTTATTTTTATAAAATTATTTTTATGTATAACCTTTTTTATGAGTAAAAATATTTTTTCAAACATTTTGTATATGGTTTCAATAATTTAATATACAAATGCAAAACTATAATTCATATTCATTTAAATAGCGTTTGTTAAAATGAATAAAATAAAATTGCATCAAGATAAGTAAGAATTATATTAACCAAAAAAAGAGAAACTAACGACAAATTGTATTAAGATAAGATTAGAATGTTTTTCAGACTAAGATATTAATAATCAAAATAAGGTTGAGAAGTATTGTAAAATTTTTAGCAAATTGTATGTTAAATTTTTTAGAATGTACTGGATGAGATATGCATCATTTTTTTTTATTTGTAAGATTCAAAATAAATTTATCTGGAGAAAGAGAGAGATAAATTTATTTGAAAAGTTCAAAATAAAAAGTCACGTAACTTTTTTTCAAGGGTTTCTCAGATAAATTTAACAAATATAATGAAAAACACTTTTATATAAAAAACTTTTCATATTCCACTTTTTTCGGTCTATATTTTGATTAACAAACACTATATTAAAAATTTATCTCTCTTGTATCAACTTCTTTAGATATAAACCAAGCACTCAAAATTAAAAGGCAAAACATTTTTCTTAAGTGGGAGCTAAGATTCCAACCAAGCCATATATTCTAGCAAAACTATATTCTAGCAAAACAAGGTAAGACGATATAAAGGCACCTACTATACTAAAACGGGAGTTGAAGTACCCTTAAATACGCCCCAAACAAAATGGAGATATCATGCTCCCAATAGAACAACACTTTAAATACCTATCAAGTAATCTTTTTCCTAATCTATTCTGTGTGTCTCATTAACCAAACACAAAATGATCAATATTGACTCACTTATCACAATTCAACTCAATCATGGACTTGCAAAATGAGTAAAAGTAAAAATCAACTAACCTTCTCTAACTGAAGTTAGACTACCTGTTCACATCATTATATTACCTTCATTCGTGAGTCATAGTTCTCATAGTTTTCAATTCTCTAAGTCTTATAATATTGACTTAGGTATTGGAGTGGCATTCTCTCTTTCTTGTTTTCCATCTACGTAGGTTGTTCCAGCTCATCTTAGGAATCCACATAGTTGAAGTCTCATATAAATTGTATATATAAATTCAATTGATGGCCAATTCTTTAAGTCATGGAAAGTTTTTGACAATAAGATAAATAAAAATCAAAATTTAATTATATAAAAACTAATCATATAGCCTCTTACTGTAAAGACAACCCTTAAAATAAGGATGTAAATTTTCTAGCTCACTGTTTCGTTGGTTCATATTTATATAATACAGGTAAAATAAAAAAAAATTATATATTTGTCATAATATTTTATTTTTTTTAATATTTGTCATAATATTTTAAATCTACAAATATTGTCCAAAACAAGTTTTTATAGTTTGTAAGAATTACATAATTTTTTTTATCATCATCGCTGTTAATTAAAATTATAATAGAAATCCAACAATACCAATTTAACAAAAAATAGATCATAAATAACGTCTACCCATTATTATTTAATATTAAAAAAATTATATCATAAAAGACTTGTTGGGCACGGAATAGGTAGAACAATCAGTGTATAAAATTTGAAAAAATAACTCAAAGGCGGTTCAGTTTACTTATTGATTAACACTTCCTGGTAGATTTAAATTTTTTAATTAGTATTTATATTTATAATAGAAAAAAAAACTCACAATCTACTTATTTTAAGATAAAATTTATTTATTATATTTTATTTTTAATTGATAATAAGTCTTGATAAAATTAGACTAAAAATTAAAAAGAATAAATTATAATAAATTGTAATTTTATTTTTAAATAATTACCAAAAATATTTTTAGAATGCTTATACACAATAATAAAATATAGATGAACCTGTAACATCATATAACCAAAACGATGTTTGTTTTTTTAAATGTGGTTTTAATAATTAATTATATTATTATTATTATTTAAATTATTTAGACATAACTAATTTTAATCAAACTATTATATCATGTCAAACAGTTGTAGGCTTTACGCCACCCAATACGGATTATAAAAGGAGAAAAGGGGAAGCGGTGATCCCTCCTGTATCAGTGTGCGGATAAGGAAGGAAGCAGCGGCCCAACGGTGGGAAACTGAAGCCGCCCTGCAAGCAAACTATATATATATACACATTGAATGTTCATGAAGAATCATTTTTGAGAGTTCAAGACCTCCTACAAGCTTCCTTGATTTCCTTTTTAAAAATTTGTGCGATCTTTCGTTATTAATAATTGAGTTTAAATTAATTAATGCTATTTGGTTGCATAGTATAGATATTTTTGATAACACTCGTTTATAAATAAATATACATATATATATATATTAAATTTTATGTTATATTAATTTAAATATGTAACACATCAATATACACGTGTGTATTATAACAAAGTGTTAAAATAATATTTTAATTTAAAATATTTTGACATCAAGCTTACCCTTTCAATAAGGAAAGAAAAAAGAAAAAATGACGCCTCCACGTGCATGTGCCCAAATTAGGAGAGGAAAGCAAGTTTCTTGGCAGCATCCACCACAGTGTTAAGTGACGATAAATGTCTATCCATTTTTTACGGGTAGTTTGGTAAAATAAAAAATGCCACGATCGAGATGATATCAAACAGACAAAGGAAAGAACATCGAACCCAACACCACAAATCTATCAAACGTACGTCGGCACAAGTGAAAAAAAACCAAACTTTGGAGCAACTCCATGGCCGGAACCTCTGCATATTTTAGTGGCGTCTTCCCCTTTTAAGCTACCGCCTACCGTGTCTCTATTTCTCGCCACATGCCGCCTCAGAGAGATGACCACTCTCTCTATTTCTCTCCACATGCCGCCTCAGAGAGATGACCACTCTCTCTATTTCTCGCCACATGCCGCCTCAGAGAGATGACCACCGTCTCGCAGCTCTCTCTCTCTCTCTCGTGTACAAAAATCAAATGATATATAATAAACAACCGAACCAGCAGATCACTAAAGTTGAAAGAAACCCATCAAATTCATTTGCAGAGGTGATGAGGCTTTACCATAGCTACGACCTGTCGCCGAATCAGTGCAGCTCAATCCTGGTGCAGACCATCGACGCTCCGCTGGCGCTGGTGTGGTCGATGGTGCGGCGCTTCGACAACCCGCAGGCCTACAAGCGCTTCATAAAGAGCTGCGCTCTCCTGGAGGGCGACGGCGGCCCCGGCAGCGTGAGGAAGGTGATGTTGGTGTCGGGCTTGCCGGCGGGCACCAGCACGGAGAGGCTGGACGAGCTCGACGACGACAGGCACGTGATGAAGTTTAGCATTATCGGCGGCGATCACCGCCTGGCCAATTACCGGTCAACCACCACGCTGCACCGTGAGGATGATGGCTCCAGCGCCGGCGGGAGGACGGTGGCGATTGAGTCCTACGTGGTGGACACGCCGGCGGGAAGCAGCAAGGAGGACACTTGCTTGTTTGCTGATACCATTGTTAGGTGTAATCTCACGTCTTTGGCTAATGTTAGTGAGAAAATGGCCAAGGGTAACGAAGCTATAGTGTAATAGTATGTGATATCTATGATAATTAAACTTAAATTTTAAGTTTAGGTCTGTGATGAAAACGATAGTTAAAGGGGTTGACTCTTAATTAGGTTTTTCATTTTTTTCCCCTTTTCCTTCTGGACTGGGTTAATTTGTAGTTCAGCTTTCATCCCATAAGTCAAGTAGTGGGATTTTGGCTTGTAGTGGCTAAAGGGTGTTTATTGGTCGATTGGACCTAAAAATCAATCACAAATCAATCTAGATTATGCGATTGAGATGGTTTGATTTGGGGTTCTTTCCATCTAATTCAATTTTGTTTTCACCTTTTTGAATTGATTGAGATTAATTCAAGTTATATTTTTGGGTATAAAAAATCAATTTAATTCCACTTATATAAATAATATTAAAAATTTGTTATTTATTCTTTTTTGTTTTATTTGTGGTTGGAGTACCTTTTAAAATTAATATATAGATAATCGTATTTTAATATCTCACTATGAGCTATAAAATTTTGAAATCATCATATAAATTTTAGAATCCAGGTCGATATTAATCAAATATGAATTTAATAAATTGTGGAATTAGTTTAACTTTAATTTTGTTATTAATGGGTTTTGAGATTAAAATTAAGCTGAGACCCAATGAACTCTTTTGCTATATTTCCTTCTTGTGTTTGGGTACTGAAATGAGCAGAAGAAAACACTAATTGACCCATTAACAAATGATTCGGATCTCATCTCCATCCACTAACCACAAATATTATTGGCTAAAAATATTTTTTTCCCTCGAAACTCTCCCCCTTTAACCACTTATGCCCCTTAGAGGATTTATTGTGCCCCTTTAAGTTATAAAAGGAATTTATTACACCCTTAAAATTTCAAAATTTTGTGAACTTTATATTAATATAATATATATGTTAATAAACTATACATAATTATTTATTATTAAAAAATATATTAATACAAATTGATAACAGAAGCATAAATTCAATCGCCTTGAATGCACAAGAACACTATAGAAAAAATCCTGTACAATTCAAGTAAACAAATTTGAATTACAAGGCGTTTTACCATATCACCACTAACATTCAGAGAGCAGAGTTGTTAATATTGATAAGAGTAACTAATTTGAAAAGAGATCCCATTCCAGGAACACACAGCAACACACACACACATAGCGATTTCGTCCTCAAACCCGAAATCGGGTTTCAACCAAATAGGCCACTGTTGCTTGCAAAACAGTCCCCAGCGTCAACAATATATCAATCCTTCTGGGTTTTGCAATTCAAATTCTCCTGATGGAGCGAACGAGACGGCCCGCAAGCCTCAACCAGCGATTGCAAACCACGGAATTGGGAACGTGTTGAGCCTCGGGAAGCTTCGAGAAGACCAGTTGGAGAAGCTCGTCGGAAAGGAGGGTTTGGAAATATGAAACCCGATTTCGGGTTTCACTGAATCATAAAACCCATCAACACAACCAACCAATTTCAGAATCTGTAAATTCTGGTAACCCGAAATTCCTTTCAAAGACAGATCAGGGCAGCAATGCAATAATAAATCCTACTGATGTGACACTACCTAAAATTACAAGAATAACCGTATGCACTAATAGTCTCCCCTGTCACGTGGATTGTCTTAGAGTCTAACATGTGGCAAATCAACAATCTGAAGCGAAGTCCAAAAACTCCAGTGCGGACTGCAAGATCCATTCCAACTTGATCGGGATCCTCAAGAGTTGTACCCGCTCATCTCGGGTTTTATCTCAGATGCCCCATAACGGATCTGACTATAAAAAAACAGAGGTCCTCGTCAAATATAACCAACCTCTATATCTCTTACATTTATTACTACTGACATTTACTCTATTAATTTGAGCGTCGGAATCCACTTCGAGAGATCCTAGCCCCGGCACTCCATTGTCTTGCAAATTCTACACTCGAGGTCCGACATCACTAAGTTCGAAGTTCTATTTTCGAGGTCTAGCTGTAGAGGTGGCACGCGGTGGTCGGTCCCAAAAACCATCATCACTTTCCAACTAAATCCGAATGCAATAAATCCTGTTTCCACAAAAAACCAACTTCAAACAAACTTGATTCAATGAGAAGTGATACAATTTTATGGGTCAACAATATTTCAGAATTCTGAGCTTCGTTTGGCTGGGTGGTTTGACCGCTTATAAGTTGATGGAGTAGTTTTAGCTCCCCAGCTTATTTATTTAAGTGTTTGGATTTAACAAATAGCGTTTAAGCTATATATAGCTTAAATGCTTATATATTAGCGTTTTACAAAAGCTTTTATCCACCAACTTTTAAAAAAAGCTGTTACTATTTAAGTTGAGTTGACTAACTAAATATCTATTTTACCCTCAATCTTTAGAACCATTTTTAGCCATTACCCATCTTCTTCAACCTTCCACCTCTCGACCGCTGCTATCGCCACCAGTTTTTCCAACCATCGTCGTCACCCCCATCGTCCACCATCGTCCTCAGTTTTTCGGCCGTCACTATCGCCCTTGCCGTCCTCCATCGCCCCAACTTTTTCGGCCCATTGCCCGTCACCCCCAGTGTCCGTCGTCTTCCCACCCCATCGCTCTCTTCTCCGTCGTCGTCCTCACAGTCCACCGTTGCCCTTAGGATTCACCATCGTGGTCCGTCCGTCCATCTCTTCTTCTGTTCCTTATTGTCTCTATATATGTATATATATAATAGTAATTTTAACATATATATACACATATTAATATATTTTTAATTAATTTTAACATATATATACATTTATAACAGTAATTTATAATTAATTTTATTTAAAATAAATATTTTATGTGTTTTTTTATATTATTCAATAACATGTCTATTTTAGTCTTTTTTTCATATTTTGATAATTTATCAGTTATTTCAAACCAAATACATAACTATTAACTAATAGTTTAAAAACACATTTTGTCAAACACATTATTAGCTTAAACGCTATTACACAACTTAAAAACTACCCAATTTAAACACTCTTAAAAAAAAGTCTAGCCAAACTAAGTCTGAGAAGAATGAATACAAAGTTGGAACAAGATCAACATCAACAAAATTAGGAAAGCGATGCACAACCCACTTTTGTATTTAATATATATATATATATAAATTTTATATCAATACAATAAATATATATATTGAGGTTTAAAATTTCATCATTAGATGTTATTTAAGACTAGTATTTAGCCACCATGAAGGAGATGGAGACGTCAACCACGAAGAGAAGCTGGGAATAAGTTTGAAGAGGGAAAAGACCCATTTGACCTCTCATTTTCTTTAAGGGTGCATTTGATAGAGTTGGAAAATGAGGATGAAATTTCAATTCTATGGAATTTTAATTCTCACCCCAACCCTTAGGAATTCTAATTCCTTAATTTCAAGGAAAATATTTACTTTTTGAACTAAAATAAAATTCTAATTCCATGGAATTGAAAAGTTGTTTGATAGAATTTTCTGAAATTTAGATAAAAAATGAATTTCACCCTCATTTTTCATGTCTATCAAACACACCTTAATTGTGTGTGATTTCACGTTTCATATTGACTGAATAATAAAATACTTGATAAGTCTAAAATTAAAATTTAAGAAATGTAATAAATTTTTTATTACAACTCAACGAGCACAATAAATTCTCCTAAAGTCAACATAAGTGGTTAAAATGAATAAGTTCACGGCATGAATGTGTTTTTTTGACTGATTTGTTTACATCATTCGGAACATAGGAACCTAAGGTATCCCCATGATTAATGCTGTCAGCCTAAACCATACCCATGGGCCGCGAGTCATGAGTCATGATGATGGCGACGATATTAATAACTAAATACAGAACAACCCTAAACGTAAACATTCAACACTAAACCTAAACATTAATTCCGTTGGGGCCCACTTTTGATTTGTATTAAATTCATTAAAATTGTAAACTCATTTATAAATTTAACAAATAATGCTTATGTATCAAATTGACCAAATAACATATTTACTCATCATATGCTTTCTAATATAAGTAATATACAATATTTTTCAATTTTTTTAAATATTATATTACTTCACACAAATAAATTGAAACAAAAATATGAATCCCATGAGATCCACACACCTAATTGAACAACATAATTGTTATGGGTAATTTTTAAACTATTTTTTATGGATTAGACTTGATCAAGTAAGTCGGCCCAATCTCTTGAATCTCAATGAGCCTAAGGCCGAGAACATCTCAATAAAGTCATATGTCGTTGAAACTTGAGCTCAAATCGCAGGAGTAAGCAAGCTCTTAGCAATGCTTTTAGTTTGTTAGATGAGCCATACAACTCGTGGAACAAAAGGATCACGTAATAATCGAAGGTGATGTCCACCTGTCTTATCTGAAACAAACCAAATCTCTAATAATGTGAAATCTATTTCTTATTTTGTGGAGCTAATAAGGACATATTATTCCCGTAATATTATCCTTCCATATTTATAAGTAATTCAAATTGTATATTCGGGGTTGAAAATCATTGTATGGGTATGATTAATTACATATTGTTACTCTGTCGAAATTATCAGAGAACAGTTGTGAACTAAACATCATTCTGGACGAATCACGTAAAAATTCTCTTGCGTATCGTTTGTTATTTATGCTATTTGTTTATTCTCTTTGCATTCATATTTATTTTATCAGTGCGGGCCGACGAATAATGGTCGACCAATTTCGAACGCCAACAATAATAAATTTATTTTTTTTATCATAAATATTCTTTTACTTTAGCAAAATTAAAAAACTTTGTGGTAATAGAATTAAATAAAAAAAATCACATTGCAAGTCTGAAATCTGATTTTGATTTCAGCCCCACCAATGATTTGGTAGTTTTGTGCCATAAAACTCACAAATTTAAATAATTGACTAAATTAAAAATTCAAGCAACCTTGGATTACAACTCCTTACTTTTATTCATTTGACCAAAATTCATGAAATTTATTTTACACTTTATTGGGCGCGATATAAGTTATATAAATCACTATAAATAATTTTTAATGAGCTTATTAAAAATAATGTTGTCATTAACTTTTTTTTTTAATCTTCTAATTGAAAATAACAAGGCATCACCAAATTGTAGGATTTTATTTATGTATTTGACAACATATTGGGATCTTATGAATTATTTTCTATTAAGTATGGGTATTTATGTATATGGACCATTTATGATGAGAAAATGGAAACAGGAAAGGAGCAATAGTTTCATTCTTTTCTTTAAATTTGGTGACTCAAGTCTTGTCTTGTTATTTTTTTTTATTTTTAAAATACCTTTTAATACCTTCTTTATAAAATAATTATATTAACAAAATTTAAATTTATAATATTTTAAATTATAACAAATTCGTAAACAATTTTACCATTATATTAAGACTTATTTAATTTAAAATGTTACTTAAAAAAATATAAAAATTAAACTACAATTATCAACCACCTAATACACCTTCTTTTGTAATTTTTTTTTATTTTTTTATTTACAAACACTATTTAGTGTCCACCCATTTAGGTTTCAATATCACTAGACATATATTTTTGACAAAATACATATTTTAACTCTTGTATTTGTATATTTTTTTATTTAAATACTTAATTTTTTTGCTATTTCAAAGACTCATCTAAATTTACAATTTTGCGTCAATTGCGTCTCTAAATTTTTTATTATTTTAATTATATTTATAAATTTATTATTTTCAATAAATTTGTTAAGATGTATAATTAATTTGAAATTGTATAATTCAAGAATATAAATAAAATAACAAAAAATTCAAACATATAATTGACTCAAAATTACATAGTCAAGGGTGTTTTTAAAATAATAAAAAAATTAAATATCTAAATAAAAAAATATACAATTACATGAACTAAAATATGCACCCATTTTTTTAAATTACAAAACAAATAATAGAGGGATATACTTGATATTGGGGGTTGCTTTGTGGGCCCTTCATTGAATTTGATGTCCTCTTCAATCCATGACCCCACCTCCAAGTTGACAATTTAGAAAGACTGCCTTATCATACGCTTGATGTCCTCTTGATCCAACGGTCCAAGTTCCTCCTTTTTTCATACGTTTGTTGACCGTTAGACGATAATCCTCGTACACTCACATGTCAAATGGTGTGACTGGTAGATCACCACCCAGTCATCCCAGCGGGTAGTCGGCCACCACAAACTATATGAGTGTGCCAGAAAGGATAATCCTTTTTATCATACTCCAATTAAACGACAACTGTATATTAAATTAAAGAACAAAATATTTATCAAAATTAATGTTAACATATAATAAAAGTATATATTAACATATAAAAAGAGTAAATCATTCATATCTCTATTATTTAGGTAATTTTTACCAACGCTTGCTATAATTTACTTTTGTTTTTGGGGTCATTATGATTTATTTTTTAACATATTTTGAAAGATAAATGCACTTTGATTTAATGGAACAAAGTGCAAAAAATATGACTATAATTTATTTAAAAAATAATTATAAAAAATTTAAATACTAAAAATAAATCACACAAAATATCCGTAAAAATGAGGGAACCAACGCGGTTGGCGGGAGTTGTAATTTGCGCGTTTAAAATATGGAGGGGTGAGCAGTGAAGTGAGCGGGGATGTTGTGGTAGTAGTTAACTACTGAACTCGAGCTGACTGGTAGGTGCCGTACGCCAAAGCTTATTCCAGCAGTCATAAATACAAAGAAAGCTAGATCGACAGATGAATAAGCACCATCATCCGTCACCAAGCTGGGAAAATGGCTTCCCAGAAGCCCCAACTCAAGCTAGTTCTCTTCATCTGGGCTTCTTTCACATGCCTCAGTTCAAGCTATGTTCTTCCCGGCGAGTTCTCAATAGTGGGCCGCCCCGGCGAGGTGGTTGCAGAAGAGAGGGCGGCGGAGCTCTTCCGGCAATGGAAGGAGAAGCACGGCAAGGTGTATCGGTGCCGCGGAGCGGAGGAGAAGAGGTTCGAGAACTTCAGGAACAATTTGAAGTACGTGATGGAGAAGAACGGCGAGAGGAGATGGGGCTGGGAGCGTGTTTTAGGGCTGAACAAGTTTGCGGATATGAGTAATGAGGAGTTCAGGAAGGTGTACACGTCCAAGGTGAAGAGGCCTGTGAATAAGAGGATGGGGGCACGGAGGGGCCGGAGCGCCGCGGCCTTGATGTCGTGCGACGGGCCCTCGTCTTTGGATTGGAGGAAGTTTGGGGTTGTCACTGCGATCAAGGACCAAGGAGATTGTGGTATGCTTTCTTATTACTCTTGTGTAAAACTTATCTTTTTAATAACACAGTAATTTTCATTATATTAAATTGCATTTCAAGTGCCACTAAAATGAAAAAAAAAAAGGATAGAAATAAGAAGTTGTAATTATGATTGATTACTGATAAAAATTTTACTTAATAACATGTGACCCCAAATAGTATCCATGCTTAACACGGAATTTCCTTTTGGTCAAGACATTGAAGTGACACATAAACAAACATTTTATACATAGTAACGGAATTTATTATTTTTTTTATAAATAAATTCTGTTTTCAATTTGGGGGAAAATGCCGCTGCCTTCAAGATCGATCGAACTTTCTGCGTACTGGTTCTCTGTTTCATCTCTTTCAACTTTATTAACCATGGCTTTTTACAGGAAGCTGCTGGGCGTTCTCATCGACCGGAGCCATGGAAGGGATAAACGCCATAGTCACCGGAGACCTGGTCAGCCTCTCCGAGCAAGAACTCGTGGATTGCGACACCACCAACGACGGCTGCGAAGGCGGATACATGGACTATGCTTTCGAGTGGGTTGTAAACAATGGCGGCATCGATTCGGAGTCTAATTATCCTTACACAGGAGTAGACGGAACCTGCAACACCACCAAGGTTTCCATCTCTGAGTCTCCAAACTATTTAACCAATGCTTCTATTGATCATGCATTTTGCTAGGAGAACGTGATCTGTGGGTTTTCCATTCAATTATACATTTGTTCATGAGTGGGGCCAGGGCCAAGTTATCTTTCGAATCAGCCCTAGACCTCCTTCCTTGTGGTTTCTAGTGGTTTGAGGCGGTTGTCGCGAGACAATTGCCGGTTTAAGATGAACTAGGGTTTGGAAGTTGATTTAGGGGGTTTTAATGAAAAATATTTAAGAACATTTTGATATGGTCGTTAGGCATAATGAGAGGACTCCAATGGAATAAAAATTATCGATTTTGGTTAACGTTTGTGGAAGTTCGGTTAAGGGACTAATGACGGTTATTAGGATTGATTAAATGAGATTAGCATAACCCTTACCCATAGTGATGGCAACAGGGCAGGGCGGGGGTTGGGTAGCACTGCCCCGTCCTCGACCCCGACCCTAAACTCCAATACCCCCCCCCCCCCCCCCCCAATACCTCTCTCGGTAAGGGCAGGGGTTTCCATTCCATACCTCGCCCCGCGCCTCGAACCTGATGCCTTTTTTTGTTAAAAAATTTTAAAATGCCTTTATACATATGCAAATAGTTTTTCAAATGGTTTAGAGGTTAGGGATATATCTCATGTTATGCATGTGTAAAGAAAAAAATGCATTTCAAATTATTTTGGCATAAATTTTTATTTTTTAAGTAAAATAGAAAAGAATATTTTGATATTCACCTTATTGGCAATGTTTGTAACCTCAAAATGACTTATTTACTTAATTAACAGAATATATATTATTTATATATACTTTTCTACATTTAATATATATATATATATATAGAGAGAGAGAGAGAGAGAGAGAGAGAGAGAGAGCGCATTGGGGTAGGGTACCATCCCTGCCCCAACTCGATTAAAAAATTATTAGGGATTCTCCGAACCTGCCCAAACCCCGATCAAATAGCCTTTGACCTTTGACCTTGCCCCAATTAGAATGGGGCAAGGTGAGTTCGAGTCATTTTGCCAACCTTACTCAGCCATCCAGAGACTAGGATGTGGTATAAGGCTAGGGACTAGGGAGGCTTCTAGAGAAGGGGTGACTGACCCACCAACTTGTTCTAAGTAGGTGAGGGAGTAGAACAAGTTGGTGAGTAGGGATGTGCATTTAGTTAATTCTATCTGTTATAGGACAAACTTGATTAACTGAATTTATTTATAACAAAACTAAACCTAATTGAAAATAAAAGCTGATTTAGCTAAAATAACTAAATTGACCGAAATTAACCAAAGTAACTGACATGACTGAGATTAATCAAACTAATTGATTTTTATTCAAAATAACCAATATTAAAAAAGTTTAGTAGGAATTTAAAATATTTTAGTAAGTGTAATTGTTTTCTTAGATAACAACTTATGCTTATTTTAGTGCTAACTCTGTAAATAGTCTACAGTTTAGTGGTATGTATTTTGAAAATAATCATAAATTTCAATTAAAAAAAATTATAATATTCAAAACTGAACTGAAAATAGAAATTTTGAAAATTTAAAACTGAACCAGAGCCGAATTAACAAAAAATTGAACCAAATTAATCGAAATTTTATTATGGTTCAAGCATGAGGCAAATGTAGGGCAAGGTGTCAAGGGGAGGAAGCAATGTCATCGGAGCTACATTGACTTGAGAGGGGACAATTGCACCCCTTCACGTTTGAAAAATTTACATTTAGGATATGGATTTTGTAATTTTCTTTTAATTTGTCCCCCTCAAGTTTGAAAGATATACACTTAGGATATAGTGTTGGTAATATCTTTTAGAATTGCCCCCACTTAAATATATTGATAAACCCTATCTTAGTTTTTAGGATAAATAATTTTAGCTAATTACAATTTAATGTTAACTATATGTATTATATTATTAGTTAATTTATAGTTTCTCAATTATATTTAATTTTAAACTAGAAAATTAACTTTTGATACGTTATACTTGTAGATAATAGTTTTAAGAGGAAATTAATATTAAATCAACAATCATAAATTTAAGAATCTAGTAGTCAAGATAATGAAAAAAGCTTTCAAAAACCTGCTGACTTAAGATAAACTTAGAATATTTCTGTACAGATTCTTAATCAAGGATTAAAATTTTAGATTATCATCTAAATGAGATAGTCAATATTTGCAGAAGATACATAAAAAGGAGATTTTGTCAACTTTTCTGTTGTAGCTTGTTTGTTTGTTTGTTTTTTTTTTTTTTTTTATAAATGAAAGTTTATTGAAAATTTTGTAGAGACTTTTTAGTTTAATGAGTCTGATAATTAGTTAGAGTAATTGTTTTAGATTACTACACTATGATACGATGTGAAAAGAATTGCCCCCGGGTTCTTGGCTCTGCCACTATCCATTTTGTAGCACAAGCAAGTGTAGAGTGGGAGGCTCTTGAAAGAGAAAGTGCTAGTGAGAGAATTTTAGAATTGAGGTAATAGTCCCTGTGGCACCATGGTGCAATGTGGCTTTGTTACCCCGTACCTTACAAAGCTAAAATTTGAAGTTGGAGTCTTGCAATGAAGAGGAGACATGACCATGTCCCCAACTAGAACTAGATCCACCACAACTATTTCTAAGGCCAGAAGACAAATAACCATAGAAGTAGTTATTGTTCTGAGTTGAGGACTTCATAGTTGTGGTATTGATAGAGGGGCCAGCAATATCAAGTAGGCATTTATGTTGATTGTTGCGGAGTTCTTGAGTAACAAGCTGCAGGCTTGCAATGAGAGATAAGAGGTCACAAGACTCACAACAACATCGAAGTCAGAGTGGAAACCATTTGAAAGACATGCAACAAAGTCACTAAGTGACCAGTTGCAGCAAGATTATTTTGAGTAAGTCTGATCTAGTTAGAATAAATAGGGATGAACATATTACCCTTCTTGAGATTCACAAGTTGGTAGCAATACTGAATTACCTGAGCCTGTGTATGGGAGGAGTACTACTGAAGGTGAAGCCAGGCATTATGAGAAGACTCTTGATCGGTCGGAGCTATTAGAGTGAGATCCACTTTTTGGGCACGCAAAATAATCTAATCTTGTTGATGCCAGGAGGCATGTGCAAGATTAAGAGTGATACAAGAGGTTTTTGTGTGCGAAGATCCAGAAGAAGATGATGGAGATATAGGGATGTATCATGGAGGGTCTGGTTTGAAGAGATCGTTGTAGGAAGAAATCTTTTGGTAGCAAAGGTGTGGCATGATCTGACCATGCCAGAGAATGTGGTCTATTCGGTAATGTCACTGGTAAAGAAATGTGGTAGATTTGTGAGGGGATGTGGAGTAGAAGAGGAGTTGGTGCTAGATATATACCAATGGATAGTGCAGATTCAGACATGAGGACCAATGAAGACACGAGTCTTGATCACTTTGCTACCATGCAAGATGAACTAGGATTTGGGGGTGTAAAATGCCGCATTTTTGACCGACCTTTTCACTGATATTAGTAACTTGTAGAATTGACATTTGTATCAAAATCAAACACACGGTATCAAATTGGATATGCGTTAACAGAAAATAAGAACTAAAAATTCTCTCACAATCCTTATCTCAGTCAGAGACTTTTTTTATTGATGACTCCAAGTGATGATGAGAATTATCTTCTATATAGACTTTGTTATTGATAACTTCACGTGATGTTGAAAAAGATTATCTCCAAATGGGTTGAGAGAGATGTGTGCTCTAATAGCTAACTCTTATCACCTGTACTACCTTTCTCGTTAACTAACATTCTATTTTTGTCTCATTAACTTTGTTATGCTTTTAATTAGGAGGAAAACAAAGTTGTATCAATTGATGGCTACACAGATGTAGAAGAAGAAGAATCTGCACTTTTCTGTGCTGTTCTTAAGCAGCCTATTAGTGTTGGCATTGATGGTGGTGCGATAGATTTTCAACTATATACAGGGGTGAGCTTAATTTGATTTCATGATCACAATTTATGAATTCAAAATCCTATGATGATCTTATAAGAATAATGCGATGATCAAAACAGGGGATCTATGATGGGTCTTGCTCGGACAATCCTGATGACATAGATCACGCAGTTCTGATAGTGGGATATGGTGCAGAAGGAGATGAGGAATACTGGATCATAAAGAACTCATGGGGAACTGAATGGGGTATAGAAGGGTATGCTTATATAAAAAGGGGCACTAGTAAAGAATATGGGGTCTGTGCAATCAACGCAATGGCTTCTTATCCAACTAAAGATTCTTCCTCATCTTCGCCACCTCCTTATCCCTCTCCAGCATCCCCTCCACCACCACCGCCACCGCCACCACCGCCACCACCTCCGCCGCCTCCCTCTCCATCCCCTAGCCAGTGTGGTGACTTCTCCTACTGCCTTGCAACTGAGACTTGTTGCTGCATTTTTGAATTTTTTGACACTTGCCTCCTCTATGGCTGCTGCGAGTACACCAATGCTGTATGCTGTACTGGCACCGACTACTGCTGCCCCAGTGATTATCCAATTTGTGACGTTGAAGAAGGGCTTTGCTTCCAGGTATCAAATTCAACGTTTCACCTTGGATGCTTAAGGCCCCGTATGATTTCATTGTAGTTTCCTGTTTTTTATTGCCATTTTTAAAATTTTGAAAAATAATACAGGAAACACCACTTGGCTGGGTGCTTCCATTTTCGAAGAAAAGAAAAAACTGAGCACAAAATCTAAAAAAGTGGTAAAAAATTGGTTACTACATTTTCATCAATTTGATATATAGTAACCAAAAATATTGGTTTTCCAGAATTATGGAGACTACATTGGAGTAGCTGCTAAGAAGCGAAAGATGGCTAAGCATAAGCTCCCCTGGACTAAGCACGAAGAAACAGGGCAGAAAAGCCAAGCTCTGCAATGGAAGAGAAACCATTTTGCAGCAGTGCTCTGAGAAAGGGGAGTGCTATGTTCATCAGTTGATCAATTTCCAAAAGACGGTTAGATTGTTTTCTTCCTGGCAGAAGCATTTTCTGTCTTCTTGTTTTTAGAACATTTGCTTGGGATTAAGCTCATGTGTTGAGCACAGTATGAACCGTACAGAGAAAGGGGGAAAAATATGATTTGCTATGGAATGTGATGTATGACAGGGTACTTAGTTTCATACATTCATTACAAACATGGTTCATTTGTTAAACTTGATTTGCAGCAGCGTGAAGCTAAAACGAGTTCGGATTATTAAATTTTCAAAATGACGAAATTACAGTTTCCATTTGAAGTTAATAATGCTGAGAATTTAGATGCCCTCCAAAAGACTCTTCTTCTAGTTACTAGTAGATTAAGAGGAGAGAAAATATATTTTTTGTGTTGTAGCGGACCGGGCACCTTTAATTCTGTTTATAACTGTTTTTGGGCAAATT
This sequence comes from Diospyros kaki, assembly GCA_036245055.1. Lineage (NCBI taxonomy): Eukaryota > Viridiplantae > Streptophyta > Magnoliopsida > Ericales > Ebenaceae > Diospyros > Diospyros kaki. The sequence continues at coordinate 31,812,214 of BSEG01000003.1, forward strand.
ATATTAAAAATGGCAAACTTTTAGTTTTATTTTAATTTTATAACAAATTTTCAATTTTTGCACTAGTATAGGAAAAAATGTTTTCCCAACTGATTCAGTATTTGACTAGTCAAATTGGTCAGCCCAGCTCCTCAAAACAAAGAAAACTTTAGTGTAAAATTATTTATTTAAAAAACTTGTTTTAATTATATTGTTGTCTGTTTCTAGTCGTTTAATATTTTCGCAAATTATTAATATACTAATCAAATATTTAAACTTACGGCCTGTAGTCGTTCTTTATAACAAGTTATGTATATCTGTTAAGAGACTTTGCTTGTATAGAAATTCAATTAAGACGTATGATTGTCTATTATTGCGAGTGAGTTTGTTTGTGAGACTTTTATTTCATTAAACTCACGGTCTATAATATGACATTGATAGGAAATATGTTGTACGGAAATAGAAATGTTTTTAATAAAAAATAAAAACGCGAAAATAGATATTCTTTTAAAAAAATAAGTATAAATAGAGTTTAAAATGAGAATGAAAAACCTTTCGAAAAAAGAAAAACGACTCCTATGAGGCGTTTTCGTGACACAGGATATCACCAAATCATAGGAGATGGAGTGAGAATGCTTTCACAATCTCTATAAACAAACAACGCTATTACATAAGGTATTCTATTTATTTTGATGGTAAAATAAATGAAGACTTTGTTTGATATCATGCTTTACTAGCTTGTATGAAAATGAAAAAAATAATATTTTTTTTAAAAATAAGAAACAGAAATATGAGATAAAATATAAATTAAAAAAATATAGAGATTTTTTTTATAAATATAATTTTTAGTATAAAAAATTATAAAAATAGTTCAAACACAATACAAACAAATATAAATATAAATATAAAGTCCACAATATATTCAAACAACCATCAATAATATTTATAAAGTTCTATCATTATTAACATGACTTCGTAATTAAAAACAAACAATAAATTTAAAAAATAAAACAAACATAATACAATTTATAAAAGTTCATCTAGTTCATCATTCTGTATCTCTATAGCCTCATTAACATCTTCACTAAAGAGTACATACTCTAACTCTGATTCAACTAGGGGAGAAATTAGCAAACTCAAGAACATCCACATCTTCCATACTCTTAAATTTATCTCTACTTACATCCCATATCTTTGTCTTCTCATAATAATATTGGGAGATATTTCTTGATAAAAGACAAAGATTATGAATGAAGACTAAATTCTCTGCACGTTTTAAAGTTAATTTATTCATTTTAAATGAATGAATGAAGAAATAAGTATTCCAATTTCTTTTACAACATGAGGAAGAAATAGATTATCCAAGTACGTTAAAAGCTAACTTTTGAAGTAAAGGAGCACATGAATTATAGCATACCCACCATTTCTTAGGTTTTATTTCATACCTACTCAGAATCTAAATTTCCAAATGACCCATTTTTGAGAGAAAAATCAACAAATCCATTATTAGCAATAGCATGCTCATATTCATTAGAAAAAAACATTTATTTTTTTTTTTTGGAGACTTCTCCATCTATATGTGGAGGGATTCTACCTTATTTCTCTTGAAATTATTTATCACTATAATATTTTCGAAAACCAAAATCAACAAAATTTCAATAATAGAAAACAAGTAATACGTAAAGTATTGAATTTGAAAATTATTTTGGGTTCAGTGAATGAGTTAGACAATGTAATGAAGTGTTTTGTTTTGTGCAACGAACAAGAAGAATATGATGAATGACATGATAAAATAATGCAAATTCACTTTGTAGCTTTCCTTTGTAATCATAAATAACATTTTTCATCTTAAAAATCATAGAATCCCATATCTCATAAACCAAATAAAGGCATGGCTTATTTGTATCGCAAACTCTAATTATGTCATAAATAGGTGCTATGAAAGCAAGAATATAATTAATTTTTTTCTCACAAATCTTCATTCACAATCAATTCATGAACAAATCAAGCTTTTCCTTGGTTATCATTTTGATATTGTGCCCATTTATCACTCATAACCATTGTTTCAAGTGCACATTTAAGAAGTTTAAATCTTTTAAGTATAACAATAATAAAAGCAAATCGAGTGTTAGCAATTGCAAATAACTTCGAAGAGCTAAATTGATTGAATATGACCAATTTTATTGAATGATTCATTATAAAATTTTTAATGATCAAAACATCTTCATGCACTTTAGTGATTCAATAACACTCATCATATATCTCTTAATTACTTTTTAAATTCCTAATTGCACATATATTCTTCAAAGTAAGATTGAGTATATGGACAACATAAGGAGTCTAATAAATATGTGGAAACAAACTTTCGATGACTTTCCCAACTCCCTTGCAATTAACAATATTATCAGTAATAATCTGTACAAATTTTTGATAATCAACTTTATCTATTACCTCTTTCATCAAATTAGTAATAAATTATTTATCCTTTACTGTACTTGAACAATTCACAGCTTTAACAAACATAAGACTATTTTTAGAAACAATCATAAAATTAATGAAAGGCCTTTTTTTTGGGTTACTCCAACTATCAGTAACAATGCTAACATCATTTTCCAACCAAATGCTTTTAATAGGTTCAAACAAATTTTTAACATTTGTTTTTTTCTTGTTGAAGTAATGTGGTCCTTAACTTATTATAACTCGGAGGCATATAACCACCCAATGGATGCGTAGCGACAAATGAATAAGAACTCAAATAATATGGATTTCTAGTAAGATTAAAAGATAAACCTTCAGTATAGAACACTCTAGCAATCTTAGCATCTAATTGTGCTGTAGTTTGCATGTCAAAAGCTCTAGCAATAGGTGAATCAATGGCTTTTCTCTTCTTTAACTATTTTATAACTCTTGGTTTATGTAAAGACAAAGAAGGTTCCAAAGAAACATTACTAGTCGATAAATACACTTGATTTGGTTGTAAATTTGATAGTCTTTCTGCAACTTCTCCTTCATCTTTTTTCATTTCAGGACTCACATTTTTACAACACAATCATTTTCCTATTGATATTTAATAGATGAGTTTTAACTCTTGTGTATGTCTCAAATTTTTGTAAACTATAAAAGTTACAAGTCCACTTCTAATTATCCCCTCATTTTCTCAATTCTAGTCACATGTTTTCATAATGAATTATTTCATTCTTATTTTTTGATACAACACCATAGCTAGATCTTGAATTTGAAGTTGAATAAGCCATATTACCTATATAGAATGAGGGGTGGGAGAGGGGGAAATAATAAGGGTCGCCTCAATATCAACAACCCTAACAAGAAATTTGTCTCTAATGTAAAAAACCATCACTATGAAAGATTATAAATTTATAACAAATAACAATGAAAGCAACATCACACTAGAAGCAAAAATATGAACTTACAATTACAAACTAACAGTCATACAAGTAGGAATAAGTCATGACAAGCTGAGCATTGAGCAACCAAATCGACAATGGCAAAAGAGAGCAATTGAGTAGAGCATCAATTAACAAACCACCAAATTGACGATGGCACGAGCATCAATCAACAAGAAATTGGCGATGATAGTGAGAGGACTGAGGCTCAATCGATGGTGACATGAGCATTGAGCAAGAAGCAATTGGTAATGACAATAAGAGGAAATGATGGCAATGAGAGGTTTTAGGTGAGGCAATTTTCAAGATTCGAAAATCAAAATTAAGGCTAAAGAAAAGGTAATGTAAAGATTGAAGAAGAGAAGGATATAATAGATTTATAGTCGCTAACCATATTTGGTAGTTAGGGAAATGCATTTTTAAAAGTTTTCTGTAATTGTGAAAGGTCCTTGAAATGTTTCGTAATTTATAGAGATGGCTCGAAAAATGTTTCGAGCTGTTTTTACCATTTTCAAAATGAGAAATGTCTCCGAAATGCCAAACGGTGTCTTGGAGCTATTTTCGTACATCAAAGATGTTTTACTTTTCACAAAAAAATACCTAAATATTTTACACAACTTTTACCAAGAACATCAACTCATTTTTGAACTTATTATAACACTTACTATTTGCATTTAGTTTCTCTAAATTTATTTTAAAAATAATTACTTACATTAATAAATCAAATACTATACGAGATTTACATAAATTAAATTTTAAAAAATATTTATAAGTGTAAACTTAGCCACAAACATTCCAAACAAAGAAAGACTCAATATTACGCTAAAAAGACAACAATGCCCTCCCTCTAACCACCCCCCCCCCCCCCCAAAAAAAAAAAAAAAAAAAAACTTTCGTTGCCTCTCCCCTCTCACCGCCTATGACGCTGCAATCTACTTTGGAAAATTGGAATTACAAGCCCTCAGCTCGGCGCCAGACGATTTGGTAGAGCTATGCTTCGATGAAAGTTTTGGTAACAGTAAGAGGATCACCTGCGTGGTGCCAGCAGAGAGACCTCGACCACCGCGGCCAACTGTGACGTCTGCTCACCCAGCGCTGCCGATTGAGAAGAAGACCAACACCGGCGCAAGACCGAGGAAGGCTCGCCGGACGTTAGAGAGAAGAAGAGACTCTATACAATGGATGCTTCTGGAGAAAGGCCCTCGTTTGTCATGGTGGGCGAAGACAATTCGCCGCTTGCAAGCCATTAGTGGTTTCGGTATGAGACGAACCAGACGCAGCAAGATTTGTAGCCACCGTGTTCGCCGCTGCCGCTGGTCCACCGCCACCAGAGAAGAAGGCTGCTCCGGCTGCCGTGACTGATAACGAGTGAGTGAGGTACCGGGGGTGGTGGGGGCAATTTTGTCCTTTTATTATTCCCTTGAACAGAAGCGTGATTAACAAATTATTGGTGCGGACAAGTCATATTAAAGAAATCTGAATAGATTATTATTGTCACTTAAAAAACATAAAAAGAGGCACGCACGCAACAATTCAAATCCATAGATAGGAGAGAGAGAGAGAGAGAGAGAGAGAGAGAGAGAGAATGAATCGTCAACGGGAGAAGGGTTGAATTGAACGCAAAAGCGCGTCCGAGGACATCGGAAGTGGGGGCCCTCACCACCACTCAACCTCTTCCGCCGCCGGCGACCGTTAAACTTCCCGCCGGTTCTAAATCCATTCCCAACTCCCAATTAATAAATAAAATAAAGAAAAAATAAAAAAACAACAACAAACGAAAACCCAAGAATTAGGGTCCATCAATGATGGAAAAAAGAAGAGGGATAAAATAAAAAAAAGGGAAAAATCAAGGTAAGGAAAGGAAGAGGAAGAAGAGAGGCAGAGAGTTTGTGGGGTGGGGTGGTGGCCCTGGTGTAGGGGGGTTAGAGAGAGAGAGAGAGAAAGGTCACCAAAAAAAAAAAAAAGCACACAAATTTAGAGAGAGAAAACACAAACATCTCCCATCAGGAGCTTTTGCCCCCCAGCCCCTCTCCCTTCCCCTCATGGTCCTAGAGAGGCTCCTGCTCTGAGATCATCCTCAAGGGGGCAGTCAAGAAAGAAAAAAAAACCTATTATTATTATTATTTTATGTTTTGATTTTCATCTTTTCCTTTTTTTCTTTTCTTTGCTGCCTTTGGAGTCTGATTTCTCTTCAATTTCTCCTGCCCTCAATCAATTGGTTCAAGAATAGTTTGTTCCATTGAGGGAATCACAGCAGCAGCAAATAAATTTTTATCATTGACTGCCCTTTTGCCCCTATCTTCCAGGTAAATTTAATGTCAAATTGGTACCCTTTTCTTTGATTGCTTGCCCATAAGGCTATCCTTGGTTCGCCTTTCTGTTTAATACTTTTTTTGTGTATTCACTTTGCGACTACTCTTTGTTTGGAGGACCCTTGCATTCAACTCAACTATTTTGTTTTTTCCCTCTCTTGTTGAATTCAGCTCTGATTGAATTGAGCCTCAAGGATAATTTCTTTATCTGGGTTTTGGGATTATCCATTTTAGCCTAAAACTATACAGAAAAGAGGAAACAAAAAAACAGAGGCAGAAATGGGGGACCCCAATTTCGTTATTTGTGTCAAGAGGGCAGCCAAATTTCGTATTCTGTGTAAAAATATAGTATGAGCCTGCTAGAAAAACTTGTACACATACATATATGCCCATATTTGTAAATCCAACAAGTTGTTGTTGTTCATAATTTGTTACGGCTTCGAGTAATCTTGGAGAGGGTGTTCTCTGCTAAACAAAACCTGGCGAGTTGTATAGAATCCTGGCTGTCAGAGGCCTCCAGAACTGCTACTTATGGTTTGCCGAGCAATGGGGGTTAGATTGAATACTCATGGTATCCAGTTATCATGTTTTGCAATTTTGATTCTTGTATTGGCAATTCAAGGGTGCTCGTCGCTTAATTATGAAGGTAATTTGTTCTTTGACTTTGGTAAATCCTATAACTGAAAATAAAGTCAACAATTGAATATAGTTCATCTTAATGATTTGACATGGAACTAAGTTCAGGATTGGCATTGTTGGAGCTCTATGCGAGAGTGAATTATGATCCATATGGTGCTTTTGCTAACTGGAATCCAGATGATAACGACCCGTGCATGTGGTTTGGCGTGTACTGTGTTGATGGTAAAGTACAAAAGCTGTAAGTCCCCTTACATTTACTCAAAAATTCCAATTGTATTCAGTTCCCCCCACCCCCCCAAAAAAAAACTTTTATTACCTTCTCTTTTAAATAGTGAGAAATGTGTTCAATATATTTTAGTTACAATTTATTGCAAAAGAAAGTTGAGATTTCTACTTGAAGGCTGTTCAAGACTCAGTACTCACGTTTCGCGTTGCTGTAAGTTCTCATGTACCACTATTTAATATTATACACAGGGATCTCGATGGGCTGTCTTTGGAAGGGGAATTGGCCCCGGACCTTGGGAAGCTTACTCACCTGACATCTCTGTAAGTATTGCTTCATATATGGTTCTTGAAGAATTTGGAGAATAATGAACTTCACTATCTCCCTTTGATCTAGTAGTACAATTATATAGAAGTAAGAACTTCCAAATACAGCTTAGGAAACTATACAGCTTAGTAAACTACTAAATACAGCTTAGGAAACTATACAGTTTAGGAGACTGCTAAAAAAAAACAAAAGGTTGACTTTCATCATTAATTCGATTGAATTAGAAATTCATCCTCGGTTCTTGAATTAGGAAACAGAGCAGAGCAGCCGGGATTCTACAGTTCTATAGCAACAATTGAGTATTTTCTAGCCTCTGAAGGATTGCTTGATTTATTTGGATACATGAGACTTCTAATTCTGTAGGATTGCTTGGATCTCTTTTGTTAATTTGGTAGGGCATATGTTGGTGCTTCTTAATAGGTCTTCTGTACTGTACATCTTCATGTTGCTTTCCCATCCTCCTCCAGTTTTTGCTGTAAACAGGAGCATAATGGCCAATTCATCTGGCCATTCTAGTCAACAAGTGGATTTCACGTGCTGGGAACAATGCAGAAGGTCCAAGTGTTGACATATAAATCTAAGGGGTTTACATGCCTATTTTTCTAACCTTTTGGACCAATTCTAATATTCTAGACCATCAGACACTTTAGGTAAGATGTATGAAATATAATGTAAAAAATGTTCATTTGCTGGGACAATTCTGGTAGGATGCAATTCTTAAGGAAGAGCAAACAATGCCAATCTAGAGGAAATACTGCAAAAGATTATTTATGCTGGGCTATTTGCAATGAATGGTCATGATTATAACTGGGATCGACCTTACTATGGGCATTGATCAGTTTCATCATCCCTTTTCAGCCGTAGTCAATAATCCTTGACATGAATATATGTACCAATCTCATTCCTGCTTCTTGAGATTATTCCTTTCCATTCCAATGCTGCCAATTTATATGTATTCATTCAGTAGTGACATTAGGTCTTTCTTCTGCACTACTGTTATTGTATTGTTGAGTATTTTTAAATTTTCACTCCAACATTATCAGACAAAAGGGCATAAAGTTTCGTGTGTATTGTTAAATCCATGTCAATGGTTACATGTCCTCAAGATAATGTGAGTTGATCCCCTTGATTGCTGGATGTGACTAGGGTCTGCATGCACTTCCTTTGTACTTTGCCTTATTTTCTTTCACGTGATTTTTTCTGGGTCTTTTGTCATATGCTTGTATAACAGTGTACTTCATGGCAACCATTTTATTGGTGAAATCCCTAAAGAGATTGGAGGACTTACAATGCTGGAGGTATTGGATTTGAGAAATAACAACTTGAGTGGATCAATTCCAGCAGAAATAGGAAGACTACAATCATTGAAACGCTTGTAAGTTTATTATTTGTAGATATAATATTTGATACTTGCACCACTGAATAAAAAAATTTATGTACAAGAACTAAACTACATATTGTGCTCCAGGTTGCTTTCTGACAATAACTTTGAAGGAGAAATTCCTGTTGAGCTTGGGAAGCTCAATGTGCTTTCTGAATTGCAGTTTGATGAAAACCTTACATGTGCAGTGTCTGCTGGAATTGCCTGTCTAAATAGAAAATTTGGGCATTGGTAAGAGATTTCTCATTTATTGACCAACCTCTTGATATTCTTGTCTTTGGCTAAATCTTCTATGCTCTCCTGTCCCTCAGTTAAGATGCATGCCATCCACTAGCACCTCAAAGGAGATGATAAGTTAAAACGTTTATTGGTCTGCCTGGCAAGATATGTTGTATTGATTTCAGACTAGTGGAACTTGGAGCCTGAGTCGCATGCCCATAAAAGTGATATTAGCTTTAGGTTACATTTCAGAGAAAAAAGTCACAGATTCTGCCAGTTATGGTCAAAAGGGCGCCCTAGTCCATGATCCACTGGCAATGCCAGGGGCTGAGTGGGGTCACATGTAGAAAGCTCTGATCCCTGCATGCCCTAGTGATACCCAATTCACAGCTTCAATGTTCTATTCATGTTCATGTTTGTGCGTGGAAATATGTGCAAAATTACATGGTTGTGGGTGCAGATTTTTTGTAATTATTCTACTGGCATTACTATAAAGTTCTTAATTTCACAAGAATTGGAGCTTCTAACTATTATTGTATATGTTTGTAAGTGAATCATCAGCCTTTTAGTCTTAAAGGCGTCCTTTCTCAGATGATTTTGTCTGATCAGTTTTTTCTTCTCTTGCTCTTTTCAATTCAATGTCTTGTGTTTGTTCCACAGATGGAAGTTGTGTCTGGGCATTATGCAGGGCAGGCAGTGATGGGAAGTTTAAAATTATCTTTTGCACTGAGACTAATTTTTTAGCTAATAAAATATTTACCTATTGAGAACTTATTTTGTATGCCTCCTCTTGAATATTTTTCTGTTTATACGCTGCTGGGATACTGGAGTCCATATATTTTTCTTGATGTGATAGAACTGTGTTACTCTATATTGTTCAAGAGCTCTATATTAATCGTTCTTTCAGTTGATATGAAGCAATCATTTCTAGTTGTTTTATAACTTTCTGAGTTATGGTTCAATCCCCATTTTGTAAAATTTATCGTAATTAATACCAATGTGCCTTATTTTTTTTAAATTTCTTGTGCGTTATTGCAGTTGTTACACTGCAATCTTATTCTGGTTTTGCTATAAACACGCCAAATGTAGTTATGATGACATGCATATTGATCTGCTTACCGAAAATTTAGTTATGATGTGCATATTGTCTACTTACCAAAAAAGACATGCAAATTGATCAGCATGTCATTTTACAGCAGTGATTTAACTGGATGGCATAGTGTTTTTACTTCTGCTGGTCTGCTAAGAATATCCAAGTTCTTTTCTTTTCTGATCTCCATTACATTTTGGTGCAGCATTTGCCAGAGCAGTTCAAAACAACTAAAGAGAGTAGATGCCATCATAATCCCAATTCGAGGGATTCTTACTCGTTACCTAAGTGTGCTGCCATGGTATGAAATCAACATTAATATTTACTTCTATCCAGGATCATTATCTACCCGTCCTAACTTTCGTTTCCATTAGTGATCATGATACCTGAATTAGTTTTTTCCTGATGAAAACTACATGATTCTCTTCAAGGTTCAAATCTGGAAGAGATTCCTTAAATAAGCCTGCATATTATTGCTATGATAGTGCACCAGGTCAGTAGAAACAATCCATTGTCTTGGCTCACTGGTCTTCAGTTTATGTTTTTTTAGACATGATATTAGTTCTTGCATTTGGCAGGAGGGCATGAGATGCACATTAATCAACGTGTACAAAACCTAGCTAATATGGACAGGCGTAGGCTACTTCAACAGTCCAGCAATCTGGCTGCTGCCCCAGCTAGTGATGGATCCCCTCCTATACAGATGGTTTCTGTCCCAATTACACGGAGTAGTGGGTCTTTCCCTGCAGTACCAAATGCAAAGAAAGGACAATTACATCCACCCGTGCCTTCTCCTGCCATGTCTTCATCTGAACATAATCATAATTCTGATGGGCAGCTTTTGGGTTCTACAAACAAGCCTACTGGGTCTTCAGGAAATTCTGGAAATGTATGGAAGTATTTAGCAATTTCAGGAATTGTTCTCTTGCTTGTTGTTGCCATAGTCATGTTTTTCATGTGTCGGAACCGAGCTGTCACAACTATTGGTCCGTGGAAGACTGGATTGAGTGGACAGTTGCAGAAAGCATTTGTTACAGGTAATTTTTCCATTTAATTCTAGCGCTGCTTTTAATGGTAGAGAGACTTGGCTTAATCAAATGCAGATTGATCCCTTCACTATGGTTTAGCTGCTATACCAGTCCTTATTAGCAACTGGTCATCAGCCAAGATGACAACTTTTACAACCAAGACCCCCACCCCAAAACGAAAAAAATAAAAGAAACGCTTCTTAAATATATGCATGACTCAGACCATACAAATATTTCTCCAAGAATTATATGGTATTGTTTGTGATCACTAAAATCTTAATGCTCAGGCTTGTGTTTGAACTTGGACCCGAGTTTCGCATTAGAACTCAGCTATGGTGAACTCATTTCTTTAAAAGGGGTAGCCTTTCACTGATAATTTTCAAAATAAGGTATTATTATTTCTAGGAGTCATGGGATTGATTGCCCGTTATTAAGTTCTGTTGTGTCCATTTTCTTCAATGGCAGCACTTATTGAATGCTAGGCAGTATGCAGTGGAGCCATTTGGTTTTACTAGTGTTCAAGTGTACTTTTATGGTACTACTAGAGTTTTGAACTAGCCTAGAGTGAATCATCAGGTGAACCAAATTGACTCGTTCAGAGTTTTGAACTAGCCTAGAGTGAATCATCAGGTGAACCAAATTGACTCGTTCCCTAACTGGTTCATGGATCAACTCTGTAATTGCTAGGGTGTCCACATGTCATTTTGAAGAATCCAACAAGAACTGGATGATGTATTTGATTTTAAAATGCAGGGGTTCCCAAACTGAATCGGTCAGAGCTAGAAACCGCTTGTGAGGATTTCAGCAACATTATTAATACAATTGCTGATTGCACAGTATACAAGGGAACATTATCAAGCGGAGTTGAGATTGCTGTTGCATCAACTGCAATATCTTCTGCCAAAGACTGGTCCAAGCGCTCTGAAATAGCATACCGGAAGAAGGTCTGCAACATGAATGGAACTTGAACTTTTGTGCAATTTATAGCCTATCATACTCTTTATCCTATCGAAAGATCTAAATTTTATTTGTTGTGCTCTTTTTGTAGATCGATACACTTTCAAGAGTAAACCACAAGAACTTTGTTAATCTTATTGGCTACTGTGAGGAGGAAGAGCCTTTTGCTAGAATGATGGTGTTTGAATATGCTCCTAACGGAACCCTCTCAGAGCACCTGCACGGTATATTATTACTCGCGGCACGTATCTCTGGCATTGGCCGTACAAATTAAAATTTGAGGCTTCGATTCTGAAATACACATCTTGTTTCTCTGTCTGTCTGTCTCTCTCAGTTGAGGAAGTCGAGCATCTTGACTGGAATGCAAGGGTTAGGATCATTATGGGAACAGCATATTGTCTCCAGTACATGCACGAGCTGAATCCGCCTGTGGCACATTCCAATCTGAATTCAAATGCTATCTTTCTCACTGATGATTATGCTGCTAAAGTAGGCTCCTTTCTCTATCCCATTACACTTTCCGTACATGTAACATGTTACAAATTGCATCTTCCTTTTCAGATTGCAGAGATTGGATTCGGCACAAACGTTTCATCCAAAACCACTGACGGGTCATCCAAAGCTCCGGACGCTTCTTCCAAAGCCACAGACGCTTCTTCCAAAGCCTCGGCTGGAAAGGAATCAGAGGACTCCGAGCTGCCACCATTTTCTGATCCCGAAACAAACGTCTACTGTTTTGGGGTATTGCTGCTCGAGATTATTTCTGGGAAGCTACGTTACTCGAAAGAGCAAGGATCTCTGGTGAACTGGGTACGCCTTTTTTAACTAAATATTCTCAGTCGCAGCTTGTTTTCTACACTACTATATCATCATCGTATTAAAGCTTTATCTCATTGTGTGTTATTGATTACGTGAATTATAGCCTTTTCCATTTATTTTTCTACTTGGCTAAGACAAGTTAACCATTGCCAGGCTGGTGAGTATTTGAACGACAAGCGGAGCACCAGCCACCTGATCGACCCGACCCTCAAGTCCTTCAAGAACAACGAGCTCGACATCATCTGCGAGATCATCCAAGTGTGCATTCAGCAGGACGCGAGGAAGAGACCAACGATGAAGGAAGTAATCGAGAGGCTGAGGGAAGTGATCCCGATAACCCCCGACGCAGCGACTCCGAGGCTTTCTCCTCTCTGGTGGGCCGAGCTGGAGATCCTATCGGCGGAGGCGGCATAAAATTTGATTGATTGATGATCAGCATTTCGCTCTTAAATTTTCCCTGATCACTCTGTTGTATGTGAAGTGAAGTGTCCTCTCTCTCTCTTTGGAAAAAAAAAACACGCGCGCGCGCGCACACACACACACGAACCTACATAGAAAGAAAGAGTTCTGTTGTTTTCTGCGCCAGCCAGCTGCCCCTCTTCGCATTACTTAGTATTTTAGCCAATGCATTGCATTTCTCCCAGCCTGTTTTTAGTCATTGCCTGTGGTTCATTCAACGCAATTCTTTGCTTGCATTCTGTTGCCTCCCCAAGTGTGCGACGATGTTTGGTATTTCTCGACCTTATTATACATATATATATATATATATATATACATGATATGAGTTTGGCCTCATCTGTGAGGACAATATCATTACCGAGTTTTGTGCAAATTTGGTTCTTCTTCCAAATAGATGATATTAACTCTTAGGGTGGTGACATTAACACGCCTAGAAGAGTTACACACCAAATGTAAGTAAAAAAGGCACAGAGATCATAGAAAGCTTTATACTTTGTTTTGTGGATGATCTTTTAAGAGCAATTTTGTATTTTTTGGGAGCATTTAGTTAGTAACAATTTTGGGTGTGTTAGTATTGCTACCCTAATGGCTGCCAAACGTACCACTCAAATCAATTGTACCCTGCATGGTTGTAAAATAATTAGAAGTGGTTGCCTAGGCAACAACATTACAAAAAGAGGGATATAAGGGGTTGCAAGCAATAGGATCTCAATATAGAAAATAAATAACAATCACAATTAAAGATAAGCCCTAGGCAGTCCAAACACATGAAACAAGTAAAAACAAACCATATAAAGCACATCTACTCAACAAAACAACTAGTTTATATAACAATCCAACAACAAAATTTATGCGATCGAGCATTCAGGAGGTGGGTAAAGTCCTACATTCACCATCCTCAATCGCCAAGGACAAATCAATCCAAATAACATAGATCGAAGTCCATGAAACGGAGTTATTATAGATATCTTTAAAGTCCCATAATGGAGATATAATTAAAACCATGGAAGATGTCTGCAACTTGATCATGGGTCTTCACATAACTAAGCTCCACATCCTTCTTCTCAACGTACTCTCTTATGAAGTGAAACTTTGTGTCTATATGCTTGCTTCGATCATGGAACATGGGATTCTTTCCCAAAGCAGTAGCTGACTTGTTATTAATCGATTAGTTTCCAAGCAAGTGACGGGGCCAAAGACCTCATCATAGTCAATGCCTTGTTTTTGGCTATAGCCTTTTGCAACGAGCCTGTTCTTATATCCATCTACTTATCTTTGGGCATTTTTCTTCACTTTGTACCCCATTTCATACCCAACTACCTTTCGCCCCTTAGAAAAGATCACAAACTTGTTAGAAAATTATAATCTGCGCAGCAGAATAAAATTTAAAATTTTCAACTATCACATTTTTTTTTTTAGAAAATATGATTTACAAAATCGAAAAGTAGATAGAAGAATACCTTTTGACGAAATCAAATTTCACCAGTTGATGGCCCGCTGTAAAATTCTCCAAGTGTATGATGCCGAGTCGACCCACCTGAAATCACGTTGATCCAAGAGACTTGAGAGAAAAAACATAAATTTTCTAAAAATTTATGACCGAAACTGGATTCACTTACTTTTGATTCAGGGTTTATAGTCCTATTTATAGAGCACCATTGAAAATCTTAGGGGCCATTGGGTCAGACTTAATGTGCTAGCAAAAAGTCCAATTCAATTATTAATAATTGAATAATTATATTCATAATATAATTATTTAATTATTCTTATTTATCTAATAAATAAATGCACCATAATTAGTAATGACATAATTACTAATTTATCCTTCTTTTATTTAAAAGTGATTTCTTATTAGGTGAGACTTTTTCATTTCACAATTAAATTGACAACGAGAATTAATCAATTATTAATTCCCATAAATCAAGAGTGACATCTAATAATATGTCATGATTACTCAATTTCATATGAAACGGGTATTGTGAACCATTTACTATGATACTATACAATACGGTTCCTCTATAATCCTATATCCCGATAAGATATGAGATCACGGTCAGCAGGTCAAATCTCTTAATCTCGTCACATGACCAAATCCAAAATCAATCTTGACTAATATGACATAACCATTATGGAACACATATTCTATTGTCATATTACCTCGGCTAAGAATTTATCGTCAAGTGATTACTGGATTGCATAAGATATCCTTCTCATAAATCTCGAGGTAATAGATTTCATATCTGATGCACACATACTTCATGCATCACTGAACTAGTCACATATATATGTATGATCGTCCCTGATTTGAATGACCATATAATATTTTTGATAACCTAATCCACAAATGCACAGATATCCATGTCATCTCAGGTTTAGGGACTAGTTGCACATTTGTAGTTAACATTGAATTATTGACCTGTGAGGTAAAATCCATTTGATTTAATGTTAACAGTCCTATTCAGTGAACTCGTTTCTATAATGAGCACCCACTCATCGTCCTTCTATATCTCATATAAAATGACACGTTACTCACCAGCCTTATCTTTCAGTATCTCATACCGAACAAGGATGAAGATGATGCGCCGACCTTTACGAATTGCTAATATCTGGGTTAGGAACTTTATGTCCAGGAACTCATGTTTATAGTATAATGAACTGTAGATTATCCGTCATGCATATTCTTAACACTTAAGAATGATATTCACTCCTTATTATACTAAAGGACATTTATATGTTCAATTCAAACCATATTGCAATTTAAATTAAAGATAAAACTTACCATTAAATTAAATTTAAAGAGTTACAAGATCAAGCTCATTTGTGTCACTAGAACTGGTCTTAAAGGCTTATATCTAACAATCTCCCACTAGCATTAAGACTATTCTGAATGGTATCTCATACGCCACTTATCTAGATGAAAATCTAGTTGTTGTTTATAGCCTTAGTTAGTGGATCTACTATATTCTCTGATATATCTATTCTCTGCATAGTAACATCTCTTCTACCAACAATCTCTCTGATGAGGTGGAAGCGTCTCTCAATATGTTTGAACTTTTGGTGAGGCCTTTGTTCCTTAGTTTGTGCTATAGCTCCATTGTTGTCACAAAATAAAGGCACAACAAAATCTATAGAAGGAACCACTCCAAGTTCTATCACAAACTTCTTGATCTAGATAACTTCATTTGTAGCATCAACGCTGCAATATATTCGGTTTCTATCTTAGAATTGACAGTAGTATCTTGTTTGGAACTCTTCCAACTAAATACTTATCCATTACAAGTAAACACATATCTTGAGATAAACTTTCTATCATCAACATTTAATTAAAAATTAGAATGTGTGTAACCTTCTACTTAAGTTCTCTGCTCCATAAGTAAGAATCAAATCCTTAGTCCTTCTCGAATACTTTAGGATTTTCTTAACTATAATCCAGTGTTGCTCACCTAGATTAGACTAATATCTGCTTGTAGAACTTATAACATAAGCGATATTAGGCCTAGTACATAGCATCACATACATTAAACTTTCTATTGCCAAAGCATAAGGAATCTTAGAAATGTGTTCTCTCTCTTCTTGTCTCTTCGGGCACATATCACTAAAGAGACGGATTCCATGTCTAAAGGGTAACAGTGCTCTCTTGGAATCCTCCATGTTGAACCTTTTCAACACTTTTTCTATGTACTGGAAGCCAAGAAGGGAGCTTGGGTGGACGAACTACAGAAGGTACTTTAGGCTTACAGGACAACAACCCACAGCACCATGGGAGAGACTTCTTTCTCTATAGTGTACGGTTCCGAGGGTATGATTCTAGCAGAATACGAGGTGACCAGTCAACAGAGAGCTACCTTCAACTCAGAAGACAATGACCAAATGCTCTCTGCAAATCTTGATCTACTCGAGGAAGCGAAGGAGTCATCTTACATGAGGATTGTAGTCTACCAACAAAGGATTGCGAGGTATTACAATAGAAAAGTAGGAGTTCGGCGCTATAACCCCGGTGGCCTTGTGCTACGCCTTGTCCTTTCGGGGGCTCGCAAGGCCAATAACGAGACACTAGACTCGAACTGGGAAGGTCCTTATGTTATCTAGAAAGACCTAGGGAATGGAGCGTATCATTTGGCCAACATGGATAGAGCAGAAGTCCCACGCGCCTGGAATGCGGAACATCTCCGATCGTATTTTCAGTAAATGACAGATTGCCCTTAACAATCTATATGACTTCTTCATAGCAGCTAATAAGTGTTTCATTCTCCATGCAATAGCTATCGAATGTTCTCTTTATTTCGAAGTTTCTCTCTTATTAATTGAATTCTCGTTAACTTCCCAAAGTTTCATTGAATCTGACTTTTATTAAAATAAGAATCAACTAACGAAACAAGTTTGAGGTTGAGAGTTCTGCTAGCTGGAGCCCATTCAACTTGACCTTTGAGTCATGGTTTGTGGCTTATTGAGCGCTCATCTCAGTCCCCTCCTCAGGCCATGGTTTGCGAACTGAGGCCCATTCATCTTGACCTCGATGTCATGATTTGGAGCCTACTGAGCAACCATTTTGGCTAAAAAATTGTAAGTCATGGTCCACTAGCTGGGGTCCTCTCATCTTGACCAAAAATTCATGGTTTGTGGCCTGCCTGAGTGTTCATCTTGACTTCACTAAACTCATAAAGTCATGGTATATTAGCTAGAATCGAACTATGAGCTACCTGGACATATAACTTGGCAAGGGAATGTAACTCAATCTAATTTTTTACCAAGTCACGGTGTGTTAGTTGAGGTCTTCCCTTACTTACGCAAGTGTTCTCGCTTGCGACCTATTGGACATGCAGCTTAACTTTATCAGTTGTGGCTCAACCTTATTAGTTGTTACTAACATATTATCTGAGATTAATCAGTTTTAAAGTTTATCAGTTGTGAGCTAAGATGTCTCTTAGTTAACCAAAATTAAACTTATGCATGAGACAATATTAGATATGCTCGTGTGCTTTATTTCTAGCTTGCAGCGAAGGTTAGAATAATAAAAGTTCATTGAACATAGCACAAACGAAGCATCATCTTAGACGAGTCGCATCTTGGGGAGCTCGGTCTTGGGCACCTTCATATGACGGGTCAACTCCCACCTGGTTTAGCACGGAGAAAGCCAGGATAACATTTTTCTCTGTAGCCTGAGCAGCGAACTTCTTCACCTGTTTTACTGCCTCTTCATCGAAGAAGGAGAAGTCCAACTCGAGGTACTCTTCCCACAAAGTGTAGAGGAACCGGCTGCAGGTTTCGGATTCAACCTCTTCGCGCTCCCTCGAAAATCAAGCTTCGACTCTGGCCTTCACTTGCGTGATCACTTCTCTAACTTCTTCAGCCTCCTTTCTAGTCACCTCCGCCTCCTTTAATGCAACGTTAGCTCGCCCTAGGGCTGACTCTAACTCGTGTCGAGTTATGCTTAGCTCCACTGCAACATTGTTGAGCTTTGAGTTGAGGATGGAAGAGAGTGTTTCACGAGCTTCAACCTCGCAAGCCAATCTCTCCCCTGTTTCTTTAAGGGCCTCCTCAACATCCTTTAGCCTCATTCCCAGACCTTCAGCGTTTTTCCAAACTTCTTGGGATTCACTTGTCAGAAAGGCAACATCTTATTCTAATTTCTTCTTCTCCTTTGAGAGTTTCTCCTGGGCAACTTCAACTATTGTCTCTTTGTTGCAAGCCCGAAGATCTTTTCTTTTTGCTACATCACTCTTGGGGAAGCTTGGAGAACATGAAAATTAGTTCTTGAGAAAAAATATATATAAGCAATATGGACTAGATCAAAGGAAGCATCTTACCAAGAGACTATGGTGAGCAATGAAATTGGAGAGTTGTTCACCTTTAAGTTTCTCCCTCTCAAGGACCTTGGCGGAAGTACCTAAGATCCCATCTAAGCCATCAAGAAGGGCGTCGAAGTACCCCCCCATAGGAATGGCCTCAGGAGCAACATTCTCAAACGGGGCCGCTACCTTCTTTCTTCTCTCTACCTGGCTTGGCTGAGAGGGGGGAGATAGAAGAAGGCTTTCTTTTGCTCTTGATAGTAGGAGAAGCTCGGTCCACCTCGCGAGCTACAGTTTTCTCGTGCTTGGCTGCAGCTGCAGCTGCCTCATGCTGCGAAGTAGGGGCAGGCTGTGTGTCAGGGACTGGCTCTGGCAGGGATAGTGCGGCTGTTGTCTGTGGGACAAGGCTAGCTAGAGTGATATCGCGATGCTCGCTGGTTGCCTCAGAATAAGGTTCCACTCTTCGGACACTGGCACCAAAAAGAGACGAAGAAACAGTAGTGGGGGAGGTAGCGGATTAGCCGAGCTTGTGGAGCTTCAACTTCACCATTGTAGTAGTTCCAGTCCTCGCTCCACGAGTTACTTCACGCTTCCTATTCGAGCTTTCACTTACGTCCACATCCTCGAAGACAAACTCGATCTCCCATCTGCCCTTAACTCCTATATCTTTCTTGTCCCTAATGGACTTACAGTCGAGACGAGGAGTAAGCTGGTAAGAACGAAGCAGCAAGTCGATGAGCTTGAGGTCGTCCGAGTCTGTTTTTCTCTTTGTGAGAGCTTCGAGCTCCTTAGCCTTAGTACATGTGAGCTTAGGTTTTCCATCATCGACGTTTGTAAAGTAAGAAAAAGAGAGAGAGAGAGAAAGAGAGAGAGGAAAAAAAAAGTAAGGTGAAGTTCTTGAAACTGTGATGTAAAGGATGTTGCGCCCTAAGGCTCGCCTACCTAGTACAAGGATAAAGCTGAAGTTCCTAAGGCTATGAAAGGAAAAACAAGAGATGTAGAACCAATGGGTCTTATACTCGCCCATATTGGACTTTCCCTTGGCTTTTCCTTAGGGAAAAAGTTTCTTATAGCTAGATGAACGAGCTGACAAGTAGTACAAGCCGTCTTTCGTACCCTTGAAAGAGTAGAAATGTTTAAAGATTTTTGGTGAAGGAGGGGGAAGGCTTTTCCTTTTGAAAGGATGGCTAAGGAAGTAACCTGAGCATAAGAATTCAGATTGAGTTGAAATGGGGAAAGTTCGAGGTCATTTATAAGGTCTATGAGGTAGTCTGGAATAGGGAACTTGAAGCAGAACTCCAAGTGTTGGGGATTAACAGCAATGAACACCTGCGGATGATAGGCTGCGTGATCACTCAGGGAAGGCACCATGATGCGGTAGCCCCTAGGCAGTCGATACTCCGAGGCGTATGCCTTGAGATCACCAAATGTTGCTTTCAAGGGGTAGTGTTTGAATACCTCGCCAGCTCGGCGTTCTTTGGCAGCCAGATGAGCCGCAACAGGATCGACGGCTGCAACGGGTTCCTCAGTGATCTCAATATGCTAGGAGGACGCTCCGTGCACAATTTGTATCTTCTCTCCACTATGATCCTAGGGGCTTAGGGTGTTGTTGTCTCCTATTGAGTGGTTGCAGTGCTTTTAATCTGAGGTAGACATCTACAATGAAAGAAGATAGGGAACAGAGTCAGCTCGCTGTAAGCGGACCAAGCCCCACAAATCAGAGTTCCTAAGGACACTTTCTGTTTGTCAGGTCGTGTGCTTTGCAATAGGGAACTGCTCAAGGCATGGGGCTAGGTCTACCAACCCATAGACCTCTAAAAGCTAAATAAAGCTACCTCTACAGTAGGTTGGTGCGAAGGCCAAACGACACATCACTAAATGCCCTGAAAACACACAATCACCACAAGGAGGTGATGCATGGGAAGGGATTTGGTAGGAAGGAATTAGAATGGATGTAAAACGAGCTAACGAGTTACGAAAACGTATCGTCTCAGTCGATCATCGTGAATACTTAAGGCGAAAGGCAATATCTAGCAAAAATGTAGCGATGATCTTTGCGGAGTAAGACATAAAGCTTCGAAACAGAGGAACAGTCATAGACTAGGCATCGTTTAGGCCGAATCACGTGAAAACTCCCTTGCGTACTTCATCTTCCTTTCTTTTTCTTTGGAATCGTGTTTACTTTCTCAGTACAGGCAAATGAATTGCGGTTGACCAATTCTCAACGTTAACAATTAGTATTCACGAATCTCTAATTGAATATATTCAAGAATTTTAATGAACCAAACTTTACTAAATTCAAACTCGGTTCATTTATAAATTGAATTTCAAAGTTTCACTCAATCTCGACTTATTTACCTCAAAAAATAAAATCAAACGATCTTTGATCGAGTCAAACATCGAGCCTCTTGCGAACAACTCAATTCATTTGAGACCCTAGCTCCATATTATTTTAATAATCATAAATTATTATGGTATGAATTTTCAATTGGTAATAAATAACTATAAAAAATTCATAAAGTTGTATTAATGGAACTTTCATATATCTAAAGATCAGAATTAGAATAATATATGGTCAGAATATTTTACATAAGGGCGAATTTACTCCGTTACCCTTGGAGACTACCATCAACCTGGGGACATGTGTGCTAGGAGAAGGTAGTACGTAATCACCACGTGTCTATCCTAGGGAACGCCACGTGTCCTCCAGATCTCTATTCCATATTTGAATTGGATGAAAGAGACCCGGTCAATCAAGAATCTCTCCAGCGTCTCATTTCGAAGGTTATCTTATCTTTTTGGATTAAACCTTACGCCATCTATAAATAGATGTCAACTTCTACAGGTATGAGAATCTTACTATTAAGTGACTTTCTATTTCGAGTGTTTTCTCCTACTAACTTGAGTGTTGAAGTCCTCTCAGGGGAATAAAGCCCTACTCTTACAGGTACTTGATTCGAGGCAGACCTCAATGATCGATCTAGCATTACCAATTTTCTTTTTCATATTTTCTCCCTGAAGGTCCCACTTTTTGGCCTCGTCCTTCAAATGGCCTCAGGCTTCCGATGTCCTTATAGAGAATGAAAAAGAAAGGAAAAGAAAAGAAGAAGTCTAAAATGCAAAACTGATTTTCCAAACCAAAGATAGTGTTAGGATTTCTGATTCAAAATGTATTTTCATATAATTGATATGTGCTGTTTGTATGCATTTTGTTATATACATTTGGGTTTCATCTTATGTTCATTTAGTTAACATTGAAATATATATATGTTTGATCTGTTGATTATTTTGTGGGCCAAATAGCCATTGGGCCGAGATCTGTTTTATGAGCCAAGCCCATTTTTCATGTGGCCCATGCGATTTGCCTCAGGCTAGCTCGATTGCTTGCTGCTATATAAGGGCAGCTTCATGCCCTAGCTGTTCCAGATCTGTTATTCCTCTCATTTTGAAACCCTATATTCAGCGCATGAAGTGAGACTCTCTCTCGCTTGTAAAATCTTTCTCTCGTTCGATTGACTTCGGTTTGTTGGTAAGATCATACGGTAAGGTTGTATTGCTTTAATCTCTGTTGTTGAATCGCCTGAGGCGTGTGAGAGATTTGGTGTAACTGATAGATCAAATTCTTGACACGATCTTGAGATTGGTAAAACAGATCTTATACTTGTTCTTGTATTTTGTTTCTGATTTCAGTTGATGTATTTGCAATACGTTTTTGTTCTTGATTTGATCTTGTAATCTGGTTGTAATCGAAAGCTATTAGTGGATTGACTAGAGACGAAGCCTCTGCCGTGAGTAGGATCTTTTGATCCGAATACGTAAAAGCTTTGTGTTCTTGTGGTCTTTACTTTTCTCGATTTATGCTTGCTCTTAGTTGGTTTGGCCAATTAAACAAGGTTAATACATTAACACATAGAGAAACATATAATTACAGGACCCTCATCATAACAAACTCAAATAGAAAAACCCTGAAGAAGATGATGAAAAACATACAAACTCTTCTACTAGAAACATTATATATATATATATATATTCTTAGTTCCTACCATGCGAGTGATCTATCTTCTTACCCCACTCATGCGTGGAAAGCTGAAGCTTCTTGCTTGCAGCCAGAAACTCCACACCCTGTAATGGCGTTAGTATATCCATTAGATCTTTCAGCGTCCTAAGTCTTAGCTGATCAGCCTCTCCAGCATACTTGCCATGGCCTTTGCATGGGCATCGAGCGCCCTGTCCGTGTCAACATCCGACTCACCTATCGGACTCAGACTCCTCGCCACCGCCGCCAGCGGGTCATCCGCTATGTTTTCCTGCAAGCTCGCCATCCGCGACGACAGCATGTTTTCCTCCTTAATGTTCTTGCGCTGCAGCCTGTCCACCAGAGTCAACTGGTCCCCGGAGAGCCAGTCGAGGTTGGTGGTTCCGACCCCCCGGAGGAACTCGTCGAGCTGTGATTCGATCTCCGACGGCCCACACAGCGAGTAGACGAGCCGGATGAACATGGACGGCTGGCAGCCGCCGATCCAGAGGAGGGAGTTCTCAAATGACGTGCACCAAGAGGGGGCGAAGAAGGCCCAGGAGTCTCTGCCGGCGAGTTGGCTTCTCTTGTCGACGTAGTCTTGGCAGTGTTGGATGTTCTTGTGGACGAGTTGGCTCAGTAAGACTCGGTGATCAGGGCTGCCCGTGTAGGCTGTTTGGCCACGGATGAGTTCTAAGAGGTCTTGCTCTTGAAGTATGAGCCATTCCCGGAAGCAGCAATTGTGGTGGGCTTGTTCTTCACTAGCCATACGGAGCGTGGAGGCTGTTCTTTGCGCTGGGTTGGTTGGCTTTATAAAGTGAACATGGTGGGTAGAAGAAAGTGGCTTAGTTTGGTGTATAGACATAATGTAGAGTTTCATGTGGGTTTTGCGCCTGTAGAGTTGGCTCATTTGTTCGTTTTCGTGTGAAAAAATTGTGTGTGTGTATATATATATATATATATATATATATATATGCAGACAAAAAGCTAGGCCACTTTGAGTTAATTAAATGAAAATGAAATCATTATATATATTGTAGGTCATGTAAAAAACAATATGGATTAACAAAGAATTACTGTCCATTTCAAAGAAGTTCATATATAGATTTAATGGGTAATAATTAGGTGAAATCCAGTGATATGCATATGTCATGTTAAGTAGACAACAATGACATATCAATAATGGCACATAACAATACATGAGTTACTTGTCGTAGTGGTTACTACCGTAGAGTGGCAACAATTGTTCAAGTATATTATGGCATCATGGTAGACAATTATTTCTTGTGATGGCTTGCACCTACATTTGGTTCTCTGTTGAATGGTTATTGTAGATGGGATTGTTGCCTTAACAATTGTATATATATGACAGATGACTATATAACAGAAACTCATGATGGCCCATAATCTGAAACGATGAGTAGCTGGATGATCTATTAGCTAGATGGCCTATTAATCAAACGACCATGATAACATGGTAGAATCACAAGAGAGGTTATGGAAGCTACTTGAGGGAGCCCCTAATTAATGAGAATCGTGGGACCACCAACTTCTGCCTTCAATCGCTCTTACCAAGGAGAAATTCTTGCATGGAATTTTATCCCTGAACACAAAAGTAAGATAACTTCCTATTTTTGTAAAGATGACAACCGTTTTGTCGTTGTTTGTATGTAAAGTTTAGCATTGTTTTGTGCTACGAAAAGAGAACTGAAAGATCCAAAAGGGCACAGAACCTAGGAAGATGATCCACCGAATTCTTAAAGCAGTTTAAGCCCTATATTACGTACGTAACTACAAGAATTGGTCACATGCAAAGATGCAAAAAGGACAAGGCTAGTTAATGTCAGTGTGCGTGGACGATACATCCTTCAAAGAACTGGCCTTTCAGACAGACCTCCTCTTTTACAAAGCCTCCAAAAACTGTCAATAAACACTTCGGGAATTTTCTGTATACATAAAAAATGTCTGTTCCCATTCTGAAATTAATGAGTTTGACAGTGGATGCCTACGAGCTTGAATTTGAAAGTTTTAGGTGTAATTAATCTATTTTTTATCACTTTTTTTCTGTAAGTGAAAAGTTATTTTAAAATTAGCATTGTTGGCCCCAGGATTCAACCCATGCCACTAGCAAGCCTAAGCCTTAAGTGCACACAAAGAATCACTCCAACTGGAAGCTCATTTTAAAATATATTTATTCAAGTGGCAGCCCCAAGGATTTGAAAATCATGTTACGTTACATGTATGGCTGTATATTATCAGTGGTCACTGTTTTATTGAAAATCATAATTACAGTAGACGTTTTCTTTTCTGGTTGATTTGTATGGTTCTATTCTGTGGATCATAATGTATAATTGCTATTAGTGTTCTTGTCAGTCTCTTCAATTCTTCTAACTTTTGTGGGACTCAGTTATTAGTGGGAAACTATTGGAAACAGTTTAAGAGCCTCGTTATTGGTTAGATGGTTCTCCCTTCTAATTTGATGACACTGTTGTTATGTAATTATGTCCGTGGACTCGGCAGATTTATTAGTAATGAATTTTATTTTAATTTTACAATTGACTGGAGCTATTTTAGCTATTGATATATATATATATATATAATGTTTATTTTTCTGTTCAAAATTCTTTTAAACAAAGAAAAAAAAAGGTAGACCTATTGGACCGAGCCGGTCCTCCTTGACATCAATCCGGTCTTCACTTTAACCTTGGTCCGAATTTGACCGAAGGAATACCCCTAATTAAATCTAAGTTTGAAACTTGACTTCATTATTTGTCTATATATAAGGAATCTACGCACCATATCTTCTTTTACCTTTCTATGCCCCCATTCTTCTTCTTTTTCTTTGACGTAAACCCCAACCATATTGCCAGTGTTCAATCAAACCACAATGGTCATTGATGTTTCAATTTAATAGGTCGTCCACTTATAGCTTCTTTTTTTTTTTTGGTTTTATTTTTGTTTTTCAGAAATGAAAGAGAGAGGGAGGAGAGAAAACATGCATATTTTTGTTATTTCATCTCATTTTTATAGACATGAGAGGTCACTATTATTTTTAAAATATAAGAAATGTTGAAAAAAAAAAGGTTTAGGCTATTGAGTCACACTCAACAAAAATAACATTTTCCCTGATTGAATAACCAACCAAGAAAAATTCTCATGCACATGAGACATCAAGTTTTATGTGAAAAAGCTTCGATGTGATGAAGAGAAAAATTGTGAACTAGGCCAGTAAATAATTCTTTCACTATATAATTAATAATGGACTTACACAGTTGTTCTTCTAGCTCAAGTTAAAGATCACCACCAGTACATTATCAATGGCAGAAATTCTTCACTTAATGTGAATTTTTAGACCAAAAATAACCAAGAAAAATTTGTAGATCTTTACTAAATTCATAGTTGTTGAATCGAGAATTAAAATCTTTATTTTATGAATTATGAATCGAGAATCAAATCGAATCATAAGATTCAGTATATATTTTTAATTTCAAATATAAATAATATATATCCATAGAAAATAAATAAAATATATTAAAATTATACCAAAAATACATTCATGTTACCTTTAAATTCAAATTGCACCAAATCAAACCATTTTCAAAATAACAAATTAGAAAAAAAACAACTATTAGTCATTAGGCTACCAATAAACTCCATTATCCATAATCTTCACTAGTTATCAATCATCTTCATCTTCATCTTCAAGTTGAAGAACATCATCATCTTCAAACCTAGCCAAATCCACTTGCTTTCCATCCTCTACATCTTCCTCACCGTCAATTATTTCTAAATCCAATTCTTCTTCCACTTTGTCTTCAACAACTTTTCTTTTTCCTTTTTCATATAGCTTCAAGTTCCTTAGCCCTATATTATACAATATTTGTTATAACATATTAGAATTCAACTCAAACTTACACAAATACATTAACTTAGTTTTAGAAAGTAAGAAATTATAAAGTATAGATAAATACCTCTTCTATTATTACTTGGTTGAATACCTCCATCATCTTCAAAGCATTCATTAGCATCAATCCATGAATTATCTTGGGGTAAACAATGATTTTCTTGTTTGGTGATCCATTCATCATTGGATTCCATATCACTCAAACAAAAAGGATCAAAATTTTCACCCTTTTTCTTTCTCTTAACTTGCCTCAATTCAAGTTGAATGTTATACTTCACAAAGACAAGAGCATTTAATCTTTGTTGTTTCAAACAATTTCTCTTTTGGAATGGACATGTTCAAATGTGCTATAATTTCTTTCACATCCCGTAACACTACATGTAAGACTCAAGAGTCATATGGCTAGGTCTTGTAACTCTCTGTATTCTTCCCCATAGCTTTCCAACCATAAAGCTAAGATAGAAAAATATAAAACTAATTAGTCTAATTAGTTTTGTAAGCACCTCCGCTTGAATATCCCAACCACCCGGACTACCCGAACGGGAGCGTTTACGGAAGGAGAAAGAATGAAACACAAGACAAAAACTACCCTGGCATGCATACACAAAAATAAGAATAGTGGAAGCAAAGCAAAACACATGTATGCACTATGGGGACTCCGCTAGCATAGTGATCATAAGATAAATAAACGGATACAAACTCCTGTGTCAACATACATGAGACACGAGAAATAATCAAGCATAGTCAAAACTAATAGAGTAAATCCTACTCAAACATCAGAGTTGACAGGGATTGACGGAACTGCCAGTACACCATACCGACTCTGCCACTAGAAGCTGACTCCCTTGCCTTTGACCCAAGTTGCCACTACCTGGAACGATGAAAAATAAAGTGAGTCGAGAGACTCAACAAGCATAAAGAGAGGAAAGCTAAAGGCTGAGCATATCTAATAAACTCTCCCCAGAACACTAACCCCCAAGCACACATAAGCCATGAGATGCCCAACACAGTACAAAAGCGTAAATAAAAGCACGTATCGGTCCTTGGGGCCCACATAAGACACACGACACCCAAGTCTCATACCAACCTGCTGCTGCCCTGAAAGACAACAAATATCTCCAACAAACCTATGCACGTTGTCCCGAGTCAGTGCTCTTGTCACCCGAATCCTCGCGTCGGTCCTCTTGACACCCGAGCTGTAGGCTCTCTCGGAACGGTCCTCCCATCCGAGACCAGAGAACTATCAATAACCATGCAATGCACAAGAAAATGCAATGGCGTAGTGAACATCAACGTGATACACTAACGCCCATATATCCAAGCATTAGGCCATGCTCTGCCCACATAGTAAACCACAACAATGCATATGCTCGTGCCAGATGCAATCTAACCAAACTAGAATGTCCGTGTACAAGCATACTCAATAAATGAATACCCCAACATGCAACCCGTACCCATGTGCATAACAAACCATGAACGATAATACAACATATCATAATATGCAGTAAATCACATACTGGCAGGGCTAGTCAACAGTACCCAGCACTGGTCAAAGGTCAGTGACTAGAAGTGTCCGTCCGACAGTTTACTTCAGGGTCATACAATAGTCTATTCCAACGTCACCAAACAGACGACCCGTGCCCCACTGCTCGATAGCCCTAACAGATCCATACTCGAGAAATCTATAAATAAACCCGTATACCTCTAAGAACCTAGTTCGAAAAGAATGGGGGCGGTACATGTAACACCTCGCCTTCCAGGGCATTAGTATATGCTAGGATTTTTTATTTTTTTTTACATCAAACATAAACCAGCAATAAATTCTCAACATAACATTTATTTAATAACACTCCCAAATATAACAAAGGAATGATATTGTTTTTACATAAGCGGAAGCAAGACAGAACCTCGAAAACATAACTTATGTGGGTACATACATAATGTTCACCCAACATAGCATTACAGATAACATAAAACTCTAAACGATACATCCGAATAAAATAGATTATTCTAGTCCCACATGGGACCCTCAAAATTTCCACCACGATCATGCCTCAACCACTTCCTTGCCCTTCCGGTCGCTTGCCTCACCTGGAACGTGGAATATTCCAAGGACACAGTCCAATATTAGAAGATAAAATTTTCTAAGTGAGGGTTAGATAAACATGAATGAATGATGCATGATGCATGGACAATTATAAACATATACCCATAATGTAACTTCCCAGGCCCACCAGCCCGGCTAGGAATCCTAGGCAAATCCCGAACCTCTGCGGGATAGGCCTAACGTTATTCCCTCAACGCCTTAAGGGAATTACGGCTACACTCTGAGGGTATAATCCCAACCCCATGCACAAGTTTCAATATGAAAAAAACATCGTGTTGTGCATTTATCACTTTTTCCCATGCAACAGTATATGAATGAAAAATGATCATAACATAAGAAAATATAATGCATGGAAAGGAAATCATATCATTAACGGAATATAAAGACAAAACCACTCACCTTTTACAGATATCGGGTTACCTCGAAAAATGTGAAACTTGCCTCGATTTGCGTGCCAATCTCAAATTTCGCACCAAATGACTCACCTCACTTCCCAAAGCACCCTAGGCAAGATATTTATTTAATTAATTAATAAAACCTATTTTTCCTCAATTTTTCTTGCCTTTTTCTCCATTTTTCCTTTATTTTTCCTTACTAAAATCTCAAAATAAATACCTAGACTCAATTTTTTCCAAATATTTTTACATAGGAAATTCTAAAATAATTTTCCAAGATATTTAAAAAAAATTTCACGAAAAACCAAGGTCGCACGCGCCCACATGCGCTGGCACGTGATAGGGCAAGTGAGACTGGCGCGTGGGGCCCACGCGCCGGTCGTCTTATCCGGCGACGGCCATGCCGAAAAATTGTGAAAGCTACGCCATTCGAAAGCCCATCAAGAATTGATCACAATGGTACCTGATTAGACTCCAAAGGAGGTCGGAAAGGGCTCCAACGAAGCGTTTGAAGTCTCGACCAGGCGGTCTACCTAGGGTTCCGGCGAGCTTCGATTACCCCCTCAAATCACGACCAAAACGCTTGAAACTCTCCAGAAATGGCCTTCAACCTATGGGCAACAAAAGCCCTCTATCATTTCCTCTCAATTTGTTCGAAAAAGGCGTCGATTTGAAGCTCCAACTTTGATAATTTTCGGCCTCTTCGTCCGCTATTTATAAGCGATCTTTGAGCTACCAAATGGCCTTGGACGGCTTACCCATGGCCTTAAGCATTCATACCTACCCCGGATCGACCTTGAGGTGGTGTCAAGCGACCAAAAATTGAAGTTGCAGGTGCCGACATCGCGGCCAGCTTTTGTTGGTCGGATTTCTTGAAAATCCGGCCACCCTGACGCCCAATGACGGCCCATGAGTGCTCCTACAAGATCCCCGACCACCCCTCGTGATTGCCCAGTGCTTAAAACAGACGGTCGGCGACCGTGCGTGGCTTGGTCTGAATCCATGGCTATGGATTTTTCGATTTTTGCAGTTTGGCCCCTCAGTTTCGTTTTTTCCATTTTGACCCCTTTTTCTCATACCCTCAAACTTTTGGTAATTGCCATTGGGTCCCTTGAGTTATGATATTTCAATTTCCTCTTTGCAACTTTTTCAAAAAATGACATTTTGACCCCCCTCGGGCAATTTTGAAAAATTTCACTTTGGCCCGATTATTCGTTTTGGCTTTAAATCTACTCGTTTCTTCCTGAAACTTTCGAAGGGTTGTTCTATTCGTCAAACCGAAGCTTCCCTTAGCTTCCGTTATGATTTTGGGAGTCTCCTACAAGGATTCGATTTTACAGCCTAAATGGCAACTGCATTTTAGTTGTACCGAAAACCGTTCCTGATTCTATTTCTTTCAGTCCTAAAAATCATGTCTCGATATGCTCGTTAAAGGCGTCCCTATTTATTTAAGCTTTAAGGTACTCCCTTCGGCTGATTCGATTAATTTTTCGGGCTTTTCTGATACCGAATTTTCCCGAATTTCCGTTTTTCTTTTAAATTAATAACCCAAAGTTCTTGGGTATTATAGTACAAACCCTTGTAGGCACACAACAAATAAAACCCCAATGAATCTCATATTTGATTTAAATTAATTCATACTAATAAAATTCTCAATTCATATAACTAATATGCAGAACCGAACTAAATTAAAAAAAAAGCATGAAATTCATAAAACGAAAGAGGCTCGTAAAAGAAGTAAAAGTAAATGACTAGGAACTTGCCTTACATAATTTCCTTACATTTCTCAAAGCAGTAAGATGGCCGACATCCTGATTCAAGGCTCCTCTCTAATCCTAAATCTTGCAGTAAGAACGTCAATTTCCTCAAGCCTACTTCCCTTCCCCGAATCACTTCACAACTTGAATTTGGTTTCCTTGCTTTGTGTATCAATTTCCAGCAACTTGCAGAGGGGTTCCTTGCATTTTTCCTTAACCGTGGCCACAAACCTTGAAATTATAACCTCACTTCAAGAGGAAGGAAGTAACGGAACAGGGCCACTGCTGGTGTTGCCTGCGCCTTGCTGCTACCTCCATATACACCTACATACACATCGATATATGTATCAAGCTGCAATCGGTCATTTTAAACGCATTGTAAATCCACTTACACGGTCATACTTACACGGATATATATATATATATATACACACACACACACTTACAGATACACACTTACATGGACACCGAGCTCACAGCGAGGTCACGCTCCAACTCGCTGCACCCTATTTGTATAGATGGGTTTGCACTAAACGACCATGGGAGCTTCCTGACCCACCAAGCTCACTGTTAGGTTATATATATATATATATATATATATCACAGCTTTGCAAAACTAACGTATATATATGCATCTTAAGTCTCTGGCGACTCCATCGCCTCCCTTTCAATTCTCTTTAATAATATATTATATTAATAATTTAATATTTATACATATACTCACCCATATAGCATGCAACTGGAACCGTGGAGGCTAAGTTTCCATCCCATTTCACTCCCCCTAGACGCTATCATGACCTCCTGCCAATTTTTCCCTTTCAATTGTCTTTCTCCCTCATCTCTTCCCAACCACAGCGTTTGACTTTTGCTAGCTAGGGACACGCACACACACATATGTATTAGTTGAGGTGGCAGCTCGTGGAAGTCTCTTCATCCCTACTTTCCTTGCTTTTATAACACACATGATATGTTTATTAAGTTAATATAATATGAGATTAACATAATATGCATTAACTTAAATTAATACCTACAATTAATATACTATATCATCACATATACGCACATCAGCCACTTCACTTTAAGGAGTGCGATTTTGTTCACCCCCTTTAACGGGGGTGAACATCACCCTCACAATTTTGTGAGGGTGAAAAAGTAATAGAATGGCATTCAATTTTTTTATGCTATTTCGTTGCTTTTTTCACCCTCACAGTTTTTGTGAGGGTGATGTTCACCCCCGTTAAAGGGGGTGAACAAAATTGCACTCTACTTTAAGATCTCACTTGCCTTATTTTATTATTTTTATTATTTTAAATATATCTCATATAACACATCAATTATTATATTAATATTTTTTTTTTTACATCCTCAAATATTTTATAATGACTTCAAATACCAAAATTAATAATTAATATTTATCTCCAAATTTTGAGATATTATAAGTTTAAAGGAGCTAACAATTGAAATTTAAAAATTGAAATGTTAAATCAAAATAATAACCGATTGATTTTTGTCTCTTGTTAAAGTAGCATGTTCATATCAAAAAATCCTTCGCATTTTTTAAACTTTTCTAATTGCTCATCAATTTTGAGTCTTGTTTCAATATCTTAATACATCTTTTCTATTGTCTTGTACAAACCAACTTTAACTTCCATATTTGCATTAAAAAACTGATCATATTGAAACCTTAAAAAAATGCAATACAAGTAAGAAACAATAAAGCATATACAAGAATTTATTGATTATAGGAAATATGATTTTAAAAACTCACTTGGGATTAAAAAAATATCTCGCTGTATGGAGTGGCCTATGAAGTTGCAAATCTCATCTTATGTCAATAATGTTCCAAATGCGCTCATACTTTATCTTTTGATGGTTGAAATTTTGTGTAATTTTCTCATTTGCCCTCTCCATCGCTTCATATATGTATCCCATTTCTAGTTTCACATCCCCATCAACAAGTCTTAAAACTTTAACAGGTGGACTTACACACTTTAAGCAATACTTGACCGATTTCCAAAACTTGTCGTTGGATAACAAGATTGCTCCCACTTTAATTGCATTCGCCTTAAAAATGTAATGACTTTTAGCCCATTCTTCCAATGCAAAGATAGCCCTAAGAGGAATCTTGTTTTCCTTAAACCTTCTCAATGTAAGAAATGATAGTGGCAAACCTTGTAACTCCTAGCCTCTTCAACTCCCTCTTCTTAAAGAACTTCCTAAACATGCTAAGGACTCAAGTATATTTATAAATGTATACACAAAATTTTTTAGCTTTCTTTATTGTATATGTGAAAATAGGTAACCCACCTATATCATGTAAAATCAAATCAATGCAATGTGCTGCACAATGAGACCAAAATAATTTTTTTTCTTTTCTCCATCAACAAATCATCCGCAGCTATGTAGGCCGAAGCACTATCAATCACCACTTGAACAACATTTTCCTCCCCAATTTCCTCCACCAATGAATCAAGCAACTGAAATAACTTTTGTGCATCTTTTATAACATTTGAAGTGTCAATAGATTTAAGAAAAATTGTTCCACTTGGACTATTCACCAAAAAGTTTGTAAAAGACCTACTTTTCTTATTCATCCACCCATGCGACATCAAAGTACAACCGGTCATTTTCCACTCCTTTTTATACTTCTCTAGCATTGAGTTTACATTGTCAACTTCGTTCTTCAAAAATGTAACCCTAGCCTCAACATATTCACCAACTGCTTCCATCATTGAAGCAAAAAAATGACATTTTACCAAAATGAAAGGCAATGCATGTCCATAAAAAAATCTACAAATGCTATGAACAACGGGCTCTCTTTTCTTAACCATTGTATTTAAAGTTTATTGTTTTTCTTTCCCTTTAGTGACAAAGACACCCATACTAGTTTTTGTTTTTCCTCCTACCATTTGATCTTCTTTCTCTTCTTCTTGGAAATATTCTTTTTCATTCACTTTTTGTCTTTCCAATTCTCCTAAGATTTGAATACAAAGTTTCCTCACATTATCTGGATATTGTGTACAAGGAACCACATTATCATGATATGATCACCCACAAAATAGTGTTTCATTTGATTTATCCATCCCCATCTTTCAAGTCCACAATAATTGCACTTTAAGTTTATTTTATTTCCATTAGTCCGAGAGCAATATTCTCAGGTAAGATCATTATTCTTTGTTGTAGATCCTTTTTTTTATCTTGACACCATATTCAACGAGAAAGAAAGCAATATTCTTCTTCTAACATTGAAAAAAAAAACATAAAGTCAAAATTTTGAAATAAAAAATAATAAAACAACATAAAAGAAAAAAAAAGTAGAACAAATTTGAACAAACAACAAAACCTAATAGAAAAAATCAAAAGAAAAAAAAAGACACAGCAACCAGCACTGTATTGCAACAGTAAGAAAACATACAAAATAAATTAAAACAATAAAAGTTAACAACTACAAAATAGGTTTTCTGATAACCCCAAAGTCAACAAAAATAAGTGGTGCTCGTACCTGGAAGTAAGCATAAGTGGTTGAGGCTAGGGATGGCAATTGCAATCGAAATCGTGGGGAATCGAATCGAAACTGAATCGGTCAACACAATTAAAAATTGTTTGATTGGGTAATGGTTTGATTTAGAAAAAAATCGAACACTGTTTTAATGGGTATGGTTTGGTTATGGTTTTCACTAAATTCAAATCAAAAGTCGAATCGAAATTGAACCGAATATGTGGGTAATCAAACTAAACCGAACCAAACATACATATATATAATAGATATTTATTTATTTAATATATTATATATACACATAATATATATATATATTTACTACTACATTTTTGTACAAGTATTTTAACTAAATCATTACAAATATAAAAAATATTTAACATTTATAAAGTAATTAACAAATAAAAATAAAACTTAATCTTAAATTATTTTATTTTTATCAATCAAATAATTATATCCAACAAGTTTGAAGTTAATTTGTAACTTTATGCAAGAAGAAGGTAACTTTATTAGAATTTGTCTTTGTTTGTTGTGAAGTTATCAAAATTTTTTATTAATATTATTTGCAAGAGTTTGTCTTTGTTTGTTGGTATGGATCAAAATAAAAAAATCATGGTTAAAACCAAAACCGAATAATTTGGTTATGGTTTTTAATTTTTAAAATCAATAGGTAATGGTTTGATTTTTGTTTTAGTAGTTTAAGTTTGATTTGGTTATGATTTTGGTAAAAACCGAAACCAAACCGAATCACATGTGCAGTGCCTAAGTGCCCATACCTGCGATCTCTTTGTTAGCACGTGAGCCTTATGCCCATAAGGTATCAAGCACATGAAAAATTATGATATTGTTTTCAACAATGAAAAATGGTTTGACTAGAGATGTGGCTATAGAAAATCGAGAACAAGGTGGACACCTTCAACACTCGTCAAGACTCCCAAGCTGGATTTTCTCTAGGAATAGGCATAGAATAAAAGCAATGGTTTTAAGCAAGCGTAGTCTTCTTCTTAGGACTCGTATGATCTCGGATAAAGCAAAGAAGAAGAAGAAGAAGAAAGCAACGCACCTTGAACAGAACCTGAAGTCTCGTGGTCGCAGCTCTCAAGTCTCGCCTTTGCTCATGTTGTTTTATCTCATGCTCATATGCAGCGTTTTTTCTTCTATGTTTTAGCTTTCCAACTTCCCAGCTCCTAACGTTTCAAGTATTGTCGTTTCACTTCATCTCTATTTCAGTTTTGTGATTCATTTGATTCACTTGATTCATTCGATTCTACTGATTCTATGCCCATTTTTTCGATTCATGGTTGATTCTTAGGGTTTTTCAATTCGCTCTATAAATTCGACTTGATTTCTCTTTGAATCGAGCTAAATCGTGCAATTCACATCGTGAATTGCACGATTCTAACTATTGTGAGTCAATCAATGAAAGTTGAATACAAATCATTGGGATAACATAAGTGGTCAACCAGAGGCATTCAAGTGTTGAGTATATACCAAGGTTGCATATTTGAATTTTAGACAGTACACTATCACCTTTGCTATAAGGGGGGCCAAAGGCACGGGTCTTCGACCCTGACTTACCTACCGCAACTGATTACGCTATTTAATCGATTGCCCGTGATTTATAGGGAGAGCATGATCATCCGATAGAAGGTTGTATCAAGATTCCTCAATTTTCACATTAAAAAAAAAAATGAGTAGAATATAACGGCCAACACTGTTCATACAATACAATAAGAAACGGAGAATAACTTATTAAAATTTGGTTGAGTTCGAGCATCGATCAGGTGACCATCTCATAGTTCACCTTCCCTATGAGAGAACCCCCGTTGTCTTCTTGCCGCAATGTTTCGGCCATTTTCTGATTTTGATTCTTCCCAAGAAGACGAGCCACTTTTCTTCCTCTTCTTATGGTATGATAGAGAAGGAACTATAACTTATTAGGAAGCTCCTCATATTTAGCTTTCTTCGGGACCTAACTTAATACTTTATTAATATAATAATTTGTCCTTCATGTCGGGTCCCAGACCACATGCGCAGGGCATCCCAACAAGAAAGTCTATGCATTTAAAAAAAATAATAATCTCTGAGACAAACAGTTATTGTGATTTTTTTTTTGTTTATAAACTATGGTATTTTTTTTTTCAAATCATGCTTCTAAACGCAGCAGCTTTGAAGAATGTGTGTGGCTTCACCTTTAGAAAATTTTCTATAGTTCAGTTGACGATGTAGAGAAACAAGAAAGTGCCCTTACCCAGAGATTTCTTATCTCTTCTTTGTTTTTGGTCTAAAATAAATATCTCATTTCATTAGGCAATAAAAAATAATTCTCCTATGTGCATGGGAAACAAGACAACCAATTAATATTACTGTCGCTAAAATATAAATAAGAGGAAAAAAACAAAATAAAGTAGCATCCGCAAAGGGGTCTTCCAGTTAAAACATCATCATTAATAATGCAAACAATAAACAAACACAACAGAAGAAACCAATCCATGCCTGTGGACTATGGTAATGAGTGGGCATCCACCCAACCTTTCTAAATTTAGATTTAGAATATATTTATTTCAACGATGATGGGGAAGACTTGATATATATTATATTTATTCATAAATTCACTTAAATTTTTTTTTAAGGAGGAATCAATCATCACGGTTAACGTGCCTTCTCGACCTTAACGCAACCCACATATTCACCCTTTGCTAGCTTTCGACTATTATATCCTCTTACAATTTAAAAATCTCATGATTTTGGAGAATTTTGTCTGATAATGTTAAAAGGATGATCTTGTCAAAACTTTTGCTCAAGCTTTTAATGTATATAAATGGCATCGTCTGAACAAGTAGTTCTCTCGTACATCTTAATTTATATAAATTTTCTATTATTTATCTTAACTCTTTCCTAAATATTAACTTAATTGTCGAAATTTATACAAGAAACAAAAGTCCTGCTGTATGTATCTGGACACCTCACACACTTGGTAATGCTCTCCAACAACATCAAATGATATCTAAAATATTGATAAGAGTACGCAAATAGGGTTGTGGAGATAAGAATTTATTGGATCAAAGCTGCAAACGACGTTATTTTGCAAGAGGTTCGGATGGTCTTTTGGCAACCATCATTGGCTATCCAAAATGCTGTCGTTTTGGACCCATGATTTGGAGGGCCAAAACAGCAACCATCCCCTGCTGTTTCATCAAGGCTTGCACGATCTCTTTGTCGCTTAACCTGCTATTATCCTGTTCATTGATGTGGCCTTCATACGATTCAATTCTCACCTTTATTTTCCATTATTTATCCTCTACAGTGTCTCGAGATCGTGAGCAACACAATCTCCGATTTGAGTTACCTTTTAGGGTTTGCCTTCATTCTCTGCTACGACTTGCTCTCTATATAGTTTCATATCTATGTTTTTCTCTCTTCTAATCTATATACATGTGGTTTTAAGGCATTTTTTATTAGAGAGTTGTTTGTTTGTATAGTGAGTATCTGAGAGTGAGATTTGTACATTGAGACTGTAATCATCTCTTTCGATAGTGGAGTGAGCTCTCCCTGCTAGAGCTCAATGTGTATGTAGCCTCGATTTATAGGTGAACCACAATAAAAATTGTTTGCATTTATTCTTGTATTATTTTTCATTATGTTTCATCCAAGTCTTACTGTTTGTTATGTGAGACTCTATTTTCTAGGTTCTATTTATGTGTTTCTGACCGAATCTTGTCTCAACCCAATAGATTCTCTACCCATTGCTACCTTAATGTAGTTCTCTCTCTCTCTCTCTATATATATATATATTATTTTGTCTAATAATATATAATTAAAAATTAAAATAAATTCAAATCAAACATATTATTACAAACTTTGAAACTTAGCTAATTTAGGTCCTTCTTGCCTCTCACTCTCACCATCTACCAACTAAGGTGGTATTTTTTTTTTATTCTTTAATGTATTAAAATAATTTAAAATTTGCAGTTGTCGCTCTTTAGCTTTTTATTTGCATTAATATCAGATTCCTCTCTTATTAGATTATTGTGTAATTATTTAAATAATAAAAATAAATTTATTAAAATAAAATATATTTGGCACAAGGACAGAGAGTTAAAACAAGTACTTTGAAGATACAAAAATAGGGACACCCAGAAGTTGATCTAGCTAGGTGATCTCCATCGCCTGTGGCCTCCAACCTCAAAGCACACCCACTCGTACCACCTCCATCACGTTGGACCAAGAAATCGCCTAATTAGCGCCTGGATTAGCCACTAAAGCTTCATTAGCGAAGCTTCATTGGTGAGAGACGGAAAGGATGAAATCGAGGAGATAGAGGAGACAGAGGAGGCCAAAAAAGGCCAAACACTGGAGGAGAAAGGGAAGAAATGAAACAGGAGAGATTATATGTTGATTATCGATCGACAAAACAATTCTTTTGTCTAATTTATTTACATCCTAGAATCTTCTGACTAATTAGATAAATGGTCATACAGAGAAGCCATGCATGCGTGATACATTAGTTAAAGGCATTGGAAGAAGAATAATTAATAAAGCCACCCTGGAGATGATGTAGACTAGATATTTGTTGTTTTGATAGTTGAAATGCAGCCAAATCTTGCTATTATCTTATTCAAGGCGATGCTATCTCGCTCAATGAGCTTACTTTAGAGAGATTTACAGAGAGGGAATAAAAAGACAAAATTAGTCTATTCACTTTGTAAATTTACAAAGTGGATCATTGCCCCTACCCTTGCTTCTCTCCTCTCCCCTTCCATGACCGTTAACTTAGGCTCGTCTCGCCACTGCGCCTCCGTCGCCTTGCCGCCTTTGTCTCTGTCGCCTCACTATCATCGTTGCCTCGTCTCGCCCGATCATCGCTAAAGATGCAATGACGATCAGGCGAGGCGAGGCGGTGATGGCAGCCAGACAACAGAGATGAGGGCGACGAGGCGACGGAGGCACAGTGATAAAGCTAGGGCAGCGGCCATGAAAAGGGAGAGAGAGGCAGGGACAAGGCAAATCCATGAAAAAAGAAGGAGAGAGAGGCGTGGGGACAAAATTATCTTTTTGCCCTTTTCTATCATCCCATTGGTTTTCTAGCATTTTTCCTTGCTCAATAAATTGTTTCGTCAGGTAGTCCTTGGCTATACTTGAAAGAATCATTTTGCAATAGGGGGTATTAATTAAGGAAAGTCAACCACTTTAAGAAAAGAAGATCATCGGTATTAATGCAAGAAGCAAGCTGCAATTGTAACTGGGACCTAGTAAACCTAGTACAATTAATGGACTTCGCACTTAAATGACAATAAATAGGCTTGATTTGCTTTCAGTTGAAAGCTATGTTTGCCCACATCAATTACTGCGCAAAGCAGCAAAATAAAAAACTAGAGACTACGATGTTCAAGAAACCTATTTATTTAAATATTACAAACATCACTTTACTTGTTATCTTATTCTTTGAAGTATAACCACAGTTGTTATTGTTATTATTATTATTATTATTCTTGAAAAGCGACAATTAATTAATATACGATTTTCATCGTTACAAACATAAAAAAGACCATTTATCGAGAAGGATGTCAAGGATTTGCCTCTTTTATGTTTTATAATGTTTGTTGGTTTAGTTGGTGTTATTGTTGGCTGGCTCAAGTATACGGTTTTGTCACTGGGGTCGTCTTTCGAGTACTTGGTCTTAGCATGACTCTGTACATATATATCCGGTATTTTGAATATTTTTTATTTAAATATTCAAAATTTTTATTATTTCAAAAATAACCATGAATTATATAATTTCAACTCAATTGCATACCTAAATTTTTTATTATTTTAATTATACTTCTGAATTCATTATTTTTAACAAATTTATCGAGATGTATAATTGATTCAAAATTATATAATTCAATAGTATATTTGAAATAATAAAAAACGGTTCAGATATGCAATTAACTCGAAATTACAACTTCAAGAATATTTTTAAAATAACAAAAAATTAAAGTATGTAAATAGAAAAAAAAAAACATACACCTACAAGATTAAAATATATATTTTGCCTATATATCCCCTTGAAAGAGTAATTTGGAAGAATGCTTTGTGATGATGTTAGGAAGTTGGGACTTGATGTAGTGCTTGACGATTTCTTCTAAACTCGGGGCTTTTGTCTCTCGAGATAAACTTTGACAGTCATGCTAATGTTCGATAATCAGAAAAGGAGCAAAGAAGGGCAGTGACGAGAAAAATAATAGTAAATGCTTATCTTTCACTAGAAAATTTAGGATATTTATAGCCCACACAGTGATAGTCTGAGCGTGATTCCCACCAGGGTCGGCTCAAGACATAGGCTGAGCTCTCAATTTTTTGGAACCCCCAAAAGATATAGCAATTGTTGGTTAGGGCCCCAAAAAATACAGGTTAGCAGCCACTCTCACCAAGACGTGCAAGCAGTGTGCCACTATAGTCCCACGCAATCAATGTAGAGGGCCACAAAATTTATTATGGCCTAAGACCCCATTAAACCTTGGGCCAACCCTGATTCCCACTAAAACCTTACTTGAGATGTGATCCCCAAGTATGGCCAAGGCATAGTGCCAAGCTGTTAAGCCATGCTAGTGGAGCAATGCTCTCTGATGATTGAGGCGTTGGATTCTGCCTCGTGGCAAATTTAGATGCTCTCGAAATGGCTTTTGAGATGGATTGTAAAGAATGAGCCACATGTCAATTTCTTATCAGTCCATGTGTCTCTTCTAGATTGGTCCACGCATTGCTTTGGAGTTGGCTTGTAGCTTATTTAATTACCTCCATCACTTGTCGTTCACTCCTATAGTTGCATATATTTAGGTGGAGTGTTTCAAGTTCGTCTTTTCTTCTTCTATTTCTAGATACTCTTTTTTTTTTTTTTCTTTTCATTTTTCATTTCAATGGATGCTTCGAATCATGCCACATCATTGTATTAGGAAGAAAAATGAGAACGATCGCAATGATTCACCTCTTTTCTTATTCCTTATAAGCTAACCCTCATGAAAAAAGAAAAAATGAGCCTAAAATACTTTTTTACTTGAGCAAACTTAGCCATAAGTGTGGGAGACAAGTGATGAGGTAATTAACCCACCAACCAACCTCAAAGCAACATGTGAACCAATCTAAAAGGAACACATGGACCAATAAAAAAATTAATGCATGGCTTTATCTTAACAATCTGACATAAAGGTCACTTGGGAATCATCCAAACTTGCCATGCGGCAAAACCCCATGCCTCGGTCATTAGAGGGTATAAACTCCACCAACATGGCTCAACGTCCTGGCACCATGCCTTGGTCGTATCTTGGGGTTACATCCCAAGTAAGGTCCTTAGTAGAAATCATGCTCAAATCATCATTCTGTGAGTTTTAAAAGCCTTAAATCTTTCGGAGTAAGTAGCCATTTACCACCACCCTTCTCACCCCTCTTGGTACGTTCTCTCATTATCACACACTAACTTGACCGTTGGGGTTTTCACCCCAAGGGATAAAGCCCGAAGTTAGCAGAAAATGAGCAAGTCTTGCATTGGGTCCCAACTTCTCAACAATATCACTTTGAACTTTTAGTTCTCTACCTAGCAACACACAAGTTTTCTTTCACGTCAAAGCTTTCTTTTTGTTTTTAACATCTTGTTACATATTTTATGTTCGAGTGAACTTCATGTACATATCTACTAAAAAAAATATCAAAGCACAAAGACACTATCAAGGGAAAAAATAAATACATAAAGAAACAATTCAATTATAGTCACATCATCCTTATTTTCTTGTTTCCAAGCCAACGATGAAAAATTTGGGAATATAATCATTTTTACAATTTTTTTCTCATTTTTCAAACTAGGAAACATAATATTCTTTCTTTTTTTTTTTTTTTAACATTGCAAAGCTAAAGTAAATTTCTAAAACTCCTATTTAGGATCAATTTTTTCCCCAAATTTCATTTTTTTTCAAGCAAAAGAATCTTGTTGTCAATGTAAAATGGGTAAATTATTCAAACATCCCTTGTGGGTTGATTCATTTGCATAGACACTTTCTATACTTCAAAATTGGTCTAAAAACTCGTGTTTTCAATTCGTTGCATACACACCTTGTTTGTCAATTTTAAGATAGGAAATTGTCTTTTATAAGTTAAAATAACATAATTTTGCATTGCATAACATTAATTAAATTATTTAAATTAAAATTAATTTTAAATAAAAAATGAAAAAAGATCGCTACTTGGAACACATGAGTTTCGATTGACAGAGCTCCCCCACCGATGATGGGTTCCACAAAACCTTTCATAGGCAAGTTCTCTGGAACAGGGAAAGACAGTGTAACCACCAATACTTCTACCTCTTAATTTGAAATAATTAAAGAAATTGAAGAGTTAATTATTTGAGTTGAGAGAAAAATAGCTTTGGGCAATAAAGAGGGTAAAGTGACATGTTCGTCTAATTGCGAGGTGAGGAAGTGTCGTTGGATGGTCATGGTTGAGTAAAGGGTGGTAAAAGTAGAATTTTGGAGAAATATTTTCAAAGTTCCAAAACTAGATGGAGAAGTTTTGAAGCCAAGGGGTTAGTAAGTTGGGGCGGAGGAAATTTTAGAAACCAAGGCTTAAAGTTTTGAAATAAAACTCTGGAAAGGGCAATTTCAAAACTAAAGAAGCATGAGCCCTAAAATTGAAAAATATCAAACAACAACAATTTGACTGAAAATGCAAATGGCGGCTCATTTCTTGGAGTTTAGCTCCAAAATTTTAAACATAGCTCTCCCAAAATATTTTCAACATATTGGTAGTGTTGGATTAAAATAAATTATTTAATTGAGGGTTAAAATTAGGATTAAAGTGACTAATTTTCACAAGAGTTCATGACTAAGAATTGAGAGTGAAACTTAGTGGCTAAGGTGAGCCAAACTCACTAATCTTGGGTGAAAACCTAACCCAAGAGAGACTATTTTTGTGCATGGAAGGCTTGACGTATTTGGAGAGGAGAGAAAGAGAGAAATTTACGAGCAGAGCTTGAAATGATAAGGGGGACTACTTTGTGATCTACCCAACTGCAGAGGCCACAAAAAAAGCCTGCAAAGATGATTTTTGAGCTTTAAGAGGGTACAATATCCCTTGCCAAGTTAGGAATAGGCTAGAGATAAATCTATTAGACATCAAAGACATTTCTACTTGTCGGATTTATAATTCCTAATGAGGCCCAAGGTTATGTGACGAGTTCTCGAGTTTACCTTCATAAGTTTCGGCCCATGATTGAAGTATCATCCAAAGTACTACTCATTGGCAGCCCATTTAGAAGTCAGGCCATAAGCCCTTAGTTAGGCCTTTGGAGAAGAAATGGGCTAAACCCATTTGCTCAAGGTTTAAGGAAGCCCAATAAGCCCAAGCTCATTCTCGATTTACATTGCCCTAGGATTGTCATATAAAAGGGTTATTTCTTCTTTGTTGCCCTTATTGACGATCGATCCTCTCTTTCCCATTATTCGGTCGATTGTTTCCTCTGATGGCCAATCTTCATGAGTCTCTCATTCCTTTCTCGATCCAATCCCTCTTTCCATGGCAGTGGTCTTCCTTTTCTTGCAAATCCCTTGTTTGATCCATTGGTGATCCCTATTTATATTATTCAGTAACATTCTCTAAGGTAAGCTTTCAATCTACAATTGTTCATTCCATCTTCTTTGTGAGGGGTTCTCTTTATTCCTTGGTGGATCGTTTTGGTGAGTGGTCTTGGGTGGTTTTGGTGAGAGGTGTCAATCGGCCGAGAGGGCTTGAGCGACTTAGGGGGATTTGGTTCTTGGGGATTTGGGGTTTTTTTGTGATTTGGTGGCCTTATTTGATTAGCGTTACTTAAGTAGTACTTTCTAGACAAATAGAGATCTGAGCCTTGAATCGTTTTTCAATCCGATCAATAGGGAATTCTATGTTTATGTTTTTCTTGTTCTTGTTTTCAATATTCTGGTTTTGATTTCTATCAGTACTAACCCTCTATTTTGTAGTATTTTTTCCGCAACACTACCTTTGGGTATTTTGCTGCCCTAAGAGAGTAAGACAAAAAAATGAAGAAGTTTGAAGAGTTTTGGAGTTTAACCACTAATTTGGGTCCCCTCTTGATAAGGCAAGGAGGATTTAGGTTTGGGTTTTGAGTTAGAGTTGGTTATCAATGAAACGTAATAGTTCATGTGTTTCCATTATCTTTAATGTGACTTTAAGGGATGGAAAGTCATTGATTTGATGGTATTTGGCTTCCAAACTCATCCTTGATTCCTATTTTATTGTTTCATAGCATGAATCTCATGGCATGTGTT
Source organism: Diospyros kaki (assembly GCA_036245055.1). NCBI lineage: Eukaryota > Viridiplantae > Streptophyta > Magnoliopsida > Ericales > Ebenaceae > Diospyros > Diospyros kaki. Next base: position 31,856,809 of record BSEG01000003.1, read on the forward strand.
GATGCTAAATGTGTTGTATTGTCGTTACTTCAATATATATGCATGTCATAAGGCATTGGTTATGCATTTAGGGTTCAATGATGAAAATTGACGAAAATACCTGAGTAAGGGCAATCATCAACGAGAGATTGATGCAAGAAAAATCTTTAAACAAGATGGGGTCATAGAAGTCATATCTTTGAAGTTGGGAGTCTCTAGTTGATAAAGACTTGGTTATGGATCTTGCATTTTCATAGTTTGTGTGCTTTGAACTTATTGAGCTTTAAACTCATGGTTGCATCTTCATCATTTCAAAGATTCATGAGAAAACTATAAATGGCGAAGCTCCTTAACAAAAGTTCATGAGAAAACTATAAATGGCGAAGCTCCTTAACAAACCATCATCTCACTATTTTATGTATTAGGAAAACCCTTGTTTGTTGGCACTTGTGTTTTGTAATCAAATATAAGAACTCATGTGGTCAAGGGTGAGACTACCCTCTGATTTTAGAGTTATGTAGGCAATCATCTCACTATTATATGCACTAGGAAAACCCTTTTGTAGTTGAGTGTGATTTTGTGTACCCCCTTTAATGGGGGTGCACATCACCCCCTATCAATTTGGGGGGTAAAAAAGTCATTTGGGGGGGTGTCTTTCCCCAATCCATTTCCTTTTCTCCTTTCTTTTCTCTTCCCTTGCTCTCGCTGCCTTCCTTCTGCCGGCGACCCTCTTGTCGTCTTCTTCTCACTGTTGCCTTCTCCGTCATCGCTTCACAGCCACTTTGCCTTGCCTCACTGACCACCGTTGTATCCTCTTTCTCCACGGCGAGGCTAGGCAAGGCAGCGACGGCAGTAGAAAGGCGATAAAAGGCTTGCTGGAGAAGAAAAGAAAATGAGAGAGAGAGAGAGAGGAAAAAGGAAATAGGAGAGGAGAAAGATGGGGGGTGACATGCACCACCGTTAAAAGGGGTGCACAAAATTGCACTTTCTCTGTAATTGCTTATAATCGCTTAAAAAGGGTGCTTGGACACGATCTTAGTACTTTGTAGTTTTTTGTTGATTTAATAAAAAAAAACTATGGATTTCTACGTATTAATCATATTCATTAAGCAATTTTAATGATTCAATATTGTATCAAATTATTAAAGGTCATTAGAAAAGGGTTTGAGTGAAAACAAGGCCCAAAAAAAAAAATGAATGTTTTTTGGCAAAAACAAAGGAAAATAGATATTCTTGGCAGTTTATTTCGAAACATGCAAAAGCTTCAAAACCTCCGAGTCAATGTTTCAAAATTTGTCATGGCATTGAAATCTCACTTCCTGGAATTATAAGTTTCAAAATATGAAGGGTTGATTTTGAAACTTGTCGTCTCAAGGGGACTAGCTAGTTTAAAAACAAATTAAGGAACTAAGTTACGAAACATACCTCATTTCACTTAAATATGAAATTTGCAAGTACTTCAATAAAAGGGATCAATTCATGTTTTTGGATTGAAGACTAGGACACCCATAAACGTTATTTACAAAATAAAAAAAAATGAAAATTAGCAAAAATCAATATGATTGGGTGGTCAATTAAGGAATCACGAGATTTTCTACAAGAATTAGTAGTTTTGTAGTGTAACTTGATCTGACGCTAAAAACATGAAAATTTTGATTTAGTAGAAAAATGCACATTTTTTATTTTATTATTGAAAATAAATGACAAATTCTACAAGTAGTTACATAAAGAATCCTAAAACCCCAATCAAGAAGAAGAAGAGGACAAAGATTTGTTGCCAATCTAACAACTAAGAATCTATTGCAATTATCACTCCAATGCAATGAACCCGACTAAGTTTGATCTTTGAGCCCAAATTGACCCTTGATTTGGATTCTATATAGAACATATCCATCTTCTTGCACAATTGAATTCCACCTTGGTGCTTCAAGCCTTCTTTTCTACGCGTTCTCTCTCTACGTCAATTTCTTTGGAACCCATTGTCGGCAGGTCATCCATCAAGACCCATTGTCCATGGGTTGATTCTTTTTTATTTTATTTACAATTTAATTAATTAATGTTACATGATACAAAATTACATTATTTTGACTTATAATATACCACATCAACCCTTAAAATTGAGATACTTGAGATTATGAATTTGATTTTATCTTCGTGCAGAACTATATCAATTGTGCTTATATGAAGGGTTAGGGCCTGTTCTCTTTGACTTTTTCGGGCCATTTTTTGTTTTCAATTTTTCAAAACACCAAAAATATGTTCTCTTTATTATTTTCAAAAACACGTTTTCAAAAACAAGGAAAAAAATTGTGAAGGAAATAGAAAACAGAAAAAAAAATGTTTTGGCTATTTTCAGCCAAAATACAGTAAAAATTGAAAACGCGGAAAACGCGCCTCACGCACTCCCTCTTCCTTCTCCCTTCCAAGCTCCACTATCTCTTCCAACAAGCAACAAAGATCTTCCACCACCACTGCCATCGCCCTCCATGCCACCGCTCACCACCAACATCATCGGCACCGCCATCGCCACAACTGCCATCGCCCTCCACGCCAAGATCCGCCACCAACACCATCGCCACTGCCCTCCATGCCAAGATCCACATCCTCCACCGCCATCGCCATCGCTCGCCACCGACACCACCGCTACTCCCAGATCCGCCATCACCGCCATCGTTATCGCCCGCCACTGCCCTCCACTCCCAGATTCACCACCGCCACCACCATCACCATCATCGCCACTGCCATCGCCCGCCACCGCCCAGATTTACCACCGCCAGTCGTCTCTTCTGCCCTTTGCCATTTCTTCCTTCAGCTTCGACCATTTCTTCCCTGCCGTTTCTTCCTTCAGCTTCGGCCATTCTTCCCTGCCATTTCTTCTGCCTCCACACGCCCAAAATATGTATTATGATTTATGGATTATGGTTTTTGTTATTAATTTCTCTTTTCAATAATATTTTTAAAATTTTATATAAACTTTTTCTTTTGCTATTTTATGATTTATAATTTTTTTTAATATTTATGTTGTGGGTAATCTAAATTTTAAAATTAATGTCAAATTTTAATTTGTAAGTAAAAATAATTATTAGTTGAGTTAAATTAAAAATGACTTTAAAAAATATTTTGTAATTTTAATACATTATTATATATGATTAAATCATTAGTTATTTTTGGTATTATATTTTAAATTCTTTAAATTAAATTTATAATTTATTAATAAATATTTATAATTTACTTTGAATCAAATTTATTAAATAAAATATTCTTTCTCAAAATCTCGAAGAGAACGCATTTTCTAATTTTTAATTTTGAGAAATATATTTTCAGAATGGTAAAAAGAACGCATTTTCAATAATCTCAAAACAGATACTCAAAACACAAAAGTAAAAATGAATTTAAAACTCAAAAGTCAAAACTAAAACAGAGAACACCATCTTATGCTCTAAGTTTCAGCCTATAATTCACCTAAGCTGAAGAGCAAGTAAATCATAAGTTTATAAAAAAGGTAAGACAATTCAAGCTAAAAACTTACTATGTATTGAGGATGGCAAAGGCGACGAAGAAGGATAGTGAAGTCAATAGAGGCGAACGCAACTGACAATGTTGACGAAAAGGGAGACAAACAATGGCCATGACAACAAAGGCAAGTGGGACGATTGAGATTTGAGGAAAATGGAGACAAAATGATGATATGAAAACAAAAATTATTTCATCTTTTTGTCTGACTCAGGGATAAAATTTGAGACAATTTTAACAGTATTCCATCTCTAAGACTATTTCTATTGAAATATTAATTTAATAATTAAATTTTAATAATTATTTACAAAATTATAAATAAATTTATCAATATATTTACAATTAAGACCATTTCAACATGATCATGAATCTTTAATTAAATCTATTCCTAAGCTATATTAATCAACTTATTCACAAATTAAATTTTACTAAATTCAAATTTAATTTATTTATAAAATAAGTACAAATTTAAAATTAAGATTAATTCATTTATTTAACGAACAAATTTAAACATCAAGTTGCTCCCAACAGCTTAGCTCATTTGTAATGTAAAAAAAGTCTTCACAAAATAGAAATAAAATTATATAAAAACAAAAAAGATTTATCTTCAAAGTATCTTTACTATAATTTTTATCTTTTTCATAATATATATGTGTGTGTATATACATTCTTTATAGAAATTGCGTGGGGGCCTGTCATTCAAATCAATCGCGGTCGTCAAATGGCCCGCCTTTTTCCAGAGAAAATTAATTATAAGATTTCAAGAATTGTCACATTCGTTGGCGTCAAAACTCCACCCACCCACCCACCCGGCTGAAAACAGATCGGTGACAAGCGACTTCACCTCCAATTCCACATCAATTGCAATCATAGATCTGATTTTTACAAATTAAAGAAAGCCCCCTTGAAATGGAATCATAACCATTAATAACAAAGTATTCCAGGCCTGCCGAAGTTCATATCATCGCCAGGATCAAAATGTAGCTGTCTTCAGATACCAAAGGTTTCGGAAAGGTTATATATATGTATATATGTGCGTGTGTGCGCGCGTGTGCAAAGGTTTGGCAGTGATTCAGGTTCCTGTCGAACCACCAGTTGCAGCCAACTTCCCAAATGGAAAGGAAATTCCCTCTTGGGAATGGATTCAATGGGCAGAAATATTAGCAAACTTTACAAGAGGGTTATTCATCCAACAAGTATGTAGGATATAGAAAAGATGGAGAAAAGAGAAGAATCCATGGGAGATTAAGGGAGCCAATGAAGAATCTAATAAGTTGGTTTTTTCTGGTTTTAGAGTTAGATTGTGAGAAAAGTGATACGAACAGAATTCAAGACTGTTTCCCTGTTGGTTTTCTATTTCATATCTAGGTTCAAATTTCATGGGGAAAAGTAGATTGTTGTACGAAAAAGCATAGTTCGGCGAGAGAGAACGCTTTATAACCAAGTTTTTGTCTAGCAACGATGTAAATTACTGATCTCGCCTACCTAATGAGTAAGACACGTGATCATTGTAGTTGACAATGATGTCAACCACAACCGCCCCCCCCCCCCCTCTTTGAACAACAAATACCGATAGTGATCCAAAGCCGATTCCAAGTAGAAGAATGGACAAGGGGCTCTAGCTTATCACCAACTCATCAGGAGATAAAAGTGCGTGCTTCTCTCATTTACCCTAATGAAGTTATATCATCTTTGGCATAGCTACGAGGAAAGATGGAAGTTAACATGAGACTCCCAATTCCTAACATGCAACAGATAAGAGTCATCTTTCACAACACAACTCAGCCAGGTCTTATCCAAAGTTCCTAAATAAAGCTAATAACGCACATCGAATTGATTCTAAGACATCTGTCTTGAAATGTTAGCAATTTGAAATTGCATACCCTTCAATGAGGGAATTGTTGCAATGAGAATAATTTAAAAAAAAAAAAAGTGGTATCAAGCATCAAAAAGCCAACAAAAGAAAACATACTCTTCTATTTCTTTGTCTCTCATTTATCCTCTAAAAGAATATGTACATGGATGATCTAAAGAGATCCTTCAACAAGATTATCTAAAAAAGTCCAAATCTAAGTTCAGAGCATACGAAAGAGCCAGAAAATTTAAGTTTAAGGCTTCCTAGAGAAGCCTAGACGGAGAGAAAAAAGATACGGACAGAACATACCATCCTCTCTTCATTCCCATGAAGACGCAGAAGACTCACCCCAAGATATGCAGCCAAGGCTCCAGCTTGTTGCCAATTTTTACCGGTCTCTCTGGATTCCCGCTAGCAAGCAACTTCTCTCTGTGTCAAATTTATTCTCCACACAACCGCTCATACGGAGATAAGACCATCTGCTTCAAATTTGGCAAGAACCGGCCAATCTATGAATGAAATTGCAACCCAACAATTATATAATGGAATTAACAACATTAATCAAGATCTAATTTATGGGAAGTTCCACGTTTCTCCACTTCAGAAACGCGGGCAAAATTCATAACAGGGGAATCACAAGACGTTGCTATTGTCTTTCTCTCTTTTTGCTTTTTTCAAGGATCATATCACTCAAAATTTAAGTTGTTTATCTATTCATCCGCCTTAAAATGCAGCAAAATAGACATACAAACACAAACAAAAGGGAAGTTCTAAAATGCAAAGGGACAAATTTGATACGGCCACAATTTGCAAGAGGATTTTTTTCTTTCCTCGCGTCCCTTCTTTTGGATATATATCTGCAGGAGAAAGGGAGAAAAGCCAGTAGTTGAACTGGGAATCACAAAACAAGTACATGAAAGTATTTGATTTCATTTAACTGGCATCGCATTGCCAAACAGTAACAAAAGGTACACATGATCAACCAACATCTTAAGCTTAACCTAAGCATTACATCGAGGATAAATTTACTTACTAAAGAATAATCATACAGAATAATTTGATGAGAGAGAGAGAGGCATACCCTTTTCTCTTTCTCTTTACTCAGTATCCGAAGGCAAATAAGAAGTATTCGACAGCAATGTTGAAGGATCCTGCGACAACTGTGAAGCATCCAAAAGCAAGGGTGATGAATCATGCGAAGGGGCCGCCGCCGCCGATTCTTCAGCTATGAGGTTCTGCAAGCCGGGCTTCAATTCGCGGTTATAGAACTCTTCGTACTCGCCTCTATCCCCTGCTTTCTTCTTCACCTCAACCATTCTCAACGACGGCGTTAACTCAAATATCTCCGCTGCAATCGTCAATGGCCCCTTTACTCCTTCCCTCGAACCCTCCAAACTCACTCTGAAATCCTTCTTCCTCACCGTGAAGCTCACAACCTTTGCAATCTCCTCCAATTTGGATACGATCTTCGACACCGGCGCGCCCGAAATAAACCTTCCCCCTTCCCCTCCCTCGTCGAACAATCCCGACAAATCGAATCCAGGCGAAAACGATATGATATCGAACGCATTCAGACTCGCTGGCCGGGGCAGAGTAGCGAGACGCCGCCGGGACTCGACTTCCGAATCGGATTCGGACAATGACTGGTCGGACTCGGAGCCCGCGTCGTCCACGACGTCGGGAACGCTGCACAATTTGTCGTCCTCGATATAGAATTTGATATGCTTGAACCCCTTTTTGAACCATTTATTCTTCATTATCTCCGGAATCGTGATCCGGGTTTCCGGGTTCGTATCCAGAAGACGGGTCAGCAACCGGACCAATTCCGGCGAGAACCAACGCGGGCATCGGAATTCGCCTTTATAGATCTTTTTATACATAAACATGATGTTCTGATCGTGGAATGGTAAATACCCCGCCATCAACACGAAGAGTATGACGCCGCACGACCAGATATCGACTTTGGCTGCGTCGTAGCCCTTCCGGGCGAGAACCTCCGGGGCGACGTACGCTGGCGTGCCGCAGAACGTGTGGAACAGCCCGTCATGGGGGATTTGCTCAGAGACGGCGCTGAGGCCGAAGTCCGAGACCTTGAGGTCGCCGTTCTCGTCGAGGAGAAGATTCTCCGGCTTCAGATCGCGGTGGTAGACGCCGCGGGCGTGGCAGAACCCGACGGCGGAGATGAGTTGCTGGAAGTACTTCCTGGCGACCTCCTCCTTGAGCCGGCCCTTGGCGACCTTGTTGAAGAGCTCACCGCCCTTCACGAACTCCATCACGAAGAAGATCTTGGTCTTCGTGGCCATGACCTCGAAGAGCTGCACGATGTTGGGGTGCCGGACGCGGCGGAGGATCGAGATCTCGCGCTTGATATGCGCAATCAAGCCGACTTTCAGAATCTTCTCTTTATCGATGATCTTGATCGCTACGTCCTCCCCGGTTTGCACGTTCCGAGCGTGGTAGACCTTCGCGAAGGTTCCGTGGCCGAGGAGCTTCCCGATCTCGTAGCGGCCGAGGAGGAGAGCTTGAGCCTCCTTCTTGGTCTTCTGCGAGCTGGGGGCTGCGGCGGCGGGTTTTTCCGCCATTGGTGGAAGAATCTGGAGCTTGGAAACCCTAGTTGAGGCGGTGGAGAGGCGGTAGCTCCGCCATCAAGAATGGGTTGTTCAAAAGCTGTGGCTCTTTTATTTTGGCTTTTGGGTGGGGTGTGTGATTAAAAGAACGTTAGCTTAGTGGAGTTGAGGGGTATTTATAGGGAAGGGGGGAGATAACGGAGAGTTAGACGGAGAGGGGGGTGGCTTCCGTGAGCCAGCTGTTCAGGACAAGGGCAATGATTGGGAACGCGGCGCGTCCTGTATAGGCAGTAGTAATTAGAATAATGTTATTTTTACACCATTATATAGTTTAAAGTGTATATAATGATATTTTTATACTATTATATATACCTTAAGTTATTCAATAATATAAAAATAATCAAAATATTTCTAAGTCTCATTGTGAGGTACAATAAGACAGAGTGAGGTGCGAGATATTTTAGTCATTTTAATATTATTGTGTAGCTAAATATATACACAATAGTATAAGAATAATTAAGTAATAAAACCAAAATCAATGTAACCTCTATTATTATTATTATTATTTTTATGATGGTAGTCATAAAGAGAGGTAAGTGTGAGTCACGTGAGCGTACATGATACATTCGTACGCCTAGGTCTAGGTCTAGGTCTAGGTGTTTGTGTTGAGACCAGGAAGAAGATGCCACTCCCCATCGCGACACGCACCGTGACCTCACGGATTACCCTCTTCTTGTGTAAGTGTCGTTCTACTTGATTGGCTTCCCCTCTGTGTTTTAAAAATCGAATCAAATTGGAAGACCGGAGTTCACACTTACCTATTCCCGTTGGAATTCCATTTGATTGTTTGAAATATATTTGAGTAAATTATTTTTTGGGAATTTTTCTATCGTTACAGCACTTTTTCTTCCATTTAAAAAAAAAACTAGGAAAATCTCCTCTGCCTTTTAAAATCACGGTGGTAAACAGTTATTTTTCATATAATAATTACTTTTTCTTCTATTTGAGTAAATTATTTTTCTACCTTCTTTTAGTGAATTAAAAAAAAATGCCATCAATGGTCGACCAGGCCATACAATAGAGGTCATTGCACGGCTAAGCTATGGTTGGTTTCTTTTTCTTAAAAAAAAAAATATGTGTGTATGCTAAAACTAGTTAGGGATGAGTAATCTCCATCTCCTTTAAATTAGACATCTCATCAAAACCTTTGAAACAAAACACATAAAAATCTACCAAGTCAACTTATAAATCCTTGAAGTCGTTAATGGCATTGACTTCCAAGTCTTGGCCATGGTCCCCAACAAGTCCCTTCCCAAAATCTTTCTTAACTAATTATTTATCGACATATAGATTCAACATTGTCTTTTTAACACTATCAAATTCAAATACGATATCATTTAATTAGAAATGAAATTCTCAAATAGGATACGTTTTGATTGAGTGCATTATTTTTTGAATTTTGATTTGATTTGGAGGTTGATTTAGTCACTCAGTCCTTATTCCCTCTAAAAATTGAAATAATCACTCTCATCCCTTATAATTCACCCTTCTCACAATGCAATAATTTTATATTACGGATAAGAATATTTGGAATGTTATTGTTTAGTGTAACGTTTAAATTAAGGTTTGATTTGGAGTATAATCAACATTGTTCATGAAATTAAAATACAATCAAATAGAATCAAGATGATATATTTATCAAAATAATTAATATAAGCTTCAGTTTAAAAATACAGTGGTTTGTTTGATTCTTTTTAAAATACAATGACCCATTTAATATCCTAGCTAGCTAAAAAATAAAAATCAAACCTCAATTAGTTCAACTAAAAAATAAAATTTTCTTTTAAGCTTGAACTCTATTAATTTCCAATTTAATTAATTTCATTTAGTGAATAAGTTTAATTTTAAGACGACGGTGTCATTCGTTCTTATAATTTGATTAAGATTTAACATAACATTTATTTTTTTGTAATTTATTTTTATTTCATAAAATTTACCAGTACTATTTTTAGCATAAGGGTAAATTATCAAAAATTAATATTAAACTTTAACAATATTTTTAATTTTAGATTGAAGTTTTAATTTTTAATAATCATATATATTAAACTCATTAGAAGAGAAGAGACATTGATTAATTAATTTCAAAGGGCGGTTCCTGAAAACACACAAAATTTGACTCTTCCACATCCCATTATCGTGTGTTGAATGGGCAAATTGAAGCCCGAAAAGGCTAAGAAACCACAAAAAAGATGGAAAAGTCAGCCCCCAAGCAGCCAATATTGGTGCGTTCTTCCACGAAATTGGGCTGTCATTGGTCGTCATTCACTCATCCACGCACACATATATAATATTGGAAGCTAATGGCTTGACGAACGCCTTTACGTACCTGCGTTTCCCACACGAACATTTTATATAGAGAGTTGTACGTAGGTTCGTTCCACTCGGAACAGAAGAAGAATTAAAAACAATAAGCAGGTGGGTTACAGATCAGTTAAGGTAGAGATATTCTTTTGTCCATCCAAACATTCTAGGATCATCGGAGACAGCTATTCCATTGGTGTCAATAATGGATGGATCATTCAAGGAAGCTCCACATACGTATATGCCTGTCTCTTGCTAATTCACATACGAGCATTAATTAGAGACCACCAACTATATTTATATATATGTGTGTGTGTGTGTGGGTGTCTCTGCAATATGCGACCGTTGAAATGGGAGTGGTCGTTTAGTGACAATAGCTGTTTGAAAATCACTTTACTAGTTTAAGAGTTCTTAATCTCCTTAATATTTGGGTAATTCATGTCATATAGTGAGTGCACCCAGAGGGAAAAAAATAAATTATTAATAAGGCATTAGTAATAGTACGGCATGAGGTTGGGTTGGTATACTAGGACAAAATGCATGTAACATCCTACATCGAATGATAAGAAGAACTTCAACAAGCAGGGACGGACCTAAGCAGGTGAGATGGGCTGGGTTGGCAGGTGGGATGGGATGGGCTAGGTAAAATTAAAGGTAGGCTAGACTAAATTAAGGGTGGACTATTACTAAAAAGTTAACAAATTTGTATTACAAAAAAAAAATTCTTGTGGGCTACCCTGGGCTTCAGCCCAGGGCAGCTCACTACTGTATTCGCCCCTGTGAACAAGTAACACTGATGGATTTATGCGAACTTTCTAGAAGGTCACCCATCTTTGAGTTTTTCCAGCTTAAGCATGCTTAATTTGAGAATTTTTTGTCTACATTCAGTCCAAAAGATATTTAGTTGGTGTTGTTTCATTCTTTACTTATTTTCGATATATACTACTCTTCTATAGACTCCTTGGGGTATTACAATGCAGTATATCTTAGTCTTGTTCTTCATAAAGTGTCCTTAATTTAGATAGTTTCTTACTCATACTTTTATTTATCAAAAAAACAAAAAAGGTAAAAAAGGGCAGCAAATGTCAAAGTTTGTAACTTGGTGATAAGAAGATTTTGAAAATATATAATCTTGTGAGTCTAAAATTGTGCATTAAATTTTCATTGAATGATTTTGAGCTATAATGTATGAGTGTAGATAAGAGATCTAGTTAATAATGCACTTAACGATATAAAAAAATACGAGTTCAATAATCATATTTCGAACTAGTAGATCTACTTTATCATAGGTCCATTAGACCTAATTTTTGCATCGACATGATGAGAGATTAAAGGGTTAATGGTGGGATCAAAATTGAACTGTGATGTATTTTGTCAAATATGTAATAGTTAAAACTAAGATATGAAAAATTGAAATAAAATTAATCCATGAAATATAATACTTAATATTTTTAGAAATATATTAAGTGACATATTGTTTTACAATTAAAAAAGTGTGGGCATTAATATTAACTCAAATTTATGATGAAAATAAAATAAAATTCAAGATGAAGTCAGATATTTAAATTATATGTGTTAATTATATTAATTATATTTGACTTATTCTCCTTTTAGCCTTTCTTCTAAAGGAATTCGATTTGGTCTTATTTTCTCCCATTGTTTATATATTTTGAGACGTGCTTACATGGGAGGAGGAGTATGTAATGTAATTAAATGAGAGTCTACGCAACAAAAGCTGGCAATATACCACTAATTTACGTACGTTTATAATTATAAAACTCTGAACAAATCAAAAGATATCTAATAGAATACATATTTGATGTGCCTTACAAAAATACTTGAAAGATTAAGTTTCAATTGTATTTATTAAATTTTAATTTGATTATAAATTTTATTTTATCAATCACTTTTATTATGATTATGTTGACTGTAAAATTATTATAATACATATCATTCTTTAAAATATTTTATTTTCTTTTTATTTTATTATGCCTCTTTTAGCTTGCTTGCTTTTTTTTTTAATTTAATGGGTAATGTTAAATATTTAATTATATAGTAAATATATTTATAACACATTTATTTAATTTAAAATAATTTTATCAATCGATGATAATAACATCGTATTTTAAAATGTTTCATGAATCAATTAAATTATTTTAAAATTAAAAATAAGATCCATTTACTATGCTTTAATTCTTATTACTAAAATAATTATTAACATTATGCATAATTAATGAGTCTCATGGGTTGAAAGAAATCAAAATTGAAGTGGTGCAGTAATTAAGGGAAATAAATAGTTTAGTTTTACAGCTATATATTTTCTAGTGTGACAATGCAGTGAGTGATACGTCATCCCGTAGTACATCATTTAATGCATTTTTTTACTTAATTTTTATTATCTAATCTTGGAATCTTAAAATGGTGGAAGTGGGAGCCTACTACTTTATATTAAAATGGTGCAATTGTCAGCTGTCCTATAAAGGTGCAGCTGTCAAATCTTTGGGAGCAAAGCCAACAATTCAAGCTTATGTTCCCATTTTAGACAAATTTACCCACTATTTATTAAACTTGCCAATGCCACTTGCTTGGTGGCGGGAGCAATCAAGTAATTTGCTTGTTTTAATCAATCTAAGGACATGATATCATTAATGAAGTCTTAAATTACAAATTATATAATTACGAATAATCAGTTTATGTAAAAAAAAAAAAAAAATCAACATAGTTTGAAAAATCTTGGATGTGAAAAAGATATAATCGATAATTTATAGGCCAAACTCATATTTTATTCTTTTAATTTTAAATTTGATCTATTGAATACTTAATCTTTATAATTTAAACATAATTATCTAAATTAATTTATAATAGTACGTGAGTTGCACATAAGTGAGTTGGAAAGAAAATAAAAAAAGAACTGATTGAACCAATCATTCTTTACAGTTTCCTCTTTCGTCTTTGAGCATTGTCTTTGCTTCTGTCTCATGTCTCTCGTCAAGTCGAACAAAAGAATCGAGTTTCCCATCAGACATCGTCGTCTTGAACAATCTTGACCCTTCATCTTTGCTCCAACTAGTGACTAGCAAATTGCGATTGAGTCCTTATTCCCTTTTCTCTTTGCTATGATCGGCGACTCGTGAGTCGCAATCGATCCATCCTTTCTTTTTCGTTTTACTCTGACCGACAATCTGCAGCTAACCCACAATTTTTCATCATCTTTGTTTCGATTTATAACCTATAGTCTGTGTATATAAGTGTGTATATGTATATGCATATCAATTTGGATATATATATATTTTAATTTTTTAATCAAATATTTAGTCATTGTTCACGTGATTAATGTCACATCTATTATACGTTCAATGTTGATTAGATAATTACTTAGTCAATAGGTATAAATTATAAAAATTAAGTATTAAATATATCAAATTTGAAATTCAAAAAGATGGTAAGTTTTTCATGTAAAGTTGAAGAAAAAAAATATGAGTTGACGCTTAATTTATGTCATAATATAATGATAGTCTAGTTTTTAAAATTTAAAATAAATTAGGTGTAATTATTAACAAAAAAAAATTTTAAATTCAACCTAAAACCAAGATCAAGCTTTTAAAGTCTGATTTTTTTAATAATTGACCCTAATAAACTAATCTTGCACAATACATTATTATATTTGTTAAAAATTTTAAAATCCTGACAACCTTAAATGCATTCAATCGTACGGACACCTTTAAGGCATGTAGGCTCTCCATCAAACTTTTGCAACTAAATAAATAGGTCTTAGACCATGAGGTATTTAATTTTAAATCATGAATATGATAACGCAGAAAATCAAATAGTTTGGCATGATCTTACATGCATGATTTTTCCTCTATTATACTACCAATATTCATATCATCAAAATGAAAATACCATTAACGTAGCATTTGCTAAAATAAATAAAATAAAAAATATTAAGATAAAGTTAAAATATTTTTTGAATCTGAAATAATCAAGATAAAACTGAGAAATATTTCAAAATTTTTATCAAATTGTTTGTTAAATTTTTTAGAATGTACTAGAGGACACAATCATCATTTTTTTCTTATTTGTAAGAATCAAAATATGTTTATCTTAAAAAGAGAAAAATAAATATATTTAAAAAAATTAAGATAAGAAATCACATAAGATATATATTTTTTTTTCAAGAATCACCATATAAGTTTAACAAATACGTTGAAAAGGATAAACATTCGAAATACTTCTCATATCTAACTTTTTTCATCTTATATATTAGTTAACAAACACTATCTAAATATAAATATATATATGACCATCCACTTACACTTACACGTGCAAACAAATGTATATACATATACCTAATGATTAATATCATTATCAGGTAACATTTGTTAAAATTAACAAGATAAAAGAGCATCAAGATAAGATCAGAATGATTTTCGGACCAAAATAAGAAATAGTCAAGATAAGACTGAGAAGTATTTCAAGATTTTTATCAAACTATTTGTTAAATTTTTTAAAATGCACTAAGGAACACAAACGCCATTTTTTTTTATCTGTAAGAATCAAGATATGCTTATCTTGAAATGAATGAAAGATAAACATATTTTAAAAAATCAAGATAAGAAGTTACATAATTTCTTTTTCAAAAATCACTAGATAAGTTTAACAAATACAATAAAAATAACAAATATTTAGAATATTTTTTATATCTGATATTTTTCACTTCATATCTTAATTAACAAATATTATTTTAAAAAATATCAGTGTCTCCATAATCAGTGGGGTAATCTTTGCCAAAAATCAGGACTCAATTATTGAATCCCATCAAAACACATGAGACTAATCACCTTGATTTATTTGTTCATCTATAAGGACAACATCAATCGTACATAAGGATAACTGATGTGGCGATAGATTCAAGGTATTAGGGCCCAAATAAAGCTAAAATCCAACTCTCCGGGAGAAGTTTCAAACTAAACTTATAAATATCACGAGGATAAGTGATGTGGTGATAGATTCAAAGGGATTAGGGCCCAAATAAAGCTAAAATCCAACTTTCTGGGAGAAGTTTCAAACTAAACTTATAAATATCACAACGTCTATTAAGGGAATTCTTCTCCAATTCCTCTGTTCCCTCAATTTTTTTTTTCTCTTACAGTTTCTTTTCTTCTTAACATTTCAGTTACATTTTTACATCATTTCTTTCTATGATTACCTTTTCTTTTAGCTCTTCAATTATATTGGCTTGAGCATCAAAAACACTTCGAGAATGCCCTTAGCAATTCTAACCTTTGTTTTGCAAATCTAGCAAGAAGACTTATTTATTATACCCATCATATTACTTTTCATCAATTGAACATTGATAGTGCAATTTTCAGCATTATTATTAATGTTAGTGATGTGTGCCCTAATATTAGATTTAGATGATGTCTAATAGATTTGTAATAAATATATTTGATATATCTTTATATATATTAATTAAAAGACAAGTGTGTCTTCATTCATAAATTTTCCAATTTATTATATGAATGAGTCCATAGATTTCTTATATGAATCTTATTTTTAAAGTGTTAAGAATGCGTGACGAGATTCTCTAGTAACATGATTTTTGGTCTTTAAATAAATCAGATGAGAATTTTAATTAGTCAAGTATGGACTATCATAAAGTTTACTTCCCTTATCAGTATAAGTTACTAATGTTAAGAATGATGAATCATATACCATGACATGAGAATGTCTCTAGTAAACTCGCGGGTGATTGTTGGAAAATAATGCACTGAATGTGACACTAATGACTCACCACATGACATTGTGGATAATAGTTATGTCGTATAGTTGCGATAGTCTAATTGGTTCTTATATATACTTGAACTGACATTGTTGTCTTGGATCTTGCTGTGCGAGATTTACTAATATCATGAACCATCCAATTATGAGATAGGGACGTTTATCTATATGGTTCCGTATTCCTAGTATATGGAGATAGGTGTTTAGGAATAGGATCTGTCACTCTTGTGGTTATTGATAAGGTGATTGTCTTATGTGGTCTATTATTAGTGTGATAGGACAATCATTGGATAAGATAGATTAATTGTTTAGGAAAGGTATTTCTTGATGTGTCATCTAATCACGTTGATAAAATCTTACACATAATTATTAAGTTTATGAGTTTAATTTCATGACTCTCACTCAGTCAAGACGTTAGGTAATTGAAGAATTATAACACATGGGTAATCGTCAACTGTAATAGGCTCACTTGAAGTTAGACTTCATTATCTTTTATATTGTCCTAGACCACTGCTAGTCCATTCCTAGGAACTCTCAAATCATCACCGGAATATAAAAAGATTCTGGTAATGGGTCAAGCAATATTGGCTGGTGCCAAATGGATTTTGGTGATATCTGTTTGTTGGCAGATAGTGAACCTTAAAAGTTACACACCATATAGTGTTGCATCTAATATTAGCACTATGTATCCATTATCTCTCGAATATGTCATTAACTGCTAATGATAGCAGTATGTTAATAGTTAACGTGTTGGAACACAAAGAGTCGACTGCCTTAATGTAAGTAGTCGACTAGCTTGTGGTTGGGAGTCAACTCTCGATGCTGCCTCAACCCTCCTCAGTGCAATCCATGTGGAATTCAATTGGAGGGTAAGGTGGTGGTGGGCGACAAAGTGATTTTGGATGTGAGGAAGAGTTACATAAGGTTTTTTTGACTTTTGTTTGCTTGCTTTGTTGTTCATTTCCTATCTTTTTTTGTTTCTATTTCCAATTAATTAACAGAGCGTGAGTTTCATGCGTTGTGAGACACACAGGTGTCGGTGATTCAAAATCCTCATTGTAACGCCCCACTTTTTCCAAGCGTGCGTTAATTCGAGATTTCGAGAAAATTTAAATCAAACACCACGTAATTACCTCGATGGCCATATTTTCCTTGTTTCCCGACAATCTCGATCGTACCTTCTTAGTATAACATCACTCAATAAATAACTAAGACAGGTATCATCAATCACATCAGCGGAAGCAAGATCGTAACCTCAAATATATACATATAATGGACAAATTCTTTTACAACAATTGAATTGATGTTTCACATGAAAATATATTACATGATCTCTAAACATCATAAACAGGACCTACGAAAACCAAACGTAACTGTTACATCCTGATGGCATTCTTCCTTTGTCGTCACAGCTTTCACCTGGAACGTTTGAATATTCCAGGGACATAGTCCAAATTAGATGCTGAATCATCTAAGTGAGAGTTCAAAAACGTTTTCATGAATGTATGCAGAAATCATGTACACAAAATCGATAAATCTCAACATGCACCAGCCTAAAGAGAATCCCACACAGCATTTAACCCTAACCGGGGAAAACGCAATCTCTCTAAAGGCGACACAACCAAATCGACCCATTGGCAACCCAATCCCGCTTAGGAGGGACAACCTCGACACATGAACCCAGGAACCACCCCGCGGTCATTGTCAGGCTTTACGCTCCCACTCAAAAGCGGTCCAAAACATAACCCTAGCCCCGAGAGTGTCACAACAGCACTGTCCATGGAATCGCCGTCACCTAGGCATTAATGCTACCGCTCAAAGGATCCTGGGGTGGTGTCCACTCGCAGCCCCGCCACTTGAGCCATCAACCGGGGTGGTGTCCACTCGCAGCCCCGCCACTTGGGTCCCGTAGGGTGAAGTCCGTCTCAGCCCCGTCCCAAGTGATCACCAAACATTAATCCTAGGTACGCATTCCCGAGTACTGCCACTCTAGGCCACGTCACAGGTCAACAACCCACATAAACGTCACAAACCAGCCAATGGTCGAAAAATCATAACATGCATCACTTAAACTCATAACATGCGTCATCAATACTTAAATCAACGTTTAATGCACATGTAAACAACCATTTAGACAATTCATCACAAAACCGAGCATGGAAACCATTTACATGTCAAAACCGAGTTTGGGGAGAACACTCACAGTGAAACCATTCATATGCTATTTGAAATCTTTTGGACCGAACAACTCACAGTAATCAATTTTTAGAGAAGAACTACTCACCTTTAGACGGCTTTCCGATCGTCAGGCGCAGTCAGCCTCGATTTGCGTGCCTGTCTCAATCTGCATGCCTGGCCTCGTTTTTCGCACGTGACGCTCTTGTACTTCGACCTCGAGTCTCACCGATACCTTAGTCATCACATTTATTCAAAATTACATCAATATCTATTTTTTCTAATTTTCCATAATTTCTTCCTATTTTCTATATATTTCTCCTCAAAAATTCTAATAAATGCCTACTCAACATTTTTCCTTGATTTCTCTTCATAATAATTCATAATTAGTAAATTCCTATCTCCCAAAAATTTCTAAGGATTTTATAATTCCTTTTCCTATTTTTCCTAAGCCTTATTCACTTTGAAAATTACAAAATAACCATTTCCTCAAACAATTTTCTAAATTTTATTGCATCAAAATTCATAAAATAATTTTCTAAACATAATAAAAAAAATTTCAAAAATACCTGGATCGTCACGCGCCCTCACGCGCGGCGCGTGGGCTGCTTGGCTTGGGCTGGCGCGTGCCAGTCACGCGCCAGTCGTCTTCAACCTTAGGCCGGTCTCCGGCGACTGCTCCGATGGCCGAACTTCGGGTACCGCCTGGAAGCCCTCTTCAAGTCGATCGCGATGCCACCGGTTTCAGGCCGAAAGGCCACCGGAAAGTCGATTAAAAATCGAGTTGCAGGTCGGCGGTGGCGGTCCGCCTAGGGCTTTTCGGCCACCTTCGAAACTCCCTCGAATCTGCTCCAAAACGCCTCAAACCGATGCCAAATTGATCCTTACCTCATGGAGACCAAAAGCCCTCTATAAAATCTCCAAGATTCACTCGAATTTGAGCTCGATTTGGTGCTTCTTTCTCGGCCGAACCCTCGGCTATTTATAGCCCAAAAACGACCCCACGTGGCTCGATCTCCGGCCAATGCTTTCCCCTCACGCCACCAGGACACCCTAGGCCACCCCCTTGACAAGACTTGACGGCCAAATGGCCGGATTTTCCGGCCAAATCGTGCGGCCAGATTTGCTTCTCTGTGCAATTTTCTGAAAATTGCACTTTAGCCCCCTGAAGTTTTCTTTTTGCATTTTGGCCCCTTTTCTCAAGCCCCTGATCTTTCTAACACTTTCACTAAGACCCTTAAGGTTAATAATTCTCATTTCACCCTTGAAACATTCGAAAATTTGCTGTTTAGACCTCCCTCGGGCATTTTTAGAAAATTACACTTTGGCCCGACTGATTTATTTGACCTCAAATCCACCCGATTCAACCCGAAACCACTTAAGGGTTGTTCTACACATCGAATACTATTCTATGACATTCTCCGTTGACTTTTTGGACGTCGTTTACAACGATTCGGTAATACGACCTAAACGGGCAGCTGTATTTTGCTGTACCGAAAACTGTTCCCGATCTTCTTCCTTTCATCACTAAAAATCATAATTTTAATTGCTTGTCGATACTATACCATTTTCTCGGGCAATCTCGGGTCCGAGGTACTCCCGTTGGCTAATTTGGTCGTTCAAAGCTAGGTTAGTGTGCCCTAAAGTCTCATTTTTCTCAAAATTCCAATTTTGCCCTTTATCAAATATCATTTTATCTTCAAAAATTTTCTCGGGTGTTACACTCATGCTAGCATGGGAAGATGTGCACAAAGTAGTATCAGATTACACGTTAGGTGTGAATAGACTAGGCACTCTATACAATGAGGATGATTTAGTTTCAATACAAAAACAATTTCTATATTCCATTTGCCTTTTGGCAGCAAGTATGTCTTTATTGTATTTCATGCGATGAAATAACGTATTGCTTAAATTTTTAAGTTATGTATGGTGTGTATATTTATAGCTTTAGCTTTGTCTGTCTAATACACAAAATTTTTAATTTTACCTACACCATCGTGCATGAATTCCATCAGTGATATCAAATCCTTAGCTAGATATTTAATGCATATACGTGATTATATGTGTCAAAATTTGTGATATGGAAGGCATTTAATGGCTATAGGGTTATTAATTTTGACTGTGCATACAAGAGAGTCGATTGCCACATGTAGGTAGCCGACTCCTAGTAGCACATAGTCGACTCTGCATACAGGTTAATGCTAGTCAACTCCCTTGAAGTTGTAATCGACTCTCACTAACTATAAAGTCTAGACAATATACTCTACATGCCTAGATGTTGTTGGTTGTGTTTTCACATTAGACAACTACATGAGAGTGTCAAGTGTGCGTTTATGATTGCTAGTTGCAATTTTTGATATATGCATAATTGAATGTTTTCAAAAATGTTTTGAAGTAGCGAAATAAATATTCAAGATTAACATGAGTTTGATGTGAATGAATAAATATTACTGAAGGTTTGTATTTATTTAATCAATATATAATAATTTATTCATTTGATTATCTATTGAGGCATAAAACTTAAGTAACTTCCTTTAATTTTTATTTTACAAATGTGTGTGCCAGGATGTATATATATATATTTTTTTATTTTTTTCAGTTGGATATTTAGTTATTATTCACGTGTTTAATGACACATCTATTATACATTTAATATTAACTAGATAATTATATAGTCAATAATTATAAATTATAAAAATTAAATATTAAATAGATCAAATTTGAACTTCAAGGAGTGACACGGAGAAAATATGGGTTAGCCCATAATTTATATCAAAATGTAATGATAGTCTAGTTTTTAAAATTAAAAATAAATTAGGTGTAGTCATTAAAAAATTAAAAATTCAACCTAAAACCAAAAACAAGCTTTTAAAGTCTGATTTTGTTTAATAATTGACCCTAATAAAATAATAAACTAATCTGGAACAAGACATTATTATATTTATTAATAGTTTTAAAAATCTGACAACCTTAAATACATTAAATCATACGGATACCTTAAAGGCATGTGCCTCTCCTTTAAACTATTGCACGAAATAAATAGGTCTTAGACCATCAGGTATTTAATTTTAAATCATGCATATGATAACGCAGAAAATCAAATGGTTTGGTATGATCTTACATGCATGCTTTTTCCTCCTATTATACTACCAATATTCATATCATCAAAATGAATATATGCCATTAAATATATATGGCCATCCACTCACACGTGCAAGCGATTAATATCATTATTCATTTAAAAAATATCTCCATGATCAATGGGGTAAATTTTTGCAAAAAATTGAGAAATTTGCTATTGAATCTCATCAAAGCACATGAGATTAATCACTTTGATTTACTGGTTTATCTAGAAAAGAACATCATATGTTACACAATGATAAGTGACGTTGCGATTAGATTCAAAAGATTAAGATCTAAAAAAAGTTTAGATTCAAGTCATGAAGAGAAATTATAAACTAAACATATCAATATCACGAATATGCCATTCAAAACTTTGAGGAGTTCATTATTAGGAGATTATTTCATGGATCGTGCTACATGTACAAATAAAATGATAGCTCTGATGATCGAATCGGACTTCATCATTGATCATCAAAACATTGCAGGCAAGAGAAGCCCAGGCTTGCTTCATGAAGCTCTCTTGGGCTTCATTTGTGAATGAAGTGCTATCGAGCTTGTAGGATGAAACCCGAGACTTTATCTAGAGGCAACAGTGATAAATTGGATGATGGCATTTTTGTCATTTATCGCCTTCGATTATCCTTTCTATAACTTAGTTATTTGTACAAGTAGAGTTTTCCTTGTTCCATAGATCCTCCTCGAATCATGGTACCATCATAGTTTAACAAAATTGGCCTTTTTAATAGTGTGTTTTGTGCAAGTTTTTTGAAATTAAGATCAAAAGCAACAACTATAAATTCCAAGATGAAACCAATGTTGTGATATATTTTTGGGTAATTATTTCCACAAGCTTTCTTCGTATATATACACCCATCGAAACTCATAGCCTAATAAGCAAACATCATGAGAACTAAAATACTTGTAGTGCTTCTGGTGGTGCATTTGTTTCTCCTTCTATGGCATTGTGATTACCAAACTCAAGACTTGAGAGACCGAATTAATGTTCCATGGAGATTGCCTTTGGCTAGACATTGTGTTTGGTACATATATACTCCTTTATTTCATTGACAATACTGCACGCGTAAATGATTGATATTGCTGATTATATTTTGTAGGATTAATCTACTTTGCCTGAAAGATATACAGAGTGAGTTATCGAAAGAGGGCAAAAAGACTAAAATGCCCTTACTCACTTTGCAAATTTACAAAATGTGCCACTGTCTATTATTTTCTTCTCTCTCTTCTCAAGGTCGCCGATGTAACTGCCACTCGCCACTACTTTTGCCTCATCGCCTTGCCACCGTGGCCTTAATGCCATCGCCTCGTCTTGTCGACAAGAATACAGTGGTGGTATGGAAGACGAAGCAATGACAGCAAGGCTATGATAGCGAGAAGACGAGGCAAAGGCAACAGCAAGTTGACGATTACATCGGTGGCCATAAAAAGGGAGAGGAGAGAGCAGCAGATAGTGGCACATTTTATAAATTTGTAAAGTGGACGAGGGCAGTTTAGTCTTTTTGTCCCATTCGATAACCTATTCTGTTAATCTCTTGAAGAAAGTAGCACGGCCCTATTTTGTAAACTCTCCCACATAATTGATATTACCAAATTTACCATTGGTTCCAGAATACATAATAAACAACCCTGTAATTGGACCCTTTTTTCAATCCTCTCGAGTCTCTCCAATTCTCTTGACATCTTAACTCCTATTCTTCTCTCAAAACTTTATTTTTGGTCTTTTCTATGTTTGGTCAATAAAACAACGTCAAAATTAACCTATGGAAGCATGAATTTCACTCTTGCCAGAACTAAAATAAGATGAACTAAACACAAGGGCGCCTGGTTTAGTATTAACAAGGACTGGTTTTGGGTCCCATTTAAAGACCAAGACAGCAGTAGTCACAACATAACAGAACACAACACAATATCATGGGTGCGGATGAATATTTATGTTGTTACAATGCTACTTTGGGTTTTAGAAAACAAAAGGAACAAAAGGAATAAATTCCCATGTCAAGGGTCACGGCCAGATTGTTTATGACTGGAACCGGTTTGATTTTTGGACTAAAACAGTGGGTATTTTGGGTTGAAATGGTTGTTGTATTATGGTTATAAAATGGTTTAATGAGTAAAAATCGGTTTAAAGTTGCCAAATGCCGCTGTTTTGCTAAAAGATTAGAGAAAAAATTGACAATTTTTGGTGATTCTAGAATGACTCTAAGCTTATTAAAATGTGGATTAGTCTCAAGATAGAATGAAATACCCAAAAAAAGAAAAAAAGAAAAAAAAAGAGGATAAAAATCTGGGGGACAAAATATTCAAATCTGTAATTTGGGCTAAGTTTTAAATAAAAGGCTGGCCTGGCCTTCAATTAGGCCCAAGTTAATTTTAATGAAGGCCCAAATATTTGTTCATATTATGCCCAATTTGGACTCCTAATGGACTTGGAGAATTTTTAATGAAAACGGCCCAATTGCTTTATTTAATGGTCTAAACTCTCGACCCAAGTTAGGGGTTAACATGAGTGATTCATTGTTGACTTATGTTACCAATTAATTAAACCTAATCAAGTTTATTTTGTTGAAAATAAAGGATTCGACATGTGGGGTCACAAATGTATTTTTTAAAAATGTAATACTATCTTAAAGTTTACTCAGTTAAAAGTCATCTATAAAGTTTAATTTTGAACTATTGGGTATTAAATTGTCATAGAATTAATGTGTTGAGACAAGATTTGTATTTCTAAATTGTGAGGTGCCAATTTAAAAATACTGAAAGTTGTTAACTACCTAATTTAATTACAAATAATAGGTCATGGTCCCTAATTGAACATTAGTTTTCCTTTCTCTCTGCATTCCCATCAACAAGGAAAAACTCCCAGAAATTACATATCAATTCGAAGATTAAAACCCGTTTTGATCAATCACAATAATAGATAGAGGTACGCTTCTGCCTATTATTTTATTTATTCTTGATGATTTAATATAAATATTTTTGAAATTTGGGTGATAGTTTTTCACAAAAGTTTATTTCTACCCAACAAGTAATATTAGAGTCCCTTTTTATGCTGAATAATTGAGAATCGTATTATTTTTTTATCCATGATTTACTTTTAGTGTTATGGTATTTGAGTTCTTTTTGGATATATCAGTTTTTTAAAATAAAATTTTTAGATTCAGGAACGGCACAAGCCTTTGGCCGGGTCGATAAGGAAAAGTCGTGGCATTAAGAAAAGCAAAGTCGTGGTCATCTGGCCATGGCGTTCAGGCTTCCTAAGGAAGGAAACCCCTAGGGTTTCCAAACACGGGCCCATGAGGCTCGTGAAGGTTTTGGGATGTAGGCTAAGCATGCGGCAAATTAATTAATTAATTAAATTTATTAAATTAATTTAAAATAGTTTTTTTATTTTATTAATTAGTTTTTCATCATTTTTCTTTTAAAAAAAACTATTTTAAAGAAATAAGGAACTGAGGGGGGCTAGTGTAGGATTCAAGATGTGTTTGACCCGACCCGATCTAGTCCTAAATCGATCAATAGTCAACCTAGTCAACGTTTATCATTGACTTTGACCTTTTTTTTTTTTTAAATTAAGGGATTACTTTGGTGTAATTTTAAATTTGGATATTAACATGGTTTTATATATATATATTTTGAAATAAATTAATTGAAATAACATGTCACCAAAGTAACATCTTTTGTGGAAATTAATTTTTTTTGAAATATTAAACGGTTGTGTGTATGTAAGTTGTATGAATATTTATCGGACCAAAAGAAGGTAAATGTTTAACATAATTGCATGTGCATCTGTGGTAATAAATGCGTTATAATTGTTCGATTTTACATGTGACCAATAAATTGACCCAAAGAAAGATATGTGACCAATAAATCGGCCCAAAGGAAGATTTATTGTTTGATATGTTATTAGTATCAGTGTTTGATTATTACACTAAGAGTACCACTTATAATTAATATGACTGTCCAAAGACTTGATATTAATGTTATACTGGGTATCTTGAGATAGGGCTTACCATTATTTGAATTTATTGATTGTTAATTAAGAATATTAATTGAGCATGATTTTTATTTGGTTATTTTTATTCTCTGTATAGCTAATGTGTATGTTACTACAATATTTGACAATATAAATTCAATTCCATGCTGAATGGTACAAACTTCAAGGATTGAAAAGAAAGCATATTGATTGTTCTTGACTGCATGGATCTAGACCTTGCGCTCAGGATTGAGTAATCCGCTCCTCTTATGGATGTAAGTTCACTTGATGACAGGAAGAACTTTGAGAAGTGAGATTGTTCAGATCATATAAATCTTATGATCATTAAATGCAGCATTTTGGAAGCCTTTAGTGGCGCGATATCCGAAGGGATAACTAATGCCAAGGAGTTTCTTGCCGAAATTAAGAAGCATTTTGCAAAAAACAATAAGGCTGAAACAAGCACGCTTTTGCAAAGGTTGATTTCAAAGAAATATAAAAGTAGAGGGAATATAAAAGAGTACATCATGGAGATGTCTCACATTACTTTAAAACTTAAGGGACTAAAGTTTGAGCTGTTTGATGACTTGCTTGTACATTTGGTATTGATCTCGCTTCTAGCACAATTTAGTTAATTTAAGGTCCATTATAACTTCCAAAAGGATAAATGGTTTCTAAATGAGCTTATTTCATATTGTGTGCAAGAGGAAGAAAGATTGAAGCAAGATAGAACTGAAAGTACTTACTTGACAAGCGCCTCTAAAGATAAGGGCAAAAAAAACAAAAAGAAAAGATATGAAGTTGCTTTTAAGGGTTCAGTACAAAAGAAACAACAACAAAACAATATGGGTTGTTTCTTTTGCAATAAGATTGAATATATGAAGAAGGACTGTGCCAAATATCACACTTGACGTGCAAAGAAATGCGCAATTCTTACTTTGGTCTGTTTTGAGGTTAATTTAGCTTTAATATCTAGAAATACTTGGTGGTTAAATTCTAGTGCTACTACTCACATAAGTGTTTCTATACTAGTTGGAGGAGTTATTTCTTGGAAGAGTGCCAAACAGATGCTCATAGCATTTTCCACCATGGCAACAGAATTTGTGGCATGTTATGAAGCATCTAACAACGGAATATGGCTACAAAATTTTATCACTGGGCTACGCATTTTGGATGGTATAGAAAGACCGCTTAAGTTATATTATGACAATAAATCAGCAATTCTGTATTTCAATAATAATAATAAGAGCTTATCTAAGTTTAAGCATATTGACATAAAGTTCCTAATTGTGAAGGAAAGAGTGTAGAGTGAACATATTTCCACAAAGCACATTGGAACAAACTCCATGATTGCGGATTCGCTTACTAAGGGATTACCATCCAAGGTCTTTTATGAGCACATTGATCATATAGGTGTTGTATTGTGTAAGGATGTCATATCTTAGTGGGAGTTTATATTCTCGTTGTTTTATGTTTGGTTTTGAAAACATTCATGTATTTGAATATTTTATGTACAGAAATTAAGCTTTCAGTTTATTTCACACTGTTATATGTTATGTCCAATGTTGATCTTACTAAAGAATAAGGTAGAATTAGTTAGAAATAGGCATGTTTAGATCACATCACATGTAATTTTCATGCTAAACATCCATAATTGATCTATATTATTTCACTGTATTGATATACGTGACTATTGATGGATTTAGTCATGCTAAATGTGACGAAAATCGCTTTGATCCTATATCAATATGATCAATGGACGAGATTGTTCAATATTCTTAATGGTGATAACAATGTTTTGGAGTTTATAAGATTGTGCATATTTGTAAGTTTATATATGTGACCCAATGAGAGATTGTTGAAAATAAAGGATTTGACATGTGGGGTCACAAATATATTTTTTAAATGTGCATTGCTATCTTAAAATTTATCCGATTAAAAGTGATCTATAAAGTTTAATTTTGGGTCATTGGATGTTAAGTTGTCATGGAATTAATGTACAGAGACAAGACTTATATTTCTAAATTGATGAGGGGTCAATTTAGAAGTATTAAAAGTTGTTAACTGTTTAATTTAATTACAAATAATAGATCATGGTCTTTAATTGAATGTTAGTTTTCCTTTCTTTCTGCATCCCCATCAACAAAGAAAAAACTCCCACTATGAATTGAAAGATCAAAACCCGCTTTGATCAATCACAACAATAGATACAAATATTCTTTTGTCTATTATTTTATTTATTCTTGATGATTTGACATTAATATTTTTAAAATTTAGATAATAATTTTCCACTATCAATTGAAAGATCAAAACCCGTTTTGATCAATCACAACAATAGATACAGGTATGCTTTTATCTATTATTTTATATATTCTTAATGATTTGACATTAATATTTTTAAAATTTGAATAATAATTTTTCACAAAAATTTATTTCTCCCTAACATACTTGATGATGAGAATCTTAACTAATCACAACACTCAAGAGTTTAGATGGATCCTAGTGAAAAAAATTGAGAAATAATATTTAAAATAAAAGTTATTTTGTTTTAAACGTTCATAAATATAGAAATGAATTATGGTGACATAAAAAACATTAATTATTTATAATTAAGAATATCGAAATAAGCCAAGCGAACCTTTACAAACTTAGTTTGGATTGTTAATCTAATTTACCTTTTTTAACGAGATTTTGATTTAAATTATCTAAGCAGAGATTGATTCGTATATTCAATTGAAATATCAGTGAATTTAGAATTCGCGATTTATTTATTATTTTAAATAAACAATGCCTAGCAAATGTAGCGCAAGGGATAAAAACAGAGGAAGCGAGGTAGGGAATTATTTTTAACAGAGAATACTTGGAACTTAATAACTAAATATATTTAAAAATGAGG
Source organism: Diospyros kaki (assembly GCA_036245055.1). NCBI lineage: Eukaryota > Viridiplantae > Streptophyta > Magnoliopsida > Ericales > Ebenaceae > Diospyros > Diospyros kaki. The sequence goes on from BSEG01000003.1 coordinate 31,885,050, forward strand.
CAAAGGTGCCTTATTGACACAAAAATAGTCCGGGTGACGTGGACCGAAGACAGCCCCACCAAACACACATAGAGTGTACGCGACCACGTAAGTGTGTAGATTAAATACGTTGACAAAGTCAGAGCTAGTAGTCAATAAATATCACCGCCCCACTTATGAATTCAACTAATTTACTTATTTAAAATTAAAATAATTATAAAAAATTTATATTTTGAATCAATTTATTTAAACATTTACTAAAATAAGTCTTAATTATCTATTTAAATTAAAATAAATTTAAAATTTTCATATTTAAAGAATATAGAGACAAGTCATATTTTAACCATTTACTATATGAATAAATAAATAAGTAAATAGTAGACTCAACGTCATCACTAATTATAATGATTATCTTGGGAGATTAGTGAGTTAGATAAAATAATTAAAATATCAAATATAAAATAATGTAACTTTCAGATTATGACTAATAAGACAAGTCTTTTTCTCGCTTAATTATGAGAAGACTTTTCAAAGAATGGTCCCAAGCAATCCTTTTAATCATATTTTCAAGTTTTTAATGAGTAGATAATGACTTTCCAACTCCAAGTACCTTAATTTTACATTATTAATAGATGTCTATTAGGTTGTATAGAAATAAAAATAACAAATGGATATAATATGAAGTGAGAATAGAAAAATAATATTTTTTTAAAAAATAAAAAATAAAAATGCAAGGAAAATTGGTAAATAACAAATATAGGGCTTTTTTATAAATATAATTTTTAATATAAAAATATAAAAAAATAATTATTCAATTTAAAAATAAGCATAAATTTGATAATGCATTCAAATAAGTTTTAAAAAAAAATTAAAATTTTTGACTCAAAGATGAAAAAAATTCAATTAGAAATAAAATTTTTAAGTGGATGAGAGCACGTTTTTAAAATGTTTTTAAAATTATAAAAATAGTTTGAATAAATACAATATATTTGAACAAAATTTAAATTTATGAGCTCTAAATATAACAAAAATTAACAATTAACTTAGGGTTTGTACTTTACTTCAAAAACATAAATTAATTATTTAAACAAAGTTTAAACTCATATAACAATTAAACTTATGTAGCTGAATTACCCACCCACCCCACCAAAGGCGCTCCCTCCCTTGACTCTCTACACGTGATTGAGGGGAGGGCTCGCTGGGCTTGACCGCTTGAGTCTTCTTGACTCTTCTTTTTCAGACTCAACATTCCTACTTCCACACCTTCTGTCAAAAGTAAGCTTCACTCAGTTACCTTTAAATAAAATAAATTTTGGTATAATCATAAAATTAGTTATTTTTAAGAAATTATATATTATTTAAAATTATAAATTTAAATCTTATTAACATAGTTAATTTTTAATAAATATGAGTTGGTAACCCAAAATATGATATTTGTTTAGAATCTCACCTCAATTCAAACTAAAAAGGTTTCTTATTATAGTAATTAGATTAGATGTTATGTATGTTATCATTAAATCATTGATTTTTAAATTCAAAGAAACTGGTGATAGATGAGATGACCCACCAAACTCTTCCATTGGTAAGGTAGAGGTGTGGGTAACAATACGGGTTGGTGGGTCGTAATCGTGTCATATTGAGATACGCGTATAACACGTATCAGGTTAATTCGAACATGATCCGTTTAATAATCGTATCAAATTTTTTAAACCCGAATACGATATGTTTGTTAAATGTGTAACATGACACGACTCGTTTAACCCGTTTAACTAAGCATGTTGTGTCGTGTTACCTGTTAACCTATTCAACTCGTTTAATTTAAACGGGACGTGCTGTGTCACTTGTTAAACGTGTTATTTAGTTTTAAACGTGCTATTTCATGTATAATCGTGTTAATGTGTTTAAATCAACCCACTAACTCTTTTAATTAAATATGTCATTTTGTATATAATCGTGTTAACGTGTTCAGGTCAACCTGTTAACATGTTTAATTAAACGAGTCATTACGTATCTAAACGAGTTAGACGGGTTGACTCGCCTAAGACATAAAAATAATAGTGTCATACCTGTTTATGACCCGAACTCTATTAACCCCAACCCTAATCTACTTAACTCCGTATCGTATCATATCGTGTAATTAAGTCGAGTCCAAAATTGTCAGCCGTTGGTAGAGGTTATTCAAAGAAGCGTCCATATATATATATATATAATAGAGTATATACACATTTGTATATAAAATTTTGCTCTATTGTATATTCTAAATTAAATTAAAAGTAAAATAATATTTATAATAATAAAATGTACAAAATGTAATGAATATACAAATAAAAATTTATAAACTTTAGATGCAGACGGAGACTCTTAACTTTTGAGGCGGTTCCTTCAACCTCTCCTCAATCCACGAGACCTTTGCCTTTCATAAGTTAATTAATAAATGTATGTATATATTATATCATATGTCTCTTGGACATATTTGTTCCTTTCTTTCTGTGTCATTGCCACAAAGTGCCCGGAGCTGAAGGAGAAGCGCTTCTCTCTCCCTCTCTCTGCTCACTGTGGCATGGGAAGCAAGTTCAAAGCTTAGGAGATGGAGATCCTCCTCAAGTTGATCTCCTGGATGCTCCTTTTGGCTTTTGCAGAATGCTCATGCAACAGTAGAGACCAAGAACTGGTTTCCAGGGCCTTCAGCTCCGTCTCCGGCTTCAACTCTTCCTGGTTCATCTCTCCGCCCAATCGCAAATCCAATCTCAGTCTCCACTGTCCCCATCCCCCAATCACCCAAATCAACCTCTCCTCCAAAAATCTCTCCGGTGCTCTCTCATGGGCCTTCCTCCGCAACATGTCTTCCTTACGCACAATCGATCTCTCCAACAACTCTCTCCGTGGCTCCATCCCCGGCTGGTTCTGGTCCATCCAGACCCTTGTTCACGCCAATCTCTCTAAGAACGGGTTCGGGGGAACCGGGTTCGATCACGGTTCAGTCCTCCCTCCATCTTCGTCCATTCAGGTTCTCAGCCTCTCCTCCAACCGCTTCACCAACTTGGCCCGTTTTCCCCCTTTTCCGAATCTCACAGTTCTTGATATCTCATATAATGATCTCAGGCTCTTGCCTTCTGGCTTCACCAACTTGTCTAAACTGCAACATCTCGACATCTCAAGCTGCAAAATTTCAGGAAATCCAAAACCCATTTCGAATCTTCGTTTTTTACGGTATCTAGACGTCTCAAACAATGAAATGACCGGTTCTTTTCCTTTTGATTTCCCCCCTCTGATGGGCCTCGAGTTCTTGAACCTCTCGTTCAACAGATTCACCGGCCAAATATCCCCCGCCATGGTCCAAAAGTTTGGCAAATCTGCGTTCGTTCACGCCGGCAATTTCAACACTCCAAAGACCCATAAATCTTTCCGTCTGGTTCTAGCCTTATCAGTTGCGTCGACGACTATTATTGTGGTGGGTCTGGCTGTTTTCGCATGTTGCATGTACAGGAAGAAAAAGATGGCCACAAGGCGCAGCAAATGGACTGTCACAATCTCTCAACCAATCCAGTCCCTGTTCAAGATGGAGAAATCAGGGCCGTTGGGTTTCGAGGCTGAGTCTGGATCATCATCATCATCATCACCGGTCGTGATGGTGGAGAAGCCATTGATGAAACTCACTTTCAAGGACCTGATTGCGGCCACGTCGCACTTCGGGAAGGAGTCCCTGATTGCAGAGGGCGTGTACAGGGCTGTACTGCCAGGTGAAATGCATGTGACCATCAAGGTCATTGAGCACGGCCCCGGAGCCGTCGATCGGGATGAAGCTGCGGCCATGTTTGAAGACCTCGCCGGGCTGCGACACCGCAACCTGTTGCCGATTTTCGGCTACTGCATCCCAGGTATTATACTCTCTGCTCGTAATTCATTATATATATATATATATATATCGCTGTTGTGTTGTTGGTAGTGTGGCTCGGTCAGGTGATCGTCTACCGTAATAATTTGCATTCACATGAGTGGCTGGGAGTGGGAGGTCTCGTACTCCGCAACACTGTCGCAAAAATCTAGTAGTTCTGAGCAGACACGGTTAATTTTCAATGTAGTCAAACTTTCAGAGACACAGAATGGTTGATAAAATTTGGGGGTTTCCCAGGTTAAGGTGCCTAAGAAAAGCCCCTGTAATTTTTTTTCCAAAGACCGTTGAGTCAATAGCTTAAATGAATTAGGAATCTTTGAAATAACTTATACAACAGAGATTTTGACTTGAGTAAGGCCATGGTCTTCGAAAAAATAATAAATTAGAGACATCATCTTCAATAATAATAATAAAAATAAATTGAAGAGAGTGAGCTTGAAAATGGCTCTAATTTACCCCACAGCAATGAATAATGATATAGGTAAAATTCATCTTAAATTTTGTTTTGATAATAAGTTAATTAGTGTTGAATGCATGCAGGTAAAGAGCCGTTGGTGTTGCACGAGTTCATGGCCAACGGCGACTTGCACCGGTGGCTTCACGAGCTGCCGGCCGGTGCACCCAACGTGGAGGACTGGAGCACTGACACGTGGGAACACATGGACGGAGAAGGGAACGAACCCCACATGTTCTCGCCGGAAAAGCTGGAGTGGCAGACGCGCCATCGCATGGCGATGGGCATTGCCCGGGGGCTCGCCTACCTCCACCATGCGCGGTCCAAGCCGGTGGTTCACGGCCACCTCGTTCCCTCCAACATCCTGCTGGGAGATGACTTGGAGCCCCGGATCGCCGACTTTGGACTGAGTCGGGACCGAGTTGGCGAGTCCACGGCAGATGACGTGCACAGTTTCGGTGTAGTTTTGATTGAGCTGCTGACGGGTCGGGCCGGGTCGAGGGAGACGGTTGGGTGGGTGAGGAGATTGGTGAAAGAAGGAAAGGCGGCAGCCGTGTTGGACTCGAGGCTGAGACTCGGTGGTGGGCCAGTGAGTGAGATGGTGGAGAGCCTCCGAGTAGCGTACTTGTGCACCGCGGAGTCGCCCGGAAAACGACCCGCGATGCAGCAGGTGGTGGGCCTGCTCAAAGACATACATGATTACATGGAAGATCCATGCTGAGGGAGAGGGAAATTATTTAGTAAATCGTCCGGTCGGGTCGGGTCGGGTGTGTATGGGTGTGCTTATATATAAAAAATTGAAGATTTAATCACATTTACCCATTCAATCAAATCTACACTCAGATTTATTTAATTTTTTCCCTACACTGAGTTGACTCATCTCTTCAACTTTTCTTTTCTTTTTTTTGTATTTTTGTTCTGATAAAGGAAAAGCAAAAAAGAGAAAAAAGAAAAATAAAAGGGGTGGCAGAATCCCACTTATTGCTTGTCTCTTCTGGTGGGTGGTGGCATTATCAGCTCCTTTCCATTTTAGCTTTGAATTTTTTTAACATAATTTGTTTCTTTTATTTTTTGTCTGGTTCTCAATTCTTATATGCTTTATTTTGAGAGAGCAATCCATACAAAAGTGGTGGGTGATGGTGGAATCAGTGTGGGGGCCCCTTTTGCCACACCACCTCTTCTGAGTCATCTCTGTCCATTGGGTGCCATTCCACCGAAACCCACGTGCACTGCCCCCTTCACAAAATTATTGGAGGCGAGAATGGACTAATTTATTCCGAACTTAGCTTCATCTTATTTTTATTCAATCTTAATTCTTATTTTAATTTAATTTAAAAATATTAATTGTTATTTCAATTCTATCATCAAATGGTCATACGTGTACAGTGTACTATAACATACGTAATGATAAGGTGATGTGTTCAAATAATGATATATCAACAAAATGATGTTATTTTGTCATTGTAAAACATCATTGCAAATGGCAAAATAACATCATTTTGTCTTATGCATATAAGGTCCCTTAATCAATCATAACTTAGGGTTTCAAAAAAAGAAGAGGGGGAAATTGATGGCAATACATGCGAGGAAGACGAAGGGTGATCCACAGTGAGGAAACGATAACGATGGCGACAATAAAGGCAGATGAGCTACCCACATTGTCGTTTTCGTCACCGTCCAAGCCGTTCCTCAATTCCTAGCAGAAACCAATGCCTAACCGTCGCACTTCGTCAATTCTGTCACCGTCGATGTGGATAACTTCCTTCGTTGTCACCATTGCTTCCTCGTCGTGCGTCGTCCTTTATCTTTCTCGAGCGTCACTGTCACCATTGATTTCCCCCTCATTCTTTTCTAAAACCCTAGGTCACAATTGGTTAAGGAGCCTTATATGCACAAGGAAAAATGATGACACTTTGCCTTGTGCAACAATATGGCAAAACGACGTCGTTTTGCTGATGTGTTGGACACATCAGTATGCCAATTTAGTGCCACCTATGCTGTGGCACACACCTGCTCGATTGAAAATAAAATTGAGATAAAAGTGAAACACTTTTGGATCAAATATAAATAAATATCAAAACTGAATAAAATTATAATACAAGTCTAAATTTGTGATAAATCAATCTATTCGACCAATGAAATGTCTACACAAACATAGGACTAAGGTTAATATAATACAAATTTTTCAAGAAAAAAAAAAAGAAATTTTCACTTATATTATAGTTCCCATATTTTTTTGTTATTTAGAGTAATTTAAAAAATAATTATATATGTAAATGTATATGCATATACGTACAGTACATGCATGTATATATATGTATGTATTTATATTTATGTATGCATGTGTATATATTGTATGTATACATGAATGCATATTGTGTATATATATGTTTATATATGTAAAATTGTTATATAGAAAGAAAATTTATTATTTTTCATAAAAATAAAAAATTAATGATGCTCAAGAAAATAAAAAAATTCACGTGAGACGAGCGGTTACATTATCAAAGTCACATTGAAAGTCAAGATACTGGCAAACACACGGGTTGACTTTCAAATGAATTTTGGTTAAGATAAACCTTTCTTCTTCTTTTTTTTTTCTTATATTTATTGTCTCTTGGGTTCACCGCATGACAGATGAGGTTTAGGAAAATTTTATTTGCAGTTGTATTTTTTGTTATTCACATTTATTTTTTATTAAAATTTTACACTTTACTCTTCACATTCTTTCTTATTACTTTTTGCACTTATTATTTTTCAAAAATACCCTTACTATCACACACACAGAGCCATCCCACACGCAACAAGTAGGCATTGGCGACTCACATGGAGAAGACGGTAGCCATGGCAAGGAGAAGATAGCAACAGCAAGCGGTTGCCCACCATCACCGAAAATTAAATAAACTGTAAAGGAAAGTAAAAATAGAGGTGACAACGGACTGTGATTATGTATGTGTTTGTATGTATATATATATGCGTATGTGTGTATATATGTGTGTGTTTGTGTTTGTTTTTATATATATATGTGTGTGTGTGTGTGTGTATCATTGTCGATGATCGATCATCGACAATCACGTCGCTTTTACTAGTGGCCTCGACGAACGCCGACGCCATCATTGCACCCGAACCCCAAGGTTCGAGTGTGTTCAAACACCCCCGAACCGTTTTCAAATGGCCCAAAACCCATGGGTTTGAGGGCTTGGAAATGCCCTTGAATGCTGGGTACGTACCTATCAACAAAATGAACATTATATATGTGAACCATGATTGTGTGTGTGTCTGTGTATATATATATATACGTATGTGTATATATGTGTGTGTCTATGTATGTATATATATGTGTGTATGTGTCTGTGGGTTTGTTGTTCCTATAAGGGAATGTAATATCTCGCATTGAGCGATAGGAATGATTGAAACAACTTACCTAGATAGGCTTACCCGAACTTCTTAGGGGTCACCCATCCTTGAACTTCCCCAGTTCAAACACGCTTAACCTGGAAGTTCTTTGTCTACATTTAGTCCAAAAGGTATCCAATAGGTATTGTTTCCTTTCTTACTTATTCTCGATATATACTACCATTCTCTGGATTCTTGAGGTATTACAAGGGAGGTAAGAGTAGAAGTGAGGTGACAATGGACTCTGATTGTGTGTATGTCTGTGTATATATATATATGCGTATGTGGTACATACTAGGATGTACCATGCTTTTGTTTCTTAAGACCTATTGTAATAAGGATAAAAATAAATAATACAATAGTTTAGGTTGACTGAGGAACCCTAACCTCTAATTAAACATAAGCGTCTGGGAATAAATCATAACCCCTCTTATTCATGACTAGCCAAACTTATAGAGTCAGTAGCCTTAACGGTCACAACCATAAAATTAGGGAAAGAAGTTATACCCACTACTTCCCTTAAAACGAGGTCAAACTCAACTACTAATAACTATCACTAAAAACTAGGATCACTTACAGAAAGGTTAACAACTTAAGCAGGGTATTATTTGAAAGGAAATAACTAAAAAACAATAAAAACAGTCACGTAACAATTCCTTTCCTTGTAAAAAATAGCCTTGTCCTCAAGGCAATATTTAGGAAACTTTTGTTTCATGGTTACCAGATCTTTCTAAGTAGCTTTAGCTAGTGATAATCCTTGCCAATGAATCCCTAACCTTATACATTATTAACCCAAACCTAAAATCCCTAATCTTATAACCTAAACTATTGCTTCAGGTCTTCAAATTGGCTCCTGCAGCGTAGTGGCGATCTTCATATTCTTTTTCAATCTTCCCTCAATAGTCAACAATCAGCTTTAGCTTTCTGCTTTCACTTCTTCCAATATCAAAATTTCTCAGGTAATCCATCCATTCTATATATTTCTTCTATTTATATATTTCAAAATCTATTTTTTCTACTTTTTCAGTCTTCGTTGTTGTTTCTGAGTTCCCATGCCGGCGGCTTACATCATTGAAAGGGGTTTTTCCGGGGGTGGCTAGTGGTCACGCTGGGCTGGGGCGAGCGGCTCTTGTAGCATTGCTTCGTCGCTGCTTCCGATGCCGGTAGCCTACATCGCCCCATTTTGTTTTAATAGACCATCTTATATTTATTTTTATTTTGGCTAAGCAAATAACATCTCCATTGAATATATTTATTTCATCTATTAAGATATAAATAAATTTGTTTTTGCCTAAGGATATTTGATAAAAATAATAATATACAAGAATTAATTTATTGTTGAAAAATCTTGTTCTTGGCAGGTAGACTAGCAGTAAGCATCCCTTCATACTCTAGAGACTAAAGGTAAGTTAATTTATTTGATTATGTTCTATTTTGTTTTGACTAATTTAACACCTATGATGGGTTTATGAATTAGGACTTTAGGGTTTAACTATGCATTTGGCTTTTTGTTAATTGTTATTTGAAATTTGACTACTGCATTTAGTTAGGAATTGCCTTAACTGAGATTTTTTAATTGTGATTGAATATTTGAATTGTCTTGGCTGAGATTTGTTAATTGTGATTGAATATTTGAATTGCCTTAGTTGGGATTTTGTTAATTGTGATTTGTTAATTGTTATATACAAGTATATTAAAATGCACAATCGAAATATCTTCCAATTCACTAAGAAAACTGATGATCAATCATCAAGTAACCCAAATGGTCCCCGCAATGCTCCTTCTTCAAGTTCTATATCACCATCCAAAATTTAAAGATCCAAGCCTTCAGATGAATGTACTATTGAGCCACTTGAAAGTTAAACCTCATATTATGAACGTGATCTTGGAAAACGAATCCCAATATCCATTAGATAAACAAGATGAGGTTCGAAGAGCATATATCGATATGGGATCATATCAACCTATTTATGATTATCCTCATGTAAAAATTTGGGGCTCAAAATCATCTATTTCTATCCACTTGGTTCACACAACATCCATGGCTTGAGTTTTTTGTGGAGAAAAAAAGTGTATTTTGTTTTCCTTGTTATTTATTTGAAAGTCACTACAAGAAAATTAGTTTTTAGTGGCCACTTTTAGTGATGACCAAAAGATATTTGTCACAAATACAACTATTAGTGGCGATCATAAATTGTTTGTCAGTAAAAGAGCATGTTTAGTGGCGACCAAAAAAATTAGTCACTAAAGAGCTCATTATTTGTGACGGCCACGACTTATGGCCACTAAAAGTGCATTATTGTGACAGCCGGTTGTGAGGGGCAGAATTTACAATCACTAAAAGAAGATTATTTGTGAGGGCCATGTGTAGCGGCCACTAAAAGTGGGTTATTTGTGAGGGTCATGTGTGGCGACCACTAAAAGTGGGTTATTTATGAGGGCATCGTTGGCGGCCACTAAAAGAAGATTATTTGTGAGGGTTATGTGTGGCGGCCACTAAAAGTAAATTGTTTCTAACAAAAAAACAAAGATTATTTGTGAGGACAATGTGTGGCGGCCACTAAAAGTAAATTATTTCTAACAAAAAAATAAAGATTATTTGTGAGGACCATGTGTGGCGGCCACTAAAAGTGGATTATTTGTGAGGGTCATGTGCGGTGGCCACTAAAAGTGAATTATTTCTACCAAAAAACAAAGATTATTTGTGAGGGCATGTGTGGCGGCCACTAAAAGTGGATTTTTTTGTGAGAGTCATGTGCGGCGGCCACTAAAAGTGAATTATTTCTAACAAAAAAACAAAGATTATTGGTGAGGGCCATGTGTGGTGACCACTAAAAGTGGATTATTTGTGACGGCCATGTGTGGTGGCCACTAAAAGTAGATTATTTCTAACAAAAAATAAGATTATTTGTGAGGGTCAGTACGAGAGGCCACTAAAAGTACATTATTAGTGACAACTAGGAATGACGGCCACTAAAAGTGGAGTATTTGTGACAGCCTAACATGGCGGCCACTAAAAACTTATTTGTGAACACATTGTGCCAGTCTTATTTGTGACAGCCGGTGAAGGCCGCCACTAAAGGTTCATTATTTGTGATGACTAAAAGTGATCGCCACTAAAAGTTTCGTAAAGATGACTATTTGTGAGGGACGAGACTTGTGGCCACTAAAAGATGATTATTTGTGACGGCTTAATGTGGTAGTCACTAAAAGTGAATTATTTATGACAACCAAACATGGTGGCCACTAAAAACTTTTGGCATAATATACTTGGTTTGATAGTTACTAAAAGTAAATTATTAATATAAAAAAGTATAATAATATAAAATATAATTAATAAAAAATATTTTCATTTTTAAATGCATTCTTCTATTATGTTTTTATTTTTTAATAACATTCTTTTTGATATTCTTAAAAAGTATATTTTTATTTTAATATAATTTTATAATTAAATATTAATAATATAATTATTCTGAGAAAATATATTTTTATATTCTAAAAATATAAAATATAATTAATAATTAAAAACAAAGTATGTTTTTATTTCATTCTTATTTTAATATTTTTAAAAAGTATATTTTTTACTACTAAAAAGTTTACAAGAAAATAAAAAGATATTTTATTTATTTTTCTTTTTCTTTAAAATATAAACAAAAGTTTAAAAAATATCTAAAATTTACAAAAACAGAAAAAGATATTTTGTTTATTTTTTTCTTTCAAAATATAAACAAAAGTTAAAAAATAAATTTTAAATTTTAAAATTATTTATAAAACTTTAAAAATAAATAAAAATATATTTTTATTACCCACCCCCATTTCCCTCCCTCATCTCTCCCGCCCCCATTTCCCTCCTTCATTTCTCCCACCCCCATTTCCCTCAATCTCCATCTTCCTCTCTATGTCCTTCTCTCTATCGCCTCCGTCTCCTTCATTACAGCATCTTACCTCCATCTCATTCTTCGTTTTCGTTACCTCAACGACGTCGTCGCATCCGCTGCCTCAACACTGTCGCCGTCTCCATTGCAGCCTCTAGCTCCAGCAGATCTATCTCTGATTTTGTTAGGTATTCTTCCTCTCTTCTCTATGTCTCTCATTTTCTTCTTCTCTCCCCTATTAATGCAGGAGCATCACGAAATTTCTTTGATTATTTAGCTTGAGTATCTTTCGTTTCCATATTGTTTTGTTTTAATTTCTGGTCAGCTCCCATTCAACTCCAACTGGAATGTCCATTTTTGCATCACAGAATATCTGAGTGTATGTCCATTATTGGCAGCTTTAATTCATTGATTGAATACTTTGAATCTTCTCAATCCAGTTTGCTCGAAACTATTTATATGACCAATTTAAGGCGATGTTTGTATAAATGTTTCTTTGTATACTTTGAATCTTCAGATTTTTTTTTCTTCCTGCTAATTTCTGAACGCTTGAGTCTTTGAAGTTAGACTAAGGAATATATGTAACACCCCGCCCCATCGGAGGGCGTGCCACTATGCTGGGGCCCATTATAAGCATACATATTCCCTTTCCTTAATACATCAAATGCCGTGTTTCAAAGGGAAACCCCAGCAAATCATTACATATGCGGAAGCGATAATCGAAACCTGATATGGTACATACTCAACTCACTATATTTAAAACAATATAAGAATTCGTACCATATATTACCATCATATCCTCAAATACATAAATACACTAAGACATATCTCCCAAGGTAACATCTAACACCCTAGGTGCAATCATATGAAACCTCGAATACATACATCATCATTTATCAATAAATAAAATACTGAAATCTTCTGTTGAATCCATCGGCCACGCCATCACGTGCCGTCATATCTCAACCTGCTCCTTGCCCTAACTGCAAGTCTCAACTGGAACGTTGAATGTTCCAGGGGCATAACCCATTAGAAGATGAAACTTCTAGTGAGGGTCCAAAAACATATATATGATGCATGATGCAAATACATGAACAACATATACCCATAATGTAACTTCCCAGGTATCCCCAACCCGGCTAGGAATCCCAGGCAAATCCCGAACGTCTACGGGATAGGCCTAACGTTATTCCCTCAACGCCCTAGGGGAATTACGGCTACACTCTGAGGGTATCATCCCATCCCCATGCACAATTTCAATATGACAATAATATCGTGCAATGGAAATATCACGACTTTCAATGCAATATGACAAATGAATATTGCAATTCATAAATAGCATGCATATATAACAATTATATCATGAATATAACTTCTTGTGAGAATACCACTCACCTTTGCCCAAAGACAAAGACATCTCAAAAAGCGTGCATCGCGTCGATATGCGTGCCCCGCCTCGATTCTCGTGCCAACTCTCAAAAGTTGCACCAATATTATCATCTCGATCTCCTCAAACATAAAATGATATTTAATTACTAAATATCCTCAATATTCCATTTATTTCCTATTTCCTTTCATTTTCCTTCATTTTTCCTTCTAAAAATCTCAATAAATCCATAGAGACTATTTCCTCAAATCTATCTTCACAACAATTCATTATATGCTATGAAATTTCAAGGAAAAATACTGAACTTACCCGGATATTGCGTTTTCACGCAAAACGAGGCACTTTGGTGCGGAAATCGAGGCATAGGGAATCCCAAATCCCAATATTTTTGCACAAACCTCCATAAAATAATTTTCTCTATTTTTCCAAGATTTTTTCCCGATTTTTCCACTGGCCCACTCGCCCGCACGCGCTAGGGCGACTGTGCGCGCGTGAGACACCGCGCGTGACCGGCACGCGCCGGTCATCTTCTCCGGCGTTCCGGTCGCCGGCGATCGGAGATGACTCCACCATATTCAAGCCCTCTCTTAGTCGATCCTATTGGCCAAGTTTGAGCTCGAAAGGAGGTCCGGAGAATCGCCAACCCGCCGTTCGAATTCTCGGCCAGGCGCACCGCCTCCGCTTTCTGGCGAGCTTCGAAACGCCACCAAACGGCCATGAAAATGGCTCAAATGCTCCAGATATGTTCTACCTCTCATGGGCTTCAAAAGCCCCTTAAAATCGAAGCTCAATTCGTTCTATAGCTCGTCCAATTTCAAGCTCCAAAAACCCTAGTTTTCGACCATTATTGAACGTCTATCAAACCTTAACCAAAATGGCTATAACTCTCTAGAATTCATCTTCAAGACCTGGGCAACAAAAGCCCCATGGTCTTGGCTCCCAATTCGTTCATTTTCGTGTCCGATTTGAAGCTTCTATTCTCTAAAATTTTCGGCCATTCCTTTGCTATTTATAGCGAAATCCGAAGCTTGCAATCACTTTGGCCACTCGACCCATTGCCTTTAGAGTCTCAACCGCCCCTGGGTGACCCTCGAAGCAGCCCTTGCCGACCAAGAAATCGATTCAAAGGCTTCGACCAATCGGCCGAATTCTTTGGTCATTTATTGCTTTTTCCGACCACTCGAGTGGTCGATTACACCTCTTGCCTTTACAAAAGTTGGTCGCCTGACCATCCTCAAGCCATCTCGTGCCTCAGTTTTCCGGTCGGCGACCGTTCGTGCCTTTGGTCGATTTTTGGCCAAGTTTCCATTATTTGCACTTTGGCCCTTCAAGTTTCAGGTTTCTCACTTTGGCCCTTACCACTTAACCCCTCAACTTTCCTTTATTTCATTTAAGCCCCTCAAGACCTAAAACATCATTTTGACCTTCGAAGATTCCAAAACAACCTTGTTTCGGCCTCCCTCTAGCAATTTTTAAAAACTGCACTTAGGCCCGAATCTTCGTTTTGGCCTTAAACCCATTCGTTTCTTCCTGAAACCTATGAAGGGTTGTTCCTTATGAAAAACCGAAGCTCCCTCAAGCTTCCGTTGACTTCCGAAAAGTCGTCTATGACAATTCGGTATTGCAGCCTATTTGGCAGCTGCCTTTTTAGCTATACCGAAAATCGTTCCCGATTCGATTTCTTTCGGCACCATAAATCCTATCTCGGGGTGCTCATTAATGCCACATTAATTTTCTTTGGCATCTCGGCTCCAGGGTACTCCCGACAGTCGATTCAATCATCTATACGGTAATAAATTACCGTTTTACCCTCAATTTATCCTTAAATTCCATTTTTACCCCAAGATAAATTACCCTTGAGTCCTTTAGAATTTCTCGGGTATTACAATATAGGAGTCTCGGCAACACTTTTGGCCATATTGATTGTGATTTCAACATTTTGATTGTGATTTCATTCCCATGGTTTTTGTAATCCTTATCCATATAGAATAAATATATTGGAGCTGAGCTCCTCCACTATCATTTTGAGTCCAGTCCATTGTTACGATTCATTTTGAGTCCAGTCCATTGATGTATGGTATTTGCTAAAGTGAGGCATCATTCAGGGATACAAGACACCTCATTTACGTTTGCTGTATTCCCTAATTCAAGGAGTAAAGAGTCTGAATCTTTTCCCTCAACAGTTTAATTCTACAAGTTGGTGCTGATTAGATCTTAAAGACTACAACATATAAATGATGTTATTTAAGCGTTACAACATAAAAGAAATGACAATTGGTCATAAATAACAATTCCATGCTACAAAAACCTAGTGCACAGATATAGTCATTCAATCTCATATGTCACTAATAAATCCCACTAAGTTCACAGTATGGTGGGATGTTTGCACAAAATTGAGCAAAAAGGGACATGAAATAAAGAAACCTTATTTGAGTTTGCTGTATTCCCTAATTAATGGGTAACTTGAACGTGTAGAGATTCATTGATGGCTGAAACTCAAATAGTCATGAATGTGTGAAATGTGGTGCTCCTAGGTGGAAGTCAGTGGCAGGAAAAAAGATGTAATTGGGAAAAAGGTACCTACAAAAACCTTGAGGTATTTTCCATTAACCCCAAGGCTCTAGAGGCTATATATGTCATCCGAAACAGCTTCAGATATGCGATGGCATGAAGATAAACGTGTTAAAGATGGGTTATTACGTCATCCAGTTGATTCTGAAGCTTGGAAAAAGTTAGCTGAGCATTATCCTTAGTTTTCAATTGAACCTCATAATGTTAGACTTGGATTGGCAAGTGATGGATTTAATCCATTTGGCTCAATGAGCATTGCTCATAGTACATGGCCTGTGATTGTAGTTCCATATAATTTACCCCCTTGGATGTGTATGAAACAGTCTTATCTCATAATAACCTTACTTATTCCTGGTCCAAAAGCCCCTGGAAACAACATTGATGTTTATTTGCAACCTTTGATTGAAGAATTGAAGGAGTTATGGGAGGCCGGTGTTCAAACGTATGATGCCTCAAAGAAACAAAATTTTCAGATGCATGCAGCTATTTTATGGACTATTAATGACTTTCCTGCCTATGCAAATTTGTCTGGATATAGTACAAAGGGAAAGTGGGCTTGTCCTTGTTGCAACAAACACACTGAGTCTCATTGGCTAAGTTATGGGAAAAAAATTTTGTTATATGGGCCACCGTCGAATTTTACCTAGGAACCATAAATGGCGTAAAAATAAAATTCATTTCAATGGGAAGGTGGAACGAAGGGACCAACCTCCACAACTGTTCGGATATGATGTGTTTGAACAATTATGCACTGTTGAAAAAGGAAAATGGGATAATTCTAATGATACTTGGTTAAAACATTGGAAGAAAAAAAGTATCTTCTTTGAGCTGCCTTATTGGAAAGAACTTTTATTGTGTCACAATTTAGATGTTATGCACATTGAAAAAAATGTATGTGATAATGTCATTGGAACGATCATGCATATTCAAGGAAAATCGACAGATGGTAAGAAAGCTCGCATGGACTTGAAAGAGATGGGCATTAGAGAGACACTCCACCTACTCGGTGAAGATGATAAAATACCTCTTGCATGCTACATGTTGTCTTCAAAAGAAAAATTGTTGTTGTGTGAATTTTTGAAAGAAGTTAAAGTACCAGATGGTTATTCGTCGAATATCTCAAGGTGTGTTAATATCAAGAAGCACAAAATCTTGTCCTTAAAGAGTCATGATTGTCACATTCTTATGCAACGATTACTCCCTCTTGCTATACGGGGCCTTCTCTCTAAAGATGTTTTTGGTGCATTGACTGAATTGAGCAACTTTTTTCAAGAGATTTGTTCCAAAGTATTGAGGGTTGAAAGGTTAAATGAACTTGAGCTCCAAATTGCTGAAACTCTTTGCAAATTAGAACGAATCTTCCTTCCAACTTTTTCAACATTATGGAACACTTGCCTATTCACTTACCTAGTGAAGCTAAGATTGCCAGCCCTGTCCAGTATCGTTGGATGTATCCAATTGAAAGGTTTGTATATGTTCTTATTCATACTAGTTTTTTTGGAAAAAAAAAGTTTTCCCACTTATTAGGGAGTTTAAGAAAAGTTATCAATTTCTTTGACAGGTATTTACGCACATTGAAATCTTATGTTCGTAATAAGAGTTGTCCAGAGGGTTCAATTGCAGAGGGATATCTTGCAGAAAAATGTCTAAATTTTTGTTCTAGATACCTAAAAGGATGTGAAACGAAATTCAATCGCGTTGAAAGAAATGCTGACGGGGATGGTGTGAAAACAATTGGTGGATTATCTGTTTTTACTCAAACAGGTCGTGCTTTAGGAAAAGCGACTCAATGTGAGCATGGAAGAGAGGAATGGTCCCAAGCTCGATTATATGTCCTTAAAAATTGTGATGAAATCCAATCATTCATAGAGTAAGTGATAATTTTGACATATTCTATACCAATAATTAATTTATGACAATTATTTTTCCATGGAATTTCTCTTACTGCTTTTTGTGTGTAATTTAAAATAGAGAACACAAACAATTGGTGGTCCAATCTCTAGCCCATTCCCATCCCAGAAACGTGGAAAACATTCACAATAGAGAATTTCCAAGTTGGTTTGAGCATCAAGTAAGTATATTAAGATCCAAAATGTATCATTTAAATGTTTTGTGGTTAGATGTTCAATGCCATCCATTTGAACTATATTGTTATTTAACTCATTTCCCTTTAAATGGATAGGTGACACAAATGTATAATTCAGAAAATGACAAAGTCATCAATCATTAGTTATCACTTGCTCGAGGACCAAATCATAGTGCATTGTCATACAAAGGCTACATTGTTAATGGTTTTCGGTTCCACACTCGAGATCGAGAGAAAGAATTGAAAACTCAAAATAGTGGAGTTTTCGTGAGAGGGGAAACTAATAGTTTTGCAACTGCGAGAGATGGTAACCCAACCCTTGGTAATGTGGATTACTATGGCATGTTAATGAATATTATCGAATTGCAATATCTTGGTGGTTTACGAGTAGTACTATTCAAGTGTGATTAGAGAGATATATGCAATAAAGGAAGAGGAATTAAGACAAATAATTACGGGTTCACTTCCTTAAATTTTGATAGATCATTGTAGACTAATGAACCATTTATACTTGCTTGCCAAGTTGAACAGGTGTTTTATGTAAAGGAAATGAGGGAACCTAATTGGTATCTTGTTCAATGATCACAACCTCGAAACTTTTATGATATGGATGCCTATGAAGCTACTAGTGATGAACCATTTCAACAAAATGATCTATCAAACATTGGCCAATGTTCAACCCAAGATGCAGATCTAAATGACTATGAGTTTTCATGCCATAGAAGTGACATTCCGTTAGAGATTGCATTTGAAGAAGGGACATCAAGACAACGAAGGAAAAGAATGTATCCTTCAGTTAAGGGAAAGAGAAAGACTAGAGGAAGAAGGAAACAAAAACCAGTTTTAAGTGATGATGATTGATTGTATATGTCTTGCTTGCTTAGTTTTGATATGTTTTTTTTTTTTCCCTCTATTTTTCTAAAGCTTAGTGTATTTCAATGTTTCTTTTTTCTTTAGTCACTTTTTATATATAAGTCTATGTTGTAGCCAATGGAGGATATAGTCGAAACCAACAAACAAACTCTCGTCACACCACCTAATTTTGATCCATCTACAAGACAAAGTTGCACTGGTAAGAAATAATTATCTATGTTTAAATAGTTTGATTTTCTCATCTGTAAAATGATAAAATAATTATTTGTTTTTATTTATCATATATTTATTGTATAGGATCATCATCATCTAATGCAAGAAAAAGAGGTCGAGGGAAAACAAAGAATAAAATACTAACATCTTTGGCTCTTGGTCAAAAATTGCCATTGGAATTCAATAATTATGGTCAAGCCATTGGATCAAATGCTAATGTGTTTGCAAGTCATATTGGCAAGATTGTTAAAGTATGTGAAGATGCACTAATTTCTTGCAAGCGTTGGGAAGATGTTCCACAAGACAATAAGAATAAAATGTATTCTTATGTGCTGGTAAGATTAATAATTATTCTATATTATACTTATATGATATTGTATTAAATCGTTCTTTATGACTTATAACGTTTCAAACAATTTTTTCTTTTAACTTGTGTAGGAGAAATTTGAATTTGATGAAAACGAAATAAGAAAAAATTGGATCTTTAGAAAAATGGGAAGGATTTTTGCAAACCATAGATATAAGTTGAAGGCTGACTATTATGATGCATATGACAATGATGATGATCGAATTAAGTTTGCTCTAACAACAGTCGACCAAGGACAATGGAGACAATTTGTTAGTTGGTTGAGCTCACATGAGTTTCAGGTATTCTATACCCTTTATTTTTTTTATGCACAAGTTACTTTAATTGTTTAAAACATGATTATTGTATTTGGTCTTACATATAGGTTTCTTGTGCTCGTAATAAGTCTAATCGATCAAAGCAAACAATGACTAAAACTACAGGCACTAGAAGTTTACTAGAAGTTTTGCTCGAGTTAGAGCTGAACAGGTATAATTTAAATCATTTATGCATCTTTCTCATTAACAATTTTTTTTTTTTGTTGATTAACTTGTCTATTTAATACAGGCTGAAATATTAGAACACGAACCGTCTACATGGGAAATGTTCAAGGTGACACACAAGAAAAAAGACGGGTTAATGGTTGATTCCACATCAAAAGAAATAGTGGTAAATTTTATTTTAAATAATTTATGTTGTTATTATGATATATATTTTAGTATTATATTATAACATATCTATTTTATTTATTATCTAATTTCAAGAAAAAATTCAATCTTTAGTAACCCAAAGAGCTGAGGAAGAACCTTCTCAAGCTATTGATGAAAATGAATTTTTTTCTAAAATAATGGGAAGAAAAAGACATGGACATGTTCGTGGGTATGGATTCGGACCAACTCCTTCTTCTGTCCTTAGAAAGATTCCATCTCGTCATGAGCTTGTTACAGAACTAGAACAAATGCGACAACATAATAATGGTTTGAAAAATGAAATGCAACTTTTGAAAGAAAAAAATGAAGCATTGTCGAGAGAATTGGACCAAGTCAAAGAAAGGCAATCAATTTTTGAAACTTTTATGGAAGATGTTAGAGCAGGAAGGATTAGAAATAACAATTGACTAAACTTAATTGTTTGATGTCTTTTTTTGATGTAAAGTGCTAGATGTCTTTTTTTGATGACAATGTGATTGTAAATTGATAAATATCTTTTTTTGATGACAATGTAAATGTAAAGTACTAGCCAATTATTAATTGACTAGAGTTGTTTTCTGAAGTTTCTTGATGATTATAATGGTGTTTATTTTGGATACAATGTATTAAATTAATAGGGTTTAAAATATAGAAAAACAAGCAATGGAAAATTTTATAAAAATCACCTTTTGTGGCGGCCAACAAAAGTGGTCACTAAAAATATCTTTTTTTGTGGCAGCCATAATTCTCACTAAAAGTATCTGTCAAACACTTTTTGTGGCAACCAATATAACGTGGTCACTAAAAAATGTTCATTTTGTGGTTGCCAACATTATCACTAAAATCTAATCATTTGTGACAATCAGCAAAGTCGTCACAAAAAATTCATTACTTGTGACAACGATGGCCGTCACTGAAGAGTCATTATTTGTGACCGCCATGACCGTCACAAAAAATGACATTAGTGGGGGAGGCTTGCGGTTGTCACTAAAAATTTTTTTGTGACCGTCATATTCGGCCGCCACTAAACGGTATTTTTAGTGACGGCCAGTCAATAATTGCCACTAATACTATTTGTGACAGACTTTTTAGTGACAACTTGTGATGGCCAATTTAGTGGCCACTAAAACTTTTAGTGACAAGTTTTTATGCTTTTAGTGACGGTCTTGGCCTCCACTAAAAATCTTATTTCTTGTAGTGTATACACCACAACCTGAAACATTCACTGTTAATGGGTTCAAAAATTAGAAGAGAGTTAATTGTAAAGATTGTACGCTGAAAAAACATGAAGGAGATGGTAATTCACTACATTACATTGCTATGGAAAAATGAGAAAACTTGAGAAATTCAAGTTAATATATTAAGAGAAGGATACACAAACAGATTGAAAAAGAAAAGAAACCAAATCGTTTGCTTTTAAAGACCTCCATAGAGAGTGTGAAGTGGTTAGCATTGCAAGGTTGTGCATTTAGAGGTCATGATGAGTCTCCTGAGTTTATTAATGGTGGAAATTATATTGAATTAATCAAATTGCACGTAAGAGCAAACAAAGAAATTAATGATGTTGTTTTGCAAAATGTAGCTAAAAATGCCAACTACATATCACCACGTATTCAGAAAGAGATATTAAAAATTATTGCTGATTGTGTGCGACATAAAATTCGTGAAGAAATTGGAGATGCTAAATTTTGCATTCTTGTTGATGAAGCAGTTGATAAATCACATAAAGAACAAATAGCTATTATTTTGAGATATGTTGATAGGGATGGATTTGTTAGAGAATGATTTTTTGAAGTTGTGAGTGTTAAAGATACAAATGCTTTGACTTTGAAAAAAGAGATATGTACTATATTAAACCAATACAATCTGTTGGTTACAAATTTACGAGGTCATGGGTATGATGGTGCTAGCAACATGCGGGGTAAATGGAATGGACTGCAAGCATTATTTCTTAGAGAATGCCCATCTGCTTATTACATTCATTATTTTGCTCACCGTTTACAGTTAGCTTTAGTTGCAGTAGCTAAGGATGTACATGATGTGTGACTATTCTTTCAATCATTAAGTTCTATTGTCAACTTTGTTGGTGCTTCTGCTAAGCGTCATTCTCAATTAAAATCAATTCGAGAGGATGAAATTATATATTTGATAGTAGCAGTAGAAGTTCCAACTGATACTGGGGCTAATCAGGTTTGTACTTTGCAACGAGCTGGAGCTACTCGTTAGAGTTCACATTTTGCCTCTGTTAAAAGATTGATTGAGATGTTTGGTTTTACTTGTACATTTCCTGCAAATCTTATTAATGAGAGATTGAACAATAATATACGTGGAGAGGCTAAGGGTGCTTTGAAAGTTATGAAAACATTTGAGTTTGCATTTATCTTGTTGTTGATGCATGAAGTGTTGGAAAAATCTGATATTTTGTGTGAAGCATTGCAAATGAAAGATCAAGACATTTTGAATGCAATGAATTTTGTCTCAACTACAAAGCTTCTTCTTCAAGAGATGCGAGATGATCGGTGGAAAAGTTTTATTTGATATGTGGTGCAATTTTGTAGAAGTAATGATGCTGATGTGCAAGAACTAACTGATCGTTATATGGATGGTATAAGACGTTATTGTCAATAGAAAAATAATATTACAGTAGAGGACTACTATCACTTTCAGATATTCAATGTTATAATAGATTTTTAGTTGATGGAGTTGAATAATAGATTTACCGAGAAAACAATAGAACTTCTTAAGTTATGCGGGCTTTAAGTCCTACAAATGGCTTCAAATCATTCTCTATATATGCTATTTGTGGTTTAGCTGAGGAATTTTATCATTTGAATTTTAATAATGAAGAAATAAGTGATTTGAGGAGACAGTTGGATCACTACGAATTTGATGTAATTTAGCATTCACAGTTTCAGAATCTTAATTTTCTTCCTCAATTATGTCGGATATTGGTTGAAATAAATAGGTCATGTCATTATTTTTTGATTGATAGATTGATTCATCTAGTATTAACTCTTCCAGTTTCTACAACAACAAGGTTTTTTCAAGGATGAAACTCATCAAATCATCATTTTGCAATAAAATAGAGAATGACTTTCTAGCAAACGCCATGACTATCTACACTGAGAAATAGATTGCTCTTGGTATTGATACAGAAGTATTCATTGACAAGTTTGATCTTTTGAAAAATTGCAGGTTGTAGCTTTAAATAGGTTTATAAGGTATTTGTATTGTATATTTTTTGTATTTTTTACTTTCTCTTTTTAAGTTAATAAATTATGTTAAATATGTATGTAAAATACATTAAACTCTCATTTTTATCTTTTTATTTTTTTTATTGATAAAGTTCAAATTGAAAAAAAAAAATTATGGACCCCCCCCCCCCCCCCCAAGTAAAAATTCCCAGGTCCGCCTCTGACTTAAGGTTGATTAATTGGTGGTTTGTGTCCCTCGGTCGCCGCTAAAATGACACTGGTCAGTGGTGGTTTTTGTTCATTTTTCTAGCCGCCACTAAAGAATGAATACTAGTGACACTTGTTTAATATTACATAAGAGCCACGAGGTTATTTATTAGGAAAAATTTCAAGTTCTAGCTACCCAGATAGCTGAGGGACAATCTTCTCAACCAATTAATGAAAACTGAACATTTTTCTTATCTGTTGGGGAAGGAAAGATATAACACTTCAATTTTTTCAGAGGTTAGTTATAAACTTAAAATTTTTAATAATTACAGTGTGACCCACAAAATTTTCAAAATTCCCTTTTTATCTCTTAACAAAACAATCTCAAGAAAAATAAAGTTAAAGACAGATAATAAAAATTTACGATTATGTTTAGCATAAATCTTTAAGAGTTAAGGGGAGCCATCCATCTTTAAGATATAAAATTGGTTGACTCAATATGTCTTTAACATTTCTTGTTTTGCATGCCAAAATGTCTCTTGGATCTTTGGTTGCCTCCCAAACCTCCAATTTTTTTCTATATTTTTTTCAATTTTTTGTGTTTTCTTTTTATTTTTATATTTTTTTTTCTTTTTTTCATATTACATTTATTTTTTTCCTAGTCCGTAGGCTTCATCTGTGTGCCCCACATGCAAGGCCATTCCCTAAGGCACATTCTCCTCTGGTCATCTCATTTAGCAACTCTTTCCCCACCAATCACCATGGTAGTTTGATAAGGTCCATTTTTGGTCATTTCTTTTTTGTTTTTTTTCTTTTCTTCCATCTCTTTTTGTTAGACCGACAGAACCTTTGGTTGCTGCTGATGGTGCCTCATTGGATTGGTTTTTCCGACGAGGTGGAGGTTTTCAACAACCTTTAAAATCTCATTGAATCTTCATCAAATTTCACTCAAAGCACCCAATCTATTTTTCTCTTCCTCTTGTACCTTTATTAATGACTCTAAATTTTCTAGAAAAATAATCGAAAAGTTGTTAAATTTGGCTAATGAAGGCTTGGCTCCAGAGGATCAGAATTTTCTAGCAATCACACCAAATTCTCTCAAAACTACACCAAATCATCCCCAAAACACACAATTGAATCTTTTTGACCCTAGAAATAAGATCCCTTATCCAAACCTTACAATCCTTCTTCCCCAAACTCACTTAATTTTCACTTAAACAAAATTTCTTGTGAAATCTTTGACCATCTCCATCTTCTTATGTAGCTAAATCAAACCAATTAAAAGTCTTGGCAATCTGAAGGCCTTATCCATGCCCTACTAGAGTTGCCACAACAGCTGGTATGACCATTTGTGTCAATGACCTTCTCGACAATTTCTTTTTCTATAAATTGCACTTGACCCCTTTTATTACACTTAGGCCCATAAAAGTTTTAGTTTATTACACTCTAACACAAATAGTTTATGAAAATTTCACTTTTACCCCTTAAATAAATATTTAATTTTCTTCGCAAAGCCTCAATATATTTCCTATTCAAACCAACCCCTAATCATAACTTATCTTACATAAATAATAATTAATTATCCAGACATTATCCCTTTTTATCTTTTCCAATTATTTTCACCAATTAATCTCAACCATGTGCTTATTATTATTTTATTTCATCTAATAAATATATTAATATGAATACACACACATCATCTTTTATCTCTTAATTTTTAATTAAATATTTATCGGCTTAATCCTATCCATATATTCAATATATTATCACATTATATATTCCAATATTCTGTACATATATATTTCCACCATCGGTTCTCATAATTATTTTTGTGATTTATCCTTAATTTAATCATATATATATATATTCTCTTAATTTTTTAAAAAATTCTTAAAATTTTGGAGTTGTATAAAAGAGACAGTGTGTTCGTGGGTAAGGACTAGACACAATTACCATCTTTTGTTTTCAAAAAAGGTCCAACTCGTAATGAGCTCAGTACAACATTAAAACAATTATCAGAGTGTAACGATAGATTGAAAGTAGAAATGTAAAGATCAAGGAGGAAAGGAAAACGAAGGGTTAGTGACAAAATTAGTTTGCTTGATGATAGAATTAGATCACAACAATTCTTAACAATTATTTGTTATAAATTATATATACTTGACATTCTTGATATTTGATATAAATACATATATAGAGTACTATCTCTCTCTATTTTTTTAATTATATTAGCTACCAATATTGCTAAAAGTTATATATATTAGATTATTCTCAAAATTAAGTTTATGTTACATGAGATACCTTAAAATTTCTTATAAAATTATACAAACTCTTAACAATTATTTGCAAAGGGAAGTTAGTTTAATTTTGAAATATAAAGAATAAACTGTAATTTAGTAAAATATTAAGGGTGTTGACTGTAACTTACTAAATATTTCCTTTAAACGTACTTTCGTCAGTAGGAATAAAATTATTATTATTATTATTATTATTATTAATCACCAAATCAAAAAAATAAATTTATATTGAATACTACATTCAGTTTTTATTTTAAAATTCTTAAAACAAAACAAAATTTCCAAGAAACACCTTCACTTTTTATTACTTCAACCAAACATAAAAAAAAAAACAAATAAAAAAAAAGTTAAGAAGTTGTGTAGAAGGAGTTTTTAGATTTCAACGCGTATTGGGTGGGGTTTGAAGTTTGAACACGAGCGGAAAAACACAAAGCAAAGCGTAAACATTACTCAAATAAGAAATTTTCATGAAAATGGCGAGCTTTGGAATCACTGCGGAGTCTCAGTCAGGCAATGGTGTGCGTATTAATTAATTAATGGCCAAATAATATCTGGATCTTGTCTGCTATTGGTTATTTGTGCTAAATTTCTGGCGATGGAGCTGGAAACAATACATTTTTCTGTCAGAACCATCAATTTCGATGCCAGAAACAATGGTTCCGCTTGGAAAACGCGTCATTTACGGCGCCTTCGCCGTAAACGACTTATCAAAGGTTTGATTGAAATCAAACCAAATCTAGCTAGCAAGGCGCTGGTCAGTGGAGGCTAGGTTTCTAGAGGTGGGGGGCATGGGTCCAGAGAGACAACAAAAGGGAAGTGAGGTGGTGTCAATGGTGATGACAAATTGACGAAGGAGGCTGATGAAGGAAGTAGCGACAGGGTAGTCTGTGGCGCTGGACGTGATGCGTTATGGTTGTTCCGTGATTTCCAAAAATTGCCTCTTTCTTTTCTTCTTTTTGTCCAATTTGCCTTCGTCACTGATTCTTCTTCTTCTTCTTCTTCTTCTTCTTCTTCTTCTTCTGCTCTCTCTCTCTCTCTCTCTCTGTTGCAGTCGCCGATGGTTCATTGGAAACTTCAACCACTCCCATTTATTCTAGTCCATCCACCATTGGTTGCAGCTTCTTCTTCTTCGTCCTCCTCCTCACTCTCTCTCTCTCTCTAGCTTGTTCCAGTTAGGTGATGGGCTCATCACCGATAGTAACGATGGTAAATTTAAAATCTCAAGTTAAAGTCTCGTAAAATCAATAACCCTTTTCCTAAACTTCAAGTGATAGATAAAGTTACTTGTCGAAAAGAAAAAAAAAAAGTTGACAGATGAGAAAATCTTGGATATTGAAAGATACAGAATAATGCCATCAACTTTGGGTGAGTGAGGTCGACTTGATAGGAGACGTAACATGGAGGCAACATACGTGGGACATCTGTAATCTATCAAATCCATCCTCATTGAATTATAACCAATAATGAACCACAAATTAAACAAGGAGAAATTGTGGAGAGAGATCGATGCAGCCATGGAAACTGGAAAATGACATGAAAACTCCCCGGTTGTCCTCTATATGTGTCTCACTCTCGCTCTCGTAGCTTATGTATATATGCTTTCTAGCTTTCTCTCTTTCAATTTATCTTCCAAAGAACAAAATTAAGATTAAGACTTCATTAGTGTATGCATAGAGTTTGGAAGGTTTGGGATTGAGTTACAAAAAAATGATTCAAGTTGAGGAGAGGTAAGATGAGTGATGTAAGAAGGATTGAGTTTTATAAAAAAATTTCATCAAATTGAGTTGAGTTTTAGTTACTAATAAAATTTATTATATTATACTTTTATATTATTGAAGTTATAAACTACCTCACGTTACACATGAACTCAAGGGATGTTGCATAAACGGCACATTAATAGCCAACATCACAAGTTATTTAGGTCACACAGGACCCACAATTCATAAAGCACTTATAACAATTGGATCAATAGTTACCGTGCCTAAGGGTGGCACCTCGTGTTCTCATGTTGTGTTTTGAGTCATGATTAGGCTCATGTCAACCAGTTTTGACCCAAAAACATTTAGCCTTGGGGATTTCGTCTCCCATCGAGGAAGAAATTAAGTGATGGACCTACTCTGACATCTTGTTGTTACCCCTTCTTAGTTATCTTCTTTTAGATGGAGATATTAGATGAGGTTCATTGTGATTTGCTTAGCACTCTGTGGAGCTGACCACCAAGGTTTTCAACTTGTTCTTTTGATCAAATCGAGACCTTAGAGGTTGGATCTCACCAATACTGTGAATATTCATGAGGGAGAAGGATTTTATTCAATTAAAGGAGCCTAATGTTGGTCACTTGTCCTTATGGGCCCTAGGGATTCAAAAGATTGCAATGACTAGAACCGGAGGTCCATCTTCGTGCATCCTCGAACCCCTGATCCTACCACTGGGTCTAGGTTGTCTAATGAATAGATGATGTTGGGTAGGTATGAACGCCCAAACTCATAAGGGGTCAGATCTAAAGTTTATTGGGCCCTGATCACAAGCTGCAACTTCAACAGGTTAAACCTCGTTTGATTAATTTGGTCTTGATGGGCCTAACTTTAAGCATCTCCACCTTTTTCCATTTTCCCTTTTATGTTTGGTTGCTCTGATCTAGATTGTTAATGCCTCCCATTTGCTTTACAATCGACGATTGATGAAACTTCTTCTTCACCATTGACATTGCTGGGAAAATTTTTGATTTCCTGATCTCCCCTAGTCGAGGAGCCCTTGCTGCTACTCATTGTGGCAGGGGAAGCCGTTTATGAAGGCAAATCCCTCCACCTTTCAAGTTGTATTACAAGAAAACAACGGATCAGAGATGAATTTTTTGAGATGGATTTTATCTTTCTCAAATTTGAGATGGATTTGAGACAAATTTGACATTTATTTGTTTGGAAGATTTGAGATAAAAAAATATCCATCTTAATTTAAGACAAATTTTGAGACGAAAAATGTATTTATCTCAAATTTAAGAGTGATTTTGATACGTAAACGTATCTATCTAAAATTTGAAACGAATTTTAAAATGAAAAATTTGTTGTTTACAATTTTAACTCGATTTTGAGACAAAATTATCTGTTTCAAATTTGAGATAGATTTTGAGACAAAAATTGAGACGAAATTTTTTCGTCTCAAATTTGAGACAGATTTTGAGATGAAAAATTACTTGTCTCAAATTTGAGACAAATTTTGATATGAAAAATTACTCTTCTCAGATTTGAAATAGATTTTGAGATAGAAAAATTTTTGTCTCAAATTTGAGACGGATCTTGAGATGGAAAATTATCCGTCTTAAATTTGAGATGATTTTTGAGACAAAAAAAATTTCGTCTCAAATTTAAGACGAATAATATCCATCTCAGATTTGTAGACGAATTTTGCCGCAGAAAATTAGGCGTCTTAGATTTGAGATAGATTTTGAGACAAAAAATTATATGTCTAAAAATTCATCCCAAATTTGAGACTAATTTTTAGACGGATTATATCCATTTGAGACGAATTTAAAATACTAATTTATAAAAAAAATTAATATTCTGATTTATAAATATAGAAATTAAATATAACCTAAAATTAAATATTTTTATTTAATTTAAATTCTAAATATATTTTAGGTTATAGCGCTTCCTAGATAGATCTATTCATAGACAATGTTACTTATTAATATTATGTATTTATGTATGGATGATATTATTTATTGTGATGAATTTATATTTATACTTGGTTTTTAATTTAGTTCGTTTGTTTTGTTATATTGGTGCATATATATATTGTGTCTATCAAGTTTAATTTTATTTTTTTTAAAAAAATAAATTTTACTATTTTTAAATTAATTTAAAATTAAGACGAATTTTGAGACAGATTTTATCTATCTCAAAAAATAAAATAAAAAAATCATCTTAAAGTCTGTCTCCCTTTTGTATTGCTTTATTATTGTTTCTTGAGTTTTTCGTTAGCTTGGTGTCTCATTGTTTCCTAAAGATCACCTTTCGATGAAGGAGACAGAGATAGAATGGGAACTTATGTTGCGGTCGCAAGATTTGCTAATTTGAAACACAACATGGAGGAAGAGTAAGGCTAGGGCTTCATCGACAGATCCTTGGGGAGAAGGGGGGTGAGGCAATGGTTGTTGCCCCTTGAATGTGATATGCCTTGATGGCTAGGAAATTGCAGGTGAACTAGCCTTATTCCCTTATCTCGGTGTTGGAGATGTCCAAGGTAAGGTTAAAAATGTCTCAATTCCTCCCCTGAATAGGCGATTGCGAAGGAGTTGCTTCCTCTTCCAAAAGGGCTGGCTAGAGGAGAATAGATCTCTTGAGAAAGCTTTTAGGACTCAACTTGCAACTTTAGAGGAGGCCTCAAAGAAAGATTATGTATTTTGCCAACTAGTTCTAAGATAAACTTCCCTTCTTTTTTCTTTTATCCCATTTTCTTTAAAGACTATATCCTCCTTAACTTTGATTTGTGTTTTGTTGGTAAAACATGCCTACATACCAGAATAAGGTTGCTCTCCAAGAAATTGAGCTAGAAATAAAGGTGGGCTTAGTGAATTTCAATGCTACTGAGCTTTAACGATACCTAGGGTCAGCCCTGGGCATAGATTTTCTAAGCAGCCGCCTAGGCCCCCATTTTAGATCCAATGCCTAGGGGTTTTTTCAACTTAGGACCCTTTTAAATCCAACGGATAGGCCAAATTCAACTATATTAAAATATATGTATATGATTTACACATCGGGTAGTGGGTTGTAGGTGTGCCTGCAAGAAAAAGAAATATATTAAAATTGAAAAGGGAATTGGTTGTTTATGTACATATACATATAATATTCTATAATAATATTTATAATAAAATTATAAGAGAATTAATATAGATACTATTTTATAATATTTTTAAATGTAGGGAATTCCATATAAAATTTCGCTTAGAGTCTTTAAAACCTTAGGGCTGGCCCTGACGATACCTTCAAAGGTTAGAGGCTGAAGTGAATCTGTCTCATCAACTTTGAGAAGATAAGGCAAGGTGTGCTTTCTGAGAATCTTGCTGCTGATAGAGTTGAGCTTGCTATGACACACACCAAGAGGGAGGTGAATTGGTATAATAAAAATAATTTTTGAGAACTAGAGATGTCGTCTGCAAAGATCACGGATTCGTTAAACCTTAAGATCTTAAAATGGTACGATGAGATATCAATCGTGTGAAGACAATCTCGTTGTGATAGTAATGAATATAAAATTTTTACAAGCAATATGATAAATATACAAATTAGTTAGGATATATAAAGAAGCTAAAAAGAGAAACAAAATAGAGAACACAAAATCAAGAGACGGGAATTTATAGTGGTTCAACTTTTCAAGCCTAATCCACTACTTTAGCTTCCCATAAGGATTTAGAAACAAATCCACTATTAACCCCCTACTCAAACCGAGTAGGTCTTCTAGTCCGCGACTAGGAAATTACAAGCCTCCCACTGAAATGGGCCCTCTAGCTTACACTAGGTAAATTATGATGAATACAATGAAGCTAAATCTAAGAGTTAAATACTCTTAGTACAAATTCTCTCTACAATAAATGCGAGGCTGTTAATGAATGAAACAGTAGATTGCAAAGCCTTTAAATGAAATGCAAGAGACAAAGTACAAGTTGAAAGCACAAATGCAAAGTGTATGCTTGGTAGTTGATCGTAATAAATGTTCTTCAGCAGCCTTCAACTCCTTCAACCACCTATTTATAGATGATGGCGGAAAAATTCAAAAATTGAGTCGTTGGGATAGTTGGGCGAGCATTAAATGCTCAAAAAACTATCCGTTATGAATTTTGCAAAAAACTTAGTCAACAAAAGAAAAATGGTTAGTTGACAGAATTTGGTGAAATATTAAGCTTGATAGACAGACAAAGAGGGTTAGTCGACCAAGTCACAAAACACTAGAGCACTTAGTCAACTAAGATAAAAACAAACATGACACTTAGTCGACCAGGGCTGACCTTCTGTCGACCAACTTAAAGAGTTAGTCGACCAAGACATAACAAATGCACTGTTAGTTGATCAAGGCTTAAAGTTAGTCGACCAAGACTAAAACAAGCACACTATTAGTCGACCAAAGCTTAAGGTTAGTTGACCAAGTCAACCTTTTGAAAAACATAAACATTATGTTAGTCGACCAAACTTGCAAAGAAACACTTGAAATCTTGTCGACTTGTTTTGCTTTAAGATGAAAACAATAGCATAGCCCAATTTCATTTCTTTTTTCACAACTTCATGAAATTGATTTTTGAACACAGAGTACATTGAATAAATTAATTCCAATCATAATGAATCTTATATTATTTGTCATTATATTTGTCATTGCCAAAACCTTATGATCGCAAGAGCAAGATATCAGCTGCTGCATCAAAGACCATTAAAGATCTAACCTAGAGTTAGTAATTTCCAACATGCGTTTGGCATAATCCGAGGGAAGAAACTCAAATCACGAATAAGTAGGAAGCGAAGGCCTGAACTGACAATCACAATGCCAAATGGGGAGAAACACAATTGCACCATAAGAAGTACAATACATTAGTTCTCATTATATTTGCTTAATGGGCTATGAGTTTCAACATGGATCTCAAGAAAGCTTGTTGAAAATCACTACAGAAAAATATGTCGCAACATTGGATTCAACTTAGAATTTAGAGTTATTTCTTTTGGTCTTGTTGTCTAGATGCAACAATAGAATTTAGATATTGAGGAATCATTTTCAAGCTGTCAGAATTTCTGTAAGAAGAAAATACTTAAAGGACGCCGGGTATTCTCTATGCAAATACTCCGATGGTTAAATTAAATTCCCATGTTTAGAAGAGATAATAGAGCTTTTTTGTAGGTAAAAGTGACTTACCTTTAAGGAATAAAAGGCTTTCTTATTTATAGAAGAATTGGGGGATTTATGATGAGCATCCCTTCTATTTTGAGATTGACTAGATTTGGACTCTTGTAAATAAGTTTTATCCTATGTGAGATTCCCTGAGAGATTTTCGGAGTCATCTATTTATGCTTTCTTCATCGAGAATACCATGAAACTTCTTCAAGTGACCTCATAGTTCTTTTGGAGCTCCTTTTGCAAGAGTCTATCAAGGCTCTTTCAAAGACATCTCAAGCAAGAGCTTATAGAGACTGTTAGAGACCACTCAGATGAGAGTCCTTTAAGGCTCTCCCAGAGACCTCTCGACCATTCATAACGAGGCTCTCCCAAAGACCTCGTTATGAAGAGGAAATAATTTACTCTAAAAGAATTTTTTGCTGATTATGTTATCTTATCACTGCCATCTTAATCAAATTATTAATTTCTTTCTTTGAATCATGTATTTTTCTCGAAATACAACTTCAACTCCCATTTTATTTACTATTTGTTTCACTTTAACCATGGCCTTATCAAACCCAGATTCTCTATAGTCATCAAGAAACAAAAGAAGTCACTCTAAAAAACTGATAACAACATCAATATCCATATTTTCAGCTTGAAAAAATTCACTTGCAATGTTGATTACATGCAACAACTTGTGCTAAATTACAATACCAAGCAAGAACTCAAAATTCTAAAGTTTATATGTTGCTAAGGACTCAGTTTCATTCCTTGTTTTAGGATCTTTACTAGTATCTGTTAAGTCAAATAGAACAACTCTTATTTGTACAGTTTACTCTTTTATAGGCCTAACACTTTCAATATGACTTTCTCAATGTGTTTGTAACAATGGCTTAAGTGTAAAACCTTTCACATGATCATTGAAAATTTTTCACCTCTTGGTAGAAGAACAAAACAATGTATAAATGTATTGTATCACTTTAAAAAATGACATAGTTTTAGGACAACAATTTGCCATATCACATAATGTCAAATTAAGACTATGGTAACCACATAGAGTATAAAAAACTCTCGGATTTATTTCAAGTAGTCTTGTCCATACACCTTTATGCCTCCCTTTCAAATTAAACCCATTGTCAAACCCCTGACCTCTTATATCATCAATGTTAAGCTTAAGATTGGTCAACATGTTTTTAAGCTCAGTAAAAAGTTTAAGCCCTGATGTATCATCAACCTTCAAAAATTCTACCCAATATTCTTCTACCGTTGTAGAGTTTACTGAATCATCCACATATCGTATTACAAAAGACATTTGCTCCTCATGACTAGCATCTAGAGTACAATCTAATATGACTGAAAAATATTTTACTTATTTAATTTTTCTAACAAATGAACTTTTCATCTCATTTGCCAACATTTGTATCAATTCATTTTGAATTTTAGGGCCCAGATATGTATAATGAGTCTCACGTGTTTGAATACGCCAAATGTGCTCTTTTATAATTGAATCAAACTCAACAATCATTTCAATCATTTGGAAAAAAAAGATTATTGTTTTCCACATAAAGCTTCTCAGAATCTTCTCAAAATGCCAAGTTATTTTTGTCAATCTTTGCACAACAACTATTATCCTCTTCAACACTTGTCTCCAACGTTCTCTTTCTTTATTGATTTCAATCTACACACTTTGATCAATTGTTTTATTTTTCCATAGTCTTGTTTCTAATTCAATCCAACAAAGCATGCAATCTATATGCTCCATACTTGCTTCATGATTTGTAAGACTTCGACTCATATTATGCCAATCTTTGTATTCTTCATTTCCCAACTTACCAATTTTACTCATTATTTTTTGAATCTTGAACAACTTGTAGCAAAAACAAAAAATCTTGTCCAAATGAACTGAATATACCAGCCATCTCCTATCATTTGTTTCTCTATTAGGCAAAACTCGCTTATATTGTGATAATTCAAAATGCCTACCAGTACTATTTTTAGGAAACAAGACTCTATCAGCTCTTTTTGGACTTCTTTCTACTAAGAAATCTCTCATATTTTGGTCAATTTTATCCCAACACCTTAGATCATAAAAATTAATCAACAAATCTTCATGTTCAACATTGTCTTCTTCTTCCTCATTCAATTGATTCACATCAACATTTTCTTTTTCTTCTTCTTCTTCCTCGTTCAATTCATTAACATCATTGTGATCATTTTTGTCTTCATTCAATTCATTAACCTTTTTGCATTATTCATTGTCATTGTCATTCCAAGTTTTTTGTTCCTCCACCAGAGTATCATCTAAGTTTTCAACTATTTCTTCAATTTTTGTTATTTTGTTGCTATTAAAGTATTTAAACATATCACCAGCTTGACATTGAACTAATGATTCTTCCCTCTGTTTCCTTTTTCTTTTTTGAGCTCCAGACATAAGTTTAAGAGATTAAAAAAATATGTCAACAACGATTTAATAAATTTCCAACAAGAGAACAAGTTACCAACAATCTAAAAACTAGCATATAAAAGCTGACAAGGCAACACCATTCATTTAGATACTGTCGACATTGGGAATTAGTTGACTGTGATTCGTTTTCCCGTACTAAGAAAATGAACACGAAAGGGGAGAATAGAAGGCACACCAAGGAATTTTATGTGGTTCAGTCAGCGTTCCGACGGCTGGCACCTGTAAGCACTCTGACGTTCAAGTAAGTAAGAGGGTAAGGAAAATGCCGTGTATCAGTAGGTCAGAGGAAAAAACCTACCTTCGCTCTCTAGAGAGATGACTCATATAAAAGGAGGAGATGTCCTCTTCTCTGCATGCGTCGTGTTTGCAGGTGATGAGACTGAGTATCCGACGCCGGTGAAGGTACCCAGGTGGTGGCATGGTGTTGATGGGACTCTCATTAATGTGGATGAGATCCGTCATTAATGAGGATGGGATCTGAGATGGGCGTGCGGATACCCAGTAGAGGTTGCAATGATGTTGTTGCAGACTGGTACAAGGTCAAGATGGGACCGGCATAGGCCAGGAGATGGGACGAGAGGGTGGGGCTAGATCAGGCCCGAACGGCCCAACTAGAGTAATGGATAGTCCATGGTTGTTCTTTGGTTGTCTCGTGGTCTTCCTTGCTATGTGAGCTGAATAGTTAGGTCAGTGAGCTGGAAGCCTCGTTGGGAGTTTGGGTTTTAGCGACGTGTGATCTTGTTCTGATGAGCTCAGCCTTGGGTCTATTGGGCTTCAGAAGATTGGGCTAGCCTGCTAGGTCGAGCCCAGCCCATAAGAAACGATTTGAGAAATATCCATAACATATATTCAAAGTAGATCTGATGAGCTAATCGTGAGGTTGCAAGTGAGAGTGAGGGTGAGCGACGGAGCGAGAGAGAGGCAATGAGCAAGCGAGCGACGGAGCAAGCGAGAGTGAGAGACGGAGAAAGGTTTAGAGGGGAAGCAAGGTTTACAGAGGGGTTGGGCGCTGAACCAAAGCCCACCCTGCCCATGAGCTAGATCTGCTTCTGTGGACTAGGCTTAACGAAGAAGGGAAAAGGGTTTCTAGATTTATAGGTCCCCAAAAAATGACAGAATTTTGGACCCTGAGTCAATCCGCTTGACCCTCACTCTAGGTCTGGGCCTGTATGTATATGTAATTTTTGTTTTGTTTATGATGTTTAGACAGCATCGCAAAAATACTGTCGGATCGGATAAAAAGAAACATCGTGAGTCACCGAAATAGGAGGGCACGAAACGAAAGGGTAGACGAAGTGACATGATTCAGCAATATTGTTGCTTTTATGCCCTCCCATCTTTTATATATGTTTTAGAAACTCGTGTGTTTTATGTTTGATGAAAACTAGTACTAATTATATATATATATGCTCATGAACGTTGTTAGACTTTATACACTTCTTATGATGATTTTCTGTTCTAAGTTACTGTATGAAACATGTATATATATATATAAATAAACACACAATATACATTTCAGTAATTTATTTATATGGGTACAATTTATGCATGCTATATTTGTTGGTGCTAAAAGCACATATCTATCTAGTCATTTATGGATAATGATTTTAAAATAAAGAATCTTCAAACTGATCAATGGGCCAATGATACGACATATTATTTAAGATTTAAACATATAATATATTATTTTTAATTTGTGTGCATCAATACAATGATATAGTATTATTGTTTTATTGAATATTTTCTCATTAATAATGATACTCCAACTAAAGTGGAAGACCAAATTAAACTGTTAGAAATGCTAAGATGTTTCATTAATATCCTTTATATATATATATATACATACATACAT
The DNA here is from genome assembly GCA_036245055.1 of Diospyros kaki. NCBI lineage: Eukaryota > Viridiplantae > Streptophyta > Magnoliopsida > Ericales > Ebenaceae > Diospyros > Diospyros kaki. Next base: position 31,921,689 of record BSEG01000003.1, read on the forward strand.
CATTATTCTTATCATATATTTTGATGTCTTCCTTCAAAACTTGAGAAAAGTGACGTTAATTAGACGTAATTATCAAATAAAATAAAAAAAATAATATTTATATATGATTATAGGGTTAAAGTAAAACCTTTTATTTTAGTAGAATCAATTTGATGACCGTATTTTCTTTATTATTTTTAAGTCGTTTTTAATTTTTAATTTTTTAAAATAATAAAAATATATTTATTTTTATATTTAAAAAAAATTTATAAAAAGAACTCAAAACTATAAAAATTCATTTTGTTTGTTTTCATCACAAATATGTTTAAAATTTTCAAAACACTTAAAATAAAAAGAACTCATTTTCAATAATTTTAAAATAGATATTCAAAATATAAAATTAAAAATAAATTTAAAATTTAAAATTAAAACTAAAATATGAAAAAAACAATCTCTTAAATTTTAAAAATTTCTTAGTAGGGTGTTAAAGTATAATTTATGTAAAATTATTTTATATATGCATAATAAAAGGGCAAAATTCTTAACCCCACTTAATAGTCAAATACATACAAACAGATCCGTTCATGACCAGCCCCAGCTTTCCCGCTGCCACACCACATGGGCATAGATTTCTTTATTCAAGAGACTTTTCAATAACATAAAAAATTGACATATATCATAAAAGCCCACGAACCAAGAAAGATAGAAATGCTTTCGGCTTTTTTGTATTTCTCCCTTTTTGGCTGGGTATGTGACTGAGGAGTGAGGAGGGATTCCCCCCCCCGCCCGCCACCCCCCGACGTAGAATGCATTACAGAGCCAAAAGGCTGCAATCTACAGGAAACAAATGATGAAGAATATTATTGGCCGTATATATACATTAATATTATTATTGGCCGTATATATACATTAATAAGAATATTTTTAATGTATATATACATTAAAAAATGTTATTTAAACACAACACGTACATTAATATGAATTGTAATTTATTAAATATTTATTTTTAAAGAGAATAATTGGTGTAAACTATATTTAAACACATTATGTTGCTGAAAGTCACAAGAAATGTGGCTTAATAATAATGTTTAAACAATATTTTAGTGACTGTTAATAATGAGGTGCATGCATGGATTCTACAGTCCATGACTCCAGCTATATATCAATGCTTGTTCGCTTGCCTACATTGTCTTTGCATGGCAACAGAGAAGAGATTCGGTCGCTGCTCAGCTGCTCCACATGTTGGCCTTACTCCGACACTTTTATTTCAGAATAATATTAATTAGTTCGATATATCAGCTTACACTGATATATCCCTGCTATTAATAATATACTTAAGCATAGTTTTAACGTAATAAAACATTTGAAAAGACGCAAATTAAAGCTCCTTCATTTCCTCCTGTGCTCTTTTCCAGCAATAGCAGTTTTCATTTTGAAGGGTAGTATTTTGTCTTTTCAAATAATTAATTTAGTGTGTTTGCATCACTTTTGGAGTATATTAATGTGATTACCCTTTTTTTTATCTTTAAACTTATTTGTGCATATATATGTTCAAATGCAAGTGAAATTTGGTCGCAGAAAAGCTCATGATGAGAAATATCAACTTGTGGGTCTAAAGTTGTGAATTCAATTATTTTTAATTATATTAATATATGCATGCAATTGATTTTTTCTTTTTTACTGTGAACTTATTACACTCTACTCCTAATCAAATCTTAAATATGTATAATAACTTATAAATCACGTACACACCAAATAAATTAATTAAAGATTAATAAACTCATTCCCCATCAAAAGAACTAATTAATTACATGGCTAATATATAAGAATATGCTAATATATAAGAATATATATATATAAGTATATATACGTCTGATCACAAACATTACAGAAGTGTAAATGACTAAAAAGAAGTGTCAGAATTTTAATTAGTCCTTTTAAGCTTGGCTTGTTGCAACGTTATGTTGTCTCGTCAATGGCATCAAGTGTGAAAACTTAGATTGAAAACAGGAATACTAAAACAACTAATTATTACCATCATTCCTTATGATTCAAATGATTAAACAAATAAGCATATACATTGTGTTGGAGCTGAGCTGATTGCAGTAGTAGTTAGAAAAAGAGGTTCAGGTGGGGTATTCTCATTTGAAAAGGCAATGAATGATCCATCCCTTTCCATCTTTTTCTCTCTCTCTTTCTCTCCTTTTAAGATGAGGGATTACCTACTTTGTGAAAAACTGGTTGAAGCTTCTGGTTTTAACTCTCCTTAGAGTCAAAAGGGCTTAAAAAACTGACTCCAAATTGTCGAACTAAAATATTGTGTATCTTATTATTTAAGGCACATCGGGCTGCTTTATATCCTGCTAATTAATGCTGGGATCACATTAACAAGGTTATCAACCCCTCCAGTTTAATTTTATATATATGATATGTAATGTAATGAGAATGGTTTGAAAGAAGAAATGGAATGAAAATAAATAAAAAAAAAAAATTCATCCCCTCTTAGGATGATATAATTGCTTTTATGATTTAATAATTCATATCATCCCATTCCATTCCATTATTAACTCAACTCTCTGCCAATTAAAGCAAAGAATGTAACCCTCATTTGCATTGTTATATATCATATGTAGAAATTATTTCTATAAAACATGCTTTTGTTAAAAGTTTAATTTTTACAAAAAATAAATTCAATTTTTTTTTTTATCATTTATCTGATATCAGTATAAATATATAAAAATACTCCATCGCTAAATAATCATTTAGGAGTTGTTTCATTGTGTAAAATGATTTTGCAAATTTTCATTTTTATATAAATATGTTATATATTTTTATTTTTAAATACAAATTTCAGAAAAACTAAAACCCTTGATTTGCTCTGGTCTCAGCTGCAAGCGCGGGGAACAGATGCTGAGTTGGAAACATTAATTATAAGAGCATTACAGTGCACGGACACACGAGGACTAACGGTAACATTGGATATGGAGCTTCCGTAAGGGGTAAATCGGGAATACCAAAAAGTTAACGGAGCACTCATTGGTCACTGCCAATCCAAAAGAGTACCGCCCAGGCCCAGAGAGATTGATTGAAACTGTTTATTGCCTCACTGGCATTCAAATGTTTCTCCACTTTCTGTAATCGTAAGACTTCCACACACACACCCCCGCGGCGCCAAACTCTCTCTGTCAACTTTTTCTGCTTTTCACCGTTCTTGATTGATTCTTCAGGCCCCTTTTGTCTTTCTATCTCTTTGATTCACAACAGAACAGCCATTAACTTATACAAAAGCCCATTTCGAGTTTTGAGTAAGAAGCAGTCTTTTCAATTGGGATTCAGCCATGGCAGAAGCAAAACCAGAAGAGATAATCCATCCTCCAATGGACCAACTTCAAGGCCTAGAGTACTGTATTGACTCCAACCCTTCTTGGGGTATGTCCATTTTCACACTTTTTTCAGCCCCTTTTGTTGATTCACTGATTGATTTCTCCATCTTTGATCAGTGTATTTAAGTTTTCTCATCTCTGTGAATTCACATTTCAAAACAGGGGAGGCCATAGCTCTAGGCTTCCAACACTACATCTTGGCCTTGGGGACTGCAGTGATGATCCCCACATTTCTTGTCCCTCTTATGGGCGGAACTGATGTAAGAAAATTCCCAAAACCCAATTGTTTCTTTTTTCAATTTATGGGTTTATTCTTTTTTTTTTTTTTGGTCTGACTTAAAAAGTAGATGAAGACTAAGAAAAATTTAGTCAAAAATACTTAGTTATAATATTAATTATAAGGATTTTACAGAATGTAAATAGCACATGGTGGGATAAAAGTTTGATATATTGTCGTAGTCTTTGTCATCTTGAACTCTCACTTACTCTTTTGTTTCTTTTAATTGAAAATCAAGAAATAAGGGCTTGTTTTCTGATTCTCAGCTCATTCATTCATTTGGTGTTAAATTATGAACTACAAAGTTCTCATTTCTCTCCAGAGATAATGATTTATGGACTGATGGTCATTCAAGAAATGCGTACAGAGATGCGTATAAATTTGGGTCTGTTTGATTGACATGGTTTTCATAATTTGGTGCTTGTCTCAGCATGACAAAGTGAGGGTTGTTCAGACTCTGCTTTTTGTTGAAGGAATCAATACACTCCTACAAACACTTCTGGGGACCCGATTGCCCACGGTGATTGGAGGATCATGGGCATTCATGGTCCCCATTCTGTCCATTGTTCATGATCCATCGTTGACAAGGATTGAAGACGGGCATCTGGTAAATACCATTGCACAAATGTCCTTTCTTTCTCTCAAAAATATCTTCACTCGACGAATACGAACTCCATTACAGAAAGTGCAGAGAACTTCTAGTCCACAGCTGTGGCTTTAGTTTGATAGTACAAAGGACATTGACAATTGATTATAAACAGATGCAATTACATGGTGCACATGTGTGTTCTGTTCATCCTGTGTTGCAATATTTTATATTCTGAAACATGGTTTCTGAAAAAGTTTCCTCAATCGCTTGCCTTTATGAATTCGATTCTCTGTCAAATGAAGTTTATTATAATACACAATTTTGAAACTTTATATCAGCAGTCATATTTGTTTTTTGGCAGATTAGTTGCTATTACTTATTCCTAAAGCAGAAACCTGTGATCTTTGTGTCTACTTCAGAGATTTCTTAATACTATGAGAGCAATACAAGGTGCTCTAATAGTGGCATCGAGCGTGCAGATTATATTAGGTTACAGTCAATTGTGGGCTATTTGTTCCAGGTAGGCGCCATGCAGCTAACCCCATATCAAACAATATCTTGTCTCATAATTGAGGAAGTAAACATCAATATTGTTTATTTTGGAGGTAACTTGGAAATTTTATTATGACTTCAGATTCTTCAGCCCGCTTGGAATGGTTCCAGTAATTTCTTTGGTGGGCTTCAGTCTATTCGATAGAGGCTTTCCAGTGGTATGGTAAAAACTTCCAAATGAGAAAGCAATGCAATAATCGATTTTCATTTACATCACTGATACCAATTGCTCTATGTGGGTGAATTTTTACAGGTTGGTAGGTGCATGGAAATTGGCATTCCCATGCTGGTTCTCTTTGTTGCTTTCTCCCAGGTGTTCGGCTTTAATTTGTCGCATCCACTCACTTGTAAAACTTGTCAACTCATTAGATAAAAAGCTTCATTAATAACCATACTGAATATACAAAAATATTAATTTATGTCTCAAACGGGTGATCAAATTATGTTAGGCTACTACATATTTGATCTTAAATCCTGCCAAATAAGAGATACTGTTAGAAGTTACTAAGTTGGTTAGAAGTCCATTTTTTGTGAGTCTTTAATTTTAGGTAATGTGATTACGTATTGTTGCATGAACACTCGTGAAGTTTTAGAGAAACTGAGCTGTGCTACACTTTACCGCAGTTAACCACCTCCTAAAATATAAACTTTTTCGAAGATCTTGGCCAGATTGTCTTCACCATATTATTCTTGATAACTAGAAAAATGCCCAACTACCCCGAACCTTTTGAAGATCGGGAGTCTTTTCCCATGCAGAGATAGTTAAGCTATTTCTTAATTGAATCACAGATGTACTAGGAGAAAGCAAGGATTTTACTCTAATGTCGGGCTTGTTCTATTTTACAGTACTTGAAACATTTCCAAACAAGGAAACTACCTATACTGGAACGATTTGCTCTTCTGATATCGATCACAATTACATGGGCATACGCACACCTCCTGACAGCCAGCGGTGCATACAGAGATAGGCCAGTTTTGACGCAAAATAACTGCCGGACTGATAGAGCTAATCTCATTTCTTCTGCACCCTGGTTGGTAACAATTCTGTGGTGTGTTTTATTTGTTCTCTTTCTTTTGAGGTCAAGCCTTGGTAGCAACAGCAGTTTGAAAACGGTTTCTTCGCTAAAAACAAGGTTAAAACTGTATATAAAAATGATCCTTTCCTGACTCCGCAAAGCGAGGAGCCTCTGGCAACAGTCTGTCTTAAATATTTCAAGCTTTGTCTCTCGATCTGGCAACAATCTTCATGATAAGAGTAGGATTGTTAGTGAACTAAACAAACAATCTTTTTATCTTCGCCTCAAGATTTCGAATCAGAACTATAGAATAGTTTAATCGACCAGAAAGTTTAGTGGTCCTTTCTTTATCAGAACTGTGGCGTTGTTAATGAACTATAACCAACCAATCTTTATCTCTTTATCTTGAGATTTCGAATCTGAACTACAGAGTAGTTTAATCAACCAGAAAGTTTAGTGCTCTACTCTTACATAGATCTCCAATTACCATGCAGGATAAAGATCCCATACCCTCTACAGTGGGGTGCACCAACTTTTGATGCTGGTCATGCTTTTGGGATGATGGCTGCTGTATTAGTCTCCTTAATTGAGGTAAATCTTTTGCACAACACTAGATCAGTCATTTATATGCTATTGATCAAGCAATGAAATAAATTTGGTAATGACAGTCAACTGGAGCGTTTAAGGCTGCATCTCGTTTATCAAGCGCAACACCACCTCCTGCCCATGTTCTTAGCCGTGGCATTGGCTGGCAGGTTCGAGAACTGAACACTTTTGAACGATTTCTTTCTGTTGAATTTGAGCAAATGAAGATTGACATATGTTTTCTTCAGATTACAACTGATTGGATACATTTCTTCTTCGTCTTCTTGCAGGGCATTGGAATTCTTTTGGATGGACTTTTTGGGACGGTTACTGGATCTACAGTGTCGGTGTAAGTACTAGCTAGCAGGCTCTTCTATTCAATTCTTCGCTCTTTTTAAGACCTCTTATGGGTGGAAATGGATGTTAATGAACACAACAGAGAAAATGTGGGTCTTCTTGGAAGCACTCGTGTAGGAAGCCGAAGAGTTATACAAATTTCAGCTGGTTTTATGATCTTCTTTTCCATATTAGGTGACTGACAACTATCCTACTCTTCCGTGCTTAATCTCGCCTGATAGCTATTTTTCACTTGAAAATATTTACTTATTGATGTTTTCAGGGAAATTTGGAGCTCTATTTGCATCAATTCCGATCACCATCTTTGCAGCTGTATACTGCGTATTTTTTGGTCTTGTTGGTAAGCATCTTGATATTTAATTCCGATATTTTTTCACTTCGTCGACATGTGACTGTTATAGCTGTTGTTCTCAGCTTCTGTTGGGCTTTCTTTCCTGCAATTCACAAACATGAACTCGATGAGGAACCTTTTCATCACCGGCGTTGCCATGTTTCTCGGTTTGTCTATTCCTGAGTACTTCAGAGAATACACTGCCGCTGCTCTTCACGGTCCTGCTCATACCACAGCTGGATGGGTAAGTTTGTAGTCAACAAACAATTTCTTTCTCATCTTTTTATCTTCTGAAATCCATAAAAATCCTGGATTTTCTGGCGGGAAATAGTCCTTTCATGGGTTTGAATCAAACGAAAAGGAAGATGAAATAGTCTTTAAGTTAGTCTGCATAAAAGCACATTCCCTTTTTGCTGATGAATGCTCTATGCAGTTCAATGATTTCGTCAATACCATCTTCTTCTCTTCCCCAACTGTTGCACTGATCGTGGCGGTTATATTGGACAACACTCTCGACTACAAGGACAGTGCCAGAGACAGGGGGATGCCTTGGTGGGCCAAATTCAGGACATTTAATGGAGATAGTCGCAACGAGGAGTTCTACACCCTCCCCTTCAATCTAGACCGTTTCTTCCCTCCATCATAGCGTATGATCATTAGCAAAGAGGAAGTGTAAGAGAAAATTCATTATTCGTTTGAGAGAGAGTGCCGGAGTGAGTTGGGAGGAAATCATCATTCCACCAGATTATGATGATCCAAATCCTCCCAAAGAATAGTTGGATGGAAAATACATGTATTCTGATTCAGTAGCGAATGGCATCTTCGCTTCTTTTTTTTGTTTTTTTTCTTTTTCACTCATCACCTACCTCTCTACAACATAAACTTCCTGTGTAGCTAGCTATTCTTACGGCCGGTATTTACACATGCATTCTAGACACCTGGGCTGTCGATAAATGTTTCGCCCATAACCTCTGGTGCGTGGCCTTTGACCTTCCTCGATCATTTTCCTTATCCTCTCCTCAAAACTCTCCCAAGTTAAGGTGTCATTCTCTGATAAAATTGCAGCAAGTCTCTTCTTGCTAGGTCTCAAGGTGGGAGCATGGCCACCACCATAATATGTTCTGAGACCTGATACCAGGGAAGATAGTTGACTCCCTGAGTCTGTAATGGCAAACACATCAGCTGTTGCGCAGGCAATGAAGTCTAGTGCTGCAAGCTGCACACACAATCAAGAAAGTAAAAATGCTGAGAAATCATGACAGCTTCTTACTTTGTGGTTGTCTAATTTCATGATAACAAAAACGACCTTCTCCCAATCCGTAGAAACCGGGGAGCTTTGAGAATCCAAATGAAAGAAGAGTTTACCTGTGAAGAGTAATTCCTAAAAGGTGCAAGTTCACTGGCTGTGAGGAGATCCTCCTTCGTTATCAAGTTTGGATAGAGACTGGCAAGGGCTTGCATTCTGGCCTTTCCCCCGTATATGTGGGAACCAGCAAGATAGATGAAAGTTCCATGCTTAAAACCTAGCCCAGCAAGAACAAGGGCTGCTTCTTCGGGTGTTAATGGACATCTTCCCAACATTCTCAATTCTGTTGCAGATACAGGCCTGTAGCCATCACGTCATTAGCAATCCGTGCCGAGAAAATCAAAAATGAATAATGATTTTTTGTCCCATAGGGTGCAGAGTGGTCAATTCACGCAGTCGGGCCCTCCATTTTTCGGCACGAAATCTTGGAAGAAAAATCAGTATTCATCAAAATAAGTCAACTGAAATGCTTACTTTGAGTTCTTTAAACGTTGGATCAGCAGGGGAAAATGGGATTCCCTGTAAGATTGGAGCTCCTTTCTCTCATCTTCTCCACCTCCAAATTCACACCGAGAGTACGCAACCATGTCAATTTCAAATCTCAAGTGCAAGGCTAGATACCTGGATGGCCCTTTTGCAGCATCCAGTGGCCTGGAATTGGAGGGAATATTTGACAGAAAGTTTCCAAGCAGTTGCCTATCCAACATATTCCGCGCTCTGTTATATTTTCTTATCCTCCTGACCAATAAGGAACCAACTTGTTGAATTCTGGGCACAAACTTGAGGGCATGAAAGTTACATTTGCATCTCAATTTCTGCAATGAATTCAGAAATATATAAATGCAAATGCTCATTCACTACAAATATGCATCCTCAGTTCAATTATTATTCGACCAATTAATTTGTGATAACTATGTTGTCGGAGTTTGACTAATTAGTTATTTAGAGTTGTGTTTCGAGTATTTCACAATCAGAAAACTATGCTCTTAGAGTTTGGATAACCAATTTTCTGAAGTTGTGGTGTTACAAGGTTTTTAGTTTTGTCTGTCAAAAAGATGGGTTATTTTTTGTAGTTTTTCAGTACAAAACCATGTTTAATGGATTATTCATTGTTGTGAGATCATAAACATAGTTCTTGAGGCCAAACAAGTGACATCAAATAAATCCTAACAAGTAATATCATAGTGATCCTAAAAGAAAGGATATTTGTCGACCTGAAGTTCAAACGGCAATGGATCGAAGCCAAGTCGATTTCCAAATCCGAGGAGATGAACAACTCCATTCTTAAGTAGAAGAGGAAGCACAGTTTTAATATAATCCCCAGTAGTTGCTTCCTTGGGAATATCTGCATCAGTAATCTAACAAGCAATTAAACACATTAAAACCTTCAAATAGAACTCTTAATAGATGGGTAATCAACTGGATAGCAACATACCAGACTACCAATTTCTCCCAAATCTAGTGATTTTAAATGAGAAGGGAGCTCCTTAACAAGATTTACTTCATCCTTCAACATGTTGAAGAAATACTTTTCTTGATAAATATCAGCAAACTGGCTGATCTCACAAAAAATTTGAAAAAAAAAAGCGCAAGTTTATAAATTTTGCATTTAGAGATGCCACAACAATAATATTTCTGGGCTATGGTTCTCAAACCTGGGATCTTTCCATACATTGCTGTACAGAAACTTAGGGATAACTAGTGTTGCATTGAGTAGAGATGCCACGGCAACTGCATTGCAAACCTGCGTAAACAAAATGGAACTTGATAAATTTTCTCTTTAAGGTTATGTTTGGGAGAGATTCAATAATGGAATGGAATTGAATGGATGAAAATTGGCTGAATGGAAATAAGTGAAATAGAATAGAAAATATTCTTCTCGTTTGAATTGAAGGAAATGGATAGTAATGGAAACTACTCTATCCTTGTTTGTGAGAACTATGGAAATAGATGAACTAAAATTATTAAAAAGTATCTGACAAGTATACTCTCGTAATGAATATATAAAAAATTAGATATATATATATATATATACACATATTGAGGTTAGTTTTGTTCATATACAACATTAAAAATTTGCCCTTATTTCAGTTCCATCCAATCTCCCCCAAATTGAGAGAAAAAGTAGAACTTTTGAAGAGATTGGATGAAAAGATCCTATCTTATTCCATTCCATTATTAGTGTTCCTCCCAAGCAATGAAACCCTCATTTTATCTAGTTCCATTCCACTCAATTCTATTCTACACCACTCTCCTAAACACATAATTAAGGCAATGGCTGGTAGAAATGGCAATGGGATTTTGATCGAACGGTTGGTGTGTATAACATGAAACAGCAACTAGATTCGGTATTAGATACTTACAGCAACTCGTTGTTGATTCAGACCACCATTTGCACTGACCAATATGTAACCAGTGCTATTCTTTGGTTTCCCTGCCAACAATTTCAACTAATTACAGAGCACTTCACAGAATAGCCTAACCAACAATGTAGTATGCTGCAATTTTAAGTATATAATTTACAAGCACTGGTATTGGTATGCATCAAATGAGGCCAAAAACCACCAGGCTAGTACCCCAAGTGGCATATGAGTTGAATTGTCCAGAAAATGTCTCGAATTCAAGTCTCTCTCATTGGCAGCCTCACGCAACCATTGAGACTTAATTGGCCGCCATTATGTCTTATCTGGGGCTTAAGGAGACTACTGAAGTCTAACAGAAATTGTTAATTCTTTAAATGGCACCTGGGTGTAGCGGGAGAATGTTTAAACGTTAAAATGAGACCGGTCCCACTCAGCCTAACCTTATGCTCTTTTTTCACCCGTTGTCTATAAAAATTCAAACTAAATTCATTTTTGTTTTACCCAGAATAATGGTATTAGTATCAAAATTGTCAACTGAATACAGTTAAATAGTCAAAATAACTAGTTTGCCGTTATGTTGATTTCAACTGTCTTCATTCGACCCATATTTTCAATACCAATCTCATCATGTTTTTACCTCGCTTAAAAAACAAAGTCAAGAGAAAGTCTATGTCTACCTAAATTTCTCGAAGTCTTTCTATCTGCGCATGGTCTCCACATAACTGTCTGATGAAACTGTTCCTCCCAAAACTTTGATAAATCTTGCTCGTGCTCTTTCTGCATACACATATAGGAAACGAGGAATAATCCCTCACCTTTGTATGTAAATGTGTTCATGGATATTACACCAGACAATTAATTGATCTAACCTTTGAAAGAGCACTAGAAGCCAAATTTAGGAGTCGATCGTACATCTGAACTGGGATTTGTCCTCCACTAACATTAGCAGCCCTCTCATCCTTGGCACACAAACAAACCGTGAACGTAAGATTAGTTGGTACTCATGAATTTGCCCTTAAATTCAGATGAAAGGTATCCAACTCAAAGAAAAGATTCATTCAATTCCCAGAAAAGAACATTATATTTCATTTGTAACTACAATCAAGTAATAGAAAGAACGGGTACAAATACAAAGGCCAAAGAAAGATGAATTCCCCTATCATATGATTCATCAAAATTTGATTATACTTTGTCTTATGTTGTCAAGTTCTAAGTAGCTATGAAGCAGAGAGAGAGAGAGAAGACTTCGTAGAACAATGATACTAAGGCCAAATAGGTCTACCTAAATATGAAGTCAAATGGGCAAAGTTTTTATTACGCCATTGCATCAACACCCACAATGATTATTGGTGCAAGGAAAGAATGGGCAATTTATCCATTCAACTTCGTATTCTACCCTACCCATTTAGCTAAAATATCAACATCCACGTAAGAAATGAAGCGATAACTACGCTAATTCATTTTTGTTTAGTTTGTACTATTCATTGGATCAAACATTTGAAGAGTAAAAAGCTTTGAGGACATGTATATATCGACTTGATCAAGTAATAACTAGAGCTATATGACTAATCTAATTGACATAAACATTCGTCAAACTTTCACTACCTTCCTCCGGATTGAAGTATTGATGGGATCAAAAGCAGAGAAGACAAGAGAATCCAACAGTAGAAGAAGAGCCGTAAACCCGAAAGTAAGAGCCACAGATGGGATGTATTTCCGAGACCATGGATGCCTTTTCCCAACATTCAAACTCTTGTTTGCACTGAACTTGGGTGTCTCGTTCTTCAAACCATGGAGCAGAAGAGCTTTGTTCCCCATAAAACCATTCCCAGAACAACAACCTTGAACAAAGATTCAACTAGTCAAATTTACTCTAGAACATCAAAGCTGCTCCCATTACAGTGCAAATCATGAAGCACCCACCCTTAAAAGAAGGGGTTCAATTCCTTTCATCCAACAAACCCACCAAACCATTGAGAAAAATTAAGGGTGAGTTGCAAAAAACCTGCAGTTTGGATGAGGAGGGCGCATCAGAGTCTGGATTGGAAGTGAAGGTAAAGAAGTTCGTGACAGTGACATATATACAAATGCATGGCCTAGAGAGACGAGTGGAACTTAAGCAATATGTAATGCACACATAAATAATGATACAGTTCTGAAAGTTGACATTTTTATAGAACACAGGGGAAGACTCACGTCTGCAACAACTACTTCTCACCCAACAAAGAGAACAATATTGGCCTGGGTGCTTTTCTTATTTATTTCCCAGAACTAGAACTTGGCTTGGAATTTGTTGAGACGTTGTTTGTTGAGGCAGGAACAGGAAGAAGGGTTAGGACGTGGGTCGATTTCCTTTTGCGACCATCTTTATTAATAAACTAACACTCGACCGTTGAGTCTCAATATATATACCCTACATGAGTGGTCTGTTATGTGCATGCATGTAAAAGAAATAAAAAAATTTAACTAAAAATATATTTTAAAAAATAATTTATTGACATATATATATATATATAGTTTCATAACATAACAAACTTAATATAATTTGAATTAAATGAATAAAGTCTCACAACAATAGAATAATCTAGTATAAGTGTGTAGTTTTATTTGAAAATTTACAAAATTAATCACACGTATTTTAAAAAATCTAATTTTCTAAGTCATGACACCACAATTAATTAAACAAAGAAACTTATTCATAGTTTCATATATCTATCCATCTATACACGTCATTCTTACAATCAAACTAATATTTATTTGAGGGACTCAAATTAATTTGGGAAGTTACATGGTGCTTGTGCGTTTAAGATAAAAAAAATAAAAAAATAATCCGAGTTGCATTATCAAGAGAACCAAAAAATAATTAAAAATATGATAAATTATAAAGAATACTCTTAAAGTTTAGTAAAATTATTAAAAAAAAAAAATCCCTAACATTTGATCAGCCTTCAGGCATCCAAAACAGCGTCGTTGTGTTAGAAGTGGTGAAGACCCATGACAGTCACTAGTCACACCACATGGCGCACTTTGGGCCGCCCATTTTGTCTTGGCCGACAATAGCTTCCCTTTTGTATATTTAAGGCCACATTTTGGATATTTTAAGGCAAGAAACAAAAGAGAAATTGAGAGAGAAGAAGTGGGGGCGCGCAACTGGAAGAAATAGGATGAAGAAGAAGAACAAAAAGGGAAATTGGGAAAATTAAGGAGTTTTGAGGATTATTCTGTATTTTAAATAGTCAAGTAAGTGGATAAAATTAGTAAAAATATTGTATGTTTAAATTATAAATTTTATACGGTTAGATTTAGTTAATTTGAGCCGTAATCTTATTATTTTCTATAAAACCTATTAATTCGCAGCGGGAAGACAGAAAAGACGAGAATTGGTCGTTTAAAGGCAAGGTCCTAACCATCTCTTTATGTTCTTCAATCCCTAAGCAAGTCCTTATCGTTTTACTTATTTTATTTCCTCACTTATCGTAACTCAGTTTCACGCATCAATAATATAAATTTGCATAGCAACCATTTTATGACTTGTTCGTTGTTAGTAGGTCTATTGTCGATGGAATAAGTTAAGTAAATGATTCCTTGGTATTGTTGATTACGTCTGTCACAAAACTTTGTATCGCTTGGCTTCCTTTAAGAATGATGCCGAACTCATTAGGGCTAGATTCTTAAAGAATTGGCTATGGTCGAATTTATTGGGTTATATTAAAAGTCTTACTGAGAAAAGTGTAATGTTCAGTAGTATGTATATCGAGACAGTTTCCTATGTATGAGAAAAGACGGGAACAAGAACGATATATTGATGTCTATAATGCCAAGTGCATGAAGAGTCATGGGAAAAACTTATGAAATGTTAAGTCTAAAATATATAAGTTTAACGTTATCTATGTGTGTTTAAGGATGTGGAGTACAAAGCTACTGACTATCGACTATTGAGTCGTGCTAGTCGATGGCTGGATGTATAGGCCCCAGTTATCAGCTATTATGATAAACTATAGACGACCCAAGAAAACTGGTATTGTCGTTCACCCACCTTAACTTTGTGCATGTCATGATATTGTTGTGATGCATACGGATTGAGTTGCATTCATTGGGGGGACATGCTTTATGTGTGTAGGGAAGTGTGCGCATTAACATGACCCAGTTAGCCTAAGTGTCGATTTGGGTATATTAGGTGAGCATATGCATTTAGAGCATTTCGTTTGTGTGTGTTTTTATGTGGGTGTAACATGGCCTGATACTTAGCTTATGGGGGTCTTGTTATCACGTTTATGCTGCATAAGCTATTGCATTTCTTATATGTTGCATTGCATGGTGAGGAAAAGTGACTATGAGGGAGCGTAAAACCGTGGGAATGAAACCCACAATAACATGTTATGAAGATATGTTATGTATGATGGCAAGGGATGTTTAATGATGTGGCAAAGAGCAAGTTAAGAATAATGTTATGATAGCCTATACTGGGCTGCTAACAGGTTTGTATGTGGGAATTGAGTGCTAATATGTGCATCTTATGTGGGCCCCAAGGACATTCTATGTGTAGTTTACCGTATGTTTATGCATTTAAAGCTAATGCACGTATTGAACATGGCATGTTATGTTGCTCCATGGGCATGAAATGCATGAGGTGTATGGAAAGTTTTATCTTCAACCTAATGTTATTTTGTTGTTGAGATCGATGTATGTTATGTAGTCCTAGAGCATCTCATGTTGTGTATGGTTTGTTGTTGTACTTTTTGTACAATAGTTTTAATGATGAAAAACATATATTGGTTTAATCCTTAACTCATGAGTCAAGTATGTAGTTTTCAACATATATCAATTTCAATATCAAGTTTCACTATCTGAAACTGAAAACCCTGTTTTTAGCTAAGTCTGGGAGATTAGCACCTTATAAGGAAGAGTATAAGAAAGAGTTTTCTTTTTAGAAAACAAACTCCCGGTAATTTGATATCTATCATTCATTAGTGCTAAAACAATTTTTAATGAATTTTTTATTAAATAGAAAGTATATATTTTGGAGGTGAGTTTATTGCTAAAATTTGAGTTTGTACTAAAACCCAAAATCTACTTTCTTATATATTTGGATTTTGATTTTCTAAGTATTTTTATTGAATCCAAATAGGGGGTACTTCGTTATTTGCATTTATGTATTAAAGTAAATGGAAATAAATTAAAATGTGGACATTTACTTAAGTTAAAGAAATGGAAATAACCTGTGATGTAAACATGTTGTGGAATGTGCTTTCATATGTTTCTGAATCTATGTCATGTTTCTGTGCATATTTCGAAACCCCTTTGAAATGGTTTTCAATGATTTTCATGTATGCTATTTCGAAACATCTCTGCGTTGCATGTGTTTTCAAATTAGGTTTTGGACCATGTTTCGAAACCTATAGTATCATGTTTCGAAACCTCAGTTCCAGAAAGGAATGTTTTGAAACCTTTATGCATCATGTTTCGAAACCTCATCTCCAGAGAGGTATGTTTCGAAACCTATCATGTCATGTTTCAAAACCTCTGACATTCTGTCAACAGATTTATTTGAAAATTGAGATGCATTGGTTCTACATTTTTGTATTTATCTAAATGCTTATCAAAGTATTTTTTAATGCATTCTCCACGCTTAAGAGATTCAAATTTGAATTTGAATGTGAGTGCTTATATTTTATTCAAAGTGGGCTGAAGAGTTTGTCTCCCACTGAATCCTGTCTCTAAGTGCATGTACAGTTGGAAAGGCTGTATGTTTCGAAATATGGGGAGTATGTTTCGAAACCTATGTGTAAAATTGTGATGTTTCGAAACTTACTTAGTATGTTTCGAAACCTACTTTGTTGTCTTGTCTCTAACGGCTATAAACGGTCAGATTTCTATCTCTTGGTATAAATAACAGGTATTTGAAGACAAGAACAAAAAGATTGAGCAAGAACAAGATACAACAAGTGAGCACACACTAGAGACACACACACAAGCACAAATGATCTAAATCCGTTTGACAAGCATTCAACGAAGATCCATTCATTCATTGGTGTGCATTGTGATGTGAAAAAAGAGAAGCAAGTGCAAACAACGAGTCTTATCCTCCAACTCTCTTCACCTCAAGTTAAGAGGTTTGTACAACCATGTGGTAAGGAATTTATTGCTTTTTGGGTTGTAAAGATAAATTTGATTATTTTGAATATTGTAAGGTTTGAGTTGAGCCTAAAACTCATTTGGTGTAAAGGTTTGAGTTGAGCCTAAAACTCATTGTGATTTGAGTTGAGCCCTAAAACTCACTTGGTGTAAGGTTTGAGTTAAGCCTAAAACTCACTTAGTGCTAGGTTTGAGTTGAGCTCGTAAAAACTCACTTTGTAAGGTTTTGGGTGAACCGAGGTAAAACCCTTATTGTGGTGATTACTAAGTAAAAGTGATTGGGATTGCAAAATCCTTCAAGTGGGTAAGCTTGAAGGTAGTGGAGTAGGCGAGTGCCGAACCACTATAAATTTTGTGTGCAAATGTTCTTTAGCTTTCATGTATCATTATTGCCTATTGCACATATTTTCATAAGTTTTGTTATCAAAGGCTAAAATAATTTTCTTGAGCATAAGCTTATACATATACATAGAAAACATATATTTGATATACAAACATCTTTAGTATAATCTTACTTATGTAAATCATCTTTACCAAAGATCATTAGTTTGAAATACAAGTCAAAAGATTTCGAACCAAGCAAAATAGTGAAGTAGATTTCGAAACATACATTTCATATTTCGAAACTTGTAAAACAGTGAGCTATATTTCGAAACATATATAGTAGGTTTCGAAACCTACTTAACAGAAAGTTTTATTTCGAAACTTATAGCCTATATTTCGAAACCTAGTATTCTTCCAACAATCAAAGTTTTTAAATTATCGAAAATCTACCTAATCCCAATTCACCCCCCCTCTTGGGATATTTTACCATCATTAGGAACCAACATGGTTATGTAAGAACCTGACTTGAGTGGTTGTATGGCGAGATATGTAAGGATGATGATGAGGTAGTTATGATGTAATTTCCTTTGCTAGTTGTTGATGGGAATTGTTTTATATCATTCAAATAATGACCCTTTCACAGATCTTTTATGCTAGCGGGGGCTCCGAGAGGTGGGTTGTTACAACCTCAATACCTTTCATCCTTCATCTCCACATTAAAACATGAAGATTTGAGGTGCTTCTTAATAGATCTCACCAGATCTGGGTGAAGCACATTGCATTGTCAACCTTGCTACCTCATCTTACTAAAAGCTTCAACCATTATTTTACCAAATCGTGACCTTGCCAAACTATAGTGTTTCACTAGAGAAAGTCAAAACTCATACTAAAAATCCCTATCAACTTCTAATCTACCTATTGTTTCTACCATTGGCCCAAAGATTGTATATCACTGATGACATTCAACACTAGCCCCAACCTCTAACCCGATCATCGTTGCCCCTACACACCCCATAACCATTGCTTATGCTCACTTCTTCGTCACCATTACCCAAAAGTTATCACCCTATCTAAATTCTCCACCATCACCTCTGTTCATTATCATTGGTGTCAACAAACCCTTACTAGTCCACATCAATCATTTTCAAGGTAAGATCCAGACCCCTAGCTAGATCCACAACTCAAATCTCAAACCCTAACCTATTTTAGTTTGCTCGTGCCCCAAATTCACATTTTAATAATATAGAAAAATGATAGAATACAAGACAAAATTCAAAATAAGGAAAGGAATGTGTTAGACAAGGCATTTTCAGGAAATTATCTTTAGAATAGTAATTTCCCTACTAGGTGCAATGGTTTATGAAAATTCTAACCCCGGAATACAACGTCTAACTTAAGAAATCAAAATTGCACTTTTTGATTTCTTTTACCACCAAATACTCAAACCCAACAATTAAAAGTAATAGAGAGTAAATATAGAGATGACTGATAGCAAAAAAAAAATGAAGAAGTGTTGATATTTTACATACTTTGTACCCCAAATGTCCAAAATTATTCATAAACAATGAAATAGTGCTTACCAATAGGTACATAAACTAAAGAACACAACTTATTGAAAGATCATATCTTTTGAGAATAAGCATGTCCTTTGGAAAGATCACAACACTTCAAATTAAAGACATGACTTTAAAATTTAAAAACCATAGTGAACTATTTGCATATTTGGAATGTTATAATTCAAATATTTGGATTGGGAGTCCACTCCTTGCATCCATAGTCGACTCCCAGTGGCCAAAGTCGACTCCCAAAAATTAGGAGTCGACTCCTAGTGCTCTACAATCGACTATAGCAAAGCTTTAGTCGATCTAACTAAGATCCTATTATGCAAAATCGATCTAACCAATAAACATTCTTAAACAATCGACTTTTATTCAATGACAGTCAACTTCAGCTCCCTAAAAGTCGACTTTCATAACAACTACTTCAAAAAAACTATCAATGTTATTATTATTAGATAATATTAATATATATTTATATATAGCAATCCCCTACTTATTATCTAATAATAATACCAATAAAAGAAGAATAAAAATAAAAATACACAAATCAACAGTTGTTGGGTATTTGTATAACGCATAATTAAAGATGGCCAAGGTTTGAACCCTTAGAATAAATATGAATATAACATTCACATTTGTGTTATACATGAGTTCTTGATTCTGCAATGGCAACACATTTAAATGGGCTTTGCGCTTCATCTTGGTTTACCAAGTGCTCTCGGATTTTACGAAAAAATCATTAGAAAATGACCTCCCACTTGCTTACTTGCATAGACAGTCTCATCAGGAGTGTCTACAACCACTTTATCACTCCACTTAAAGCTATGAGAATTGTTAAGAATAGAGTCCAACCTTCTCATTGTGGAAAAAAAAAATGCATACGGCCAAACATGAGACTTTAGAGGAATAGTCCTTAAACATATTCATTTCACTCCCACTATTGCTTGAACATATTATGCACTGAAAATGTATCCTCTGCGTTAACATTTTAAGGATAATTCTTAATTGGATTACCTTTGAACTCTTATACACATAGATTTTTAGTAAGAATTGATGATGTGCTAATATTTCTTACATATTTTTTATACCATTCTTACTTAATATTATACTTAATTCTCATGCTTTTATAGGTTTTTAATATTAAGTTTGTGTAATTTATCATTTTGGTAGGATTTGAAGGAAAACTGAGAAAGAAGAGTAAAAATCATGAATTTTTGCTGTTCAATGGTCTAATTGAAAATAAAAACTGTATCAATTGGATTGTCAAAAAATTCTGAAAAAAATATATGTGAGAGCTCTGTATGTCTAGTTTTCTACGCTTCAAACGGTTCACAAATTCGATTTTTCTACAAAAAGTTATGGCTGTTGGAGTGACAAAAGGTCGGAGCTGCCAAAAAAATCAGCAACACCTACGAATTTATCTTCTATTTTCTCCAAGTTGGGCTGAATTGTGGATCAATTAAGAGACCTTTCCAAGGGTTAGTAGAGCTATTTATTTCATTAAGATTTTGGCCCAATTGGACCAAAGAAGCCTAGCCCAAAAGCCTAATCAATTTAAGCTCGTGTCTTCCAAGAATCCCTAAATTGTAATTCTTGGTATGTTGAGGGATTATTTTGTATTATGGGATCTTGAATTTTGAGGGGACATGGTTGGCATGAAACATGGAGGAGAAAAGTATGAGACATGGTTGGCATGAAACATGGAGGAGAAAAGTATGAAACATGGTGGGGGAATTTATGGAGGTAGGGCATGGTTGACCATTTTCTTATGGAGGAAATTGGGGAAAAGAAGAAAAGAAGATGAGAATAAATATGAGAAGAAAAGAAATAAGTGGGCTGATTTGGGGGAGAAGGAAACCAACATGAGAGAGCTTGAAGCTTGAAGAAGTGAAGAATTAGAGCATTCTTGGTGGAGGATTTCTTCAAAGATTGGTGACAACATTTTGGAGAAGAAATTTCTGCACATCAAAAGAGTTTTTTCTCTTCTTCCATTTCTTTTAAATCCTATGTTTATGTTCATTTATTATGTTATGAATTTTATCATTTGTAATATGAACTAAACTTTATAACTAGGGTATTTTGATGTAGTTTAATTATAATAATTTGATTCTCATGGATTGATTTTCTTTATTCATGCAAGTGTTTATTATTATGCTTAATGCTATCAAATACTTGGCCAATATTTGATTGATATGTTGATATAGATTTAGGCCGGAAGGAAAAATCTATAACTTGATCTAGATAATAAACACCACAAGAATATAATTGGAACGGAAGTAAAAATTTGACTTGTGTGGTTAATTATCATTGCATGAATAATTAAATTTGAATTATCAACTATTTAAATTAAATTAGATTAATTAGGTAAAATCGAAATACCCTAGTGCTCTCCAAAACTTAGAACTCTCCATAATTAATTTTTGCGTTATTATTTTATTTTGTTAATTAATCACCCTTCATCAATTGTTTAAATAACATTTGGGTTAATATAATTTTGGTAATTATTATCCGATCCTCGTGGGAACGATATTCTACTCACTATTGTATTACTTGTGCGATCCGTACACTTGCGGAAAATCGCTATCAATTGACATCCATATGAAAGAGTAGAATTCAAACAAGACTATCTCTTTAAATTAGTAATAGTCTCATGTTCTTCATGGATTTCAAAATTTTCTCACCTGACAAAAATTTTGTAAGAGGATTCACAAGCATTTGATCTGTAGGAAGATACTCAACAGACACTTTACTTTTTATAACAAGACTCTTTACATGATTGTATCTCATTGCAATATGTTTACTATTGCCGGGCATTCTCTTATTTTTAGTATTATGAATTGTACCTTGATTATCACAATATAAAGTAATAGGTTCTTTAGAAACCTCAATAAATAGAATGCATCTCATAAACCTCTTAATCCACAAAATATATTTGTTAGCAAGAGTCATAGTAATAAATTCAGATTCCATGGATGATAATGCAACACATGACTATTTTTTAGAAGACCATGCAACTATAGCTCCTCCTATAGTAAATAACCAGTCACTAGTAGACTTAGAATTTCTTCTATCAAAAGCTCAATTGGCATAACTATAACATTCTAAAACATAAGATGTGCATTTATAATGCAGTTCAAAATTTAAAGTATGTTTCAAATATCTCATTAATTTATCAATAGCTTGCCAATGTTTATTACTAGGATTACTAATGAATCTACTAAGCAAACTAATAGCACATGCAATATCAGGCTTAGTGTAATTCATGGGATACATCAAACTACCAATTATCTTAGCATACTCTTCTTAATTAACAAGATCACCATCATTTGATATCAAATTACTATGAGGATCAATAGGAGTTTTACTAGGCTTGTGGTCAAAATAATGAACCTTTCTAAGCATTTTCTCAATATAATGTGATTGAGTAAGAATATACTTATTTTCTCTTCTAATCACTTTTATTCCTAGTATCACATCAATAGGACCTAAATCTTTGATATAAAAAATTTGCATAAGAAAATGTTCTCATTAACACAATCTATACTAGATCCAAAGATAAGTAAATTATCAACATATACAAAAAGTTATTAGAACTTTATAATCATTGGTGCATTTGAAAAAAAAAAAAAAAACACAACTTTCTACCTTGCTACATTTAAAACCAATGGATTTAATCTCTTTTCTTAAAATTTTTATACCATTGCCTACATGTTTGTTTAAGATCATATAGTGATTTGTTGAGTTTGCATACCTTGTGTTCTTCTCATTTTACCACATAGCCTTTAAGTTGTTGAATATAGATCTCTTTATCTAACTTACCATTAAGAAATGCTTTCTTGACGTCCATCTGATGAACTTCCATATTATAAGTAGAAGCAATTGAAAACATAATTCTAATAATAGTGATCATAGTAACAGGAGAAAAAATTCCAAAATAATTAGTACCTTTTTTTTTTTTTTACTATGACCTTTAACTACTAACCTTACTTTATATTTATCTATACTACCATTAGGTTTAAGCTTTTTCTTTAAAATCCATTTACAACCGATAGTTTTAGTATTAGAAGGAAGATCTATCAAAATCCAAGTATTATTATCATGAATTAACTTAATCTCATCATCCAAGGCCTTTTTCCAAAGGTTAGCATTAGGTAAAGACATAGCTTCCTTATAGGTTTTAGGATCTTCTTCTATAGAATATGTAAATATTCCAGGACCTAGATCTTTCTCTATCCTATGTCTCTTTTTTCTCCTTAACTCAATAGCCTTTTGGGCAGTTGTACCAATAGATTTATTAGGAGAAGGATCAACCACAAGTTTGGACAAAGAATTAGAAGATTCTAACTCATTTGACATATCTTTCTCTAACTCTAAATTATCAACATCTTTAATAGTTAAATGCTCAAAATAAATGGCATGCACAGCTTCAAACATACTATTAGTATGAAAATTAAGAAATCTAGATGTTTTAGTATGCATAAAATAACCTAAGAAAATAGACTTAATAGCTTTGCTACCTAACTTAGGTTCTTTTTTGTGTAGCATCTAATACATAAGTCATGTAACCCCAAACTTTGAAATAACTAATGTTTGGTTTCCTATTAGTTAAAAATTCATAAGGTGTTTTGTCTTGACCTTTGTGTAAAACTCTATTATTAATGTAACATGCAATGTATAATGCTTCACCCCATAAACTATTTGGTAATTTAGAATGTAAAAGCATAGCACTTACCATTTCTAGTAAAGTTCTATTTTTTCTTTTTATTACTCCATTTTGTGGAGGAGACTTAGGAGCAAAAAATTCTCTCATAATCCCATATTGTTCACAAAAAGCAATAAACTTAGAAGTTTGAAATTCACCACTTTTATCAGACTTAATTCTTTTGATTTTCTTACCAGTTCTATTTTCTATTTCTTCTTTAAAAGCCTTGAATTTTTCAAAAGTCTCATCTTTTGTTTTCAGTAAATACACGTATGTATATTTTGAAAAATCATCAATAAATATCACAAAATAATTTTTACCACCTCTAGTCAAATATTCTTTATTACATAAATCAGTATGAATAAGTTTTAAAAGAGTGGTTTTGAAAACAACAATAAAAGGTGATTTAGTGATTTTAACTTGTGCACAACATTCACAATTATTGGTGGTGTAAACATAAGTGTTGTTATATGTGAAGCATCAAAGCGATGTCGTTTTATGCAAGAGTTGGAGGGTCGCGTTATCAACCTCGGGCTACCTTTTAGCACCCAATGGATGTCCATGTGGCAACCATCTGTGCATTCCAAATGGTGCCTAATTGAGCCTTCAATGCTAAGAAATATCGTGATGCACGAATTGATCTCTACCTCATCTTGCTTTATGATGTCTCATCTCATCTGTCCAATGTAGCTATTTATCTCACCATCAGAATTTGAAGCGACATACGATATACCCTGATTCCACCATTAACAGTAAGGAGAAGGTAAGGCCAAGGATTAGAGAGAGAAAAGAGGGAAAGAAGGTAAGTACTTCGGGATGTTTTCCGTTTGAGGTAGCCTTGTGGCTTCCCTCGTTTATGGTTTGTAAAGCTCTATACATGGTTTTGCAAGTATGTTTTTCTTTTTGGTTTGATAGTTTATGCTATAATCTGTATTAGTGATCTTGGGCAATTTTGGTTATCAAATCAGTATTGTACAGAGTGTTTTGTGAGTTTCCTCTAAGGGTGTAATCTCTATTTCTCGTATAGTACAGTGAGCTCTTCTCACCAGATCTTAACGTGGACGTAGCCCGTTTGGGTGAACCACAGTAAAATATCTCGTATCCTTTACTTTTCAGTTTTCGTGTGTTTACTGTTTTGTGTCTATTTCCAGTATTGATTCTATCTCTGTTGTTGGGTATAAAGGCTTCAATGGTATCAGTGTGTGTGCGATTCTGTAGTTTGTGCAACAAATGGTATCAGAGCCATTTCTTTGATACGCACTGTGTGGGTCTCTATTTTATTCCACTCAAAGTCTATGTGATTAAATCTAGGGTTGTTCTTTGCATTATTAGTCCTGTTTGAATCTCTAGGGTTTTCTAAAGAGTCATAGTCAGTGGGTGTTTTTCTTGTGTGTCTCTGTCAGTGTCTAGGGTTTCACTAGGATACCTTTGTGCAAGGTGAAGATGATAATAACCTGATTTGAAATCGGTATATTTGATGGAAAGGGGGATTTCAGAAGTTGGAAAAAGAAGATGAGAGTATTACTCTCTCATCACAAAGTGTTTATTGCACTTGAACCGGATGACAGAAAATAATCCACTGAGTAATCAACAAGGACCAATGAGATAAGGGAGGAGACATTCAACTTGATATTTCTCTATTTGGAGGATACTATGATTAGGAAGGTAAATGGTATAACTAACCCCCTTGATTTATGGAATAGATTTGAATTTTTGTATGTTGTTGTTTCTGCTCCTAACTTAGTTTATTTGAAAGGTGTTTTTATTTAATTTTAAAATGAATGCATCAAAATCTCTGGATGGCAATATAGATGAATTTACTAAACTTACATTAATGTTAAGAGGAACTGACGAAGCCTTAGGACACTAGTGAGGCAATGATACTATTAAACTCATTACCTGATGATTACAATGTAGTTAAACATGCTTTACAGTATACTGGTATTGTGCCTACATTAGAACTAGTAATTTCTGAAATCAAGACTAGGGAATTAGAAATTCATACTTCTAAAAAACATGGTAACAATTTATTTGTTAAGGGTAAGTTTGCAAAGGGCCAGAGTAGCTTTAACAACAATCAAAATGGGGGTACAAGACATAAGGGAAAACAAAAACAATCTAAATGGAAATGCTACCACTGTGGGAAAGAAGGCCACATTAAAAAATACTTCTATGATTTTATTAAAAAACAGAAATAAGGTGGGAATGTGACAGTAACTGCTAGTAACTCAAACTCACTAGCTAAAGTTTTAAATGTGTCTTGTACATCAACTGTAAATGAATGGATTATGGATTCGGGATGCTTTTTTCACATGTGTCCAAACATAGATTGGTTTAAAAACTTTAGCACTAAAGAAACTAGTACTATTTTTGTGAGAAACAATCATTCATGTAAAATTAAAGGTATAGGTGACATCCATCTGAAATTACATGATAACAAAATTAGAATGTTGATTGATGTGAGATATGTACCTAGATTAAAATGAAATTTGATTTCTCTCGGCACCTTAGATGAATTAGGGATTTCCTATAAAGCTGAAAATAGTTTTCTACATATGTTTAAAAATGATGACCTTATTCTCTCTGGTACAAAGAAACATGGTTTATATGTGTTGAATGATTATTGTCATATCCCATCTACATGTATAGTTAAATCTGATAGAACAAATCTTTGGCACTTGAGACTTGGCCATATGAGTCAGAAAGGGCTACAGGCACTGTCCAACCAAGGGTACCTTGGTTCAGTGTTTGCAGATGCCTTAGGCTTCTATGAGCCATGTCTACTAGGTAAGCAACACAGACTGAGCTTCCCAAAGGGAACTTACCTGGAGAAGGCATGCCTAGAGTATTTGCATGCAGACCTTTAGGGTCCCTCCTAAGTTCCCTCACACGGTGGTAACAAGTATTTTTTGTCCATAATTGATAATTTTTCTAGAAAGGTATGGATATTTTTAATGAAATCTAAGGATCAAACTTTAGAAAAATTTAAATCATGAAAAACCTTAGTTGAAAATCAAATAGATAGGAAGATCAAAACTCTAAAACTGATAATGGATTGGAGTTCTGTAATAGGGGTTTTGATGAATTATGTTAAACCCATGGCATTCGTAGGTATAGGACAGTAAGAAATACCCCTCAGCAAAATGGAGTTGCTAAGATGATGAACAAAACCCTATTAGAAAAGGTTAGATGCCTTTTGTTTACTGTTAGAATGCCTAAAATATTTTGGGGAGAAGCCCTATCTACAACAGCCTACCTAATTAATAGGAGCCCTTTAACTGCAATCAATTTTAAGTGTCCTGAAGAGAAATGGACTGGGAGAAAACTGAACTTAAACTATTTAAAAGTGTTTGGTTGTGAGGTATATGCCCATTAATTAGAAGGAAAATTAGATCCCAGGGCTATTAAATGTGTTTTTGTTGGATATCAAAAGGAAACCAAGGGTTATAAGCTATGGGATAGAACTTTAGGTGGAGTTAAAATCATTATTAGTAGAGATGTAAAATTTAATGAATCGATCTTCCCATGCAAAACTGACAATAATGAAGATAACCCAAGACCTAGCAGTCCTAGTGACTTTATAATAGGTGGCAGTACTCAAATTGAGGTGGAGCAAAAGGACCCTCCTGCTACTTCAACCTCTCATTACCCCCACTTTTGATGAGCCCTTAACCCAAGAAGAAACCTTTGATCAGAAGAGTGATCATGAGGCTCAACCTGATAACCCTGAGGTTGAGGATTATGACCCTCCTCACCAAGACCTCAGTAATTATCAACTCACTCGAGACCAAGTGAGAAAGTCTATTAGGCCTCCGATTAGATATGTATACTCAGACTTAGTATTTTGTGCCTTAGTTGCTAGAATGGAGATGAGAAGTAGTGAACCTACCTGTTATGAGGAGGCTATCAACTCCCATGACAACACTAAGTGAAAACAGGCAATGGATGATGAAATGACCTCTTTAAAGGTCAATGAGACTTGAAAACTGGTTCCAAGGCCTGATAAGCAGAAGCTAATTAAATGTAAATGGTTGTTCAAACTTAAAGAAAGAATGTCACTTTCTGATCCTCTAAGATTCAAAGCAAGACTTGTGGCTAAAGGGTTTTCTCGAAGAGAATGAATAGACTACATTGAAATTTTCTCTCCAATAGTCAAATTTAAAACCATACGTATGATACTTGCTATTGTAGTTCAATTTGACTTAGAACTTGAACAAATAGATGTTAAAACTGAGTTTTTACATAGAGACATTGATGAAATAATTTACATGGAACAACCTGTTGGATACATTGACAATAGTTATTCTAATCATGTCTGTTTACTTAAAAAATCATTGTATGGATTAAAACAATCTCCAAGGCAATGGTATAAAAAGTTTGATAATTTTGCTGCTGAGATTGGTTTTAACCGAAGTAAATATGATAGCTATTTTTACTATATACTATCTGATAATTCCTATTTATCTCTTATTGTATATTGATAATATCTTGATCATTAGCAAGTCCAAATAAAAAAAATGTGAATTAAAGTCTCTGTTAAATACTAACTTCGATATGAAAGACTTAGGACCAGTTAAGAAAATCTTAGGGATGATAGTAGAAAGAAATAGAAGTAAAAGCAAACTGAAAATACACCAGCATGATTACTTACATAAAACTGTTCAAAAATTTGGTATGGTTGAGTGTAAAACTGTTAATGTTCCCTTAGCTGGACATTTTATCTTGTCTAAAACACAGTGTCCATCATGTGAATCAGAAACTCTTAAAATGGAAAACATATCATATGTCAATGTAATTGGGACCATAATGTATTCCATGATAAGCACTAGGCTAGACCTAGCATATTCAATATCCCTACTTAGTAGGTTTATGTTTAACCCTGAAAAAATTCACTGAGAAGCCTTAAAGTATGTGCTAAAATATATTAATAGTTCATTACATGTTGGCTTAAACTTTGAGAAAAGAAGTGATACTCTTGACCTAGTGGGATATGCAGACTCAGATTTTGCAGGAGATAGAGACTCACGTAAGTCCACTACAGCATATTTTTTCACCTTAGAAGAGAACTACTTTAGCTGGAAGTCACAGCTGCAGCCATTGGTTGCTCTGTCTTCCACCGAAGCAGAGTATGTGGTTGTTACTGATACCTTCAAGGAAGCCATTTGGCTTCAGGGTCCCTTGCGGGAAATCAATCTTCTACAAGATAAGGTCAAGGTATTTTCTGCTATTCATTTATGTAAAAATTTAGTTTACCATGAAAGAACTAAACATGTTGATGTAAAGTATCACTTTGTAAGAAATTAGGTAAGTGATGGAACTGTTGTAATCCTTAAAGTGCCTGCTAAGGATAACCCAGCCAATATTGGAACAAAGGTAGTGAATGCAGCTAAGTTCAAGCACTGTTTAGGCTTGCTGCATGTCAGAGTAGGTTAATCAACCTACACAAGCACTAAAGGTGAGAATATGAGCATGCTGCATATAATATGAGAATGTGAGGTTGCCCATCTATTTGATGCTTCAAGGTGGAGATTGTTGTTATATATGAAGCATTAAAGCAATGTCGTTTTATGCAGGAGCTGGAGGGTCGCGTTGGCAACCTCGGGCTGCCTTTTAGCGCCCAATAGATGGCCACGTGGCAACCATCCGTGCATTCTAGATGGCACCTGATTGAGCCTTCTGTGTTAAGAAATATGGTGATGCACAAATTGATCTCAGCCTTCCATCTTTCTTTTTGATGCCTCATCTCATCCGTCCAATGCAGCTATTTATCTCGCCATCGGGATTTGAAGCGATAGACGATATACCCCGATTCTGCCATTGACAGTAAGGAAAAGGTAAGGCCGAGGATCAGAGAGAGAAAAGAGGGAAAGAATGTAAGTTCTTCGGGAGGTTTTTCCGTTTGAGATAGCCTTGTGGCTTCTCTCGTTTATAAAGCTCTATGTATGATTTTGTATGTATGTTTTTCTTTCTGATTTGATAGTTTATGTGTAATACCCGAGAAATTTGGATTAATTAAGAATAAGCAATTTATTAGTAAAATAGGATTTCAGAAAAGATTGGTATCTGAATAGCCCAAAAAATTGACCAAATCGACTGCAAGGAGTGCCCTGGAGCCAAGATGCCAAAGAAACATTATGTGGCATTAACGAGCGTCCCGAGATAGGATTTATGGTCCCAAAAGAAATCGGATCGGAAACGATTTTCGGTACAGCTAAAATGTAGCCGCCAATTAAGGCTGCAATACCGAATTGTTATAGACGATTTTCGAGAAGTCAACAAAAGCTTGAGGGGGTTTCGATTTTTCATAAGGAATAACCCTTCAGTGGTTTCAGGAAGAAGCGAAGAAGCTTAGGGCCAAAACGAAGATTCGGGCCTAAGTGTAATTTCTTAATTTTACCGGAAGGAGGTCGAAATGATATTTTTTTGGAATCTTCGGGGATGCAATGAAAAGTATAGAACTTATAGGTCGCAATGGCAGTATTGGGAAGCTCAGAAGCTTTAAGGAAAGGACCAAAAGTTCAAAATGAGAAAAGATATGAGTCAAACTGCAATTTTCAAAAGTTAGAGATAGAGCAAATCTGCCATGGCCGACCAAGCTTCCTCCACCACCTCCTATCACCGAATTCGGTGGTGAGAGACTCGAGGAAAGTGGCCTAGGATGCTCTTGGGTTGAGCTTAGGCCGACATTGGCCAAGATGATGACCAATTTTGCATGATTTTCGATCGTTTTGTGGCCGAAATTCCAATACGTTGAATCCATGTTTGGTGAAATTTTTTTGGACTAATCTGGGGTAGGTAAAAGTCTCAAGGAGGTTGGATCGACCGATCATGGGCATTTGGAAGCTTGGGGTTGCCTATAAATAGAGGTTTTTGAATTGGCCGAATGAAGTGAAAAATTAAACTCTTAGATCTGGGAGTTTGGGCAAAAATTGAGAGCAGTGGATAAGGGGCTTTTGTTGCCCATATCCTAAGCTTCATTTATGTGCAATTTGAGCCATTTTGGTTGAGAGATGAGTGAGATTCGAAGGCTCGTTGGAAAAACGAGCTTCGCTAGAAAATATGCTTGAGCAGTCTGAAAATGGCTCAATTTATGGGTTTTTTGGTGTCATCTTGTAGAGGGCGAAAAGACGAAACCATAGGTTCAAACAAGGGGTCAATCAGAGGTTGGATGAAGGAGATATGGCCATTAAACCAGAATGCATCGGAGCTGGCTGGAATCTGGTAGTTGAAGATGACCGGTGTGTACAACACACTCTCCAGCTGGGCCCTGCGAGTAGGCGCGCGTGAGCTAACTTGTATGGGCGAGTGAGAGTGGGTCCGGACTCCAAAAATTCTGAAAAAAAATTGCTAAATTCCTCTAAAATCAAGATCTAGGTCTTGTAAAAAAAGATTTTTATTTAGAGTTCTCGGTGTCTCGATTCTAGCACCAAAGAACCTCATTTTGCTTGAAAATGCACCATTTGGGTAAGTCCAATATTTTTCCTTTGAAATTCATAGTATATTATGAATTGTTGTGGAGTTGGATTTGAGAAAATAGTCTCGATAGTATTTATTAGGATTTTTAGAAGGAAAAATGGAAGAAAATGAAGGGAAAATGAAAAAAATAGAGTTTTTAAATATTTAGTGATAAAATATCATTTTTATGATTGAGGTGATCGAGATGGTATGATTGGTGTAACTTTTAAGAGTGTGCATGAGAATCAAGGTCGGCACGCATATCGAGGTAATGCACGCTTTTCGAGGAAAATGCAAGTTTATCTCAAAAATATGAGTTTTTCCTATCTTATACGAAATGATTGTTTATTATGCATGATGTTTATGAAAGATATGATTGCTTATATATGCATGATATTTATAAAAGATATGATTCATTTTGTCATATTGCATGAAAAATTATGATATTTGCATGACACGATATTATTGTCACGTTGATATTTTGCATGGAAATAGGATGTCGCCCCCAGAGTGTAGTCGTAATTTTTCTAGAGCAATGATGGAATAATGTTAGACTTATCCTGTAGAGGTTCGGGATTTGCCTAGGATTCCGTGTCGAGTTGGGCCTGGAAAGTTACACTAGGGCAATGTATGTTCATGTATTTGCATCTTGCATTCACGTATCATGTTTTTAGACCCTCACTAGAAGTTTCATCTTCTAATGGGTTATGTCCCTAGAACATTCCACGTTCCAGTTAGGACTTGCAGATATGGCAGGGAGATGATTGAGACGTAACGGCACGTGATGACGTGGTTGATGAGTTTGGTGAGTTGTCCCTGTATTTACTTCTTCATGAGGAGTCATGATATATTATTGTATTGATGATCATATATAATTGTTATGGTTTAATATATTTTTGAGGTATCTTTAGATTGTATCAATTGAGGTATTTAGTTGTTATCTCTTGATGATGAATCTCCATGTAATTAAGTATGTAAAGATGTAATGGTACGAATTTTTATTTTATGATTAAAGTGGATTACGATTCTGTACCATATCAGGTTTCGATTTTAAACTTCCGCAATTATGATGTTTACCTGTCTTAACTTATTGATTCTTATTTAATGTGTTGAGAAGATAAAATGGGATTATTGGGAAAAAGTTTATATAAAAAAAAATTATTCCCAAAATTCCTAAGTTATTTAACGCTCAAAAAAGCGGGGCGTTACATTATGCCCTAATCTATATTAGTGATTTTGAACGATTTTGGTTATCAAATCAGTATTGTACAGAGTGTTTTGTGAGTTTCCATTGAGGGTGTAATCTTTATTTCTCGTATAGTGCAGTGAGTTATTCTTACCAGAGCTCAATGTGGACGTAGCCCGTTTGGGTGAACCACGGTAAAATCTCTCGTGTCTTTTATTTTCCAATTTTCGTGTGTTTACTATTATGTGTCTATTTCCAATATCGATTCTATCTCTATTGTTAGGTTTAAAGGCTTTAGTGGTTTCAGTGTGTGTGCGATTCTATATAGTTTGCACAACAATGAGAGTACTTAATAATATAATTATGTGAAATCATGCGATGCATAGCATTACTACCTATATGACATAATCTATAATGCCAATAAATATTCATATCATCAACAATATAAGCATAAGTACTTGAATCTTTATTCATGTTAAATACATACATATTGTCTTTAACATATCCCTTCCTAACAAATAATCCTTTTTTTGAAATTATTAGACTGTATTTTTTTTATTGTTTTCAGACCATTTTTAGTTTTCAGTTTTCTAAGATAATAAAAATGCGTTTATTTTATCATTTTTGAAAATGAGAAAAAAAATTATAAAAGAAACCCAAAACAACAATATTGTTTTGGTTGTTTTCAGTCAAAATAATCATCCAAAATATGGAAAACATAATTTATTTTCCATGTTTTTTGCTCTAAAAAAAAAGAGAAAAAAAGAAAAAAAATATTCTTAAATTTTAAAAATAAAATTATATATTTATTTAAAATTCAAAAAATATAGTATATCTATATTATAATTAAAAATATAAGATAACATATAATATATTATTAATTATATTACACATATTATGTATAATAATATTTAATATCAATTATCACTCAGATGTCAATAATTTATTAATCAAATTTATTATTTTATTTTAATAATAAAATTTTATTAAAAAGAGTTAATTTTATCATTTAATAATCAAATTCATTGAATAAAATATCATAAAATATTTTTTCTCAAAATTCTAAAATAAACGTGTTTTCTAATTTTCTGTTTTAAGAAACAATTTTTTAAAATAACAAAAAGAACATGTTTTTAGTTTTCTTAAAATAGATTATCAAAACAAAAAATTGAAAATGAATTTAAAATTAAAAATTAAAAACGCAAAGATAACTCAATCTTACTTTTTGGGAATCAAACACAATTTTAAATCCATGATCATTAAACTTCTGAATAGAAACAAGACTTTTCCTAAGTCTAGGAATATGATACACTTTCTTGAATGTAAGCATTTTTCCAAAAGAGAGAGGAAGTTGCACAGTGCCAGTTCCCAAAACAGCACGAGTAGAGGAATTGCCATGTATACCATCTTTTCTTCATTTTCTTCATTCATTACCTCATAAGTCTTGAAAACATTCTTGTAGGGAGTGACATGACAAGTTACTTCAAAATCTAACCACCATTCTTCATTCTTGTCCACCATTAGAATATCAATGAGGATAGCTATCATCTCATCCTCCTTCACAACATTGGCCTTGTCTTTCTTATCTTTATGAAATCTGCATCATCGAGCCAAATGCTCCATCTTCCCACATACAAAGCAAGGTCTTCTCTTTTTCTTGTTAATACCTTCCTTGAACCCATACTTTTTTTTCTTGTTTGAAAAGTC
Source organism: Diospyros kaki (assembly GCA_036245055.1). NCBI lineage: Eukaryota > Viridiplantae > Streptophyta > Magnoliopsida > Ericales > Ebenaceae > Diospyros > Diospyros kaki. The sequence continues at coordinate 31,955,495 of BSEG01000003.1, forward strand.
TTTCTTTTCATTTTGAACTTGGATTTAAAAGGTTTGGATGCGGAATTCTCAATATTATGTACATTATCTTTATTAACAAGCATATCTCTCATTCTAACCTCATTCTCAATTTGAATGTGTTGATCCAAATTCAGAGATTTTGTCTTATATTTTAACTTCTTTTGGCAATCTCCCCATGAAGGTGAAAGTTTACCAATTATGGTAGACACTTAAAAAGTCTCAGAAATTGGTTCATCAATGTTGGCACATTAAGAAGCAATATCATTAAATTCATTGACTTGATCTATAACAGACTTAAAATCATTCATTTTAAAGTCAATATATACTTGTTAATTAAAAATGATCTATTATTGGCATCCTTATTGATATACCTTCGCTCAATTGTAGCCCATAACTTATTGGCAAGGTAGCACTTGTGGAAGACATTGAAGAGTGTGTTGCTCATTGCATTCAGGATCATGGAGCGATACACAAAATCATCTCCAATCCATTTGTGTTGTGCAGCAGAAAATGGTCCTTCATTATTTCCATCTTGCGAATATGGATAGGCCAGAACATAAAGAACTTTGGCAACTGCCAATTAGTACATAATCTTCATGACGCTTGTAATTCATCCCATTGAATTTCTCAGGTCTTGTCATCTCTTGAACTTGTGGCTTGCACAAATAATACTCCGTTGGAAAAATTACTATTCTAAACTTGTTTTAGTACTACAGAAAATTGATAGAATACAATTGAGTAAAGACAAAATTCAAAATAAGGAAAGGAATGTGTTAGGTAAGGCGTTTCCAAAAAACTATCTTTAAGATAGTAATACTCCAACTAAGTGCAATGGTTTATGGAAATTCTAATTCTAGAATATAATGCCTAACTTAAAAAATCAAAATTATACTTTTTGATTTCTTCTACCAACAAGTACTCTAACCCAACAATTGAGAGTAATAAAGAGTAAATATAGAGATGACTGTTAGTAAAAGAATGAAAAAAGTGTTGATATTTCACACACTTTGTATCCTAAATATCCAAAACTATTTATAGACAATGAAATGGTACTTAGCAATAGGCACATAAACTAAAGAACACAACCTATTGAAAGATCATGTCTTTTAAGAATAGACTTGTGTTTTGAAAAGATCACAACACTTCAAATTAAAGACATAACTTTAAAATTTAAAAATCATATTGAACCATTTGTATATTTGGAACATTATAATATAAATGTACGGATTGGGAGTCGACTCCTTGCATCCATAGTCAACTCTTAGTGGCCAAAGTCGACTCTCAATGCTCTATGGCCAACTATAGCAAAACTTTAATCAATTTGGCCAAGAGCCTATCATATAGAGTCGATCTAACTAATAATCATTCTTAGACAGTCAACGTCCGCTCCCTAAAAGTCAATTTTCATAACAACTACTTCAAAAAAAATACAAAAAATTATCAATATTATTATTATTAAATAATACTAATATATATTCATATATAACAATTCCATCATCTACACCTAAAACTACCCCTCACTCGACCTTGCCCAATTTGCCATAACCAGCAAACACTCAGCCCCCCCTCCACTAGAAAACCATTAAGACCAAGCTTTCCTTGCTAACAACCACGAAGGTTAGTCTCATTTGGTGGGGTGGTACTAGTATGGGATCCAAGCATTGGTATACGTTTGGCCAATAAGGTTTGTCCTAGCAGCTCAAGTAAATCATTATCACTTGAACGCCTTAGTTTATCCACCTCTCTTCTCCGATCTATCTCCTGAATCAACCATGATTTTTCCCCCAAACTAGCTACAGAGTTTGTAAAATTAGCCTCATAGAAAGAGCGCAAAGACCATTTTACGTAATTATCATCCCTATACAGGGACTTTGGAGATCTTTGTGGCTCCCCTTTTTGGATGTTTGTCTAGGCTTTGTGGGTTGTCAATGATGGGCTTGGAAAGGTCCTTGTGTTTGCTCAATGGTTGGGTCCTTGCGTTTTCTTTTTTTTTTTTTTTTGGTTATTTCATCCTTTTGATCCATTCAATCTTATGGTTGCAACCCCATTGGATTTGGTTTCTGTAATGCCTTTACCTAGACTGCTTTCAATATTTAATTATTTACTTAGCAAAAAATGTTATCAGAAAGAAGAAGAAGAAGAAGAAGTAAAAATAATAATTTATAAAGTCATATTGAAACGATAATAATATCATTTAAAATATCAAACCAATATGAAATTTAAGACGTAACATAATAAATAGTGTTTCAAGACTTGGACCAAATCAGTTAATTGGGCAGCTGTGGGGCAAAAATCAATTTTTTTAATTTTTTTTTTCTTGCAAGAATGGGGCTAGCCAAACTAGATTAGTCCAATTAGTTGAACCAATGGAGGTTTTTTATTTTTATTTTTATTTTTGTCTTTCTATGCTTTATTTTATTTTTGAATGTTAGCAAGTGTAATAATAATTAATTTGAGATGTATAAAAGGAGTTTATTGTACCATTTGAACACCATCTACCAATATTGTTAGCACATGAATATATAGTTTTGTTTAATTTTTTATTTTTAATTTAAATATTTGGTATTGAGTTTTGTTTTATTTTCATCTATCAATATTGCTTTGAAATTTAATTGTTTGCATCAATGTAATAAATACAAGAATTTCAAATCCAATTATTCTAATTTAATGGCCTCTTTTGGTTAATTGTGTCATTTTTTTATGAGTTTAGTGAATAGTTGATTAATTAATTTTATAATTTATAAAATTAAATAATAAATATATTTATACATTAACCAATTAAAAATTCCCGTGTATCACACAAAATCACTAGGACAAATATAATAATCATATTATTTAAAAAAATATTTTTTTAAATGTGACACTAATCATTGACTCAAGGATATTCACAGTGATGTAATAAGTGTCTTTTATTCTAACATACTGTGCATTATTATATTTTATTTTTAAATTTTTAATAATTAAATTAATTGATTTAATATATTAAAATGTGATATATTAGTGAAATAATTTTAAAACTAAATATAATATAATAAATACATATTTTATAAAAAGAATACTTATTACATCATTGCTATTGTCTTAAAAGACCATATTTAACATTACTTTCTTTTTAATTATTTAAATAAAAATATTATTTTAATATTTAAAGTGATACTTATCTATTAATATATTATATTTTCGTTATTTAAGGGGGATGGAGATTTATAGTAGATTTTCAGGGCGTTCAAGTTTTCAAAGTCAAGCTTCAAAGCCTACTACTTGCAAGGCTTTATTTATTTATGTGAGAGAGAGAGAGAGAGGTGGGATTCACATGGAGATGCCTTGGTGCTGGGGCCTCCACTCATCCGGCCGACAATTATGAACAGATGAAGTACCTTTAGTCATCAAACAGCAAAGAAAACAAGAAGTCGTATTATTCTCCGCCTCTTCCTCCGTCGTCTCCCCGCCGGAAACTTTATGGCCGACGTCGACAAGGTACGATCCTTGCTTTTCCTTGCAAAATTCTACCATTGCTTTTGGTTCTCCATAAAATTCCGCTGAATTTGAATCTGCCCTTGTACAAACCCTGTCGGCTGAAAAAGTTAAGATTGTAAGTGGCCTTCTGGACTCTTCTTCAGTTTTGCTAAATCTGATATATTCTTTCCATTCTGGTCCCAATGCCCTTGTGGTACTTTGCTGAAAAAGTACCATTCCATGTGTTTGTTTGGCTTCTTGTTCAGTTATATCGAAACTGGTGTCTACCCATCGGAGTTTCTTCTTGTTCAGCTTTGTCATACCTGAAATCTGAATGGCTATATATGGTTTCGGTTTGGTTCCGTGAAAATTTAGCTGAATTTCCCCCAATTATGCATACCATTTGCTGAAGAAGTAATTTTTTCTCTTATTGTTTTTGTGTGGAATTATTGTTCTATTGTGTTTACTTCCCTCAATATTGATGTGTATGTTGCATTGTACTGTTTCCGTGTGGTTGTCGACACAGTGTAGCTGAATTTTCCCTCCCTTTCGGCTGAAATTTTCCTAGTCGGTTTTTAGTTTCTTCTTGCTCATTTAAGTCAAATCTGATATTTCAGTGGTTATTTTATGATTTCTCTTTGGTTTTGGAGAAAAATGAGCTGAATTTGCTCTTTTACACTTTCACTAAAGAAGAACAGTTCTATCTGGGTTTTTATTTCTTCTTGTTCAAGTCCATCAATTCTGATATCTAAGTGGCTATGTTGAGTTTCTGTTTTGGTTCTAGTGAAAGTTTGGCTGAACTGGCCCTTGCGCCTTCGGCTGAAAAAGTAAAACTTCTGAGTGGGTTTTTAGTTTCTTCTTGCTCGGTTCCATGGAATGTGAGATAATGACTACATTTATCTTTGATTGACAAGAATATTTAGCCGAATGCCCATTGCTGAAAAGTACAAGTCTATTTCTATTTCTGGTTTATTCTTGTTCAGTTCTTTCAGATCTGATAATCTCATAGGCTGTGTACGGCTTCTGATTGGTGCCCAATAAAGTTTCGCTGACTTGGCCCTTTTACCGAAAAATTAAAATTCTTTCAGAGTTTTTAATTCTTCCTTTTCAGTTCTGTGACTCCTGGTATATCAGCGACTCTGTATGGTTCCAATTGGTTCTCATGAAAGTTTACCTGCATCTTTGCGCTCACTATATATGTACTATTTTACTTAATAAATAATTAAGCATGAACTCTACATGGGTTTTTCGTTTCTTCTTGTTTTATTCCATCAAATTTGATATCTCAATGACTATGTATGTGCCAAGCCCCCAGAATTGGGGACGGACAAATAGCGAAATCTGGCCCTCGATTAGAATAGAATGAGAGAGAGGAAGAGAGACGAGAGAGAGAGAGAGAGAGAGAGAGAGAAGGAAATGAGAACGAAGAAATTCTGTATTATTCCTCGATACCTAGTTCCACATACCTGCAGGCTTTATATAGAGCGTGCCTCCTAACTGATATTATAACAGAAAAGGGTTGGTCTAGCTCCCAACCTCCTAACCCTTTTAACCTCCCAACCACTTCACCACCCCAGCTAACTAACACAAGTGGTTATCTTTCCTGGCAAAAATACTTGTTTACCCCTAGGGTCGTGACAGTATGCTTTACATTTGGTTCTGGATTACATTTTCCTGAATTGGCGATTATTATATCCTTTGACTTAAGTAACAAATATGTGGGATTTTGTAAGTCTGCTTACAAAAATGCCCCTCCTCCGACCCTTGAAAGCTAGGAGCGTCGTGCACTAGAGGCACCCTTTTATATGCAGGTTTTTAGTTTCCACTTGTTTGTTTATCTGACTTACCTGGCAGAGGGCTGATTGGGTTTTATTAAGGAAGTTGTTTCTTTCATTTGTATTATTTATGAAGGTTTTAATGCTAGGGCTAGTTGTTGTAAAAATCTTTGGTAGCGTTTGCTCTCAACCTTGGCTGAACTACTTTATGTAATTCTCATGTTCTATAGTCTTGATCCCCTTTTTCTGTGATTTTAGCTTGCTCATTTCCATTTTAAAATTCTGAAGTTAAGCTTTGACAATTTCCTGATTTGGTTAGGTAAAATAATTCAGTATGACTACGTGAGGTTGTTGATCTCTTGACTTCTCTAATTTGTACATGATCTTGATCTTGTTTTTTTATATATTTAGTCCCAACTTAAGACTAGTTGTTTGTTTGTCATAGCCAAACTGTATGTGATTTTCTTGTCTGAAATCTTGATCTGATATTTCTTGCAGGAGGTGTCTGCCTCAGTTGTTAATACGAATAATGCAGTCACAGGTCACATCATTTCCACAACCATTGGTGGCAAAAATGGAGAAGCCAAACAGGTAAGGCTACCTCCCTGAGTTTCCTTTTGACCATCAACAAACAAGACGTATTATTTACTTAATTTCATATATTCATATGTCCCTGCACACATTTTATAAATTCAGGTATTAACCCAAAAGGCATGAAAAACATAGCCTCTTAAACATTTCGTCATTGTCTTTAGGCCAACTAGAATACAATTAATATTTGTTTATGCCCAAAGTTTTTTTTTTTCCCCATGATATATTTGTAAGATCTCACTTATTAATTATATATATATATATATATATATATATTTAGGTTCTCATAACAGCTCAAAGATTGATCATTCTAGGAGCTAGAGAAGTTTTGATATCTTACTATCAGGTTTTTCTCATCGGGGAATTATTTGCAATTCATGATTCTTATTTCAGACCATCAGCTACATGGCAGAGCGTGTTCTTGGGACAGGATCATTTGGAGTTGTTTTTCAGGTACAGATTATTTTTGCCACTCTTTCAGATGCAGCTGAATCATTTTATTTTTTATCTTGCTTGATGCATTGACCCAACTTTTCTTGAAGGCAAAATGCTTGGAAACTGGGGAGACTGTGGCAATAAAGAAGGTTTTGCAAGACAAGAGATACAAGAACCGTGAACTGCAATTGATGAGAATGATGAATCATCCTAACGTTGTTTCTTTGAAGCATTGTTTCTTCTCTACTACGAGTAAAGATGAGCTTTTTCTCAACTTAGTCATGGATTATGTCCCTGAGTCCATGTATCATATTCTGAAACGTTATAGCAATCAGAACCAGAGTATGCCTCTCATCTATGTGAAACTATACATTTACCAGGTACGGATGGTGCTTACTCTAAGGTCCTCCTCCCTCCTCTCTTCCTCCACCCCCCACTCCACTGACAATAGTTAGGGTGGTATCTTCCAGATTTTCAGGGGGCTGGCATATATGCACACTGTTCAAGGAGTTTGTCACAGGGATTTGAAACCTCAGAATGTTCTGGTATGTGTTTCTTTTGAATGTTAGAGCCAGTTTAGTGTTGGAAATCAGGCTTTGTTTTCTGACAATTTTTTAATAGAAAATGAAAGACTAAAAGTCGTGCTCTGGTTGGAAATAGTGTAAGAGTTTTTCTTGTCTTTATCAACAGAGGTAGAGGCAGAATAAGAAAAAGTTGGTTGGAGATTCAGTCATATAGTATGAGCTATAAGGGCCTTGTAGAAGGTATAACTATACATAAAACCATTGATGACCAAAGTCATGTAGCCAACTCCACGAGAGATTGAGACTTGATAGGTTTATTTTCCTGTTTTCTTCACAAAAAAGTTTTTTCTGGTTTGTGTTTTTCAAATAGAAGATGCGAGTATTCAAACCAATCAAAATTAATATTCATTGTACTTATATTAATATCAATATTATTAAAAATATGAATTTTAAAATTTGGAAAATAAGAAATAATATTATAATATTAGTCATGTCAACAGTATTAGTTGTATAATTAGTGAAAATATTGGGAAATAGTAAAATTGACCAATAAGGAATGGTAAAAATATTAATAAAAACATCAATATTATTATTATTTTTTTTAATTATAGAAAACATTAAAATTTTTAATCAATATCATTAATCTTATAATATTAGAATATTATGAATGTTGTATTGGCAATATTAATCTTATAATGGTATCATTCTTATTTATTCAATAATAGGACAATTACAAGCCTTAATCGCACTAGGTGAGGTCCACGTAAATTTTAGCTTTCCAATCATTTTTTTCTAGAATTTTTTTTTTTTTTGGTATAAGGCTATTATATCCATGTCATATATAACGGTTTTCTATTGATTTTTTTTTTTCCCTAAGTCTTCTACCATTTTTGTTGCAAACTTTTGTCATTCCATAATTTGTTGAAAAATTGGTACATATTTTCTATAACATGCCCATAATTTGAGAGCTCTTATAGGCTGTTTGATGATGTCATTATTGGATGTCTACAGGTTGATCCTGTTTCTCATTATGTCAAGATTTGTGATTTTGGAAGTGCAAAAATGCTGGTATGTTTCACCCTTTATTTCAGCTTTCACGATTCCTTTTTTTGTCCATCAACAGCTGTGTAGTAGTTGGAAATTGAACTTGTAATTGGATGCATATTTTCTGAAACTTTTTCTTATTTCCCGTTGTTAACTACTTTATGGATTAAAATTCTTTTAGTGGAATAGTCCCAAATTTGAGTGTCTTGCTGCAGCTATACTATTTATTAGATCTGAATTCTTGTTGGTATACCACCAGAGAAAGTCCAGATCCCGTATCTCCTTAAGACTTCATAGTCTGTGTGTTCATTTTTGTTCTAATGAATGTGTAAGGTTTGACACATGAGAAGCATCTGTTGGCGAGTCTAGTATTGGCTGCTATCATCAGACTTTTGGGTCTCTGTATGCCTGTAACCATGGTTTACCACCAGCTAGGATTATGCTGTGGTTACTTTAAATATTTTAGTCCAATGTCAGTAGTGGGTAAAAAATTTTCTGCTTACTTAGTTTCTTTGTTTTCTTGACATAAAAAAATTCAATCAACTGCTTTTATATACAACTGATGCACTCTACCTTTTCTATCAGGTGCTGCAGTTCAGATCTTACACCACCCTGTTCTGTGTATTTGATTTCACGAATATTATATTTTTGTTTATTTGGCCTGTTCTTAGTATGATGCTCAGTGGTCAGTATAGCTCAAGTGTTTGACCGATAACAGCATCATAAGATGCATCTCTATATGACCTGACTTTGCTGATCTTGTCATCTCGTCTTTCCATGGTTCTGTTTGTCATTAGGCTGATCTAGTTGAATCCATCTTAGCCTTCATAAATTATTTTGAGGATAATGATTTGTGCTCCTCCCAGATGTGCTCGGCGTATGCTGAACCCCCCCCCCCCCCGGGATTTCACCCATTGGGACACCTAGGAGGAAGAAATATCATTTTGTCTGTTTGTTAATGTTTGCAGATCACCTGATTAATCATGTTCGTTATTTTTCTTATTTGTTTTGACTTTGTTTTATTTACAAACTATCACATACCTTGGGGCTAGAAATGATTAATCATATTTGTTATTTTTCTTATTTAAACTTGCTATAAGGCGGTATATCAATGCAACAATGAAGAAAATCAAAAAAATTATAAAGAAGCAAAAAAGGCAGCAAAAAGAGCTGTTAGTGAAGCAAGGTCAAAAGCATATGAGAATCTATATAAACGACTTGATACAAAAGATGGAGAAAGGGATATATATAAATTAGCTAAAGCAAGAGAAAGAAAAACACGGGATTTAAATCAAGTGAAATGCATAAAAGATGACAATCAAAATGTTTTAGTAAATGAGGGAGCGATTAAGGAGAGATGGAAGGAGTACTTCACAAAATTATTCAATGATGGTGGTGACACAAGAGTTAGGTTGGGACATCTTAGTAACTCCGAAGGGAATGTGAGCTACACATTCTATCGACGCATAAGTTCAAATGAAATAAGGCAAGCTTTAAAAAAGATGAAAAATCATAAGGCAGTGGGACCAGATAATATACCAATAGAAGCATGGAAATGCATGGGAGAAGAGGGCATCTCCTGGCTAACGCAACTATTTAACGCGATCCTTAAATCAAAAAAGATGCCAGATGAGTGGAGGAAGAGTACTTTGGTTCCTATATACAAGAACAAAGGAGATGTTCAAAACTGTGAAAATTATAGAGGAATTAAGTTAATGAGTCATACCATGAAACTCTGGGAGAGAGTAATAGAGCAGAGACTTAGAAAAGAAACAAATGTGTCAGAAAATCAGTTTGGTTTCATGCCTGGCAGGTCAACAATGGAAGCTATATATTTACTGAGGCGCCTAATGGAAAGGTATCGGGATCATCAGAAGGACCTACATATGGTGTTTATAGATCTAGAAAAGGCCTATGATAGGGTCCCTAGAGAAGTATTTAGAGAAGAAAGGAGTCAAAATAGCCTATATACAAGCCCTTAAGGACATGTATCATGGTGTAGAGACAAGGGTCAGAACATGCGGAGGGGATACTGAACCATTTACAACTACAATAGGACTGCATCAAGGTTCTGCACTAAGTCCATACTTATTTGCCTTAGTAATGGATGAACTCACTAAAGATATTCAGACAGATGTGCCATGGTGTATGCTATTTGCAGACGACATAGTGTTGGTGGATGAAACAAAAGAAGGAGTGAACACTAAGCTTGAGTTGTGGAGAAACAATTTAGAATCTAAGGGATTTAAATTAAGTAGAAAGAAAACAGAATATATGGAATGCAAATTTAGTAAAAATGCAAGAGTGGATGATGTTATAATAAAATTAGAAGACCAAATCTTACAAAGAAAAGACCATTTTCGATATTTGGGATCAGTGATTCAAAAAGATGGAGAAATTCACGAGGATGTCGCACATAGAATTAAGGCAGGTTGGCTAAAATGGAGAAATGCATCGGGAGTGTTATGTGATGGTAAAATCCCATTAAAATTGAAAGGAAAATTTTATAAGAGAGCTATAAGACCAGTTTTGCTGTATGGCTCAGAATGTTGGGCAGTCAAATACCAACATGAGCAAAAGACGAGTGTAGCAGAGATGAGGATGTTAAGATGGATGTGCGGACATACAAGAAAGGATAAAATTAGAAATGAAGTTATTCGTAATAAGGTAGGAGTAGTGCCAATCGAGGAGAAGATGAGAGAGACTAGACTAAGATGGTTTGGTCATGTGAGAAGGAGACTAAGAGACGCTCCTGTGAGGAGAGTTGATGAAATGGAACAATTAGTCACAAAAAGAGGTAGAGGTAGACCCAAGAAGACTTTGGGAGAGACATTAAAGTTCGATATGAAGTATATGGATCTAAATGAAGATATGACAAACGATAGAAATACATGGAAGTCTAGAATTCATGTAGCCGACCCCACATAGTGGGATAAAGGCTGGATATGTTGTTGTTGTTGTTGTTATTTTTCTTATTTGTTTTGATTTCATTTTACTTTACAACCTCTCACATACATTTCTTATAAACCTTGGGGCAAGAAATTTTCTGTTGGTAGCTAATGTGCAGTCTTGATGGTCCTATCTACTATCCTCCTGCCTGTCTTAATCATGTTAGCAAATTCCATGGTTCCTCATAGTGAATCACCCACGGGATGGTTCTAGAAGGACCAAGTTCAAGTTTTGTTGCCTTATTTAACTACATTCATGCCAAAATCATGATTTATAAATGACTCTACAATTCATAACTAAAGCTGCTTCCTATTGACAACTTTTGTATTGTGGTGAATAACCTAATTTCTTTTGGGCTTCTAATCTGCACATTTCATGTTCTCATCATTCTTCTGATTGGCACCAGGTGAAGGGTGAGGCAAACATATCATATATATGCTCACGTTACTATCGGGCCCCAGAACTCATATTTGGGGCCACAGAATATACAATTTCGATTGATATTTGGTCTGCCGGATGTGTTCTTGCCGAGCTTCTTTTAGGCCAGGTCAGCAGTGTTTTCAATGTTGTACACTTCACACGATGCACTTGTACTTCATTCTTTGTTTACAAATGTTGAGCTGATCTTTTTTCGGATGCCAACTTTCCTAGCCATTGTTCCCCGGAGAAAATGCAGTGGGCCAGCTTGTGGAGATTATAAAGGTACAGTTGCTATAAGTAGTGTTAGAACTCGTGTAGCCCTTTTAATAATGTGATAGTTTCTTACATTCTTTCTTCCAGGTTCTTGGTACACCAACTCGGGAAGAAATTCGTTGTATGAATCCAAACTACAATGATTTTAGGTTTCCACAAATAAAGGCTCATCCTTGGCACAAGGTCTGTCTTCATTGTACCATGAACTTAGGGTTTCTCAATTTTGCTTAGAAGCTTGGATCACTCTGATTTTGAGTTTGTGCTTTCAGGTTTTTCACAAACAGATGCCTCCTGAAGCAATTGATCTTGCTTCACGTCTGCTACAATACTCACCAAGTCTTCGGTGCACTGCCGTGAGTTTGGTTCTGCTTTCATTTCTGTGAATACCCTGTTGATGATGTTTAGCCTTGCAAATGGTGAAAGTCAGAAAGACAAATTATAGCTTTTCTCTCTATTTGATCTATGAATATGTCAAACATTTTGATGATATTGCAGCTAGAGGCATGTGCACATCCCTTTTTTGATGAGCTTCGAGAGCCCTATGCCCGACTACCTAATGGTCGCCCATTACCTCTTCTTTTCAACTTTAAGGAGGAGGTACATCTTTGATGCTCAAACCTCTACCCTCTCTCTCTCTCTCTCATGGTAGGGTATAGTTTTCATGTTTGTTCTTTTACACCCACCTTGAGTGTATGATGGTACATGAATGTCTATAAATTTGTGAAATTCCTGTGTCTGGACACTTGCAACCTGGTTGCGGGTGTGTGACATGTTTCTCGTTGAATATATATGGACTCAACTAATATGTTAAAATTAAAGGATTTCACTGTGAAACTGACTAAAGATTTCCATTCTATTAAAGATCACTGTACACTAAGGGGCCGTTTGGTTTGAGCTGTTTTGCCTATTTTCCAGTGTTTCTTATACATGCATGTACAAATTCATATAGTGTATACATACATACATATACTAATTTTTGAAAAATATTTCTTTATGCCAAATAATGAAAAAATATTCTTTTGAAAATATTTTTGCATGCAAACCAAACACTAGAAAATAAGATGAAAAATAATTGTGTAAAATGTTTTCATATGTAAATTATTTTCAAATGCAAAACATGTTACGTCAAAACAAATCATCCATATAATTTTTAAGAAGTTTAAACAAATATGAAATGTGGTCGTGTCATTTAGTCTTTACCATGAAATTTAAATGTATTCAACGCTCTAGCCTCGAGTGATTTTGAAACTTAATGTCTTATATTTAACAGAGAAAAACTAATGCAAAATTTCCATGTGTAGATGAGGAGAAAATATGAATGTAACTGTGGTACTAAGTCATCTTAATGATATGCTATTTGATAAATTCTTAATTATTATCTCATCTAAAAATTTAAGCTGGTAGATAGAGAGTTAACTCTTTATCTTTTTATATTATTATTTTTACTTTTTTTAGTACCAACTTAGTGGGTAATGATAAATTCTATTTTAATTTATCAGGAGTCGCCCACATGATGGGATTAGGGCTGGGTGTAATACCTGGTTTTCTTGAAGAATTTTTCTCTAATTTATGAAATTAAATTTAAGAGAAAATATGAGAAATATACATAACTTGGAATAGAGGATTAATTGGAGAAAAAAATATCAGAAAAAGTTACAAAGCAAAGAGAGATCGATTGACAGAAAGCTACAATTGACTGTCAGTTGGCTGTGAGTTCTGAATCCTTGAAATTCAGAGTTTTGGATCACATTCAGATTCCTTGGGTCTAAACGAGTCTGTAGGTGCTTAACTTGATAAATACTAGAGAAGTGCCCACTTATGTGAATTTGAAGGTAAATACTGCAGGGCACACAATGAAATATATTTGTCACTAGGATGGGATGGGATGTGATAGGATTGATGGACAAGATAACTCAATAAATGACAGGGATGGATTGACAAAGTGAGTCACTAGGTTGATGGAATGACCCCAAATGGTGATTGTTGTATCTTTTGGGTAGGTGAGGGACTAGTATGGTAAGGCCTGGTTTGTGGAGTAAAATAAGGAGAGATTAATGTGGGCATTGCATCCCACTGATACAACCAAGGGGCTGCCTTGGGCTGCCCCCTTACATCATTGGGGGGATGGCTTCCAAGCCATCCCCAATTGACCCCTTCCTCTTCTTCTTTTCTTTCATGCGTGTATAGGCGTATTTCCCAAGAATAGAAAGTTTAAAAAAAAAGCCACCCATTTGAGAGATTTGAGAGAGTGGAAAAAAGTGTAAGAGGAAAGAAAAAGGAAAACTAATAAAAATAAGAAGAAGCTTGTCATCGAGGTGACCAAAGAAAAGGTGGGAGACTAAGAAGAGCAAGCAAGATCTTCTCTAAAGAAACCCCAAGATAGGGGTTCTCCCATAACAAACTCTTACTTTGTGGCATTTTCGTCTTGCATGAGAAATCGATTTTGAAAATGTACTTTGTTTGATTTCTCATTTGCACTCATAATCCATGTATGGTTATGCACTACTTAGCCTCGAGGTGACTGTCGGAGACCTTTCTAGAGGTGCTCAGGGTGCCAGTTGAGAAAACTCTTAAAAGCATAACGACGCGATCACAAGTGACATTCCAAATAGAAATTGATATTTTCTTTCATTCACACATTTTATATAAATGTTTTATTTTGGGAGGTTGGCTCATCTTAGATCAATGAAGCACAGTCAAAGAAGGTTTTGTTTACTAGCCTTGGTTTCCTCCCCTCCTTCCTCTCTTCATTTCTTGTTCTTATTTTTCTTTCCACTACTCTCTCTCTCTCCCTCTCTCTCTCTCTCTCTTCCCCAAATGGCTAAAGTAACTAAAGCAAGGACAAAGTCTAGCTTTTGTAGAACTTGTGGGCAATTTGGTCCTTTACAACTCACTTCCCCTAATTCAAATTGAAATTTTTTGTTTTATGTTAATTTTTCTGTCAACCAAATCCTTGAGCAAGCATGTCATGCATGGCCATGCTTCTCCTTTCACCCTTCTTGTTGCTGATTGACCTCTTTGAAAGAGCGGTTGTACTCTTTGTTTTTAAGTGTAAGCATATGCCATCTCTCCCATTTTCTTTTATTCATATTCAGTCTTCTCCAAGCTGGATATATGCCTTACCATACTTTGTCCTTAACCTACCCAAGATGCAACAGTCTGGGGTCATTTCGTCAACCTAGTCACTCACTTTGTCAAAATCGATATTTCTATTGTTGTACCTAGTCATTTATTGACTTGTCCATCAATTATGCCACATTACATTCTATGACAAATTTCTCATGCAACTTGGTACTTACCTTGAAATTTGGGTCTACAGGCACTAAACTGGAATTTATTGAGTTATACACGTACAGACTTGTTTCAACATCATTTCAAGGATTTGGAGCTCACAGATGACCAACAGCCAACTGTGGCTTTTGGCAGTCAATCTCACTGCTTTATAACTTTTTCTGATATGTTTGCTTGAATTAATTCTCTATTTCCAATTTATGTACTACTTCTTGCCACCAGTTACCTTGAGTATGTTATCTTAAATAAGACAGATTCTGTTGTAAAAAAGGGCATCACAGTGCATGAGGCTCGTGAGGTTTGGGGAGGGTCATGATATAGAGAATCTATTATGTTCTTGTAAGATAAATCTTTCTGTGGAAAATGATAACAAGTGGTACAGATTTAGTTAATTTGGTGCTTTAAGATATTCCCCAGAAGAGCATTAAACTACTACCACGTGTTATAGTCAAAATTGTGACCTGCTCCTAAGTCTTCCTGTAAGTTGCACTTGCTATGCAAAACATGACTGTAGCTGAGCAGTTCATGCAGTACATCTCTGGGCAGTAAATGACTATGTGCTGAATTTTGAAAGGCCAATAATAAAATCACGGTAGAAGAGAGTCGAACTGTCAAAGTTTGTTCAAAATTTGAACTTACATTACTTTTAAGTTTGAGTGTGTGCATAGAATTACTAAGGTATAAATGTTTCAAGTATCTGTCATGATGGGATGTTGTCAAATAGAATAGTTATGGCACTGTATACCTGTTTTAACCGTAATGTAAACAACAGAGAGAATGAAATGCTTTCCCGTTCTAGTTTTCATTAGACAGGCTTAACTATTATTCTTACATATTGTTTTATGACAATCTAGTTTTATTTCTTCTCTTACATGTTTTATCATTTTTCTTCTATGGTTTCTCAATTTATTCCAGCATTCCTGATGCTTTGTGTGTGTGTGTGTGTGTTTTGGTTTATTCTGAATCTGATGTTGGAAGTTTTCTTCAGAATGGCTTGTTATGGTTGTGTGAAAACTTCTAAAATAATGATGACATTCAATTATACTTTTCCTTCGGGAAATTTAGTATTAAGTGCTCGGATAACTGTTCCTAAAAATTGAAGCAATTGTATTGTTGCTGTCACAGTTGTCGGGAGCTTCTCCAGAACTTATTAGCAGGTTGATACCGGAGCATGCCAGACGGCAAATGGATCTAAATCTCTTCCCACCAGGCACATGACATGGCAAATTGGTTTCTGCTGATCGACGATGAGACACAGGGGCATCTGTACAGCCCTGCAATCGCCCCCGACAAGCAGGATTTCGTTTGGGCATCTGAATGGCTGCACCCAGTTGAGATTATGCTTTTATTTGCCCCTTTCTCCTGTACATCAGCACCCCAAAGGAAGGAAGGAAGGAAACAACCAACAACACAGAAGAAGAAGAGGAGGAAATCTGTACTGTGACTAGTGTCTATATGTGCTTTTTTAGTTTTTATTTTTGGCTGTTTTGCTAGTGATTTTTGCAATCAAAAAGTTTTTGCACAGGTAAAAGAGGGATGGATGCCTTCTTGGTGGTTGATTTTATTTGCATCTTTGTGTATTGAGTGGAATCCAGGACCTTTTTTTTTTTTGGCTCTGAGCTGTACCTGACTGACTGACCCGCCACCTAACTCTGCCAGCCAAATAGATTTCATTCCTGGTGTTGACGTCCATTTAATCTCTTGAGGGCCCTTTGGCAAGTGGTAGTTTTCAGTTCTTTCCTTTTATTTTTATTGTTTTAAAACCGATAATAGAATCTAATGTTTGATTATTTACTTTTGTTTTTTCTTAAAATTTACAAACTTATTGCTGGAGGGAAAGAAGAAGAAAAGAAATTAAAAAAACAAAATTAGAAATTGCTGGCAACATTAGAAACAAATTTATGAACTCTTAAGAAACATTATTGTTTAATTAATCATAAAGTATTCAAAAAGTCAACATTAGTGATCATTAGAGATGAGTTATAAATTTATTTGACTTAGTATTTGTGTTATTGACATGAATTAATTTGTTATCTTGATGTTACAAGAAACGTATTGTGTTAGTGACACGAATTAATTTGTTAAACTCTTAGCAACTAATTGTCATCAACCAATTAAAGTTTATCATTTCCTCCATGTTATATTTGATATCTTAGTCACAAGTGAAGATTATTGTAATTATATTTTAATTATTGTTATCTCAAAATGAGTTATTTGTATTATCATTATAATTATCTGAATTATAATTCTTTTAATCACTTTTATTATCTTTAGAGATTTAAGACTCTTTTTAAAATTATAAACTTAATTTCAGATAAGTATGAATTAATCGCCTAACACAAATAATATATTTGAGAAAAAAAATATAAGAGAGTTTAAATGTAATTTATCCTAAAAAAAATTAGTATGTGCTTATAAATGCTTAGAGGTGAAATTGTCTTTGGAAATAATTTTTTTAATCAAACACTAAAAAAGGTTTAGTAGTTAGAAAAAATGTTTATTTTTATCTTCAAAATAATTTATTTTTTAATATTTTTTTCTAAATATTAAACCTTTTTTAATTGTTCGGGTTTGATTTACTTCCAACTTTTTATTAACTTAATATTTACAAATTATTAGGAACAGAATTAATATTTAGGAAAAAAAATATTAAAATTTATACTCCTTTATCCAAATCCAACTCGGAACAGAATTAGTTTACTCTATCCGTCAAAGCTCTCTCTCTCTCTCTCGTCTCTCGTCTCTACATATAGAGGGAGAAGTTGAGAGAGGTGAACACTTGAATGGTCGAAAGGCGAAACAGAAGATCCATATCTCCAGCACACCACTTGTATCTTACTTGCCAAGTGTGGATCGCTGATTCCATAATCTCTGCTTCGATTTGAACGATTCAATTCAAGCAGCAGGTAGGTGATCTAGATTTTTATGGGTGTTAATATGCTCGATATTGATCACTTCTCTAATTGCCTTCCGGTTGAGTTTGTATAATTGGGATCGCATGGAGGTCGATCACTCGGTTTCGGTTTGTGTTTTGCAGATATAATGACAGTTTTATGATCATGTATATATGTGTATATAGATATAAGAATGTATGTATCTGTACTGATTCTGACGTTTTTGGCTTTTTTTTTTTGGTTGAAGTTGCTGATTGAGATTCAAGACGTTAATGGATAATGAAGCGAGTGATCGGCGTGGAATTAGCGAGCCAGTGAAGTCAGTTGATTTGGATAATCCAGGGGGTTGTGAGAATTCGCCCAATTTGGCATCCGAGACTGTGATTGTGATAAGTTCTGAGAGGAGAGAGGAAGGCGGAGAAGCGGTTGATACTAGCGGGGAAGATGGGAATACAAGTGTGAATGTGAATTCGAATGCGAAAGATGACGAGCTTTCTTGTGTAATTGATGTTGAGACTAGCGGCGGCGATGGTAATGCAAAATTGGGCGGGAATTTGGACGGGGAAAGGGTTTGTAGGATTTGTCAACTGAGTTCTAATCCGGCTTTGCCATCATCTACAGCAACTAGTGCTGCCACCACTACGACGAGTTTGATTGAGCTCGGTTGCAGCTGTAAAGAGGAGCTTGGAATTGTGCACGCTTATTGTGCAGAAGCCTGGTTTTTGCTAAGAGGGAACAGGTAATTGCTCTCTTTCTTTTCACTGATGGGAATTTCTTACAAGTTGCTTGTGTTTTACTTATGTTGATTTTTTTTTATTTGTTTTCTCTTCCATTAAATGAAATTGGACTTTAAAAGACGAATTTTGTAGTTCCTTGGTCAACGTTACTGAGATTTGATGAATTGCTCAGTCTAACGCTTCACTACAATTTTGTGATATTATAGCTTTAGTTTGAAATCTAGACAAAATAAACACACTCTCGTGGATGGTAGTAGTAATATGATAGACTGCAAAAGATGCAATTCCATAACCATACTATTTTTATAACCATACCCTTTTTAAATTAATTGACATTTTTCAGCCTTGCTCTTTGAAAAAGAAGTTTTGAGCTATTGTCGTTGCACGCTATTTATTCATTGCTTCTATACAGTATATTAAATGTGTTACCACATTAGCGATAACTTCTGAATATGCTGCTAAGCTTTATTATTGCTAATGTCGTACCATATTTCAAATTTTTATATAGAGCAATAATCTTAAAGAGATGAAATTCTCATTTGGATTATACAGAACTTTGCTACCAATTAAAGTTGGTAAAATCTAGTTAAACTTTAGACTTTATACAAGATGGGATTGTAATTACAATTGTGATGTTTCTTGCTAGTCTCCATGGTGAAAATGTAAAGTGGTCAAAAGTTGATGAATATGTTGATGTAAAGCATTTCAAATGGTCTATTGTGTCTTTTGTCCCACATTGGTTGGATAGAAACCTTTCTTCTTCTTTTTATATACCTGGAGTTTGGGCAAAATCAAGGATCCACCCCCCCCCTCTACAATCACGCACACTTTGCAACCTTTTGTTGGCTTTCTTTTTCCTTTACAAACTTTATCTTAAACTAGTCTTACCCGAGAATATGAGCTTTGAATCAGTCTCCATGTTTGGAGAAAGAACAGGTCTCCAGTGACTAGTTCTTCTCTTATCTTTTTTCTCGCCTATAAAATCAGTCTCTTACTGCACTTGTGACACATAAAAACCATTAGTCATTTCAATCATTCCTCCTGCCACTACTTTGCTGGGTTCATCTCTGGTTTCTTGCAGCTCTTTTTGTCCCCAAAACCCGTCAGTGCACACAAATTTTGGAAGAGCTTATTGTATCTTGGGGGATAGCCACCTTAGCCTTTACACTATTTATTGAGAGGTGAAAATTATCCTTAACCCCGGTGACGTTTACTGTCACGCCTCAAGCTTCTGGGTTCATCTGTAGCTTCTTGTTGCTCCTTTTATCCCCAGAACCCGTGAGTGCACACAAGTTTCAGAAGAGCTTGTTGTATCATAGGGAATAGCCACCTTAGCTTTTGCACCATTTATTGAGGGGTGAAAATTATTCTGAAGTCCGGTGACGTTTACTGTCACGCCTCAAGCTTCGTACATTTGCTATCCACCCTTGTCGAGTTTTTCCAACATCTGTGAAGTAATTAGTAACATTGATTCTAAGTTCTAACATCATGCATTTTTATTATTTCGATTCAATAAAGTGGAATATATCCTCAGTTTTCACAAGAATGTGACAATGAGAAAAAGCATAATGATCGGGCTCCTGATTTTGAGTTTTTTCAAGACCAAAATAACACTGTTAGAAGTACCCTGCTTTACACGAGTCTTTTATTGTAACTCTGTAGTATGACACTGTGTTACTCTGGCATGGTATTTGATTATTGTTGCAATCCCTAAGCATTAACCTTTAGTTCTTATGGCAATGCAATATTTACCTTTTGATCCTGACAATAACTTTCATAGAGAATGCAGCAATGTGTTCTAGGAGTTGCTTTTTCTTAATCCCTTCCTGACATGGGGTGGTTGTGTTCATTTGAGTCTTGTAACTGGACTGCTGCAATGATAGTGATGGCAATCTATTATCTATGCTTGCTCACCAGACCTGCCCTAATTGGGGCGTTTTTTAACCATTTTTTTAACATGAAGTGGGTATGGATATTAAAATGTTAATCGTAATTTTTTATCATTTATATATGATAACCCTTCTAATAAGTTGCAGTTCTTTCTTCTCTTTCTCCTTTCATCTCATGCATCTTCTTCACCGAAACCTCTCCTTCTGCGTCCTCTCCTCTCGCGTAGCTCTCTTCCTATATTGACAACATTGCTAGCAAATACTCTCTTCTTCTCTATTGCTAGCAAGTGTTTGGCAAACCCATATCCTTTTCTTGTCTACTCTTCTTCTTCTTCTTCTCTACCATCTCACTGTGAGTCTTCAATTTTATGATACTTTCATGCAGAAGTTTATGAGTGTAAATTTTGAAATCATAATCGTAATGCCTGTTAGCATATATTAGCGTACTTAGTATTTGAGCGTGCTTAGTATTTGCTTGTTTGTGAAAAACAGGAAAATACTAGTGTACTTAGTATTTGCCTGTTAGTTATCTTCTCTCTCAGTCCAAGTATGCTACTGATGTAATTGAGCGTGCTCGTCTTATTGATACAAAAAATGTTGACACTCATCTTGAGGCTAATGCTTAATATTCATCTTCTGATGGTGTACTCTTGACAAATCCCACTTTGTATCGCACTATTGTTGGATGTCTGGTTTATCTCATCATTGCACATCCCGATATTGCTTATGTTGTCTTCATTGTTACTCAGTTTGTTTCTGCTCCTATTACAGTTCACTGGGCAGCTGTTGTTAGTATTTTGTGTTATCTTCGTGGTATTTGCTTTCAGAGTCTTTTGTTTCCATCGACCTCCCCTTTGGAGCTCAGTGCTTACTCAGATGCTGATTGGGCTAGCAACCCCACTTATTGTATGTCCACTACTGGCTTTTGTATATTTTTGGGTGATTCTCTTATCTCTTGGAAAAGTAAAAAATAGATTATTGTTTCTCGTTCCTCTATTGAGACAATATTATGCCATGGCATCCACTACTACTAAGATTATCTGGTTGCGTTAGTTACTTGCAGACATGGGTGTTTCTTTTTCCTCTCCAACCCCTGTGTATTGTGACAATAAAAGTGTTAGTCAGATATCTCACAACTCTGTATTCCATGAGCGCACGAAGCATATTGAGATTAATTGTCATCTTATTCATCACCATCTACAACATATGGCCCTATTTCCTTACCCTTTGTGCCTTCGTCATTACAGCTTGCTAACTTCTTTACAAAGTCTCATCCGATTCAGCGTTTTCATTTCTTGCTTGACAAACTCTCATTGCTTCTTTTTGTAGCATCGTAACTTTGAGGGTGGATGTTAACATATATTAGCATACTTAGTATTTTATAATTAGGGTATTTTAGTCTTTTGATCTTTTGGTTAGTGTTGTATATATATTCTCCTTGTGTTCTAATTTAACCCTAGCTTGGGTGGCTCTTTGTTCTTCTTCGTCTCTTTGTTCTTCTTCTTTATATTTGGTTTACACAAATCACTTGGGTTTAGATTTCTCACAATGCCAACACAAGTTAAGGAGAGGAGCACCAACAACTTGAGAAAGTAAACATATTAAGAATCGGATGAATTTCAGTGGTTTCATGCTTGATTCTGTGAAAATAGTATATTCATCTGCAATTCCTTTGATGACTAAGAAGATACATTTTGTGTACGTACTGGCATTCCATGTACTTACTTTCTTCCATTTTGTCCAGGCAATGTGAAATTTGTGGCAACACTGCAAAAAATATTTCGGGTTTTACGAACACCAGATCTTTTGAAGGGACGAGGACAGAAACGAGGCGTTATGCTGGTGGTGCTGACATGGCCGAGGAGGATTTAGCATGGTGGCAGAGACAGCCATTTACTAACTTCTTGATGGCATGCTTGGTAGTAGGCCTTGTGCTTCCGTGGATGGTTCGTGTAGATATGTTATGAATTTGAAGTGGATACTATTACTATGCAGAAAGCAAAGCACTCTTTAACAAAATCAACTTGTGCAGGGATTTTTATGTACAGACCAAACTTACGTTACATTATCTATGGCTGAAATTATTTGATTCTGATACAACAATTGCTGCGGCTCCTCGCGTCTCTAATTGTCTTTAGCAACAAATTAAAGTTGAAATGCCTACTTATAAATTTGCACTAAAAGTATCATTAGTGGCAAATGGTTTTCCTGTCACTAATATCATTAGTGACTCTTTTATTTACTTTTATAGATTACTAACTATAGTGGCTATTAATACGTCCATAATTAGATTTTTATTGGCAAATATCTGTCCCTCACTGTTGATATTTTTTGAGGCCCTATATATTTTGCCCTCCATTCTTAATATAATATAAAATCTAATCAATAAATAATATTTTATTTATTTAAAGGAAATTACATTTGATATTAATATAGCAAAAAATACAAGTCTTAATTCGCTAATTGGAGTTAACCGGTTTGTATTTTTATTTTTCTTAAATAATAATGTTTAATTCAGTTTTAGAAACTTAATGCAAATGATATACATTTGAAATTATTTAAGTATAAATTTCTCATTGCATTCAATAATAAATTTTTAAGTTGCATAAATTTAAGCATGTGTGCCAAATATTAATAATCCTTACATACAATTAAAATGTCAAATTATATATATATATATATATATATTTCCTATCATAAGGTATCATTGCCTAAATAAGTGCTAACTAAGTTATCTACCAAATAATAATAATAATAAGTACTAACAACTGTAGTTCTTCGTATGATCAGAAGATATTTACGCATTTAAATTACAAAAATTACATCATTGCCTCTGATGTTTGAACTAATTGCTGGAAGTATTATTGACATTTCGAAAATAGCATTAATCTCTGTTGATCTTACAAAACTTGTTGCACTAAATCCTTCACTGTTAATTAATTCTAAATTCCAGTTCAACTTTTGAATATCACTAAAATACGCTTATTTATTTGTCATTCCTTCCCCTATTCCCCCCATTCATCTCTTAATTTTCAAAACACTTTGAAGAAAATGAAATTTTACTTTCAATTAGAGATGGAAAAATGGGCCCGGCCCAACGGGCTGGCCTGTTGGGGCCCAGCCCGGCACCGGGCAATAATAAATTTCTCATTGCATTCAATAATAAATTTTTAACGCCGGGCCGATTTGGCCCGACGGGCCGGGCTGGCCCGCTTGGCCCGCCAATAGGCCACACAACCCCCCCTTAGCCTCAACTCTCGCCCTCGCCCTCACCCTCTGTCTCGCCCTCGTCTCGCCCTCGCCAGTACCCCTCACTGGCCCTCTGTCTCACCGTCGCTTTCATCCTCGCCCGCGCCCCTCGCTCGCCGCCCTCGCCTCTCTCTTTCGCTCGTTCTCATTCTCGCCCTCGTCTGCGCCCCTTCACTCTCGCCCTCGGTCGCCATCTGTCTCGCCCTCGCCCGCGCTCCTCGCTTTTGCCCTCGTTCACCCTCACCCTCGCCCTCGCCCGCGCCCCTCGCTCTCGTCCTCGTTCGCCCTTTGTCTCGCCCTCGCCCTCGCCCTCACCCTAGCCCTCGCCCTCGCCCGCGTCCCTCGCTCTCGCCCTCGCCCTCTGTCTCGCCCTTACCCTCGCCCTCACCTGCGCCCCTCGTCCTCGCCCCTCAATCGCCCTCGTTCGCCCTCTGTCGCCCCTCCCTCGCTCTCAATCTCGCCCCTCGCCCTCTGGGGGAGCCCGTTTGGCCCGTGTGGGGCGGGGCTAGGGCCAACAATTTGCTAGCCCGTTTTTAAGCGGGCCAATTTGGCTTGACCTACTTGGCCCACGGGCCACTTGGTGGAGGGCTAGGCCGGGCCAGCCCGTTTGCCATATCTACTTTCAATCTAATCCCACTATTGGTTGTCAATTATTTGACTTCACTGATTGTTTGAAAAGAAAATTTTCTCTATGGCAATTGTTAAAAAAGAAAGTCTCTCTATTCTTCTCTATTCATTGGTGACATTTTTTTCATCTGAGAATTGATCTTTTAATACTACTCTTTTATTGGTTTCTATATCGATAATATGAGAATTGTTTTGAGTTGACTTGACAAAACACTTCAATGTTTAAGTTAACGAAGACTTAGGAAAAAAATAACATAGTCCAATCCAATGATCGCAAGAAAATAAAAGAGAGAACAAAAATAAATGTATGAAAGAGATACCATCATGAGTAGGTGAGATAGGCTGATACTTATAAATTTGTGGCGTAGAATTTTATTAGAAGTCTATAACTCTTTGCTCTTTACACATTATTATTTATCATATTAGATATGATGACTGTTGAATCTCCCATCTAGTAAGAATAAATTATAATTGTAGATAATGTTAAGATAAGAATTGTTACCTCATTTATCAAGAACACCTCATGATCAAACTTATTTGTTAATTTGGTCGCAATCATCTCTTATCTAACATATAATGGGTAAAGTTGATTTTAAATTAACTTCAAAGTTGTCAATATGGGTGTGATTGTATAATCTTTAGACATGCATGCATCCAGTAATGAAATGACGTGACTATAACCGCATAACTATTGTTTTTTTTATATCATCTTGGGTTAATTAGCCTTATCAAAAGTCTTTTCTTTCTTCTCATGCATTATACATTTGTTTACAATGTGAGGCTCAGCGCGGAACTAACTACGTTTATCAAAGGTTAGTTAACAAACAAATGGCTCTAATAAGCAATTCCGTTGTAGTCTAGTTGGTTAGGATACTCGGCTCTCACCCGAGAGACCCGGGTTCGATTCCCGGCAACGGAACCTTGCTTATTTTTTCTTAACAAGTCAAGTTGTTTTTAATTTACATCATTATGGTATCTATAGCTATTTTTATATTATATATACCATATTTAAATGTACTCATTACTTGCGCTTTATGACAAATTAAATAAAGTACTCCATAACATGCCTATATTATTTTATTTTAGTATTATAGTGAGAGGAAGTTGAGATGATAATGTCAAATTTGTCCTTGCATGAAAGATTGTGCTTTTATCTTAGTATGACCATGTCATGTAATTTAAAATAAACTAGTAATTTTAGCCTTCAACTTAACCAACAGAAAAATGTTAGAAGACCCATTGGGTTACAAAATCAATTTAGAGTTTAGTAAGTTTTAGTTATTTTTTAATAAATTCTAATATTTAATATTTATTAGACAAATCAAGAATTAACATGTCAATCAGTTTTTAAAAATTCACTAGGTCACCGTAGCAAAGTCCTTCAATAAAATGTCCTTATCTGAAGAAAAAAACCATAAATAGTTATAATGTTTTCAAACCCATAAAAAGCATTCTACAAAATGTCAAAACCCAAATCAGAGGAACTTAATGTAAAATTTACACACTATTTTATCCTTCCTCAATTTGAAAACTTAGTCTCGCAGTTCTCTGTCCAATGAATTAATACACCGAACTCGAGTGAAGGCAGTAAAGCACAGACAAAAAAGATGTGAAGAGGGGCTGACATGGTGAAATATATATTGTAAGGCGTAAACTAGATTTGCTACACATCCATGTTATGATATACCAGGATATTACACCAACCTCTCCCCTTCTCTACATCAGGCAGCACCTAATCAAACAAACCCGCCAAAAATGAAGTGAAAAAGAATAGAAAGGATGTGTTTGATAACATTTAGTTGGATAAGAAAATATTTTTCAACTTGTATGGAAAACAAAAACCACCCCCTTAAATGAAATTATTATGGAAAAGAGATCAAAACATACTTTAATAGCTGTCTCATAGAATTGAATTCCATAAAAAATGTAATATGTCAAACAATAAAAATAGAATCAAATTTCTTGGATGAGACATTTTTTATGGACCATATACACACTACAATAAAGATAGAATCCAATTCCATGGGACACTATGTTATGAACCCTTCTTTTCCTTGTACAAACAAACCCTAGTTTCAAACATAGGGTAGCAACTAGCAATCATGCCCGCTCTTGTCTTGGGGTGGGGGTTCTGAGGAAAAAGGGCTGAGCAATTTTGTTCCTCGAAGATAGATAGCTACCCCGGTTGAGCAGTCATAACAATTAGTTAGGATGTGGTCGACTTCCAGGCATTTTAAGCGACGGGACCTAAAAAAGGCACGCTTCGAACAATCACATCCTCTAAGCAATAGTATAAACCTTCACCACTTTGGACGTGTCGCAGACAATAAGGTTCTGTGAGTCAGCTGGAGTGGTGCAGAGCCAATTGACCTGAACAGGTACAAGTTGACAATCAAAAGCTTAAATAGCGATAAATATTAAAATGAATAATGAAGCAACATTCAAGATGAAAAAAGAAAGCAGGCATACTTACTTTTCTGCTCAAATTGATGTTCAAATGCATCAGATCACTGCAGCTGCTAATTTGGCCTGCGCCAAAATATCTGGACCAGTCCCAAACCTTCACTGATTTATCATTTCCACCAGAAATTATATACTTTCCTTTCTCCCCAAACATTGAGAATGCCCTAATTGAGTTATACGAAAGTTAGTTAGTCACTCATTATACTGCAGTACACAGCATAGTTAAGATTACTTACACGCAGGACGCTGCAGCAGTGTGCCCTCCTACAGTGTAATCCAAACACAATTTCTTGCTCCCATTCTGATTTTGGGGGTCAGTATCTCCAGATGAGCTATTACCTTTTCCTTTTGACTGAGTGCTTTTCCGTGCTTTTCTGGAGTGTTTTGAATTAACAGTGGCAAGTTCTGATTCAATATCCATCACATCGACAACACCGTCACCCCTAGCAATGACATATACCTTGCCTAATCTATCTGCAATATCAACTTCAGGAACAGCTATTGCATGGACAAAAGCAGGGTTCAAATATTGTCCTCCACCTCCTCCACCATTCGTATCAGGCACACCTGTATGAAAGCAAAGGTAGCAAGAGAGATATTCCACCTAACCATTAAAACCAAATCAAGACCTTATTTTCGCCCAAAGAAAATTAAACAAGCATCAATCCAAGTATATGGCAAATTTGGAATGGGATGCAATACTTCCTCCCTAGTGAAGTTGTACCATTATTATTTTGAAACCAAATATGACATGTATATATAGTCAGCCACTATCTTCTGAAGAAAATTATGGAGACAAAAAACAAACACAATTTCATTTATGCCATGGTGTGCTATAATTAATTTCCAAATCTGACTAAAGGAATGAATTTTTCTCACAAATGACAGCAAATGAGTTAACAAGATCTTAATAGAAAGCAATTCCAAGCAGCTGTTTATTTAGGTGCAAAGCATGTAAACCATCACAGGATGGCTGCCAAGCCTTGCCAATGAAAGATGACATGCATCTCTGCGTGTCCATCCTCCTTCCATGTGTTTGCAAATGCCTGAGCATGAACCTATTTTATCATTCCACCAACCTACAAGTTAACAATAGGGACTCAGAAATGGCATGATAATATATTCATTTAACAAGCTTCTCCTGGGAAGTTAACATGAAGCCATTTATGCAAGATCTTAAAAGGTTGACAAAACAGAAAAATCATAGAGAAACACACTCATCTCCTGGACTGCATGCCTTTCATAAACAACTTTCAAAGACCAGCCCAAAAAGGTTGCAGGCTCATGTTAGTGACCAAACATTTTGTTAACTTGACTCTCTTTCTGGCTTCCTACCCAAGAAATTGTACAGCAAAGTCTAAGCAAGAGTTTTTTTTTTCCTTAATTTAAAATGTTTAATCTGAGGGTAAGCCTTAGTAGCAATAGTAAGGTTTCTCCCTTTTGACTAGAAGGTCATGAGTTTAAGTTGTTGAAACTACCTCTTTGCAAAGCAAGGGCACGGTAGCATATAAAGATGACCCTTCATAGACTCTGGCAAGGTGGGGAACTTTGCGCAACTATGGGACATCATTTTAAAATGTTTAATCATTTGTGTGACAAGCTATAATTTATGCAGCCAACCCCACCTAGTGGAATTAATGCTTGATATGTTGTCGTAATCTCTTTTGTTCAGAATTCCAACTCTATGAATGAAGGATTTCTTAAAAGTTCTAGATTGAACAGGGGTAAAATGTTCCATACCATATTTGTTATAAGACCCTATCCCCATTCCTTTCCTATTAATTTTACAGGCCCCAAATGTTTAAATGCCCCAATGATGAGAGCTCACACGTAGGACAACACTTAATTCACTTTTAGAGTGCAAACCTTGGAAAAGAATATATCCTCACCAAATAACTTTTATAATCAATACATTCAATTAATAAGGATCCGTTAGATAAAGAAGAACCTTTTTTTATAGGCCTATTAGCACGAAAAATCCAAATCTTTTCGTATTTTTGCGATTTTATCCAAAAGTTTCAATTTTGGCAATAAGGTCCCGATTTGATCAATTGATTGCAATTTTATCCACGACCCGGATCCAATTCATCGACATCCAAGACCCGCTGAAATGGCATGCCATCTAGCATTTTAAAACATTTTGAGTGGACCCCACATGCACGTGTAAATTTGGCCAAATAACACGAAAAATCCAAACCTTTTCGCGTTTTTGCAATTTTATCCAAAAGTTTCAATTTTGGCAATAAAGTCTTGATTTGATCAATTGGTTGGAATTTTATCCACGACCCGGATCTGATTCAAGACGCATCCACGGCCCGCTAATACGACATGCCACCTGGCATTTTAAAACATTTTGAGTGGACCCCATATGCACGTGTAAAAAAATAAAAAATAAAATGATATTAAATATATATATAAAACATATATAATATATATATATGCACAAAAAGAAGGAAGCAAGTGGAGGATGATGACAATGACAATGATGAAGGAGGGCGGCGACGGTGACGGCTACGGCTATGAGGGCGACAACAACGACTAATCTAGAAGCTAGAGGTGACGATTGATCTAGGCTTGCTCTTGCTTACATCGACAACGACCGATTTGGAAGTTAGATCGACCACTGATCTAGGCTTTCTCCTGCTCAAGGCCACCTCATAGAAAGCAATTGAAGGCTCTCTGCTCCTGCCAACCAATGACATCCTTTGTCAGTTGCCTCGCCCTCGCCATCGGTCGCTTAAGCCGGCCCCACCGACGTCAACGATCGGCCATCAAGCTTCCATATTCGGCCTTCTTCCAAATCAACCTTCATTGCCACCTCCAACTTCTAGATTGGTCGCTGCCTCCAGCCTAGCATCGTCGCCTGTCGCAGTCGCTGTCCCCTTCCTCCGCCTGCCTTCCTTTGTAAATATATCTATAACACACACACACATATAACATTATTTTAGTTTTTTATTTTTTTTACACGTGCATGCGAGGCCCACTCAAAATATTTTAAAATGCTAGGTGGTGCCACATCAGCGGGTCTTGGACGCCGACGAATCGGATCTAGGTTATGGATAAAATTACAACCAATTGATCAAATCGAGACCTTGTAACCAAAATTGAAACTTTTGGATAAAATTGCAAAAATGCAAAAAAGTTCGGATTTTTGGTGCTAATATCCTTTTTTTTACACGTGCATGTGGAGCCCACTCAAAATGTTTTAAAATGTCAGGTGGCATACCATCTCAGGAGTCTTGGACACCGACAAATTGGATCCAAATCGTGGATAAAATTGCAACCAATTGATCAAATCGGGACCTTGTTGCCAAAATTGAAACTTTTGGATAAAATTGCAAAAATGCGAAAAGGTTTGGATTTTTCGTGCTAATCACCCTTTTTTATATTAGATTAACAAGAATGTGGACAGAATAATTGACATTGTAAGTTACTACTTGTCCCAAAAAACTTGAATGGGTTACAAAAAGGGTCTAACAATATATATCCAACTTTCCAAGACTCTCCTCATAGGCAACTAGCATGTGGATGCAGGTGCAGTGACACACAAAATAAGGATGCACAACAAACATAAATGGGGGCAGACACGCACAACAAGACTTGAACTCAGATCTCCTAAAATCATAGCTCAGATATCCTGAAAAAAGATAAGATGATACATAAATCAAGTAAATTAAGAAAAGGAGAAAGAAGAAAACAAAAATATACATGGTTTAGCAATAAGACCAAACATCCTCAAGGGAATTATAATAGCAATGCTTCATATTAGATCAGTTCAATGAAACAGAAATACAACTGCATATATAGAACTCTAAAGATAGAGATAAGCTTGTCTATTATTTCCAAATCCATCATTTATCTTTATCCTTATCTCTTATTTGATTTAAACTCTTAACTGACAAAAAAGGGGCAATGTGTTAAAATATTCTGCCGTGTTCTGTTTTCTTTTGTCAGATTATTTTCTATTTTTTATGTCAGTTATGTTAGTTGTTAGTATAGATCTCCTATTCTCTAGGAAGCAGTTCCTAGTTCTAAGATGGCAGTTATTTCTTCTAAGATACCAGTTATTCCTCTACTTTCCTGTAAGATTTATATGCAGTTCAGAGGGGAATAAAGGGATATATGCAGTATTTTTCAGAAAAGTTTTTGAGTACTTTCTTACTCAAGGAGATCGTTGGGTTCTTTCTTGATGAGCCCAAATTTTCTAGACAAGATAGGTCAGAAAGTGAGAAATAGCAGAAGCGTTCAGCAACTTCTTTTTCTGATTGTTCTGTTTCAGCACCTATAACCAGATCCAGGGCTTGGGAACGTATCACTCTCTCTCAAACTAAGTGTAATTTTGGATAATTCATGCAAATAGTGAAAGGGAACACACAAGCAGAGAAATGGATACTACACGTACCAAAATCAAGAACTTTGTATGGACGCCCTTTGGAGAAATCCCACATCACAAGCTTTGAATCAAGACCACCAGTAATGACTGCAAGACAACCCCAAACACAAACTGGTGCTCAATAAATGTGCATCGGTAAAACTCACTATTTTAAAAACTATGAATTTGAAATAAAGGTTGCATCCAAGGAAATATACAGATCAGTCCTGGACACACTACACCAACAGGAATAGAATTGTCATATGAAATCAAAAATAAATCCTTATATGTTTTGCATCTATTGCAATGAAATCTTGTAGATGGATAATTTTAAGCATGAGAGAGAGAGAGAGAGCATACAGTATATCTTTATGTCCACCTCATTGTGAAGCCTTATTATCTACTTATAAATATTGCAATACCATCTCAATATTCTTGATCAGTTAAAATTAAGTACTAAAAAATTACAGCTACCAGATCCCTACCAGTTGCCTAGTGTTATTTGCAATAGGTCGTCTATTACACTCCCTATAAAGAGTATACCACTAAATAATAGATAATAGATAATGTTGAAATCCTGAATGATTTCAACATTATCTACTCCGACTAGCAATCGGCAAAACATACATGTTCCTGTCGACAACGAAAGATGTGTGGGAAGCTGTTCGCAAAACCTACTCCGACGCCGAGAATGCCTTTCAAATCTTCAAGATAAAGACTCGGTTGTGGAAGATGAAGCAGGGAGAAAGAGAGGTGACGGAATACCATACGGAGATGCTAGGTTTATGGCAGGAACTGGACCTCAGCTATGAAGAATCTTGGAAGTGCACGAGTGATAGTGTGCGATTCAAGAAGATGATGGAGAACGAGAGGGTGTACGAGTTTTTGCCTGGGCTCAACAGAGAGCTCGACGATGTGACAAGCCGAGTCTTGGGTCGCCGGCCATTACCTTCCATTCGGGAGGTATTCTCCGAAATTCAGCGTGAAGACAATAGGAGGAAGGTGATGTTGAAAGAGAAAATTGCATTTGGGCCTGAGGCTTCAGCCTTTGTAACCCATGGGCCTCCCACAGGATCTGGGCTAAGACAAAACAAAAGGTCATTTTGTGACCATTGCAAAAAATCAGGCCATTCCAAAGATACCTGCTAGGTTTTACATGGCAAGCCAGCAGATTGGAAGCCTAGACAGCCCAATAAATCTCATGGGTACCAGGCCTTAACTGAACAGCAAATAGAAACAGCCCATCATACTCAGTCAGCCTCTATTAGGGGTTTTAGCCCCGAGCAACTTGAGAAGTTATATGCCTTTATTCGACCTTTCAAGCCTCGGGTCAGTCTTCTACGCCTTCACCATCGGGTTCCTTAGCCCACAAAGGTATTTTTTTGATTGCTCTTAGTACTACTTCGCGCCATACTCCCTGGATTATTGATTCTAGCGCATCCGACCATATGACTAATACCCATCATTTATTTTCCACATATTCACCTTGTGCTGGTAACTTGAAAGTAAAAATTGCAGATGGTACTTTATCCCCAGTAGCTGGCAAGGGGAGTATCCGTATCTCTGAATTTATTACTTTGGAGTCTGTCCTTTATGTTCTTAATCTGTCTTGCAATCTGTCGTCTGTTAGTCAGCTAACCAACCAATCTCATTGCTCAGCTACATTTTTGTCTTCCCATTGTGTCTTTCAAGATCTATCATCGGGGAAGACGATTGGTAGTGCTAAGGAATACGAGGGACTCTACTACTTTGATGACGCTCACATGAGTAAACAGTGTCATCCTCCTATTTGTAATTTTACATCTAGTCCTAGAGATAGTGACCTTTTGTTATGGCACAAATGAATGGGTCATCCAAGTTTTCAATATTTAAAACGTTTGTTTCCTTCACTTTGTTCGAATAAAACTCCTTTGGATTTACAATGTGAAGTCTGTGAACTTGCAAAACATCCTCGCACTACTTTTCCCTCATGTTCTTATAAACCATCACTGCCTTTTACTCTGATTCACAGTGACCTTTGGGGGCCTTCACGAGTTTCCAATAGGACCCACACAAAATGATTTATTACCTTTATTGATGACCATTCTCGTCTCTATTGGGTGTATTTACTACATGATAAATCTGAGGTTAGTTCTGTTTTCATGAACTTCTACACTATGATTTACACCCAATTTCACACAAAAATCCAAATTCTTCATACTGATAATGGCATTGAGTACTTCAATCTTTCTTCGGGCCCTTATCTTCAAGACAAAGGTATTGTTCACCAGAGTTCTTGCATTCACACCCCCCAACAAAATGGGGTTGCTAAATGGAAAAACCGGCATATTCTTGAGGTAGCTCATGCCCTATTGTTCACCTCTCATATGAAAAATCATTTTTGGGGTGATGCCATTCTGACCTCTGCATTCCTCATCAATCGAATGCCTAGTCAAATTCTCTCATTTGCAACCCCTCTCCAAAAATTCCAAGAGATCTTCCCTAATTCTCGGCTCAGTTCATCTCTCCTGCTTCATGTTTTTGGGTTCACCATGTTTGTCCACATTCACGCCTCCCAACATACTAAGTTGGATCCTAGAGCCCTCAAATGTGTCTTCCTTGGTTACTCCTCTACTTAGAAGGGTTACAAATGTTATAACCCTTTTTCACAAAAATTATATGTTAGTCTAGATGTCACATTTTTTAAGCATACTCCCTATTACTCGCTTCAAGGGGAGTCCTTAAGTGAAGCTCAACCCTCAGACACAGACTTCGATGTTGCGACCTTTGAGTCTACCCCTTACAATACACCCTCTCCTTCTTTGTCCAACGTAGAAGGAATCTTGAACTCAGGGGGAGATGTGGGAAAACAAACAGACAAGGGGCCACTTGTCTACTCAAGGAGACCTAAATCAAAGCCCGATGAGACTCTCGTATCCGAAGCACCAAAAGAGTTTGAACCGATGATAGCTCCGACTACTCATGAGCCAAAACCCAATCCTGACCAAGTAAAAAATCTTGATGACTTACCCATTGCTCTTAGAAAACAACCTCGTTCATGTACTCTCCATCCTATCTCAAAATTTGTATCTTACAATGCTCTTTCTGCCAAGTGTCGTGCTTTTACATCTAACCTTGACAGAATCCAGATTCCTAAGAATATTCAAGAAGCCTTGGAGATTCCAAAATGGAGAGAAGTAGTGATGGAAGAAATAAGGGCATTAGAAAAAAATGGAACTTGGGAGGTGATGACGTTGCCAAGGGGGAAGAAACCAGTGGGCTATAAGTGGGTGTTCACGGTGAAGTACAAGACGGATGGAACAGTAGAGTGGTACAAAGCCTACCTAGTTGTAAAAGGGTTCACTCAAGCAAATGGTATTGAATACACCGAGACATTTGCACCAGTAGCAAAGCTAAATACTATACGAGTTCTCTTGTCCTTGGCAACAAACCTGGACTAGCCACTCCATCAGTTTGACATCAAGAATGTCTTTCTGAATGGTGAGCTAGAGGAAGAAGTATTCATGACACTACCACCAGGATTTTACAAGGAGGGAAAAGAAACCAGAGTATGTAGGTTGAAGAAATCTCTATATGGACTCAAGCAATCACCAAGAGCGTGGCTTGATAGATTTGCGAAGGTAATTAAGAATCAAGGATATACACATGAACAGTCAAATCATACTATGTTCTTTAAACAATCCAATGATGGAAGGAGGACCATTATGATCGTGTATGTCGATGACATCATACTCACTGGAGAAAACATAGGAGAGGGGGAAAGGTTGAAAAAGGTCTTAGCCACAGAGTTTGAGGTAAAAACTTAGGTCAAATGCAATATTTTCTGGGAATGGAAGTCGCCAGATCAAAGAAGGGAATTAGTATCTCTCAGAGAAAGTACGTTCTTGACCTTTTGATTGGGACTGGCATGCTTGGTTGCAAGCCAAGCAATACCCCGATCGAGGCAAGGAAAAGAATGGAAGACGTTGGAAAGCCTATGGATAAAGAAAGATATAAGAGGCTAGTAGGTAGATTGATCTACCTATCTCACACTAGACCTAACATTGCTTTCGCTGTAAGTGTTGTCAGTCAGCATATGCATCCACCAAAGGAGAGTCACCTAAAAGCAGTGTATAAGATTCTCTGATATCTGAAAGGCTCACTAAGGCAAGGTCTATTCTTTAAGAAATGAGACAGTAAGAAGATAGAGATCTATATAGATGCAGATTGGGCAGGTTCAGCAGAAGACAGAAGATCTACTACCGGCTACTGTACCTATGTTTGGGGAAATCTAGTAACATGGAGGAATAAGAAGCAGAATGTGGTAGCCAGAAGTAATGTTGAAGCTGAATTCAGAATTGTTGCACAAGGGATGTGTGAAGGGCTATGGTTACAAAAGCTTTTGGAGGAACTACATATCACAGTAGAGTTCCCTATCAAACTCTATTGCGACAACAAAGCTACTATCAGTATTTCCCATAATCCTGTTCAGCACGACAGAACTAAACATATAGAAGTTGATAAACATTTTATAAAGGAGAAAATTGAGAAAGGGACAATCTGTATGACCTATATCCCTACTAGAGAACAATTGGCAGATATATTCACTAAGGGGTTACAGAGGTCTAGCTTTGAAGAGTTTATCTGCAAGTTAGACATGATTAACATCTATGATCCAACTTGAGGGGGAGTGTTGAAATCCTGAATGATTGGAAGAGGATTTGGAGGAGATTGTGGTAAGAGATTGAGATTGAGGCCATAATAAGATCCAATATTTGGAATGTTTAGGCTGATTATTTGGGGCTGATTATTTGGGTTTAATTTTAGGTCTTCATATTTGTTCTCTATGTACATGTTAAATAGGGACCAAGTATGTAAAGGATTTGAAGACTAATTGAATAAATTTTTTATTCAATTTCCATATTCTCATCGTCTTCAGATAATAGTCTATTACCTCTATTGCTCTGTTAAGCCCCCGGTCCATTTGACTTATCAAAGAAGGTCCAAGGGGCAGGGGTGTAAATGGACTGGCCGGCATAACAGCCAGTCATGTGCGCAAGGGAGTAGAATGGAGAAATCGTTGGGTTGTGTAACAACCCAGCAAATGCGCATAACAAAATTCGGTTATGGAGGGGGGTGGGGAACATGTAGGGTAGGGAGAAGATGGAAGGGGATAATTTTTTGGTATTGAGTCTTAGGAGAGTTAAGGGCCTCTTGAAATG
Organism: Diospyros kaki; assembly: GCA_036245055.1. Lineage (NCBI taxonomy): Eukaryota > Viridiplantae > Streptophyta > Magnoliopsida > Ericales > Ebenaceae > Diospyros > Diospyros kaki. The sequence continues at coordinate 31,991,685 of BSEG01000003.1, forward strand.
CCCAGATTTTACTTTTAATCGGATTGAAGTAGAAGAGTTGAATTCATTCTCTATGAGTTTTTCCTTGGGTTCTCATCAATTTGGTATCAGAGCACTGCGATCCTAATCGTGAACTTGACGGAACGAGTTGGAGATTTAGAGACGAGATTGGATAGCGTGCAACTAGGCGTGGACGCCATGAAGAATCAATCGAACGCCATGAGAAGTGAGGTTCGGTTGGTGGAGAAGAACGTTACTTCCCCGCTGGAACAGTTTGAATGGATGAGAGCGAGGTGGGAGGAATAACAGCGGGAGAGGAAGAACAAGGAAAAGTTGGGAGAACAATCACCAGGGGTAGGTGATTCAAAGGCGACACCTGAGGCGGGTGGGAGGCGAGCTAAAACAGAGGGGTTCGAGGGAGGCTGGCGACTAGAACCTCGCAGACGCGGGCTGGAAATGCCGCTTTTCGATGGAGGGGACCCAGATGGCTGGATTTTCAGGGCCGAGAGATATTTCTCGATGAATGGGCTGACGGATGTGGAGAAGATGGATACTGCGGCTGTGTGTTTGGAAGGTCTTGCTCTCTTGTGGTTCCAGTGGGAAGAAAAACGGCAAAGGGTGAGGACATGGGAGGATTTCAAACTGCTGTTGCGAGGCCGATTCCGACCCACACAAGAAGGGTGGGTAGAAGAGCATTTTTTAGCTCTTCAGCAGAGGGGTACTGTTTCGGACTACCGCCAGTGCTTTGAGACATTGGCGTCACCTTTGGAAGAGTTGTCAGAAGCCATGCTAGGAGGGCACTTCATGAACGGTCTCAGTCCGGAGATCAAGGTTGAGTTGAGGGTGTTGAGGCCAAGGAGCTTGGAGCAAATGATGGATCTAGCGCAACGTATAGAAGAGAGGAACCTTGTGCTTCGGGGAAATTTAGCAGGGTCGACTTCGAGTAGAGGCCAACCCACTTCTCTCGCTATTCCGAATTACCAGTGTGGGGGTCCTCAACCCCATGTGCAACCAGCCTCTAAACCTAATGCAGTGAACTCCCCCTATCCATTTCGGCCCCAAAACAGTGGGAGGGTGAGTAATCATCCTTGGAAACAGCTTAGTGAGGCCGAATGGAAGTCCAAACGAGATAAGGGCTTATGTTTTAGGTGTGATGAGAAGTATACAATAGGCCACAAGTGTAAGAATAAAGAGCTGCAGGTGATGATGATATATGATGAAGAAGTAGAGGAGGAGGAACAGTGGGTAGGGGAAGAAGAAGACAACTAGTGCATTAGCCGAAAGAGGGAGGCAGTAGGGGAACCAATCCAAGGGGGTGAGGTTATTGAGCTGTCCATGAATTCTGTGGTAGGATTGATAGCACCCCAAACAATGAAGATAAAAGGGGAGATAGAGCAGCAGCCAGTTGTGGTCCTTATTGATGGAGGAGCAATCCATAACTTTATTTCTATGGAGTTGGTGCAGCTGTTGGGCCTAATCAGGGAGGAAACAACGGGGTATGGTGTGATTATGGGAACGGGAGTGGCAGTTCAAGTGGCTGGAATTTGCAAAGGAGTGGAGCTTCAACTCCAAAATTTGCAGATTGTGGAAGATTTCTTGCCCTTGGAGTTGGGAAGCTCAGATGTTATTCTGGGAATGAAGTGGCTAGCAACGGTGGGCAAGATGAATGTGGATTGGAAAACTCTCACCATGAAGTTTCAAGTAGGAGGCATGGCTATAACTTTGCAGGGGGGTCCTAGCTTGAGCAAGACATTGGTATCCTTAAAAGCTATGGTGAAAGCATTTAAGGAGAAGGGGGAAGGGATGCTGCTGGAATTGGGGACATTGGTAGCTGAGATTGAAGAAGACCAGAAGGAAGTTCTAGAATTATTAAAAGGGGCATTGGCTGAATTTGGAAGGGTGTTTACTGCTGCGGAAGGGTTGCCACCTAGCAGGGAAAGAGACCATGCCATAAACCTAATTCAGGGATCCTCACCGGTGAGTGTAAGACCCTATCGTTATCCATATTTACAAAAGAGTGAGATTGAGAAGTTGGTGGGTGAGATGTTGGCCGCTGGAATCATTCAACCCAATTCTAGCCTATTTTCCAGACCAGTATTATTGGTCAAGAAGAAGGATGGGGGGTGGCGTTTTTGTGTTGATTATAAGGCCTCGAACAAGGTTACGGTTCCAAACAAATTCCCCATTCCAGTTATAGATGAGCTACTTGATGAGTTGCATGGCGCCAAGGTCTTTTCCAAACTCGACTTAAAATCTGGTTACCACCAGATTCGAGTTAGGCTCGAGGATGTTCCAAAGACAGCATTCAGGACTCATGAAGGGCATTACGAGTTTCTAGTGATGCCTTTTGGGTTGATGAATGCTCCGGCTACCTTCCAAGCATTGATGAATGAAATTTTCAGAGATTATTTAAGGCGATTCGTGTTGGTGTTTTTCGACGACATTTTGGTACACAACAACAGTTTGGAACAGCATGAGCAGCACCTACGATGTGTTTTAAGGGTGTTAGCGGACAACCAACTGATGGCCAACAGAAAGAAGTGTGTTTGGGCAGCTAAAAATTGAGTATTTGGGCCATGTTATTTCTTATCTGGGGGTTTCAGCTGATAGCAACAAGGTGAAAGCAATGATAGATTGGCCTACTCCAACAACAGTAAAGGAATTGAGAGGGTTTCTTGGGCTCACGGGGTATTATAAATGCTTTGTGAGAGACTATGGTAAGCTGGCTCGGCCTCTAATGGATAAATTAAAAAAGAATAACTTCTTTTGGGATGTGGTTGCTGAACAGGCCTTCCAGCAATTCAAGGCTAAAATGGTATCCTTACCCGTTTTAGCCTTGCCCGACTTTGGGAAGCCCTTCATCATTGAAGCTGATGCCTCGGGGCATGGAATGGGGACTGTTTTGATGCAAGAACAGGGCTGATCGCTTATTTCAGCCAAGCGTTCAGTCAATTGGGGAGGAAGAAATCAGTTTATGAGAGAGAACTCATGGCCATAGTGTTTGCGGTGCAAAAATAGAGGCACTACTTGTTAGGAAGAAATTTTTTTATTAGAACGGATCAAAAAAACCTCAAGTACTTGATGGAGGAACGGGAGGTATGTCCTAAATATTTGAAAGGGATGGTGAAGTTGATGGGGCACCAATTTGAGATATATTATCGGGCTAGGATGGAGAATAAGGCGGCTGATGGGCTGTCCAAAATCTGTCACACAGTAGCTTTGATGGCTTTGACAGTGCCTAGGGTGGTCCAATTGGAGAAGGTAGCAAGTGAGGTAGAAGCTGATGAAGGACTGCAAAAAATTATTCAAGAGCTACAAACTGACCCCTCCTCCCATCCTAATTTTCAGCTAGTGGACAAGCATCTCATCTACATGGGACGACTTTACTTACCCAAGGGATCAACACTAATTCCATTGATACTCCAGGAAGGGCATGATGGAAGCATGGGAGGTCATTCGAGGTTCCTAAAAACTTACAAAAGGGTGGCGGCGAATGTCTATTGGCCGGGTATGAAGAAAGACGTGCATCGGTATGTAAGTGAGTGTTCGACTTGCCAACAAAACAATAAACAAATATATAACCTTGGCACCGGGGGAACTATTATAGTCACTACTGATTCCTAACCAGATTTGGGACAACATTGCCATGGACTTTATTGAAGGACTACCAAAATCTAACAAGGTGGACTCAATTTTGGTCATGGTGGATCAACTTAGCAAGTATGGGCATTTTATTGGCTTTAAACATCCATTTACAGCTGGGGATGTGGCTAGAACTTTTATCAGGGAAGTGGTGAGGCTCCATGGAGTTCTACGGTCTATTGTGTCGAATAGAGACAAAATCTTTATGAGCAAATTTTGGGAGGAGATTTTCCGGCTACAGGGCACCAAACTCAAAAGAAGTACAGCTTATCATCCGCAAACGGATGGACAAACCGAGGTACTAAACCGAACTTTGGAGACCTACTTGAGATGTTTTGCTTCCTCCAAACCTAAGACTTACTTGGTTACCTTGAGCTGAATTATGGTACAATGCCTCCTACCACACAGCTGCCAAGTTAACCCCCCCTTTCAAGTGGTGTATGGGAGGGAACTGCCTCCCTTATTGCGGTTTGAGAAGGGCACTACCCCTATCTCGATGGTGGAGCAACAAATGATTGAAATGGATGTAATCCTAGATGAATTGAAGGCACAACTGTTGAGGGAACAGGCAGTAATGAAGAAGAGGGCAGATAGGGAAAGAAGACAAGTAAAGTTTCAAGCAGGAGACTTAGTTTATTTGAAACTAAGGCCGTACCAACAAAGGTCCTTGGCTGCTTGTGCAAACGAGAAACTAGCTTCCCGTTATTATGGCCCATTTGAGATTGAGAAGGAGATTGGTCTTGTACCTTACAAACTGAAATTGCCACCAAACTGCCAAATCCACCCTACATTTCACGTGTCCCAACTACGGGAGGCTAAGGGTGCAATGAAGGCTACTATGGAGCTGCCCCAACAGCTTAATGAAGACCTGGAAATGGTGGTGGAACCATCAACAGTGCTAGGAGTGCGATCGAGGGCTGACAAGAACATGCGAGGAGCAGAAGTGTTGATCCAATGGAAGGGCACTTGGGAGCCCTACTCAGTGATTCAATAGCAATTTCCATTTTTCCACCTTGAGGACAAGGTGAAAGTTGGGGGAGGGAGTAAGGTTTGGCCCTCGATCCATTTGACTTATCAAAGAAGGGCCAGGGGCAGGGGTGTAAATGGGTTGGCTGGCATAACAGCCAGCCATGTGCGTAAGGGGGTAGAATGGGGAAATTGCTGAGTTGTGTAACAACCCAGCAAATGTGCATAACAAAATTCGGTTATGGAGGGGGGTGGGGAATATGTAGGGGAGGGAGAAGATGGGAGGGGATAATTTTTTGGTATTGAGTCTTAGGAGAGTTAAGGGCCTCTCGAAATGCCCAAATTTTACTTGTAATCGGATTGAAGTTGAAGAGTTGAATTCATTCTCTGTGAGTTTTTCCTTGGGTTCTCATCATGCTCCAGTTAATCAAGAGTGCTGAAGGCAAGAATTGAGGGCAAGCCATGGCTTGCCTAAGGGCTTCAACTTTAATGCACGAAACTTTTACCATTCCACCATGAAATGGCTTCACCATATCAACTAAGCATATATACACTCTGATTTACTCACTGGATAGCCCAAGTTTTCTAAATTTCACCAATTGTCCTTAATGTATCAACAGTCAACTTAATTTAGGTTTATAACTTGCTGGGCTGAACAAATTTGTTGACTGTTGAAATGACGCACTTTGCTCTGAAGAAATTGGAGATCTCCTGGGAAAAGTTTAAACAAATAAACCTCAAGATCTTACTGATCCCAAGGAAAGCAAGACTAGCATTTGATGCTGAATTGGCCATTTATGTCACATAATGATGCAAGCTCCACTGGTAATATTGATTCACTGTAGCATACAAGGAATTCTTTGGTCTAACACAAAGTGATCAGCATGGCTTACTAAAAGCCAACTTAGCCTAGCTCATTTAACAACGTAAGCAGCAAGATCACCCAGAACCTATCAAATAAGCACACTGCACACTTCCTTAATTTGCAGGTTGAAAAAGCTCTGACTTGAAGTGTAATAATGAGATAGACAAGAGAAGAAGAAAGTACATGTGCAGCTATCCATTAAAAATTAGTCAAATTCAAAGTAGAGGATCCCATATGACAACAACAACAACAAATGCCCCATAAGAAGACAGATGTCCTCAAGATGAGACTAAGGATGGCACAAGGCCAAAAGGCAACCCAGGCAGAAATGTCTTTCATCAATCCAAAAGATTTTTTGGATGATGGCAATACCAGATCCCAGTCAGAAATAGAGTACTGGCTTTCAAATTCATTAGGAGTCCTGAACGGCCACAAAAAAAAGAACAGAAGGTCTAAAGAGTGAACACTCACTGACTGCAAGTAAAAGAAAGATCTTCATATTTCTTGCATGGCAACCATTTTTCTAAGAGCTTGTACAACACAATAAAAGACTCACTCTCATATCATGACACTGTGATGCACTTTCAAGTACAACTGAATTAGATTTGTGAACTTAAGTTAGAATTCACAGAATCCCTTCTAATTCCTTTCATTGGTTTTTTTTAAGGTATAGTGTACCACTTCTTTTTTGCTAAATAAGATTCCAATGACATAGATATCAAAATTTTTTTTATAAAAAAGTACATATTTATTTCCCAAACTCAAAGCTTTTGCATATGACATCCTAACACAGAAACAAAATAATATCCAAGAAAAAAGTTTTTAAAATGTAATATATGGCTCTGATTTCAAGTTTATTTCTTTGCTATATCAGTTAAAAGTACAAAAAAAAAAAAAAGGAAAGAAAATCCTCAAGCCTAGTGTACCTTTGCTTTTCCTGTCAATGTCATTACCATTAGCCCAAACCTAAAATCCCACATCCATTATGTATTAAACAGTGAGCACCAATGTGCATAGGATTAACATTATTCTAAGAAGTTCATTTAGGATTAAAAGGAAAATTGATCTGGGTCAATTCACCTGCAGGTCCAGAAGGCAATGAAGAAAGTGCAAGACAGTATGAAAGTGTGTATGTATATTATATTACAGAGAGAGAGAGAGAGAGAGTAAATAAACAAGCAGGAAATACCTTCCCAAGTCCTCCAAGGAAGAAACTGTACACTGCTGCAGATCTAAAGCATACAGTCAAGGTATACAACACCGCTAGGACTTGAAAAAAGCTTAAAAAATGGCCAGGGAGATGATGAATTTTGTCAACCGCCAAAAGAGAAGATTCAGGGAAAGAAAAGAAAAGACAATCAATATATGAGAGTAACCAGACACTGCTCATCTGCTGACAAATAAATCATGGATTTCTTGGAACACAATGGAGGCCAATAAGAAACATAATGGTAAAATCAGTGATAAAGGATACACTTGCATGGCCTGCTTTTAATGTTTTGTAGAGGCATTGCTGCTGAATGTCAATGATCTGCCACGAACAATAATCAGAATTTTGAATTACCAGAACAGCTTTGCCAACATTAAACCCATTTTTCAGTTTAACAAGCATCCAAAATGGGTGATACTGAGTGTGGCAAAAAAAAACCTTAAAACCAGAAGCAACACAAATGCTATTACTAAGAGTTAGTAAATGAGTATTGGTAGGATAATTAATCTATGGCATTGGACAAATGATGACATGAAGCTTATCACTGTATCAGACTAGCCAACCTTTAACCCTCTTGTTGTGAGGCACTACTATCTAGTATTCAGAATTTGCCTTAATTTGGTCGTGCTCTCACAACCTGCACTGACACAGTGCTTTACCCCTAGATGTCCGGTCAACTATTAAGTAAATAAATATTTTTTTTCTTCAAAAGATTTTCTTTCTTCACTTCATTCTTATTGATCAAATTTTAACTTTACTCCATTTTCATACTCTATCTTAACGTTTTTTGTGACAATTTTAAATTGCTCCTATTTCTTTTGATCATGTCATCTTGGCAAACCTTTCTCTTTTTCTCCCATTAGTGCAAGTTCCAAGCATGTAGCGAAGACATGAGCGTTCTATATAAGTTGTTTATATTTCTTTTGAAGTCATCAAACTCTTCCTTCCCTCCCCCCTTGCTTTCTTCCATTTTCATACTTTATCCTATATCTTTTGTGACAATTGTATACTGCTCCCTTTTTCTTTGATCATGCCATCTTGGTAACCCCTTCTCTTTCCTCCCATTAGTGCAAGTTCCAAGCATGTAGCAAAGGCATGAGAGTCTTATATAAGGTGCTTTTATTTCTTTTCCCTCCCTCCCATCCCACTCCTCTTCTTCCGTCTTCCTCTATTTCATGGATTTTTCATCTCCTGCCAGACTTCCCTTTTTCATGATCCTTTCTTCTTTTCTCCTTCTCTCTTTTCTTCTCTCTCTACTGCTTCCTTCTCTTCTCTGTTTTCTCCTCCTCCTCCTCCTCCTTACTGTTCCCTATAAAATTTGGTATCAGAGCCCACCTTCAATCGATTGTAACCATTTGCTCCAGTCATCTTGCTGAAAACTATAACTAAACTCATGTTTGCAACATCCAGATCCTTGTTACCATCACTCCAAGATTCAAGCAGCTTTCATCCACCATCTAAAGAAGATGATTGACTGAAAAACCCAAAAGAAGTCTTCCAAATCCTGCCCAACTAGGAGCACAACACTTAAGCATTAAACGAATAAGCACTCTGCAGCCAATCCAGTAGAAAACCAGTAGCAGCAGCTAAAAGCTCACATCCCAAGCCAGTTACGGCAGCTGAAAAACTAGCCTAGCCCAGTTGAAGTGTGCAAAACAATAATAATAATAATAATAATAATAATAATAATAATAATCAATCCAAGAAGCAAACAGACAGACCATCCAACAGGTTGTTCTCAATTCACAAACAACTTGATCCAGAGTTTTGAAAATTCTATATGAGTCTTCAGGATCTTCACTCAACAAGTGGTGCAGACGCCACGTTCAGACGGCCACTTACATGTGTATGTGGCCAGCAAAAGAAGCAGATCATCAAACCTCTCACCTTATGGTTGAGTGATCAGGTATTGCAAGTCTGCCAAATTTGAGGTTGAGTTTTCTTCAACAAGGGGAGGTTGATGTAGACAAGCTAAATGGGACCCATCAGATAAATTTTAGTTTTATAAGATTAGGATTTTCAGTTTTATCTTGCTTGTGTCATTAGTCTTTTTTTTTTTTCTTTTAAGTTTGATTTTTAACAGATTTTGCGATAGACTTTAGGTAGTATTAGATCTGCATCTTAGATTGTCTTGAAAGAGTTCTAGTTGTTTTAGGATTCTGAAGAGTGTAATCCAAAAATATGGTTCTGATGAAGAATAAAAGTTAAATTTTGAGAGAACTTTTAGCTCACTCTCTCTCTCTCTCTCTCTCCCCTTCCCCCTTGTCTGCTTCCTTCTTCCTCTCTTCCCATATTTTTCTTCTCTTGCCAGACTTCCCCCCCTTCTTCTTTGCTCCTTTCTTCTCCTCTCCTTATCTCTTTTCTTCTTCTCCTCCTCCTCCTAGGCATTTAATTGGTTGGAAGATAAGGAATAATTTAGGGCAGGGTTGCAAATCTTGAGGCCTCCGTATGGTTTATAAGTGTAAACAATATGCTCTCCTTGCAGCCTTTCCTTTATGTAATCGAATCTAGTTCTTAGAGAATAATACCTGAAAAAGTGAAAAGACAAAGAAACTAAGGTTTGAAAAAGAATTAAGACAAAGCTACATTTCCTTATGAACCATCATGAAATGATGTGTAGAGCTCAATAAATTACATCTTATTGATGGACTTGTCAAGGAAGAAAAAAGCATACATGTCTCTGATGTTGAAGGAAGACAGATGACTAAGTGATCATACCTTTACATCACCACCATCATCTGCAGCAGCAAGAAAACATGATCTTGAGTTGCATGTAATCTGAAAGAGACAGAATAATAATGGCAACATATTTCTTTCTGGTTAGAAATAATATGTTGATGCCCCTTAATATGAATTGCAATGTATAAAGATTGGGTGTGAGGAGATGAGCCAAAATCTTCTTATGGTAAATTAAATCCGGAAGAACAACACATTTTCAGCTAATGGGTGGTATCACAGATTAGAAACTAATAACCACTCAAGCATTGCATGTTTTAATAAAACTTTTTTCAGCTTTATCTTATACAGAAATTATTACCTACCAGTGTTCAATAGATAGGAAGCATAAAATAAACAAGGAAGCTAGAGACACCAATAGCAAGTCACAGAGATATGGCAGGACAATTGTTAATTTTGGAAGCTAATAAAACAATTTCTAACTGAATAGACAAGAAATCTTTTACCATATAGAATTTTTGAGTTTGGCTATATAAACAGAGGATAACAATAAGCCTCTGACAAGATTTGTAAAGTACACATGCATTATTTCAACTTTTATAAAACTGAAGGGAAAGACAGCTAGCCTTGATCAACAATCAAAATGTAGAACATCAACTAAACAAAGTTATTAAAGTATTTCAGAATCAAGAATTGAATAGACATGCACCTGATTTATCTCCTCCTTATTATAATTGTAACTCTCTAGTTTTTTCCATGAGCCAGCCTTCAAGACAGAAATTCAAATAATGAGTAGCCAAGACCACATTGTAATATTGCAGAGCACATGAGATCTCTTTTGATGGAACGAAACCAACATTTCAAAAGAAGGAATTGCCTGTAATAATATATGATATGTATTTTGTGCTACACAAGTACATCTTGCCTAAAGACATAAGCATGAATAGCAAGAAGGCAATATTTAACTAAAGGAAAGGGAGGAAGTTGAGAAAAAAAAACTTGGTAGAAGAATATGAAATACTGACGCAAAGCTTTCATTTTATTAATTTTAATAATTTTCGTAATTTCAATTATTTAATTATTTTAGGGATTATTTTACTATTTTGTAGGAAGATTTAACCAATTCCTTGTTCTAGAATATTTAGGATTCCTATTTTGTCTTTGACTTAGCTTTACTTTTCCTTTCTTCATTGAGATTCCTTTCTCTTAGAAAAGGGATTGCAAAACCCTCTATAAATAGCAGGGCCTTAAGTCTATCTTATTCATTCAATAACATAACTTTATTCCATACAACTGAGAGTTTTCTTTGGTTCTTGAGCCTTTGTGCTTGTGTGAGGATTAGCGATTGCTTCAGTGATTGCTTTTCCTTTGTTTATCACGATATTCGCTATGTCAAATACTCATATTAACAAGTACATAGGTTCCAGTTGTAGGACATAAAGAACTAGTAAGAGAGGTTTCATGATAAAATCCAGAATGAAAAGATAATCATCTGTGTCTATGTATGGTTTTAGAGATGTGCCAGAAAAATGTGGACTATTGAAATTCACTGGAAAATTTTGGCAGGACTGGCAGCTCTTCTTTAACATGTATCAGCTGGAAAAAAAAACGAAAAATAGAAGAATAATTAGGAAAAATAACATGACAAGGACCATCCAAAACTATCATTATACTAACTATCAAGTTGTCTCTTCAACTGCACCTTATTATAATCAAATTAGGTCGATGGTGACATTCATGACATCAATTGACTTCTAAAAGTCACATTGACAATACATATCCATGCAGAAGAACAATGTGCAAAATTTTACACTAGATGCCCTTCTTAACAAAACCCTCTAGTGAGGGAATGATGAGATAAAGCTCCAACACCATGTTCATATTGAAAAGTTTCATGAGATGGTAGTCAACGAAGATAATTGATATAGTCATGTTCCATCACATAGTTGATGTTGTGAAACCAACATGTACATTGTACAACATGGAAACACAACCATTGACTGTCCAATTTTCTGTTCTGCGAAATTGTCTGAGCATCACTTTTGCAATCAAAGGAAAATACTTCTCACAACATACTCCATGAAGCATTTTAAACATGTAGTGAGTTGGAAAAATCATCTGAACTATAGTATCTATCAAACTGAGAATTGAAAATGCCTCAAATTCTCATTAATGAAAAATGCTGTATTTCAGCCTTTAAATACATCTGCCATCTGCCCTATCTACCCGAAATTACTGTACACTGCCCACTGCATCTAACTAATCCATATAAAATGAAATATAACAACACAAGTAGCAAAACTAATACAAAATTTTTATTAGTATCTTTCTTTTTCTGAGCTGAAATTAAAAACTGGACACATATTTTAGCTGCTATACTCGGCGGCAATCTATCATCTTGTTTGTATGAGTGGGGCTTTGACTCCTTATTTTAGTCTTGACATTAGAGTTCCACTTTGATAATTGCTTCCCAATATGTAGAACTTAAACCTAATGGCCTATAATTTAAAAGTATTGATGAGCTATTTTTATATCTAAAGGATGACGATCAAAAGCATCTGGTAAAAGATGAAGGAAGACAAAAAGAGGAACTCTCAGACTTTCCATTCACCATACTGAAGAAATTTAAGGGTACCTGACTCGGATTAATGAATATATCCCTTCAAGGTTAACCAAATCAAATAAAACAAATTAAACCCCAGATTTGACAGTATGGAACCAAGCACAAGAAATAATCAACATTGTCACAATGAGTAAACTACCAATCACTAATCATATTACCTTAACCAACTGAAATTTCCACAAATCAAAAATAAAGGGTAATCGAGAATAGCATCTAGGTTCTGAATTACCTAATGCTATTCCACATGGTCAACTTCCAATATTTGCACAGGCTTCCTTACGACTAAATTAGTGATGGGTGAAGCCTCTACAAGTGCAGCAATTTGCTCCCAAAATGTCTTTGCCAAGAAAAAAAAAAAAAACTCCCAAGAGATTGTCATTTCACTGGCATGATCAATGAGAATTACAAAATTGAAAATAATATTATTATAAAATTTTTTAGTAGAAATGCCACCAAAAAGTTGTAGGAATCATATGTAATAAAACCACAATGGTGGGTTTCTTTCTTATCAGTGAATGAAAACAAAAAAATCACGTCATTCTAACTATGTATTTTGTAAACGGTTATGTATGTGTAACATTACCCCGATCAAACTATTAAAAATAAAGCTATGCAAAATCTCTGGTAGTTGGCAGGCTTTCTTTCATTAAGCTAAGTATAGCGTTGAGACTGTAGAAAACAACAATGTCATGCTTATAGCATACAAAGATGCATATGTGTCTAAGAAAAGGCAATCAAAAATATAGATGGAAGACAATCATTGCAAGATAAAGAATTTAGTAGTTGTATTCCATTTGCCAACAATCCAAACTTCAAGCCAAGTGGTAGAAAGAGACTTGAGCAATAGCAGTGATTCACATAAATGGTTTTACCAAGTGTAGATCAAGCCCCGTGACTTCAGTTCCTGATGAAACATATATAATGTCTTCATTGTCTGCATCATGTAACAATCGTGCCATAATCAAACTCGAGCCATGTCCTTTTTTCCCATGATTGAAGTAAACAAAATATATTATAAAGAGATACTGCTCAATAAATAATGAAGAAAAATCTCTCAAATGTAAAAAATTGAGCTCAAATATCAATTCAATATTGGCATTATCATGCTAAGCATACAATAGAATAGAGAACCTAGTTCCCAATCTCTGGCTAAAAAGTTGAGCTCAAATATCAATTCAATGTTGGCATCATCAACATTTGGGAACACATGAACATAATGCTCTACCATGTTTAGGAAGAAAAAGGAACACACACGAGCCTATCGCTGCTGCTGGATAAAAAGCACTAAACAGTATGATTTGCAGCTGGTGGAAAATAGGGGATCAAGGTGCTCAAGTGGGAAAAGAGAGCAAAGAGGAAGAGAGTCATGCAAATCCTTCAAGAAGACCAGTCTGAGAGAAGAGAATTTGCAGAAGATATCTGCAACTGGTCTAAGTGGATCGACAGCCAATTGAAAAGGAAATTCACAGCATTGGAGCAGTGACTTCAGTTGGCAAAATAAAGTAAAGGACCTTGCTTAAGAAGATTGTACCTGAGTGGTTGCAATTAGTTAGAAGGCTAGTTACAGATTTTTGTTCCAATTGTTAACTTTGTTGGGAAATTATGTGTTGTATAAAAGCAGCCATTCCGTATGAAATAAAAACAACAGATAGTTTCCCCCTCCCTCCCTCCATTCAAGTTGTTTACTCCCAAACCTTAGAATATCTGATCACTGGCTATTACATTTAGCAGTGAGTTGACAGTAATTGGAAAGGGATCTCAAGGTTATGTCCCAGAAGGAGTATCTTCTATTAGCTAATCATATTATTTGTAAGTTACAAAAAATAATCATACCACCTTGATCCTTAAAGAACAATTCAGAAAACTATGTTATCCAAAACGAACTAAACAATAAACTGGGAAAGTATCATGCATGCGCGCCCAAGAGATTACAGGGCAAACATAGCAGAAATCTCAAATTTAGTAACAGTACTATCAATGGACCATAAAGAAATCAATTCAGAGAGAGAGAGAAATTACCTGGCTTGAAACATAATGATGATATAGGATTACTCCCCACATTCATGGAAAACAATACATCTTTACACCGAAGATCGAACCAGCAAACGCATCCATCCTGATTTCCATCAAATAATCAAAAATACTATAATCAAACTTCCACAAACATTGAATTTCTAATACACTAACGCTGACTGCTTTCTTTTCTTTGCTTATTTTTCCTTTTTCTATTTTTATGCTCTATCATTTTTTCTGAAAGGGGTTGTGTGTCGAAGAATAATATCATTCTAATGGCAGAAAACAATTTCTGTACCTCGCCGGAAGTGGCTACAAGTCCAGGGCGGTGGCGGGAGGCGATGCAGCAGGTGGTGGTGGCCTTGTGGCCTCTCAACCGTCTTGGCTCCGCCATGGTGCCGCCTTCGGCCCTCTTCGGGTCACCCTGTGCTGCTACTGCTGGCGGCCGGCCGGTTCGGCTAATAGTTAGGACCGAGTGATTATTTACTCATTTACATTATATTTAATAAATATTTAAAATATATTTTATGTTTATATATATATTTTAAATATTTGATTTTTTGAATCTATTTTAATTTTAAATGAGTCATTAGGGGTTTATTAGAAACAAATATTTAAATAAATTTTATCACTACAACTCAAAATATAAATTTATTATTATTATTTTAATTTTAAATAAATAAATAAATAAAACTTATTTATTAACTCAATTGCATCCCAATAATGGTTTTGTTTGGGCTCTAATTTGAAATTACATTGATTTATTTTTATATACCCAAAAAATTACATTAATTTATTTTGTCTTTTTTATAAATTTAATTTGATATTAAATTTCAATTGCTTATTTATCACTTTGCTCTTTATTTTCTTTGTGTTATAAAAATAATATTAAAAAATTAATTGAATGTGCTAGTATGAGTAAAACAGCAAATAAATGTTTTGTTATTATTTTAGGATGTGATATTATTATATTATGTTGTGTAAAATAATAAATAATTAATGTTGGGCAATTAAAATTGATATATTATTGGAGACAATTTTAGAGACGAGGCGTGGGGGCCCACACCCCTCTCCACGGGCAACAGATCATCTCTCAGGTAAATCATTTTATTTTCAATATCAATACACCTAATCTCATTGATATTATAAATTCTTGTATTATATATTAATGATCAATTTATTATAAATATATATATATATTACTTTTTGAGTTAATTGAGTACTTGAACTCTTAAAATTGTCCTAACTTAATATTTATTAATTGCCAAACTAATTGTTGGTTAATGAACTCTTAGTCAAATGAATTATGAGTATGAAATTAGTTGATTTTAAATAGTTTTTAAGTATTAAATTGAACCAAATTTTTACTTCTAGAAAAATATGAATTATTTAGTATTAAACTAATTTTACCATGTTAAAAATTACTTATATAAAAAATTGCATTTATTGAAATACTTTTAATTGCTTTAAAAATAATTTATATTTTATTTTTATTTCTTCCAACAACAAAACCTATGAATACTTGCTCCTTTCTTCACAACTAATTCGTGAGCAATATATCTCCATTAAGACAATGTTATATCTGCCTCACCATTTTATTTATAGTTTTTACTTATCAATCTAACAATTAATGTGGTGAATATTTTAACTATTAATGTTGCAGCAGAAAATAAAAAGAACAAAGTTATCAAAAAAAATCTTGGGTTGAGTTGCAGACAAAGTCATCTTTTTAAGATGTTTTGTGGCTCTGTGCAAAGTTATGCAAGTAATATAACAACTTTGTCATCCCCAAGATAAAACAACCCAAAATCACCTCTGTCTCAAACCTCCCGTGCATTGAAGAAGGCTAGAATACAAACACCCCTTGATTGCTCCAAAAATCAAAAACAACAAAAAAAATTTAAATTGTAAAGAATATTTTTTCCTTGAATGCTGATTTTTTTTTTTTCCTATATGAAACTTCTGCTTTCTCCTCATTTAAATAGCAACATAAAAGAAGAAGAAAAAAAAGAAGGAAACGTGAAGAGAGGAGGAGATCATGGAGAGCTTTTTGGGAGAAATATCATATAGTATAATTTAAAGAAAATTGTGAATTGAGTTTATTTTAGAAACAATGGTATGCATGGGTGGCCACAATCTCTAGGAGATAAGTACTGCTTTTTTTTTTTTTTAAACATTTTCATAGAGTAATATAATGTAAAATAGTGCATAAGCAAGGGTGTCTATCAACTTGAACCCTTACATAGTGTAGATGATTTAGATTTTGCTAGAGTAACTCCTAGTTTTGAACTCTATCTATCACAACATCCAACACGCGACCCTAATAGGGCTAAGTTCAAAGCTTGTGCTTTACGACCATGCATGTGTATCCTAGTGTAATGAATGCTCTAGAGAATTTGCTTATTATCTCATAGGAAGCGACCACACTTCCAGATTCACTTAGGTGAATCTATCAAGAGTACTTTTGGAGCTGGATACTCCACTTCATATAGAGCTATAGAACCTATTAAGAGTTAGAAATAACTTAGCCTTATACCATTTCAGGATTTCATGCTTTAAACTAAGATATTCGAAATAAAACTTTTATTTATAACAACATGATTCATCTCATACCACGTCATGTTATTACCCATTGAACCTATTTCTTGGGATCTCCGGTCTACAGGTTGGATTTCCATCATAATTAACTCATCAATCTATGGGCTTAAGTCCCATTCCTTTCAAAATTTTGAAAACCTTTTCTTTAGCTAATCCTTTTGTCAAAGGGTTAGCTAAATTTTTATCAATTCGTACATGATCCACTCTTACAACTCAAATAGAGAAAAATTCTTTAATAGTACTGTGTTTGCGACATATTTGTTGCCTTTTTTTCCGTTATAATAATGGTTTTGAACTTTTGCAATAGTCGAGGTATTATCGCAATGGATCAAGACAACTAGAATCGATCTCTTCCATAAAGGAATATCAAACAACAAACTTCTTAACCATCATTGTAATACCCCAAGGAGTCCAGAGAATGGTAGTATATATCGAGGATAAGTAAGGAATAAAACAATACTAGCTGAATACCTTTTGGGCTGAATGTAAGTAAAGAACTCTCGAATTAAGCATGTTTGAGCTGGGAAAACTTAAGGATGGGTGATCCCTGGGAAGTTCCCATAGGCCCATCAGGATAAGTTGTTTCAGTCATTTCTATCGCTCAATACGGGATGTTACAGGTGGTATCAGAGTCAACCCTTAGAGAAGACGGCCCAATAAGGGCGAGGAGTGGCGCTAGGGCACGAGGGTCTGTACAAGGAGTGGCTCTTAGTAAGCTTTTAGGATAAAAGCCCCTAAGGGGAGAAGATTTAGAATCAGTTGTAAAGTCGCATGACAAGAACGTCATATGCTGAAAGAGGGGAGAATATAATACCCCAAGAAGCTCAGAGAAAGGTAGTATATATCGAAAAGTAAGAAAGTAAACAACACCAGCTGGATACCTTTTGGGCTGAATGTAAGTAAAGAATTTCTGGGTTAAGCGTGCTTGAGTTGGGGAAGGTTAAGGATGGGTGACCCCTGGGAAATTCGCGTAGACCCATCAGGATAAGTTATTCTAGTCTTTCCTATCACTCAATGTGGGATGTTACAATCATGCTTCCTCACTAACTATGGCTAGTGCTATCATTTCAGACTCCATTGTAGATTAAGCCAAAACAATATGTTTCTTAGACTTCAATGATACAACTCCACCAGCTATACAAAATATGTATTCGCTAGTTGCCTTAGAGTTATTTGAAAATGTGTTCCAATCAGCATCACTATATCCTTCTAAGACAGCAAGAAACCTTTGATAATGTAATCCAAGGTTCATGTTCCTTTTAAGGTACCTCATTACCCTATCAATAGCATGCCAATGCTCAATGCTAGGCCTTTTGGTAAACTTGCATAGTAATTGTTGGGTTTTAAGCGGGTTGAAAACAATTCTCAATTAAGAAATGCAGCAGTGGTATCAGAGCCTGTGTTAAAAACATGTTCATGTTGAAAAATTATGGAATCTAAATATTACATAAGGTTAAAAACCATTACCCTTGTAACGCATATTGGATTACAATTATCCTTCCCAGTTGTCACTCGATTGCAAGTCGTTCACACGTTCGGCCTCAAATGGTGATCCATGCAAACTGATTCCAAAGAAAACCCCTAATCACAATAGAGGAAAGGGATAAGAATTGAGAAAAATAAATCTGCTAGGATTTACCTTTTCCCTTTGATATTTGAATTCAGTTAAAGACTTGAAAACTCCAAAATTTTGTTTCAATCAAACAAAATTTCTCTCTTTTCTGGGTGTGTATGTTATAGCCTTTTTAGCAAGCAAGCAAGCAAGACTAAAATATTTAGAGTGTGTATATGCTTATACACGGCACACCAAAGGAAAAATAAACCCTAAACCAAAGGAAAAATAAAGCCAAAATGAATAGGCTTGAATAAAAGAGAGAGAGAGTGTTAATGGAGAGATATTGTAAGAGATTAATGGAGGAGTTATAAAAATTTGAAACCTCTTTTTTAATCCATTATGATGGCTAGCCAAACCCTTTTAGATTCTAATATTTATTATATTTTAACAATTAAATAAATAAATATAGAATTTGGGTTGAGCTTAATCGGGCTTTAGGCCCAACTGAATGAGTTAGGCCCAATAAGCCCAAAAACAATTTTTTTAATCAAAGAAAAAGATTATTTTAGCTTATTAACATAATCAAGCTTAATCTTATTAAACTTAATTATATTAATTTAAAAATCCAAGTCCAAAACTATTTTGGGCTTCCACTATCTCTCCAGGGCCTAATAACACTTAAGCCCATTAAAACATCCAATGTTCTAACTTTATCGAAATTATATTCTAAGGCTTATTAAACACTTTAATAGCTCTCTAAAATAACATATAATCATCTCCATTAAGTCACACTTAATGTCCCATTTTAAATCTTCGAAATCGTCTCTATTACATGTGACCCATTAGGTTCCTAACTATATTAGCCACAATTACGAACTTAATTATAAACATAGTCATAATTAAATTCATAATTGATGATCATGAGACGACTCTAGCAAGCCATCATGACCCCCAAATAATTAGGAAGTCATACAATTGGGATGACACCTGTCAATGAATGATTTATCAGTATAATACAATCCTTTCATCATCATATCCCTTTCAACCAGGGTATGGATAAGTTAACCCTTATTGGTTGTTTATAGTTTTTCTCGATCTCAGAGGATTGGTTAACTTAAATGAATTGGAATTTGAAAATCTCTATTTTCAATTCAATTCCAACTTTGCAAGAATTCCAAGTTACCAACCTCTCGAGTGGCCTAAGATACTCCCTTACTATTAAGAGTGATGAATCCTATCTTGCTCCACTCACTATCTTCGTATGCTATATAAAGTACCCGTACACTACTGCATTAGCAACTCATGATGAGCAACTTGCTAATATATAGTGCCAAAACACAACACTCCACATACAAAAGACTATGGTGATCTCAAGTCAAATGAACAATTTACACAACCATCATAAGAGATATCTCACTAACTATTATCCATGTGAGTTCTCATGGCGAGTTACTCAAATGTCTGCCACATCTTGTTTCTAACAAGTATCCACACATCTGTCCAAACATCTCTATGCTTCGAATGTGAGAACACTTGCTCACTAACATAATGAAGGAGCATGACATGTGTTAGTCTCAACATTATAAGAAATTCCCTTATTTTACATGTACCTTGACCAGGAAAAACTTAGGATTAGAACCATTATATGTTAAGAGAATCTCACATCATAATCACAATTATGAATTCTCTTACATAGCTCTATCCAAAGACTATTTATTATTCATGTGAACTTGGTTTAAATAATTAAAAAATATGAAAATGATAAAGCTGCCCTTATTGATATTGCACTAAATATAATAAAAATGTATATTATACTCCTAGAACCCAAACAACATTTGGATCTAGGGCATACATACACTAACAATAATCCCATGACATAAACTATGTCGGGCCTAGTGCAATCAATAACATATCATAAACTATCAATAATGCTCGCATACTCAAATTGTCTAACACCGTCACCAGTGTTCTTGAACAACTTTACACTAGGATCATATGGTGTACACGCAAATTTACAATCAAAATATTTATATTTCTTTAAGATCTTCTCAATGTAATGAGATTGATCCAAATAAATTCCCTTTTCAAACCTAGTGATCATGATTCTAAGGATCACATTCGCTTCTCTAAGATCTTTCATTTCAAAGTTAGCACATAAAATAGATTTCACATTATTCACGACATGAATATTAGAACAAAAAATAAGCAAGCATCCACATAAAGACATATGATAGTGCAAAGGTCATTTCCTACTTTATAATAAATGCATTTGTCACTTTCATTCACTTTGAAACAGTGTGAGATGACAAAATTATCAAACTTTTCATGCCATTGTTTGGGTGCCTATTTCAATTCATAAAGACATTTATTTAATTTGCAAACTTTGTTTTCTTGACCAAGAATAACAAAACCTTTAGGTTGGTCCATATAAATTTCTTCTTTTAAATTACCATTTTAAAAAGCAGTTTTAACATTCATTTGGCGCACAACAAGATCATGAATAAAAGCAAGAGAAAATAGCACACGAATAGATGTAATTCTAGTAAGAGGTGAAAGGTTATCAAATAAATCTATATTTTCTTTTTGTCTAAACTCTTTGGCAACAAGACATGCTTTATATTTATCAACAATACCATTAGGTTTTAATTTCCTTTTTAGTATCCATTTGCAACCAATTGTTTTGCAACTTGGAGGTAAATCTACTAAATGCCAAGCTCCATTAGACTCTATTTCATTATTAATAGCTTCTTGCCAAAAGTCAACATCTAATGAGGTTAAAGCTTCCTTGAGGGTTTGAAGATCATCTTCTAAGGTAAAAACATAGAAATCAAAACCATAATCTTTAGCAATTCTAGCACGTTTACTTCTCCTAGGTTCATATTCTAACTCCTTATTAGATCCATTAACACTACTCATAGGCACATTATTATATGTCGAACCCCCACTATTCTTTAATATAAAAGGAAATCTATGCTTATAAAAATAAGCATCAATTAATTCAATAACAACATGAGCATTCAAATCAAAAAATCGGTAAGCTTTACTATTCTTAGCATAACCAACAAAAACACATTCATATGCTCTACTAGCAAGCTTATTCCTTTTAGGATCAAGAATTCGAACATAAGTTAAACAACCCCAGGTTTTAAAATAAGACAAATTATTTTTCTTATTTTTGAAAACTTCATAAGGAGAATTTTACTTTTTGATTTGGGAACTCTATTCAACACATAACAAACAGTCAACAAAATTTCTCTCCAATAAGAAGCAGCACCAGAATTAAGTAAAATAACAACTATAGATTCAACAAAAGTTCTATTTTTCCTTTAAGCTTTAGAATTCATTTTAGGTGAATAAGGTGCAGTTTTCTCGTGAATAATCCTGTGAGTTTTATAAAAATCAATAAACATGTCAAAGTCATATTCAGTGACTCTATCACTAAGTAATCTCTTTATCTTTCTGTTAAATTGATTTTCAATTTCAATCACAAATAATTTGAACATGTCAAACACTTTTATTTTTCATACGATAAACAAAATTATAATTAGAACAATCATCAATAAAAGTAATAAAATAATATTTTCCATTTCTAGTCAAAACACCATCAAATTCACATATATTAGAATGAATCAAGTCAAGTGGCTCAGTTTCTTAAAATATTTATTTGTGAGGGGTTTCGGTAATTTTACTTTGACTATAAAATTCAAATTTTTTAAAGTCATTCAAATACAATTTAGGAATAAGTCCTAAGCTACTCATGTTTTTAATGATGTGTTTGTTAACATGACAAAGTCTAGCATGCCAAGTATTAAAAGAACACATGTAAGCAAAAGGTGCAATTTTATTAACATCAACATTTAACTTAAACATTCCATCAGTAGCATAACCTTTCCCAAAAACACATTATTTTTAGTAATGATATATAAATCAGCCCCAATAGTTTGAGTAAACCCAGTCTTATTGAGAAGATAGCCCGAAACTAAATTATTTCTCATCTCTGAAGTATGCAAAACATCTTTAAGTATAACAGTATTTCTAGAAGTAAACTTCAATTCCACCTCACCAATTTCAACAACAATAGTGGAATGGGAATCACCCAACAACACTTTCTTGTCCTTGGTTTCAAAATAGGACTTAAACATAGCACGATCTTAGCGGACATGGTGAGAAATTCCATTGTGTACCCACCACCCTTCAGATCCTCCAACAATGTTGATTTTAGAAATCATAGTAATAAGTTGTTCTTCGATAAAGTTCGCATATGGAACAGGACAACGCCCATTCCGACAATTCCAAGCCAGTTATGGTCAGGCCTATTACAGTTATAACATATTAACTGTCCATAATCATTCCTTGAAAGGGGTTGTTGTCCATTGTGATTTCGTGGACCATTCTTGTTTTGATTGTTGCGGTTTTGGTTGTTATTGTTGTGATTGCGATTCTAATTCTTCATGTTTTCCTCTTTGAGTTTCAGAATAATAGATGTGGATTTCTTGTTATTATTGTTGTTTGACACAAGTACTTCATCTTTCTAATCTTGTTTGTGGGCTTCCTCCTCAATACGAAGATGAGTGATCAAACTTTCTAGATAAAACTCTTTAGTTTTGTGGCTAAGAACATTCTTAAAATCTTTCCAACTAGGGGGTAATTTGTCAATCAAAACAACAACTTGAAATTGTTCATCTAGAGCCATACCTTCAGAAATAATTTCATGTGCTATTTTCTGTAGCTCGTGTGACTGAACCTCCACAAATTTGTCATTAGTCATTTGGTACTTCAAATAGTGGCTAACTGCATACTTCTTCGTTCTAGTCTCTTCAATGTCGTATTTCTTCTGAAGTGCATCCTAAATTTCCTTTGCAGTGTTTGTAGAACAATAGTAGTCATACAAATCATCGGATAGGCCATTAAGAACAAATTTTTTGCAGAGAAAGTCATTATTGACCTAAGACTCATATTCTTTAGTTTGTGTATTAGTAGGATCCTCAGGCAATTTTGGTTTTTCAGAATTAAGATAAATGCTACCTTTTTAATGGTTAGGAAAAACAACATTTTCTGTCTTCATCTTTTAAAATGAAGCCCCTCAAAGCGAAAGGACTTGTTCAAATTAGTAGTGGCATGATTAGATTCAATATGCATGGTAGAAAGGAATTGTCTTAAAACTTGTTGCAGCAAAAAATAAAAAGAATGAAGTTACCAAAAAAATCTTGAGTTGAGTCGCGAACAAGGTTGCTTTCTTTAAGACGTTTTGTGGCTCTGCCTAAGATTGTGCAAGCAATATAACAACCCTATTGTCCCCAGGATAAAACAACCCAAAATTCTGTCTCGAACCTCCTTTACACTGAAGAATGCTAGAATACAAACACTATTTGATTGCTAGAAAAATCAGAAACAACTAGAATTTTTCAGTTGTAAAGAATAATTTTTTCCTTTGAATGGTGTTTTTTTTTTTTTTCTATATGAAACTATTGCCTTTTCCTCATTTAAATAGAAAATTTCCTCATTTAAATAGCAAAAAAAATAGCAACAGAAAAGAAGAAGAAATAGGAAAAAACGTGGAGAGAGAATGAGATCATGGAGAGATTTTTGAGAGAAAAATCAGGCAGTATAATTTAAAGAAAATTGTGAATTGAGCCTCCTTTTTATTTTAGGAACAATTAAGGACGGATTTATGTATGAGTTGCCTTGGGCTGAAGTTTAGGGTTACTCACAATAAAATTTAAATTTTGAAAATAAATATTTTAATTTTTTAGTAATAGCCCAATCCAATTTCAATCTAGTTCAGCCTAATTTTTTTCAGCCCACCCCACCCCCAGATTGCTAGATCCACCCCTGGGAACAATGGTATGCACAGGTGACCACAATCTCTAAGAGATAAAGAGTATTTTTTTTATGAAAAAATTCACACATGTTCCAACAATTAATAATGTAATAAATATTTGCATGGGGATGTCACGGATCACATCCCAATAATGTAATAAATAATTGTGATTGAGATTAGAGTGTCTTTAAATGACACTTTGGGCAATGTCAATGTGCATGGTGGACTAACAAGAAAGGGCAAAAAAATATGTGGTAGACTAATCAACAATACATCATACATCAAAACAAAACTTGCGATATATTTTGATGGGAAGCTAATGCCCAGTTGGTGGACTTTCATTCCTCTATCATTGAAATTGGCCTCCTCAGATATTTTCAAGCATCAAACGCTGATGAAGGTCCTATCTAATTTCATTTATTTCACAACTTCCAAATGTTTATCCAAATACTAAGATTATGCCATTTGAAATTTAATGAAAGTGCAATTGAGACTTCAATGCTAAAATTAATTTGAGTTTTAATCAAGAATAAGATTCACCGCAGCTATTACTTACTATTCGACTACAAGTGTGTAATGTTTATGCCCGTCCGTCATCTACCCCCGCGGATGCAACAGTGTGAGCCCAGCATTTGAGGCTGTCTTTCATGTCGATATCATTGCCCAAATCAGGAAATTTCCATTTAATCAATGGCTTCTTTCTGTTTCTCCTATCCAAATCCACCCATGCTTCGGAAAGGTAAGGCCTTGGAATCGAAGATTTCTCCACACTGCCAACCTCTTTCTTGACCAGTCTCTGCAACCCAGGAATGATCTCAACCAAGCTGGAGTTGGTATCTTCTTCAGAGAACACAAAGCCCAGATCCATGAACCCTTTTAGTTCTTCAAACTCAAGGTCCGACAAGCTCTTTGTCAGCTTTGTTCTTCGCCTCAAGCTTGTGCTCTTCGTGGTCTGCTTCACAGAAGATGTCGGCTGTGTTATAACCACCTCTTTTCTCGAGCAAAAGTCAGAGTTGAAGGTTGGGATGGAGCTGGCCAGCTGCTCGCTCTTGGACCTTGCATGGATTGTTGGGATCCTTGAAATTCTTGGTTCTGGATTTCCTTGGATTTGGATCGTGCGATCACCTGGGTTCGTTTCAGAATTTGATCTCTGTAATTGTAACTTGAAGATGTCGAGATTGAACCAGCATGAGTCGAACAGGTTCATGACCTCTTCTGGGTCCATAATGGAGAAAAATCGGGCGTTGTGGAAGATTAGAGAAGCCTCGGGGCCCCTCGGTGTCTACGGGTGTGTAGAAATGATGAATTGCTGTTAGATTCTTCTATTTGATAGAAATAACATTATTAGTCTTTTCTCATCTCTTAAATTTAATTAGTAAGGATAGATATTATATAGGTGACTTCTAGAAAAAAACGTATAGGGTTGGTAAAACTTGAATTTCATGCTTTTAAGGGCTAGTTTGGCTATGCGTTTTTTTTCAAAGCTTTAAAGCTGGGTAGTGTTTAAACTGGTTATAGCGTTTAAGTTTAATAGTGTTTAAACTGGTAATGTGTTTGGATAAACGTACTTTTAAGCTATTAGTGTAAAGTTATGTGTTTGGTTGGTAAAAACTGATAAGGTATTAAAATTTATAAAAAGACTAAAATGGACATGACACTGAATAATGTAAATAAAATTCAAAAAATACATTTAAAAAAAATTAAATTGATGTCCAATTACTAAAATACTTACAATTATATGTTAATAAATTATAAAAATATTTAAAAATATATTAAGATTATAAATTATAAATTATAAATTATATGTATTATATATGTTATATAATAATATATATTTTATGTATTATTGTTATATATATATATATATGTTGATATTACTGTTATATATATAACTGTTATATATATATATAGTTCGGCCATGGCAGCAACGCGGAGGAGATGAGGGCGATGGACGGCCGGCGACGCGATGGGCGCTGGCGATAGCGATGGCGACGATCTGCTAGCAGGGCGGCGATGGAGGCTTGCGGCGATCTGGTAGCAGGGCGGGGCCGGCTTGCGATGCTGGGCCGCGACGGCAACAGTGCTGGGTGTCTTGAGAAGCTGGGCTGGGCGACGAAGGCGATGCCGCTGGGCGACAACGACGACCGTTTATGGAGGAGGAGATCCAGCACGGTGGTAATGGAGGAGGCACTGGGAAGGTGGGAAAAGAGGGATAGAAGGTGTAAATATTAAAAATGTAGGAGGGTAAAATTGTAAATGTGTTGGTCAACTCAAGAAGCTCTCTGCAACGTTTTTGCGAAAGCTGGTGGCCGATGGCTTTCTACAAACGCTATTAAATAAGCGTTTAAGCTGTTCAGCTTTTAAGCTATTAGACATACCAAACAGGTAAGTAAATAAGTTTGACAGCTTATACGCTAAATGAATAGCTTATAAGCGGTCAAACCGCATAACCAAACGAACCATAAGTCAGTAAGTGCTTATTATCTAAGCTATCACTGGTCTACGAATAAGATGGGATAAATTCAGGGGCGCACCCAACTCACGGGTAAAGTGGATTGGAGCCCATCTAATTCTTTTTAAGAAAATGAAGTAATTTTTTGGCCCAAAAAATAATGAATTTTTTTGCCCAAGTTCAACCCCAGCCCAAGCCCAAACCCAAATCCAAAGCTATAAGGTATTTATATTGTATATTTTTTATTTTTTTAATTATTTTTCACTTTCTCTTTTTAAGTTAATGAATTATGTTAAATATGTATATAAAGCTTGTTAAACTCCCATTTTTGTATTTTTGTTTTTCTCCTATTGGTAAAGCTCACCATAGAAAAAAGAAATTTGAAACCCTCCAAGATAATATATATTATGTTGATTATATTTTACACATAAAAATGATTTTACCTCCATATAATAGTGATCTTTATTCTTTATAAATAATGACACTAAGAAGGGAACTAATTTTATCGTAGAGAATACTCATTTTCTCAAAAATTGTAACTCAAGTTTTATTAATAATTTTATTCTAATCCTTTACTTTATTTATATTTAGTTTTATTGAACTATTGAATATAATATATATATTTAATTAATTCTCAATTTTAAAATTAATTTTGAAATTTAATATATATGTATATATTGCAGAATATAAAAAATCTGTATATGTGTTTTTTTCTTTTACTTTAACGACATTATTATGTAATTGTATTTTAAAAAGTAAGAATAAATGAAATTTTAATTTTATTTAATTAAAATTTATATTTTAAATTAGATCATTCTAAATAAAATAATTTATTTATAAAAAAATTCTATATAAAGTACATTACAAATGAATTTCAAATTTGAGGTTGATTCAATGCAAACGTGGCTTTCCATCTTCTCATTCGCATATTGAGTTGGTAAGGTGACACAATAGTCACATAACATATCAACGATAATACATTGGATTCTAAATTTAAAGTTTTAAATTCGTTATAATTGACACATTTCGCTGATAAATTCTTAATTGATAATCGTCGTGTGCACATACCTTGAGAGTAAATTCTTAGCTTAAAGATAATATTGCCACATCATCAAGGGCTAACTAATTATAAGATGGCATTGTATGGATTGATTAATTAAGATCAGCTTTGCTTTGTTGTGCATTATTATTTTAAATAAGCAGAATATTGTCTTATTTGGTTGGGTAACTAGTTTACTGAATATTCGCGCTGTCTGTATATCATCAGAACTACTGCCACTGCACCAAATCATTGATCATTGTCATTCTCTGAATCAAATTAAGGATATCATAATTTAAGTCAATGGCACTCCATCCATTGAAATAAACTATAATGATATATTATGGGATATCTTACTTCACATTATATATGAATATGATGCCCATTTTCTAGCATATATATACGCATAGGCGCCTTACTTTTATCATGTGAATCCAGATTCCATGGACGAACAGAAGCAACTAAAGGAGCTTCCAACAGCTAGACAATATATATATATAGCTAATGCTTTTATATAAATATTTCGAGAGAGAGAGAGAGAGAGAGAGAGAGGAGGAAACCAATAAAACAGAATGCAGCACTAACAGAAAAGAACAAGGATTATAGAGTGATTTAAGGAGGCGTGTAAGGGCTAAAATCCAAGGTTGCTTTTTGCTCCTTTGGGGCTGCTGCGCCTGCGGCTAGGAGCGGAAGAACAACTAAGAAGCCGCAACATACATATAGGCAATAAATGTAAGTTTAGACTATGGATTTGCTAAGTGACTTTGGGTCTTTTCAATGACATCAATTATGTACACTATTGCTGGGTGTTTGCCCTTTTGCATCAGAATAATTTTAAAGGTACAATTAAAGATGCGAGAGATCTTTAAGAGCAATCCGGATGACGCAACGTTTAATCCGTGTAAAACAAAATGCACTAACATAAATTTTTAAAAGAATAAACTTTGATCATCAAATCTTGAATTTTAAAAATACGTAAAAATAAGATTATTTTATTAAAAAAAATCAAATAAGTTATCGAAATTTGTATTGAAAAAAATTGATTATAAATTTTAGGTTCTAGGCATATTTATAGTGTTTGACTAATCCAAATTCATCTAATAGATATAAATAAAATTTAATTAAAATCTTAATTAAAATAAATTCTAATCAAACGTGAAATAAAATCTTAAATTAAGTAAAATTTTAAAACATATGAAGTATTAAAATACTATTTATTACTGTTTCAACACTATTATTTCGACACTACTGTTCTGATTTGGTCAAGTCGATTTTGGGTCAAGTCTTGATTGGTGACTGCATCATCAACATTTTTTTTGTCTACCTCAAATAGTTTTATGGGCAAATCTATGATTTTGTGTAGTGATTAATTATTATTCCAAATAAAAATTTATCGACCTCTCTCTCTATATATATTTATATATGGACCCGAATGTGTGTGTGTGTGTCTGTGTGAGAGAGAGAGAGAGAGAGAGAGTGAGAGTGAGAGTGAGAGTGGGAGTGGGAGTGGAGTGGGATGAGTACCGATGAGAGTGATTATGGAATTGGGAAAGAAGATTCCAAAATCTGCTAAGTGGTTGTATATTCCCAACAAGTAGGCTGGCCTGGCCTGCAGAGGACCTAACCCCACTATCAGTGCATCACGGGAAAGGGTCCCGGGGGGGGGGCGCGGGCGGCGAGAGAGATCAGAGACTGCCAGCGGTGCCCGCGCAGCGCCATATTCCTTTAGTAGCTTTTGCCTCGCCTACACTTATAGCTACGTATTGGCCCTACTTGCTTCTCTCTTTTAGCCCTTCTGAATCAATGCTCCGTCATCTATTGCAAACTCTGTACATGGCCCAACCCCAATCGTGATCAACTCTTCTGTATATATGCAAATATATAAACATAATCCTATATATTGGTGACTATATATTATATATATAGGATTAATCTTTTAGTTTTAACATGTAATTTTAATCTAATTCAACTGATTGACCACTCTCTTGGATTCGTATGCATGCTATTTCATTCGAAATAGCACAATGTCGCCTTCACTGCTGGAGGCGTGCACTGAAATGCAGTTTAAGTGAAGACAACTACTTCAGAAGAGCCAACAAACTGCGACGGGGCAAAACAACCACTTTTGCTAATTTGAATAAGAGGATATCAAACGAATTATCAAAACCAGACAACCTCTAAACTAATTAAGCCAAGGACACACCATCCACATCAGGGCTGGCTTTACTGCTAACCAAATGAGGATGCTATATTACCAACTAATGGAGGCCCAATGGCGATAAATTGCTATTTGCCCATAAACTTTAGACTCCATATGATTTAATGGACATTTCTAATTAAGGATACTATATTACCATACCCTTTTAAAAAAAAAAGAACATATAATAGAGGCTTGTAATGCCATATTAAAATAAAAGAAACTTTCTTTAAAAAACACAATTAATCAAATTAATTCCATGATACCAAATAAGACAAGGCATGCTATGCTAGCTAGCTTCCTTACATTCCATGATCCCAAGGCACATCACTAATTCTTCCTTTCCCTCGCTATAAAAATCAAGCCTGAATATCAAATCCAACTCACAGTTGATAAACGCTTAGAGAGAGAGAGAGAGAGAGATGGCATCCAAGCTGCCAAAGAGAATGAGATTGCGCAAAAAGCTTCACATCTTGAGAACCCTTACCAACTCCAAATCTGTAATACTTGTTGCTCTTGTTTTCAATCGTTTTCTGCATGTGCATTCCCTTACCTTTTGTTTCCTGACTTGTTTTCCTTACATACTAACTATTAACTTCCTAATTTATCTTCATGATTTGCCATGAAAGGCGAAGAAAAGGTCCATCATCATGGATGCTTTTCTTCTCATTTACAAGCTCAAACTCCATCTCCAGGCAATCAAAAGAGAACCCCTCTCCCTGCTGAACCTTACCCAGGTCTCTCTCTCTCTCTCTCTCTCCCTATATATATATACATATATATTGCGCATGGTTTTATGATATGTCGTATACAATAACATTATGATGAGTACAGGAGGAGGTGAAAGTAGAGAAGATGGGGGCAGAATTTCTGGTGAAAGTGATGTGCAAGAAAGGGGAAGAGGTGCTGGTGGCCATTCTAGAGAGCTTTGAGAGAATGGGTTTGGAAGTTCTGCAAGCCAGGGTTTCGAGCCACCCTTTTCTCAGTCTGGAAGCCATTGTTGAACCACGAGACCAGGGGCTTGATCATCTTGATGTCAAACATATCATAGGAGCTGTTCATCAGGCCATTATTAGTTCCTCCAGTTAACAACTTCGAGTAATGCTATATTAAATTGGAGCAAAATGCATGCATGTACGGAACTCAAAATTAAACCAAGCACTTGATGCAAACTTAGCCCAACCAATCTTTTCATTGCTATATAAATATATGCAAGAAATATCACCCATCTAACCTCGATCCACATGAAAAAAGCAGGCCTTGGAAAATATTTTTTAATCATAAGCATAAAATTATTAGCATAATGAGGAGACAAATGTTGATCTTAGAGTGGTGTCCAACTGTGATCAAAATGATAAGAGACATGAGTACATAGATGGCTAAAGATTGAACCACCATGGGCCTACAAACTGATTAATTAATTTCACTCTCTTGCCATGGACTATATATATATATATATATATATCCAACCGATTAATTAATTTGATTGGTCTTGCATACTGCATTTTACACTTTTGTTGCCCATTCAGATATTTCTTAAATTTTAGTAGTCTGGTTAAAGGCATTACAAAAGTGGGTTTTGCAAATCATATCATTTAAAATAAGCACACAATACAATAATACTGTGTATGAACTTAATTTCAAGAAAATAAGCAGTACGTACAAATTTATCAAATATGCAGAATAATTCACTTACATTACATGTTAGCTCATTTCTTGAAGGACAGGACAAAACTATTAGGCAAAATGCTATTTAATAGTGAAATTAAAGTAAGCAGATTTGCATTTTTACAATTCAACCCCTATCAGCTGCCTGCGTAATTGCCGGCTGCAACCCAAATGAAGTCCAGATTGGGGCCCAAACAAGCCAACCCAATTTGGAGGCCTAATTCCCACAATGGCAGGAGATTCATAGCAACTGTTTCTGTTTGTTTGCCATTCACAACACAAGAATTCACCTAATAATACAACGGATTGCTAGATTAGGGTTATGTTCTTGCCATAATAACCCAAGCAATTTCCCTAAGAACCCAAGCAATTTCCCAGCACTCAAACCTCTCCTTGAACTCTCTCTCACACCCTAGTGATTTTCCCAGAGAAAGATGACATGAATTAGGGTTATGTTCTTGCCTATTGATTCACACAGTGTGTCTCAATTCTCTCAGATCAATCTCACTGCCAACATATATATGAAGAGAGAATGAACATGAGGTGTTAGATCTAGGGTTTATAAAGGGAATTGACAACCTGAAATAAACCAGCCAATAAACAGCAAATAGAAAGCCACATGTCACCCATCTGAAGTATGTAGATGATATCCCACTAATTGTCAATTAACTTGAATCAAATAATCCCTAACACAATACTTAGCTAATGGAACACAGATATAAGACATACCTAACTTAATAATGCAAAAGTGAAAAAAAATAAAGCTTCCACAAGTTGGGCTTCATTTGGTTTTCTTTGGTTGATACTAATTAATTTGGACTTAATTGGGCCTTTTTTTGTATATTGTGTACGTATTATGTTTGCCATTGTGCGAGGTATTTAAATCGAATTGCTATAGACGACCTAGTAACATGTAACAAGCATTCATATCAATAACATCGCACAATACCTCGGCTTTGTACTTGCCGATTGAGAAAGAAATATAACACCACTCCATCACTTTTATTTCGCCCACATCCTTGATCCACCCAATACGATATAGAGATGGGTGTGGCTAAGTTGATAACTGTAATTTATCCACTATGATCTTGGACACTATGTTCTTGTTACTTCCGCTATCAATGATAAGATCTCAAACCCTTTGACTAAACATCGTGTCTTGAAGATGTTGTGGAACTAAAAGTCTACTTCTTTCTTTGGGGTATGCATTAGTCACCTGATTACACCTTCATCTTCGTAAGTGAGCTCTTCAAGCAAGGTCGGACCTTTCATGAGACTCATGAAGCGGTTGCCTCAAGGCCCATGAAAATTTGGCTATTTGGGGACCCATAAATTGGAAAACCCCCCTTTTTGGTAAGGGCCCAATCGCCCAACCCAGTCCCCCACGGTCTACCCCCTTATCCTCTACAGAGCTTTACGTTCGCCCCTGCCTTTCTCCATTTCTGGCTTTCACTGCCCTCTCTCACTTCTTTACTCCCTTCGTCGCCCTCGTCCTTGCTATTCGCTCTCGTTGGCTAGCCCTCGCTGCCGATGGCTCGCCCTTACTCTCGCCTATAACTGCCTCTCTCGCCTCTTGCTGCTCCGTCGCCTTTCTCGCCAGGCTTGCCCTCTCGCTCTTGGACTCACTTTCTCGCCTCTTGCTGTTCGATCGGTTGTCGCTCGCCTTCATGGTCAGTCACCAGTGGCTCACTCTCCGTCACTCACTGCCTCTGATTCAGTCTTTGAAACAGATCTACTTCTAGAAGAAGCTCTAACTCTAGTCTCCAGAATCCAGATCTACTTAGCTTCAACTTTCAACAGTTAGTTTCTTCTTCATTTCATTTCGTTTATGATACATTCAAAGATTTGGATTATTAGATAGCCTGCCTATGTCTATTTTATTGATGTTGGTTGAATCTGACAAAAGAAAATTTAATTTTATTGATGTCTTCATTTCAGTTATATACATGAAGATATTTTTATTGATGTCTTTATTTCGATTAATACTTGATTATGTAAACTTGATTGATATTTTTGCCTCCAAAACTGCAAGGAAAATAGTTTTTAATTGATAATTTAGAAAATTTTCAATTTTATTCTTTGATATGGTATAAATATTTTTTTTATGTTTTTTTACAAAAAAAAAATTTAAATGTACTCTACGATTTGGGGGCCCATTTTTACATTTCACCTTAGGGCCCTAAATCTCAGGTATGGCACTATCTTCAAATTCCACTTCTTCCTCAAACTCATCATCTTCCAGATAGACTTCTTCTTTAATATCATCATCACAAGTAGCCAAATTGATTGGTTTCTTTAACGAGAATAGTTAGAGCAATGACCTATCTACTCACAACAGTAACATTTGTTTTCCCTTGGGATGGTATAAGGGTCGTTGGAATTGGACTTGTTTATTGTTTCCTTTTGCAGCCATGCAATCAGTTGGCTCTGAGAGGGGTTTGTCCTTCCTGTTTCATCATGTGGCCTTGTCACAATCTTTCCTTTGCCCAAATCTAGTTTTTGTGATGGTGCAAAAGATTGCGATAGCATTGGGTTACGGGTTCCCGTTTTCACTACAAGAAATTAGGCTTCTTGTGATAAAATATCTTGTCACAATAACTATGAAAATTGTCACAACATACTTGTTGTGACGAAAATGTTTGTCATCATGTTAGTCACAACAAGCTTGTCTTAATAAGTATATTGTGACAAAACTGAATTTTGTCACAATATCAACAGTTCTATTGTGACAAAAAAGATTTTGTCACTTAAACCAACTTATAATGACAAATTATTTTGTTGAAAAATAATTTTTTTTTGTCACAATAGGTACTATTTAGTCGCAATAAATTCAAATTTTAGATAAAAATCATATGTTTTATCGTGACAAAATGTATCTTATGACAAAAAGTATTTTGTCACAATTTAAATGGTGACAAAATTTTTAATGTGATAAAATTAATTTTGTCAATTATTTAATATTGTGACAAATATTTTTTTGATAAAATAGAAATAGTGACAAGATAAATTTCTCAAAATTATTCAATAGTGACAAAATACTTTTGTTAATGTCTCAATAGTGACAAAAATATTTGTGTTAGTAATTAGTATAGGTGACAAATGTTTTTTGTAAGAAAATATTAATATTGATGAAATTATTTTTCATAAAATTAAGAAATGTGACAAATTTTTTTTTTCAAAATTATGAAAGGGTGACAAATATTTTTGTCATATTCTCAATGTTCCAATAGTGACAAAAATACTTTTGTCAATAATTCACACAAGTGACGAATTTCGTTAGTAAGAAAATATTAATATTAATGAAATTATTTTGTCATAAAATTGAAAAATATTTTGTCAAAATTTAAATAGTGACAAAAATTATTTTGACATAATTTTTAATGTGATAAAATTAATTTTCTCAATTATCTAATATTGTGACAAATATTTTTTTGACAAAATAGAAATTGTGATAAAATAAATTTCTCAAAATTATTCAATAGTGACAAAATATTTTTGTCAATGTCCCAATAATGACAAAAATATTTTTGTTAGTAATTAGTTCGGGTGAGAAATTGTTTTAGTAAGAAAATATTAATATTGATGAAACTGTATTTCATAAAATCAAAAAATGTGACAAAAATATTTTTTCAAAATTATAAAATGGTGACAAATATTTTTGTCATATTCTCAATGTCCCAATATTGACAAAAATATTTGTATCTATAATTCACATAAGTGACGAATTTCTTTAGTAAGAAAATATTAATACTAATGAAATTATTTTGTCACAAAATCAAAACATGTGACAAAAATATTTTTGTCAGAATATTTTTGGTCATATTCTCAATGTCTTAATAGTGAGAAAAATATTTATGTCATTAATTCGTAAAAGTGATAATTTTTTTTTTTTGTAATAAACTATTAGCATTGATTAAATTATTTTTTCCCAAAATCATAAATAGCAACAAAAATATTTTCATCAATATTATTAAAGGGTGACAAATATTTTTTTCATATTCTCCATGGTGACAAAATTATTTATATCAATAATTATAAAAAGTAATTTTTTTGGGTCAAAAAAGGGTAAAAGTTACAAATTTTTCGAAAAATGTGATTTTTTTTTCAAAAATTTGAAAATATAAAACTATTTTTCAATAATCTAATTTTGACAAAAAAAATTCTATTTGTCGTAACTATAATAATAACAAGCAATGACAATTTTTTTCTTTATTTAAATTATTTTTAGTGATAAAAGTTATAATGATAGAATTATTTTTAAGACAAATCTGATTCATCCTTATATCAAATAAAAAATTAAAAAAAAAGACTTGAAATATAATAAAATCAACAATGCTAAATATAATAAATAAAATCAACAATACAAATAAAAAAACTTCATATATGAAAGTCATCGTTTTTAAAATAAAAACAATGCTTAAAAAAAATACTACTTTCACGCTTGAAACATAAAAATTAAATAAAGTTACTTGACACCAAGCATCCTTAATCTTCATCTACTTGCTCCATAATTCCTCTTGTTGTTCCATAATTTCAATCTACCACAAAAAAAAAAAAAATCATTAGAATAAATGAAAATTAAATGAATTTGAATTAAATAAAACACTGAATCAATAATTAAATTATATATTTACCTTCATGAAAAGAAGTAGATGTATTCACTTCACCATTTCGTTCACGCCTTAACTCATCAATCAAAAATTTAAGTTGATCATAAGATTCTTGTAACCTACTTATTTTGATTTGTTGGTTTTGTATTTGCTCTTTTAATTCAATATTTCGCTTTTCAGATTCAATCTTTTCAGTTTCTAAAAGAGCTTCTAGTTCTAATTCTCTAGATTTACTTGGTTTCACCCCATAACCAAGTCCACGAATATATCCAGATTTTGGCTTCAAAACTTTTTCAAGAATCTGGTGCCCAGTCATTTCAGTACCATCCTCCATTGCTTTGACCCAAAGAGTATTCATTTGCTCCTATAAAAATAAAAAATAAAAAAAAGTTAATTCAAGCATAAAAATTTATATAAATTAATATTTAAAATAATATATCATTAAAAATCAATAAAATGAACTTACATAATTTTCTTGAGCTTGTGGGTGGGTCCAAGTACCATCACTTTTACGATGTGTCTCAAAATAAAGCTTTATTTCAATAGGCTGATCAACTTTGTCTTCTTGATTTTCTTCTATATTTTCTTCTAAAATCTCTTCCAAATTTTCCTCAATAAGTTCCTACATTTAAAATTAGTAAAAAAAAATTATACATATCAAAATATTTAAAAAATATATATATAATATAAAGTAGTTTAAATAACTATGTTTCAACTTATAACTAATTAAACATACCATTTCATACATGCGTTGGCAGAAAGACTTTGAACCTGACGTGTGTGAAACTTGCATCTTCGCTCGATTACTTGTATTTGATGCACTTTGAGCCTACAAATTTATACAATATATAATAATAAAAGGAAAAAAGTACTATGAACAATTAAATCACAAATAAAAAAAATTTAGAAAATTTATCTACTGTATCTAAATTTATCAGAAATAAAAGATTACCTTAAATTTTTCCTCTTCAAAATGTGTACATAAAGCTTTCCAATCATCTGATTCTATGTGATCGACAGGATTTGAACATGCTTCCTCCGGGGTAGCAAATTTCTTGTAATGCATGTGGCATTGGTATTTGTAAATCGTAAAACGCCTAGCCATAATCTTATCCACTACTTTTTTTGTATGTGGATCACTCAAGTTTATGTCAAACTCACTCTACAAATATTTAGTTCAAAATAAGTAATTTTTATATTATAAAACTTAATTACACATAAAATTTCTTATAAGAAAATAAAAAAATATAAATATATCTCACCTCGATTTTTGAGAAGAGGGGCTTCTTAAGAGCATCTGTCATTTTTTTCCAATAAAACACCCTTAATGGTGCCAACATTCGAGTGACAACTCCTATCTCCATTTTAAAAATCTTTTCAGCAGGGCCAATTAGTAGATGCATTGAATTTTTAATAATAACTCCTCCAATCTTTTTACCCTCTTTCATCCGCTTTTTAATCTCAAATCCTCTAGTTATTCCCTGACCTCTTTTCTTTGTATTGCCAACTGTAATTTAACCACATTGTACAAATAAGCTAAGTTTATCAAATTAAACTAAAAGTAAAATTAATAAAATGGAAATACAATCAATGGATAAATAATCAATTGGAAAGCAAAACAAATATAAATAAATAACTAACCTCCACCAATTGTTGACTCAATTGTCTCCGTGTCATTTGGAGAAATTAATGAACTCCCAATATTATTCAAAGTGGATGGTGAAATACCATCATTTGTTCTTGTTGGTGTTGAATCTTTTTCTCCAAGTTGTGTAGCATGAACCATGGTTGGCAAAGAGACATTCTTCTCGGAATTAGGTGGCAAAGTAGTGGATTGTATTTGCGTACTAGAAACCTTGGATGGTAAAGTATTGGATTTGGATTGCACACGTGTAACTGGAATATTTAACGGTACAGTAGTAGACTTTGATTTCAAGATAGATGTTTTTTTCTGACCAGGTGCCATAGCAATTAAATCTATTATATGAGAAAACAAAAATATGTAAGTCATCCATAATAATATTGTTTATCGACAATTAAGATGAAATTTTTAATATATCGATCTATTAAATCAAACTATATTACAAGATAGAAATAAGAAAAAAAAATAAAATAAAAACTATAAGGTATTTTATTTATCCATCCACCGATTTCACCCTTCCTCCCTTTATTTATTAATTGAATCCGTTAACATAAATAAAACTATAATTTGACAGGGCCATATCATAATTTTACTCTTTATTATTTTTCATTGTTGCCAACAATTATTAGTATCATTAGTATAAAAAATGCCAACTAATTTCTTGAGATAAAAAAAAATAAAGAATAATTTAATGTTAAAAATACTAGTATATATATCTCTTAAAAATTAATCTGTTGCTCAACAGATTAATTTTTAACAACACAATTAGCTAAAAATAATAATTAAGAACTTGGCAGCTTGACATGTGCCAGGGATACAGCTAGAGCTAGGAATGCAATTCATCATAAATTAAGGAAAGGGGGAGAAAAAGTAAGAAGAGAGAAAGAAAAATATATAAATTATATATATATATATATAAAGATTACAAAGACAGAAAAAGTGGGCGGGCTGGGAAGGGCAGGGGAGGAAAACAAAGAGAAGGTGAAACACTTATACAGACGCCCACATGGGGGGAGGGGGTGTGTAATACGCAGTTTCTGTATACACATACATATATATAATCTGTATGTATGTAATTTGTATATAATCTGTATACAATTGCATATATAATCGGTATATAATCTGTATGTAATCTATATATAATTTGTATACAATTGCATATATAATCTGTATATAATTTGTATATATATATACAGATTATATATAGATTATATATACATACATGTAACTATATATGCAATTGGTTATGCACGTGTATATAATCTGTGTGCACGTGTATATAATCTGTGTAACTATATATGCAATAGGTATCTCTGTACTTTGATAGAATTTGTACGCAACAAAGCTCATCCAGAAGGTTCCATCGCTGAAGCATATATTAACAAAGAATGTCTTCATTTTTGTTCAATGTACTTTCGTGGAGTTGAAACTAAGCACAATCAACTGGAGAGGAATTATGATGGACCTCAACTGGAGATAGATAATGGATTTTCAATTTTCACACAAAAGGGAAGAGCTTTAGGAGCCCCTGTGTATCATGTGTTATCCTCATCTGATTTCAAGAAAATTCAGTGGTATATACATAATAATTGCGAAGAGTTAGAATTTTATTTAAAGTAAGTCTATTTTGTTTGTTATAAGATTAATATTAATAGATCATTTATATCAATATTATTGTTTCATTATAGTATTTTATTTGTTGCTATACATACAGTTTACATAAGGAAGAAGTTCAAAGGCAAAGCTTGATTGATGTGCTAGAAAGACATGAAAATGAATTTCCATCTTGGTTTAAGCAACATGTACGTATGTTGTGTTTCTTTTTATTAAGCATTAACTATTAATATTAAAAAAAACTTTACATTGGATAATTTGTTTGATTTGTTTTACAGGTGACACACTTAAATATAAATGGCTCTGTTGGATCACAAGATCAATTATATGCATTAGGACTGGGTCCTGATATTCGTGTTGCAAAATATAGTGGTATAATAGTTAATGGAATTAGATTTCACACGATTGAGCGTGATAAGTATCTTTGTACACAAAATAGTGGTATTGTGGTAAAAAGAGAACATAATTCAGAAGAATTTGATTTTTATGGTGTCTTGGTGGATATCATTGAGCTTGAGTATTGCTATGGGAATCGTGTTTTTTTGTTTAAATGTGATTGGTGGAATGTAGGAGATAAGAGAAACGGAATGAAGACATATGGTCAACTAGTGAGTGTTAATACTAGTCGAAAATGGTATGTCAATGATCCCTATGTACTAGCCACACAAGCAGAACAAGTTTTTTATATTGGTGACACGAAAAATGGAAGCAGTTGGAAAATTGTGCAGAAAGTATGTCCTAGAAATGTATATGATGTTCCAGAAAATGTAGAACAAGGTGAAAGATTAATTTTGAATGATGAACCATATCAACAATATGAGGTAAATGATGTTATTGAGGTTGAACAAATAGATGCAGAAAATATAGGATCATTGCTTCGAGAAGATGTGTTTCCAGATGAAATAGATGCTAGCATTGTTGTTCCAAATAAGAAATTGGTCCAAACAAGAGATGAAACTAATGATAGTTGTAGTGATGAAGAAGATTACAATGAAGAAGATGATACTATTATTGATTATTGTGATGATGATGTTGATGATAAAGAAGATCACTACAAAAAACAGGTTTTTTTGCGGCGGTTCCGCCGCTAAATCCCAAATTTAGCGGCGATTTTCCAACTGTCGCTAAATTCATATTTAGCGGCGGTTTTCTTAGCATT
The DNA here is from genome assembly GCA_036245055.1 of Diospyros kaki. Taxonomy (NCBI): domain Eukaryota; kingdom Viridiplantae; phylum Streptophyta; class Magnoliopsida; order Ericales; family Ebenaceae; genus Diospyros; species Diospyros kaki. Next base: position 32,032,014 of record BSEG01000003.1, read on the forward strand.
TAGCGGCGATTTATCGAAAATCGCCGCTAAAATACAAAACAAAATTAATAATTAAAAAATAAAAAAAAATTAATGTTAGCGGCGGTTCAAAATCGCTGCTAAAATCATTAAATAAAAAAAATTAAATTAAATTTAACGGCAGTTTCTCTCAAACCGCCGCTAAAATACAAAACAAAATTAATAATTAAAAAATAAAAAAAATTAATTTTAGCGGCGGTTCAAAACCGCCGCTAAAATCATTAAATAAAAAAAATTAAATTAAATTTAACGGCGGTTTCTCTCAAACCGCCGCTAAAATACAAAACAAAATTAATAATTAAAAAATAAAAAAAATTAATTTTAGCGGCGGTTTTGAACCGCCGCTAAAATCATTAAATAAAAAAAATTAAATTAAATTTAACGGCGATTTTTCTCAAACCGCCGCTAAAATACAAAACAAAATTAATAATTAAAAAATAAAAAAAATTAATTTTTGCGGCGGTTTGAAACCGTCGCTAAAATATAAAACAAAATTAATAATTAAAAAATAAAAAAAATTAATTTTTGAACATATAAATATATATATATAATATATTATAATTATATTGTATAATATAATATAAATATATATGACTTGTTTACTATAAATATTATTTGTGCGAGTATATATTGAAGGAGCTTGCTGGATCGAGTGGTTACGCGCGCACAGAGCATCCCGACCACCCGGGTTCAAAACTCGAGAGTAACAGAGTTCAAAATTACTATAAATATATTTTCAATTGTTTTGAAATAATAAATAGTAATAAAATTTTCTCCCAAATTAATGATTTACATTTAGTACTTATTGCATTTAGTACTTATAAAAGTAGGATAGTCTTCAAAAAAGAAATTTCCCCCCAAAACTTGCATTAATGATTTACAAATAATACTTATTGCATTAATAATTTACATTTTATAATTTACATCTTTATATATATATATATATAAAAGAAGGATAGTTTTCAAAAAAGAAATTTTCTCCCAAAATTTGCATTAATGATTTACAAATAATACTTATTGCATTAATAATTTGTATTTTGTAATTTGCATTAATAATTTAAAATTTTCAATTGTTTTGAAATAATAAATAGTAATAAAATTTTCACCCAAATTAATGATTTGCGTTTAGTACTTATTGCATTAATAATTTACATTTTGTAATTTGCATCTTTATATATATAAAAGTAGAATAGTCTTCAAAAAAGATATTTTCCTCCAAAACTTGCATTAATGATTTACAATTAATACTGATTGAATTAATAATTTGCATTTGTAATTTGTATTAATAATTTAAATATTTTAATTGCTTTGAAATAATAAGTAGTAATAAAATTTTCCTCCAAAACTTGCATTTAATACTTATTACATTAATAATTTACATTTTGTAATTTACATTAATAATTTAAATCTTTTAATTGTTTCGAAATAATATATACTAATTATTGTAAAATTAATAATAAATTTTAAATATACAATTTTTTCAATGCTAATTGTTTTCTATTAAATTTGCATGAATTTTATGAGAAATATTAATAGACAACTTAAACTATTAATTAAGTCATAGAAAAGTATCTATTTATTTAATATATTATTTTTATATCTTTATTCTATGTATATTTATATAATATTAAAATATGATAGTCAAATAAAGTATTTTGCCAAATGTCAATTATTAGGGTTGTCAAGTATTAGGGTTTTTCAATGCTAATTAATATTTAAGACTATGGAAGAAATCAAAATTCATTTTTTTAAAATTTTTGTTATTATTGAAAAAACTTATTCTTACTCATATTTAATTTATATTTATAATTATAATATAATAAATAGAAAATAATGACTGTCTTTAAGTGAAAATATTATAGATTTTATAATATTTATTTATAAAATTTATAAGTATATTGAATTAAAAGTATTCTCCATTAGCATATTGAATAGTGAATAATTAAGTAAATTTAAATTTTTTTAAAGTGATTAAAGATTAAAAAAATTATAATTATCAATTTAGTTAAAATTATTTAAAATAATAAATTTATTTTTTATTTTTAAATTAAACTCTCCCATATATCATGCGGGTTCACCACTAGTTAACTAAAAATTTAATTTAAAAAATAAAAATAAAAATAAAGTTAACAAAATTTTAATAATTTTAAAAAATATATAATTTTTTATTTTTAATAAATTAATTTAGTTAATTTAATTCAATTAATTTTAAATTAATTCAATTAAAAAATGATAAATTAATTAATGTTTTTCTTTCTATATTAAAAAATATAAAATATAATTCTGAAAATAGTTGTATATAATTTATATATGTAAGTATATAACAAGGAAAGCTGGTAGATCAGGCGGTTTCAAGCATTTAATGACATAGAAGAGGTTGTGGGTTCGAAACTGGGGAAGGGGGAGGCTGGACATATAATTTCCAGCCTCGCCACGTGGCGCGAGGATATGCCGCCACGTGGCTGGGTGGTGGGCAGAGTTGGCGCGAGCGGTGGATTAAAAAAAATTAAAAATTTTTAATTTTAGCGGCGGTTTTTAAAACCGCCGCTAAAATTAAAAATTTTTAATTTTTTTTAATTTTTTTATTTTAGCGGCGGTTCTTAAAACCGTCGCTAAAATTAAAAATTTTTAATTTTTTTAATTTTTTATTTTAGCGGCGGTTTTTAAAACCTCCGCTAAAATTAAAAATTTTTAATTTTTTTTAATTTTTCTAATTTTAGCGGCGGTTTTTAAAACTGCCGCTAAAATTAAAATTTTTTATTTTTTATTTTTTTTTTAAATTTTAATTTTTTTTTAATTTTTGCGGCGGTTGAAAAACCGCCGCTAAAATTAAAAAAACCGCCGCTAAATCACTGATTTAGCGGCGGTTTTAAAACCGCCGCAAAATTATTCATTTAGCGGCGGTTATTCCAGCGGTTGGTCAAAACCGCCGCTAAATGCTCCACGACGGTTGTTTCAGCGGCGGTTTTTAAAACCGCCGCTAAATGCAAAAAAAACCGCCGCTAAATGCCAATTTTTTTGTAGTGGATGATGATGGTGGTAGCGAAGATGAAGATGATGGTAAGTTTTAATATCGTGTTACATATTATTTGACAAAATTTTAATTCATAAATGATTAAGATCACAATTATATATGATGTTTATTATTAATTATTATGTACAATCTCACTTATTTTTATTTTTAAATTTTTTTACATGATAATTTTTCAAGAAGAGATCACAAGATCAATTTATGTTTTGATTATATCTAGTACTAAAGAACAAAAGTTTGCAAAATTGTCAAATGATCACAAGAGGTTGTTTAAGTTTAATGTGTGGATTGTATGACTCGCCAATTTACAGCTACTAAAGGAATTTCAATGGATTCGTAGCCAGGCTAACCGATGACGAAGTTGCCAAGCTTTCAGGTGAAAATTTTAAAAGCCTAGTATCTTAAGACATATATATTTATAAAATCAATTCATCAAATTAATTACTCACCGTTACATGTTCTTTTACTTTTTAAAATGCTGATTAGATCAAACTTTCACTGTAAGCTTTGGTTAGATAGTTTAGAGAAGTTGGCCATACGTGTTTTTCATTTGTTAGTACTGACATAATTTTCTTGATACTATATAAGGGCTCTCCATTAACAACTTTGACCTCAATAGAACCACATATCTTTTGATTTGGGGAGGAAATGCAAACTATGCCATTGGTTGTTCTGTTTTGATGATGACTGGTATTCCAATCTTGGTTCCTGCTTTTGGTTTCTTTCTTTTCCTTCATGGGGTTTTCTGTTTTACAGCTGATGGGCAGCTGTTCTGTATCTGTTCTAATTTAATTAGAAGCAGAAGCAAAAGCACAGGTGGATGTTGGATTTTCGGTCTTCAGCAGTAGAACGGTTTGATTGTGCAGTCGCCGATTATTTAGATGTGCTATGCGGATTGTAGTTGTTAGCTTATTTTCTTGGCAAATTGCATTTTGGTTTACAGTGGAGATTTTTTTACTATTATGTTCAATTGATAAACTGTTCTGTTTGGTTTTGTTTTGAATTAGGTTGTCCCTGCCTAATTCATTTGGCATGTTGTTTTGTTCGTTTGGATTTTTGCTCACGAGTTGGATAGCTTTTTGATCTTCATAGATCATTTGGATATGCAAGTTCATTTGGATATGCTAGTTCATTTTTGATCATTTGGATATGCCAAAAGTGACGTGACCGTTTAATGATATTTATTTTCAATGTGTTTTGCTAAATTTTATCCAATTTGTGTTGTAATATATGAGAAACAAAATAGTGTTTAGTTATAAAAGAACGAAGACATGTTTAGAAGTCAATACATCATGTTGTAAGATAATAAGATTTTATTCTTTAATCATATATTGGGTTTACAAAAGATGGCGTTCTAGAAGACTACATTACTTTATAGCATAGATTTTTATTGTGATCGTTTAACTTTATTGTGAAAATAATAAATTTATGTTCAATATTTATAAATAAAATATTTATCTGTTATCATTTCATTATCCAAGATCTTTTTTTCTAACTACTTTTGTCGGGTAATTAATCAAATTGAGTAAATTAATTTATCATGATATATATTGATTTGACTTATCGTCATTAATTTTAATTTGTCTCATGGTTGGATTGCCAATTGATAAATGTGTACGCAATTGTAATTTTTTAATCAATGATCTAACAATAGAATAACTTATGCATAGTTAATATTCATTTACACTAATGAAACATGATATATAAAAATTTATAATAAAATATTTAAATTAATCCTTCTTCTTTTTAGAGGAGTTGATTAAAATTTTTAAACATTTTTAACTAATAAAGGTTGAGATGGATTGATATATGCATATATATATATATATATTATGATAAAATATAGTAACTAAAATTATATTTGACAAAATATATTTGTCAAGATATTTAATTAATATTGGTCCTATTGTGACAAAATATTATAATAAAATATTTTTGTCACTTCATGTCTTATTTTTTTATTGTGATAATATTTTGAAAATTTTTATTTTATCACTAAATTATTATTTTATTATCTCTAATAGGACATATTTTTATGAAAAAAATTGAATTCATCAAAATTAATATTGGGGCTAAATATTTTATGACAATATTATAATAAAATATTTTTGTCACTACATGTCTTTTGTTTTTTTTTTTTTTGACAAAATATTTTGAATTTGTTTTGTCACTAGATTATTATTTTTTATGCCTAATATGACATATTTTTATGAAAAAAATTAAATTTAATAAAATTATTTTTGTACAAAAATTGAATTTCTTGTGATGTACATATTTTTGTCATATTTTTTTTTTATAATTCTATGTTGTGACAAAGTATTTTTGTTGTAAAAATTATTATTTATCGTGACTAAAAAATTTTGTAATTACATCTTATATAATTAAATATTGTGACAAAATTTTTTGTGACAATTATTTTGTCATATTATGTAAGTTGAATTGGCGCCAAAATTTTGGCGCCAACTTGATGTGACAAAATTTTGTGACAAAAATTATTTTATCATTATAAATTATCTACATTACTATATTATGTCAAAATATTGTTTGTCACAACTTTACTTACCTTTTAAATTTTGCATGAGAAAATTCGATTTTGTCACAATTTTGTCACAAAAAGGATATTTTTTGTGACAAAATTTAATTCATCACAATTATTTTTGTCACAATATCCTAAATTTCTTGTAGTGTTTGTTGAGTTGTGCTTCAATTTCCAAAGCAACTTGAATGGCACTAGAGTACTATGTGACTGCTTAAACACCTCATCTTGAATATTGGCACGAAGTCCATCAATGAATCTCAAAATCTTCTTATTTTTAGATTCATGGATGTCAACACGTGCATCAAGTTTGTGAAATTTAGTAACATACTCATATATTGTTCAATAGGCTTGCCAACAATGTTGATAATGACTAAAAAGTGCTTGCCCATAATCCAGGGAAAGAGAGTGCTCAACCATCAATTTTTTCATCCGATCCCAAGTTCGAACTTTGTTTCTATCTTGTCGAATCCTTGTTGATTGTAACTGGTCCCACCAAGCTAATGAGCCTCTTTTGAGTCTATAGGCCCCCAATTTGATATTCAGGTGTTCTTTTATTCCCTAGGTGTTCTTCTATTCCCTAGTAATCAAAGAACTTTTCTATTTCAACCAGCCGATCAAGAAATTCTTTGATCACGTATAACCATCAAATTGCGAAATTTCAATCTTCATATGATAGTCATTTTCTTGAGGCCTTTGGTTATTTATAGGTGGAATTGGATCTTCTTCGTCTTCACTCGAATCTTCATATTGAAAAAGTTGGTTTTTGTGTAGCCTGAGATTTTGATGAGGATTAGTCTCGTCATATCTCTGTTGACGGAAGTTATTGTTTGGTCCACCAAGGAAGTGTTAGAATTGTTGAGTCAAGGTTTGTAAGCATTGCTTCCATATTCTTTAATCTTCCTTTAAATGCATCTACTGATCCCTTTTGTCGCAAACCTCTGGTTGGTTTCTTCTTCTGACATTGTTTTTGTTTTTTTTTTTTGTTTAATAAGAAACAAACTCTCCAAACAATAATTCAAAAAAATGATACTTTTTTTTTTTATTATTCTAAGGAAAAGGCCAAGAAGACTCCAAAATATATGTATGATTTTGTTTGGGCTTGAGATATGATATGGTAAGGTAGTTGTTGGGCTTTGATTTTGGTAGATATTGGACTTGGATAGCATAGGCCAGGATCAAAATGTTTGTAAAGGTTAGAAGGAGTGTGGTTTCAAGATGGGAATAGTAGAAATAGTAGAAGAAAATGGGGGCTTCTTCTTCTTCTTCTTCTTTTTCTTTTTTTATTTTTCTTTTCTTCTTAGAGATAGTGGTGATTTGTGAAGATGTTGAAAATCAAAGGAAGGTGATGGGGGTGGTGATTGAAATATCTTGGTGGTGTCAAAGTAGTAACCAGGAAAGCTCCGCCTAATATAGAGAAAGACTCTGATACCAATTGATGTAGTGACTTTTTAGATTTCGTTTTAACTTGCATTCTTATCAAAGAAAAGAGAAGAACAATTCTCAAAGAAAAGTCTTAAGAATACAAATGTATTTTGATTCAATATTGGATGCCTTACATCAGCAATTAAATAAGTTATTTATAGTTTACAAAATGTATTAGAGATCACATATTTAAAAAAATTAAGAAATTAAGTACAACCTATAATTAGCACTAAATCCAATCAATACTTAGCTAATGAAATATATACATAAGACAAACCTAACTTAATAATATAAAAGTGAAAAAAAAGAAGTTTTCATAACTTGAGCTTCATTTGCTCTTCTTTGGTTGATTCTAATTTGGACTTGGGCTTTTTTTTGGTGTTTTTAAAATATTTGAGCTACATCAATTTAAAATATTTGGGCTGCATCACCTAAGCTCTTCTAATTCTAGTTCTAGTGTTAGGACAAGACAAAACAAAAGAAATAAGAAAAGGAAAATAAAATAAAATATTTATTACATTTAATACAAACGCAAATTAAATCACCATTTCATTTTCATTTTTGATATGTCTTAATTTTTATATTTGGGCTGCATCACCTAAGCTCTTCTAGTTCTAGTGTTACGTTTGTTACGACAAGACAAAACAAAAGAAATCAGAAAAGTGAAATAAAATAAAATATCTATTACATTTAATACAAGCACAAATTAAATTACCATTTCATTTTCATTTTTGATATGCCTTAATTTTTATTTAATAGAAAAGAAAAAATAAGCAATTGACAATAATATTTTTTTATATTATAAAATTAAAAAAATTATATATAATCCCCCAAAAAATTAATTATCAAATTTATTATTTTCATTTTTAAATTAAAAGTATTTAAATATTTGAATAAAAATAAAATTCGACGGGGACGGCGGACGGCGGACGGTGCAAGGCGGCAGCAGGCCGCGACAGCTCCAAGAGACTCTTGATAAAAAAAAATTATATATGTGCTTCTTGTAATTAAAACATATATATCATGAAACGAAAAAAAAAAAATCGTCTCTTTCATTTCATAAAATGAGTGCACTTTTCATCTATTTTTTTCAAAATCTTCTGTTCTTCCGTTGCTTCTGTCTCTCCGCACCAAACCTACGGCAAAAATGAGAGAAATGGATGATTAGAGAAGTCTGCTGCTTGTCTTATCTTCTCCATTGTCCATTTCTCTATATTGTGTGGGAAATCCTTCATTTCTACAACAGAGAAGTATTTTTTATTTTTTGGTAAAAATTATACATTCAAGAGTCAAAACCTAATACAACAGAGTAACTAAGATTTATTAAACTAAAACTCAAGATATTGAACTATTAGAAAGTTGAATCAATATCATGTTACTAAGTATAATTAAAGCTGAGTTTTCACAAACATTTGAGTACACCTGAGCAAGCCATAGCCATGCATGATGTGCCATCAACTGAACCAACAATGGGGGTTTTGTCAATATTAATGACACTTATCGTAACAAGTATCTCTTCCACCGAGCATTAATTTTAAATCTTGGCTAATGGATAGGATATCCTTTATAATGATTAATGACATTGAACAAAAAACAAAAAAGAAACCATTAAACTGAAAAATCATGCATATCCAACAACTTACTATCAAATTTAAAGCTCTTTTTCATTAAAAGTCACCTTCTTTTCAAGCCAGATAGTTCATTGCTAGACTATACAGTTTTGAAGAAAGTCATGCTCCATATAATTAATCTCGCCTGAAAATCATTCGATAACAACCTATATATGATATTCTTTCTATACTAGGGAAAGGAATTGATGAAGAAGATTCTATATATCTTAATTAGTTATATTAATCACATATGATCCAGTTGAAAAATGTTGCGTGCCCCAAGAAAAGTGATCCTCAAGGGCTTTTTAGGGTTTCATCGCCCTGTTCAATCGATTGACAATCTCTTGATTTTGTTTAAGCTCTTACAGTAGACGACCAAATATATGTTTGTTATTTTAGGGTTTCTATACTTTTTCTTCTCATTTGTTTTATGGGATTAAAGTATGTTTGCTGTACTTCTATATATCGTTTCTTCGTTAGTTTAGCAGTCATATTGTCTTTTCACTCTGAGTTTTGAAAAAGCTTTTCATAAGGTTTCCTTTGCCTCTTAGACTTTGGCTAGTCATTTGTTTACCCTTAACCAAGCTGTGGCCCCTTATAGGATAATTTTCTCACCTTTTATTGGGTCATTCTAACTACATTTCAGTAGCCCTCTTGCCCATAACGAGAGTCTTGTGATAACTTATTTCATCTAAGCCTCCAATTAAAGCTACTTTCTTCTATGCTTGTAACCTGATTTTATTGTCTTATTTTGTTGCTTAATTTATTGGCTATTACCTACATGGTTTTGCCCTAGAACAAGTATCCTATTTTGTAGGTACCTGTAAAACTCTTACCTTAATTGATAGGGGGAGGGTTTGAGCATAAAAAAACATACCAATGGGACGGTACATGTGAGGCATTTAAAATAGCCATTAGGTATAGGTAAGATGGTAGGGATTCGTCCCTCTACCCACATCTTATCTCAATAAAATTATACAATTCTGTGTATATATATTATAATTCATAAATTAGAAAAAGAAACAAATAAGATATGTTCTTACAAATTTAAAACCTAACCTAGTTATAGTCTCTCTTGCCTTTCACTTTCACTACTGACAAACTAAAGTGGTAATTTTTTATTACTTAATGCATTGAAACAATATAAAATATTACAGATATTGCTTTTTAGGTTTTCACTTATATTAATGTTAGATTTTTTTATTATCAAATTATTATAAAGTTATATAAACTATAAATATAAATTTGTTAGAATAAAATATATCAGGCACATACCCATTGTTTTATGGGTACGGAGAAGAAGAGTTAAACAAGATACTCTAAAAATACAGATACAAGTATGGAGATGAAGACAAAAATAAAGATGCCAATATAAAATCAGATAAAAAAAAAAATCCCCTACCTATACCTTCCCTAGGCTGTGTCCTCTCTCTCAATGTCGATTTTGTTGAATTTTGACCTAAATTTTATTATTAACAAGAAAAAAAAAATCACACATGATTCAGCCAAATGCATGGTTGTATAATATAATTGGCTAAATGCATCCTTAGATGTCTCATAGCAATGCCAGGTTATATCTTAATTTATCTGAAGAATGCCCGTTGCAGTTCCGAGTATCCAAATCTGCATAACAATGGCGTAAATTTGAACATATGCATTAATTAGAGGATACCAAATTCTTGCAGATGATATAGGATAATGATAAATTAGACTGGGATAAATTTTATATTTTGTAACATGCATTAATTAATATATATTTTAAAATCATGTGATATATAATAAAATGATTTTAAAATTTATATTAATGTATGTCTATAAAATAACAATTCTTGTTATTAATGGCTTGGAACCCATAATTAGGTTTCAGAAACCCAACTGATGCTAACAATTGTTTTTATTATTCTGAATAAATATTAAATATTAAAATTTACTAAAAATCTAATTGACAACTGATCCCAACATTTTTACCTAAAAATTATTGCTAGATATTAAAAATTAGGTAATTAATGTGTGTTGTAAACCTTTGGGACGCTCATCAAGTCACCAACCTCAATGATGCACGTCATTAAAAAGGACAGCATAACCCACAAATAAGAGCCATTGCCATTTGCCAGGGCGGGATTCATTTGACTTTTGTGGGTATATAAGTAGATTTAAAAAGTAGGGTTTAACTAAATGAAGGGTGGAACTGAGCCATGCCAGAAGTAGTTGTTGAGATCGTCAACAAAGAAGAAGGGATCCTATATATAAACTATTACTAATTTATTGGAAACCATAACGTTAGTGCCATTGCCACGTATACTACTCCTACTCCATATATATCCATTGCTTGCTTGCAGCGAAAGACCACGTGGATTCAACAAACTGTGGCCTCCTCTTTTATCGAACGGAGAGGTCAAGGAACTCAATTTATTAATTCTTATATTATTATTGTTTTATATCAGAAGTGGCATTTGATAATTAGGGCACTCTTGGCATGGTCATGCACAAGTATATATATTATAATTTTTGAAAAAAAAAATTACTGATGTTGTGGTTGATGTTTTATATGGAAAATAATTAATTAATATTAGAATATGATGATGGTATTAATATATTTTCCATCAATTCCCGTAGACAAATTGCTCTATATATTTTTTATTTTTTTAACCTACCCCCTAACGAAGGCTCAATTCCCTATTTCTGTTTCAAGAAGCATCTCTTTAACTTACCCGCTAATTACTTAGAAAAAGAAAGAAAACTTGAATAAACGAATTAATTAGGAAGACAAAAATAGGGAATTTATCCATAAGGTGGAAGCTTCATGGTTGCAACTGCGATATGCACTGCAGGCTGACGGATCTAGTCAACCCTTTCTCCCATTCTCATTCTCTTAGTTAGCCTTCATATTCATCTCCCTTCCATTCTCTCACTCTTCCACCTTTGTCGCCTTCTTTCCACAATCCCTTATGCTCTCTCGGATCCCTATTCTTGGACCTGTCCGTGAAACTCAGGGTCTCTTATATATCTTCAGGTGGAATTCGTTTACTGAAGGATACAGTGGAAGCCTACATCACCACTGCGATTTCTCCTGGAGAGTAGCCGATGGGTTTGTATCCCCTCGATCCGACTCCGAGGAATGGGTTCTGAGTTGCTTAGAAAGCGCATATTTCTAGCCCTGTTTTCCCTGATGAAGCTGAACATGGTGACTTCCTTAAAGCGAAGAATATGGGATACCTACTGGGAAGAAAGCCCTAATCGACTCATGGAACTGGGATGATCTTTTGTGCAAGATTCGATCGAAGGCCATTGTCTTAGTACATCTCCCAGTTGAGCAAAAATAAAAAACAAAATACAACGGTTATACAAATAGGGCTTGGCTATGGGGGTTGGCTAGATTTGATTTATCACTCTGTCTGCTAGACAAGCATATTTTTTTTTCAGCATGAGAAACTGGATCTTGAGGTTTGAAGGAATGGACACCCCAATACATGAAGTGCCTATATCCCTTTGATTAGACTAATCAAAATATCAACACAAGGATCGCTTTCAAATTGTAATAAAATACGCAAAGTTTTGGATGGTTTCAACGTATTTGCTTGCACGTCCTCTCTATTAAACTAATATTCCACTGCCCATCTGTCACATTAGGACCCATTTCTTATTGCTATCTCTCTCCTTCTTCCTCTCTTCCTCCAAACTCTATCTTTAAGCCGTCTTGCAGGCCATGAGATCACCTTCACCGTCACCACCACCATCATCATCATCATCATAATACTTGCAACAATTCAGACCCACCCAATTTCAGTCCAACTGCCTGCAACTTCTAAGTGCTTCCTAACATGGACGGCGGGTTCAGAGGCATCCATGTGTAATTGAGCAAGAAGACAACGAAAATTCGCCCGAGAAAAGCGGAGATTCGCCTGGCTCCGGCGTGTTCAACGACAACAAGATGGCCTCCTCTTCCTCCCCTAAGAGAAGGTTAGTACGCGGTATTTGTTTGATACATAAAATTAGGGTTTGGTTTTGCAGTTCAAGTATATATATGGTGCATCTTGAGAATGAGATAAAGAATTTAAAACGAGAAGGTTGTGGGGTGTGATTCAGTAGGCGCGGCATAGAGAAAAGAGTGGTCTCAGTGCCCATCAGAGACGTCGAAGGGTCAAGGCTGAGAGGCGACGGTGCTCCGCCGTCGATCGATCGATGGGCTTGGCGGAAGTACGGCCAAAAACCGATCAAAGGGTCACCTTACCCCAGGTAACTTATCCCAGAGTTTTATTATGGTGTAAGAACAATAATTTCGGGCCCAAAAAGGCCGAATTTGCTAGTTGATCAGCCAAAATGACTAAAATGTTCTTGCGTTATTAGTGATAACAATTTCCATAAGAGTATTTTCGTTGTTTCAGCTAGTCGGCCAATGAATTGAGCATTTCCATGCCATTCAGACTGAATATCATATTCTCAGTGAAAATGAATTGAAGGACAAGTTCAATCAAACAAGAAAAACATATAGAATACATTTAGTCCACTTTCTGAGATGATTAAGGAATCCTAATCTTCTAGTATACAAGCTCTCACCAAATTTTTCTTAATTTATCTCTATGGCTTTTGTCTATTATGTGATTTGGCAGAGGGTACTACAGATGCAGTAGCTCCAAGGGCTGCCCGGCCAGAAAACAAGTAGAGAGAAGCCGCGCGGATCCCAACATGGTGGTTGTTACGTATTCGTGCGAGCATAACCACCCTTGGCCGGCCGCCAGAAACACCCACCACCACAACAATCAAGAGACCTCCACCGCCGACGCTATACCGGTACTATCAACTGTATCTTCGAAAAACACGACGGCCTGTGAAAGTCAATTGCAGGTTGAGCCAGACGAGAAGTTTGCCAATTTGGGAGAAGCGAATCTGATCGAAGGGTACGAATTCAACTCGTTTTCCGACTGGGAAGTTGAGGCGGCGGCGGCGGCGACGACGACGACGCCTACCTGGCTGGAGAGTCCAAGAATGGGTGAAGGGGCGATGAAGGAGGAGGACGAGTGGCTGTTCGCAGACCTGGAGGAGCTGCCGGAGTGCTCGGCAGTGTTCCGGCGGCGGGCGTTGGAGAGGGCGGAGGAGGAGTGCCGGCAGTGCAATTTAGCCGCTACAGGGTGAGATCTGCTGCCACGTCGGGGTACGCCGCATGTACAACCATGGAGCAGCTCAATAACCATGGGGTGCTTTTTCCTTTATTTTACTTTTTTTTTATATTTTTGACTTAGAAGTCTTTAAGTCTTAACCTGTGTAACGTGGAGTGGAGTGGAGTGGAGTGTGTTGTGTTAACCAATAAAAGGTCGCCACCGCCCGCTTTGATCAGCTGTCTCATAATAATTTAAATTCCCTTTATTTAAAATTAAATTTATGAATAAGAATTAATTTTTCCTATGAAGAAGAAAATTTTACTGCCTGTGGCTTATGGGATGGAATAAGAAGTTGAATTCTTCCCACCACTAAGTTATAAAAATAGCTTCTTTTTTCAAAAAAAAAAACATAAATTGTAAATAAACATAATTCGTAGACCCTCACAAAGAGATACCAAAGCAATGGAGAGAAAAATTCCTAATGAAGCTCTACTTTGACCATAGATTAGATGATAAATAGAAATAGGTCTGGCTCAATCAAAAGAATATATCGAATAGACAAAGCACTCCCTTCCCTGCTTTCCTCCTCCTAATGTAACCACCATCTTTTGCAAAAATTCTACACGAGCAGATCATGCGGCAAAACAAACCAGCCGCATCACATTAAAGCAACCAATTTCGGATCAAAACCCTAGTTTGAGCAGCATCCAACTCTCTTCAAGGCCGAAACATCTTGACCCACATCAATTTTCTCACCCTTGGAAGGCACAGCAGTTGCTGCTGCTGCTCCGTCTTCGGCAGCCTCCATGGCCTTCTTGCTGACGACGCGGTATATCTGTGTGAGGACTTCTGCAAATGCATTGTCCACGTTGGTTGCTTCCAGAGCCGAAGTTTCCATGAAAATGAGGGACTCCCTCTCTGCAAACGACTTCCCATCCTCGGTTGAAACGGCAACAAGGTGCCGAAGGTCTGATTTGTTACCAATCAGCATGACAACAATGTTTGGATCAGTGTGATCCCTCAACTCCCTTAACCACCTTTCGACATTTTCAAATGTTGAGTGCCGTGTCACGTCATACACGAGCAGTGCACCCACAGCGCCTCTGTAGTAGGCACTTGTGATGGCACGATATCTGAAAGCAACAAAGCGATGAGCAGCTGTCAAAACCCAAGAATATAAGGTAACTTGTACTAAGAAATTCAATGGTTTTTGCAATGATAATCAGCAAGAGAAATGAAGATACAAAATTGAAGGGAGCATCCATAGAAAATTGAGAATCCACGCAATCATCAACCATTAAGCTTGTTTACTAAATTGACAGCACGATTTATACCAAGTCTACAAAATCTACTTGGAAGTTGTATCGCCGTGACCATACAATACCATCTTGGGGCAACAAAAGCATTCTTCCCCATACACAAAGCAATGTCTTCCTTTCATTCTTCTACAAAAGCTACTCCAAATTATCAACACATAAAAGCATATGTTATCCGATCCAGGGTGGTGGATATCAAACAACAAAAAACAATACAACTACCTCTAATCAAATTGGCACGTACTTCAGCCATATATATTACCAGCAGACACCATGAATCAGTTCATTCAATTTGGTTAAGGATACATTTATTTCACTGATATTGGAGATCAGTTGAAAACCAGAGCAAAAAACTAATTACGACAATCAAAATTGCACTTTTACTGAATCAAAGACTGGCAATTGGGTGTGTGTGTGAGTGGGTGGGTGTGGGTGTATTATGGCACTCACAGCTCGCCAATGGTACCAACACTTATGGCAGCATGAAAGTTTGAAGAATAGGAAAAAACAAACCAAGACGTGAAGCCCACCTGCCATTCCAAACCACATGCACGCAGATCTTTCTTTACAGTATTGTCATAGCTAGAAGTTAACAATTTCATGCAAACAGTAATTCAACTAGATGAACCCATACTGCCTACATATTTCAGTATGTATAGAACCAAAATACCACTAATAGCCAAAGGGCAGCTTCATAGCCTTGATCCCTAGCTCCATATTAACCTCTCCAACATAACCAAATACGAGAAGGTGGCAACAATCTCCAACATATTCACTATTCCGGCAAAGCATAACACCTAGTACATATCAATTAGTAAGCAATTGCAGACACCACTTCCACAATATTGGTGGTAAAGCTTCCACTCTCTCATATAAATGGAAAATTGTGCCTGTCATTTTATACAATAGTAAATTTTTTAGTAGAGTTGAAAGGAAATTTCTATAAGACGGCTATAAAACCAGCTTTGTTGTCTGACTCTAAATGTTGGGCGCTAAAGCACCAACATGTGCAAAATATAAGTGCAACAGAGATGAGGATGCCATGATGAATGAGATTATTCATAATAAGGACAAGTTAACTCCTATTGAAGATTAGATGCCTGAAATACAATTAAGATGATTTAATTATATGAAAAGAAGAATAATAGAGGTTCTGGTTGTCAAATGGGCCTAGGTAGAATTCACTCCTAAAAGGTAGCTCAGAGGAAGGTGTCCAAACCACATATAAACAACATAACAACCCAATAACTTGGTGATATGGGACAAATGCAACTTCAACACCTTCCTTCACACGTAGCGTGCAAATACATATGAACAGGGTACAAACCCAACACCGCAAACAAAAGCCTGCTCTAATACCATGTCAAATGGGTATGGGTAGAACTCACTCCTAAAAACTAGCTCAGAAGAGGGTGCAAAAACCACATATAAACAACATAACAACTCAATAACTTGGCAATGTGGGACAAATGCAACTTCAACACCAGTGAGGAGGGCAAGTGAAATGGAATTGGACTTTAGCAAAATAGCCAGAAAAAACTTGGTGAAAAACTATTAGATAGGATATGAGTTATACAAGCCTTATAGAAAATATGGCCCATATAGAGATGATTGCCGAGTTGGAACTCATGTATCCAATCCCATGCAGAGGGATTAAGGTTTAATATGTTGATGGGTGGGTCCTTATTGTATCTCACCCAGTTTTTATTCAAAAGTATCACACAAGGTATCAGTGCTGTGTTGTGTCTGCATACGATGTCAATATCTGTGCTTCCTAGCAGGTGACAATAACTCATGTCATTTGCTGGTCAACAAAATACAAATGACTAATATGAATTAACTGATGGAATAGGAACCCAACAAATGCAAGTTTTAGCTGGCAAGCTCATAACACAAGATTAGAAACCCAAGATCCAAGAATGAACAGGTTCTCCATAGCACAAATGTCAGGAGACTACAACGTTACTGTGACATGCAAATGATGCAGTCAAGACAAGTGGGACCCATCAATTAAGATTTTTGGTTTTATCTACTTTTTCCATGGAGGGAGGGAGGGAGGTGATATTATTGTTTTAACAAATTTTATGAAAGGCTTTTAAGTAGCATTGGATTAATAGATTAGATAAGATTACAATTTTTACAACCTTAGTGCTGTGGAGATTGGTTTGTATTAATAAAATCCATAGACAAATTTCATGATAGTACATTAGATAAGAATATCAATCATAACATTAGATAAGATCATGATTGGTTTCTATTAAGATTTTTAGCTTTATCTGCTTATATGATAAAGCTTTTATTTCTATACTTTGAAGTGTCAGATTTTATGATAGACTTTAAGAGGTATTGGAATTAATATATTAGACAGGATTATTTATGAAAGAATTCTAGTTGTTTTACAAGTTTTAGCATTTAAATATAACTGAATATTATAATTGAAAAATATGATTTTTTAAGTATGAATAAAACTTAATTGGAAGATATGTTAGCTCTTTGTTCCCCTCCCCCCATCTTCCCCCCCCCCCCAAAAAAAAAAAAAAAAAAACCAACACACACACCCCTTCCCCTAATATTTGTACTTATTTCTTCTCTTATTCTTCTATCTTCTCCTCTCCTGCTAGATAACCATTTTGGTACCTCCTCCTCAGTTATGAAAGAATACTAGTTGTTTTACAAGTTTTAGCATTTAAATAAAACTGAATATTATAATTGAAAAATATGATTTTAAGTTTGAATAAAACTTAATCCTTTGGAAGATATGTTAGCTCTTTGTTCCCCTCCACCAAACCACCCCCCCCCCCCACCCAAAAAAAAAACCAACACACACACCTTCCCCTAATATCTGTACTTATTTCTTCTCTTATTCTTCTATCTTCTCCTCTCCTGCTAGATAACCAGTTTGGTACCTCCTCCTCAGTTCCTGCTCTTCTCCTTGCTTCTTCTTCTTTTGCCCCTTCTCTGCCTTGCATCCGCATAGGCAAATAGATTAATTTTTACCCACCCAATTAAATGGAAATCCGTAAAATGGATAAAATTCTACATGTATAACATACATGATAGTAACATAAGGGTACTGCAATTTTAGATACTTGATTTAAAAGGTGTCAAGACTTTAACAATTGTAAAGAAGATAATTCTTAGAGAGAATTAATCACAGTGACAAGAATTTCTTTAAGAAAACACATTCCTGAAAAATGCATGAGCTCTAATAAAAATACTGATGGTTTCAACCACTATAAAATAATGAAAAAAAATTGTCATTCAATAGAATCAAACTAGTCAATGCGTTAGATTGGGTCAAATACATTCTTGTTCGTGACCTTAAGAGTCTTGGACCTTGGCAGCTATTTTCTTGATGATGTGCATTTGGAGGGAACGGAATAGAGGACATTCTGTTGGCAGATATGGATTGATAGTCTTAATTTGTGCGATTAGCAGCCTTAACTTACAGGAATATGATAGTTAAATTAGGGACTACGATTTGTCTGATTGGCGTAATTTGTGTTGATAAACTTGTTTTAACCTTTTCCTTTTTGATTTCAATTGTCTCTGTACAAAAGGGGTAATTGATTCTTAATAAACCATAAGGTTTTCTCTCCTTTTTTTTATCTCATTCAATAGAGGGCATTAAATGGCTTGTTCATGGATTAAAATCCTATCTAGACTTTTCATGGATTTCAAGGAAATGTTGTAGATTTTCTTCTACTTTTGACTTACTACAAAGCTCAACCTAGGGGATTGTAACTAGCTCCTAGGCTTCCTTGTACTTATTTAAAATAAAATAGATTAAAACCTCTATCCTTCCTGTGATCAATGTTGTGCCTTGTAGGCATTTTATAAAATTTTATAAGACATTGTGTATGGCTTGAATGTGATGATGACTTGAGGAGAGAGATTCTCATTTGAAGTCAAATGATGGCTTGAGTGTAAGAGAGGTTATCTAAGAGATTGTGGTCGGGCCTAGAAGTAAAATGAAAAATTTAGTGTTGTAAAAGAAGGGTCTAACTGGCTATGGAGAAGAGGAGATCCGCCTCCTAAAATATACTTTGCATATGGATAAATTGACCATACACTCCCTAAACTTTGGTACTTTTGGCCAGGGCACCCCTGTACTTTCTTTTCCGTCAAAAATGTCCTTGTACTTTCCTTAAATTGCCAGGACACACATTTTGTTAGAAATGACATTTTAACTTAAGATTAAATTAAATTAAATAAAATTTAAAACAAATAGAAATAAAATCCAAAAAATCAAAAGTGGCCGCCAATTATCCAAATCCATCGTTGTCAACTGTTCCAACCATTCCCAAACCTAATCTCATTTTGTTTTTGTTTTAAATTTAACTTACGTTAACTAAATCTCAATTCAATTAACATCATTTCTAACAGAAGGGGTGTCCTACCAATTTAAAGTGCAAGGACTTTTCAACAAAAAAATAAATTGCAAGGGTGTCTAGGCCAAAGGCCTAAAATTCAGGGAGCACATGGTCAATTTATCCTATATATATTCCCTCACTAGAGGGTAAAAATAAATTGCAAGGGTGTCTAGGCAAATGTCTAAAGTTCAGAGGATGAATAGTCAATTTGTCCAACATATATAATGCCATCACAGGAGGGTCGGGTTAGGAAGGGCACCCGATGTTAAATTTTGCCACACTATTCTTTAGCATGGGTTCATATTATCAATGTGGCATCTAGAAGTCAATTGACATTATAAATGCCATGCTACCAAATCTACCTTGGTTAGGATAAGATGCAGTTCATGATTTATGTGTGTGTGTGCGCGCGCGCGTGTGTGTGTTTCAAAAGACCAAAATACCCTTGCTTTTGGTACTAGCATAAAAAGAGAACTTAAGGCCCCATTCTCAGATTTTAAAACACGCACGCACACAGAGCATTTGGCTAAGAGGAGGAAAGGAGAGAGAGGGAAGAAGATAGGGGGGGGGGGGGGGGAAGCAGCATAGAGTTAACCAGCCCAAGCTGTACTTTCAAATCCAAAAGGGAGCCCCCCACACCCCCCGCCCCGCGCGCGGGGGCTAAGTAACTCCTCTGTTTCAAAGCATGCCTCTGCTTCCAACCCAATTTTAAGCACAAGTTTCAAATCATAAAGCCTGGGTTTCAAACATGGCTCAATGAAGCTGAATTCCAGATTCCAAAAATCTCACAAAACCTTGAAATTTGTGTGTTAACCTTCCTAACTTGTTCAAAACATACATTTAACTCTATAAATATCCATAAGCATTCTCCATAAAATAGAAGTCATTCTCTTCACTAAAACAACAATACCTTTCCAAAAATTTCCAAAACATTTAAGGATTTACGTGCCAAATGAATCATCCTTCATTCAAAACAGTTCAACGTGAGGTTATATATATGTCCTCATTTTGCGTTCAAAAATACAAAATGAACAATCTATATGGCACATTGGCACTCCCATGCTATGGTTTTTTATCTTTACAAAAATTATCATTACGAAATACCAAAATCTTTGTTCAAGGGAAAACTTCCATTTCTTCTTCACTCCTCCACTTATTTCCTTTCCTTTGGGAGAATCAGATTCATCTAATCACATTGAATGTGTGAAATGAGCATGACAAGGTCAACTAGTCAATGGAAGGAGTAAGCTATTCTCATCATATTCACCATCCTAAACACCCAGATCTACAGCTCCCATGCTCAATGTTGACTAACTCAAACATGGTAAAAAAAAACAGTACTACCAGGACTCAAAAAAAATTACCAATGGCCATGGTTTCATGAAATGAGAGTAGAAAACTAACGTTGATGCCCTTTAAACAACATTGTTCATGCTTCCATAAATTATGCATCATGTAAACATCATTGTTTGGGCCAGACTCCCTCCCTCTCAGTTGCAAAATGGGAGAATGCAGGCTCAAATATCAAATACCCTTTTTATATTAGTACTAAAGCAAGGAATTTTGGTGTTTTTGAAAATCCATTTCTCCATTATTTTAATTTCCAAGTTCTATGTGTGCATGCGTGCACACGCGCACATGTAAATTTGAGGAGACAAATCTCCTCTTCCTCATAGCTGGCCATACCCTTTCTCTTACAAACCAAAATTTTTCATTTTACTTCTCCTACTGACAACTGCAATCTCTTGCATAACCTCTCCTACACTCAGCCATTATTTGGCTTTTGAAACATAAATCTCTCATCTCAAGTCATCACATATCCCAAGCCATACACAATGCCTTGTAGCCATGCATCCTCTTTGCAAGCCCTTGCGTTCGTTTCTTTCCCTCAACCTCATTTTCTCTCTCCAACATCACTCAATACCACTATTTATTCAATCTATCAAGTCCAGTCATGTCACAAGTCATTCTATCTTTCAAAGATCATGTTTGCTCATTCATTGACTTGTCTTGTCAAATAACATCATGGTTTCATCATATTTCATAGATAAATTTACCTCATTTTATGTTTGGGTTTTTATTGCTAGATTATCCATTTGCTTATCGGCCATGCCATTGGAATCATCTCAACGCTATGATCACTATAAACCCATTACTCTAATTTGGGTTCCAGACAACTTCCAAGGTCCTGCAGTCTCAGTCCTCAACCCTAAATTGAATGTTGCTCCACCCAGTCTCCATTTTATTTGTCCATTTCCTCCAATCAATTAATTGACTTCACATCTTGTCAGAGCTTGCACTCAAAATCTACCTCATTATACATGCTTACGCAGTTTTCTGTATTTGTTATAATTGTGATCCGGAATTCAAATTTGACTGAGATTGGGACTCCTAATTTGACCATGACTATGACTTCAAATTTGACTCTGATTAGGATGCTATCAAATTCGATTTTGATTGTAATTTATCTCATTTGAAGGAATATCCTCATGAATCATCTTCTGATCAGGATATAATTTTCTATGTACATCTATAGATGATTTTAAATCTATAAATAAGTGTCCAATGTTTTGGAATTAGTCGCAACTATATCACTATTGCAGTGGCAATCGATGTTCAAAAAGGCGGTTGCCCCCAAGGCGTTAGCCGCCACAAATGCATGCGAATCGACACCCTAAGTGCCAGACCCAATTAATCAAGCCCAATCAACGCCTAGCCGCCTAGGTCGCCTAATTTTTAGCGAGATCCACACCAGATCCGATGAGTTTCAGGCTTGTTCCAAAGATGGGAGGACTAGATCTAACCGATTTCAATGAGATCCACACCATATCCGACAAGGTTTCAGGCTCGGGACGACAGATCCGGCTATATGCAATGATATGCAAAGCTTTGATCGCCAAAGGAGAACGAAGGAGTGGTGAACGAAGGAGGAGACCGAAATAGTGCACGGCAATGACTAGAGAGTCAATGACAACACTAATCGGACGTCAAGCATCGATCAACGAATATATGAGTATCTGGGCGGCCACGAGATTGTCGTTGACGTCGACCTTGCAGAGCTCTTTTGCTATGTGTGCCACGACCCACTATAAGCCATTGTACACACACCCCAATATAAGCATGTCTTTGTTAGTTTCATCATCTATCATCCTAAAAAGTTCATTATGAATCAACAAGTTTTTCTTCGCACATGTTTATGTTGAACCTACAATTTGATTATACTGGGTGTTGGATATTTCACTTGTCTTTTCAACTTTGATTTACTTAAAAATAATATCAAATTATATCAAAAAATTTATTAAAAAAAAAACAGCAGTTTTCCTAGGCCCCACCTAGACCCTGCCTAGGCCCCACCTAGGCAGCCTAGGTGCTAGGCTCCATTCTAGCACCCAACTAGCGCCTAGCGCGTTTTAGAACATTGGTGGCAATATCACTTGTTCTTTCTACCCGTGATTTTTCCTAATTTGAGTTTTCTACGTAAAATTTTATGTTCATGTGAGTGATTGATGGTTTGATTGTGGTTTGTATTTGATCCAAATTCCTAACAATATTTTATCTCAAAAATCGTGTCTGACTGCATTCTTATCTATACCATCTGATTCACTGTAATGCGAGGAATACAAATCGATGATTCATTTTACTAAATAACCCAGCCCCAAAGGTAAATATTTTGGATTTACCAAAATCCAAAGTCAGCCTCAATAGTCAATCTTTTTATCAAATTCAAACTGTCATAAGCTCCTGAATTTTACCAAGTTCAGCACTGTGTAAAAAGCAAGCAGTACCTAATTCCAGGGCAGTTGCATCCCATTGGTATCCATAAGAAAGGCACAACATAAACCATCACGTGTGTACCAACACACAATAAGATTGAACCAACTACATTGTGCATATAAAGTATCAAAGAAATCCAACGGATTAGACTCAAGTTGATCCAATTTTTGTAAATATCAGAAAAACTTAAAAAGCCACATCAATTAAGAGATTGATCGACTGAAAGAACTTGGCTGTGATCTTGTCATCTATAGGAAGAGCCAGGGGCAGTTTAGTTGTAGAAAACAGCCTCAGTTTTTTAGAAAATTACTCCACAGAAAATAGAAAATTAGAAAACATGTTCAAAAACAAATGAAATAAAAAATGGAGATTTGGAGAACTCCTAAAATGAGTTTTCCAAATTTTTCTCACTAATGTGGGGATTTGGAAAAAAGTGGTTCTCCTTCTCTACTACAATTTTTTTTTAACACATGCTCTTATTTTTTAGATTAAAAATTAGTTTTTGTACTTCTAACATCTGAACGTGTTTTCCAAACTTTCTATGGACAATGAACATACTTACTATCTTAAAGATGGAGACTAGAAAATCATTTTCCACAACTAAATAGCCCCATACTATCTTAAAGAGCATGCTTACAGCAGTCCAAAAACAGTAGTTGGAGCATTAGTCATCTGGCCTCATTTTTCCAACTCATTGAGGGTAAATAAGAGGAAAAATTGAAGAACCAAACTGTTTATTGACAAGATCTATCAATCTATGCAACAAATCTAGATTCAAACCTTCCTCCAACCATGACAACCAAAAGCAAGTACCATAAATTTAATTTCTAAACAGGCTAGTCTCCTAGATCAACAGGCACATCCAGATCAAGAATAGATGAGAACTGCTGCGCCCTAAACTCTTGAGATCTCTCTGCAACAATTAAACACCAACCAAACCAAACCAAACCAAACCAAGTCATAAACAGACGAACAATCCCCAAGCCTTACATAGAACAACCCTCGCCCAAATATTTACAAATCCACGAAGTCTATGAAGCATAAGAAAAACCCAGATCACAAAATCAAACTGACTGAGCAGACTAGAAAATAGAAACCCTAAAACAGAAATTAACTAGAAAAGTATAAACCCCACAAATCTATATGGTGTAAAGAGAACCCGGATCAGAAAGTGACCTTTCTTGACCAGCAGTGTCCCAAATCTGGGCTTTGATGACCTTGCCATCAACAGTCAAGCTTCTGGTAGCGAACTCAACACCAATTGTAGACTTAGACTCGAGGCTGAACTCGTTCCTAGTGAACCTCGAAAGCAAATTGGACTTGCCAACACCCGAATCTCCAATCAGAACCACCTTGAAGAGGTAGTCATAGTCATCCTCCGCTCTGTACCCAGCCATCACTCTTTGTTGGAACACTATTCCCACTACTCTCTCTCTCTCTCTCTCTCTCTCTCTCAAGATGCGTACATAACTTTTAATATGTATAATTGCATGCTAAAAAGCAGGGTTTTTGGAGGGGTTCGCATCTGGGAGAGATGGGCTGCAACTTTTCTACTGTGTCGTCTCTCTCACTCTCTCTCAGTGTGTGGAAGCTCTTTTCTGTCTTTTTGACCTTTTGTTGGGTTGGAAATTAGAGAGACACGACCGGCGTGTAACAGCGTCGAGGAGACAACACAGCCAGTTCAGGGAAAGGGATAAATAAAACGAATATTATTTTTTTTTTAAATATCAAACTTTCATCTAAATCTTTTAATTTTTCATTTATTAGCTTTAAATTTTCAATTTAAACAAGAAGTTGTGTTATGTGATAAGTTTTTTGTCATTTTATTCACTTAATTCTATAATTGGTGAATAATTAAGGATAAAATATAATAGTTTAGAATTAAAAAATGAATGAAAAGTTAAATTATTAAAAATACATATACATGCATGTATGATGTTATCTAATTGTCGGACATTCATTGAGGTGTTACTTTATTTCAACTTTTGAATACTTTTATTGATTAATATAATATTTTAAAATATAATATATTATCTAATGATAATAATAATAATGTATTAACAGTTAAAAATAAAGTATATTTATTGTAGCTTAAAGTGCTTATTGGGTAGAGCATGGAATTGCTAATACTTGGTGGGTAGACAGACAGACAGAGACTATCAAATATTTCTTTTCATAAATGATATGATAATGCCTTTATTATATTCTCCTTCTCATCATTTGCGTCCGTTTTTATTTGAAAGAAGAGTACGTACGTAGTGTAAGAAAGAAGTTAATTGGTACAGACCCGACCCGACCCACATTAGCCGATGGATGGATGAATGGGATGGTACCCACCATGAATTAATCTTTACCAAATCTTGCCACAACCTACTGTTTGCATCTTGTCCACAGAACTATCTTCAAATGGATAAAACTTAAGGATATGTTTGGCTATCATTTTTGTGTTTTTTGTTTGCTCTTGTGAGTGACAACATTTTCTTTCTGACTTCATTGAGCGAAAAAATAAAAAATAAAGAGAAAACAGTTTTTTTCTCATTTCTAAAATTAGTTTTAAGAATAAATTATAATTCAATATATATGACAAATTTTGAAACCTTCAAACTCCACTCTGCCCCATGATTGCATACAGCCATACAAGTCTTTATCAATTGTCACAGGGTTACGCAGTTTGGACCTCAACTTTACCCCCCATCTCTGGAATCTCTTTCAATGCAGTGTTGTCTCCTCCTCCTCATTCTCTATCATCATCCTCATCATTATCTACTTCTACTTCTACTTCTTCTTCTTCTTCTTCTTCTTTCAATGTCCATCTCTAAAACCCCATCTTCTTCACCCACCACAGTTCAGATGGTTTCCAGGTCCGTCTCCGACAGGCTTCTCAGGAAGTTCTCCGACGTCTCGGAATTCGACTTCGACTATGCTCAGAGCGGGCTCTGGTCTCCTCCGCTGAAGAGAAGCGTGTTCTTGAACTCGCCGGGGCAGATATTCTCGGAGCACGAAATGCTGGAGAAGCTAGGCTCCATGGAGGCTCGTCGCCGTAGACGATCATACAAAGCCTACTTCTGCGTGTGGAACTCAATTGTTTGCAGACATTAATTAGAGCAGACGAGAAGTTGAAGGCCTGCCGGAATTAAAATTAATGCTGGGAAGGAAAGACCGAGATGTTATTTTTCTATTCTTTTTCCCAATTTTGAAGTGTAAATTAATAACACTTAATATATATATTTAAGATATAAGAGAGACTGACTGCTCTGTTCCATTTAGTTTAATATATTAGTTTCTGGCTCCATCCTTTAGCTTTGTCTCTTCTTTTCTGCTTGATTTTCTTTCATTACTTGAATTATTATACATGCAGATTAGTAGGTTTCAAGGCAACCCAGACAGATTCTCAACCGCACTTTTACCATTCACCATATATTCTCATTTTTTCTTTTTTTTATATGATTCAAATTTCGTCTGCCTAATTCTAGAGAAGATCGACCTTCCCTCCTAATTCAGCCTCTAAGTAAATCGAATACGATCACAAGCATATACATTCTATTTTATTTCTATATTACATAGCATATCAGTATAGTCTATTTTTAAAGTATTATTATGACTCTCTATAAAATATATATATAGAGAGGATATTATATATATTATTAATTATATAATATTAATTTTTTAAATACAGTACCCTATTCATATTCATGGATGTCTATTATTGTGATAATTGGGTGGAGGTAATTTTTTTTTAAATTTAATATCGTAACACATTATGTATTTAATTAATTAACTAAATTTAAGTTAAATAATGCTACGTTCTCTTTTTAGTTATTCATCATTTTTTTTTTTTTTACAAATTGACACATACATTATGTATTTGGGGAAATCTTGAAAATTTTTATAAATATTATACTTTTCATGCATTTTTTCAAACTTCAAGTGTTCTACAAATATTATGCCAAATGTGTATTATACCAATTGGGCATGTAAATGAATGTTGTTCATCTAAGAACGAATTCAAACTCATTATAAGAAGTTGGTTGTCATTATTTTTTATCTCCTACTCATTTAATTAAAAATTTACACCCTAAGGTGTTACCTCATCGTCTTCTCTCTTTAATATACAATGTACAGCTTTTCTCATTCACACTTACTCCCCCCCCCCCTTCTCTCTCTATATTATAAGAATTAATGACAATATTACCAACCCTTTTACCAACATATTCTATTGAAGTATGATGGCCAACCACTTTATGTCCCGTGTGAGAAATCCTTATTTAAAGTTGACACTTAAGGACGTCCATTTGGGGCCAATCTCAAGTTTTCATTTTGAACCATCTCTATCTTTTTTTAATTATATTATTTTTGTTTAAAAAAAAAAAGTTCGGCCTTGCTTGGGCGACTTAGGCCACCATGCCTTGTCGGCCCCTTGGATGGGCCACAAATCCAAAACCACGAGCCTGACACGGCCTGTGGTAGCCCGGCTTGCCCGGCCCATTTGATACGCCCAACTAATACCTTGTTTCAAAATTGGAACAGGAGAGGCACCATGCCGGAAATCAGAGCGCTTTGCAATCTCACGGTGATAGGTCGCGGACACAGAACAGGAAAAATGAGTATGAACATGAGTTGAGTGTCGTGACTTAACTGCATCCGCAGCTCTCTGTCTTTTTGCTTGGCTGATATTGCAGGCCATATGGTTTCAAGCTTTGTTTGTACATATAATTGCACCAAAATTCTCAGACTTGAAAGATTTTGAAGAAAGAGATGATGATTTTACTGGTGAAGATTATGATGGTGCAGTGTCGTTACTTCCACTTGCATAGAAGTGTTATGGACATGTAGCATGGAAACACACCGAAAGCTGCCTATTCATCAGCCTAGTAAATTCAGCTTCTGATAGTCCGATTTGGGTTCCGAAGCAGTGAAGCGTATACATACACATCCATCTGCGAGACAATGCTTGTTCGTCCTGCGTCAAAACTGTAGGGGAACTGTTCGACGAAATGCCTCGTTGAGGTTTGGTGTCACCGTGCTTTGGAAAGCACGCAGCATTGAAGTGAAGCCGTCCTTTCCATTGAATTTGTTGCAGGAAAGTTGCAAAGATGGTGGGCCTTGAAGCCCCTCTAGCTGAAATCTCGCCTTGTCCCCGCCGATATTGTTGCCTAATAAGCCATTTCTCCTGCATCCGCACATGGTGATTGAGGAGCAAATAAATAAATAATAATGGGTCTGTCAGCCAGCAGCAGCCCCTAGGAGCACGTTGCCATTTTTTTTTTATGGGTAAATAAAATATGTATCGATCAAAATGTAAAAGTTATATCGGACAAACCCAAGAAATACAATAAGAGAGGGCCAAGAACTATTGGCCCGTAGCACGGCTTTCCAACTGAATTAAAACATGAAGATATAAAAAAATATAACTCCGTATACATGTATTTTAATCCTTCTAATAACAATCGACTTATGCCCTTCAAAAATATTTTAATTCCTTGCTGCCCAAAGTTGATAAATTGTGCATGCAAAAGCAATCCCTTTAGAATCTGAACCACGGGCTTCCTTTTTGAGCCATTTGACCGACTGGGAACAAAAGACAGCCCTTGTAATTCCCAGCCACTTCTTAATATGACACCAAACAGTAGAGCTAAAATGGCATTGGAATAAAATATGTTGCACTGATTCAGCAGAGGAATCGCATAGATCGCATTTCCTGTCGATGTCTAAATAAAGCAGCTTATCCTTAGTTAGAAGCTTTGATTTCACACTCATCCAAAGGATAAAGGCGTGGTTGGGGGTAGACATGGCCACGGTTCATGAACCGCCGGTTCCGGTTCATGAACCGCCCAAGGGCGGTTTGGGACGGTTCGGTTCCGGTTTCGGTTCGTGCCGGTTCGGTCAACGGTTTGGACCGGTTCGGTCAACGGTTTGAGCCGGTTCAGTCAACGGTTCCGGTTCCGGTTCAAACCGAATTTTTTAAATTTTTTTTAAATATTGTTGTATTCAATTTTGGTCCTTGTTCCATTGTTCGGTTCGGTTTGGTTTCGATTTTTAATTGTTAAATGTAATTGTAAATATAGATATTCTCAACCATATTTTTAATAAAAAACACTACTAAAAATTGAAGAAATATAAGTAATAATTTCATTAAAAATAATTAAAACAACTAAACAAGTATGTAATACAAGTAATTAATTAATACAAGTAATATAAGTATGCACCCCTCCGCGGAACCGCCGGTTCCGGTCGCGGTTCCGGTTCCGCGGAACCTCGAACCGGAACCGGACCGAATTTCGCCGGTTCGGTCCGGTTCCGGTTCGGCCGGTTCCGGGTCCAGGTCCGGTTCCGGTTCGAACCGCCGGTTCGGTTCAATTTTGGCCATGTCTAGTTGGGGGTAATACAAGAATTCCAAACATCTGGGGCCAAGATCTTTTTAGAGCTTTTAGGCCAGAAGAAATTATATGCTTTGGACATATTGATGCTGCCCCCTTGGACCCAACTTGAAAGTCTCTGAATAGCTTCTGAAATATTACCCTCAGAATGGCACAATGAATCTCTAATGGCTAGATTCTCTTAAGAAGGGGAGAGTCATCCTTCTTAGGCAACCATTCCCAGAATGAGCTTCCTTTAAGATATTCATGACTGATCCAACAGGCCCATAAGGAATCCTTCTTATGTTGCATAATCCATATGACTTTGGCCAAAAGAGCTGAGTTCCAACAACTGATTTCCTTAAAACTCAAGCCCCATTGGGATCTAGGGAGACAGACGTCCTTTTAGGCTATCGAAGAATGCTTAGAATTCCAGAGGAAGGCCCTGCAAAGCCGAATAATACGGTCAGAAACTATCGCTGGGATAGGCAGAATAGAAAGCCAAAAACATTCAATCCCTTGAAGGACAACCCGAATTAATTCAACTCTTCCAGCATACGAGAGCGAAGAGTTCGTCCAACCATTAATATAAGCCGCAACTTTATCAATGAACGGAGCATAGTGATTTAACACTAAGCTTGACAGCGGCCAAAGGAACACCCAAATGCCGAAGAGGAACGAACCCTTATGAAAGTTCACAAGGCCATGAATATCCTGGCCTAAGATATTCATCGTATAAACTACATGGAGTTAACAGCGAGCCCAGATTTGGCACTAAAGTCAGCTAAGCATTCCATAATGATATTAATCGACATAGGATCTCCCCGAGCCATAAGAATGAGGTCATCACTAAAAGCAAGGTGCGTAATCTTAAGCTTACCACATTACGGATGATAATTAAAGGCTGAGTTTTCAGTGGCTAGCTTTAAAAATCTAGAGAAATAATCAAGGCATAAGACAGAGAGAAATGGAGATAACGGATCACCTTGGCTAAGGCCTTTTTAACCTTTAAAGAAACCACATAGACTTGCCATTCAAGACCAGCGAGGTCACCAGGAGAAGGTTGCGATTTAATTTGCGGTGTGTGCAGTGGATGATTATCAAATTTTAAGGGCTTATTGGCTGTTTTGTTTGGCATATTGAAGCCCATTATCATAGGATTAAGTTTTTATTATGGCTCAGTTGTACCGACTAAAGGGTCATTTGGATTTAGACTGCGAGGCCATCAAGGAGGGGTAAAATTAATAAACACTCATTTAACTTTAAATTTGTAATTCTTTACTTACTGAACTTTAAATTGTAACTAGTTACTTATTAAATTTTACTCAATGTCAACCATCTATCACTCGTTATAACTCTGTCAACTATTATAAATGGAAAATGCTAACAGAATTTGACGTGACTAATAAAATTTGACGAAGAAAAAAATAATTTAACATAGAGTCACTTAACTTTAAAAATGTAACTACTTACTCACTGAATTTTGCTCAACGTCAATCATTCATCACCCCGTTACATCACCATTTGATCTTTAAACATCCGTTACATTATCGTCTGATCTTAAAACATATTAAAAGATTTTTGTATGCATTTGAGATCACTTACTTCTCAAATCAAAAGTCAAAAACTAAACTAATGATTCAAATTAAAAAAGCTATTGATGTAAATCAAAAGTAAAAAAAAAAAAATTTGCTTAGATTTTTTTTCCTCCATCACGAACAATGAAATTCACAAAATAATTTTTATATCATATTTTTAGTCTCAAAATAATTTTATTTATTAATAAAACACGATACATTTTTTATTGACTAATAATAATGTTTTCGAATTCAAAATAAGATACAATAAATGTACATTTACCCTATTAAGTTTAAAGATTGTTGATTTTTGGCATAGAAGAAATACGATTTTTATAATCAGTTTTTGGCTCTTGGTCTCGTTATTAAATATATTTTTCATGAATTTTGTTGTTCGTAATGGAGATAAAAAAATCTAAGCAAACTTTTTTCTTTTTACTTTTAGTTTGCATCAGTAGGTTTTTTTAATTTGAATCATTAGTTTAGTTTTTGAATTTTGGTTTAAGAACACTACAACAAAAATGATTTGTTGAGGCATCTTTTTTAGTGCATTTTTTAGAAAGTGTCCTCTAAAATATCATTTTAAGGCACAATTTAATAAAGTGTCCCAATATAACAATTCTAATGAGGCACAACAATGAAATACCCTAATAAACAAATATAAGTGTCTTAATAGATAAATCTAATAGGGCAAAATTTTTGAAATGCCCCATTAAAATAATTCTAACAAGACACTTTGATAAAGTGTCCTAATAGACAAATCTTAAGTGCTCCAATAGAATAATTCTAATGAAACTTAGATATACTATAAAATAAATATAGGCACATATATTAATAAGATGATGTGCAGATTAGGTGGTCACGTGTGTGTAAGAAGAATGAAAGGTTCAGGGTTTGAACCGAGGGAGAAGTAAGTTAGAATTAAAAGAAGGTCTTGTAGGGGATATGAAAAATAAATTTATAATAATTTTTGAGGCATTTTTAAATGTCGCAATAAATTTAAATTTATAATTGTTTTTAAGGCATTTATAAGTGCCTCAATACGTTTTTGGGGCACAGTTACATGGGGCATTATTATTAATACCCTAATAGTTAAAATGCTCCAATAAACTATCTATTAAGGCATTTTTAAATACCTCTTAATCCAAAATTTGTTGTAGTGGAAGTAAGTGATCTCAAATACATATAAACTGGGAAGAATTCATAACTAGCCTGGAACAAATGTACAAAATCGTTTTTAGCCACTTTTCTGAAAAAAAATCGTTTTCAACCAGTCAAACAAACTAATTACACTCTATAGCTACTCAAACAAACTAATTACACTCTATAACTACTTTTTTTTTTCATTTTTTTTCAAAACTGTACTTAACTGAAAATGTGACAGGATCAAAACTGGATGGATTAGAACTTATAAAAAAATAACAGACTTACAAAAATAATTAACAGGATTAAAACTGAGTCAAAACTGGAAAGTGGTTGTTTTCAGCAATTAGTTTGTTTGAATAGCTGAAAATGATTTTTTTCAGAAAAGTGGCTAAAAACAATTTTTTTTTTTTGAGACATGGTTAGTTTTTGCAATTTCCACATCTTCTTTTAATATGTTTCAAGATCAGACAGTGATGTAACAGTTGTTTTAAGATCAAATGGTGATGCAACGGGGTGATGGATGGTTGACGTTGAGCAAAGTTCAATGAGTAAGTAGTTACATTTTTAAAGTTCAATGACTTTGTTAAATTATTTTTTGTCACGTCAAATTCCGTTAGGTACAACAGATTTTGTTAGTATTTTCCGTTTGCAATAGTTGGCGGAATTATAACGAGTAATAGATGGTTGACATTGAATAAATTTCAATAAGTAACTAGTTATAATTTAAAATTTAGTGAATAAATAATTATAATTTTAAAGTTAAATGAGTGTTTATTAATTTTACGAGTTACAACTACGAGTAGGATGTAAACATTCATATTTATTATAATGGAGCTATTATTTGATTGGACTTTTTAAGTTCCATGGTTTTTACTGTTCCCTCTTACTAAAGCTTTTCACGATAAAAATATATTGTGTCAAGAGTGTGTGTGATTGTGCTTATATTCATTACTATGTTTTTCTCCGCTCATCTGTCTTGCATCTACACAAATTTTAGTACTTCGAAGATTTGAGTTTGATTTCATATTTATTTACTCTTACCAAATTGGACGCTATTTGAAGGTTTAAATATTGGAAAAGACAAAGTAGAAGACTTGTCATTCATATGATACCATCTTGATATCAAATTGATTTCAAGTTCCATTTTAAATGCAATGTTATTATAATAATAAATAATCTATGAAGAATGCTGATTGAATCGAATTTACGGAGCGCATATGCGAGATGACCCAACCCAGGTTCATGGATTTGACTCATGCGGCATCAATTCACAAAGGATAATGTGTTTATATTAAAATTCAATTAAATTTAAATTATAATTATAATTTTGATTCAATTCAAATTATCATACATATTGATGACTGGATTAATTTCAATTCGAAATTTAAACCGACTTTCAATCTAATTATAACAATAGTTAATCCATTGACTAAGACTTTGATGTAGACTCAAATGGATCGCCATTTTCAGAAGATAAGTATTAAATATCATGTGACGATTCAATAATTGCTTGTAAATTAATATTAGTATAAATGAGAGTTTGTTAGTGATAATGCCTTAAATGCTAAATTTACACTACATAAGTTCTATCTGAGTGGCACTTATAATGTATTCTTGACAATTAATAAAATTTCATATTTTCATTCATACTTTCCGCATTTCCTGTATGAATGAGTCCATAAATTTCTTGGTAGAGATTATATTCTTAAAAGTTAAGAAAAAAATGATGGTGATTTTTAGTTTAAGATTTCTTAAAAGAATTCTCGATTCTCAAATTTATTAGAAGGAGAATATGATTTATTGATTATAAACCGACATATAGGTTACTATCATTATTTAGCATGAGATACTAATGAAATGGACCAGTAAGTCATATGTCACATTACATGAGATGCATATAATAGGCACGTGGGTAGGTATTGGATGAACATCCACTAAATATGATGCCTATGATAGATCACATGGCTTTAAGGATTAATAATTTGTTATTGGTTCTCGTTTTTGTATTTGATATTTTGACTAGAAACGACAACAGAGTTGTCTTATGCACTGGTGTTAGGGATTTGTCAATGAATGGAACTATCTGGTGCGAGAGGTATGGATGCTCTCTGTATGGTTTCTGTGTAGTGGTGTATAGAGACAGATATTTATTAATGGTGTTCATTTACATCAATTGGATGGGTGTGAACGTCTTATGTGATCTAAGTTGGTTATGATTGGAAATCCCTAACTAGAGTGAGCGTGAGTGGAAAGAGTTTCTAATGTCGAAAGAGTTTCGAAATACTACTTCGATCACATTGTACTAGATCTGACATAGTTACCAAGTCCCATGAGTTTAATCAATCCATGACTCTCACTCAGTCAGGATGTTAGTCAGTTGAGGGACTATACTGCACAGTAATCGAATAGCCTTAATAGATTCATTTGAAGTTCAGATTTCATTACCATTAGAATCGTCAAGAGTCCGAACTAGAGGATACTCAGGATCTTTCAAGGTACTGTGGGGGTTAGAGATCTTTTTAGTTGGTCAAAATATTCGGCTGGTATCAAGGAGTTGACGTGTCCTGATTGCTACATGGTTATGAATCTAGAAAGTCACACGCATACTGAGTAATGTATTAGATTAATGAACCATTGTTGTTAGTGTGTTCCTTGTCACTAAGAGTTAGTGATGTCGGTTACAATTAAGAGTGAGCTATATGGATCTATGGTATGGGAAACCACTAAGAATTAGCGGGGCACGCCGTTAAAAGTTAAGGGGAGCCTTAGTTCCATTAAGAGTTAATAAGAAAGCTATTAAGAGTTAATAGTGGGGTCTAAGTGCAATATGACAAAGTAGCATTGTAGAGCTGGCAACAGTCTGTCAACTGGTGCATGAAGTGGTCGACCGGTCTTATCATACAATCGATCGTTTTGGCCTTTTCTACTCTCGTCTCTTTGTCGCACTAGAGCATTAAATGCTCTGATGTAGATTATTATCAAAAGGAAATGAGACGGTATGGAGGGCACGTGAAACCTATGGGACAAGCAGCTGATTGCTTCTGGTTTTTCAACTTCTTCATCTTGCTTCCTTGTTTCTTCTCCCTTCTCCATTTTTGCAAAGAGCTTGCAACTTCTTCTTGCTCCACGCTACTTGCTTGATTTGCATAATCTGTTTCTTCTTCTCCCATTTAGACCAAGCTATTGGATAGCCATGTTGCAACTGAAAGGAACCCTAGAACAGTTTTGGCTCACCTTCATCGAAAGGGTCCTAGCACAGCTTCGGTGAAGGGTTCCTAAGCGTCTCAATCATGGACCGACTAGATCCTTCACACTTGAGGAGGCGAGTTTGTAATACCCGAGAAATTCTAAAGGACACAAGGGTAATTTATCTTGGGGTAAAAATAGAATTTAAGAATAAATTGAGGGTATAAGGGTAATTTATCACCATATGAATGACCGAATTGATTGCCGGGAGTTCCCTGGAGTCGAGATGCTAAAGGAAAATAACGTGGCATTAACAAACATCCCAAGATAGGATTTATGGTGTAGAAAGAAATCGGATCGGAAATAATTTTCGGTACAGTTAAAATACAGCTGCCAATTAGGCTGCAATACCGAATTGTTATAGACGACTTCCGGGAAGTCAACGGAAGTTTGAGGGGGCTTCAGTTTTTCATAAGGAACAACCCTACAGTAGTTTCAAGAAGAAACGAGAGGGTCTGAGACCAAAACGAAGATTTAGGCCTAAGTGCAGTTTTTGGAAATTGCTAGAGGGAGGCCGAAATGATATTTTTTCGAAATTATCAAGGGTCAAATGAATGTTTTAGGACTTAAGAGACTCAATGGAAATATTAGAAAGTTCAGGGGTTAAGTGAAATGGGTTAAAGTGATAATAGCCAAAACTTGGAGGGGCTAAAGTGCAAAAACGCAAAAATAGCAGCATGGGCAAATTTGACCGACACAGGGCCGATCAGCCATGGCCAATTTCATCCACAGGGATGGCACGAGGGAAGGCCAGGGACCAACTTTTGTAAAAGCAAGGGGAGACAATAGTCATCATAGTGGCCTGAAAAAGCAAAAAAAATCAACCAAAGAATTCGACCGAATGGTCGATACCTGCAAATCGAGATTATGGTCGGATAAGGAAGCCTCAAGGTCAATCTAGGGGAGGTTTAGCCTCCTAAGGTGATGGGAAAGGCAACCAAAACCATTTTGAAGCTCGATGATCGCCTATAAATAGAGCTCGAAGTGACCAAAAGTTTTAAGAAAATGGAGCTTCAAATCGAGGTCGAAATCGAACGAATTGAGCCTCCAAAATAAAGGGTTTTTGTTTCCCATGGTCTAAAGATCATTTCTGGAGAAAATAAGGCATTTTGGTTGAGGTTTGAAGGGGATTTGAGAGGTTGCCGGAAAAGATGGCGGACGCCTCGGCCAAACCTTTGGTCGATCAGTTGAGGCACTTCCGGTTGTTCTTTCGAAGCCTAAGAGGGTCCGTTAGGATTGATTAAGCAAGAGGAAGGAATCGGTGCAAAAATCCCAGAACGTCGTCGTCGCTGTCGTTAGAGAATACCCCTGGCGAGTAGCCAACACGCGCGGCCACTCGCCCTAGCATGTTGGGGTGCGTGTAGGCGCGTGGAGCTCAAGAAAATTCTAAAAACAATTCTGAAAAATTGAGAAAATTATTTTATGGAGGTTTGTGCAAAAAGATTAGGATTTGAGATTCTCGATGTCTCGATTTCTACACCAAAGAGCCTCATTTTGGGTGAAAACGTAACATCCGAGTAAGTTCAGTATTTTTCCTTTGAAGTTTATAGTCTATAATGAATTTTTGTGAAATTAGATTTGAGAAAATAGTCTCAATGTATTTATTGAAATTTTTGGAAAGAAAAAATGAAAGAAAATGATGGAAAAATGAAATAAATGGAATATTGAGAATATTTAGTGATTAAATATTATTTTACGATTGATGTGATCGAGAAGATGTGATTGGTGCAACTTTTGAGAGTTGGCACGAGAATCAAGGTGGTGCACGCATATCGAGGCGATGCACGTTTTTCTAGAAAACGCAAGTTTATCTCAAAAAGTGAGTTTTCCTATTCTAAGTATGATTTGGTGAGTGGAATTCTCACAAGAACTTATATTTATGATATGATTGTTATATATGCATGTTATTTATGAATGCAATATTCATTTGTCATATTGCATAGAAAGTCGTGATATTTGCATTGCACACTATTATTATCATATTGATATTTGTGCATGAGAATGGGATGTCGCCTCCAAAGTGTAGCCGTAATTCCCCTAGGGCATTAAGAGAATAACGTTAGGCTTATCATGCAGAGGTTCGGGATTTGCCTAGGATTCCTAGCCGAGCTGGTGGGCGTGGGAAGTTACATTAAAGGGCGTAAATGTTATTCATGTTATTGCATCATGCATTCGTATATATATGTTTTGAACCCTCACTAAAAGGTTCATCTTCTAATGGGTTATGCCCTTAGAACATTCCACATTCCAGTTGAGACTTGCAGTTAGGGCAAGGAGCAGGTTGAGATATGACGGTACGTGATGGCGTGGCCGATAGATTCAGCGAGCTAATGCTTTATTGATGATTATCCTTGTTAGAATATTATATATTCTTCATGTATTAAGGCCGTTAAAGATATGACGTAATATATGATACAAATTCTTTATGATATAAAATAAGTTGCATTCAGGTATGTACTATATCAGGTTTCGATTATTGCTTCCGCATTTTTAAATGATTTGCTGGGGATTTTGTTTGGAATTCGGTACTTAAGATTAAGTTATGTACCGAGAAAGAAAGAAAAAATAATTTATGCATATTGTGAGCCCCATCATAGTGACACACTCGGTAAGAGAAAAGCAAGGTGTTACAGAGCTGGTCACTCGAGTTATAGGTTCGTGAGAGCAGATTCGACTTCAAGTGGGAAGAGGTTCATTAGACAATTGGCAGTGGAAACTTCTGTGGAGGTATACCGTTTCTCCCCCGATGATTAGTTTTCAGTTTTGGATGCATATGAATGATTAATACAATATCTTGCAAGGGTCATTTTTGCTTCTATTGCGTATAATATTTAGTTTTAAAAAATGTTTTAAAACCTAAAAACATTTGTATTGATCCACCAAGAGTTAATTTTTAACCTCGGGCTCCATTGCCTTTCACAAACAACATCAATTCCTACACTCTAATCTCACTTACACATGGTGGAGCAAAGTATGATGGTTGAGCATGTTGTGATGTACTTTTCTTGTTAGTTATATATCATATTATGGGACATGTATGATATGTCTATTGAGGCTCTTGTGACTAGGGATACAAGAGGAAGGGCCATTATTCAAGAGAAAATTGAATTGAGGGCTTCAAGGTGAGGAAATACCAGACTAAAGGGCTACAACCTTGGGTTAATGCTGAAGCATAGACACGCAGTCATTCATATTTTGCGTGTCATTTGTGAGGCTTACTGGATGTCAAGTTCATCCTATACATTACACATTTTCTATGTGTAAAAGGAGGCAAAAAGGCCAAAGTTTGAGGAGTAAAGATTCTCTTGCATGTGCCAAGGTTTTCAAGATTTTTAGGGTCAATTTGATATTTCTAATGATGTTGAATGTATTAAACTGAATCCCAAATGTTGTTTTAAAATCTCACGATGAGTTTGATGAGAAGAGTAAACTATATTTGAAATTTGGACAAATTTTGTTGGTATTTTATCTATATAGTATACTAATTTAGCATTCAAAAATGTTATTTGAATATTTAATTGAACACTTTAAGTGACACTTATATGTTACATCAATACAAATATATAACACATCAATATATAAATAGTAGGGGTGTTCGCAGTGCAGTTTGGCCGGTCTGAATTATTTTCAGCACGCTAAACCACTAATGCGATTTTTCAACCAAACTAGACCGCGGTCTGGTTTGGGTTCAACCAAACCGCACCAAACCAGATCACATTTGCGGTCTGGTTTGGTGCGGTTTACCGCGGTTTGAAATGTTATTTTAAATTACTAAAAAAGATATTTGAAAATGGTAAATAAAGACACAATTATTGATAAATAAAGACAATTAAATGTAAATAAATAGAAACAAAAAATATTTTTTTAGAAAGTGCAAAGATGGAAGTTTCTCTTTTCTTGTACCTGTCCATAAATTCATGTTCGTGACATTTGTCTTCTTCGTGAAAGTTGATGGCTCTGTAAATGCCAAAATCATGGTCACTGAATCCCAGTGCCGGCCCTGGGTATAGGCTGCCTAGGTAGCCGCCTAGGGCCCTCTTCCTCAAATCCAACAGTTAGGAGCCTTTCAGGTAAACTCAAATTTAATTAATATAAAAAATTAATAATAAAAAAATATTTTAAAGTGTAAAAGTTGTAATGTTAAATTTAATTAATATAAAAAATTAATAATAAAACATTATGTTGGCGTGAGAAAATGGCAATTAATACATTAGAGGCAATTAATGCATTGCAGAGTTGCAGTGAAGTGAACTGCGCATAGGGCAGTGTGCTCCAAAGTCCAAATGCACAAGAAAATGATTTAAAATTGATAAGAGATTTAAAATTGATTTGACAGTTGGCGTCTCAAAGTGAATTGCTTGTCTATGTAGATATATATATATAATATTTTATAATTAAAATAAAAACAAGCATTAATGCAACAAAAGTTTACTTTCCTCCGTCCAATGCTTTGCCTCTCGTCTTCTGTGTGCACTTCTCTTATCTTCTTTCTTATTCTGTGATTTTAAGTTTTATTATCTCTCTGCCGGCGTGGTCTCTCTCAAGTCTCAGGCTCTCAGCTCTCTTCTCTGGTCTCTCTCAAGTTTCAGTCATCTTCTTCAGTTCTTCTATTTTGTTAGTAGCACCACACAGCAACTACGAGTACCAAGCACCTGCGCCACATTTACTTTACAGAAAAGGGAGTGAAAATAATCTGATTATATATATATATATTGATGCACATAATATTTACATATTATTTCTTGAATTATTTCTCTTGTGTTTTTTTATTAATTTGTTTTGCAGATTTCAATTCGAATATCAAATCTAATCAGGTTCTATTGTTTCTCGTTCAATTACATTTGAATTTGATATTATATTGATTTTCACATTTAAATTGCTCAATTGCATTTGAATTTGATATTATATTAATTTTCGTATTTAAATTGATTTATTATGTCTACTAAAAAATATTTGTCTAGAAATGAAAAAAGGAAAAAACAAAAAAAAACTCAGGAATTAATTCTGTCTCAAGCAGGAGTGTTGGATACATTTGTTACTAGGAACATTAGTAATACAATAGTAAATAAAGAGTGTGATAATTTGATAGATAAAGAGGTTCAAAACGACATGCAAGAACAACATGAATTAGGAGATGCTGAAAATAGAAATAAGCAAGAATATAAAGATTTAGATATAGAATGCTCAACTTACCCTTTGGACATAACTGATCCAAAAAATTGAAAAAATATTTATCAAAATCTTATAGACTTGTTGGTAGAAAAAGGTCCTATAAGAGGTCAAGTGGTTGATTTTCCTAAAAATTCAGAAAATAGACATTTTTCTTTTACATATTACACTCGTCATTTATCAAATGGTGAGAAGAGTGATAGAAAATGGTTGATATACTCCATTTCATTAGATAAAGTATTTTGCTTTTGTTGTAAATTATTTAAACAAGAACAAAATAATATTCAATTAGCTAATGAAGGGACAAGTGATTGAAAAAATCTTAGTTCTAAACTGAAAAGTCATGAAACAAGTATTGGGCATATGGATAACATGAGAAAATGGATTGAATTAGAAAAACGATTACAAAAGAATTTAACAATTGATAAACCTTTGCAAGATCAAATCAACAAAGATATAAAACATTGGAAAGAAGTTTTTGCTAGAATAATTTCAATTGTTAGCTTTCTTAGTAAAAATAATTTGGCATTTCGTGGAAATAATGAAAAATTATATGAAGAAGATAATGGAAATTTTCTAGGTTTGATTGAAATGATCGCTGAATTTGATCCAATAATGAAAGAACATGTTCGACGTATTCAAGAAAAGCAAATTCATTATCATTATCTAAGTCACAAAATTCAAAATGAATTCATACTCATGTTGGCAGGTGAGATCAAAAGTGCAATAATTAAAATAATTAAAGAAGCAAAATATTTTTCAGTAATACTTGACTGTACACCCGATATAAGTCATGAAGAACAGATGTCTCTAATCATACAATGTGTAAATGTCTCAACAAGTCCAGTTAAGATAGAAGAGTTTTTTTTAGGATTCCTTAAGGTAGACGATACTTCAGGGCAAGGACTGTTTGAGGAATTAATAAATACTCTACAAACACTTGAAGTTGATATTGGTGATTTAAGAGGTCAAGGTTATGATAATGGTTCTAATATGAAAGGAAAGCATAAAGGTGTGCAGAAAAGAGTATTGGAAGTAAATCCAAGGGCTTTTTACACTCCGTGTAGTTGTCATAGTCTTAATCTTGCAGTATGTGATATGACAAATTCATGCATAAAGGTTAAATCTTTTTTTGGAATTGTGCAATGCTTATATATATTGTTTTCATCTTCTACAAAACGATGGAAAGTTTTGTAAGATAATGTGGAAGGCCTAACACTTAAGCAACTATCACAAACTCGTTGGGAAAGCCGAGTTGAAAGTATTAAAGCAATAAGATTCCAAGCTCCACAAATAAAAAATGCTTTAACTCATTTGATGGAAACATGTGATGACCCTAAGGCATTTCGAGATGCTAAAAGTCTATTAGAAGACATTATGGATTTTGAGTTCTTGTTTGGTATGATTATTTGGTATAATATATTGTCTGTTATTAATAGAGTAAGCAAAATGTTACAAAGTAACGACATGGTCATTGATGTTGTTATAAGTCACTTGAAAGCACTTATTTCTTTTTTTGAAACATATAGAGAAACTGGATTTGAATCTGATATGATTATTGCTAAAGAAATTGCTATTCAAATGGAAATTGAACCTATTTTTCGAGAAAAACGTATTATTCGTAGAAAGAAACAATTTGATGAAAATGTCAATGATGAAATAACACATTCAGTTGAAGAATCTTTTAGAGTTGATTATTTCTTATATGTAGTTGATCAAACTCTTTTTTCGCTTAAGTGTAGGTTTGAATAACTTCAAGAATATGAAAATATTTTTGGATTTCTATTTGATTTGAAAAAATTATATTTTACAAATGATGATTGTTTAAAGAGATCGTGTGATAAG
Organism: Diospyros kaki; assembly: GCA_036245055.1. Classification (NCBI taxonomy): domain Eukaryota; kingdom Viridiplantae; phylum Streptophyta; class Magnoliopsida; order Ericales; family Ebenaceae; genus Diospyros; species Diospyros kaki. The sequence goes on from BSEG01000003.1 coordinate 32,074,535, forward strand.
TTAGAAGAATTTTTAAAATACAAGACGGATTCAGATATTGATGGACAAGAGTTATTCTGTAATACCCGAGAAATTTGGGTTAATTAAAAATAAGTAATTTATTAGAGAAATGGGGTTTCAGAGAAAATTGGTATCTGAATAGTTCGAAAAATTGACTAAATGGACTGCCGGGAGTACCCTGGAGTCGAAATGACAAAGAAAAATGATGTAGCATTAACGAGCACCCCAAGATATGATTTATAGCATCGAAATAAATTGGATCGGGAACAATTTTCGGTACAGCTAAAATGGAACAACCCTTCAGTGGTTTCAGGAAGAAACGAAGAGGTTTAGGGCCAAAATGGAGATTCGGGCCTAAATGCAGTTTTTTGAAATTACTCAAGAGAGGCCGAAACGATATTTTTTCAGAATCCTCAGGGGTCAAATTGATGTTTTAGGACTTTAGGGTCTTGAAAGAAATTATTAAAAGTCAAGGAGCTTGGTGAAATGGGCCAAAGTGAGAAAACCAAAGTTTGAGGGGCCAAAGTGCAATTTTAAGAAAATCTCCAAGCAACCATGGCCGACCAACCCATCAAATCACCGAAATTGGCCACAGGGATGGCACGAGGGTTGCTCAAGGAGCATTTTTTGTAAAGGGCTTGACCGACAACAAGCAATGGAATGGTCAGAAATTGAAGAAAAAGTGGCCGAAAGTTGTTAAACTTAGATCACGAAAATGGAGCTCTTTCGGTGGATTTTGGACTTGTTAAGGGCAATAGGGGACATCAGAGGCCTTGATTGAAGCAAGATCCGTCATTTATGGGGTCGAAATCGCCTATAAATAGAGGATATGGTGGCTAAGAGTTTTGCAAGATTTGAGCTTCAAATCGACCTTACTTTTGAATAAATTGAGGCACCAAACCATAGGGCTTTTGTTGCCCATGAGCTGAGGATCATTTCTGGAAAGTTTGAAGAATTTTGGAGTTCATTTGAGGGGTGATCGGAGCTTCGCCGGAAAAATTGGATTTCGTCGGAACCGAACTGAATTTTACTCGGAGGGAGGTCTTCCAAGTGTTCTTTCAAGCTCAAATTTAGACAGAATGATCAACTCAAGGTAAGCTATCTTCTGGTATAGTCAGTTTAATTTTCCGGTGTGCCGGCGCCGGAGAAGATGACCGGAGATAATTTTTAATATTATTTAAATGATGAAATAAAGAAAAATAGAGTAAAAATAGAAATAAAAGAGAGAAAATTCTGGAAAAATATCCAGAAATACAAGAAAAAGTAATAGTTCAGTTTTATAAAATTTTATTTGAGAAATGTTATGATGAAATAATTATTTTGAATTTTCGAAAGGAAAATTAATTAGAGAAAAATAGGAAGAGATTTTGGAAAATTCTCAGAAAATTCATAGAGATTAGAAATGTTATTTTAGGAATTTTAATGAAGAAAAATTAAATAAATTACCTGATTAGGTATTTATTTTGAATTTTGGAAGAAATTATGATTATGAAAAATAGAGAAAAAATAGAGAAAATAAGGAAAAAGTATGAGAAAATTAGATTATTGATTTTACTTGGAAATGATTGGCCAGGAAGTGATTTGGCCATGGATCTTGATGATTTATGTTATTTTCAAGGTTGGCACGCAAAACGAGGTTATACACATTTTTCGAGAAAATTTGAGTTTACGTCTAAAGGTAAGTGGTTCTATCCCGAGAACCTATATATGAAACGTTTGCTTCATTATGCATGATATTTATTGAAGTTATGATCATTTCATATTGCATGGAAAGAAGTTATTCTTGCATAGTACGATATTATTGGCATATTGATACTCATGCATGGGATGGGGATGTCGCCCTAAGAGTGTAGCCGTAATTCCCAAGGGCAATGATGGAACAACGTTAGGATTATCCTGCAGAGGTTCAGGATTCTGCCTAGGGTTCCGTGCCAGGCTGGTAGGCTAGGGAAGTTACACTAGGGCACATGATTGTTTATGTTATTGCATCATGTATTCATATATCATGTTTTTAAACCCTTACTAGAAGATTCATCTTCTAATGGGTTATGCCCTGGAACATTCAACGTTCCAGTTTAGACTTGCAGCTTAAGCAAGGATCAGGTTGAGATGAGACGGCACGTGATGGCGTAGCTGATGGATTCAGTAAGCTGACTCGGATATGTTTTGGCTGATGCTTTATTGATGATTAGTCTAGTTAGAACATTATGGAATCTCCATGTATTTATGTATTTCAATATTGAGGATATGATGTTAATGTATGGTACGAATTCTTATACGATTATAAAGTGAAATTGATTATGTACCATATCAGGTTTCGATTTTAAACTTCCGCATTTATGATGATTACCTGTCTTACCTTATTGATTCTTATTTAGTGAGTTGAGAAGGTAAAACGGGATTGTCGGGAGATGGTTTATAAAAAAAAAAAAAAAATTATTCCCCAAATTCCTAAGTTATTTAACGCTCAGAAAAGCGGGGCGTTACATATTCTCTGAGTTGAAAGTTGTGAGATATTTGTCAAAAGAGATCAAGAAGGCAATTGAAGTGTTAGACTACATGAAGACAATGGATTGTTGTTTTCCAAATGTGTGGATCGCGTATAGAATACTTCTAACCATACCAGTTACAGTTGCTTCTGCAGAACGAAGTTTCTCAAAGTTGAAATTGATAAAATCTTACCTTCGGTCAACAATGTCACAAGAAAGGTTGAATGGATTGGCGATTGTGTCTATTGAAAAAACATATGTTGGAACAAATTGATTATAATAGTTTAATTGTTGATTTTTCATCTAAAAATGCTAGAAGAGTAAATTTAAAGTGAAATATTATGAATTTTAAACTATTATTGTGATAATTTTGAATGTTTTTATATAATAAAAAATTTTATTCATATTTGTTATATATAATTTTATTTTTAAATGCTGAGAATTTCATATAAAATTTCGTGTAGGCCCCTAAAATCAAATTTCGCTTAGGCCCTTAATATGTCAGGGCCGGCCCTACTGAATCCTCTGGATTCATTTGTATTTTCTTTGCAAATACACCTTTACTTCACCAAGTTGTACGCATATTTCCCTTTATCTCAACTTCATTTTTGTCTTCTGCAATACCTTGTGTGCGTATATTATTGTGACATTGGAATTCTCAATTTTATTAGTCTGAAACAATTTCCTACATTCTGGCGGCTTCTGTTTTAAGTTTTCTTGCATCCTGTGCTCTCGTTATATTTTATTTTTGCTGCTTCTGGAACAAAAAACAACAAAAAAAATTGATAACTTGGTTTTTTCATACAATTTTTTGATGTTTCCTAAAATCTGGATGCCTAAAGACTCTTCAGATCAGAGCACTTTCTAAAATTCGTTTATCACATGCAGATGCGTTTACCCAAAAAAGATAAACTTTCATCTTTGCACACAAGATCGAACAGTGTAAAAAATAAATAGGATGGGCTGTCAATTATTAGATTTTTATAATAATATTTTTTTTATTATTTTTTTGAACGATTCGATTTAAAATCGAATCGCAAACTGTCCAAACCGCAAACCGTGCGGTTTGGACAGAATCCAAACCGTTTTCGACCACTAAAAAAGAAAATCGATCGGATTGGTTTGGTTCGGTTCGGTTTGACCGGTTTTCGCGGTGTACCAATTTTTTTGAACACCCCTAATAAATAGTATTACAAAAAATATTACAAGTGAGTGTACAAATAATATTTTAACTTACCATTTTGGAAAGGACTCTCGATGAGGAATGCTAACAGGCGCCTCGGGGTCGTTAGGCGAAGATCAAGTGCTAAGGAGTCGCTTGATGCAATGAATATGCACTTAATTAAGGATAAACAAGCACATAGTTGACGACTTATGAACGGATTTGCTAAAACAGATTGATTTTTGTAATCCAATTGTCCAAGGAGAATGCTGTATATATAGAAACAGAGAGTTTTAATCAGGCTTCAGGGACCTTAATTAGCTTGGCCTGGTACACATTACATGACCAGACCAGACTAGACCGTGAAGGAAACCCCCAAGATTCCGTTGGATCATTTTCATTGCGCTATAATTCGGCCAAAGTGGAGGCAAGGTTTGCAGTAAAGGAAAATTTTAACTTTTGAAAGAAAAAGGATGTTAAAGCATGGGTGTTTGGGTGCTACACCCTGCCCCTTTCTCACCTAATTGTAATTGGGCTGCCCAAGTTTCTTTAAATTTTCCAGCTTTTATAATTATAGGGCAATTACGGCCCCCCATTGCCCCCCACACATTCACATTTCTTCCATTGAGTTTTGATAATCTCAATTATGTTATTTTTAATGATATTTATATATTAATTAAATATATAATGCATAAATATTATTAAAAATATCATAACTAAATCTCAAAATAACTCTCTCTCTACTCTAGCTAGCTATATATTAAAGCGAAATTGATATGTTGTTTATACTGAACAATAATTATGTTGTTTGACACGAAGGTGATTAGGACACCAGATTGTACCCTCTAATAAAATTGATCTTTTAAATTTTAAAATTATTAATAATTCTAAAATTTAACTCATTTTTATTTTATTTTATTTCTGTATATATATTGAATGGTTAAGATTTTGTTTTGTTACATTAATTAACAATTTCTGATTTAACAAATTCTTAATTTCCTTTATTTTTGTATTTAGCCAAATCTAATACAGTTGGTCTAAATTCTGCCACGATCATTAACAACTTCAAATTTAACTAATCCTTAGTTTATTGTATTTTGTAACTTTGCTTCTCTTAATTTGCAAGAATTCTAAGGATTTTTACTTTTCCCATTTGGAAGATGTTGTGGGAGTGCCTTAAGAAAACTCAAAATTAGAGAAGTATTTTGTATAAATCCAAATGGCATTGGAGTCTTTTGAATAAAAGTCTCCTAGAGCCCCTATAAAGTCTCTCAGGTGGTCAACCTCAACATGAAAAAACTCAAAAACTCACCCATAGTCGTCAAGCCCAACTCACCCGGTAGCTCCAAATAGTCTTTAAATCCATCTAGATGATACCTATTGAGACATTTTACTTTAAAAATACTTTTAAGTCCTTTGGCCTTACTTGATGCATCTTTCCCAAAAAAGCTAGAAATTCTCGTCTATAGACCCCACCAAACGTCTATAAATATCCAGATACTCCAAGGCAAATGGATCTTTTGGCCGATCTTTTTTCTAACTCTTCCTCGAACTCGTTGAAACCTACTGAGACCTCACACACTCTAAGACTATAGTCCCAAAGACTTAAGACACTGAACCTCACATTACTCATCGGGAGTCCATTCCTCTGAAAACCCATAATTAAACATATTACTAACGTATTTGCATTCCTATTTTTCAGACATCAAAGTCTAACTTAAGCATTCAAAGGGCTCTCGTTGAAGAGATTCTCGTGTGTCTTCTAACTGTACATGTGGCTACAAATACCTTGAAAATTCCCAAAACTATTCCTCGAAGACCTCTCGAGCGCATCATCTCTTGAAGACTCTAAAGACCCTCCAAGAACCCCGAAGCCTCAATTCTCTCGAGCCACCGAGCAAGCCCCAACCTCTCTTGACCCGTCAAGTAGCATCCTAAATCTCTTAGTTTTCCCAAGAGATTCTACTTTGATTGTTTACAAAATGAATAAATTTAATCATTATATTTTAACAACAATAGAAGAACATCCCATAGATAATTGGTTCTTTCATCACAAACCATATATATTTGAGAAAATTCATATATCTTCACAAAATTTTCATAAAAAAACTTACTATAATAATAATAATAATAATAATAATAATAATAATAATAATAATTCTACAATTTTAATTAAATTGATATACCAGAGTTGTGTTTGTTTTTAGTTTTTAATTTTGAAATTTTTGTGTTTGATTTTTCTTTTCTTGAAAAATAAAAAATAATTAATTGTTTAATTATTCTTTGCTGCCATCTTCATAATTATTGTAAACAAAAACATAAAAATGTCATTTGATAAATCTAGTTCTGTTAAAATATTTCAATTTTTAGTAAATTGAAGAATTGGGAGGGGGGTTCACGGGTTTAATTGGGGGGGGGGGGGTTGAGGTTCATGTGATTTGATTTGGGTAAGGGGTGTCTAAATTTATTGTGCCACATGACTAAGTCATGCATGTATCGAATAACATAATTGGAGTGATTAATATATAGGAGATGGTTCACGTGATTTGATTTGAGGAGGGGGTTGTTTAAATTTGTTGCGCAACTTGGCTAAGCCATGTCCATATCGAATAACATAACGAGTGAGTGGTTGATAATTAAATGTTTATTCATATTTGTTATTGTGACAGTGTCAAATAGCCATATCAATATTATAACTATATATTATAATCAATTAGCCCTATATATAGTATAAAATGTTATAATCAATTAGCTCGTACCATTTTATATTAAGATAATCTTTTCAAAAACTCCATATATATATGGATTGAAAATGAAAAATAAGCATGCGTGAATAATTAACTTATAAACTCATAGAAATACCAATTTAATTAACAAATTAAAATGGGTGAAGCTTATTGTAATAAATTTTAAATAAATTTTATCTCTATAATTTAAAATATAAAGTTTTCATAATTGTTTTATTTTAAATGGATAAATAAGACTCATTATCACCTTTGTTACAAACAATGGAATTTTTTTATACCTATGACATTTGCACTCAATTTACATGGCTATAAAAATTAAAATTAAAATCTTAATTCAAAACCAAAAATAATGAGCAAAAAATTAATTGATATAACTACTATACCTTATTAAAAACCATTTTAATTTTTTAATTCATCCATTAATTTTAGATTAAAGTATCATAAATATATTATTTAGACACTCAATAATGACACTTTATGTAACATTCTTATATTAATATATTATATACCTGCATTGATTAAATATATAATACAATATATATATATATATCAATACAAAAATATCATTTTAACTGTAACTAGTAACTAACTTTTGAAATATATAGCATTTTTTTTTTGGTTAAAATATCTGCACCTCTTTCAGAAACACTCCACCAATCCCTCCTCTCCTCCAAAGTCAAAAACAGGAACGTTGAATTGAACTTGATGAGTGTAATTCTATTGGTGAACGTGCATGCAAAATCCAATTCCTTCACCGTCAAGTAAGTGTCTTTGTCTCAGTTGAAATTGTTGAAATATAAAACTGTCTCCCTCACTCACTTTCTGATACGCATATTTATGGCGACGGAAGGGTGGAACGTTGAAGGGAGTGGGCAGCCTCATATGTACACGATCTACCCACCGCCCACCACCTCCTCCTTTCCGCCTGCTTATATTAGACCCCTTTTTAAGTTTGACACCACCATGCCCACGCGGTTTTGTCGGTTGGTTGGGTTTAATATATTAGTTATTAAAAATTAATATTTTTATTTCTTTAAAATATGAATATGTTAATTTTTAATTATTTATTTGATATATGTGATTTATGAAAGTTTGTGTAAATATGACATTTACATTTATCCGGTGAATACCCAAAAAAATAGAAACTACAAAGTTTTTGTTGTAAAAAAAAAAGGGGTAAAAAGTTGGCACTATCCTTTTTCATGGCATACAAATGGTTAGATGTGCAAAATATGTCTTGGATTACTGTCTACTTATAAAAAAAATTAGGTCCAACAATAAATGAACCCAAATATGCTTAAAAAATAAAAAAAATAATCATAAAGAACTAGAAAATTCCCTCAATAACTCTCATTTGAGCACGGAAAGAGTGATAAATTTCTTAAAAACGCTCTAAATGTGGTCTTTTCTAATCATAATCAACTAACTTTAAAGTCTTCATCTTGAATGACGGAATTGATATTGATAATTTTAATTTTAAAATATACAAAAACTTTATCGATTGCCATCAGATCTCTATAATTAAATAAATAACGAACTCATTCTTCAACTCTTATCTTTATTTTTATTGATCTAATATTCTAATTTAAATATTTATTTTAATTTACAAAAAAAATTAATACCCGCAAAACTAAAACCTAAAATTTTAGACTTACCAAATGCAAGGATTTCACTGAGTGAAATTAATATTTAAGATATATTTGTTTAAATAAGTAAAATTATATTAATTCAAAATATAATAAAAAAAAATGAACCAATTATGAACTGAGAAGAGGAAAAGTAGTGAAGCGATGTGTGACAGTGCAGCTTTAGAAAATTCGAATGGAGAGGAAAGTAGGAAAAGGGCGGGTCCTACAAACAAACAAACAGGCAACATGGCCTTCGGAATTATAGAAACACAGGAACAGACCCATATGGACTTGTCGTAAAAAGTCACTACTATAGAGATCTAGGCAGCTCCTAAATTTTGTGGCATCCCATTTCGGATCTAGTTGTTGCTGTTGCTGCTGCTGACTTTCTCTATAGAAACAAAAACTCCTTTCACCCTCTACCTAAAACATGACCTTTATCACATGGTGATAACTTATATACATATATATATATATATAACACTCTTTAATAATTTAATTTAATTTTTTAATTATAATCGGCCTCCTAATCGTGGCATATATATTCAAGTGGTTAAACATATAAAGACTGACAATAAATTCAACTGGAAAGAATCGCTAAAATTAATATCTAAGTTTGATCATCATCTATATATTCAACTACAATGACGCTTATTGTAGGCTGGTGTAGCCGGCTTAAACAATTAAGAAGACATAGGGACAATAATGGAGCATTAAAATTAGTATTTTTTTGTTTTGTATTTTTGGTGCTAATTAAGGTCATGCGGCATGCTGTCCAAATTAAGTGAAATGGCATGCAATGGTATATCTCCGACCGAGATATCCTATTCATGTGTGCTATTTTGTCCTTAATTAATGTGCACTAGAAAGATTGCAATAATAATGTGGCTTGGATCCATACATGCTATCGTCAAATTTGTGGGATTAAACTATTGAAATTGTAGTTTACATAAAATAGTGAATTTAAAAACTTGAGTTTGACCATTCCGAATCTCAATTGTCTTTTATTATACTATTATTAATATAATTTTATTTAGATAGCGTTTGTTAAAATGAGTCAGATAAAGAAATATTAAAATAAAATTCAAATATTTTTTGGAACAAGGTATATAATGATCAACATAAGACTGAGAAGTATTTTAAAATTTTTATTAAACTATTTATTAAATTTTTTAAAATATATTAAAGGACACAAGCATTATTTTTTTCTTACTTGTAAATATCAAGATATGTTTATCTTACGAGGGAGAGAGATAAATATATTTAAAAAAATCAAAATAAGAAGTCACGTGACTTCTTTTTCAATAGTCACTAAATAAGTTTAACAAATACGTTGGAAAAGATAAATATTCGAAATGTTTTCTGTATCTGACATTTTTACCCCATATCTTAATTAACAAATACTACCTTATTAAGAAAAAAAAACAAATTTGTGGGATTAAATGCTAAAACCAAGATTAAAATAGTTTAATATACAAGAAGAAAATTGATAGATGAATTTTTTAGACAAGCAGATAAAAAATTAATTATAGCAAAGAAGGGTAGGAGTTAGGAAGATCAAAAAAGAAAAAAGTGGCAAACTAATTCATATATGAGATAATGACCTTACATAACACATCGATCGATTACGCATATAAAAATAAATGAAATTTTGAATTTTGTATATTCAGTTTTATAAAATTAAAACGAATGATTATTACAATCGTTGTTGTAACCTTAGACGGGAATTACAATACTTGTAACATGATGCTATGGTAAGGAATAATTTATGAAAAGTGGGTACGTAAAATAGGAAGGGCCAAATTAGAAGTCAAATTCTTGTGCTCCAAAACTTCACAATTAAGGCTTCATGATATGAAACAATTAATATTATATATATACACACACACACACATCCTGCCGGCCAAATAGAACTTCACAAAAGAGAAGGACAAGCTTATGCACGATGGACATAGAGACTTGGATACTTGACTTCATCAACCACGCTAATAATAACCAATCAAATACACGATCACTTAATACATTGGTGTCATTAACTAAATATATATACACACATAAGCTCGCCGATGTTTGGTCGAGGAAACAGGTGTAATCTTTGGAGCAACTTTTCAACAAACACTAGCTACATTACCTTCATGACAATACAGAATTAGTTGTCAACCTAATTGATTTTTGGGCTTAATTAGTAAGACTGTTGATGTTTTAACTGTTAGCAAGAATGGCTTATTAATAATAGGCTGGTGACGGTAATGTCCACATTAAAACAGCAAGGGGGGGGGTGATTAGTAATAATAGACAAGAAACTAAGTCTTATGTTTGGCTTGACAAAGACACTACAACAAAATAGCTTTTTCGCTACGATTTTTTTTTCTACGTAATAATTTTCGTAGCAAAATGTTAACATTTTGCTACGAAAATTATTAAATTGTAGTTAATTCAAAGAAGCTTAAATTTTCCCACTAAATGTAGTTTTAGCTACGAAAAATTTATCTACGCTATAAGTTTCGTAGTCAAAAGTTAATATTTTGCAACGTAATTATTAAATCGTAGGTAATTTAAATTAGCCAAATATTTTATCATCAAATATAATTTTTCAATACGAAAACTTTATCTACAATTCTAAATTGCGTAGTAAAAAAATAAAATTTCACTGCAAAATTATTAAATTGTTGGTAAAAGATAAATTTAATTTTTTTAAATAAAAATAATAAAAATTAAAAAATATAAAAAGGTGAAGCGGGAAACATTCCTCCAAAAACATAGATTTAGAAAACTCAAATAAAACTTAAAAAATTTCCCTCCAAACTCCCAAAAATACTGTTCGTGAAACCCACCAAATCCTTCAAATCCAAAAGATATATACTGTGCAATTTCATTCATCCTAGAACCAGCACCAAATTGCTTCATCCCAAACCAATTCCAAATTAGCCTCTTGTAACCTACGATTTTTGCATTTACTCTGCAAATCGTGCAGACCCACTCCAAAGCCTTCAAATCCCAGCGAAGATCCAAATCCCTTCATCCCTGCCAAAATTTGTCTCCCAAAACCATTTTGAACGGAATCTGTTTCTTCCCCAAGACAAACCCACATCGCGATTCTATGCAAGCCGCTCCCAACATCGATTCTGTACAAATTCGCTTCTTCCCACGACAAATCTTCTGAAACCCTCCCCTTTATTGTGACCCGTTCCAAGACTCCTCTGGCAACATCTCCACAATCTCCAGATTCGACTCCGACAGGTTCCTCAACACGCAAAAGTGGTAGTTCGAACATCTCTTAATTTTTGTCAACGTACATCAATCTGGTTTGTGCTTTTCCTCCTTGTAATAATCTGTGTCCAGAATTGATTATTTTATTTTTTCCCCTAAATTGGGTTTGCCCTTGTTGATTGGATTCATTGTTTTTGTTTTAGTTGTACAAGCACACCATATGTTTGATAAAATGTGTATGTTTCACCTCTACGTGTACCCTCTGTTTGATTTTTTCCTTGAATCAATTCATGTTTGATTTTTTCCCTTAATTTAGGTAGTTATATTATGTTCCAAGATGTAGGGATTACGTGGTTTTAAATGTCTTAGTTGGTCTTGTTTTTGTTTTCAGTGTGTATTAGCTCTGTTTGATAACAGTGATCTGATCACTCTTATAAGCAGCTTGTGACATGCATATCCAATATGGCTGCAAGACAAGTGTCAAATAGGCCGTGATATGCAAGACAAGTAAATAGGTTTGTGCATGTGAAGAAACATGTTGCTTAATTTTAGATAGATGGTTTCTGCATATCATGTGTACGTAAGCAAACTAACTACTGGCTTTATTTCTTTGACATGCCATCATACTGTTTTTTATACTGTTCTTTAAAGACACACAATCAAACTTTTTCAAATACGCTAACGCTTTGAACTTCATCCATAGCCCGACCCTCATCAGATGGGGGATTTTTGGAAGAATTGTAATTCATATTTAATACTTCTATTTTCTAGTATTGTTTTGCAGGTTTTTGAAGCTTTGTTTGATCCCCATAGCTTATATAATTTAGGAGCCACTTATTTGACTTTGCAGAAATAGGATCAAAATGTGATCTTTGCCAACTTTAGACCTCGTTCAAGTCTTCTTGGGTCCACTTTTAACTAGCTGTTGGGAAGGCCAGTCATGTACATTGTATTACAAGGAACATATAGAAAGAAATAACTTAATGACTAATGAGTGGTTGGAGATATTATTTACTATTTATATATTTATGTATTGTTTTTAAGTATCACAAACCAGTTTCATGTCAAAATGGTAACAGCCCTGAGGATGAGGTATAATTAGAAATGAACAAAAATAGTGAAGGAAACTCGTAGTTGCATCTGTTTGCAAAAGTGATTTAATTTATTGCTATGCTTTTCTTATAGGACAGATCAGGAATCTAGATGCTCATTTGCATCAGGTTTATTGAGTTTATTTTGTCTTACACTTTCAAAGGCCTATTATGCATAGCAGGTTTGACATTTTTTTCTACTCATTGCATGTGTCATCTGTTTGTTTAACTATTGTTGTTCCAAAATGTTTTAGAATCAGAGCTTGGTTGTCATTACAAACCAGTTGAATTATCCACAACATGAAACCCAACCTTCTGGAGAAATCACTGTGTAATAAAAACCATTTATGCCTGCATTTCTAATGGACAGCAATTAGAAATGAAAAATTATGTTAAAAAGAGCAATCATTTCTAATGGACAACAGTTATAAACTCCAGTGGTGAATTCCCGTGCAATATGCTACCTTGAACAGAGTCTCCATGGACCTACATCCTTGACCAAATGGTTAGTTTATTATAGCTATTTTTAAACTACGAGTATGGTTAGTTTTTTTTATTTAAATTTTTTAAAGTCTTTCACATGGAAATAAATTATACTAATTTATCTTATCTTTCTTTTACTTTTGTTTTCCAGGTTCTTGGCATGCATGATAGCAGAGGAAGAGAGGAAGAATGATGCTTGAAGATAAATTTTCATATTGTGTTAATTTTTAATTATTTTCATTTAGTATATTTAGTCACATTCAAAACAGTTGGAGATTGTAATTGATATTAGTTTTATTTTATGTAATCAATTGAAAATTTTTGAAGTTATTTATTGTGTTTTAAATTTCATCTAAATTGTAAGGGTTTGTGTAGGTTTTGAGAAAAATATTATTTCCAAAAAAAGGGATTATATTTTTTTGCTACGAAATTGAATTTAGTGATCTCGTAGTGGTTTATTAGTTGTATATAGATTAACTATAAAAATTTAACTTTTGATTACAAATATATTGGTAGAGAAAATTAATTTGCTATAAAAATTGGTATGTGAATCAATTTACTACAAAAATTAGTATGATTAGCTACGATTTGATGTAGTTAAAAATAAATATTTTCTCTACAATTTGATATTCGTAGTAAAAGTTGTGTTATTTGCTACAAAAATTGGCATCACTAACTACAAAAATCAGCATGATTACCTACAAAAATTGGCATAATTAGCTACAATATATGTCGTAGAAAATTAATGATTTCTCTACGTTTCTTTGATCGTAGCGAAAAATGTATTATTCTCTATGAAACCTTAAATCGTAGCTAAATACTATTAGCTACGAGCCTTTCGCTACGATTCACGCTACGAATAAAATTTCGTAGTTGATTAGTTTTTGCTACGAAAATTGAATTTTTAACTACGAAAAATTTCGTAGAGAAAACTAAAATTTGTTGTAGTGAGATATAGTTATATTTATTTAGTCCGTGATTGTTTATCTCACAATATTCTATCTGACAACCAAACGAACTTTTAATATGTAGGGTATTGTTATGCTGTTAAATTACTAAGGTTTTTTTTACCAAAATTTAAAAAAAAAATAGCATTTGGTCAATTGCAGCTTTCCTTCCAAGTTTTTTCACAGTCATGTAACTTTTGTTACTTATTTTTAACATTAATAAATAAAATATCATAATTAATTATCAAACCCTACTTGTATTAATTCTTGTATATATTAATGTTAAGATGTTACACGAGGTGACAGCCACCACCTAACTTAGTCCACGCGGCCCCTCTCTCTCTCTCTCTCTCCCTCTCAAAATTTGCATTGAATGCCAGAACGAAACTTAAAGAGGAATTTGACTTGGCCCAACGCACTAGCCCTTATATATACACACACAACATTCCAAACCCAAAACCACCACTTGCCATTACACACGCCTCTCTTCTCTCCCACATTCTCTGATCAACATTCTCTGTTCATCTCTCTCTATATTCCGACGACGTTGTCATCACAGCCACATGGCTCGCTCAAATCTCGTGTTTTTCGTCTTCTGCGCCGTGATCTTTGCTTCGTTGGTGTCTCATTCGCATGGCCGGAAACTTGTCGCCATGCAAGACGAAGGAGAGAGGGTGCCGCCGCCGGTGGGGAGCTTGTTCCTGGGTGCCCTTCCGAAGGGCACCATCCCATCATCTTCGCCGAGCAAGAAGGGCCACGCCGCCGTGATCGACGAGGAGCTCATCGCCCGCCACCTCGCCTCCATCGATCGGATTCTCCAGTCCGTTCCAAGCCCCGGCATCGGCCATTGAATATTGGAGGTTTTGAATATGATGAAGAGTGTATAGGATTACACATCATTAATTACTATCTTTAATTTTTTGTTATACGTACGTGTTACGGTTTTGATTCTTTATATATATATAGGATCTAATGATGAGTTAATATAATGTACGTTTTGGGGCTTAATTTACATAAATAAATGAGATCTGTTACTCAAATCGTTTGAAAGTTTACGTTATTTGCTTAAAAAATCCTTAATTAAATTAGTAGCAATTCCTTAACTTGGATATATTCCACGTTTTTGGGCTCAGTAGTTGTTTGCTTTATTACTCCATCATCATGTCTCAATCAACGGAGCTTTACTTTACCCAATAGAATAGAATAGAACTACAATTTTGAGTTTTGCTTGTGGTACGTACGGTTACATTGGGGAAGTCCGTGAGCACATGCAAAAACGCGTTTACATCACTAACTAGGCTTCTTCGGCACCTTTCTTAAGAATTTACGAAGCCCTAATCAATGCCTGGAAAACGGCATCACTAATTAAACCTAATTAATTGTAAAAAAAAAAAAAAAAGGTCAAATTATGGCTCTGGCATGGTCCCCCCCGCTTCATCCATTCACTGCCTAGCGAATCCAACTGCTTATGGGTACTGACGAGTAACATTATTACAATTACAACAAAGAGAATTATAACGAAAAGCGGTCTAATTTATGTTATATTAATTTAATTAAAAATAAATAGATATGATTGTTTTTAATCTTTTTGAAAAAAAAAATTAGTCACTTGAACAAATTAATTATATTCTATATCCACTCAACCAAATTAATGTTGTATTTGAGTGAAGATTCAAACAACAACATTTTTTGACAGAGTAGGAGGGTCTTTTGGCAACCCCCAAGGTTGTCCAAATCAGTAGCGTTTTGGGTCCTGGGTGGAGGGCCAAAACGACAACTGTCTTTGCCGTTTCACTTGGAGTGCTTCACTTTGTCTTTTAACCTGCCTCTTCCTTGATTGTCGATGCTCTGTTTTTCTTTTATAAGATGTAATCTGCACCGCTTGATTCTTCTTTAAATCAACTACAGTCGCCTCGGGATGAGGATCGTGACACGACCTTTGATTATCTGCATCAAATAGGGTCTGTTCAATCATTCTCTGTTTATTTTGTCTGTATAGATGCTTTGTTCGTTTTTTCTCTCTAAGGTGTAAGCCTCTAATCTTAGCTTGTGGTTATGGGATTAGTTTAATTTTTTGAGAGATTGATTTTGTACAGTGAGATTTGAGAGTGTTCTTTGTTTGTAATCGATGGTTGTAAATAGATTTTATCTCCATAGTGCAGTGAATCCCTTTGTCGAAACTCAACGTGGACGTAATCCTCTTTAACGGATAAACCATGGTAAATCGTTTGTGTTTATGTTTTTGATTTGTTTTATATTTCTGTATCTGACTCTGTCCATTCATTTGTGTATAAAATCAGTCTACTTATTTACGTTATAAAGGGTTGATCTAGGGTTAAGTTTCGTCTCATCCCAACAATTAATATTTTAGAGCCAAATTCAAGATATGTGGGCACTAGATATATGTGGTTTGGTTAGGTGGGTTCTAAATTTTTAATATTTATTTTTATCTTTTGTAAAAATATTTGTTAGTCTTTTCCATCTTAATAATGTTTTTAATTACACTTCACATTTTTAATAAATCCAATTGTAGTTAATCTTGTTATGAACAATTTGATTTTTAATCTTTTCTTTTTCATGCATTTATTAGACATTTAATATAACATTCTCATATGAATTATTAGGTTAATATTAATTTTGCACTGGGTTATTAATTACTATTTCAAAAATCCCAAATTGTTGACCAATTGGGCAGATGAACATATATATTTTGCACGTGTTTGCTAGAGTACTGTCGATCCAGGACTGGTCACTGGTCAAGGTCGGTAAATGGAGACAAAGTATGTCAATAATTAGATTCCAAATTAAGCAACACTTGTTAATTAGCCATATGCGCATCGCATTGCAATATCCCGGCGATGATTATGTAACTAATTCCACTATGCATAAATATATGTGCGCGTGTGCGTGCGAGCTCTTAACATTCAGTAAATTTTAATAATTTTTAATATATTAATTACATATGACAATTCATCGTCACTTTATCAGATTTGTAAATTTAGTGACTTGACCAATCCCTATCCTTTATCTCATTATGATGTCTAAATAGACGTTCTATATAACCTTCAAAAACAAGAAGATGGTGGTTTCTTTTTTTTTGTATTATAAATCATTAATAAATATTTTCTATAAGAGAATGAACTTTAAAGATTCTCTTATCCTTAAAACAATTTCTTAAATGAAAAATGATATTAAAATAATGCACAATTCAATTGGTTTTGTTAATGGATATAAAAGTAATGGTAAGGTAAGATTTTGTGCACTTTCAAAAAGAGTGATAATAGTCGAGTTAATTTGTCAACACCTTTTAGAGGTCTTTTCTACAATCATAAAGAAATGTTTATCGTTTTCACGTTTGTTGTTGTGATAGGGGTCGAAATATGTCTATTGAATTCTCTGATTTATTTCTTCTACTAAAATTGTGGAGTCGAATAATGAGATGAGTTCGTGATGGTGCATTAAGCAAAAAAAAAAAAATACTAAATTGCTCTAGTTAGGGGTCTTTGAGATAATTTTTTTGATAGTTAAATCAGAACATATTGAATGCAAACGAAAGAGATAAAATAGAAAATTACTCATTTTGTTTCTCGGTAGAGAATCGCTCTTTATATACTCAGCCCTTATGATTTTTCATATTGTTTGGATGGCTATATTGAGTTCAACTTAGCGGCAAAACTATGTTTAAGTTAGATTATGTGTATTTTTTTTTTTTTTTCAGTTTCTCCATATTGGATCCAAAACACGCATATTATATATGCATTCTTCCCATATCTATGGTTCGACTCATCCCCTATCTTGCATATTCTAACAAAATCTTGCTTGTAAGGATTTTTGGGCCATGATCAGTACTAAAGGCTATATTTAATTAAGACCTTTGATGACATTTGAGCCCGGCCAGTGACCATTAGGAGAAGTGGTGTGATTGTGTTTTCTAAACAGGGTTTAGTACCATGTGTTTGCACAGGCAGGCATGGCTCATTGGGGGTTCAATTTTGATCAATGGATCACAACATGTAGCAAAAGCCGGTGGCTGGTCCAGACTTCTATGCCAATTGAATACACACTTGCTATATATATATATAGAGAGAGAGAGAGGGAGAGAGAGAGAGACTGATAATTAATCCACGTACATTGTATCTGACTTTCCTTGAACTGCATTTTATTATTCTTATGCAGTTCTCTATTGTTCGTGTTCTTAATTTTAATAGAAAAAGTAAATTACAGGTGAAGGATTTGACTCATTGCGTAGGATAAAAATTCAAACTCACGATCTATTAATGTAAATCTTAATTTATCATGACTCAACCACTTAATCTGTGTTTTTAAGACAAATATTTTATTTCTTCTAACTACTCGTTGTTTCAACAAGAAAAAGAGTTATATCGTATTTTTATATACAATCATCAGAATCAGGAGATAAAATATTTTAAAAGTAAAACACATAAATATCATGCATGTATTGTGATAATTTAATAATAAAAAAAATTGCCACGTTGACTCTTACCTCGTTTAAGGGCATGAGTTCAAATCTATGATCTATATATAATCTACAAATTTGAGTGGGTAATGATTTGTATTACAATTGGATTCATTGGATGTCTGACAATTACTTCTTGTTTTAACCCTTTTTTTATTCTTTCTTTCTTGCTAACTGGTGGTTCAAAATTCATTAGTTAAACCAATTAAAGGATATAAATATTTTTTTAATTTATAAATTTATTGGTTAGACGACAAATTGATAAGTGAAGGGACTAATGATATATCATATATAGGGGCGAATTTAGGGAAGGTGCAGGCACGGGCTGCAGCCCCCTCATCCAGTCTTCTTCTAGATTTGCAAGGCAAATTTAACTTATTTGGAGAAAAGAATGCTGAAATTTTCATAAATCTGGGAGTCAATCCTCCCTCAAATTTGTTTCTAGTTCTGCCCGTGACTATATAGCTACCAATTGCAACAAGATTTCATTGAAAAGACATAGACTAGTAGTTGCGTAATTGAGAGAAAGTACTTTTATCTTTTATCCCTTGATAAAATTATTTTGAATAAATTTGCCAACGGGACAGATCCTATGGTGTACAAAAATATTTTGAAAGTATTGTTTTGATATTTTAAAAATATTTTATTTTTTCAAATGCCAAAAAAAATTATTGTTAACCTGTTTGCACAATTTTAAAAAAGTTTTGATATCATTTCATAATAAATTAAAAATATTAAAAAGTGCTTCCACAGCATAATAGTAAAGGGGTGGTTGACTCTACTTATAAGTTATATCGTGTTTTTCTCTTGTAAGTATTTGTTAATATCAAATAGTTTAAAAGTTACATAAGTTAAAGATTATTACAATAGCAGTTAAGAAAAGCTTGTTTATAAAAATGCTATGATCAGCTTATTGCATTGACTCACTAGGAGGTTATTTGGTTTAGCAATTTGACAACTTATAAGTTATATAACGTTTTATAGTTAAGTATTTGACAATAATAATTAGCTTAAAATTATTATAATAGTGTTTTACAAAACTTGGTATCCCTAAGTTTTCGCAAAAATTGCTACAACTTTGACCAACTAATTTATTATTCTGCTCTCAAATATTCTTCATATTTACATACTTGTCTTTGCTATTATATCTTCTTCTATCATCTTTCTTTCGCTTATATTCTGCTATTACCATTGTTGTCGTCGTCACCCCTCCTCCATAACTGCCGTTGTACTCGTCCAATTAGGCCATCGCCTTAATCGACCATTTCCCATTAGTCATCGCCCCCACCAACCATTGCCCTCATCTCTCCTTCGTTGCCCCATTGGCAGCTGCAAGTCATTGTCCCCACCCTTATCTCCTTCATCCCTATCGCTCACTGCGTGTGTGTATATATATATAAAACACTAATTATACATATAATAATATTAATTAATATATTTTTAATAATTATGTATAATTTATTAACATTTAATGATAAAATTTTACATCATTCAATATTATCTCTATTTTAGTCTTTTTGTTAAGTTTTTATAACTTATTAATTTTTTCAAACCAAACATAAAACTATTAATTAATAAATTAAAAATATATTTATCTAAAAACATTATCAATTTATATCGTATCTAACTTTTAACTAAATAGCTTAAAAGCTTTTAAAAAAAGAGAAATTCTATTCACAGCCACGTTTTTGCTCTTCGCAGCCATAATTAAAATGAATTTAATAAATACTCATCACAACCATTTTTATTACTCTTCTACAACCACTTATATTCTAAAATTATCCTCTCTAACATATCTCATACATCGCGGTGGCGGTGGTCGCTGGGTTCAGAGAAGGTGGTGGCATTTGAACACTGGAGTTCGGATCAATCACCGCCGCCTCTAACACGTCCGACTAGGTTCAGAGGAGGTGGCAGCCTTCGAACACTGGAGTTTGGATTGACCACCGTCACCTCTAGCGCCTCCAAACCACGGAGTTCAGAGTTGTTGGCAACCTCCAAACAGTGGAGTTCGGAAGTGGCCTGCGCTTTTGAACCCTAGGGTTTGGAAGCACAAACTACCTCCGAACCTTGAAGTTTAGAGGCGCTAAGAGCCTCCGAACCATGGAGTTCGGAGGCAGTCTGCACTTTTGTATTCCAGGATTTGGAGGTGTTGGCAACCTCCGAACAGTGGAGTTCAAAAGTGGCTTGCGCTTCCGAACCCTCGCAGACTGCCTCCGAACCTTGAAGTTTGGAGGCACTAAAAGCCTCCGAACCATAGAGTTCGGAGGCAGCCTGCACTTCTGCACTCCAGGATTTGGAGGCGTTGGCTACCTCTGAACTCTGGAGTTCGAAGGCTCTCAATTTTTATTTTATATATTATATAATATAATATATTACACATTTTAATTTGCACAGACCCTCCATTGTTTTAATTTGCAGTTAAGTTAATATAATGCTACAATATGTATATAATATATATATTATGATAATAATATTATTATTATTATTATTATTAAGATTAAAAGGAGGCGTTGGCTACCTCCGAACGCTGGAGTTCGGAAGCTCTCAATTTCCGTTTTATATATTATAAAGTATAATATATTACACATTTCAATTTGCACGGACCCTCAACTGTTTTAATTTGCAATTAAGTTAATATAATGCTACAATATGTAAATAATATATATATTATGATAATATTATTATTATTATTATTATTATTATTATTATTATTAAGATTAAAAGTAATCGAGAGTCTAATATTTATTTAATAAGTTATTCTCGAACTTTTAATTAGATATATTCGCGGGATCTTATTGAGTTAAAGATGTAAGTGTATATAATTTATAAGTAATTGATAATTTTATAGTTAATATTTATATTTATTGATAAAAAATTATTAAATCTATATTGCATGCCATGCTTATAATTGTTAGAGGGACAAATTTATCACTTTGCAGTGACAAGTAATTCAAATGAATAATGACATTTTTTTTGAATATGTGTATTTGCATTTTATTTTTTCTATTTTTTCTTTCTTTTTTGATGGTTTATACTTCTCACTGTGTTCACAAGTAAGACGAATTATAGATTTTTTTCTACGACTCCCAGATTCTAAACTCTTTATTATAATAACAATTCCATTTTATTTTCCAACTTTATTAATCTGTCCAATCAATGTTTCTCTAGTATCAAAAAACTAATAGAAGAAAACATTTAGACATATTTCTTCTCTAACTAAAATAATAATTTTAAAAAATTTATTAAAAATATATCATACGTCATTAGTAGTGAATTGTTAAATAACATCAAATGATTGGTGAATTGTAAAATTAATTTTTTTGAGATATAAGAAAAAAATGAATAAAATAAAATATCAATTAAAAATCTGAAAACCCAACTTCCCGAACCTTAGGATTTAGAAATACATACGTTTCCCAAATTTTGGAATTTGAAAAATCCACTAATACATACAATATTTACATACACACTAATTCGGAAAACTAGGGATTCTCTAGAGTTTTCAACTTTTCAAATCCTTATAAACACACACTAATACATACAAGATTTAGATTTACTTATATGTGATATTATTTTTTTGAGTAGTTATCTTTTTCGTCAAACTCTCCCTAATTCGTTATAAACATTTGAGTTTAGTAATTTATGGCTAACTTCGACTCACTGATATTCTAAAATAAAATGGCCGAGTAATGATAGGTGTGAAATAAAAAGAATGAGTGATCTTGAGGAGAAAATAGATTTTTAATTTTTGATAGTGTGTATGAAATAATAACTAATTGCGACGGGGAGAGAGGAAATTACAAAATTTAGTCGATGAAAGAAAATGCGATGTTAAGTAGTTGCTTAATGTGGGTGGTTAAGCATTAAAGATAAAGAATAAAATTAATTTGTTTTTAAAATTATTTTAAGCGTATTGAAAAGTGACGGTGGAAAGTAAAATCACGATTACGAATAGAATTTTCCTTTAAATAAAAAAGGGCTAAGTCAAACAGCCTCAAATTTACTATTTTGTTCAAACATTTTCAATATTCACACCCTTGTCCCTGCTATTAGTGTTACCTCATCTCATCCATTGCTCTCTTCTCCCATCTTCCCTTCGCTTCTGCCATTACCGCCACTGCCGCCGTCGCCCAGTTGGGCCGCCGCAAGCCTCCTCCTGTTGGTGGGCCGCACCATCACCGCATCTGCTTCCAGATCCGCCGCCGCAAGCCTCCCTCTGTTTGTGGGTCGCGCCATCACCTGCCGCCTCCTCGTTCTCCAGATCCGCCGTTGCCATCGCCTTGTGGGTCTCCTCCTTGGTCGCGCCATCGCCGCCTCGTGCTTCCAGATCTACCGCCGCAAGCCGCCGGGATTCCTGTCCAGATTGGCCGTCGCCGTTGTCGTCGCCTGGTGGGTCTCCTCCTTGGTCGCGCCATCGCCGCCTCTGCTTTCAGCTGGGCCGCCGCAAGCCGCCCGTCGCCGTTATCATCGTCTCCTGCCACCTCCTTCTTCCAGATCACCCGTCGCTGTTGTCGTCTCCCTCATTGCTGATCGGTATATCTCTCTACACTGCTCATTGCCTCCATTGTTTTCATATTTACGTAACTTACCTGCAATTTTTTTCATGTATATGTTTCTGTAATATTATTTGCAATTTGGAATTTTGTGATTAATTTATGCAAATAATATGTTTCGGTGAGGGAAATAATATGTTTCGGTGAATTTTCCCCACCCAATGAGAGCGAAATATTATTTAGTTGATGCAGCTCATATGACTGGATATATGGGGCTATACAAGGGTGAGAATATAAGATACTATCTTAAAAATTTTTGACGTGTAAGAACATCAGTTTGCGGCACCAAGAGGACATAAAGAGTCATTTAATTACTTGCATTCTTCATGTAGAATGATTGTTGAACGCAATTTTAGAGTGTGGAAGTCTAGATTTAGGATCTTATGAGATATGCCTATGTACAGTTTGATACCCAACCAGACATAGTTCTAGGTACAACGGCTATCCATAACTATATTAGGAATAAAGGAGTACAGGATAATGCATTCATAATAGTAGAAAACAAAAATTATATTCTTGGTGCACAATTCGTCTCCCCATCTGACAGTCAATTTGACTAGGAAGTGGACTAAAGTGATAATTATTGGATGTTAAAGTTTTGTTAAGAAACTTTTTGGTAATTCTAATAGTACTTCTCTTTCTATTTTCATTACATAATCAAAATGTCATGGATTGTTTCCTGTAGAACTTGCAGTTAAACTGGAAACCATTGCTTGGTCTTGTTTCTTGTTTGATCAACTGCCAGGTTTTGTAACAGTGGAGTGAACTACTACTCATTACAATTCATTCACACAATCAGTCTATCTGTTCAGGAAAATAAAGAGCTTGGTGCATCCAAAACACCTCTATTTCCGTGTCTTTGGTTTTGGTTTTTGTCATTTTGATGATTGAGATTGTCCTACTACTCAACTTTGTGTAATATATTATTCTAGATCTCTTCTGTTTTGTGTTTGATTTGTGTTGCTTTAATTAAATCTCCTTTTTGTTTGATTTTACTTTTCTTCTTCACACTTGAACCTGTCGCCCTTTGTTTACTAGTAATATTGTTATTTTTTGTTTATTGATTTTAACTTTTCGTTTGGTTTGCATATTTTCTTTTTTATTTGTGAAATATTCAAAACGTGATACCTTTTTTCTCTTAGAAAATGTTGACCTGCGTGTTCTTTTCCTGAGTCATTATTGTTAAACTTGACACGCATATTATGTGCCTCAGGGGGTCTGTGAAATTCTGTGTTGCTATTGGCTTAGTCATTGCTTTGACACATGAATGAACTCAAGTATATTGTGGCCCTCCTTTAACTTGCAGAACCATATGGATTCTCAGAGCCAAAACACTTCATTGCAGAGGCTTCAAAATGTGGAAAAGGTTTGCTACCAACCGTTTTGTTTTCTTCAACTATAATAAACTAATGAATAAACAGCATGGCAATTTCACTATCTAAATTGCATAGAGTTTCACCTCAAAATCATGCTTTATTTGTTTGTTACAGCGAATAGTCAGGGTTTTGGAGCTGGCTGGAGGAGTTATGGATGAGCTCTCAACCCCTAGTGGTTCCAGGAAGGATTTGGTTAACAAGCAATGTGGCGAGTTCATGCAGTTAATCAAGGTTGCTTATGCCATCTCACTTCTCAATTTCTGTGATACCTGTATACACACCACATATACACACACAGGCAGGCAGGCAGGAATGCAGGAATTTCCAAAGTGTAGTTCCCAAACTATGACTATTGTGCTGGTCCTGGGATATATTGTTGCATCTTGGATGGATCCAGTAACAAATTAAAGTAGATAAATTTCTCGTGTCAAGACAATTTCTGGCACACTGCCAGTGGGTATTTGACGGTATCACTTGTTTTTAAGATGGAATATTATGATTGATTTGTTTTAAATTTACATTTTCAAAATTCTCAATGAAAATTTATTACTGCATGAAAGCATCTGAAATTAACTAAGAGTCTGTCTTTCTTTCTTTCTTTCTTTTTTTAAAGAATATGTCAGTGTTGTCATCATATCCTTGAGGCTTTTGAACAACATGCAATTTGGTGGTAGTTTCTGAGAACATGTGGCATAATCTGCTAAGCACAAAAACAAGATTCTTCAAGTGAAAACTTTGATATGCATACCATTATAGGTCATTTATGGTAGGGAATTCAATAATTCCTTGTAAAATTAACGAATTCAAGATTTTTGAATATTGTACACCTTCCAAATTCAGATTAGGTATTTGGTTTTAAAAAAATGGTCTATTATAAAGTTTCATAAAGAAATTGATGTTTGTTGCATCAATGTAAATTATCCCATTTAAACTGAGCTCAAGGTCTTTAACTGCAAATTATCAAATTTAAAATTGTGTGTGTCTTGAGCTATGAGATTTTTGAGTTGTTTCCTTTTATGGACTCTAATTGTGCAATCTGTAATTTGTCTAATTGTAAAATGGCAATTTTTAAATGATTGGATAAATAATGAAGAATTTCCTTATCTGAGAATACACAAGTCTGCAGAACATTATTAGGGCGTCCTCAAATCTTGGGACTCTTTATGTTCAATAAAAAATTTGTTGTGTTGGAGGTCTTGGTATCATTCATGAACCATGATGCATGAGTGTCCTTGTGTTCTTTGTAGTAATTTGTGCGGCTTGGCCGAGCAGCTGTTTTTCTCAATTGCATTATGGAAAATAGTTCCAACTCGATATTTATATCTCCTTTAGTCTATTGCACTGAAATATTAACATGTTAATGTCACTGCATATTTGCTTCAATATGATTTAGGACATTCAAGTGACGTTACGGGAGGAAATTAAAAGTGCTTGTGAATACCGGCCATTCGAGAAGTGTGATTACAGTTCAAGAATATCTAATGAGATCTGTTGCAAAAAGCTGGAATACGTCATCTCACAGTTAGATCAGATGAAACAAACCGCTGATGATTATCAAGGTGCCGCTTGAAGACACTGTTGTAGTTGGTAAGTCAACGTACTGATTTCCCTTGCCTATGGTTGATCATAGTCCTTAAGTCTACTTTCATTTGTGGGATATTTTTATCTTGTGAATTGATGGTAGTGTGATTTAGATAATCGTTTGTCCTTCTGATTTATGTTAAGAGTGGTTTTAGATAATCATTGGTGCTGCCCATTCTTACTAATTGGACGGACAAGGAATGTCTGGAACTCTTGCAACTGTTTCCTTTAGCTTTGTTGAAAGTTTCTTGTCAAATGCCTCGTTTGTATGTTGTGACGTGGTTATGGTTGCTTCAGAATCTGTGGAGAATATTAGTCTTCTTATGATGGCCATAGACTCATTTACTTTTGATGTAAGATACTTCTTTTTATGGGATGGAAGCCCTATGATGAGTTGCTTGTATTTTCAATTTCTTCTATTAAATGATTCTCTCTCTCTCTCTCTCTCTCTCTCTCTCTCTTGTGGGTGGAAGCCCCATGATGAGTTGCTTGTATTTTCAATTTCTTCTATTAAATGATTCTCTCTCTCTCTCTCTCTCTCTCTCTCTCTCCCAATATCTTAAGGTTAACGTGCCTTGCGCCTTTTCTAGACAGTTTTGATTTGGATGGTGCTGTATCTACTTTGTGTTAGTTGTCCTACAGCTTTTTTCCTTCATGGAATTTGACCAAAAGCATGGTGGCCTTTACCTTATACTGTGTTTTTGGTGCAGAAACAAGGAAGACCCCGAAGTCAGAATGGGCACAAGAAAGCCTTTCCTTTTTCCATTCTGGGTTGTGGTGTGAGAAGAAAATGATGAGAAAATCGCGGTATAGATTTCCCAGAAGATGAAAAATGTACAAGGCAATTGAGGCCACTTTGAAACATTTTATTCATTAATGGATCATTTGTAAAATAACCTGGTGTATATTGTAATTAGGTTTCCTTAATTAGGCATTTGAAACTATTGATAGAAGGAGGTTTATTTGGCACAATAAAAATTGCTTGCTTGCTTACTTCATTGTCCCAAGCCAAGAAAATCTTATTTTGCTCCTGTCCCAAATCCCAACTCAAAAGGAGCCTTTGCAAGACACAGAAAAGAGTAAAATAATAGTAGGTGAGACCATAAAATTTAGTGGAAATGCAAGACATAAAATTACTTACTGTCTCCGTTGCATGAAATGAAATAGGAAATTTGCTCCACTTGGTGATTGTGAACAAAATATTTGACCAGCCTTTTAGGCTTAGCCAAAGCGACGGAACGGGATCAGCCAAACCAACCAACCAACCAATGAAAGGACTCTTGCTAAAATGGACGAACAAGTCTAGTAAATAAATTACTACACAGGACTACCAAGTTAGAGTTAGAGAGAGACTTTGAAAATATTACTCTATATTTAAGAATTATTCATTATTCGTTTATATCGTTTACCCCGTGTCTTTTGGGTGTCTAACAAGCTGGCCTTGCCGTTCCCCAGTGAAAGGAAGGACAAATAGGACAATCCAATCCAATCCCAGCCTGGTTTGGTTTCGAGGTAGGTACAAACATTTATTCAATGGATCACCAAACCAGATACAAGCAAGCAGCCAACAACAATGCCTCCCAATGCCCGGTTTCCTCCGGACCAATTGAACTTTGCCACGTCATCACCACTCCGTCACGGATGACGTGATTCGAAACGCCGCGTCATCTTATGCCTCTCCTTATCCACTTAACTTTGACCAGTACGTCTCCACGTGAGCGGGTAGAGTTGCTCCCGAGAGGCAAGGATCGAGTCGGGTAAACCGCAGTGTGGGATTCCCTGCTCCTCAAGGGTCTTTGTGGGCGGCTCGCACTGGTCCTCCCCGTGACCATGGCGGCTGGGTTCCTGATTTACCCCCCTCACGTGACGTGGGGCAGTTCGTGGGGGGCCCTCGGGGTGTGGGTTAAACACATTTTGCTCCCGAAGAAGGGAGTACGGTGCGCACCGCACTCTTGTCCTGTCCCTTTGCTCGAATATCCTAATTTTAAAAGAATTCAAAAATGCAACCAACTAATACCGAATTATGTAACAAAATACTATTTTTTTTTACAGTTCATAATAATACTAAAATATTGTTGATTAATTGTTGGCGAGGCCAATTATTTAGTAGCCCAAAAATTGTCACTTTAAAATTTTTTAATGTAGCATTTGAAGTGTGAGGTAAAATTGTATCTGTGTTTTAAAAATCGGATCAATAAGTCGGTTGGACCGATTGAATTATGAATTGGCCAAAAAATTACTCTAATTTATGACTAAAAATTATTTATCAAAAAATTCAATGAAATTTCTACACGAACTGTGATTGATTGGATCACTGAATCCGTTGAACTAGTCAAGATTTATTTTATATTAAAATTATAATAATTTAAAATATTTAAAAGGATTTGACATCTACTATTCAAATATCGTATTTTGATAACATATGGATCACTTTTTATTTAATTTTTTTTATTTATAATTTAAATACTCGATCATGAATTTCATTTTATTTTCATTATAAATTTTTTTATTAATATTGTTGTAAATTTGTACTCTATATATTTCATTTCTGATTTGATATGATTTAATTTTCAAAATATTATTTTTATAAAAAAAAAACCACCTTTGGCCATACGTCTTGTCTCATTATGCGTCACCAATGCTTGGTTTTTAGAGTCGTTCTACAAGCCCGATGGCCCTACCGAGCAGCTCACAAAGAAGGGGCAAAAAGAAGATTTTGTCGTCGCCCACTTTGCAAATTTGCAAAGTGGGCCACTGCCCCTTTACTCTGCCCGTCTCTCCTACTTGCCATGGTCATCGCTCGCCTCTCCGCTGCGCCTCACTGTAGTTGCCCAGCCTCAGCGAGGCGACAGAGGCGAGGGTGGGCGACTATAGTGAGGCACAGCGGAGAGGCAAGCGGCGACCATGACAGACAGGGGAGACGTGAAAAACAGAGAGGGGAATTCATGAGAAGGGGAGGGGGAGAACAGGCGTGGGGGCAAAATGATTTTTCGCCCCTCTTCGGTAAACCCATCGGGCTGTCTATCATTTTCCTGGTTTTTAATCTTTGTTTAGTTTAGTGATTTTATATTAATTAAAATAAAAATTGTGTAGATATTTCATTACATTTAAAATGATACTTTGTATTAATATAATATATATTTATATTAATATAACATATAATATAATGTATGAGTATTATTTAAGTGTCAAAATTAAGTATCTAATTAATATTTTTATTAATGAAATTATTATATAATTTATATAAACATGTTAATTTATAAAAATTAGTTTTAAATATAACATTTTCGTAAACATAAGAGATAGGAGATAATAAGGAGTAAAAATAAAAATGAAGCCATAATGCTAATTGGAGGAGTGATTTTAAATTAGGGTTAAAGATAAAAAATTATTAATCCGAGAAGAGAAGGGTTAATAATGTAATTAGCCAAATTAGAATCGCGGTTGATGGCTAAGGCTGAGCTGTCCTTTGAACAACTGTCCATCAGTCAAAAGCGGATAAACTCTAACACACACACACACACACTCTCTCTCTACGTCTCTCTTTCTATAAAACCCACGTGCGAGATCAGGGGTCCTCGTACAATAATAGGCATTGTGGGTGGAGTAGGTACTTCATCCAACGGTTCTCAATCCGACACGTGTCCCGTGAATATCGCGCGTGGCTTGAAGCTGCCCCCCTCGTCCAGTTGGCATCGCTGGTGTCTGCTGGCCGACCTTATCCTCTTTTTTCTTTTTCCAATTTTGTATTTTTTTTAATTTTTTTTTCCCTCAAAAGCATCGCATTTGGAGAATGCCAGAAAGATAGAGCAAGCCACAATAAAGATTTCTGAGAGAGATAGGGAGAGAGGGAGAGCAAACCCTAGATTGGTTTGTTGGGGTTTGACTTTCAGGTCCTGGGGAAAAAAGCTCGGTATCTGAATCATTAGGCATAGAGGTCAGTTCCAATTAAGTTCCCATCTTTTCCTCATGTTTTTTTGTTTTGTTTTGTTTTTGATGAACATGAAGAACAGAACAGATTTGGCAGGTTAAGTTGGTTCTAGCTTCTGTTTTTGCTTTGCTTTGTTGATGCTAAGATTATATATGTTTCTGTGGTGTCAGTGTCTCTTGTCCTCAAGCTGAAACAAATGGATCTTTTCATGCTGCATTTAACATATGGGTTGCTTCTGTTTCATTACATGGATCTGTTGGTTCCTGTGACCTGAAGTTTGTAGTCAATGTAATGATCATGTTGTTTTTTATGTACCCATTTCAGATCGCCCACAGTTTTGATCATTCATCGCAATAAGGAATATTATCGGGTTTGGTCTGACTACTTGTTTGGGGAGGAATTTGTGAGGAAAGAGTGGTAAAGATGATGTCCAGGTCGTACACCAATCTATTGGATCTAGCATCCGGGAATTTCCCGGCGATGGGGCGCGAAAAGAAACGGCTGCCTCGGGTTATGACTGTTCCGGGGGTTATATCTGAGCTTGACGATGATCAAGCTAATAGTGTGACATCTGATGTGCCCTCCTCCATTGTTGTGGATCGATTAATTATTGTGGCTAATCAACTTCCTGTTAAGGCTAAGCGTAGGCCGGATAATAAAGGGTGGAGCTTTAGTTGGGATGATGATTCCTTGTTATTGCATATTAAGGATGGTTTGCCGGATGATATGGAGATTATTTATGTTGGATCTTTGAGAGTCGAGGTGGATGCGAGCGAACAAGAGGATGTGTCGCAGCTTTTGCTGGATAGGTTTAAGTGTGTCCCTGCTTTTCTTCCTCATGACATTTTGACCAGATACTATCACGGATTCTGCAAGCAGCATTTATGGCCACTATTTCATTACATGCTCCCCTTTTCCGGGAGTCATGGAGGTCGGTTCGATCGGTCGTTGTGGGAGGCGTACGTCGCGGCAAATAAGATTTTCTCACAGAAGGTGATTGAGGTGATAAACCCGGAAGATGACTACGTTTGGATTCATGATTATCATTTGATGGTTCTACCCACCTTCTTGAGGAGGCGCTTCAATCGGTTGAGGATGGGTTTTTTCCTCCACAGCCCATTTCCTTCATCAGAAATATATAGGACTTTACCTGTGAGAGAAGAGATTCTCAAAGCACTATTAAATTCGGATCTCATAGGGTTTCACACCTTTGACTATGCTCGCCACTTCCTTTCTTGTTGTAGTCGGATGCTGGGCTTGGAGTACCAGTCAAAGCGGGGTTATATTGGTCTGGACTACTACGGGAGAACTATTGGAATAAAGATCATGCCTGTTGGGATTCACATGGGACAGATTGAATCTGTTTTAAGGCTTGCAGATAAGGAATGGAGGGTTGAGGAGCTCAAACAGCAGTTCGAAGGAAAGACGGTGTTGCTTGGAGTTGATGATATGGACATCTTTAAAGGTGTCAATCTGAAACTTCTGGCCATGGAGCAGATGCTTAAGCAGCACCAGAAATGGCAGGGAAGGGCAGTATTGGTGCAGATCGCGAATCCTGCTCGGGGGAGAGGAAAAGATCTTGAGGAAATACAGGCTGAAATACAGGCAAGTTGCAAGAGAATTAATGACAGTTTTGGCCGACCTGGTTACGAGCCGATTGTCTTCATTGACAGGCCAATTTCTCTGAGTGAACGAGCTGCGTATTACACCATTGCAGAGTGTGTTGTTGTCACAGCTGTAAGGGATGGCATGAACCTTACCCCGTATGAGTACATTGTGTGCAGACAAGGAATCTCCGATTCTAGTTCAGAATCAGATGAGCCTAAGAAGAGCATGCTTGTAACGTCGGAGTTCATTGGATGTTCTCCTTCGCTGAGTGGTGCTATTCGGGTTAACCCCTGGAATGTTGAAGCAACTGCAGAAGCACTGAATGAAGCAATTTCAATGGTTGACAGTGAAAAAGAATTGCGTCATGAAAAGCATTACAAGTATGTTAGCACCCATGATGTAGCCTATTGGTCCAGAAGTTTCTTCCAAGATTTGGAGAGAACTTGCAAGGACCATTTCAGAAGACGGTGTTGGGGAATTGGTTTGAGCTTCGGTTTCCGAGTTGTAGCACTTGATCCGAATTTCAGAAAATTGTCCGTAGAAGCAATTGTATCTGCTTATTCAAGAGCCAAAAGTAGGGCTATATTGTTGGATTATGATGGCACTTTGATGCCCCAAACATCCATCAACAAGACCCCCAGTCAGGAGATTATATCGTTTATTAACAAACTTTGTGATGATGCTAGGAATACTGTTTTTATCGTAAGTGGGCGTGCAAGGGAAAGTTTGGGCAAGTGGTTTAGTCCATGCGAGAAACTTGGTATCGCAGCCGAACATGGATACTTCTTGATGTATGTTTTTTCCCCCCATATTTTTATTTTCCTTTTTCTTTTCCTTTTCCTTTTTGTGGTCTTTATATTGCTTAATTTCATTATATTCCAGGTGGTCCAAGGGGAAGGAATGGGAAACTTGTATGCAGAACAATGATTTTGGATGGATACAGATGGCTGAGCCTGTCATGAAATTATATACTGAATCTACTGATGGTTCCTATATTGAAACAAAGGAAAGTGCATTGGTTTGGCACCATCGTGATGCGGATCCTGGATTTGGATCCAGCCAGGCCAAGGAGATGTTAGACCATTTGGAAAGCGTGCTCGCGAATGAGCCTGTTGAAGTCAGAAGCGGTCAGTTCATTGTTGAAGTGAAACCTCAGGTATGCAATTTCTCACATCCACAGTTCTTGTACAGGTTTTGTACTGCATATCTGACATTTCTGTTTTTATGTATCCATTAACCTGATCTTGTTCCATTTCTGAAGAGATGTTTGTTTTTGTTTTTGTTTCTTAATTTGAAAACCATGCATTCTTTTCTTTTCTTTCCTTTTATTTGAAAACCATACGTGCTAGTTATTCCAAACGAGGAAGGGAACAGAGACAAACAAGAAGAGAAAGGAAAACATAAAATAAAATAGATGGAAAGGAATTAAGAGAAAGAAAGAGAATATAAGACTCCTGGAATAGAAATTTGAATACATTCGGTATCCATACAATGGAAATGATCCTCCTGACAGAAAACGAACCAATAACCTCATAAGATGTAAAACTACATTACATGACCAGTTAAACATTGTCTGCGTTTGACAACATATGAAGAAAAGGACCAATCAAACAGAGACATGCAAGACAAGGACAGAGAGAAGGAACTTGAAACCCACTGCCAAGGATGAACCAAGTTGAACTGCACCATGAGGAAGGATGGGAATAATTGCAACTGTTTGCAAACAAAAAAAAAAAAAATGTTTTAGAGATGTTTAATCAAAAGAATAGGTAAACAGCTAGGAGTTATCTTACCTTTGTACCAGCAGAAAATTATTGGCAGACTTTGTTTTGAACCAGAGAGCATCCAAGAAAACAGAAATCACACTATGTTCAGATATTAGACACTAATCTTCTAGCAATCCACTAGATTTCACCAAAGAGTGTTGGCATGCATATTACATGTAAAAACTTGAGAAATTTTTCCTTAATTTAGGTTTCTATAGTCACTCTTCTTCCACCTCTCAAAGCGTACACTTCAAATAATGTAGATTCCAAATAATTGAGTAGTAAATAATATAGAGCAGCTAGGTCCACTTCAAACAACAGGGGAAAAAATAGTTTAGTATATGCAGATTCCAAGTAATGAACCACTGAATCCTAGTTGAATTTTCCCCTAAATTTTCATTTTGCTTTTTCATGCTTAAGTAGGGAAACACATGAATGCTATATGCAAACAACCAAACGATAAAAGTATATGAAAGTCATGTCCATTGATTTATTCGTTTCGACTATAGCACTTAGAAGAACTATCCATTCCATGATGTACCTCTGGTGGATATGTTTCTTTAGATTGTTCTCCAAAAGGACCTGTAAATGTTTACCGGTAAATGCAGCACACTCAACCACCCTGAGGAACAAAATTATGAATTAACTGTTATACCCATGACATGTTCGGTTTTTTCATCTAAAGCATTAAAAATTTACCAGGTCAGAGTAGATGTTGAACAGAACAATAATGACATGTAATCATACCCCTGTCCCACAACTTTAACCTACACATCATCATTTCGGTTACTAGTGAAGGAACTTGAACATCTGGTTGAGCCATTACTTGAAGATTTTGAGGTTAGGCAGAAACCCTTGATGCTTACTACTCTTCGGAAGCCAGTCCTGAGATCTCCAGATCACACTTTACTTGCTGTGGGAGAAAAGGAAATACCAGAAACAAACAAAAGAGATTTAGAATAATTAGATTTACGTAGAGAAAAGGGTACAAGAGAAAATAGTTGTTCAAACTAGACTAAAATTTACTTTTTTGATTAGGATTCCAGTAAATAATTTTCTTTTAATGGATTCTACATATTCACTAAATAATAGATAGTTGTTGGATTGACGAAGGAAATTGCTGGCTAATGGTGTAAGGAATCATCAGAGTACAAAAAACTGTGGTTCTAGATATCTGAGCTAGTGAGGTGAAGTGGTGTTGTTTTGAAAGTGACTTTTTTCAAGGTAGTAATTAGTGGCCCTGGAAGGGGAGCATTATAAGCAAAAGAAATTCAAGAAATGTAAATAGCAGGAAGAAGACAATAGGATCGAATCAACATCCAAGTAGCTGACACTGTCCTCGGCTCCAGTTAAACCCATCTATCTTGTAAATGGTGAATAAACCCAACCTTCTTCTATGTTCCCACTAATATCCCCTCCTCACCCTTTCTAATGTACCCCCCCCCCCCCCCCCCCCAAAAAAAAAAAAAAAAAAAAAAGTATAGTTCTTTTTTTTAACAAATTGCTAATTTTCTGTATATTTATTACTAGCCATATTTGTATAATATCTAGTGTAACAGTGTGGAAAGGGGCTTGATGTGCTATTTGCATTTGGCATGTGATTATTACATTTGGATAAATGTAATTTCTGCAAATGTGTTATCCGTCTTTGTATTGGATGTTTGATTTTCAGCTTTGCCATGGTTAATTTGTTTGAATCTGGTTATTGTTTCCAGGGAGTGAGTAAAGGTGGTGTTGCGGAGAAGATCTTTACATCAATGGCTGAACGTGGAAGGCAGGCTGACTTTGTACTGTGTGTTGGTGATGATAGATCTGATGAGGACATGTTTGAGATCATTGGCGATTCAATCAACAGTGGTATACTCTCCTCTAATGCATCGGTTTTTGCTTGCGCTGTTGGACAGAAACCGAGTAAAGCCAGGTACTACTTGGACGACACAACTGAAGTCACCAACATGCTTGAAGCTCTAGCCGAAGTGTCAAGCCCTCCATCATCAACGGAACATGGGAGGGAAAGCGCCTCTTGAAAGCTGCCACTTCCGGCTAGTCCACGTCTAAAGACTCTGGTTCTCTCCCACTGAATACCCTGTAGATGATGTCGTGCCAGCCCTTGTGGAAGGTAGTGAAGGATTTCTGATCGATCTGTTGGGAAAGGAAGTGATGGATGTGCTAACGATTAAGAGCATTGGCAGAAGATTGGACTTCCTACGAGTAGAGTTGAGGGCTTACTGAGTTGCGGGTGAGATGTGGTGAGACAAGTTTAGATGTCTGCTCGAACATCTGATTTACGAAGAATTTGTAGTCATCCAGAGACTGACATGTAAATAAAGCGAGCGATTTCTCTCTACGGGGCCAGATTATTTCCCGGCTTCCAGCAATGCATCCATGGGAATGGGAGGCCGGAAAGCTCGGTTGCTGCAACTGTCATTCATCTTTGAGTTTGAGGCAGTCACCATCTTCACGTTTCGCTTAATTTAAAGCCTGGAAACGAAGTTTAACTTTCTGAGACTCAGTTGAGAAGACGTTTGTAATTGTAACATTGATATTATGAGTTAGAATTGACCGTACACAGTGGCTTCTTCTTGACCTATTCTGTTTTTTTTCTTTTTATTTTGGGGGTCATTTTGAGTGAAACTGTTATGATTACTGGTAATCCAATTTGTTAAATTGTTTATGTAAATGTACGATTTGAAAGCATCCTTAATGCACGAGACTCTTCGCCTAGTAGAACTCTTAATTGTTCTTGTATTTATGTTGTTTAGACCATATTCACAATTCCAACCGAGACGGACTTGTATTCAGATTCATACAACTCACAGTCACAGGAGGGGAGGCATCCAAAAATTGTAGTTCTCTTATTGCAAGCTTAGCTTGGGAGATAGAAAGGGGAAAGTCGACATGAAGAGTATGGAGCAGGCTACAAGGGACCATGTATTTTCTTTTTATTTGTTAAATGAAAATGTATTTTTTCCGATGAAAATGTAGTTAATTTGACTTGCCACTAGTTTTCTAATATTTTGAAATTAATGATTTTTTTATCCTTTTCCAGAGTTGGAATGGATGGATTGACAATGATTAGGGAAAATGATAACTCACATGTTTTGATTTTTGTTTTGATAATTATTATGATTGTTAAAAACAAAATAAGTGATATGCCAAAGAATAAAAAGATAAAAATAAAAGAAAAAAAATTAATAAAATCAATAAATCAAACGGACGAAGCAGGAAGAAGATGGGCAGAATCCTCGCATCTCGACTGAGTCCAAAGACCGAAGCCATGCCACAGCTCGTGGCCTTAATTTGCAGTCTCACCATCCCGTGAGCTGCATGGAAAATTCGGTAGACGGTCCAAATATTTTTCCGAATACGGGGGTTTTCACGTAATGTGTAAACATGATAGCTCTGATAATTAAAAGTTATTTTAGAAAAATAATAAATAATTATTCATAAAAAAATTATTTATAAAATAAATAAAATAAGTATCATCTATAAAAAATTATTGTCATCTATAACAATTCTAATCTCAGTCAAATTAAAATTAATCAAGATAAACGTTATCTTCAATAATCCTAATCAAGGAAGACTTTGGATCACTCTATATTTCTCTATAAATAGGCAGTCATTTATTCCAGAAAAGATACATTTTTTATACTGGTGTAAATAGTACTATTGGGCTTTTATCATTCTCAGTATCTAAGTTAAGTATTAGAGTGTTTGCGCAGGGACCCTTCCGCACCCTTTAACACTAGAGCCACAGGGTCGTTAGATGGCTCTTCCCCAAGGCACCAGACGGCTCCTCTCTCGGGGCACCAGACGGCTCCTCTCTCGGGGCACCAGACGACTCTTCCTCAGGGGCACCATACGGCTCCTTCTTAGAGGCACCAAATGGCTCATTTCCTAGAGCACTAGATGACTCCTCCCTCAGGGCACCAAACGGCTCCTTTCCTAGAGCACTAGATGACTCCTCCCTCAGGACACCAGATGACTCCTCCCTCAGGGCACCAAACGGCTCATTTCCTAGAGCATTAGATGACTCCTCCCTCAGGGCACCAAACGGCTCTTCCCCCAGGGCACCAGACTTCCCAAAAACAACTTGGGACTCCTTTTCAAAAGCAGCCAAGTATATATCCTCAAGTTCCGCTAGAAGTTTTGCGGTTGGGCAATTGACATGGTTCTTATACCTAAGGCCAGTATGGGATGCCGCCTCAAAATCATTTAGGATTTCTCTCCCAAGATCAACCTGAATCTTACTTCCAAAACCAACAAAAGTCTTGCTTTGCAGAATTAGTCGATCCCTCGAGGTGTACATTCTCCATGGTGCCACGAGCAGAATACGAAGCTCTGTAATGCTAACATGAGGAGGGAATACGGGCATTGCGAGAAGTCACTGATCTACTGAAGAATATGACCCCCCAAATGGTTCTACCATTAAATCTCAAGAAGTTTATAACTGATCCAAGCTAACTAAACTCAGTGGAAAAACGAGAGGAGAGTTCAAAGACTACACCTGAACAACACAGGGCTCAGTCCCATCAAACCATTTCCCAAGGAACTTGTACTCGAGATCCTTTTATTTCCCAAATACACAAGGAAGAAAGGGAAAGAGTACCCAAAAGACACAAAGGTAAGGGTGTTCAAAAAAATCGACAAATTGTGAAAATAGATCGAACTGTACTGTACAACACTGTGCGATTTTTTGAGGGGGGCGATCCGATACGGTTTGAGAATTTCTCAAACCACAAATTGCACCGTTTGAGGATTTCTTAGTTCGGTTTGAAACTGAACTGCCAAAGTATAATGTAATAATAAAAAAATTATAAAATAATTTATTTAAAACAAATTTCAAACAAAAAAAAAATTAAAACAAATTGTATAAACAAAACAGATTGTATAAACAATATGTATATAAACAGTCTGTTTTGTTCTGTTTATATTACAAAAAAGATTGTTTTATAACCATAGCAGATTGTTTACAATCTGTTTATATAAATAGATTATTGTATAAATAAGAGATTATTTATATATAATTTTTTATTTATTTTAGTTCATAGGTTAAATGGTCGATGAAACAATTTATGAAACCATAGAAACTGCACCATGAAAATAGATGTATTAATATTTTGGATATTTTGGGCAAACCGCGAAAACCGCACCGCATTTTGCAGTGCGGTTTTAACACACCAAACTAGACCACGCATTCTGGTTTGATAAAAAAATTGCACAAGCAGTTTGACGTACTAAAAATGTTAAAAACCGACTAAATCAAACTATGCACACCCCTAGACAAAGGTACTCAAAGAAACTCTCGAATAGGAAAATATTTGAAAAATGTTGAAAGTACATCTACAGATGAGGAACAACCTCCTCCCAGAAGTATGGTACAAAAGATTGATGAAATTGAGGAACCATAGGTAGGTGGTGTTCGCGAAACAACAAACATGGAAAAGATGATCAAGAGGGTCATTGAGCAGAAAAAAGTTGTTGCCTACACCCAATGAGAGATATAGAAAAAGCATTCCTTTCATGTCAGCGATCATGGATATGCCCCTACCAAGGAAATTTAAGATGCCACAGATGAGTGTGTACTCAGGCAAGGGCGATCCTCATAACCACGTTCAAAATTATGAATCCTTGATGGTACTACATGGATGAGGAGATAAAATCTTGTGTTGTGCTTTTCCCTTAATTATAATAGAACATGCTCAAGCTTGGTACAAGTATCTACCAGAGCATTCCATATCCACCTTTGAGCAATTGAAATACAAGTTCACAAAAGCTTTCATCATAAATAGCCAACAGAAGAAAGATGCTACATACCTTCTCAGTATCAAACAAAGCAATAAAGAAACATTACGCCAGTACATTGATAGATTTTGAAACGCCACACTAGAGGTTCGAGATTTCCAAGTGGGAGTAGCTGTGGCAGATCTATTACATGGAACACGGTCTATGTCGTTATAGAAATCCTTGGCTAAAGAGTCGTCAACTTTTTTGGTCGATTTGTTTGTGAGAGCAAACAAATACATTTTGCAAACAGATGTTATGAAGATTGTGAGGACAACTAAAGAAAAGGACCAAAAACAAAATGGGCAAGATCTGAAGACCATAACAATATAAGAGAAGACAAGGCAAGAAGAAATGATGGCGCTTTGAAGTTACTGTATAAAAACTATACGTCTTTTTTCGATTCTTGTTCTCATATTTTGGCACCAATTGAGAGGATAGATCTATTGAAGTTTCCTAAGAAAATAGGTGAATCAACAGGAAGAAACATGGAGGCCTATTGTTGATTTCATAAAGCATATGGACACAATACGAATCGATGTTGAGAATTAATGAACTAAATTGAATCGCTAATTAGAAAAGGACAACTGCAAAGGTATGTTCAAATAGAAGAAAGAGACCGAAGGGACATGAAGATAAGATAGGAAGAAGGGACCAACGTATAGATGAAAGGTAAGAGAACAATGGAGGATGAGAGAAATGACGAAATCCCCCATGTAACACCCTGCTTTTTCATGACGTGTCACTATGCTGGGGCTCAACATAAAATTACACATTCTCTTTCCACGGTACATTTCTTAACACCTCAAGTACCGGTTTTCAAAGAAAATCCGCAATATATCATTACAAATGTGGAAGCAAAATCTAAACCTGATATGGTACATAAATTAATTCACTTAAATCATAACATAAGAAACCGTACCATTTATTCAACATGTCATTATCCCAGAAGTGTACATGGAATGTCATTTTTCAGCGATAACAACTAAATTCTTCCAACTGACATTGAAACGTAAAAATATTACAAGATCATTTGTAACATCCCGCATCGAGTGATAGGGAGGATCGACACAACTTACCTTAATGGATCTATGCGAACTTTCCAAGGGGTCACCCATTCTTGAACTTCCCCAGCTCAAACACGCTTAACCCAGAAGTTTTTTGTTTACATTCAGCCCAAAAGGTATTCAGCTGGTGTTGTTTCCTTCCTTACTTATTCTTAATATATACTACATTTATCTAGGCTCTTAGGGTATTACATTCTCCCCCTCTTGAGCACATGATGTCCTTGTCATGCGACTTTACAACTGATCTCAGATCTTCTCCCCTTTAGGGCTGCCATCCTAGAAGCCTACTAAAAGTCACTTATTGTACAGGCCCTTAAGCCCCGATGCCACTCCCCGTCCTCATCAGATCGCTTTCATTAAGGGTCGGCTCTGATACCACTTGTAATATCCTGTATCGAGTGATAGGAAGGACCGAAACAACTTACCCTAATGGTCCTACGCGAACTTCCCAAGGGGCCACCCATCCTTGAACTTCCTTACTTAAAGCACGCTTAACTCAGGAGTTCTTTGCCTACATTCAGCCCAAAAAGTATCCAACTGGTGTTATTTCTTTCCTTATTTATCATCGATATATACTAACATTTTCTAGGCTCAGGGGGAATTACATCATTTCTCAAACATCAATCATATTACATACTTTTATTTTACGATATTGTTCACCAACAGAACATAAGTTTCTCAACTTGACTAAAACATATTTGAAACCTCATGAAGAAGCAAAACACCAGAATAACTTGCCAAACCCATTGGACATGTCATCTCGTGCCGTTACATCTCAATAATTCCCTTGCATCTACTACAAGTCCCAACTAAAACGTTTGAATGTTCCAAGGGCATAACTTAAGTTAAATGCTGAATCATGTAAGTGAGGGTTCAAAAAAAATTACATGAATGCATAATGCAAAGACATGAACAAACATTCGTCCTAGTTTAATTTTTCTAGCAATCCATCCAGGCACGAAATGCTAGGCAGTCATCCCAACATGCACACAAGGCAACAGGATACTCCTATACATTGTTCTGGCAACACCCTTGGGGAATTACGACTGCATTATCAGGACAACATCTCATCCCATTCACGAGTATCGATATGCCAATAATATTATGCCAAGTGAAAAATCAAGACTATCGATGCAACAATACATGTATAGATATGTCAAGATGCACATAAATTACATATAACTTAGCAACCTTTGTGAATATCATGCTCAACATAGGTAAAGCATAACACATAAAAGTTTGTGGGGAAAACCCCTTACTACAAAACCATTTTTAGGATAAAACCACTCCTTTTTGCGCATGAACTGCTGCATGCCAGCCACCTCCACGTGCCACTGTGCTCCTCGCCAGCCGTTGCTGCTTTGTTGGACCATCGTCGCATGCCCCTGTGGCCATAATCGCAGTCGCTGCTCACCGTCTAGCCACAACAGTAGCTTCGCTGCTGCCACACTAGCTGTCGGCCACCTTCAACTTGTTGCTTTGTGGCCAAAGCCGCTGCTTGCTGGCCACCATCGCGGCTGCCGCCATCGCCCATCACGCTGTTGCTACTCGCGACCACTGTTTGCTGCCATGGCTACCTCTCTTCTTCCATCTTCTTGATTTTCCACTTCCATTCTCTTCCCAATTCTCTCAACTTCTCCCTCTATTTATAGGCTCTCCACTGCCTCTCCTCACTGCCTTAGCCATCACTCTTTGCAACTGTTGTTGTCAAAATATAACAATTAAAATTTGTGATGTGAGGTCTACTCGAGCTTATTGTCAGGTGAGGTTAGGTTGCCGTAAGAGAAGTTGCCTCAAGGGAGTTCGCCGCTAGGATGCTCGCCGCAAGGATTTTGCCACTAACTCTTTCACCACAAAGTTTCGCCACTAGCTCTCGCTATATGGTTTTGCCACAAGGCTTCTCCATTAGTTCTTGCCATAAGTTTTTACTTTCGCCGCTAGGTCTCACTGTAAGGCTTTTGCTTTCGCCACTAGGTTCGCAGCAAGGTTTTGCCTTCGCTACTAGGTTCATCGCAAGGTTTTGTCTTCGTCGCTAGGTCCGCCGTAAGGTTTTGCTTTCGTCGCTAGGTCCACCGTAAGGTTTTTCCCTCGTTGCTAGGTCGCCGCAAGGTTTTGTCTTCATCGCTAGGTTCGCTGTAAGGATTTGACCCTTTTGATGCTCAGAAAATGGGTTAGAAGGCTCGAGAGGATCTTTCCTCGCGAAGACCCTCTGATGCCAAAGTCAGTCTCGAATCCCAATGTCTATTCACGAAAATCGTAAAGATGCATTCAAAGTGTCTAGATTTTACTAAAATTAGAAGCCCTCATTAATGTCCTATAACTGGGTATTTATAGGGCACGATTCACAAAGTGTCTATCCCTTGGCCACGCGTTGCCTCGCGGCAAGGCGGCTGCGAGGCTAGGGCTTGCGGCATTCTCCTAGCCGCAAGCCTTGAGACGGGGCTAGCCTTTACGGCCAACCTTCATTTTCAAAAAAGATTTTCATTTTTCCCCAATTTTTCATGGCACAACAATTGCCCCCCCACTCTTCTGTTTTGTCTTTAAACAAAATTGAAGCGTAAAAATATCAGCCAAGAAGTCGGGTCTAGGTTGGGAGCATAGCACCGGACTCAGTCAAGGGATCCCGACGAGCCTGCGGGCACAGTCTTCGGAGCGTCCGGTGATCCCATGATGGATCATAGTGCACTGGCTATTGTGTTCTCCATGTCTGTTTTTCGGGATTAGTTTACCTTAGGGAATCTGGGTTTGCCCAGTGGTCTAGCGTGGGATTCCTACCAGACATCCGAGTTTGCTGGGAGATCTAGGCATCAGATCGACCAAGGAGTTGTGCCTAGCCCAAAATGCATAACACCTAACTCAAGTGAGGGATATGGGTGAGTCTGCGGGCATAAACATCGAATGTTTTGGTGATCCCGGGCCAACTAATGGTCATCGACACCATATTACAATTGGGTGACTCAACTCCAATAAGCTGGATCATGGCCGAACTGTCATTGGGTTGTTATCTCTTCATGCTTTCCTTAGGCCAGTTTATCTCAGGAGATCTGGGTTTGGCCAATGGTCCAGCGCAAGATTCCTACCAGGCATCCGAGTTTGCTGGGAGACCTAGGCGTCAGATCAACCAAGGAGTTGGGTCTAGCTAAAAAGACATAGCACGGAACTGAAACGAGGAATCCGGGTGAGTCTGTGAGCATAGGGATCGAATCCTCGGGTGATCCCGGGCCAGCTCGTTGTTATCGGCACCACATTGTCACCAGACGACTTAACCTTCGAGATCGAGCTTATGCTAGAGCTATCATGTGATCACTTCACTTTTTTTCTGCCTTCCTAGGGCCAGCCTATCTCAGGGAATCTGGGCTTGGCCAGTGTTCCGGCGCGGGATTCCTACCAGACATCCGAGTTTACCAGGAGACCTAGGCGCAAGATCAACCAAGGAGTTGGGTCTAGCCAAAAAGGCATAACACTAAACTCAAACAAGGGATCCAAGTGAGTCTATGAGCATAGGCATCAGATGTTCTGGTGATCCTGGGCCAGCTCATAGTCATTGACACCAGATTGCCACTAAGCAACTTGACCTTCGGAAGTGAGCTACGCTTGAGCCGCCGTACCTACAAGACACATACAAATAATCTGGGCCCATGGAGATTTTACGTGGTTTGGCTTATAGTTTTGCCTACTTCTCAGGAATACAGTAGGTATATTCTTTTATTTATCGGTTGATGTTATTACAATAGAAAATTAAAGACAATTCCGGCTTCCGGCTGGGTCAAGTAACGCTTATGGTGACAAGCTTGACTCTACGTCTAACGCTTCGTCCCTTCCCTTGGGGTTAAAGCAGGGAAGTACCTCTCATGGTGCATGGTATTCCAAGCCTTTTCTATCGCCTCGCCTTGTAGTATCGATAGTGTGCACATGTTGGGGTATAACATCTCCTAAATTTTGTAAGGTCCTTCGCATTTCGGGCTGGGTTTCCCTTCATTTTCTATTACCTTTCCCTGCGTCCAAAATTTCCATTTGGATGATAAATTGTTCTGCTCGGTCAAACAACTCAGTTACAGAATTTGGCTCAGACAAGGCTAAGGATCTTCTAAGTGGGGCATATGTAGTTCCGTTTAGCAAGGCTGACGCTGCCAATCCGATTGGGAGATCCCTTACTTCCTGCGTCACGGCACTGAACTGCTCGATGTATTACTTTAGGGATTCATTCGGCTTCTGTTGTAAACTAATTAGATATATTGCACTCTTCTTTTTCGGGAGATAGACAAAGAATGCATTTAGGAATTATTTCTTTAACTATTCAAATGATCGTATATGTCCTGTTGATAATTCACTGAACCACTGTTCAGCTTATCCTTCCAGGAAGAGTGGGGAAGCCCTGCACCTAGTGACCTCATTCCATCTATATAACACGGGCACTACGACAAAATGTTATAAGTGCTTCTCGATGTTCTCCCTTCCTGAGTATACCGAAACTTGTGGCAGTTCGAATCTTGGTTGCAATGGTTACCTTTGGAGTTCCTCCGATAGAGGGAACCTTTTTAGGGGAGTTACCTTTGGGACTATCATTACCTGTTTCTGCTCTAGCACATCTTCTATGAGGCGTTTGACGTCAGACGTGTTGAGTGTTTCCTATTCCGCTTCATTTTGGCAAAAATATGGGTCATAAGGGACTCTTGAGTATGTGCTTTCTACTGTCTTCTTATATGTGGGAGCTTTTCTTGCCCTTCTGCCAT
The DNA here is from genome assembly GCA_036245055.1 of Diospyros kaki. NCBI lineage: Eukaryota > Viridiplantae > Streptophyta > Magnoliopsida > Ericales > Ebenaceae > Diospyros > Diospyros kaki. Next base: position 32,119,171 of record BSEG01000003.1, read on the forward strand.
ATTTCCTTCTTGAGTCTATTACTTCCAAGACTTGGCTATTCAGCCCTGGAGTTCTGATTCTTATCCCTTGCCGAGGAGCCCTTCGAAGGTGGTCTTGGGATCTCCGATGTTCTCTCCTTGTATCGATTTGTCCCATGTGGGGAATGTGAATGTCCGGCATTAGTTCATGTAACAAAGCAATGACTCCCTGTAGTCTTCTCATATTCTCCTCATTGTTCATCCTGAGTTCATGATTCTGTTGTTTCAGTTCCTCAAAATTCTTCCGCAATAGTTCATAATCTGAGAGTAAGACTGTAGGTGGAGCTATTCTTGAAGTCCCCATGAGGTTTCCATTTGGAATTAAAGACTGCCCAAAGGAGTGTTGTTCCTGACTAGCAAGCGTTGCATGTGAGGCTTGCTTCTCTCGCCCTGTCGCATATCTCCTTAATCCAACTACGTGTACTTCTCCTTGTTCTGAATGCTTTATACCCCCTGTCCGGTGGTCTGGTTGCATTCGAGCACAGAAAAGTTCCTTGAACGCATTTTGTTGTTAGGGTGATTTACTAAAAATTCTGGTACTGTAGAGTGTACTTGATGGGGGCCTTCTGTGGCTCCTGTCTTGGTACGAGCGCTCCTTCAGGTGGGGTTAGGCGGGTTTGGCCAACCGACTGATCTTGTCCCTCTCGGCATCTTGTGTTAAAGTTAGCCTTTTGTTGTGTTTCCCATAGAAAGAGCCAAATTGTTGTTGTCAAAATACAACAATAAAAATTTGTGATGTGAGGTCCACTCAAGCTCTTTGTTAGGTGAGATTAGGTTGCCGTAAGAGAAGTTGCCTCAAGAGAGTTTGCCTCTATGATGCTTGTTGCAAGGATTTGGCCACTAGCTCTTTCGCCACAAGGTTTTGCCACTAGTTCTCACCATTAGGTTTTGTTACAAGGCTTTCGCCATTAGCTCTCGCCACAAGGTTTTGCCTTTGTCGTTAGGTCTCGCTGCAAGGCTTTTACTTTCGCCGCTAGGTTCGTTGCAAGGTTTTGCCTTTGTTGCTAGGTTTGTCGCAAGGTTTTACCTTCGCCACTAGGTTCGCCGCAAGGATTTGACCATTTTGATGCTCAAAAAAACGGTGAGAAGGCTCGCGGGGATCTTCCCCCACAAAGACCCTCCAATGCCAAAGTCAGTCTCGAATCCCAATGTCTATTCACTAAAACCGTAAGGATGCATTCAAAGTGTCTAGATTTTACCGAAATTGGAAGTCCTCATTATTGTCCTGTAACTGGGTATTTATGATTCTCAAGGATGACTAGTGCTGACACGTGGCGATTACTGAATAAAGCTTAGGTGTCATCGAGATGAGGCGCTTACCACGAAACGGCCGCAAGATTGCTCATGGCTAAGTTGTTGCGTGGTTGGCACTTGCGGCTAACCTTTAGTTGCAAGCTGTTTTCCGCGAGGAAGGCGTTCGCGGCCAGCCCTTGGCCCGAGGTTGGGGCTCGCAGCAAGCTGCCTGTGGCGTGACAGGCGCTGACGCCTCTGCCTATAGCCGCGAGGCTGGTGCTCGCGGCATGCTGCCCCAAGCTTCCCTTGAGGCTAGCCCTTAGCCGCAAGGCTAACGCTCGTGGCTTGCCCATAGTCGCGAACTAGCCCTCACGGCCATCCCTTTGCCACGCGCTGCCTCACAGTAAGGCTGCTGTCAGGCTGGGGCACGCGTCATTCTTCTAGCCGTGAGCCTTGCGGCGGGGCTGGCCCTTGCGGCCAACCTTCATTTTCAAAAAAGATTTTCATTTTTTCCCAATTTTTCATGGCACAACAGCAGCAAGACTTACTATTGAGCTTCATAGAAGCTTGGCCACCACGTACACACACACACACTTATATATACATCTATATATTACACTATGATGTAAGAAAAGATACATATTAAATCTTAAATTTTCCCTTTATTTCATTTGGGTGTTTCTCTAATTGTAAATACACCCTCAACCATTGAATTAATACTTATCGAGATACTTAAAAACTAAAATTAATAACTCAAAATTTACTCAATAAGTACGTTTTTGCCCCGGTGTCCTCACAGGGCTATTGTTTCATCCCGAAAGCTCTTCAAGGTTGATCCTTACATAAAATCGAAGCCTCCTTAGGATTTCTTTGACTTTTCGGAGGTCCCTTACATTCATTCAATTTTCTAGGCTGTATTTTAGCTCTACCGAAAACTGTCTCTGATCTGATCGTTTTTAGTATCATAAATCACGTCTCAAGACACTCGTCAATGACATACTTTTCTCCTGAGATATTTATGTTCCAGGGCATTCCCTGCAGTCAATTTAGTCACTCATAACTGTGAAAAATATATTATAACCTCAAATTATCTAAAAATTTCACTTATGGCCCAATATAAATTACACTTGAACCCTTTAGAAAAATCACATGTATTACACCCCAATAGACAACCAACTGATTAATCAGGAGATCTATGTGATATCAGGGAGAAAGACTATGGCAAACGATACCTCATCATCAAAGAAGGCTTACATTTGACATGCATATCAAGTCAATTCAGTTATACCAATATAGGCTTATGAGGAAGCCATTACCTTCACACCTATCGACGAGAGAGAGGTTATAATGCCATGTGATGATCTCTTGGTCATTTTGGCAATAATTACTAAACATCAAATTGAAAAAATACTGGTAGATAGTGAAAGCTCGGTCATTTGATATACCATAATTGTTTTGAAAAGATGAATATTTCTATGGTTCGCCGAAAGCCAATACAGTCCCCCCTATTCATCTTTACTGGGGAATTTGTCCCCACAATTAGGGGCAGTACAGCTTAAGAATAGAGCCTTTGAGCACCACCAGGCATGCCAACTTCATAGTGCTCAATACATCCCCGTCTGCTTATAATGTTATCTTAGGACAACCACTTCTTGATGAAATAAGGATAGTAATATCATTTAGATACCTGTTAATGAAGTTCCTAACAACCCGAGAAGGAAGAATTATGGGATAGTAAAAGTTCGGTTTACTCGAACTAATTGAATTAAACTGATTGAATTTATCAGTTTAATTTGGTTTTTTCCTTACATCGGTTCAGTTCGATTATTTTTTTTAAAGTTCAGTTTTCAGTTTGATTTTTTTTGTCGGAATAACCGAGCTAATCGAACCGACTAAACTTTAAAATAATGTTATTTTTTTTTTGCATTTTTACCAGTTAATTCGGTTTAAAATGACATCGGTCTATCGGTTAATTAGGTTTTCTTTGATTCTTTTACATTTCTTCTATCTAATTGATTTTGTTCGGTTTACACAATTTGAGTTCGATTTTTTCAGTTATCAGTTAGTTCATTTTTTTTGGTTAATCGGTTAGTTCGATTTGAATTTACTCCTTAATTCGGTTTAACCAATTAATGAATTTTAGTGGAAATAAAACCATTTGTACACCCTTAAGATAACCTTTTAAATAATAATAATCCAAACCAAAACTAAAGGGGAAATTAGTCATTCAAGATACTAAGGCACTGGAGAAATGAAAATTAGGGCTTGTTTGGTTGGCCATATTTTTCATGTAATTCCAGTTTTGATGGTGTTTAATTAGCTATATTTTCTAGGTAATACAAATTCTCATTTTTGGTTACGTGATGGCTATTTCTCACTTTTGCTGGAAATCAAATTCTCATGGGACTTGGAAAATAAATTCTAGGGAATTGAAAATCATCACCTTTCTACAAACCATTAAAGACTTGCGAAGCTGAGGGGAGCACAAAAGAGAAGAAGAGCGGCCGATGGTTGACGAAACTGAGGGGAAGCACGGCGCGCGGTCGCGAGAAAGAAGGGAAGCTCGGTCGGCAGTCATGAGGAATGAGAGGCAGCGACGGATTGAACGAGCGAGAGTGATGGTGAGCAGTTGAGGTTTTGCCACTAACTCTCTTCCAAATCTTTGACATATATGCATATTTGTGAGCTTTCTCTTTCCATGGTGATTTTCGATGCCTTAAAGTTGTTGTCTTGCTTTGTCTTAGGCTATGCATTTATTGTACCATATTCAACTATTGTTGAAGTTTTGGTGTTGTGTTTTTTTTATTGAGATAAGCTATTTTTACTTTGAAATCTAATGTTTGAATATTTTGTATATGTATATTTGATTTATTTTTAAATAATTCTTTAAAATTCAATGGCAATCAAATACTAAGTTAAAAAAATATTACAATTTTTAAGTAAAAAATTATGTTAATCAAACAATTTCAATTGACAATTTTTTTAAAATTTATTTTTAAATAATTTAATTATATAAAAAAAATATTTTTCTATATAAATTTCATATTTACAATCAAATGCACCCTCAGAAAATTTGAATTTACAATCAAATGAACCCTTAGAAGATTTGAATTGGTGGCGATGGGAAGTCACTGCAACTGGTACACGAAACTTTTAGGGAGTTACATTGCCAAATTTCGAACTTATTGCGACCTAAATACAAATACTCCAAAGAAGAGGGGTTTTCCAGGTGGCACTTATCGAGCTAGATTACTTGCAAATTTTGTGAGACGGACAGTAATTTTGTCGTGTTCCTCACGCAAATCCAGGTGGAAGATAAAATTAGACCTCGAGGACGCTTCAAAGAAACAAAGTGGACTCCCACCCCTCTCTCTCTCTCTCCACTTTCTCTCTCTAAAAAACCTTGTCTGAACCCCGAATGAGCCGTGGTTCCATAGAATTGTAATAATTTCAATCGGATTGAAAAGTTGCCGGAATTCCTCTCCATTCATTGCCGGCGCCGGAGATTCGGCCACTGAGTGTACTCCATCTCCATGGGCTGTACTGGATCGCGTGACAAGGGAGACGGTCAGCACCTATCGCTTCGGCATTTCAGTCTTTGATTTGTGTTGATGCAACGTTGCGCATATAGATATTGATTCGCCTTGTTTCTGCGTTTGTGCTCTGTTCTGATTCCAATCGATTTACAGTGCGCATGATTACGCATTTATGTTTTGACGAACCGATCGAGTCTCCGCGATGTTATTTTTTTGCTAAGCTAGCGTGAGTTTGTTGAGTTCGATGTGTTTTTCGGTACTCGGTAATGTGCTCCTGCTCTAACTGTTGATGTGGCGTTTGATTTCATCCAGAATTCGGTGTGAGATATTTCCGTACAAGTTCATTATTCTCTGAAACTCTGTTGTTTTCCTGATAATGAATGGCAAGGCTCATTGTTTGAATACCTTTCATGTTCTATTAGAAATAAGGACCGAAATCCTCTCCTACCAAATGACTAGTTATTGACTCAAATTCATCTGCTTCTCATTTATAATAGTACTAGATGTGAGATACTCTTTTTCCACAAATGAAAGTATATATAACAGCAGCAAATGCTACTGCTTATGCTGAGGTGCCACTTGCTACTTGGCCCTTCAGCCGTGCTCACCTTCAAGAGATTGTTTTTGGCTGATCTAGCATATCCAGTTAATTACTTTTCCTCCTCACCCTTCTATTTCTTCTTTTGCTGAAAATCTAGAGAACATTTCAATTTATGGTTAATTTCTGAGAAAATTTGATGAAACAGAGGAAGTAACGTTGAACTTTTGATTTGAGTTATATAAAATTAAAAGCAATGTATGAGTGAAATAAAAAAGAGATGGAACTCCGTTAATATGAAAGACACTCCCCCCCCCCCCCCCCCCCCGGGGAAAAAAAAAAGAGAGAATGTGTGATGTTTGAAGTTGAAGCAATAACTTCTCTCCTAAAGCCTTGGGCATGTCATGAGCAGTGTTTAAAAAAGTGTGCTATCAACGACTTTAGCTGAGTGTGACTAAAGTGTGCTCAAGTTGCATTTTTACTTGAGCTTCGAAGCCCAAAAAAGTGCACTTCAGAAATGGTTTCTTTTTTTTATCAAACAATATGAATGGTTGGATTTGTTTAAATTTTGCAATAGTGTGGCTGCTTGTATGGAATCCTTACCTAAAAAAGGCTATTATCAGATCTAAATAAAATCACATACATGTACATTTGTTTAAGACAAAAAAGAGAAGACTCAGCTGTATTTACCAAGCAAAAAATATTGAAGAAAATATGTAATTAGGTGTAAATTAGGGGCTGCTAATTTATTCATAATTGCTGTAAATTAGGGATTGTTGATTGATTGGGGATTGCTGTAAATTAGAGGTTGATTAATTATGGATTGTTGTAAATTAAGGATGACCTTTTTCCTTATTTTTCTATCAGATCCTTTGTATAAATCGTGTTAAAGAAATAGACTGAGTTTTTTGACAAACTTTTAGAAAAAAACAAAAGAACACTCACCATAATAAAAAAATAAAAAAGAAGTCTTAGCATATTCGGATCCTTTCAACTAAGGGTTCATATTAGTTTGTCTTTCAAGTTCTATCAGGGCCAACAATTGATCAGATTGTATCCTATTTTATGTCCCCGATGTGTTTTTGCTATGTTGCATGAACTTGTAAACTGGTATACCTCAATCTTATTTAGTTTTTTTTTAATGATTGTTTTTTAACAGTTTATAGTTTTGATCCTTATAAAAGTTTATACTCTTTATTTTATGTATATGCATTTTACTTTGCTTAAGCATGCACTTCGCTTTGCGCTTCATGCTTAAGCTTCATAGGCCTTTTGTGCTTAAATGCGCTTAGTGCTTTTCAAAACACTGGTCATGAGACTTTTGATGCTTGGAGGTCCTGAATTATGAATATATGTGCGACCACCTTCTTATCCGGTTGTGACACTATTGCCTTTCTGTTTCTTTTCTTTTGTTTTTTGTTTTTTTCATTTGAGGATCTTCAACTAACTAATTGGCTCACCCGTATTTTCTTTCTTTCTCTTTTCCCCTTACCAACACCAATGTAACAGTTAAGTTACATTATCTGCTTGAAGAAATTGGATGTTGATCCAACACTTTTGAGTGTTCAAACATTTATATATCAACAATCACAAGCCTTAATCCTACTAAGTGAAGTCAGCTACATGAATTCTAGCTCTTCAAGCATTCTATCCTTTTCCATATCCTCTGTGAGACCCTTAGGGGCTGTTTAGTTATAGAAAATGATTTCTAGTTCTCTATCTCTAATTTTCTGTAAAATTTTAGTTTTCATTTTCATGGAAAATTTGAAAACCATGTTGAAACGTTAGAAGTACAGAAAACCAATTTTCAATCTAAAATATTGGAACATATGCTCGAGTTTGAGAGAGAGAGTTGGGAAACTTGTGATAGAGAAGAAGATTGAAATGATTTAGGGAAAAATTTATGGAAAACCACATTTTCTAAGTCTCCAAATTAGTAAGGAAAATTTGGAAAATTCATTTTTAGGACTTATCCAACTTCACTACAATTTTGAAGAACCGTGTCTACTTTTTCTATTTGATTTTTTTTATTTGAACAAGTTTTCTAATTTTTTGTTTTTCTTGGAGTAATTTTCTAGAAAACTGGGGCTGTTTTCTGGAATTAAACAGCCCCTTATTTCCATGTCAATGTTGCAACATCTATGATCTTGCCAAATCACATTCCACCTGGGAGGTTGGACTGATACATTATGCAGTGTTGAAATTAGAGTGCTCTAGAGTTTAATCTCTAGCAATGCCTTTTTCTTGCTTGAATTTTCTTATTGGTGTGCTAATAATTTGAAGGGTCACCCAGTGTTATTAAAGGCGCACCTTGGGTGCTTGGAATGCTTCCAGGCGAGTGCAAATCATGAAGGCACTGGGCATGCCTAGGCCCAGGCACCTTGGCCTTAGGCACACCTGGGCTTTTTTAACTGTTTATTACTTTATTTAATTGTTTTACTGTTTAAGGTTTAAATTTATTGCTTTAACTACAAATTTGATAATGAGTAAAAGTATTACTACTTTGAATGCTCCAATTGAATTTGAGCTAGATGAAGATGGAGAGGATGATGATGTGGAAGGAGATATTAGAGATGATGCTTCTAATAATGAAAATATGGAAATGTTTGGTCTTGATGATGAAGATGATTTTTAGATTATTTAAAATTCATAATTAGTTAATCTTGATTAAGATTTAAGACCTATAAATCGTTTAAGATTTAATTTAAGTTGACTTGAAAACTTTTAGATTGCATCTTTTGGCATTTTTTATTGTTCTTTTCATTAGTATGTGATGAATTTTTTAATTTCTTTGATAACATGCTTGTGAATATATTATTAGGAGTTTAGACCTATTTTATACTTTATTCTTCAATTAGGATATATATTTTTCTTTTTAGTTAGCATGCGTCTAGTTCCATCAGGTGTGCACCTCACCTTGCGATTTGGGTCTTAAACTCCAGCACCCTTTTTCAATTTAGTGCACCTTGGTTTTTTAATAACACTGGAGTCCCCATTTATTAAAAGAGAAAAGGAATAAAAGAAAAATGGAAATGAGGACATGAAGGTTCTTATATACAAACTTTTATTTAGGTGATTCAAGTTTTGAAAAGGCATGGGGCCTTTGACAATGATAAATATGTAAACACCCCTGCCTAGATATCCCAACCACCCGGACTACCCGAACGGGAGCGCCTACGGAAGGAGAAAGAATGAAAAACAAGACAAGAACTATCCTGGCATGCATACACAATAATTAAAATAACGGAAGCTATGCTATACACATGCATGCACTATGGGTACTCTGCTAGCACAACAGTCACATGATAAATAAATAAATACAGACTCCTGTGCCGACATACACAAGACATAAGGAATAACTTGGCACAGTAAAAAATAATAGAGTAAATCCTACTCAAACATCAGAGTCAACTAGGCTGAAGGGGGGACAATAGGGACTGACGAAACTACCTGTACACCATACCAACTCTGCTGCTAGACGTTGACTCCCTTGCCTTTGACCCACGCTGCCACTACCTGGAATGATGGAAAGTAAAGTGAGTCGAGAGACTCAGCAAGCATAAAGAAAAGAAAAGCTGAAGGCTGTACATATCCAATAAACTCTCTCCAGAACACCAACCCCTAAGCACACACAAGCCATGAGACGCCCAACACAGTACAAAAGCGTAAATAAAAGCACGTATCGGTCATTAGGGCCCACACAGGACACACGGCATCCAAGTCCCATACCAACCTGCCGCTGCCCTGAAAGGCAACAAATACTGCCAACAAACTTGTGCGTGTCGTCCCAGGTCGGTGTTCCCGCCACCCGTGTGCTCGCGTCGATCCTCCTGACACCCGAGCTGTAGGCTTTCTCGAAACGGTTCTTCTGTTCGAGATCTGTGAACTATCGGTAACCATGCAATGCACATAAAAATGCAATGGCGTAATGAGCATCAATGTGATACACTGGTACCCATACATCCAGGCATCAGGCCATGCTCTGCCCACATAGTAAATCACACGCGATGCATATGCCCCTGCTGGATGCAATCTAACCATGCTAGAATGTCCGTGTCCAAGCATACTCAATAAATGAATACTCCAACATGCATCCCGTACCCATGTACATATCAAACCATGAACGGTAATACAACATATTAAATCATGTAATATATCACATATTGATAGAGCTAATTAGCAGTGTCTGGCACCGGTTAATGGTCAATGACGAGGAGTGTCCGCCCGACAGTCCACATCAGGGCCGTACGATAGTCTACTCCAACGTCACCATACAGCCAACCACTGCCCCACTGCTCGACAGTCTTAACTGACCCACACCCGGGAAATCCATAAATAAACTCGTACCACTAAGAACTTAGTTGGGTTCAGCATCATTTCGAAAGAAATGGGGGCGCTACAAACCACCGTAGGCACACAACAAATAAAATTCTAGAAGTCCCGAATTTAATTTAAATCATACCAAATGATTAATAATTCAATAAATAATGCTAGGCGCCGATTTAGTGTAAGGGAGGGGATAAAATACGAGAAACCATGGAGTTTCTCACGGGAATTAAAGAACATGGGGAGAGGGTTAGGAGCTTGCCTTTACATGCCCGTTTTTTGCCTTTCTTGTACTCCCGCTGCGAAGTAAAACGTTTCCTAGCAATTAATAAAATCATAGTTTACATTAAGTAAATCTAATCGTGAAATATAATGCTTCTAATAATTTTATCCATGTAGGCACACTGCAAATAAAACCCCAACGAATCTTATATTTAATTTAAATTAAATCATGCCAATAACATCCTCAATTTGTATAATTAATATACAAAACTGAAACGAATTAAGGAAAGGTGTGGGATTCACAAAATGGAAGGAGATTGCTAAGGTAGAGGAGAGCTTGCTTTGTTTAAGCAGATTACAACATTTTTACACTTGTACGACACCAAATTAATACATGCTGCAAATTAACATAAACTCCCAAAATTAATAAAATCGCAGCCAAAATGAAATTCCAACCATACAGAATGTTTAACAGATATTACTCTACTTACCTGACTAATTAAACCGCGATTAAATCACGTTAAATCTTGAATTTTTCCCCAAAATTTCCCATTGGCGCGCCTTTTTCTTCCCTTTATTTTCTCTTTGCTTTCTGCTTCAAAAATGGCCGAAATCGGCCTTAAAATTAAAGTAGAACGGAGGCTTCTCATGCAAAAGAAATGGGCGGCTGAGAGCGTGCCACATGGCTCAACCAGCAGCCGCGCAAGTTGCCATCGCCTTGGGCCGAAACGACGTCGTTTTGGCCCTCCCTTGGCCAAATTAAATCAGCAAAACCCCCAGCCTCACACGCACGCCTCTGCCCTCGCTTGAACCCGCGACCGCCTGCTTCCTTCCTCGCGCGCATGCCACCCGAGCTGCTGCCTCCTTCATACATATAATGCACTAAATTAAACTTAAAGCAACTCTCAGCCACTTCCAGAATTTATTAAAGCGCCCCAACACTTCCAGCAATTTACACTCTAGCCCCCACCTCACAGTTACCCCTTATTTCACTTTCACCTCATAATTTTCAGAAATCCTCTAATTCAATTTATTTTATTATTTTCCTAAATACTCCCCAATAAATAATTATTTACCCTTAATTTCCAATTTCCTCAAACAATATAAATTATTATTATTTTTTTTAAATCTCCAAATACCCAATAATCCTTTATCTCCAAAATTCGGGATATTACAAAATACCTGTTGAGTAGGGAAAAAGTTACTCTAGTCTAGGGATTGTTGGTTGATTGGTTGATATTCCCCAAGGGCTCTATTAACTAATTGGACGGTTTGTTCCTTGCTGTTGGTTGTTGACCACTTGGAGGTTGTAGTGTTTCAAGAGTTGGATTATTTGCTTGTTAAAGCAAGTACAAGTGCTGGGGTTAGAATGTTGTGATTTGGTGTGGGTGTTTGAACATTGATAAGCCCATTCCCTAATATGAGAGGTCTAGGAAGGAAGCACATCTGTTTTACTAGTTTTTGTGCTTCCCTTAAATAGTGGGCAGCCAAGTGCAAGGTAGGTAAATGCTGAAAGCATTTTAGCAAGTCTACCCAAGACGATTGCACTCTTATTCTGATTCTGTCATTCCTAGATTATTTGGTAGCACAGTTGGGACAACAGTGGGTTCTTTGCCCCATAGGGACAGAGCTATACAAGTTTTGGAGGATTCAAGAGAGTTGTGGCAAGATGAGTTGTTTATCATTATGCTAAGTGTAAAGTGGAAGTTTAGTGATTTATACAACTGAGTCATCTTAACATACTAATAGACTTCGATCTTATTTTTACATGACCTGGCCAAGATCAGATGCTCACCCTACACTTTCCTTGTTTAACTTTTTGAAAACCTGGAAAAAACCATTGTTACATTATTTAACAAAATGAAAAAATCAAAGGATTTGACCCCGCTTTCTCTCTCTCTCAAAGGAATGAAAGAGAAGAGGCCATTGGTGTCTTCACCAGTTAAGAATTCCATACAATCAGAATCAGTGGCCAACACTAGAATGATACTGTAAGCGAGGTCTTATGAAAGCTTAACACCCCCATTCTTATCACTTTTTATTATGAAAAGGAAAGGGAAATGAAAAATGAAAAGATAATCTAATTCATAATCCTTATGACATGCCTTTCTTCTACTTCACACCTTGGAACACATTGTTCATATAGAAATAAATGCACTTTTGAGTCGTCTTAATCTGATGGCATTTTGAACCTTGTCATTAATATGTTTTCTTGTGGTAATTGTAGCCTCTTGTGAGAATCAAGGACTACATTTTGATGCACTTCTAAGTTTGTGAATTCTTTTCTTAAGTGACTAGTTGTTAATAGGCCTAAGGCTATGTCACAGTTATGGAATGTGACGATAATAAGCCTTCTAATCCAATGTGTATTGGAAGAGATAGCTAAAGAACTGTGGGAGGTAAGGGAGAGATTGGAAGAGAGCGAGAGAAGAGAAAGTGAGAGAAGTTGAGAGAGAATAAGGACTGTATTCTTTCTTTGATAATCGATAATCTCATACAAAGAAAGACTGAGCTTATATAGTTTGTCCTGGGGTGCTGCCACAACAGATCATAGCCCCCATAACAAACTATTTTGTTTTATCCTAGCCACCTTTACACTTGGATATTCTCTCTAACTAACTAACAGCTAGGAAAAAAGAGAATTACAATTAAACAATAAAGAGAAACAACAAAAGTAAATAATTCCGCAGCAAAATTGGCCTGGCTGGCCTCGGTTCCGTGACAATACCCCTCCCTTCAGCAATTTCTTGTCCTCAAGAAATGTTTAAGAGGCTAGCTATCTGGGGGAATTGTTGTAGTAGTTGGGGAAGGTATTCCCAGGTGTCCTCCGCCACGGATCCTCCTTGCCATCTGACCAGCACCTGAATAAGAGGGGCCCCTTGGTGGTAGATGACTCTTCTGTCCAATATAGCCTCTATGTCCTTCATGACTTCCTTCTCCCTGGGTAAAACGAGTAATCTCGGGTTCACTCGTTCCTGACCAGTTGACTTCTTTGGTAAGGAAACGATAAGCCACCTTGCCTACCTTGGCCGTCATGGGGAAGGGGTCAAAGTATTTAGGGCTGAGTTTAGAGACTGGTCCTTGAGAAATGGACTTAGGATGGGGGTACCTCAGCCGTAGGTAAACGTTCTCTCGTACTTCAAAATCTCGATCAGTCCTCCTCCTATCGGCTTGCTTCTTCATCCAGTTTTGGGCTGATGCCAACTTTTGCTTGAGTTGCTGTAACACCCCTCTTCTTTGCTGGAAATACTCCTCAACTGCTGCAGCTGAGGTACACTCTTCAGTGGCTGGTAAAATTGGAGGTTTAAACCCAAATACAGCTTCAAAGGGGGACATCTTTATACATGCATGGTGGCTGGAATTATACCACTACTGTGTTAAAGCTAACCACCTATGCCAACTCTTAGGTTGCAGTAAACACATGCAGCGGAGGTAGGTTTCGAGGCTTTGGTTCACCCTTTCTGTCTGTCCATCAGATTGAGGATGATAGATAGTTGAAAGGTTGAGTTCCGTGCCCATGTTTTTCATCAACTCCCTCCAAAAGTGGCTAGTAAAGATTTTATCCCAATTTGATATGATAGTTTTAGGAACCCCATGCATTGTTACTACCCGGTCAGTGAACGCCCTAGCCACTTCTTGGGCTATGTAGGGGTGCGCTAGCCCCACAAAGTGTGCAAATTCAGCCGGTCGACAATCACCATTACACAATCCTTGCCCTCGGATTGTGGCAGCCCTTCAATGAAATCCATGGACACACTTGTCTATGCCTGTTCTGGGATGGGTAGGGGTTGCAGCTGTCCTGGATATGCCACATTCTCATGTTTGCACCTCTTACAGGTATCACACCCCAACACAAAATCCTTGACTGTCACCCTAAGCTTAGGCCAGTGGAATAGCTGTCACACCCTCAAGTAGGTGTTTTGGATGCCCGAATGTCCCCCTAAAGGGGACTCATGAAATGACTACAAAATTTTCCTCTTAAGCTCCTCCTACCGTCCCCCTTGATACGGTCCACCAACATTTCTCCCCCTTGTATTTCCTATAACCGGGTCTCTATAAGTTCTTTTGCTATTAATTCCTTGCTGCCAATTTCCCCCGGGCGTCACTTTCTGTTGCTGTCTTTGCTTTTTCATAAGAGTTTCAACCACCAGCTCCTACAACTTGGCACTCTTCGCTGCTTGTTCCACTGTTCGAGGCCTTATCATTTTTACCATCGGTTGCAAATCCTCATTAAGGCCGCTAAGGAAGCTAGAAACAAAGTAGGCTTCCGACAGGTGGGGGTCATGATTACTCATCAATGACCTCAACTCCTCAAAACGTCTCAAGTAAGACCCCACATTCCCCGCTTGTCTTAACTTATTGAATTCCTCTATATTGTCCGACATGGTCCTCTCCCCGAACCTTTCACATAACTTTTTTGAGAATTCCCTCTAAGTATAATTCTCTCTCGTTCGGGTCTACCCTTGGAACCATGCATCCACCACATCATCAAAGTAGGCAGCAACTAAGGCCACCCTTCTTTCTGCTGGCACATTATACCATTCGAACATCCGCTCGCACTTTCTAATCCACCACCTAGGATTAGTTCTCTCGAATACCAAAATCTCCATTCGTGGCATGGGGAATCTTGGTTGAGGTGGAGTAAGCCTGTCCTCCCTTGTTTCCGTTTCGATCTCATCGTCCTGCTCAACCTCAATTTCCGAAGCACCATTTCCTCGGTTCATCCTTTCATTATGTAAAATAGGTTCTGTTCTAGTTCTAGGAGGGAAGTCAGGGGCTATTCTTACCTGGTTTTGCTGGGTGAACATCAGCATGAATCGTTGAAGCTAATTCCCCATCTTCTCTCTCATCTGATTCAAACCACCTTCGAGCCTACGCTCTAGTCCCTTGATAGCCTCGTAATTCTTCTCAGATCCTTGTTCCAAACGATCCATGCGATGCTAGAACTCTCCCAGGGTCGAAGTGACTTGCTGGAGTTGTGACTCCATATTCTTCATGCGAGTCCCTTCGGCCATTTCTCTCGTGATGTTACTCCACTGCCGGAATCGATGCTTTGATACCAAATGTCATAGTTATGGAATGTGACGATAATAAGCCTTCTAATCCAATGTGTATTGGAAGAGATAGCTAAAGAACTGTGGGAGGAAAGGGAGAGATTGGAAGAGAGCGAGAGAAGAGAAAGTGAGAGAAGTTGAGAGAGAATAAAGACTGTATTCTTTCTTTGATAATCGATAATCTCATACAGGGAAAGACTGAGCTTATATAGCTTGTCTCGGGGTGCTGCCACAACAGATCATAGCCCCTATAACAAACTATTTTGTCTTATCCTAGCCACCTGTATACTTGGACATTCTCTCTAACTAACTAACAGCTGGGAAAAAAGAGAATTACAATTAAACAATAAAGAGAAACAACAAAAGTAAATAATTCTGCAGCAAAATTGGCCTAGTCAGCCTCGGTTCCGTGACAGGCTCTAATGTAATATGAGGAGATAAAATGTAATAAAACCAAAAGCAGGAAAAGACCTACCTACTCTTAATGGTCAAAATGTGCTCTTTCATTCTCAATTAAAGGATTCAAAATGAATCAAATCTCCGAAGTAAGCTTTGAACCTATGACCAATCATATTCAGGAGCAATGCCATAGAGTTTAATTCTTGTTCTTAATCCATGATCATCATGACTTCAATAATCTCCCTTTGCTGAGGAAAAATTAACCATATGTTTTATGCAATTTTCACCGTTAAGAAGACTTTTGACATAGGACCTCCTGTTCTACATCACTTGCTACAACCAGCTTCAAGCAGCAGTGATTGCATGAGTCTTCAACAGCAGTAGCTGTCACAATGCTGTTGCAATGTTGTTGCTGCATGTTGGTTGTTGATGTTGGGCGTTTGTGTTTGCTGATAGAGAGTGATGGACGTGGGATGCTGTAGATTGGGGTTTGGTCTGATACCAAAACTGATTTGGGACAGCATGGATTTGCAAGCTCTTGTCATGAGGCTGGCAGTTGTCCTCGTGCAGTGCCTCACTTGACCATGCGAGGCCAGACTTCGCCCTTGGGCATCAAGCCATAACTCTACAAAAGGCATTTGGATAGAAATGTACTTGCATACATGACCATATATCAGTAAACCCACAGGAACCTAGAGAATACCCATGGCATATGGCTGCCTGCCCTCAGCATTGAGAAGTCACGCCTGTGACAAACTTCCCCCGCCTAATTCTGCAATGCCCTCGTTGCAAGGTGACCCCTGCCTACTCCATCCCAAAGGAGCGCTTGGCGTGTCAATGCCTCCAACTCAGTGTGTTGTCTCCTACACAACCATCCAATGCAAACTTCTCTACTTGTTAACACCTTGACCCCAAGTCCCGTATTGCATGCCTCCACATAACTACCGTGAACTTGGCTTTGATATCACTTGTCACAAGGCTAGCAGTTGTCCTCATGTGACGCCTTGCTTGACCATGCGAGGCTAGCGTTCTTCCTTGGGTGTGAAGCATATAACTCTACAAAACAAGGCATTTGGATAGAAACATACCTGCATACATGACCATATATTAGTAAACTCACAGGAACCTGGAGAATGCCCATGACATACGGTTGGCCCTCAGCACTAGAAGTCACGCCTGTGACAAACACACACACACATATATATAGCAGTAGAGGTGGTGTAGAAATGGAGAAGAAGATGAAACTGTGAGAAGAAAGCAGCAGAGAATAGAGGAGGAAGGGAGGTGGTGGTGGTTTTGGGTTGGGGGGGGGGTCCAACTCTGCTAAATACTCAAGATTTATTCATTCCAAATATCATAATTTCTAATTGTTCCTATGAGCCATATTTATAGGCTTGATAAAACTCCTGAAACAACTTAAACTCTTTTAAAACTATTCTTACCCTTTTAACAACAACAACAACAACATATCCAGCCTTTATCCCACTATGTGGGGTCGGCTACATGAATTCTAGACTTCCATGTATTTCTATCGTTTGTCATATCTTCATTTAGATCCATATACTTCATATCGAACTTTAATGTCTCTCTCAAAGTCTTCTTGGGTCTACCTCTACCTCTTTTTGTGACTAATTGTTCCATTTCATCAACTCTCCTCACAGGAGCGTCTCTTAGTCTCCTTCTCACATGACCAAACCATCTTAGTCTAGTCTCTCTCATCTTCTCCTCGATTGGCACTACTCCTACCTTATTACGAATAACTTCATTTCTAATTTTATCCTTTCTTGTATGTCCGCACATCCATCTTAACATCCTCATCTCCGCTACACTCGTCTTTTGCTCATGCTGGTATTTGACTGCCCAACATTCTGAGCCATACAGCAAAACTGGTCTTATAGCTTTCCTATAAAATTTTCCTTTCAATTTTAATGGGATTTTACCATCACATAACACTCCTGATGCATTTCTCCATTTTAGCCAACCTGCCTTAATTCTATGTGCGACATCCTCGTGAATTTCTCCATCTTTTTGAATCACTGATCCCAAATATCGAAAATGGTCTTTTCTTTGTAAGATTTGGTCTTCTAATTTTATTATAACATCATCCACTCTTGCATTTTTACTAAATTTGCATTCCATATATTCTGTTTTCTTTCTACTTAATTTAAATCCCTTAGATTCTAAATTGTTTCTCCACAACTCAAGCTTAGTGTTCACTCCTTCTTTTGTTTCATCCACCAACACTATGTCGTCTGCAAATAGCATACACCATGGCACATCTGTCTGAATATCTTTAGTGAGTTCATCAATTACTAAGGCAAATAAGTATGGATTTAGTGCAGAACCTTGATGCAGTCCTATTGTAGTTGTAAATGGTTCAGTATCCCCTCCGCATGTTCTGACCCTTGTCTCTACACCATGATACATGTCCTTAAGGGCTTGTATATAGGCTATTTTGACTCCTTTCTTCTCTAAAACCCTCCATAATACTTCTCTAGGGACCCTATCATAGGCCTTTTCTAGATCTATAAACACCATATGTAGGTCCTTCTGATGATCCCAATACCTTTCCATTAGACGCCTCAGTAAATATATAGCTTCCATTGTTGACCTGCCAGGCATGAAACCAAACTGATTTTCTGACACATTTGTTTCTTTTCTAAGCCTCTGCTCTATTACTCTCTCCCAGAGTTTCATGGTATGACTCATTAACTTAATTCCTCTATAATTTTCACAGTTTTGAACATCTCCTTTGTTCTTGTATATAGGAACCAAAGTACTCTTCCTCCACTCATCTGGCATCTTTTTTGATTTAAGGATCACGTTAAATAGTTGCGTTAGCTAGGAGATGCCCTCTTCTCCCATGCATTTCCATGCTTCTATTGGTATATTATCTGGTCCCACTGCCTTATGATTTTTCATCTTTTTTAAAGCTTGCCTTATTTCATTTGAACTTATGCGTCGATAGAATGTGTAGCTCACATTCCCTTTGGAGTTACTAAGATGTCCCAACCTAACTCTTGTGTCACCACCATCATTGAATAATTTTGTGAAATACTCCTTCCATCTCTCCTTAATCGCTCCCTCATTTACTAAAACATTTTGATTGTCATCTTTTATGCATTTCACTTGATTTAAATCCCGTGTTTTTCTTTCTCTTGCTTTAGCTAATTTATATATATCCCTTTCTCCATCTTTTGTATCAAGTCGTTTATATAGATTCTCATATGCTTTTGACCTTGCTTCACTAACAGCTCTTTTTGCTGCCTTTTTTGCTTCTTTATAATTTTTTTGATTTTCTTCATTGTTGCATTGATATACCGCTTTATAGCAAGTTTTCTTATTTTTAATTTTCAATTGTACATCTTCATTCCACCACCAAGACTCCTTAAGGTTAGGGGCTCTACCATTTGTCTCTCCAAGGACTACCTTTGCCGTGCTTCTCAGAGTATTAGCCATTTCTTTCCACATTTGGTTTGTCTGTCTTTCTCCATTCCATTCCCTTCTACCCCTTAATTTTTATTTGAAAATTAGTTGTTTCTCCCCTTTTAAATTCCACCACCTGATTCTTGGATTTTGTTTTATGTGATTTTTTCTCTTCCAATTTCTTACTTGGACGTTAAGTACTAGAAGTCTATGTTGAGTAGTCAAACACTCTCCCGGTATTATCTTACAATCCCTACAACATAACCGATCCTCTTGTCTCATGGGGAAGTAATCTATTTGGGTGCTTGAGGTGATATTTCTATATGTGATTAAGTGTTCGTCCCGTTTTTTGAACCTCGTATTGGTTATAATGAGCCCATATGCCATAGCAAAATCTAGGATAGATTTACCTTCATTATTAATTTCCCCGAATCCATACCCTCCATGTACCTCTCTATATCCGTTTCCGTCTCTACCCACGTGCCCATTTAAGTCACCTCCTATAATCACTTTCTCTCCTCTTGGTATCATTTGTATGAGTCCCTCTAGGTCCTCTCAGAATTTTGCTTTTATCTCATCACCTAACCTCGCTTGTGGTGCATATGTACTAAAGATATTCATAGTTATTCTTCCTAGACTAATCTTCACCATAATAATCCTATCCCCTATTCTCTTTACATCCACTACCTCATCTATTAAGCTTTTATCCATAATAATCCCCACTCCATTTTTCGCTCGATCAGTTCCTGTGTACCATAGTTTATATTCAGCTTCTGATAAAGTTTTTGCTTTTTTCCCTACCCATCTCGTCTCTTGAAGGCACATAATATTAATTTTTCTCCTAATCATCACATCCACCACTTCCATAGCTTTGCCTGTTAATGTTCCTACGTTCCATGACCCAATCCTTAATCTATGATTTTGTTTTTGTCCTTGACTTTGGATTTGATTTTGTTTTTGGCCTTGACTTTGAATTTGATTTTGTTTTTGATTTTGATTTTGGTTCTGATTTTGATTTTGGTTTTGATTTTGATTTTGATTTTGATTTTGGTTTTGATTTTGATTTTCATTTTGGACTAACTTCTTTACCCACATCCGTCTAAGCAAATGCGGGAACCCTTTCTCATTTATCACTACATCCGGGCGTCGATGCAGCGGCCCTAGCTCACTTGTCACTACACGGGGGCAGTGTAGCGCGTCGCTATGAAGGGTTACGCCCACGCCCAAACGATTTTTCATATTCTTACCCTTTTACCCATAAAAAAAAAAATATTACACTTAGCTAGTGGTAACCTAATACCACTTAAATTCTCACAAATATACTAAAAATCCTAATAAAACTAAAATAAAAAGGGGCGTTCTTAAAATACAAACAAGAACAATTACATATCAAGCTTTAATCCCACTATGCGGTGTTTATTACATGAATTCTAGATCACCAATCATTTCTATCAATGACTTATCATTTGTAAGGCCCTTTTAACTCATATCATGCCTAATAATGTTCTGCCAAGTTTTTCTTGGCCTTCCTCTATCTCTTTTGCTAAATATTTATTTCATTCTATCCACTCTCCCCATAGGGTCTCTTATTCTTCTTCTTACATTATCAAACCATTTGAATTGTGTCTCGTTCATCTTATTTTCAATAGGAATCACTTTGACCTTATTATAAATAATCTTATTTTGTATTGTTACACATCTATCTTAACATTCTTGTCTCCATTATGCTTATATTTTGCAGATGTTGGGGCTTTGTTCAACATTTGTGCCATATAACAAAATTGGTTTTATAGTTATCTTATAAAATTTTTCTTTTAGTTTTAGCGGAAACATTTTACTATGAAAACACTAGATGCATTATTTCATTTGAACAATCTTTCCATAATTACGTGGGTGACATCTTTCAGTAATCTTCCAATCTTTTTGGATGATTGATCCAAGGTGTCTAAACTAATCTTTTTTTGGTATGACATGATCTTCAAGTTTTACCATTACATAAACCACATTTATATTTTTACTATACTTAAATTTTATATATTCTGTTTTCAATTTCATATGTTCATTTAACTTAAAACCTTTAGGTTTTTTTATTTTTTTTGGTTCTGTATCATCTACATTTTAAAGTGTTCCTCCAGTCTTGAGATAAGCATTCACCCTTTCTTTTGTCTCATCCACCAATACAATGTCATCTACAAATAGCATATATCAATGCTCCTCTTCCTAGATATGTTTCATGAGTTCATCCATTACTAGAGGCAAAGAAGTAAGAGCTTAATGTAGATTCTTGATGTAATCCAATTGTAATTGGCAAAGCCTCAGTATATCCTCTACATGTTCTGTCAAGTAATGCTCCAAGATACATGTCTTTCATAATCCATATATAAGCAAATTCAAACTCATTATTCTTTAAAGCCTTCCATAAGATTTCTTTAGGAACTTTGCCATAAGCTTTTTACTAAATCCATAAACACCGTATGTTAACCCTTTTGTTTATCTCTGTGCCTTCTGCAAGTATATAGCTTTTGCTGTTAACCTATCAAGCATGAAACAAAATTGGTGTATCTGACATGTTGGTTTCTCTTCTTAATCCTTGCTCAATCACTCTCTCCCAATTGTGTGGCTCATCAATTTGATTCCTTTGTAATTTTTACAACTTTGTAAATCTGTTTATTCTTCTAAATAGGCTCTAAAGTGCTCTTTCTCCACTCGTTCAACATCCTTTTTGATTTAAGGATCATTTCGAATAATTTCTTTAACCAAAAAATACCCAATTCTTTCATGCATTTCATTCCTTCTATCCGGATATTATCCGGTTGAAATGCTTTACTATTCTTTATCTTTTTTAGTGCTTGCTTTATTTTCTTTGGATGTGTACATCTGTAGAATATATAGTTCTTATATTCTTCAAAGTTGCTAAGATGCCCCAACATAATGCCTGTTTCTCCCACTTTCATTAAATAACTTAAAGAAATACTCCTTCCATCTCTCCTTAATTGCTTCCTCATTTATTGATACTTCTGGTTTTCATCTTTTATACATTTTACTTGGCCCAATCCCTTGTTTTTCCTTCTCTTGCTTGGCTTGTTTAATATATTTCTTTTCCCATCTTTTGTATTGCATTTACATCTTCATTCCACTACCAAGACTCTTTGATTTGAGACTATTTCTTCTGACTCCCCTAGAACCACCATTTTTGTTGTGTTTTGAATAGCAGTAGCCCTTTAAATTTGCATTTGGTTTGCCTCTCCTTCTATGGTCCATTTGCTTCAACCTTACCCTTTTTCCTTGAAAACAGTTTGTTTTTCTCATAGTCACATAAAACTAGTATCTTCATTTGTTATTGTGTAAGTCCCAACCCAATCATCATGACTTATCATCCTCTCGTCTCTTCCTTCTCTAACTCAGGTTATGAAAGAAGGAGAAGAAAGAAATAACTAGTTTAAAGACAATTCATGATGTTATGCACCTCTGAATCTAGCATTGGATGGAGCTCGGTACAATGATTGTCTAAGCTCTATCTTATCTTTTGGAACAATCTCCAACACTTTTTTGATTATGGATCTACTACCAAAAATTCAATAGGGAATCTTACCATTCAATGTCTATTTCTAAATAATTTCGCTTTTTAATTAGTTTATAATTTCATTATACAAAGTTCAATATATCAGCCAGATCAGTTGAGATTTATATGTTTCAAATTTGTTGGTTAGTTAGTTGGTGACAGGTTATTTGTGCAACGCGGCCTTGGTTGGCATTAGTTTAAAACGTACATTCCATTAGATAAAATGCACTTATTTGATATGATAAGCAGCTAATGTTGGAGTTCAGACATTCTAGTTTTATTTTTTGGTGCTTCTCATTTTTGCAAGTTCACAGTTAGACAAATAAGACACATGTTAGTGTCAAATCGTGGATAGCTCTCACCATAACTTATGGTTGGTATTTCCTATTTTTTTTTTTTAAAATTATACTCACTCTAATGTTCACATAAAACTTTTATTTATTTAACTAGTCATGTGTCTTGTTGAGTTATCTGCCATGATTTGGCTATCATTGCTGCTATCTGTTTCTGCTGAACTAAAATTCAGAGGATATCTGGTCATTAAGAGAAGTTGCATAGCAGCATGTTTGGAATTGTTAATTTGTCAACCACTCAACATGCTAATTTGTTGGGAACACCCTATAATGAAATTTAATTAAGGAGAAGAACCATCATTTCAAAATGTGACAAGCACATAAAGCTGCCTTATTTTATTTAGTGTATCTGTATTATGCAACAAAATGACCCTGAACTTGTTTACATTTAGCATTTATTTGGTAGAAAAGTGTCTCTCTATAAATCTAAACTTCTCACAATATATGTGATACTAATGTACAACTTAAAATATTACCAGGTTGATTATTGTCCTAGAGCCATATTCTTTGTTATAGTCACTTTCTTTTTTATTTTATGATCACAGAAAATATTAAGAAAATAAGAAAGCCAAAGCCTTGGAAGGATTCAGAAGCAATAACAAGAGCACAACTCATACAGATGCGTGAGGAGTTCTGGGACACTGCTCCACACTATGGTGGCCAAAAAGGTACTTTTTACCCACAAAATTTTCCCATTGACTTTGGCTATTTTTAAATTCGTAAAGAATATTTGCAGAAAGCCTGTATGCCCTTTCCCTTTCTTTGTCTGTCAGTAATTCCATTTCTTTGTTTGATTTATCTTTTGTGAAGTATGTTGGAAGTCATTTATTTGCCTTTTTTGCAGGCTTGATCAAAATAAATATGTCATCCTCTATTTAGAAACCATGTCCGTGTAACATATTTGAGCAAGAAATTATGCTACATGTTTTTGATATACTATTATAATAAGAGAGTATAATTGACACTCTTGCAATTCCTCTAGTAGGATTTGAAGCAGGCATATCTGTTGCTGAGAGTGAAATTTTCCCCCCAGTAAGCTTGAGAATGAACTTCCTATAAACATAACTTGAGTTTCTTTACTTTTATTTTCTTATTCCTTTTTGGCTTTTTATCTTTCCTCAAGTTTCACTTCTTCTGTTGTTATGCTTCTTCTAGTAATAATAGGAGAATATGGGGTAAAAAATTATTACCAGGGAAATGTGAAGTGAGAAAAATAGTGCTAGAACCTGAATGACCCATACAATGAATGAACTGCATAGATGGAAAGAGCACGGAAAATGAAGCTGAATGACCTAAGGTTTGTCTTGATGATGTCATACTAACAGTCATGAATCTCATGATGATGTCACTTGATGAGGTCATCACAGTGATGTCTTTGCTGACATCATAACTTAATGGATCGAACTTATAATACCACATATCCTATTCTGCAATGGGAATAACTGAAACTGAATGGGAAGAAGATATAACCAAATTGAGAATAGGTAACAGAGAGGAAATACACGAAGGGGATAGAAAAGCCTCATCGATCCTCTTTACTCATTGAGATCTCGGTCTTAAATATAACCTAGAACTAATACAGTCAAATCACAGAAATGCCCATACAACAACAAAAATACAAATGGTAAGAAACTAGCAAACAACAACATCAATGTGTAAAATACAATACAAAACTGAAAACAAAATACAACAAAAATTACAACTCTATTACTCCCCCTCAAGATGGACCATGAATATTAATGATGGCCATCTTAGACAATGGTGGGAAGAGTTGAGAACTTGGGAGAGCCTTAGTAAAAACATCTTCTAGCTGGTGTTGTGATCGAATGGGAAGTAGCTTGATTTGTCCAGCAATGATTTTGTCACGAACAAAGTGGCAATCAAGTTCAATATGCTTGGTGCACTCATGAAACACTGGATTAGTGGCAATATGAATAGCAGCTTGGTTATCACAAAAAAGTAAAATAGGAGGAGAAAGAGTAACCTGGAAATTCGAGAGAAGTTAAGTAAGCCAGGTAAGTTCACTGGCAGTAGAAGCCAAAGCTTGATACTCAGCTTCAGCTAAGGAACAGGAAACAGTAGCCTGCTTCTTAGAACGCCAGGAAATCAAAGATGCTCCAAGGAAAACACAATATCCGGTGACTGACTGACGAGTATCCAAGCAAGAGCCCTAGTTAGCATCGGAGAAGGCACGAAGTTGCAAAGAAGAAGCAACAGAAAAGAATAATCCTTGACCAGGAGCAACCTTCAAATATTGCAATAGGTGATAGATAGCATCTAGGTGAGGTTTATGAGGATTAGACACAAATTGGTTGAGTTTGTGAACCACATAAGTGATATCAAACCAAGAGATTGTAAGATAGAGTAAGCGGCCAAAGAGCCCATGATAGAGAGAAGCATCTGTAACCAAATCTCCTTCACTAGCTGATGCAGCGAAGCAAAGGATTTCCAGCGAAATCCTTCAAAAGCAAAGAAATTGGAATCCACCAGTGATAATAGTAACAAAATTGGAATCCACCAGCAATTTGGAGTAAAACTCACAAAGTGATTTCATTCAAAGTTTTTATTAATGAAGAGGAGAACATGTTTTAAATACTACTAACAACCCTAGACCCTAAAATAAACATAAAACTGAAAAGACAAAAAATAGACAATTTAAAATATTGTTTGACTAGTATTATAAATGCTATTTTGAGCTTGAGCCCCAAATCTGTCCTACATTAGTCCCTTCCACCTTCGAAGAACTCGACCTTGAGTTATAATTTGGATAAAGAGGCTCATTATCTTCATGGAACTCATACAAGTCTGCCACGTTGAAGGTACTCAATATTCCCATGGAAGCTGGCAGATCAAGAATGTAGGCATTGTTATTGTAGGTACCGACAAGGAATCTTTTCTTCCTCAAAAACACCATTGAATCCCTTTCCTGAAATTGCTTAGTCCGCCAGTGAGCATCTGCCATTGCCTTATACTTTGCATTAGTCTTTTCTAACTTCTGTTTTACTTCCTCATGGATGGTAATCACATTTTTAGCCAAGCATTCAACAATTGTACCCTTACCGTGACCTTGGGGTAGCTTCACCAAATCGACTACATGGTTTGGAGCTTCAGTGTACACAATAGCAAATGGAGTCTTGCCTGCGACTGTGTGAACTACACTATTGTATACAAACTTGACTTGAGGTAACACATAACCCCACTGTTTTGGTTTATCTCCACGTATGCTTTGAATCATATTCCAAGAGTGCACTTAGTGATCTTCGAAAACAATTTAGAACCCAAAAGCACGTCCAACGTATCTTCTAATCGTGGAATGGGAAACATGTATTTCACAGTTATCTTATTGATGGCGTGGCTGTCAACACACATGCACCAAGTCCCACCTTTCTTAGGCACCAACAGGATAGGTATTGCACATGGGTTCATACTCTCTCTTATGAATCCTCTCCTCAGTAGATCTTCAATTTGCCCTCTCAGAATCTCATTCTCCTTTGAGCTCATTCGGTAATGAGGCAAATTTGGAAGACTGGTCCCCAGCACTAAATCAAGTTGGTGTGCAATGTCTCGCATGGGAGGTAACTTGTCTGGTAGCTCATCTGAGGTCAAAACCTGAAAATCATTCAATATCTTCTATACTTCAATTTGGACGTCTTTTTCCCTTTTACTAGCCACCATAAGCCCCTTAACTGCTATCGGGTAGTTGCAATTAGTCTCTTATAGAATCTGCAATTTCTCGCGTACCACTTGTAAGAGTAAGGAAATTCTCTGGTTGTGGCTTAGTTGATTTTTTGGTCTACTTGAGAGGAGCCATGACGATTTTGTGATTGTCCCATGTGAAAATCACTACATTATCACGCCCCTTAAAGGTTGAATCCACATCAAACTGCCATGGACGATCCAAAAGAATATGGCACGCATCCATGTCAATAACATCACATACCACACTGTCTCTGTAATACTTGCTAATAAAAAGGGGTACTTTGCAAGTTTTAGCTACTCGAACTGAAGGGCCCCTCTTCACCCAACCGAGTGAATAAGGACTGGGATGGTTCTCAGTTGGTAATTGCAACAGGTTCACCAATTTCTTCGAAACGAAGTTCTCACAACTTCCATTATCTACAATCACTTCGCACACTTTATTCTTGATAGAACAAAGCGAACAGAAAATGCTATAACGTCGTCCCTTTTCCTTAGGTGACAACAAGACTTGCTGTAATACCAAATTTAGTCTCTCCATTCCTTCTTTAATAGCAAACTCGACCCCATCATAGTTATCATCCACTATCGCATTTTATTCTTCTCCTTCGTTTCCATCAGCCTCTAGTAAGTTGGCCTGCTTCCGTTCTGGACAATTATTGGAGCGATGACCAGGCATGTGGCACCTATAGCAAATATCTCCCATGGGTCTGGCATACAGATTCTTCCTTTGAGGTGGATTTTGGGTTGGACCTCTATTAGTAACCCTATTAATACTCTCAGCAACATCGTTACTAGGGTTGACTTGGGTTTGTTGTGGGGTCTTTCCTTTGTTCATTGGAACGAACAATAACTGTTCAATAGATTGAGCAACCCTCCGATAATTGATCGCTCTCTTATCGGCCTCCATCATCTCAGCCTTTAATGGCTTCTTGCGATGTCCAAATATTTTGCATACCAATTCTATCATGAATGGCAACTATCAAACCACTAGTATACTTGGCTACTTTCTGATTTTCAGACTCTTAACAGATTGTTACGTTTTGCCAGTTGCATGAATTCTTTGGTATAATCTGACACTGTACAATTTCTTTGCATGCATCCCAAGTACATGCGATACAAAATCTGTTCATAATTTGCAGATAGGAACCGATCCATCATAAGATGTTTCATCTTTCTTCAGGTTCAAACCCTACTCCTCCCTTGTCTTTGTGGTTCTTTTGCAACTGATCCCACCACACGGCAGTCGCTGATTTCAATCTGAAAGCCATCATCTTAACTACCTTCTCCTCTGAAACCTCGATGATCTCAACAAACTGTTCAACCTCCACTAGCCAATCCAAGAAATCTTCGATCTTCAAATTTCTCGAGAATCGAGAGATAGCCTTGATCCTATAATCATCAAAGGTGTTTCGGTTTCGACGATTGTGGTTTCGGGGCATGTTCTCAAGAACATCATTTGATTCTGAGTCACTCTCTCCTACTGTAGGCCTCCTGTTATTTCCTCGTCGACCATCAGCATTAACATTCAACTCATTGTTGTTTCCTCCATTGTGTCCAACAATTTGTAACAATAGTTGACGGATCTCCCCAATCTGAGTAGTGAGATCGTCAATCTGTCTGTTTTGGGCGTCCAAATCTGCCCTGGTGATTGGTAGCGGTGCGTCTCCCATGGATAAGACTCACTGAAACACGATGAAAAAGTAGTAGATATGGGCGGTAACGGTCAGATCTGGGCAACCTAGGTGGGGATCTGAACAACAGTGGTCCGATCTGGACAAACGAGGCACGGATTTGAACAGTAGGGGTCGGATTTGGGTGAGCGAGGTGGCAGTTGGCAGCAGATTAGAGGTGGTGATCACTGGTGACGATAGATCTGGGTATTAGCAACGGTGGGAGATTTGGTTGCAATGGCAGCAGATCTTGCTGCTGCAATGGCAGATCTGGCTGCAACGACAACAAATCTGGTTGTTGTGATGGCGGCTCTAGCTGCGGCTGCAACAATAGTAGATCTGGTTGCTGTGATGATGGATCTGACTGCAACGAGGGAAGATTTGAAAGAGGTTGTTGGCGACGACGCGATGTGACAAGATGGTTGCTGTCAGCGTGGCTGGGTGTCGCGATTGGGGGGGGGGGCATCGGACGGAGCGGAAGTCACTGGTGGAGCAGTGACGGTGCGACGAGGTGGAAGCAAATCTGGAAATGACAGATCTGAAAGTGGTAGTGGCATCGGCGACTTTGGCGACAGTGGATTTGAGTGGTGGGTCGGGCAGCAGCTGTGTCGACGGGTGGAGGTGCAGGCTGTGGTAGTGGCCGGTGTAGTTGACGATGACGATGAAGGAAGAAACGGCGATGGTTGGCGATGGTGAAAGGTGGCGAGGCGCTTGGCGACGATGGATTTGGGCGGCAATGGCAGATCTAAAGTCACTAGGTGTCGAATCTGGGGTCGCTAGTGCTGGGTCTGGAAGAATAGTGGCGTTGGTGACTCTAGTGATGGCGGATCTGGGCAACATGTTGTTGGTGGATGGCGGATCTAAAGTTTTCTGCTCTGATGTGAAGAAGATGATCGGAAGCATATTTGTGTTGGAGTCGCTGGTGTTGAGGATCTTTCACTCAAAAATTTCTAGAGAAATGTTGCAGTAGAACAAAATCCTCAAGCTTGGCACCCATGAGGAATCGCAGAACAAGTCTAAGGTTGTTGCACTGGCTCTTATGAGAACCTGCTCTGATACCACTTGACGCAGCACGAAGCAAAAGATTTCCAGTGAAATCCTTCAAAAGCGAAGAAATTGGAATCCACTAGTGATAGTAGTAACAAAACTGGAATCTGCCAGCAATTTGGAGTAAAACTCACAAAGTGATTTCATTCAAAGTTTTTATTAATGAAGAGGAGAACATGTGTTAAATACTATTAATGACCCTAAACCCTAAAATAAACATAAAATTGAAAAGACAAAAAATAGACATAATTTAAAATACTGTCTGACTAGTATTATAAATGCTATTTTGAGCTTGAGCCCCAGATCCGTCCTACATCACTAGCACTAAGCTTTAGATTAGGAATCATTGGGATGGAAGTAGGTTTGTTGGTTAAGAGACCGAAATCTTGCAAAAGCTACAGGGTATACTGCATTTGAGAGAAGAAAATCCCCTTTGCAGACTGGGCAATCTCTAGACCAAGAAAATAACGCAAACTACCAAGATCCTTAAGCTTGAATTGACTATGTAGAAAAGATTTCAGATCATTGATGATTGAAAGATTAGGACCCGTAAGTATGATGTCATCTACATAGACCAAAAGAGCCACAAATGAAGAATCACTGCCCTTGGTGAAGAGAGAATAATCCGATTTGGACTTTGTAAACCCAAACTGAAGAATAGCTTGAGGAAATTTTGAGAACCACTATCTTGAAGCTTGTTTCAAACCATATATAGACTTATGTAACCGACAAACTAATTTCTGCCCCTTATTACCATTGAGAGTGAAGGATTGTAACGAAGTGGTAATTCCATGTAGACTTTCTCAAAAAGATCCCCATTAAGAAAGGAAATATTCACATCCAATTGAGTAAAAACCCATTTACAGCTAGTAGCTAGGGCAAGCAAGACCTTAACAATCACCAATTTCGCTATAGGAGAAAATGTATCAAGAAAACCCAACTCTTCTTATTGTGTATACCTCTTAGCTACCAAGCGAATTTTGTACCTTTCTGTAGAACTATTAGATTTGTATTTAATTTTATAAACCCATTTACACCCAATAGCATGCTTGTGGGAAGGCAGGGATGTAACACTCCAATTGTGATTAAGATGCATGGCATTTAATTTAACTTTCATTGCATCGCTGCAGTGGGCATACTAAACTGCTTGGTGGTAGTATTGAGGTTCAAAATCAGCAGAGACTTGAAGAAGAAAAGAACTGAGTAGGAGAAAGTTTAGAATAAGAGACATAATGATGTGAAGGATATGAAGTTTTGATCAAAAGAGGTGGGTGATAAGATAAAAGGTTGCAATGAAAATATTGTAGATATGTAGGTGGCCGAGTAGCCTAGAAGACCTATGGATGGGAATAGGGGAAATGGAATGAGAAGAAGATGGATCAACAGTAGGTTCAGGGAGATTGTGAAGAGTGGTAAGTAAAGAGGAAGGAGGAATCAAATCATGCACAGAGACTGGTAAAACCAGATTAGGAAATGGGTTAACTATCTCATCAGAAGAGGTGATAGAATGAAAGGGAAATATGTGCTCATGAAATTGGACATTCCGAGAGATGATGATAGATTTTGCTGTGAGGTCATACAACTTGTAGCCTTTGATGTTTGGTGGATAGCCAATAAAAATGCAAGCCTTGGCCCTAGGATGAAATTTGGATCTATGTGAGGGCAAGGTAGAGGCAAAACAAAGACTACCAAAAACTTTGAATGAAGAATAGTCTACGGGAGTTTGATATAACAATTGATAGGGGGTTTTGGAGTGTAAAAGAGGGGTAGGTGATCTGTTAATCAAGTATGCAACAGAAAGGGTATAATCACCCCAAAATTTTATAGGAACCCAGGACTAAAAGTAGAGTGCCCTAGCCACATTTAAGAGATGTTGGTGTTTCCTTTCAACCATAGAATTCTGTTCAGGCCTCTCTACACACGAGAATTGATGTATGACTCCTTTAGAAGCAAAAAAATCAGCAAATCTCAATTCAGGGGCATTGTCAAACCTAAATTTCTTAATCACCTTGTTAAATTGAGTCTCAACCAAGGAAAAAAACTTAGGAACAATAGTCTTGGCCTCACACTTATGTTTTATAAGGAAAACCCAAGTAAACCTTGTACAATTATCAACTAAGGTGAGAAAATATGCATGTCCAGCATAAGTAGGTGTATGATATGACCCCCAAGTATCACAGTGAATTAAATCAAAGGCACACTTTGACAATTGATTATTTGACACAAAAGACAACTGTCGTTGCTTAGCCAATGGATATACAGAGCAAATATCACTGCTAGTATCATGAAAATGTAATTGATCCTTTATTAAGTCCAGTTGCTTAAAAGAAAGGTGTCCTAGTCTCTTATGCCATGTAGTTTTATTAGCAACATTAGCTACCATGGCATGATGAATAGACTTTACATTTGTACTAACAGACATATCAATTGCAGCTTTAAGGACATATAGGCCTCCAACCAAGTCACCCTTGCCAATCATCTTCAAAGTGTGTATATCCTGAATAACACACGCATGAGGGGTAAAATTGAGACTTATTGTATTCTTTTCAACCAATGTGCTCACAAATATGAGATTAAACTTAAATTGAGGCACATAGAGGACATTGTCTAACACCAGATGTGAGGCAAGTTTAAGACAACCCATATAGAGTATTGAGATCTGTGTATGGTCAGGAAGGGTAACATAAGTGTTCTGAATATGTTTTAGCTCAACAAATGATGATAGACTAAAACATACATGACTTGTAGCTCTTGAATCCAAAACCCAATATCGAGGGTCACTAAGCAAAGAACCAACAGAGATAGAAAAACAGATACCTGAAGGCTAATTAGAAGTAGAGGCATTAGGAGCAGGTTTTGCACTGGTAGTCTTAGCAATGGTGAGATGTGAGCTTAACACACTCAACAAATTTTGATGTTTTTGAGGACTTAACGATTGCATAAAACCTTCAACTTCCTGACTCTGAGAAGAATTAGAATTTGATCTAAAAACCTAACTCACAATAGGATTTTTCAGCTGGTTAGGGGATATCTGGTTAGAAGTAATGTTTCTCTATCTCGGCCTATATCCAGGAGTATACTCATGAAGGTTATAGCATTTGTCAATTGTATGCCCAGTAAAACCACAATTATTGCATATGGACCTCTCCCTCTTTTGAGATCTACCTTGATTTGGCCTATTATTGTTATGTTTGATAGAGAATGTGACCAGATTAGAATTATTAACAACAGTATGAATATTCTTTTCATTTTCCTCTTGAGTAACTAGGGCAAGCACCTTGTTAATTGGAGGAATTGGATCCATTAGCAACAGTTGTCCCCTAACTTGTGCACAAGAATCATTTAGGCCCATTAGGAATGACATTACATATTCAGTGTGATAGTGATCTGCTAAGGCCTTTATACCACCACACAAACATCTTCCACAAGAGCAGTTTGGCCTATAATTACTAAGTTTTCCCATATGATCTTAAGTTTTGCGAAATAAGCACTAATAGATAACTGGCCTTGTGTAAGGTTCATCAATTATCTCCTAAGCTGAAATATCTGAGGGCCATTAGATTGTTGATATCTTTCCTTAAGATCATTCCAAATATCATAGGCAGATTCAGAGAATATCACGCTTGCAAATATTTCTTTAGAGACAGAATTTAAAATCCAGGAGATCACAATATTGTTGTTTTTGATCCAAGAATTGAAAAGAGGATCATCACTTGGTGGCCGAGAAATCAAACCATTAACAAAACCTAATTTGTTCTTTATCAAGAGAGCAATTAGCATCGCATGGCTCCATGACGCGTAGTTGTCTTCGGTCAGTGGTTGAGAAACCAACAGCAATCCAGGACTATTAGAATGATGCGGGAAATAAGGACTTGAGGCATCGTCAATAGCAGAGGTGCTCATTGACAGAGAAGAAATTTCCGGAAATGAAGTCGCCATAGAACAAGTATGAGCGATCGATTAGATTCGAAGGAAAGGAAAACAATAATGGAATAAGATCGCAAGATTTGCGATCGCTAAAAGTGAAGAAGAAGGAAGATGGTAATACTGATTTGCAGAACTCCGAACAATAGAGATTCACAACGACATTAGAAAAAAAAAAACACGCGGCATCGATCTAAGAAGGAAGGAAGTGTACCTAGAACTCACGACGTCGGAGATCGATAGAGAACGGGAATCGAGTCTAGGGTTTTGAGGGTTTGCTCTGATACCATAACAGAGAGGAAATGCATGTAAGGGATGTAAAAGCCTCATCGATCCTCTTTACTCATTGAGATCTTGGCCTTAAATATAACCTAGAACTAATACAGTCAAATTACAGAAATGCCCTTATAGCAACAAAAATACAAATGATAAGAAACTAACAAACAACATTAATGTGTAAAATACAATGCAAAACAGAAAACAAAATACAACAAAAATTACACCTCTATTAATAGGGTTAACTGGATGACCAAACAACCTAAGTCCGACCCCAAGTCATCACTTAAGGTTTTATGCAAACATGGCTGCCACACTCTCGTGAAGCACTTAAGTGTGTGTGTGTGTTGGTGGCATGTGATGGGTGAGTGTGTGCCTTTTGGCAGTGCCTAATGACCACACCATGGTCGTAGTCACCTTGCTTGGGCTACTTTTTTGTAGAGGACAACCATGGTCAGGGTTTTGGGTTGAGGAAGATTCAGGTAACGACCCAAAAAGAGAGTCCAAAAACTAAGGCTCGGGTGAAGAGGATGAAGAGATGCCACGAACAAGACCCTAAACCGAACACACAACCAAGGATATAGTGACTAGAATAACAAAGGCCTACTGAGGATGAGATTGAGACCAAGAAAAGCCAAGGAGAAATTGAGGGGTCAAGGACAAAAATATCCTCAACACAATGAGAAAAATTGCCAAAACCCACCAACCGATCAAGGAATAGAGAGGCCCATTCAAGTTGAAATGAGAAATTCAACTTTAGTGCCAAACAGACAATTGCACACAAGAATCACAATAGAGAGAGAGAATGAGAAAGATGGAGATTGAGAGGGAGAGATAAGGAGAGTGTTGGTTAAACAAGGTGGGGTAGGTTCTCTTTAACATCCCCTAATGCAGAACCTAATGGGTTTAGAAGAATGGGTCTATCCTTTCTTTTAAAGAACAGAAAAAATAAATCCCAAATAATTGGGCTTTACAAGTGGTTAGACACTTTTTGATAAAACTTTATATAGTCCTTACAAGATGAGATTATTTTGCTACATGAGAAGAAACCCATTTGTGTAGTTGATAAGCCACTTCACATACAATCTGTGAATAAAATAATGTGTATTCTACCCAAAAGTGTATAATACAAAAGAATACATATACAAGTATTTTAAGTTAATTACCCTAATACCCCATACTTATCTTATTTAACACTTCCCCTCAAATTGGAGTATATATATTGAGCATGCCCAATTTGGTACAAATGTAATTCACATGAGAATCTCTAAGTGAGTTGGTGAGTAAATCAACTAATTGATCGTTGAAACCTACATATGTTGTAACTACATCCCTAGAGAGCACATTTTCTCTAACAAAGTGGCAATCAATTTCAATGTGCTTGGTTCTCTCATGAAGTACAGGATTAGAAGCAATATGCATTGTAGCCTAATTGTCACAAATCAATTGTATAGACTTGACTTGCGTAACTCGTAACTCATAACTCCTCAATTAATTGTTTCAGCCACATTAGCTCACATGTTGTTATGGCCATTGCTCTATATTTATCTCCTGCATTGGACATGGTAACAGGAGTTTATTTCTTATTTTTCCAAGAGACTAGGTTTCCAGATGTGGATCGCCTGTTAGTAGGTGATCCTGCCCAATTAGTATCCGTATATCCCACAATCTGATTATGTCCATGATTTTGATACAATACACCCTGATCGGGAGCAACCTTAATATATCGAAGAATACGAATTACTGTATCCCAGTGATTGTCACAAGGTGAATCCAAGAACTGACTTATCACACTCACAACAAATGAAATATCGGGATGTGTAACTGTGAAGTAATTAAGTTTCCCAACTAGTCGAGAGTAGCGCCCGAGGTTAGAAAGAGGCTCCTCCTGTCCCAGTAATAGTCTAATATTCGGATCCATAGGGGTATTTGTTGGCTTACTTCCAAGCAACCCTGTCTCCTCTAGCATATCCAAGGCTTTTTGAGAAATATAGATGACTTGCTTTAACTGAGTTAGCTCAATACCCAAAAAATATTTTAAGGAACCCAGATCCTTAGCTTAAAACTGTTGGTGAAGATGTGCCTTCAATTCAATGATACCAACATCATCATTCCTTATAAATACTATATCATCAACATATATCACTAGAAGAATGTGGTGGCCAGACTGAGAGCGCGATAAAAAACAAAATGATTAGCTTCACTATGAGTTAACCCAAATTTAAGAACAACTGAACTGAATCGACTAAACCAAGCGTGAGGAGATTGTTTTAAGTCGTATAAGGATTTTCGAAGGCGACACACCAGCCCAAACTCTTCCTGAGCAACAAAGCCAAGAGGTTGATTCATATACACCTCTTCTTGTAAATTGCTATGAAGGAAGGCATTTTTTATGTCCAGTTGATGAAGATGCCAGTGAAACATAACAGCAAGGGACAAGAAAAAGTTGGTCCATATACACCTCTTTTTTATGTCTGGCTAGACCCCCCTCATTTTCCCTCTCTTCTTCTTCTTCTTCTTCTTCTTCTTCTTCTTCTTCTTCTTCTTTTTGGTTGTTTCTCTAAATTTGTTGTCACTCATCGCCGACCGTCGATCCGTCACTTCCGATTCCAGTCGCCTGTTGCCGTTCCTTGCCAAAGATCGTTCCTTCAGTCGCTTTAGGTCAAACCTTGATCCGTCGCTTCCAGTCGAACCCCGAAGCTTCGTCGTTCCTTCAGTCGGTCGCCACCGTCGTTCCCTCTCAGGTCGTCAGCAATCAACCCCTTTGTGTGTGTGTGTGTGTGTGTGTGTGTGTTCATTAGATTGTTTGTGTTTGTGTTTGGAGGTGTATGCATTCTTTGTGTTTTATGTTCTTTGTTTAATTTCCGTTTGGTATTTTGTTTTTAATTTATTTATATCAAAACTAAATTAGTTTTAAATTAATTAAATTTTTCAGTAATATGGCACATTGCATATTACTAAAAAAAATTATATTTGAATTATTTTTTATAATTTACTATATTAAAAATTATATTTACAAAAATTCTCCTATATTTTTTAAATTTACAGTTTACTCCGTGTTTCTATTTCCTACCTTTTTAAAAAAATGTCGTTTCAACGTTTTCGTTTTGTTTCGGAAACGTATCGTTTTCCGTTTCTATGCTACCTAGATGACGAGTACCTTTACAAAGAGCAATAGATAAGTCAAGATTAGAAACTGAGGGTGACAGACCAGAGGAGGAAGAACTAACAAGCACAGAAGATGAGTCAGTGGACGGCTCCCTCGGACTAGCAATGACAGGAGTTGCTGGTTGGGCCACAGGTCGAGGACGCCATTGATATACCTGAAGATCGAGGCGATCAAGGCGAGACGTAATGGGCGGTGGAGAAGGAGAAGGAGAAGGAGAAGGAGAAGAGGAAAGGTCAAGAAAATGAACATGCAAAGGTAAGCCAGTAGACACAAACTTGGAGACCTCAGACGAAGAGAGAAAATAAGGAGATGATTCAAAGAAGGTAACAACCGTTGAAATAAAATAGTGAGCTAATTGAGTAGCAACGATATCCCTTCTAAAGTCGTGAATAACCTAGAAAAACACATTTGACAGAACGAGAGGATAGCTTATCACGACCTGGGGTAAGATGGTGAACAAAGCAGGTACTCCCAAAGATATGAGGAGGAAGAGAATATAAGGCAGCCCGAGAAAAAAGAATAGAATGGGGAATTTGGTCATTAAGGACAGAAGATGGCATTCGATTAATTAAGTAACATGCAGTTAAGACAACATCATCCCAATATTGAAGTGGAACATGCATATGAAGAAGAAGCGTGCGGGCGGTCTCAATTAAATGACGATTCTTTCGTTTAGCCACCCTATTTTGTTATGGGATTCTAGGACATTAAGTTTGGTTAAGAATCCCATTGGATGCCATATAGGATTTAAATGGTGAAGACAAATATTCAAGAGCATTACCACTACAGAGCACACGGACAGGCATATTAAACTGAGTTCTTATTTTAGCACAAAATGTAGTGAAGACAGAAAACAATTCTAAATGCATTTTCATTAAATATAGCCATATAGTTCAAGAAAAATCATTAATAAATGTTACAAGATAACAAAAACCATCTTTTGAACTGACATGACTGGGACCCCTTACATTCGAATGGATCACTGAAAAAGGAGAACTAACACGTTTATCGACTCTACTTGGGAAAGAACTACGACTATGTTTCCCAAGTTGACAATACTCACTCTAAGGGAAAAATACTAGAGAGACTAGGAACCATTTTCTTGAGATTGGTTAGAGATGGGTGCCCTAATCAACAATGGACTTGTAGTGGGGAAGAAGTCGTCGTGCACGCTACTGATGAAGTAGGGTGAGACAGATAATTGAGTTTGTGAGACTCAAGCCCTGTGCCAATCGTCTATCTGGTCCTTCGATCCTGAACAAGAACAAAATCAGACAAAAAAGTTATAGAGCAATTAAGACTATGAGTGAGTTGACTGACATAAAGTAAATTAAAAGGACACTGTGGTAAATGTAAAACATATGACAATGGTAAAGTAGGAAGGGGTGATGTTGTGACAATACTCGCGACTGAGGTGTGAGAGCCATAAGCCAATGTAACAAGAGGTAGTGACTTCAAAGTTTGAATATGAGATAGAAGAGAACAATTACCAAACATGTGATTGGTGGCACTAGAGTCAAAGATTCATGGGCCAAGAGAAGATGAGGACTTGGTAAAGCTAGCAGTAGGGTTATTGGTGTGACCAAGGGATGTGACAGGTGAAGTGGCTTGTTGTGCTGCCTGAAATTGAGCATGCTTCCCCTCAGAGATAGTCACTGGTGAGGAATCATTGAGTGTGATGGATGTCTGACCCGCGAAAATGCCAACAACAATGTTAGCAATACTAGCTGCTTGAGGTAGGCGACCATGTAAGTGATAGCAAGTCTCTCGAGTGTGACTAAGATAATTACAATAGGAGCATTGGGGTCGAGGACGCTCACCACCACAACATCCAAGATCAGTCTAGGTAGTAGCAAGGGTTGAGTGATCTCTAGGTATAACGTGCCATGATCAGTAGTAATAGAAGAGGCTTTAAGTAACCTGGCAAATACCTCCATCAAAGGAGGTAGAGAGGCACTACCGAGAATTTGTCTTAACTGATTCAAGCTCAGCTCAAATCCCATGAAGACAGAGGACTGTAAACATTTGATCATGTTGTTGTTGTTGTTTCTTGATATCTGTATCAAAGGGCATTAACTCATTAAAATCAGTAATGGAAGCTTGGAGTTTACCCAAATAGGTGGTCATATCTAAATCAACCTGTTGTAGATTGAACAAAGCACTAATCACATCATAAATGCGAGTGATGTCACTTGTATATAGCTCACGAGCCTAGGTCTATAGAGCACTACACTCACGAAGAGGTCGAGGTCAAAATATAGGCATCAAAGTTGGCTCAATAGTCTGCCATAGCAAGCTGAGTAATTGTGCATCCACATGTCGTCAAAGAGGTTGATTTCCCTTAGGAATAGTTGAAATAGTCTTTGATAAATGATCATCAAGGCTATGTCCAAGAAACCAAATTTCAACTGTAGATGACCAAGCAGAATAATTTTGTCTATTCAATTTCTCCGTGGTAATAACTAATGTGCCCCAAAAATGAAGAATAGTTACAGTTATGGACGTGGTGGAGAGGCTTGTGGATGAAGAGTGTGTTATAGATGAAGACATGATACGAAAAGAACAACCTATTGTTCTAGCTTATCGAATCTGGGCTAGGTGAGAAACTTGAAGATCTGGGTAGCAATCTTGGTTGCTACTGCAATGGCTGAAAACTTGAAGCTATATGTTCTGTAGGCAATGCTTGGTCGACGGCTAAGCTGGAATGACAACTGGCAGCGAGGGAGATCGGCGATGATGGTGAATGACCAAGAACAGAGGCGGGTTGATGAGGGCCACGAATGGAGGAGGCTGTTGCTGCAAATGACATATAGAGATGATGGTGGCCAATAAAGGCAAATCGACGGCGAGTGACAAGGCGACCAAAAGCAAATTTGAGGTTGGTTAACGATGGCGGATGCGTATGCGACAACGGTGCTTCGACGAAGAAGCAAGAAGGTGGAAAACCGATGGTGGTTGTTGAAAAAAGGCCGTTGATCAACCAAGGAGATGATGCCGACAAAGAAAAGGCGGCCGATGACGGAAGAGCGGGTCGGTAGCTACGACAGAGGGACAGATCGACGGCAAGGGGTCGCGAGCAGTTGACAAGATCTGAAACGACCGTGACAGACGAGATCTAAGAAACTAGCGTTGGATAGCAATAGCAGACGAGGTGACTGGCGGTGGTAGCGTCAATTGGTGACAGCTGGATCTAAGATTAGGGTTTGTATGATAGCTCTGATATCATGTGAATAAAATAATGTGTATTTTACCCAAAATTGTATAATACAAGAGAATTTGTATACAAATATTTTAAATTAATTACACTACCACCCTGTACTTATTTTATTTAACACAATCAATTATTGATCTTGTTTCTTGAAAATGGTCTTAACAATGTGAAGAGTATATGCCATGGCAAGATCTGAAATAACTTTTTCGTTATTATTTCTCCTTAAAACCATGACTTGCCATGCACTTTTTTGCTCCATGACCCTTCAATCACCTCTCATAATGATCTTCTCTTTTCTAGTTAGTTTAAAATTGACATAATCTCATTTTCCTATTTTGACTTATGGTTTAGGTACTAATAATATTTATACCCTTATCCTAAAACAACTTTTACTATGATAGTTATCGCCTAGCTCCTTTACATCTACTACCTCATCTTTTAAACTATTATATATAACAATCTCTATCTTGTACAGTCCTTTACTATGTAATAAAGTTTGCATTCCGACTCAGCTACCATTTTAACCTTCTTCCCGACCCATTGTGTCTTGGGCTTGGCTATCCAAGAAGTGATACCTCTTTAACACCATGAGTGTTTAGAATATTACTTTACGTTAAAAGGATTACTCAATCTGTATGTGAAGTTATTACTTGTTTTAGCTATATTTACGTTGTTGGTCGTATCTGCTTGCATGGATGGGGACAGGCAATAATATTGGTGAAACTCTAGTCATTTTTACTTATAATGAAACATGGTTGGAAACAAAGAGAAAAGTTTTGAAGAATAAGTACTGTATTTTTTGTCAGAGATTTGGGATGCACTTCGAGCAGCTGCGGAGGCTGATTTAACCCTTGCTCAAGCAATTGTGGACAGTGCTGGTGTCATTGTTCAAGCCCCAGACTTGACAATTTGCTATGATGAGAGAGGTGTGAAATCTAATTTGCGACCCCTATGTTTACATTGTTCTGTTCCTCAGAATTCTATTCAACTGTATACAATTGTTTGCAGGTGCAAAATATGAGTTGCCCAAGTATGTCTTGAGTGAACCAACCAACTTGATGCTTGAAAGTTGACACTGAAGAAACTATGGCGATTTCAGCCTGTAAATCATGTAAATTGGACCCATTGTTTTAATAATACTTTCTAGTACCGATTGCTCTTTAATTCCATTTCCGATAGCTAAATGACATTGTCTGTGCTGATTGATCGCTACAGTTACGAAATTATATTGGATATATTTGACTGGAATTTTAGTATGCATGTGTTATTAACGAATATATTTGTTTTACATTCCTTTTGTGATTGCATCAAAGGAAACAACCCCAATATTTTACTTACATGTCACACGGTGCTTGTTAGGCATACTAATAATGCTGAACTTGATTCTGTTTTCATTGACATGTAAATTTTGAGCCGCTCAGAAAATGATCTTAATGGCTAGAATGAAAAGAGAAAATAGAGAAGGAAAGATAGCTCGGTAATGTTTTTGATGCGATTCAAGTGAGGTTAGAAAGTGGTTATGCGAAGGGGAAACAAGAAGCACAAGGAACTGGTTGCAAATTGAACATGCAGACGCATTTGGCTCTGGGACTTGCCTGAGTTGTTCTAAATCTGGTTTTGTGTTCAAATGGCTCTGTTCATGAAATCTTGTGATTGAGCTTTTCAAATGACAAGGTTGGTTTATTTGACTTTAGCATCCCTAATTGCTCCCCTGCTTTGGGGCGGAGGGGAGGAGGGGGGGCGCGGCGCTAGATGCCTGGAAATATAATTGGAACCATAGAGGCGGCCGCCGACGCTCGGGGCCATGTGAGCAAGTGTTCTTTTCTTAATCAAATGCACGAACTAGGGGTTCTCTCAAGATTCTAGTAGTTGCATTTGGTCATCTTCGGAACAGATACCCAAGAAATTGCCTCCTTGGAACAAGACACTGTTTGGCTTTCCCCACGAATAAAAATGATTCCCTCCACCTGATATCTATTGGATGGTCAATAGTCAGCAGCTTTTAAGCTATTGGAGTTTAGGTGAATCCCATAATTCATTTGGGCAGGCCTCAGCTCCCCTGTCTAAGCACAGAGGCAAGCATCCTTTGGCGAGTGCATTTTGAAAATTAAAATTAAAAAATAGGAAACGTTATAATCACGAGATTTATTTTTATCAATTATCTTCATTTATCTACATTTTAGTAAATTTTTTATCTAAAAATAGTATTAGAATTTAATCTCATTTTTCTACAAAGAATTGCATTAGGAAGGACATTTAGCTTAAAATTTTGCCACCTTCCTTTACCTGATTTATATTGTTAATTTAATTTTTAAAAGTTTATTGCTATTATGAATGATGACATGTTATCTGTTATAATTTGGTTGATTAGCATAAAATACATTTGATGATAATGATAATTGAAATACAATATTATGAGAAAATATTTAGTATAATTATGATGTCATGTCATTTTGCTAAGGTTGTCTCAACGCTGCTAACTTTCCCTTGCTAAGTCAAAATTTTAGTGAGGGGGATGGAAGTTGCTACTCTAACGCAATTCACCATTGTCAATTTTGCTAAGCATCCAAATAGTGAAGGTCAAAACCTTGTGTTTTTTACTATTGTTGTTGTCTATTGTAGCCTTCGCCATTTCTTTCTATAATGATAATCGTATCGCCATTGCAGTTGTACTCATCACTGTTGAAGTACGAAGATGAACACGATGAAACATGTTGTAACTGATTTATTGTTGGCTATTGAATTAGGCAGTCCGACATGACGAAAAAGAAGATGAACAAATCAAAGGTTGTTGAAATATTATTTTTAACATATTAAAATTTTAAATTTATTATTTTGGAATTAATTAAAAAATTTGTTGAATAATTTTATTTAAAAATATTAGTAAATTGATTTTAAAAATATATTAAAATTTAATATAGTAATATTTATTATTAAATTAAAAAATAAATATTAAATTTTTATAGTAGTAAAATTTATAGATAAAGTAAAAAAAATTAAAATTAAAGTTTATTAATAAATAAATAAAATAAGAAATTAAATAGAAAGTAAAATATAGGGTGTGGTTAGAGTAAATACACAGTTTTCAAAATAAAAAAATAGAGATTGAATTTTTTTATAACATAATAAAAAACTGAATAGAGAATGTAGTTAGAAATAGTCTAACGAGTCATTTTATTTTACTTATATATTGCTATGTATTTAAACCATCATACATAATATTGGGTGAGAATAAATTTTATACTAATTTTTAAATTTATAAAAAAAATTAAATCCAATTATATGAGCAATATCACAACATATAATTAAATTATGACATTAGCGTAGCACACTTGCATGGACTAAATTGGACGGACCCTTGCGTGCCTGATAAAGTTCGGCACAGCTGGGGCCAGTTGAGCAGGGACGTATGGGCTCCTGCAGGCTGCACCTGCATTTGGTAATCTCTCTCTCTCTCTCTCTCTCTACACACGCGCACACACACACACACGCATTCTCGAGGACGATAGATTAGTACACCTACCGAACAAAGACTGGAAAGCAGCAAAGAGTGGAAAGCTTTCGTCAATTTCATTCATGGATTATAGGATTACGTGGAAACTTTATTTTTTTAGAATGGTCAGTGATATTTAAACCAAATTTATTAACTAAAACAGCAGGTCAAAGGGGATCACCCATTTGTGTGCTCAGACACTTCACCTTTTCTTTATCAATTGCATTTTCTAAGCTTTGATTCTTTCCTTCCTTTGCTATTTGATTTTCGGATAAAAAGGATAAAATGTTGGTTCAAGGTTGTCTTTTAATAACACTAACACAATAAAAAAAACAGAAAAAAAAAGAAATTCGGTATTTTTGCCTCATTAATTAATCTCATAACTTATTATAACTTCATTAATTAATACTTGAAATCACCCACAATATTTGGGTAATTATCATAATCACAACCCCCGTTGGCCTTGGCCCCTATTTGATCACTTTACCATTCCTAGCCCGCTTTCTTTTTTATTATTTTGACAGACTATATGGACCATGTATATAAAAGTGTGAATAAAAATAAAATAGAATCAAAGTACATTTAATCCTCTTAATTCATTGAGTCACCCACCATTGTCTTATCAGTGTAAGTAGTGGGGGAAAAATGGTACAACCGACTGA
Source organism: Diospyros kaki (assembly GCA_036245055.1). NCBI lineage: Eukaryota > Viridiplantae > Streptophyta > Magnoliopsida > Ericales > Ebenaceae > Diospyros > Diospyros kaki. The sequence continues at coordinate 32,162,989 of BSEG01000003.1, forward strand.
GATTAGACTTTTGGGGTGGCTTGCTTTCTAATGGCACCCCTTCACTTCACCTCACATTAGTCTGAATCTGAAATTCTTTTTTATTCTTCTTTTTCATGCTGCTGCAACGTACGAACAAATGGGTTCATTCTTCTTCCACATTTATTTGGTTTTCATATTGAATAATTATATGTGAGTGGACTGTACTGTATCGGGTACTACATGGGTAGACTGGATCTACATATCCACTGTGATTTATTTAGCAAGGGTGAGAGTGAAAATGGGTTTTCATCCACTCTGCTAATCGGTTGATTGACTCCTAATACAATTACTGTCCTTTTCATATTTCATAGTGAGAACTAAAAACTCTCTCATAATAAATAATTACTTAAAAAAATGGTTATTGGATGAGTCTTTCTGTTCTAATAGATACGATTTGTCTTTATTCAACTTTATAATTGTTAACCAATAAGGATGTAAAAATAAATAAGTGAATTAAAAACAATTCAATAGAAATTAAAATTTAAAAAGAAAACAATTGTAAAAGGTGATTTGAAGTTATGTGAGGGTCCAACCCTCAATTGTTTTTAGAACTAAAAAAAGCTGAAGCTAGCTAGCTAGCTAGCTACCGCCTTTGAAGTGACAACAGTGGCCTTATTATGTGAATCCCAGGCATAGGACGGTTGTATTCGGGTATGGTCTTAACTTATTTAACAAGGAGTAATGAAAATGCACACCAGATGAAATTAAATGTCCTGTCATGTCCCATATACCAAAATATTAAGGATATGTGATACCCATTTCTGAATCTCTCTCTCTCCTTGTCTCTTTGTGACTCTGTCCCTGAAGAAACGGACACAGCACTTGCATCGTTGTCCTGTTTCCCAGGTTCAGAGCGCGACCGCCAGCAACAACAGTCTCTTTCTCTCTCTCTCCCTCTCTCTTCCCCCATAACGTCTCTTTCTTCTCTTAACGTTCATAATCTCTCTCTCTCTCTCTCTCTCTCTCTCTCTCTATGACGTCTTGGTTGCACTTACACAATGTCTGCCCCATATGTGACGTCCATCTTCTTCCGTTTTCAAAAGGAAGGGCCCTCGTGAAGTTCATGTGAAAGCTCTGAGAGAGAGAGAGAGAGAGATCTGAGATTCGATGACAGAAGCGGGTTGCTTGCTTCGCCTCTGTTACAGGATAACACACTGTTTAATGAAACTCTCCGACCTGCTTTTTTGTGTTTAGCTTTTCTTGTTCCCCTTTGGACCCTGATCAGTTCTTCAAACTACGAGTGCCCGTTTCATTTTTCTAGCCCGTTTCGTCGAGAAAACTCAGAGCTGTAAATTGGTCTCTCTGAGGTAAGCATTTGGATTTTCGAGCTTATTAGCCATCTGGAAATTGGCTTACATTCTGTTACTTGTGTGGGTCTTTGCCATTCTGTGGTAAAACGATGATTTCTTCTAGCGCCAAAAAATAATTGGTTCCGGAATAGATTGGTCATTTTATCAGTCTCTCTTGTGCTCTGTGATTTGCTTGTATAAATTCCCTTTATACTGTCCAAGGCTAGGTGTTGCTGATACTGCCCTTCTGTAATTCCCATTTGAGTTTCAGAGTCGCCAAAGCCTGAACTTGTGGATATTTGCATTTGAGTGGCAAATGATTTGGCTCAAGTGCTTTGCACTTGGTGGGTTCTAGTGAGGTTGTTCGTGCATGTATGTAAAAATTTGTTGATGGGTTGAATTTGGGTAGCTTGGATTGGGCAGTAATATTATAGAGAGACCAGTGTTGGTAAATCCCTGGTCGGCTTTGTTCTCCTAATAATGCCATGATCAAGGGGGTGTGAAACAGATATAAAACCAAGAAAAATGTAATGTCCACTGCCATCTTGCCTTAATCTGCTGAAGTCTCTGCCGCCCCTATTTATACTCTGATCATGAGCACAGTTGTCTGTGACCGGATACTAAAAGATGCCAATGGTGGTATTAGCGATCATCTAAGCAACCATGTTCATTTGGCCAATTGTATTCATTTGAAGAATCATATGCATAAGCATAGCCCTCTATTGGCAGATAAACTACTCATGAGGGACCTTCATGTCCTTCAGAGGTCGCGACCTCTCAGGGATCCTTCTGCAAGTCCACACTCAAGCTATTCTACTTCTGCTGTTGATCTACTTTCTAAAAGAGATGAAAAGTATGCCATGGTGCAGAATGGAGGACAGTCTGTGGGCGTTGAGCATCAGAACGATGGTAGAAAGATGTCAGTAAGCTCACCAATCGTAGCTAGTTCATCAAGTGCAGAAGTTGGTCATGGGGAGGCGAGCAGGCATAATGATGGGGCAACTCCTGTGAGTGATGATGGGATAAGCAAACGAGTTCGGGAACACAGAAGAATCAACGGATTTGGTAGTAAGTGGAATTTGGTTACTGGTGGTAATGATCAACATCCACAAGACCAAGATGATAATTCTTTAATTCAAGACATTGTTTCAGGGAACTCTGAACCAAAGGATGAGACAGCAGAAGAACAAGGCAGGCATCGAAAAGATGGTAGCCTCAAATCTCTCTGTGAGCAGTTAAATAATGTCCCAGCTTATAGTGATGATGCAGCATCATCTCATGTCCATCGTCACAGTAAGCATGAAGAAGCAGAAGCCAGTATTCATGGTCGCCACGGTGGATTTAATACGGTAAAAAGATGCAAGTTTAGAGGCACAACAAGAACTCGAAAACCAAGCAATTTTGGGGCTAAAAATGAAATGTCGGTGGCCTCTAATTCTTTAGCTCAAAGTTCAGCTCTCCCCAACCATGGCATGGAGGAGGGAGAAGAAGGGTACGATGAGCAGACTGTCACAAGGGCTCCAAGAAATGGGTGTGGCATTCCTTGGAATTGGTCAAGGATTCATCACCGTGGAAGGTGGTCATTTCTTGACATGGCTGGGAGGAGTTTGTCTTGTGGTTTATCAGACTCAAAATTAACTAAGGGGGGTTCTATTCCTCAAGGTAGAGATGCTGCTGATATGCCCGTCCTGTCTGGGCACTCAAGCTCCTATACTGAATCTGATACAGAAACACTGCCTTTATTAATGGAGGCATCTGGATCTGTAGGCAGCACTGATAATGCTGATTGGATTCATGACGATTCTGGGGAGTTGGGCATTTATGTTGATAATCTACTAAATCGTGAGATTGATTCAGACCTTGCTTCGGAAGCTAGATCAGGAGATCAGCACAAGTTTAGACGGCATCATAAGAATAGGCACCAGAACCTGACTCAGAAATACATGCCACGAACTTTCAGAGATCTAGTGGGGCAGAATTTGGTGGCCCAAGCTCTTTCAAATGCTGTTGCTAAAAGGAAGGTTGGGTCGCTCTATGTGTTTTATGGACCTCATGGTACAGGGAAAACTTCTTGTGCACGCATATTTTCTAGAGCACTAAATTGCCAGTCTCTGGAACAACCCAGACCTTGTGGGATTTGCCATTCTTGTATTGCATCTGATAAGGGTAAGAGTCGCAATATAAGGGAAGTAGGTTCTCTTAGTAATTTTGATTTCAAAAACATTATGGATCTACTAGACAATATGATTTTGTCTCACCTGCCATCACAGTACAGGGTTTTTATTTTTGATGATTGTGATACTCTGTCTCCTGATGGCTGGGATGCTATATCAAAGGTCATTGATCGGGCCCCTAGGCGGGTGGTTTTTGTCCTTGTCAGTTCAAGTCTTCATGTTTTACCTCATATAATCATATCGAGATGCCAGAAATTTTGTTTCCTAAAGTTGAAGGATGCGGATATTGTCTATGCTTTGCAGCGGATTACAACCAAAGAAGGTCTTGAAATAGACAAGGATGCTCTAAAACTTATTGCATCCAGGTCAGACGGATCTTTGAGGGATGCTGAGATGACTCTTGAACAATTGAGCTTGCTTGGGCAGAGGATCTCTGTTCCTTTGGTTCAGGAACTGGTAAGCTTTGTCATCCTTCTAGTTGTCTTACACTAGGTAGCACATGATGACTTCTAACATTTAACCTTGTCGTTAGTTTGTTATATTGACTCATAAACATGCCAATTCACACTTGAGTAACTCAGCCACCAGGGTATCAGTCTTCTCTCTGTAGCACTTACAACTTGAGACCAGGAAATTTTTTGGATCATCTGTCCTAAATAAAGGGTTTTAAGAAGCATAAACATTTCTAAGAATCATCTACATGTGAAATCTGTGTTATTGGTGTGTATTGGCACGTGTTAAAACATGTCCTATTATTGTTTTTTAAGTTGGACATCTAAGGACCCACATTGCTTTTGTAGGGGAGCATGCTTCCATTGCTTAGAGAAGGATGAAATACATTATAAGATTATAGATATAAATTGGCTTAAGACATTCTTTTTTTTTCCCCTTTAGTTTAAGGGATTCTAAATTGCAAAACAAAATTTCAAGCTGTTCACAAATGTAGTGCTCTAAAAAAATTCTTCCTGAAGAGTACTTTTTGTTCACATTCCTGGTTCATCTGTATGAGAACCATATTGAACCAGGAGTGTGAATCTAAAATACTCTTACTGCAGAAAATGATCTTGTTACTTTTCTAATAGCTGTATACTTTTATTTTGGTCATCTCAATGCAATGTTATATCATTGTATCCTTAAAACTTTCTGTACCTGTGATATGAATTCCCATGCTTGTTGGCATAGACTTTTGTTTGACTTTGATGTGAATTTGTGGAAAAAGTTCCAAACTGCATTATGTACTGAATGTTTACTACAAGTGTCTTAACAAATGATTAGGTGCATGATTTTCTTAATTGTTTAAATTTATTCATTCCATGACATTCTCAATTCTGGCTATTTTAATACTTCTGATGCTGGTATGACTTTGAAATAATTTTTTCCTATATTTTAATTCTAAAGCATTGTAACATTAGAACTACTGTTCATGGCTGGAAATACTAAAAACATTACATTTAACACTAATATGAGGCGACGAGTGTGACACTAATATGGTTAGATACCTCATGAGTCAATTGGAGATTCGCCAATGGTAAGCAAATGAAAGTAGGACGTAGCAAATGAGGCAGATGGATTCCTTATTGGATAAATGAGGCATATTGATCCCTTATTTGATGGAAACTGAAGTATAATGACAAGTTACCAAGAATGGAAGTTTTTGGCTTATCATAAAGTGAAAGAGTGAGCCTACCTGGTGCTTTTAGGTATAGGAACTGCCAAAAACAAAAAGTACCAAATTGTATTTTGAGGATTAAGTGAGAAGGGATCTCTTGAGAGATACTAATGAATATCTGAAGTCAAAAAGTTGACTGTTTCAACCAAGGGCAAAACAATTATTTTGACACTAATTGGGTGAAACTGCCAAAATGATGAAATTCTGGGGCTTTAGTAAGATAAATGAATGACAAAATTGGGAGAGTGTGAACTTGACATATGTAGGGTGCCCAGTAAGCTACTTTCATTGTGCGTGTCAACTCTTAATGTTGTATGCTTACTTGAATATGAATTCCAAGTTTACTTAGAAGTAGGATGTTGTTGTGCCTGTTTTTTTGTTTTAAATTTGGTTTCCTTGTTTGATAGGGGTTTTTGATATTAATAATACCTAATAAATGTAGGAAATATTCAAATTTTGGTTTATTAATCAAAATTGAATATATACCACTAGAGAATTGCTCCTGGTTTTTCTCTCTTCCGTAATTCTTCTCGTCTTTTCTACTACTCTCTGTTTCAACATGTCCTTTCTATTGCTTTATTGCCACTCTTCTCCTTCTTCTATCGAATTTTGTTCTCTTCACTGCTCCTCTTCTTATTCTTGTTCTATTTCTTCTCTTTTGCTTCTATTGTTCTACACCAAATGATTAATATGACTAGAAAGAATCAGTTTCATTCTAACAAAAAATTCATTTTATTATAATGTGTAGGAAAACTGAATAATGATCCCACAAATTATGGGATCATTTGTCAGTCAATTGTGTTGTAATTTCCTTTTTCTATTTTCTTTGATTCATTTTCTCTTAACTTTCCTTATTCTGTGAAGATTTAGTTTCTAAAGATAGGAGAATAAGTGATAGTAATTTGTATATAAGAGGTTGTAAGTTGATTAGGTTAATAGAGAAGAAATTATTTTTCCTTTCTCTAGTTTTATGGTATTAGAGTTGGTCCTTCCACCGGCATGAATACCAGCAGCCACCATCACTGATCAAATGGCCAACTCCACTTCGTCCACAGTGGAATTGTTCAGGATTCCAACTGTCTCCAACCCCTAATTATCCTTAGTACCTGGTCATTTCGAAAACCCCTCGATCCAAATGACCTCTCATAAATTGAATGAGAGTAATTTTAGAGTGGTATCAATCGGTATTGCTTGTGATCAAGGGAAAAAGAAAGATGGGATATTTGATAGGAGCAATGGCAGCACCTCCATAAGATTCATCCACCTCTATGGTGTATGGGAAGTAGAGAACTCAAATATGATGGCATGGTTGATAAACTTGATAGAGCAAAGGATTGGGTGCCTGTAAATGTTCTACCAAAAAGCAAAAAAAGTGTGGGATGTAGTAAAAGAGATGCACTCGGATCTTGAGGATATATCACAAAGTTTTGGAGTTCGCTCCAAGATTCAAAACACTCGGCAAGATACATTATTTGTCACCAAGTATTTTAATATGCTCTTAGAACTGTGGCAAGAAATCAATTTGTTTCATAATGTTAATTGAAGTGTCCGGATGATGGAGTCCTATACAACAAGATGCTAGAAAGAGATCTAATATTTGATTTTTTACAAGGCCTGAATCAAGAACTTGACGAAGTTCGACGACGTATATTTTGCACAAAGCCTCTACCTAAACTGAAGGAGGTGTTTGCTGATGTCTGGCGTGAAGAAACAAGGAGAAAGGTGATGTCCTCTCCTATATAGAGTTCAACTAGTCCAGGGATTTACTTTAGCAGCAAACCAAAATGAAGGATACAATCCAAAGAGAACTTTTCGAAAGGAGAAGCAGTTGTGGTGTGAGCATTGTAAGAAGTCCTACCATACCAAAGACACGTGCTATTCATGGCAAGCCCATAGATTGGAAATCACAAAGTGAGAGGAGAAAGAATGCATATGTGGCTGAGACAACAATTGGTGTTGCCTCTCAATTTGTAACATCTCGTATCGAGCGATAGGAAAGACCGGAACAACTTACCCTGATGGGCTTACGCGAACTTCCCAGGGGTCACTCATCCTTAAGCTTCCCCTGCTCAAGCATGCTTAACCCGGGAGTTCTTTGTCTGCATTTAGCTCAAAAGGTATCCAGGTGGTGTCCAGGTGGTGTTGTTTCCTTCCTTACTTATCCTCGATATATACTACCCTTCTTTGAGTTCTTGGGGTATTACATTCTCCCCCCTTGAGCACATGACGTGCTTGTCATGTGACCTTATAACTGGTCCCAGATCTTCTCCCCTTTGGAGGCTGCCATCTTAGAAGTCTGTCAGAAGCCGCTCCTTGTACAGGCCCTTGAGCCTCGGCGCCACTCCTTGCTCTCATCAGATCGCCTTCACCAAGGGTCGGCTCTGATACCACTTGTAACATCCTGTATCGAGCGATATGAAGGATCGGAACAATTTACCCTGATGGGCCTACGCGAACTTCCCAAGGGCCACCCATCCTTAAGCTTCCCTAGTTTAATCACGCTTAACCCGAGAGTTCTTTGCTTGCATTTAGCCCAAAAGGTATCCAGCTGGTGTCGTTTCCTTCCTTACTTAATACTACCATTCTCTGAGCTCTTGGAATATTACACAACCATTCACAGCAAAACATATGGAGATTCTTCGAAATTGATGACTTCCTCATCAGTTACAGATGCGTTCAAACCTATCCCATCAATCTCTACTGGCTCTACAGCCTTTACAACACATAAAGGTATTTTTTCCTTATTGTTATGTAAAAACCCACATGATACTGGGATAGTGGACTCAAGTGATTTTGACCGCATGACAAGTTCCAATACAGGATTCAGTAACTATAAACCATGTAAGAAAAATGTTGGTATTACTGTAGCAGATGGGTCTATGTGCACGACAGCAGGGAGAGGAGATATGGAACTTAATGGGTTGAAGTTGAATTATGTTATTCATGTTCCAAATCTGCAGTACAATTTGCTTTTAGTGAGTAAATTAACCAAAAACTTGAATTGTTTAGTAACTTTTTCCCTTCTTGCTGCAAATTTCAGGATTTGTCATTGAAGAGGACAATTGAGAATGTTGAGTAGCAAAATGGCCTCTATTACTTGTCAGGTGTTGGTTCTCCTTCAAGTCTAAAGTCATCTACTATTTTTTCTTTATTTTCTACTTCTAATGTTTTGCTGTGACATCATAGATTAGGCCACCCTAATTTTTCTTATTTAAAGCATCTGTCCCTCATTTGTTCGTTAATAAAGATCCTTTATCGTTTCAGTGTGATCATTGTATTATTGCAAAACAAACCCATGCGTTTTATCCACCTCACACATACAAGCCTTCTACTCCATTCCATCTAATTCATAGTGATGTGTGAGGACCGTCATAGGTGTTAAATTTAACTGGGGAATGATGGTTTGTTACATTTGTTGATGATCATACCCGAGTATGTTAGGTTTACTTGATGAGAGAAAATTTGAAGTGATTACAATCTTTAAACAATTCCATAAGCTTATCATAAATGTTTTCCAATCATCCATCTATATTCTTCTAACAGATAATGGTAGAGAGTATTTCCCTCATGAACTAAATGAATATCTCCAAGAATATGGGATACTTCATCAAGGTTTATGTGCGTATACTCCTCAACAAAATGGGGTTGCTGAGAGGAAAAATCGTCACCTAATGGAAGTTGTATGATCCATCATGTTTGCTAGTCATGTTCCACACTTTTTTTGGGGTGAAGCCATTCTTACATCAACATTTCTTATAAACTGTGTTCCCTCCAAAGTTCTTCAATACCGAACACCCATTAGTGCGTTGTTATCTGTCTTTCCTTCCTCTTGGGTTCATAATTCTCTTGAATCTCGTGTGTTTGGATGTATGGTATTTGTCCATAATGTTCAATCCAATCGAGGAAAGTTTGATCCTAAAGCCCTCAAATGTATCTTTCTTGGTTACTCCTCCACACAAAAGGGCTATAAGTGCTATCATCCTTTCACGAAATAGTTCTTGACCTCATGTGATTCCTTTGTGGAAGATCAAACCTTCTACTCCCAAGTTTCTCTCTAGGGGGAGAATGATACTCAAGCAGACAAACATTGGAACCCCAATTTTTTTGAACCCTTCCCTTGGATCTCCTCATCTTTTCCTTCCTAATCCGAGTCTAAGTCCAAAAATGGTGGTGATTTAGGTCAAGGGAGAGAATCCAATACTATAGACCCAAAACCAATTCTGGTTTGCTCTAGGAGACCACAAGCTCTAATGCAAACGCAAGAATATGAACCGATAGCAGATCCCATTACTACGGACAATCAAGAGGAGAATGAGCCATGTTGTGAGGAAGAATAGCCTATTAATGACATTGATCTTCCGATTGCCATAAGGAAGGGGGTAAGGTTTTGTATGAAAATTCTAGGTATCCTATATCAGATTATGTTACATATTTATCAAGAAATTTCAGATCCTTTGTTGCCAAGATTGATTAGATTCAAGTTCCTAGAACTATTCATGAGACACTTAAAGATCTGAATTGGAAGAGAATTGTGCTAGAAGAGATGAAGGCGTTGAATGATAATGAGACTTGGGAGATGGTGAAGTTTCCAGAAGGTAAGAAAACAGTTGGTAGTGAAGTATAGACCAGATGGAGCTGTAGAACGATATAAGGTAAGGCTACTAGCACAAAGTTTTACTCAAACATATGGAATTGATTATGAAGAGACCTTTTGCACTAGTTGCCAAGCTTAACTCAATCAGAATTCTATTGACTATTGCTATTAACTTAAGATTAGAGACTACACTAGCTAGACATTAAGAATGTTTTTCTCAATGGCACATTAGAGGAGGAGGTGTATATGAGGGTTTCTCCTGGATTTGAAGCAAAGGGAGATCCAGACAAGGTATGTAAGCTAAGAAAGGCCATTTATGGTTTGAAACAATCACCTCGGGTTTGGTTTACACGGTTCAACACTGTTATGAAGGGTCTTGGATACAACCAAGGGCAAGCTGATCACACCTTATTTGTGAAGAAGAATGAGTCAGGAAAGTAGGCAATACTCATTGTATATGTAGATGATATGGTGATCACAGGTGATAATGAAATGGATATTGGAAATCTTAAGGAGAGACTTCAAGCTGAATTCATGGTAAAAGATCTTTGAGAACTTAGATACTTTCTTGGAATGGAGGTTGCAAAGAAAACTTGGGTGTAAACCTTCTAATACGCCCTTAGAACATAACTGGAAGTGATAGTGATCCTTCAGTAAATAAAGAGAGTTATCAGCATTTGATAGGATAACTCATCTACCTGTCACTCATGAGACCAGATATTGCCTTTAGTGTGAGTGTAGTAAGTCAGTTCATGCATGCTCCCATGAAAAGGCACATGGAGGCATCAAACTAGATTTTGGGGTATTTAAAGGGAAGTCTTGGCAAAGGATTATTGTTTAAAAAGACTAGAGTTAGGGATGTTGGTTTTTCAAATATAGACTGGGTAGGAACTGTTGATGATAGTAAGTCAACAACTAGGTATTGCACAAAAGTTTGAGGTAATCTGGTGACTTGGAGAAGCAAAAAATAGTTTATGGTTGCTCGAAGCAATGCAAAAACAGAGTATAGAGCCATAGCTTAAGAGACATGTGAACTCATTTGGATATAAAGTTGATGATAGATTTAAACATGTCAGTAATAGGGCCTATGAAGTTGCTTAATGACAACAAATCAACTATCAGTGCAATCCATAATCCAGTTCAACATGATCGGATGAAACATGTGAAGATTGACAGAAACTTCATCAAGACCAAGATTAAGAATGAGATTATTGCCTTGTCCCACATATGTACCAAGTTCCAGGAAGCTGATGTTCTAATCAAAGCTCTTCAGAAATCAAGTTTTGATTTCTGTGTTAGCAAGCTGGGAATGACTGACATTTATTCACCAGTTTGAGGGGGAGTGTAGGAAAATTGAATAATGATCCCACAAATTATGGGATCATTTGTCAGTCAATTGTGCTGCAATTTCCTTTCTCTATTTTTTCTGATTCCTTTTCTCTTGACTTTCCTTATTCTGTGAAGATTTAGTTTCCAAAGATAGGAGAATAAGTGATGGTAATTTGTATATAAGAGATTGTAAGTTGATTAGGTTAATAGAGAATAAATTATTTTTCCTTCCTTTGGTTTTATAATGCATGTACTACATGTAAAAAAAAGACATTATTATATGTAGTGAATCTCACGTGTTGTGTTCAGCAAAAAAAAAAAAAAAAAAAGAATCTTGTGTGTTGTGGTATGTGTCAAGGCCGAACATTTTTCTGTTGTTTTTGCAGGTTGGGCTTATCTCTGATGAGAAGTTGGCAGATCTACTTGATTTGGCATTATCAGCAGATACAAGTAACACTGTAAAGAATTTGAGAGAGATCATGGGATCCGGTGTTGAGCCATTGGCTTTAATGTCACAACTTGCCACAGTAATCACTGATATTTTGGCTGGTAGTTATGATTTGACAAAAGAGAGGCCTAGAAGGAAGTTCTTCCGAAAACAAACTTGTAAGTTGAAGATTAGTTGTACAGCACATACTGTTGATAATAATTGCCTGGTTCATTTATTTGATCTAATAGAATAGCTCAATGAACTAAATTAGTCACCACGGTTCTAATGTTGCCTCTCTTTAATCTATGACTTTTAAAGTAAAAAAAGGGCATAAAATATGATTAATCATACTTGTTTTTCAGTCAATCTGGAGCATTTTAGTATGAAGTGCTGTACTTTTTTAATTCCCACTCTTTTATGTAAAGTAGCCAAGTTAAAAACATTTGTTTTTAACTTTTAAGATTCCAGTGTTTCCAAAATTTCAGTACAATATAAATTTCTTATTTTTTCCTTTTTTGCCAAACTGACAGTAGCAAACTTGTTGCTTCAGTGACTAAAGAAGATATGGAAAAACTACGTCAAGCTCTGAAGACATTATCTGAAGCAGAAAAGCAGCTGAGAATGTCAAATGACAGATTAACATGGCTAACTGCTGCATTGCTCCAACTTGCTCCTGATCAACAGTATATGTTATTCAATTCCTCTACAGAGACCACTTCTAAGCTTAGTCGCTTTGGCCAAAGTAATGCTGGTGTAAGAGAGCGACCCAGGAAGAGTAGTGTTGAGCATGTTGAGATGCGTAATACTGAGAGAAGATTGTCAACACATGATACTGGTATAGAAAACCTTCACACTGGAGGTTCTGCTGATGTTTATCATAATAATAAGATGAGAGGTAATGCACCAGATAGAATGAGACGTGATGTATCTATGATGGTACCTCAACAGGCATTCATGCCTTCTGCTGAGATGGAAAGAATGAGAGGGAGGCCATTATCTGACAGAATCTGTTAAATAAGATAAGTGTGGGGGTATTAGTGTATTTATCTTTAAGTACATGTATGTGTATATATGCTTTAGTTGTTCTCTTGAATAATACACACAAACAGTTTCTGTGCATACATCTAACATGGTATCAGAGCCCAAACCCTAACCTAACCCTAGCCGCCGCCGCCGCCGCCGCCGTCAGCCGACCCCATCACCGCCGGTCGCTTCGCCCGCCGTCGTCATCACCGCGGTCGCGGCTCTTCTTCTCCAGATCGCGGCTCCTCTTCTCCAGATCCGGTCCGGCCGCGCCCAGATCTCGCCTTCTCCGTCGCCGCGCCTGCGCCCTCGCCGTCGCCGTCGCCGCACCCGCGCCCTCGCCGTCGCCACGACCGCGCCCGCGCCCGAGCTCGCCCTCACTGTAACCGCCTCTGTCCCGGCCATCTCTCCGTCGCCTTCGCCGCGCCTGTCCAGATCCGGCCATCCTCAGGCGAACTCCGGTGACAGCTTCAGCTGTTCTTTCTTCTCCTTGGTCGTGTAACCCAATCTGCTCCAGATCTGCCATTGCTCCAGATCTGTCTTCCCTCTCTTTGGTTGTGTAATCAAATCTGCTCCAGATCTGTTGTTTTTCTGTATCATGGATTCATCTCCAGCTCACTCTTCATCCACAAGCCGCTCCACCATGTCCACACCGGTGACCATTCCCCATTTTTCGGGCACACCGGTTATTACAACGGAGAAATTGAGCGGACATAATTATCCTGCTTGGTCATGTGCAGTTGAAATTTGGTTTCTTGGTCATGGCCTTGAGGACCATTTATCGAAGACTATTTCAACTGTTTCTGAGGGGGATCAACCTCTTTGGCGGAGAGTGGATGCCCAGTTATTGAGTTTATTGTGGCAAACTATTGAGCCGACCTTAATGCCGATATTTCGACCTCTTCGGGAGTGTAGTGCCCTATGGACTCGGGCTTGTGAGTTGTATACTAGCGACATCACTTGTATTTATGATGTGATTGGTGCTTTGTTCAATTTACGACAGACTGATTTGGATATGACCACATATTTGGGTAAGCTTCAAGCTTCTATTACCGACTTTAACGAGTTGATGCCCTTTGATACTGATATCAAGAAACAACAGCAACAACGCGATCAAATGTTTACTATCCTCTATCTTCATGGAATTCGACCAGAGCTTGACTCAGTTAAGACACAGATCCTCGGCAGCGCCTCTCTTCCTCCTCTGACAGAGGTATTTGCCAGACTACTTAGAGCCTCCTCTATTACTGTTGATCGTGGCATGTCCGTTCCTGGAGATCACTCTGCCCTAGTTACGACCCCGATTGGTCGTGGTGGTCGTGGTGGTCGTCGGGGTGGTAGTCGTCCACGGCCCCAATGCTCCTATTGTAATCGCCTTGGTCACACTAGAGAGACTTGTTATCGTCTACATGGACGTCCACCTCATGCAGCCAGTACTGCTAACATGGTTGTGGGCGTTTCAGAGGGTCAAACATCTATCACACCCAGTGATTCCTCACCAGTGACTATCTCCGGGGGAGAGTATGCTCAGTTTCTTCAGTTCCGGGCAGCACAACAGGCTACTTCACCTATAACATCATTTGCTGACACTGGTAATCCTACTGCCTGCTTTACCAAGTCCTCATCTTCTCTTGGCCCATGGATCTTCGACTCCGGTGCCACCAATCACATGTCTGGTAATCGTTCTCTCCTATCTCATGTTCAAACTTCGCAGTCTCTACCTCCTGTTACATTGGCTGATGGCTCTCAAGCCTCAGTCACGGGTATTGGTACCGCATTACCTCTTCCTACTTTACCATTATCATCTGTTTTACATTTACCACAATGTACCTTTAATTTGCTCTCTGTCAGCCAACTCACTCGCAATCTTAATTGCTCTATAACTTTCTCGTCTGATTCTGTTCTTGTGCAGGATCGGAGGACTGGACGGACGATTGGCACGGGGCTTGAGTCTCACGGTCTCTACTATCTGTCTCTCCCTGCTTCTTCAGTGGCGTGCATGACAACAACTTCCCCACTACAAGTCCATTGTCGGTTGGGGCACCCATCTCTTCCCAATCTCAAGAAGATGGTTCCCAGTCTCTCTAGTATTTCTTCCTTAGAGTGCGAGTCTTGTCAATTTGGGAAACATATTCGTAGTTCTTTCCCAAGTAGAGTTACTAAGCGTGCTAGTTCCCCTTTTTCAGTAGTCCATTCAGATGTATGGGGTCCTAGTCGTGTTAGTTCACAAGATGGTTTTCATTATTTTGTAACATTTATTGATGATTTCTCTCGAACTACATGGTTATATTTAATGAAAACACGTTCAGAGTTATTTTCAGTCTTCACTACATTTTGTGCTGAAATTAGAACACAGTTCAATTTGCCTATCCGTGTTCTTCGTAGTGATAATGCTCTTGAATATTTGTCTCTCCCATTTAGATCTTATATGGCATCCAATGGAATTCTTCATCAAACTTCGTGTCCTAGAACCCCACAACAAAATGGGGTAGCTGAACGCAAGAATCGCCATTTAATTGAGACAGCCCGCACGCTCCTTCTTCATATGCATGTTCCACTTCAATACTGGAGTGATGCTGTCTTAACTGCATGTTACTTAATTAACCGCATGCCATCTTCTGTCCTTAATGACCAGATTCCTCACTCCATTCTTTTTCCTCGAGTTGACTTATATTCTCTTCCCCCTCGTATCTTTGGGAGCACGTGCTTTGTTCACCATCTTGCCCCAGGTCGTGATAAGCTATCTGCTCGTTCCGTCAAATGTGTTTTTCTGGGTTATTCTCGCCTTCAAAAGGGGTATCGTTGCTACTCTCCTCAATTAACTCGATATTTTGTTTCAGCGGATGTTACCTTCTTTGAGTCATCTCCTTATTTCCCTTCTTCATCTACGATCTCCGATTCTGTGTCTGTTGGGTTACCTTTGCCTGTTCCTTCTCTTGACCTCCCATCACCTCCATCTCCAACGTCTTCACCATCTCCACCATCCTTTGCCTCTCGCCTTGATCGCTCTGACCTTCAGGTCTATCAACGGCGTCCACATCTCGTGGCCCAACCAGCGCCGACTGTTGTCACTAGTCCGCAGGAGCCGTCTCCTGACTCATCCCCGGTGCCAATTCGCTCTTCCTCCTCTGGTCCATCGCCTTCGACGTTTGATCTTGACTTGCCTATTGCCCTTCGTAAAGGTACTCGCCATCCTATCTCCCATTTTGTTAGCTATGATTATTTGTCCCCTGGATATTCTGCTTTTGTTTCTTCTTTATCTTCTGTTTCACCTCCCAAATCTGTTCCCGAAGCTCTTTCCCATCCAGGGTGGCGAGCTGCTATGGTCGAAGAAATGTCTGCTTTACATTCCACTGGAACTTGGGACTTAGTACCTCTTCCCCAGGGTAAGTCTACTGTTGGTTGTCGCTGGGTTTACACTGTTAAAGTTGGCCCTGATGGCCAGATCGATCGTCTTAAGGCTCGCCTTGTTGCTAGAGGATACACTCAGGTTTTTGGTCTTGATTATGGCGATACATTTTCTCCTGTTGCTAAGATCTCCTCTGTTCGCCTTTTCCTATCCCTTGCTGCTATGTTTCACTGGCCTCTTCATCAATTGGACATCAAAAATGCCTTTCTCCATGGCGATTTACAGGAGGAGGTGTATATGGAGCAACCTCCTGGCTTTGTTGCTCAGGGGGAGTCTGGACTGGTGTGTCGCCTTCGAAAATCTTTATACGGTTTAAAACAGTCTCCTCGAGGTTGGTTTGGTCGATTTAGTTCAGCTGTTCTTGAGTTTGGGTTAACTCGGAGTGAAGCTGATCATTCTGTTTTTCATCGTTCTCAGTCTGGCCGCCACATTCTTCTAGTGGTGTATGTTGATGATATAGTACTTACAGGGGATGATGATGTTGGTATCACTGAATTGAAGGCACATCTTCACCAACAGTTTCAGACGAAGGATTTGGGTCCTTTGAGATATTTTTTGGGTATTGAGGTAGCTCGGTCAAAGCAAGGCATCTATATTTCTCAAAGAAAGTATGCCTTAGATATGCTAGAAGAGACAGGATTGCTTGGATGTAAACCTACAGATACCCCTATGGATCCTAATATCAAGTTGTTACCGAGACAGGGGGAGCCTCTTTCTGATCATGGGCGCTACCGTCAATTAGTTGGGAAACTTAATTACCTCACAGTCACTCGTCCTGATATTTCATTTGCTGTGAGTATGGTAAGTCAGTTCTTGGATTCACCTTGTGACAGTCACTGGGATGCAGTGATCCGTATTCTTCGATATATTAAGGCTACCCCTGGTCGGGGTATATTGTATCAAAATCATGGACACAGTCAGATTGTGGGATATACGGATGCTGATTGGGCAGGATCACCTAGTGACAGGAGATCCACATCTGGATACTGTGTTTTTGTGGGTGGAAACCTTGTCTCTTGGAAAAGTAAGAAGCAAACTGTTGTTGCCAGATCCAGTGCAGAGGCTGAATACAGGGCAATGGCTGTAACAACATGTGAGCTAGTGTGGTTGAAACAATTAATTGAGGAGTTAGGAGTTACGCAAGTTAAGCCTATGCAATTGGTTTGTGACAACCAGGCTGCAATGCATATTGCTTCTAACCCTGTGTTTCATGAGAGAACCAAACATATTGAAATTGATTGTCATTTTGTTAGAGAAAAGGTGCTCTCTGGGGATGTTGTTACAACATATGTGGGTTCCAATGATCAACTGGCTGATTTACTCACCAAGTCACTTAGAGGGTCTCGTGTGAATTACATTTGTACCAAGCTGGGCATGCTCAATATATATGCTCCAGCTTGAGGGGGAGTGTTAAATAAGATAAGTGTGGGGGTATTAGTGTATTTATCTTTAAGTACATGTATGTGTATATATGCTTTAGTTGTTCTCTTGAATAATACACACAAACAGTTTCTGTGCATACATCTAACAGAATCCATATGGAAATTGAAGAAATTTGGTCAAAAGTGCTTGAAAGGATTCAAATAAGTAGCCTAAAAGAGTTCATCCACCAAGAAGGAAAGCTGATATCAGTCAGCTCAGGTGCAGGTACATAATGCATCGTTTTCTTCCCATTTCTCATTTTATGTTATGCCCTGATCATGAATTGAACATATTAAATGATTGTATGCCAATTCTATGCCTGAAAATAATTTGAATGTCGAAGCATTAAGAAACAATTGGCAGCCAGATATATTTGTTGCCTGCACTACTTTCTATATTCTCAGAAGATCCTCATGAGTGTCTCACTTAATTGCATCTTTTGGTATATCTTGTCATAATGTTAGTGTTTCTTCATTACTTCCCTCCTGAGAATATTATAACCTCTATCTGTCACTTTGAAGCATTAAGGTGCCAATTCATTGGTGTTCTTTTTTGTTTCATTTTCGTAGTTTGTTGACACTTCCTGATGCGTCTGATTGGTTAATCTTTCTAGCAGCCCCAACTGTTCAGTTAATGTTCAGTTCACGCCGGACTAAATCGGAGGCAGAGAAGTATAGAGTGCACATATTACAAGCATTTGAGGCTGTTCTTGGGTCCCCTGTGACAATTGAAATCAGATGTGAACTGAGGAAAGATGCGGAGCAGGTTAACTTGTCACTTGTCTCACCTGGTTATCATTGTGGTTCATCCCATATGCATACAAGTACAGGGATCCAGAGTGGTAACAGGATGGCTATGGTAGGACATAGTAATAATATTAGCAACAGGCATTCAACAGAAAGAGATGGTTTAATTCAAGCCCAGACATTGCAGTCTGATTCAATTGAACCTAGGAGGAATGAAATTGTTGAAATATCTTATCCTGGAGATCCAAAAGGTAATGGATATAATGGCAATAATGTACAATATGATAGAAGCAATGGGGGAAGTGCTTGGATAGGCAAGGCAGAAGCTTTGCATAAGAAAACCCCCACAGCTTCTTTACAAGAACAAAGAAAATTTGGTGGAAAGAATCAGAGCCAGAGCCTTGTGAGAAGCAAAGTATCTCTTGCACATGTAATTCATCAGGCAGAAGGTAGCACACAGCAAAATGGGTGGTCAAAACGCAGAGCAATTTCTATCGCCGAAAGACTTGAACAAGAGAATCTGTATGTTTTCTGATGCCCTTTGCATAACCTTTCCTTTCATTTCTTACATTTAAAATGAACCTTCCCCCTGCTTCTCTACTGGAGATCTACAAAGAAATAGATTGGTGACAAGCAATAATAGAACTTCTTAACTGCAATAATACAAAACCACGAAGTGGCTAAGGGCATCTTCAGTTGTAGAAAACATTTTATAATTTTCCAACTCCAATTTTCTATTGAATGATTGAATCTCAAATTAGAAAATATAAAGCTCAATTTTCTAATTTTTAAACTTTATACTATGAATTGGAAAACATCAAAAAGACTTTTTCTAAAATTTTTGGAAACAAATGCTATTTCCTTTTAAAACATAAAATGTTCATGTTTAGTTATAAAATTGGAGTTGAAAACTGTTGGTATTTTATGGAGAAAGAAGAAAAGGGAAGGAACATATAAGAATAGAATGGGAGAAGGGATGAAGCTAATCATTTTATTGAGCATTGATATCACTTATTTATACAACAAAACATCAACAAATCTGCATAATAATCTGCTAACAAATTAGAAAATATTTTCCTATAAAATAACATAAATAACAAGTCATAGTCTAATTGATATTTGACTTATTCAAACTAGATCTAACTGATACTTGACTTATTTATTCAAACTAGAATTAGCAGTATCTTAAATCATAATTCAACACTTCTCCTTGACTTTGAGACTGCAAATGTACATTTTTAATTTTGGCATGTCTTGGATATAGGCATATGAGTATTTTATGGTTTATGGTTATGAGACATAGGTATGGCTATGGAGCATAGGCATGAATATGATTTTGAGTAGAGTTAAAATAACTCCTCCTCCGACGTGCATGCGTAGTCAATATTGCCAACATATTTTGACCAAGAGTCTACTTCTTCCTTCTCAGCCAGTGTAACAGACCCACCAGAAGAATCTTGAACAGTGCCTATTTCCTTTTCAACTTTGGCCTGCATTTCGTGAAGGGCACCAGCTTCCTCTTCTATCTCCTTGAGTCTCTTCTTCATCTCCTCCAAGTCCTTAGCATTAGGGTCTTCTTCTTCCTCAGCCCTAGACATGTCGACATCGGCATCCATCTCTGCTTCTATTTCTGAAGGTTGTGTTGTAAGTTATGTTTGGTTTCTCACAACTCACAGGTCCCTCAAGAAAATATGCTCTGATACTATTTGTTGGTATTTTATGAAGAAAGAAGAAAAGGGAAGGAACGTACAAGAATAGATTGGGAGAAGGGATGAAGCTAATCATTTTATTGAGCATTGATATCACGTATTTATATAACAAAAGATCAACAAATATGCAGAATAATTTGCTAACAAATCAGAAAATATTTTCCTACAAAATAGCATAAATAACAAGTAATAGTCTAACTGATATTAGACTTATTCAAACCAGATCTAACTGACACTTGACTTATTCAAACTAGAATTAGCAGTATTTTAAGTCATAATTCAACAAAAACTTAGGAAATGTTTTATACAATTGAACAGGCCCTAAATGTTTTGAGTATCAAGAGCCATTGGTGGTTTATAGAGTTCATAGACTTGTAGGCCAATTAGTGTGCAGTTGCCCTGATAGGCTCAACCTAAGAGGCACAAGAGTCTTCATTACTTGCCTAGCTTCGAAAAGTAAATAACAAGATACTAAGTGTTTGATGTTTTCTTGATAAACTTAATCTTGTATGCTGTTAGATTGCATGGTTACATCTGTACCACAAAGACAGCCTTCTTGAAATGCTCAAAGTCTAGTATAGTCCACAATGGATAATTGTGCTACAATCTCAGGCAGAGTAATGTTGAGGGCAATAGTGTCATGAAAATGCTACTTGTGCAGTCAATTAATCTCTTTGATATGGATTATGTTCATGAACTTGAAAGGGCTGTGGTATCTGTTTCTTCAGGAAATTGGAATCTAGATCAAGAACCTTGCTTTGCTGGAAGGCATCTAGAGTAACTCGCAGAAAGGTAATGTGTAAATTTACTATTATCATAGAGCCAACTCTGCTAGCTGTGTGTTGTCCACAAAGAATGCTAGGGGTGTAGTACCATCCACATTAAACTACAGAAATTTACTTCTAGCTGTGTTATCCGTTTAACCACTGAAACCATTGATCCACATGCATTGGTAAGATAATGTACATCTGATCCTGTCCACCTCGCAATGGCAGGGGAATTATGCACTGAGTTGTGCATTTTGCATTGTGTGTGTAAATTGATAAGATTTTTACACCGACTTAATCCTCACAAGGTGATGCAGTCAAGACAACAGCCTTGCAGCCGCCAACCAATATCTTCTCTATCTTTGATTGATTGAAAATTAATTCTTTCCTATTTTTTCTTTTCCTAATTTATTCCTATAATTTGGGATTTGATTGATTCATCCCCTTGATTAAGGATTTGAATCCTTTATTTAGGAATCAATTCCTTTGATTTAGGATCTGCACTCTTTCTTAGAAAGTGCAGCCCATTGTGTATAAATATAGGAAAAGATGTACATATAAAATATATAAATATGAACAAAATAGGGTTTAGAATAAATTCACCTCATTGGTTTCATTGATCCCTCAGTTATATACCCA
Source organism: Diospyros kaki (assembly GCA_036245055.1). NCBI lineage: Eukaryota > Viridiplantae > Streptophyta > Magnoliopsida > Ericales > Ebenaceae > Diospyros > Diospyros kaki. Next base: position 32,184,210 of record BSEG01000003.1, read on the forward strand.
AAAAACATTGCCTAATCTAGGATGCTGAAGATTATATAGAATAGGTTTCGTATTCTAGGAGAATGTAATAGTTATAGGATTCCTTCCCTAATCTAGAAGGTTGACTATGAGAAAATTAGAAAGATTCCTTAACCTATAAATTTATTTCAATAGGAAAAGGAATAAATACTAAGACATTACTGTCGCTCGTGATTTTCCAGCACTTCTCTTCAAGCTAGTGAATAGATGTCCCTCGTTCCCAGGTTGCTAATAAGTGTTTCAAAACCCGATCTTGGCATGGCCTTGGTGAATACATCAGCCTCTTAACCTAGCTGTTGGAAGATAAGTGAGTTTTATCCCAACCTGTTTAGTTTCTTTTTTTATAGAACTTCTATCAATCCTTACATGTTTCATCCTATCATGCTAGATGTGGTTAACAATGTTGATAGCTGACTTGCTGTCATTTGTAGGTGTGGTTAACCTTGTTAGTAAAGTCAGGGGCATTTGTAGGTCTTCCATTAGCCTTTCCAACCATATTAACAAATTCCTTGAACAATAGCCCTGAATTTCGCTTTTGCACTACTATGTGTCACAACAAATTGCTTCTTACTCCTCCAGGTGACTAGATTTCCCCACCAATTAGTGCAAAACCCAGATGTTCATCACAAAACTTGCCCAGTCAGCATCAACAAATCCTTCAGCTCCTCTAGTATCACTTTTTTGGAATAGTAGCCCTTTCCCCAGTGTTCCTTTTAAGTACCTTATGATGTGATATATTGCATCTAGAAGTTGTTGAGTAGGTGAGTGCATGAATTGACGTACAATACTCACAACATAAGTAATATCTGGACCAGTGAGAGATAGATAAATAAGTCTTCTAACTAACATTTGGTATCTTCCTTTATCAACAGGGGGATCATTCTCAATTATTCTCCATTTCCAGTTTCTTTCAAGAGGTGTACCTGTTGGTCTACTCCCTAGCATTCTAGTGTCCTTTAGGAGATCAAGTGTATATTTTCTTTGGGAGATTAGAATGCCTTGTTTGCTCTTGGCCACTTCCATTCCTAGAAAATATCTCATAGTGCCCAAGTCTTTAACCCCAAATTCATCCCTCAATCACTCTTTAAGTGCAACAATTTCTTAAATGTCATTATCAGTGATTATAATAATATCATCCACATACACAATCAAAATGGACTGTTTTCCGCTAGCAACATGTTTTGTAAACAGTATGACTCGTTTCCCCTTGTACCCAAACCTTGTCTAAACCTCTTAAGCTAGGCTCTCAGCGATTGTTTTAATCCATAGAGTGAACGATACAGCTTATATACTTTTATATACTTTTCCAACCTTTTCTCCTTTCTCAAAACTTGGTGGAATCTTCATATAATTTTCTTCTTCCAACTCACCATTGAGAAAATCATTCTTGACATCTAGTTGAAACAGTTCCCAATCCAAATTAACAAGGGACAACACCACCTTTATGGAATTTAGCTTTTCCATAGGAGCAAATGTCTCCTCATAATTAATTTCATAGGTTTGTGTGAACCCTTGAGCTACCGATCTTGCCTTGTATCTGTCTATATTCCTATCTGACTTGTATTTGACTATAAACACCCACTTGCATCCCACTACTTTTTTGTCTTTGGGTGATTCTACAACATCCCACGTATGGTTTTTAATTAATGCCTTCATTTCTTCCATAACAGCTTCCTTCCACTTTGAATCTTTCAAAGCATCTTAAATATTTTGTGGAATATCCACTTTATCAACTGTTGTGGTAAAGACCTTGAATTGTGAAGATAGTCTAGAGGATGTTAAGTAATTAAAAATTGGATTTTTAACATAAGACCTTACCCCCTTTCAAAGAGCAATGGGATATCTAAGTCATTGTTAGCCTCTGTGTGTTCCTCTCTTGATGGACCAACCTCTGGTTCTAACGATTGGCTGAGTTGAGGAGCAAGAATTTTGGGTTGCCTGGAATAAACCAAAGTAGGCTTTTCTGAGTCTTAACTCTCCTCCTTAACTAGTGACCGCTAGCTCAATTGGTTGGGTTAGTTGGTGGATTGGGGTAAAGACAGTAGGCTTAGTTAAGTCGGGAGTAGTTGGTTTGGGTTGTTCAAGGGTGTAGCTAGTTAGGTGAGATTAGGAGCAACAGGTTGGGTTAGGTCAAAATTTGGAGAGGGTGAAAGCAGGGGCGGAGCCACTTGAGGCCAGTGGGGGCAGTTGCCCCCACTGGGCCAAGATTTTTTTTTTAAATTTTATTTTTTATAATAATTTATTATTAAAAATAAAAAAAATGTATTATATTTTACTACTATAAATAAAAAAAATAAGTATTGAAGAAAGTAAATATATAATGGCCTAGTAGTAACAATCACAACATTTTTTATAATTTGCTCATAACTTTATTTTTTTACAATGATGTAAATAAAATTAAGTATTAAAGAAAATTGTGAAGCAAAAAAAGGAAGCATGGAAGAAATTTATATCGAAAAAAATAAACAAATTAACAAAGCAAAAATTAAACAAATTGATGTTACACAAATTCCTATAAATTTCGGCTAAGAATTACAATAATGGATTACAATATTAATTTTCAAGATTAAATTAGAAGAGCTTACTTGTAAAGAGATTTGTGTTACCCTCAAAATCAACATGTTTTATTCTAGCTTGATTTAATAAATTTGATGATTGATTGGAATATAATATAAACAAAAATGTCATATTTTACTTATACTGTTATCTTTTTAAAACAAATAATGAGGAATAAGGAGATGGTGATTATTTCATGAAATAAGGGTTCAATAATTTTTTTTTTAAAAAAAGATAGATTTTAAGTTCATGTTAAAGATGCTAATAGTGCACACAATTAAACTTGAAATAATTGTGAAACTTTAATAAATCAAAAACAAAATATTAAGATAATTTTCTTCAAACAATTAGAACAAATACTGTATAATTATCGAATTTGTCTAAATGCATCAATTGATTGTGTTCGACTTTTTCTGCAACAAGAACTAGCCTTTCATGGTCACGACGAGTCTAAAAATTCAAATAATCAATATAATTTTCTTAAAAAATTGTAATTTCTAATATGAAAAGCTGTAATAAATAATGATAAAAAAATTTATTTTAATATTATCATTATTATCTTATTTTTAAAATTATATTTTTTGTATTTAAGATCGCCCCCACTGAACCAAAATCCTGGCTCCGCCCCTGGGTGAAAGAAAGATAGGTGGAAGTGAAATAGGCATAGAAATAGTGGAATCCCAATGACACTCTTCCTTTGATATCTCCCTTTTAATAGGAGCACTTGGGTAAAAGAATTGGTCTTCAACAAAGGTCACATCACAAGAGACAAAAAACTTTTGTGAGAGTGGACAGTAGCATTTGTATCCCTTTTGAGTGGGGGAATATCCAACAAAGATGCATTTGAGGTCTTTTGGCTCAAGTTTGTGACGAGTTGGATTCACATGGTGAAGATACATAATGCAACCAAACACCATGGGAGAGAGAGAACTTAAGAGTCAAACATGAGGGAATGTGGTTAGAAGGGTGTGCAAAGGGGTTTGGTAGTTGAGGACTTTGGATGGTAAATGGTTTATTAGGTAAGAAGCAATTAGGATAGCTTTTCTCCCATACTTGTTAGGAATAGAACTGGTGAACATTGAGGAGCGAAAACCTCAAGTAAATGGCGATTTTTTCTCTCCCCCACCCCATTTTGTTGAGGTGTGCAGGGATAAGTACTTTGGTGAAAAATTCCATGAGTGGTGAGGTATTGGGTGAAAGGATGAGAAAAATATTCGCAGCTATTATCAGTCCTAAGAATACAAATAGGGGACTGAAAAACAGTGAGAATGAGTTTGTGGAAGCTTTGGAAAATAGCACACACCTCAGATTTCTCTTTCATAAGATACACCCAACAAAACTTGATATGATCATCAGTAAAAATGACAAACCATCATGCACTAGAAAAATTTGGAATGCGTACAGGTCCCGTAATGTCACTATGAATCAAGTAAAAGGGTTTGAAAGGCATGCGAGGATAGATTGGGTGATTGTTGTGGGTTTGTTTGGTAAGAATACAATGCTCACACTGAAAGACACTTTCTCTTTTTGATAAACAAATGTGGGTACCAAAGTCTTAGATATGAGAAACTTAGATGACCAAGGCGTTTGTGCCACAAGATAATATTAGAATTAGAAACAACAGTGAGAGAAATCTTATATGGTCACTGATGTCTTGTAAAAGCATCATCCCTTGTAGCATAATAGAGCCCATCCTTTTCCTTAGCATTGCCAATCATATTCCCTAAAGACTGATCCTGAAATATGCAATGAGAAGGGATGAACGTCACAATACAATCCATGTCCTTAGCTTACTAACAGACAAGAAATTGCATTTCAACTTAGGCACATATAGAATAGATTTAAGTTGCAAACTAGACACATAAATGGTCTCCTATCCCATAACTGAAGATGTAGTACCATCTGCCATCAAGACTGTCAATTCCTTATCACTAGGCTGAAGTTGGTTTATTGTAGTTATATAACCTATCATATGATCAGATGCTCCTATATCTACGATCCAACAATTTCCATTCAGCTTTCTAGATAATAAGGAGTATTTCATATTACCTTTTTGGGCCACGGAGACTATGGGATTAGTGGTTGAGGTGTCTGGTCCCTTTGTCAGATGTGTATTGCTCAATAGCTTGTGTAGGAGATCTAGTTGCTTAGTAGTGAGATTCAAGTTTATACCTTTTTCCAATGCGGGAGCAATTGTTGTGGCATAGGCTGGTTGCTCTTTTTTCCTTTTATTTTTTAGCTTCCAATTTGCTGGCTTCCTATGTATTTTCCAATAGGTTACCTTTATATGACATGGTTTATTACAATGCTCACACCACTGTTTGTCCCTAGGCTATTCTTCACATGTGAATGTAGATAGAGCTGGAACTTGGTTCCACAAATGAATGGAGCATCACACGTTTTCTGCTTTCTTTTCTTCTGAGTTTTGCAAATACATCCCGAATAGGTGGCCATGAACTTCATCTAAATCAACATTGAGTCCTTGAAGAAAGTCAAAGATCCTTTCTTTTTCCAGCATCTTACTATACTTTTGGCTGTCAGTAGGACATTCCCAACTTGGATCATAGAAAAGATCCATCTCTTGCCATATTTCCGTCAAGGTATTATAATATTCAGTAACGCTAAAATTACTTTGTCTAGTGGTTCGAATAGCATATCTAATCTCAAAACACCGCCCTGTGTTTTCAAGATCAAAGTATATCTCTTGAACTGTCTCCCATACTTCTTTAGCAGTCTTGTAAAACAAGTAAGTTCGTCCAATCTTTGGCTCCATTGAGTTAATGAGCCATGCCATGATGATGGAATTTTTTGCCTCCCATATTTGATAATCTATTGTATCCTTTGGTGGAGTCGAAATTGCTCCTGATAGAAAACTAAACTTGCCTTTGCCTTTGATTATCAAAATAATAGATTAAGACCATTATCTAAAATCTACTCTAGGGAGAGGTATCATATTTTAAGACCTAATCAAGATCTATCTCTAACAGCATATACAAATGCTGACTATGCAAGCTCTTTATCTGACATAAGGTTTACCTCGGGTTACTACATTTTCTTTGGGAATAATTTAGTTACATGGAGAAGTAAAAGTAGAGTGTGGTGGCAAGATCAAGTGCATAAATAGAATTCAAGGCAATGGCCCTTGGTAGTTGTGAGTTAATGTGGCTTAAGATCATTCTAGATGATTTGAGAATTCAGATGAATCAAAACATGAAGTTGTACTGTGATAATATGTCAACCATAAATATTACACATAATTTTGTAGGACATGACCAAACTAATGTGGAGATTGACAAACATTTCATCAAGGCAAATATAGAAGTGGGACTTGTACCTTCTGAAGAACAAATTGTAGATGTATTGACCAAGGGACTTCCCCCAAGTAGATTTCAGACCCTGACCAGCAAGTTGAGAATGATAGATATTCATTCCTCAACTTGAGGGGGAGTGTTAAAGATTATTCACGGCAGCCTTGCAATCGCCATCTTCTCTATCTCTAATTGATGGAAAATTAATTCTTTCATATGTTTTCTTTTCCTGATTTATTCCTATAATATGGGATCTGATTGATTAATCCCCTTGATTAAGGATTTGAATCCTTTATTTAGGAATCAATTCCTTTGATTTAGGATCTATGCTCTTTCTTAGAAAGTGCAGCCCATTGCATATAAATATAGGAAAAAATGTACATATAAAATACATGAATATTATTCAAGTTTTCTTACATTAATATTTTTTGTTTAGATAAAAATATTGTTGGCAATAGATAAATATTTTGTATGGCACAAAATGTTGGACTTTAAACATGAACCTATAGAAAATTTGAGTGTAACTAAGATGAGGATATTTGGGATTTTAAAGAAATGATACAATTAAAAACTAGATGAGTTTGTGATAAAGTTAAATAGTGCCTATTGAAGATAAGATGTTTGAGATGCAATTAAAATGGTTTGGACATGGGAAAAAAAAAGGCCAATAAACTCTTTTGTGAGAAAAGTGAATGGAATGGAAGGAGTTGTAAAAAAGGTAGAAGAAGACCAAGAAAATCATGGTGCAGACCTCTATAATAGCCTTACAAAAAGTATAGTTATAGGTGGTTGACAAGTTAAAATTTATTTAACTGACTCAACTTAGTGGGACTAAGGTTTGGTGTGTTATTGTCGTAGTTCTAGTAGTTTTAAGAGTTAGCTTAAAGTGAAATTTTTAGAAGAGCTTTGAGCTCAATCCTTCTTCCTCTTCCCTTCTTCTTGCACTATTTTCTCTCATCTTTCTTCATTTGTTGGATTTCACTTAGTCTATCATGGGAATGGAAAGTAATTGTTATCCATTCAACAATAACATATCCAACCTTTATCCTACTATGTAGGGTCAGCTACATGAATTCTAGACTTTCATGTATTTCTATTTTTTGTCATATCTTCATTTAGCCTCATACACTTCATATCAAACTTTAATGTCTCTCCCAAAGTCTTCTTGGGTCTATCTCTACCTCTTTTTTTGACTAATTGTTTCATTTCATCAACTGTCATCGCATGAGCATCTCTTGGTCTCCTTCTCACATGACCAAACAATCTTAGTCTAGTTTATCTCAGCTTCTCCTCGATTGGCACTACTTTTATCTTATTACGAACAATCTCATTTCTAATTTTATCTTTTCTTGTATGACTGCACATCCATCTTAGCATACCCATCTCCGCTACGCTCGTCTTTTGCTCATGTTGGTATTTGACTACCCAACATTCTGAGCCATATACCAAGATTGGTCTTATAGCTGTTCTATAGAATTTTTCTTTCAGTTTTAATGAGATTTTACCATCACATAGCACCCCCGATGCATTTCTCCATTTTAGCCAACTTGCCTTAATTCTATGCGTGACATCCTCGTGAATTTCTCCATTTTTTTTAATCACTGATCCCAAATATCGAAAATGGTCTTTTTTTTATAAGATTTGGTCTTCTAATTTTATTATAACATCCTCCACTCTTGCATTCTTACTAAATTTACATTTCATATATTCTGTTTTCTTTTTACTTAATTTAAATCATTTAGATTCTAAATTGTTTCTTCACAACTCAAGCTTAGTGTTCACTCCCTCTTTTGTTTCATCCACCAACACTATGTCATTTGCAAATAGCATACACCATGCACCTTTTTCTGAGTGTGTTTAGTGAGTTCATCCATTATTAAAATAAATAAGTATGGACTTAGTCAGAACCTTGGTGTAGTCTCATTGTAATTTTAAACGGTTCAGTATCCCCTCCGCATGTTCTAACCCTTGCCTCTGCACCGTGATACATGTCCTTAAGGGCTTGTATATGGGCTATTCAGACTCCTTTCTTCTCTAAAATCCTTCATAATACTTCTTTAGGGACCCTATCATAGACATTTTCTAGATCTATAAGCACCATATGCAGGTTCTTCTGCTGATCCCGATACCTTTTCATTAGGCGCCTCAGTAGGTACATAGCTTCCATTGTTGACCTACCAGACATTAAACTAAACTGATTTTCTGAGACCTCTGTTTCTTTTCACCTCTGTTTCTTTTCTGAGCCTCTGCTCTATTACTCTCTCCCAAAGTTTCATGGTATGGCTCATTAATTTAATTCATCTGTAATTTTCACAGTTTTGAACATCTCATTTGTTCTTGTATATAGGAACCAAAGTGTTCTTCATCCACTCATTTGACATTTTTTTTTATTTAAGGATCACGTTAAATAATTTTGTTAGCCAAGAGATGTCTTCTTCTCCCATGCAGTTCCATGCTTCTATTAGTATATTATCCGGTCCCACCGCCTTATGATTTTTCATCTTTTTTAATACTTGTCTTATTTCATTTGAACTTATGTGTCAATAAAATGTATAGCTCACGTTCCCTTCAAAGTTGCTAAGATATCCCAACCTAACTCTTGTGTCCTCACTATCATTGAATAATTTTGTGAAATACTCATTCCATCTCTCCTTAATCGCTCCCTCATTCACTAATACATTTTGGTTTTCATCTTTTATGCATTTCATTTGGTTTAGATCTCTTGTTTTTCTCTCTTGCTATAACTAATTTATATATATCTCTTTCTCCATCTTTTGTATCAAGTCATTTATATAGATTCTCATATGCTTTTGACCTTGCTTCACTAACAGCTCTTTTTGCTATCTTTTTTGTTTCTTTATAATTTTTTAGGTTTTCTTTATTGTTGCACTGATATACAGCTTTATAGCAAGTTTTCTTATTTATAATTTTCAATTGTACCTCTTCATTCCACCACCAAGACTCCTTAAGGTTTGGGGCTCTACCATTTGTCTCTCCAATGACTACTTTTGCTGTGCTTCTCAGGGCAGTAGTCATTTCTCTCCACATTTGGTTTGTCTGTCCTTATCTATTCCATTCTCTTCTACCCCTTAATTTTTCTTTGAAAATTAGTTGTTTCTCCGCTTTTAAATCCCACTACCTAATTCTTGGATTTTGTTTTATGTGATTTTTTCTCTTCCAATTTTTTACTTAGACGTCAAGTACCAAAAGTCTATGTTGAGTAGTCAAACACTCCCTCGATATCACCTTACAATCCCTACAACATAACTGATCCTCTTGTCTCATGAGGAAGTAATCTATTTGAGTGCTTGATGTGACATTTTTATATGTGATTAAATATTTATCCCGTTTTTTGAACCTAGTATTGATTATGATGAGCCCATATGCCATAACAAAATCTAGAATAGACTTACATTCATTATTAATTTCCCCGAATCCATGCCCTCCATGTACCTCTCTATAGCCGTTTCCGTCTCTACCCACGTGGTATCATGGTATCATTTATATGAGTCCCTCTAGGTCCTCCCAAAATTTTGCTTTTATCCGCTCACCTAACCCCGCTTGTGGTGTATATGTACTAAAGATATTCATAGTCATTCTTTCTGGATTAACATTCACCATAATAATCTTATCCCCTATTCTCTTTACATCCAGTACCTCATCTACTAAGCTTTTATCCATAATAATCCCCACTCCATTTTTCGCTCGGTCATTTTTGTGTACCATATTTTATATCCAATTTCTGATAAAGTTTTTACTTTTTTTCCACCCATCTTGTCTCTTGAAGGCACATAATATTAATTTTTCTCCTAATCATCACATCTACGACTTCCATAGCTTTGCCTGTTAATATTTCTATGTTCCATGACCCAATCCTTAATATATGATTTTAGTTTTGTTTTTTACTTTGAATTTGATTTTGATTTTGGTTTTAGACTAGCTTCTTTACCCACATTAGTCCAAGCAAATGCGGGGACCCTTGCTCATTTGTCACTACATCCAGACACCGATACAGCGGCCTTAGTTCACTTGACACTACACGCGGGCAATGTAGCGCGTCACTATGAAAGGTTACGCTCCAACAATTTTTCATAATTTGTCTAGAGTTCATGTTTTGGATCTGATTAGGTTTTACGTTGGCTGTCGTCTACCTAACACAACCCTCCTCTTTTATCCGAGTTTAGGACCGATAATGGATAACATCCCCGAGCGGAGTTTAATTGTTATCCATTCATTTATTATAATTGATGTATCCGGGCCTTGTCCACCACATTCATGTCAGACCATATTGGAACAGGGATTCTATTGAATAGACCATACATATTGGTATGGCTGGTGTTCCTCTCGGTGTATCACCTCAGGACATCGTATCATATATTTGCATGTACATGTCTCTTTTGACATGCAAGGACAATATTGCGGATAATGACTATTACAGGATAATATATTTGTGTATATAAAACATGTCTTATTTAGCAAAAAGGCTTCACGTTCTTTTCAATTTTGCTGAAGTTGTTGCCCGAAAAAGTGGAAGGGAAGGTCCTCCATCACTACAACATATTCCTTGGACCTTCGAACACTTTACTGTCTAGGTTTCTTCTTGACACAAATTTGTATCCTTTAGGTTTCTTTTAGCACTCATCTGTGAGAACATTATGTAGTCGTCTGGAACATCAGCTATTAACTTACAATTGTTTTCTTTTTGGTGATCCAATTGAAGTTGTTACCTGAAAACTTGTTTTTATGCAGCTTTCTCATTTGAAGATTAGGACAAGGAAGCCACAAACGTTCCTCAGATTCGTCTCCTGTGGAAGGTGCCTTCAAGCTAAAACCCCGAGGTAGAGGCAAGTAATTGCATTCGATTGTGCATTGATTCGATCAATAAGAACAAATTAGGGAAGAAGAAATGAATGACTCAGCTTTTATTTATGAAAATTTAAGTTGTTTCCTTTGCAGTCACTGGTCCAATTATCCTTTTTCCTCCCACATTAATTGCATTGCATCATCATCATCTACTAACAAAGAAGCTGTAAATTATGAGAATGGACAAATTTTCCGGTTAATTAGCTTGAGGTTGAGGAGCCAGGTTTATTGAACATGAAAGACTCTTATTTGTAATGTGGTAGTATAGTGAGCTGTAATTACGTTGGCAGAATGCTATTTATTACTCTGAAAATTGATAAAGCAATTACCAGCCCTCAAATGCGGTAAGCATAAGCTAACAGGTTTGCCCAGTCTCCTGTCATTCCCTTTGTTCTTCATCCACCATTTTGCGGATTCCCTTTGGTATTGTTGTAAATTTTTTTGATATCGTAAGAATTACTTTTTGCAACAAAGCACTTCTATGAGAATCACTTTAATGAAAAAACAGTTTAGAGTGTTTGCTCAAATCGTTTAATACTAGAAAATCATTGCATATAAAAGTGTCTTTAATATTTTCCAATTCTTATGGTTAAATTACTTTTTATTATAAAAATAAACTGTTGGAAAAATTAAAAGTTGAATCTTGTTTATCTCTATCATAGCTGAAAATCAATTGATAAGGTGATTGGGAAGTAATAGGAGATATGAGATAAGAAAAGGTTGCAAGATAAGAGGATAAGGTTCTGGAAAAAAGAGATTAAACAGTTTGTAGAAGATAATTTTAGTAGAAAATAAAGTTTAAATTTTTTTTTATGATTTTTATTATATCAGAATTTAAATATATTCATGTATTTTAAGAAAATATTTTAGATGTTTTTGTGTATATATATATATCATTCCAGAGTTCAACGAAAGGTAGAGAAAAGCATTCCTATTCAATCGAATATTCCTTCTTTCTACTTGAGTTAATTTTTCTTCATACTGGAGTAATTCATCTAAGATATTCGAATATAGCTTTCTATTATTCAACTTGTTTAAATTTATTCATTGGATTAGAGCTATCAATGGTCAAGACTAATCCTTCTACCAATTCCTCATTGTCCATTTCCCTAGAAGGTATTTATTATTCTATTCAAAACGCTGTTCAACTACTATCTCTCAAAAACCATTCCTTTCAGATTATTTAACACAAATTAAATGGAACCAATTTCAAGGTGAACATTGTATTTATCCTAAACAAACAAAGAGCAATTGTCCTTCTCATTCGTATCAAATGTCAAAACCTTTTGATCTCATACTTAGTAACATTTGGGGTTTCTTTCATTCTCATTCTCTAATGAGTTTTAAATGGTTCTATAACAACCAGAAATTTTTCTTAATTTTTCCTTTATGCAACGGAAGGACGACATAATATATTCCTAATTCTCGGACATAATGTCCACGCCCATTTGCCCAAATCAAGACAATTTAACAAAATATGATAGCGTCCTCCTTAGACACAAATACACAAAATCGCTTAGGCATTTTTTAGTTAGAGAATCTTTGTACACACCATCCACTCATAAAAGATTAGACTCAGTTGGATCTACGATTAACGATCACTTTGCCCTTACTTGGAATGATATAAAGCAATGATGAGTCACAAGACTCAGTAAATATAAAAAATGAAAGGGTAATAAAGTTGAGGGAATAAACCATCTGCACAACACGTGCATATACATATACACATCCATACCATGAACATCCAACCATGCAATATACGCATAAGTAAACATGCATATAATGGTCATTAAAGCCCACATAAGACACACCGGCACCCAAGTCCCTAAATCCAAATCTACCTGCTGTCATGAACTGGCTAGTAAATCAACATCAATCGCTGCTCTAAAATCCGCACCATGTGCTCCAATCCTTATACCAACATACTGAGCCAAAGCTTCCACAACAACAACCGAGCTAAAGCTCGCTCGGGACAATCCTCTTGTCACCTGAGCCCTCAAGACGGTCCTCTTGTCACCTAAGCCTGTGGATGTATATTTCTCGGATAAATCCGTCGTGCGCACCATGCAATGCAACATATACAAAATGCAATGGCGTAGTAAACATAAATGTGATACAAGGCCCCCATAAAATTAGGCATCAAGCCATACTTCACTCGCATAGTAATACACACGCAATGCAATGCTTATGCGCAACCCTAGTCATTCTAACATGCCTGTGCCCAAGCATTCATAGCATGTGACCCCCCAGATGCAAACCCAACCCCCAATATCACATTAACATGTTGTAAAATACAGACAAGGCAGGATCAGTCGACAAACTCCTGAGCATTGATTGACAGTTTGTGTCTTAGGGGCAATTGATCGACAGCTTGCTCAAGTCGGTCGACAGTTTCCTCTCACAACATCAAACAATCGATAGTCATGCCCAATTAGTCGATAGCCCCTGCATCCAGAATCCGAATAGCAACATAAAGGACCCAAATCACATGAACTAACATGCATGCATCCAACTAGAACCTACCCTAACATGGTTAGGCATCATTCTATGAAGAAACATACAGAGAATCAACCCTATTCAAGCTCTTGGAAGAAATACAACAAGATTGCCCTTTAAAAGGCTCATGACTAAAGAGATCCAAAGGAGACTATAAAATAAAGAATTCAAATTGTAGAGAGAGCAAGAAGGAAGAGGAATTTGCTTCCGAAGGAAAAAGAGATATAGAACTTGTCTTCTTTGCAAAATCCCTTAAACTATTAAAATCATCGTCAATAGACCTCGAAATTCCTCTAACACAACAAGATAAAAGAATTATTTATATACATGCTACTAACACTAATTTCATCTAATTTTAGATAATATCCTATTTGCTTTGCTCCTCCTCGCGTCGCTTTCTCCCTTTAATTTTCTTAAAACTCACGTTGGATGCTTTATAATTTCTCCTCACCCTTTGCCTTCTATTATCTGATTTTCCTTTCTTTTTCCCCCTATTTATAGCCTACCCTAGACATGGCCAAAATTGAACCGGACCGGTGGTTCGAACTAGAACCGAATCAGCCGGAACCGGACCCGGAACCGGCCGAACCGGCGAAATTCGGTCCGGTTCCAGTTCGAGGTTCCGCAGAACCGGAACCGGAACCGGAACCGGCGGTTCCGCAGAACCGTCCCCCTTCCCCCCGCAACGGTCCAATTTTGGACCGTTGCATTCCGTTGCAATGCAACGGTCCAAAATTGGACCGTTGGCTGCTGCCAACGGGCAGCAGCCCAATTTTTTTTTTTTTCTAATCCTATGATTCCTATCTATATATACCCCTCCCTCCCCCACTCATTTTTCACACTTTCTCTCTCTCTCTCTCTCTCTGTCAAGTCTCAAGCTATTATTCTCTCTATTTTGTCTCTCATTTAATATTTCAATTTCAATTTCTTCAATCTTCTCATTTTGTTATTTGTCAATTTATTCAATTATATTGTTAATTATTTATTACTTGTTACTATATTATATTATTACTAATATTTTCATTATATTTGTCAATTTTTTACTATATTATTTTATCATTATTATATTTTTTTATTATCATACTTTTTTCGAAAAAATGGCAAGTGAAGGTAAAAATTTTGAAAATGTTGAAAATGTTGAGTTTGAAACTCAAAATTTTCAAACACAAGAGAGTGAAACTCAACAAAAGGGAGGTGAAAAAATTTTTACTTCTGATATTTTTAATATTCATTTCAAGAAAACACCAAAGGGAGATGGTAAATTTGATGTATCTTATAATTATTGTAATCAAGTATACAAATTCAAGCAAGGAGGTGGATATGGTACTTTCGTCCGACATTTGCAAACAAAGCACCCGCTCAAGGTTGGATTGAGTCGCGATCAAACACAAATATCCGGGTTTGCTACCTCTTCAAACTCTCCTCAATTATTTCATTATAATGAAGCTAATTGTAGGTCTGGTTTAGCTGAAATGATAGCAATTGATCATTTATCTTTTAGTTTTGGTGAAAAATTAGGTTTTACTCGATTTTTTCAAAACTTTGTTAATCCTAGTTTTAAATCAATTCCTAGAAATACTTTGAAAAGGAATTTGTTAAAATTGTTTAAAAACTCAAAAATTGAATTGATAACATATTTTCAAAACAATAATATTAATGTTTCTATTTGTAGTGATATTTGGAGTGATCATTGGCAAACTCATTCATATATGGGTATTACTTGTCATTGGGTTGATGAAAATTATGTTTTACAAAAAAGAATTCTTGCGTATCGATGTTTTGATGAAAGTCATAATGCTGAAAATATTTGTAGATTAATTCAACAAATTTTACAAGAATATAGATTAGTTAATAGAATTTTTTCAATTTCTTTTGATAATGCATCGGCTAATACTGCTTCTATTAATGAATTGAAAAGAATTTGCCAACCAAATTTTGGTGGAAGATTTTTTCATGTTAGATGTGCATGCCATGTTTTAAATTTATGTGTTCAAGATGGAATTAAGTCACTTAATTCTTATTTAGATCCAATTAGAAATGTTATTTCTTATATTTGGGTACACCCTCGAACTGCAAAAGCATGGGCACATTTTTGCACCTCCAATGGTCAAACCCCAAAACGTTTTTCAAAAGATGTTCCTACTCGTTGGAACTCAACTTTTAAATTACTTAATCAATCTTTTGAATATAAAGATTTATTGTGTTCTTTTGCAGCAAATTATATTCCACAATATCCTATTTTTTCAACTATGTGGAATGTTTGTAGTTCAATTTTGAATATTTTACGAATTTTTAATGATGCTACTCATACACTTAGTAGTGTTTATAAACCAACTTCACATCAATTTTTAATAGAAGCAATGAATGTGGCCGGTGTATTAATGGAAGGAATTAATGTTGAAGAAATTTGTCATGCTGTTTTAGAAATGAGAGAAAAATGGTTACGTTATTATCAATTTATTCCTGAAATTTTTCTTGTTACTATGGTATTTGATCCTAGGTGTAAATTTGATGGTTTAATTGAGTGTTTGTCTAACTATTATTCGTTGTTAGGATTAGAAAATAATGAAGAAATTGATGTGAATATTATAATTTCTAAGGTTAGAACTTTATGCAATCAATTATATGAAGCATATGTTATTGCTCCTAGTAGTGAAGAATCATTTCCATCCATGGCTTCGCATTCCTCTTCCTCCCAACCAATGAAATGGGGTCATAAATTTTTAGATCAAAGGAGGGAAAAACCTAGATCGAGCTCACATTCGGAGCTCGAAACTTATCTAACCACAGTTTTTGAGTTTGGTGATGATACAGGTTTAAATTTTGAAATTTTGGAGTGGTGGAAAAGGCACAAGGAGACATTTCCAACTCTTGCAATTATTGCAAGTCAACTTCTTGCAGTTCCAGCTTCAACTGTAGCCGTTGAACAAACATTCAGTAGTGGAGGCAACATTTTGGACGAAAGAAGATCAAGATTGGCTCCAGAATCATTGGAAGCTCAAGTTTGCCTCGATGATTGGGAAAGAGCTAACATGCGACGTCAAGAAGAACTTATCCATTCATCATCATCTGACGAATGGGTTAATGATGGTTCAACAACGGCGACTTCCGACTCCAATGAAGATGCGTAGGATCCAAGTCCATTTTTTATTTTTTTTTCACATTTGTAAAAATTAATTACTTGTATTACATTTTTGTTGTAATTATTTTTTAATGAAATTAAGTCTAATTCTATTTTTTATTTTTTATTTTTCACATTTGTAAAAATTAATTACTTGTATTACATACTTGTTTAGTTGTTTTAATTATTTTTAATGAAATTATTACTTATATTTCTTCAATTTTTAGTAGTGTTTTTTATTAAAAATATGGTTGAGAATATCTATATTTACAATTACATTTAACAATTAAAAATCGAAACCAAACCGAACCGAACAATGGAACAAGGACCAAAATTGAATACAACAATATTTAAAAAAAATTAAAAAAATTCGGTTTGAACCGGAACCGGAACCGTTAACCGAACCGGCTCAAACCGTTGACCGAACCGGTCCAAACCGTTGACCGAACCGGCACGAACCGGAACCGGAACCGAACCATCCCAAACCGCCCTTGGGCGGTTCGGTTCAGGTTCAAAGATTTCTTGAACCAGAACCGGCGGTTCATGAACCGTAACCGACGGTTCATGAACCGTGGCCATGTCTAGCCTAGCCGTCCACCTTGTTCTCAACCTATTCCTTTGTTGCAATTCCCAGCCATAAGCCCATGGTTTCCTCCTTAATCCTTGAGCCCATCATGAGAAGCCTATGGTTTCCTCCTCAATCCTTGAGCCCATCATGAGAAGCCCACTCAGGTGAACAACATTATTTACTTCACATGACCCTTAATTTACATGGCTGAAATTGCATCTTAATTCTGGAGTTAGGCAGATAGCACCATATGTCGACATGTGGCATCTTGCATGGTTCATACATTGCGGCCCCGTTTCGAGGCCACAATGCACCTCTCTTAGTTCGAATTAATCCAACTTTTCCTCAAAAAAATTCTCACGCCCGCTCGCCTAAGGAATTGAATCCACGACCTACCACCTCCAAGCCTCCTATGCGCGCGTGATCAGCCGAACTGCAAGTATCTTCACTATTATATATGCGCAACTTATATTTATTCTAATCCCATATCCCTTCATTGGAAATAAAATAAAACATTTTCCTCACAAGGCTCGAACCAAAACCTGCCTTGCCTAAGCTTCTTCCTTGCATGCACGTGTCCACCAGGCCACCAGCTCCCTCATGATATGTATTCACAATAATTAATTTTATACCAATTTCCAAAATTATGTTCTACCCTAAAATTTCACAAATTTCCAATCACTTCCCAGACAAATATACAATAAATTATAATTTTCTCATATCCTCAAATATTCAATAAACGGGTAGTTACAAGTTTATTACTTTTATTAATGACCATCCTTGTGTATGGTGGGTGTATCTTATGAAAGAAAAATATGAGGCAAACAGCATTGTCAAACAGTTTCATAAACATGTTACCAATGTCTTTTAAGTCAACATCCAAATTTTGCAAATCGACAATGGAAGAGAATATTTTACAAATGATCTAAAACAATACCTCATTGATTAGGGTATATTTCATCAGAGTTCTTGCACCCACACACCCCAACAAAACGAAGTGGCTAAAAATAGACTTGTACTAAAAGTAGCCCAATCCCTTTTGTTTGCTAACCATGTTCCTAACTCGCTTTGGATGGAAGCTATTTTAACAGTAGCCTGTCTCATCAACTGCTTACCCTTAAAAACCCTTAATCTTTGTATTCCTCTCAACTGTTTACTCGATACATTCCCTCAAGCCCAATTACTCAACTCACTATCTCCAAAAAATTTCGGATGCATTGTCTATGTCCATAATCAGCAGCCTTACAAGGGAAAATTTAATCCAATAGCCATTAAATGTGTGTTTATGGGAAATTCACCAACCACAATAGGGTACCTTTCCTTGAACAAATTCTATGTTTCATATGGTGTTACCTTTTTTGAGGACCAAACCTTTTTTCCCCATGGTTTTCTTCAAAGAAAGAAAGTAAGTGAAGATAACCATTGAGATACTTCAATCTCTCTACCCATATCACTTCCATTTCACTCATCTCCCTACCAAAATTCTCTTCCTTCTCAAAGCTCTCTTTCTCACAGCTCAAATTCAGAAGTTTAAGCACATGATCAGGTATTAACTAGAAAGAAAGAACGTAGTATTATTAAACCAACCATGATTTATTCAAGGAGACCGAAATATCCCCAAGTTGTATAGTCGTTTGAATCGAGACCAAGTCTAGAACCCACAAACGAGGATATGATGATTGATGACTTAAACCTCTCAATTGCTTTTAGGAAAAGAGTACGGTCATGCACTCAATACCTTAAATCAAATCACTTAACCTACACTAAATTGTCTACTCAATACATGGAATTTGTTGCAAGTGTAGATAGTGTGGAGATTCCAAAGGATATTCAGAAAGCTCTACAAGATCCTAAGTGGAAAGTTGTTGTAGATGAAGAAATGAGAGCACTATTGGAAAATAAAACGTCATCCATCATCTCGTTAACTCTTTGTTTCCATGGATGCTACCTTTCATGAAGATATTAAAAGGAATGCACCAACACTTAGTTTATCATGCAAATGAGTCATTGTGGTTTTCAAAAAATTTTCAAAAACACACACACGTAACAGAAATAATACAAAATAACCCTTGCAAGACTAAGTATAGACAACCATTTGCAAATATATATGCATCAAAACAAAATATAGAAGTAATGATTACTTCACTCTGTTGAAATGTTGCTATTGATTACGCCTATGATGCACTTGGACCTAAACTCTTCTATTCACGAGCAACTCCCATCATGCCAGTCTGCTCCAGTACCTACTTCCTTGGTTGACCAAGCCAACCCCCATTGGTTTAGGGGACCAAGTTGGTCCACACTTAGGCTACACTAGAATCCTTCGCCTCATCCACATACTAGACAAGCAAGAACGAAAGTAACTTCAAGCTAAGCTAGGTTCTCCTTAGATGAACCGGTCGTCTCACAACCTTTAGGAACAATAGAAATAGGGAGCAAGGAAAGAAGAGAAGGGTGACGAAACAAATGGAGAGCAAATAGGATGGGCAACCCTTACTGAAAGTCGGACGAAGGAGAAGAAGTATGAGGCGTCCCGTGCAAGCTCTCTTCTCATTTCTTATTTTATCTCTTCATCTAGCTCTCTTTCGTTTAATGCTTTGCCGGCTAAAATGACGGAAGAAAAGCACGTGGGATCAAATCTTACCGAGTGAAACTATCAACTGTTCGAGACAATCGATCGATAATTTCAAGCAAATTGTAGACCACTTAAGAACCACTATCAACTATTTCAAGCCTTTCTTTCAAAGTTTCACCAAATTGCATCAAAGCCTACCATTAACTCTTAATGACCCTTCTACTAACTCCTAATGGAACCAAGACTTGCTATTAACTCTTAACGGTGTCCTTTTGTTAACTCTTAATAGTCTATTGATCCATTTGTTAACTCTTAACAATACATCCATCAACATCATTAACTCTTAATGATGATTGAGAACACATGACAGTAAAGACTCACTAATCCAATGCATTACCCAATATGTGTATGACTTTCTAAGTTCACTATCATGTAGCAATTAGGACATGCTAAACTCTTTAACGCCGACCAAACACTTTGGTCTACTATGAGAAACTCTCCATTTCCTCACAACACCTCAAAAGGTCTTGAGTGACCTCCAGCATAATATTAGGACAATCTTAATAGTAATGAAGTTAATACTTCAAATGAACCTATTTATGCTCTCGATTACCATGCATTATAATCCTTCCATTGATTAACATCCTGACCGAGTGAGAGTAATGGATTGATTAAACTCAAAGGACTCGATAACTATACCAAGAACTAGTACGGTGTGATCAAGATAACACATCGAAACTCCTTTCGACATCAGAAACTCTTTTCGATCATACTCACCTTAGTTAGGGGTTTTCCAACCACAACTAACTGCAATTGTATAGGATGTTCACCCCCATTGTTGGAGGTTAATGGATCCCATTAGTGAGTATTTGCCTTCATACACCACTACACAGAGACCACACAGAGAGCATTCTTGTAACAGCCCGCCTTCTCGGGCATGTTATGCCTTAGGAAATTTGGTCTATTTTTTTTTATCCATTATTTCTGAAATTCCCTAAGACCGTATCTGGTGCTAGATGAGATATCTAGGCTAGAAAATGAATACAAAGCAGAAGCTGAATCGAACCTACTCATAGCAATGCATAAATTAATAACTGTACATGGCATTTAATACAAGTTAATACATAAGCTTTTGACAATAGGACAATGTACACAATTCTTAAGTTAATAATATTATAACATGGTACATCTTGATGTCTTGTATCACTACTCATCACCCATCTCAGAATCGTCTCTGCAAGTCCCGGCTGGAACGTTGAATGTTCCAGGGGCAACCCATGTTAGATGATGAACCATCTAAGTAAGGATACCAAATGCAATGTCATGAGTGTATGCAATGTCTTTCATCGTAGGTGTCAACTGCACCCCTCATGCTGCCTATCATTTTAACGGCCACCTCTTTCGAAGCCGGGGTGTATGGGTGCACCCTTGATAGCACAGCGGTGCCAGTTCGTACTCCTTACGGCCTCATATGCGTGTGATCAACAGTATCATTGTGTATATATGCATTTCATAGTTATGTCATTGATGCAGTCTACGTGATGACTTCATATCAAAGCATGCCAATATGATAAGAGCATTCTCGAAATTTACATTTATAACTATATTAAATTCAAGCGGCATACTTACAGCTAATTTGTCTCGAACTACGTGCCAAGCGACTATTCCTTAATCTCCTTGCTCACAAGGACTCCTACAACATAAATTTATTTTTAGAACACCATTTACTATTTTTCAGAATTTCGTCCAATTTTTTCTTTTATTTCTAAGCTTTATCTTTTCAAAATTACATAATAGCTAAATATATAATTATTACTTACAGCTAATTTGTCTTGAAATTTTCATGGAATTTTTCAACTTAAATTCCTATTTTTCCCTTATTTCCTAATAGCTAAATATATAATTATTACATAATAATTATCTAATCTTTCATTTTATTCAATTTCTTTTCACTAATATTTCTTAAATAATACTTCTAATATTCTCAAATTTTCTTAGAATTTTACTGAATTAAAATCTTGTTTTTCCCTATTTCCATAATAGAAAAATCTACTTAAAAATTAATAAATTTAACATTTTCAGAAAATTCTACACTAAATGAATCATAAACAATTTTTCAGATTTAATAAAAAATTTTCAAAATTTTTATTTCTTCTATTTTCATTTTCTTTTCTTTTTATTTTCTTTTATTTTTTTTTTGTCAGGCGCGTGAGCAACATGCGCCTTCTTCCCACTCGCGGGCGCATGCTGCCATGTGCCCGATTGCAGTCGCCTTCTCCGGTGGCCATTTCGCCGCCGTCGGCCCCTCCGAGCTTTCGAGCTTCGAAACGAAGCTCTTCCCCCCTATTTTCGACCCCCTGAATCCAAATTTACTATTAAAAACGAGAAAAAAAGACTGAAAGTACCTCGATTTTCTGATCGAAGGCGCGGCTCCGGCAAAGGGCACGATTTTCCAGCGAGCTTGGATCTCCCTCTTCGCTGCTTCGTTGGCCTCCAAATTTTTCAGAAATGATGCCCACGACTTAAAGATCAAAACCCCACTCTCAAATCTCCCAAACCCTCTCCCAATCGACCGATCTAAACCTCGCAACTTTCAGATAAAATGGCTTGCGCGAACTTGGCTATTTGTAGCCCAAAGCCGACGTGCCTTGCTTCCCCACCGTTGGCCACGCATCCCAGAGGCCATACCTAGGTCATTTCGGCATTAAAAACCCCTCCCTTGCCCTCAAAAATCAACTTGCAGGCAGCCATGCGTGCTACTCTGCAAATTCCAGATTTTTCAGATTTTTTTTATATATATATACATGTATATTATATACATACATACATATATACTGATTTATATATACGTACATCATATTAATCTTAAATTATTTATATTTTACATATTGTCACAAGCATACTTAAGGTAAATTTAATTAAACCAAATTAATTACATAAACATAATAAATTACCTACATATCATTTAAACTTAATTAAATTTATTCATAAAACTTAGGGTATTACAATTCTCACCTCTTACAACGAATAGTTTCTCTCAACGACCAATCTCTAAAACTAATGCACAAGATAACTCTATAACATCTTATTTGAGGATCAGATACACAATTGAAAACCAACAATAGATCATTAATCCTTTCAGCCATGTAATTTGTCGCATATGTCACATTCAATAGATGTTCAACCAACATGCACCTACATGTCTACTAGCTGCATCTCATGTAAAAAGGCATGCGACTCACCATTATTTATCATTAATATCTCATACTAATTAAATATAGTTGCCCATGTGCTAGTCCATAATCAATCAATCATAATCTCCATCTGATAAATCTATGGACCATAAATCCTGTGATGTAGATCCTTATCATATATTCTTATCAACTTAAGAATATGACCATTAAGAAATATAAGGGCTTATTCATACACGTTTGGAAAGCAATGAATGAAGAAATAACTATTTTATTAATTGCAAAAATATAATACATGTATCCTTATTATATACAAGATGTCATCTAAATCCAACATTAAGGCATACATCACTAACAGATACCCCATTTTTCTTCTCTCCCCAACCTTATCTTTAGGGGCAACACTATTGTGAAGATAGGGATCTCACTCCAGACACCCATCTAAACCTTCTCTCACCTTCTCAACCTTCTTCACTCCTTTCACTAGGGTCCCCTCCATCACTACCTTCCACCTTATCTCTTTAATCTCCCCTAATTTAGTCAAATATTGATTGTGATGAACACACTATCAAATTGCAACAGCTAGCCTTAAATCCACATGAAACCCTTGTTTACTCAAAAATGAAGGAAACTTATCCCAGACCAACACAAGTTCAAGATTCCTGCTTGAATGAAAGTAATAACACTATCCCTTCTCCAATCTTTGTGGAGGAACCTAAGTCCCATGACCTTAACCTACCTATTGCATTAAGAAAAAGCACCCGAGAATGCACAAAACATCCTATCTACCCCATATCCCAATTTGTATCTAACTATAGACTGTCCTCACAATATCAATCATTTCTTACCTCACTAGACACTAGAAATCTCAAAGTCGGTTCATGATGCATTAAAGGATAAGAATTGGACATTTGCTATAAAGAAGGAAATGAAAACACTAGAAAAGAATAGAACTTGGAAGGTTATACCTGGACCAAATGATAAGAAACTAGTGGGATATAAATGGGTGTTTACAGTGAAATATATACAAATTTGATAGGGCACTTGAAAGATACAAAGCAAGATAAGTAGCAAAATGATACACACAAACGTATGGGATCGATTATGAAGAAATATTCTTTCTTGTAACCAAGATGAATACAGTTGGAATACTCATTTCTCTTGTTGCTTGTTTTAATTTGCCACTGTTGCAGTTTGATGTTAAGAATGCCTTCCTCTATGGTGTCTTGGAAAAGGAAGTTTATATGGAGTCTCCACCTGGGTTCAAAGAACTATTTGGGGATAATAAGGTGTGTTGTTTGAAAAAGACCCTGTATGGGTTAAAATAGTCTCCGAATGCGTGGTTTGGAAGATTTACATAGGCAATGAGACAAATGAGATATAAAGAAAGTCAAGGAAATAATACCATGTTCATATAACGTAATAGAGAAGGTAAGATCACAGCCTCATTAGTTTATATCGATGATATTATTTTCATTGATAATATTGAGAGACTTGCTCTAAGGGAACATCTAGCATAAGAATTTGAGATTAAAGATCTTGGTAAGTTGAGATACTTTCCATGAATTAAAGTAACATACTTAAAAAATATTACATACCTATCCCAAAGGAAGTATAATTTGGACTTGCTGAAGGAAATATGCAAATTTAACAGTAAGTTCTCCCATAGAGCCAAATCATAGAATATGGTCAAAAGATAAAGACAAATTGTAACGCCACTCTTTTCCCGAGCTTTAAATAACTTAGGGCATGTTTGATTAGCCATATTTTCCATGAAAAATGGTCATTTTCCATCTAAGTTCTAGTTTTTGAGGTGTTTGATTGGCAATATTTTCCAGGGAATACAAGTTATAACTTTTAATCATGTGATGGGTTTTTCTCACTTTTGCTAGAAAATCAATTCTCAGGGAAGGGGAGAGAATTCATTTTCTAGGCAATTCACTGACTTCCTCGTCACTCCCTCATCACTCCCAACGCTCCTTCAACCTCGACTTTCTCCTGAAATCGGTGTCGAATCTTTCCCTTGTTCGTCGCCATCTTCATCAAAGACTGTTGCTTCTGAATCTCAGCAAGCAAGATGGTCACGTGGGGTGGCAAAGAATCGATCTTTTTCTTCAAGAAGTTGTGCTTCAGCTCTGATAGCAGCTTCAGCTCGTGCACGATGGCCTCATTAGCCGACTGAATAGCATCAGCATTGTAGGGTAACTGGGTCGTCTGCAAATCAGTGTAGGCCGCTTTGGCGTTGGAGACGATGACGAAGAGCTTGACCACGAACGCTTCTAAGGCCGACCCTGTTCCTCGTTGGCTTGTGTTCTTGAGGAACGAAGAGGCAGAAATAGAAGTTGGAGAGGGTTTTGGTAGCACTTTTTCATTCCCTCACAATCCCGTTCTACCTTCTCAACATATCAAACTTAAAAAAATGAATAACCTAAGACAGGTAATCATCATATATGCGGAAAATAAAATCGAAACCTAATATGGTACGTACATAACCGAATTTGTTTTAATCATAACATAAGAATTTGTACCATTACATCTTCAAATACTTAAATACATGGAGACTCGTTTCCAAAGATAACAACTAAGCACCTCTGATACAATCAAATGATACCTCAATATAACCAATAAATACATTAAACAATATTACATAATCGATTTCTAAAACATTATTCAAATACATAATACACTTTATTCTACAAGACTGATCATCAAATGGAACATAAGTTCAACATGACTAAAACATAACCGAATCTTCTTGAAGAAGTAAAATACTGAAACAATATGTTAAATCCATTGGACACGTCATCACGTGTCGTCACATCTCAATCACTTTCTTGCCTAAACTCCAAGTCCTATTTGAAACGTTTGAATATTTCAGGGATATAACCCAATTAGAAAATGAATCTTATAGCAAGTGTTTAAAAACAGATACATGAATGCATGATACAAATACATGAACAACATATGCACCAGTGTAACTTCCCTGCCCCTTTTACCCTATACGGAACCCTCAATAGTAATCCCGACCAACTTTCGGGATACTCCCAAACATTATTCAATCATTACCCTTGGGGAATTACGACTACACTATCAAGGCAATATCTCAATTCCATGCACAAATATCAATATGCCAATAATATCGTGCTAAGTGAAAATAATCACAATTATCGATGTAACAATATATGTACAGATATGACAAAATGTATATAAATTACATATGATTTAGCAACCATCATAAATATCATGCTCAATATAGGTAAAACATGACATAAATAAATTTTAGGGTAAAATCACTCACCTTTAGATGTACTCATAACACCTCGATTTGCATGCAAATCCTCGATTCTCGTGCCCACCTCAAATAATCGCACTTATACTCAATCTCGAGCCTTAATGACCCCTTGACTTTGCCTCTCAAGCTTCCTCAGTATGCGTGCATTGACCTCAAAATGCGTGTCCGAATAAATTTTGTTACCAAAATCTCAAAAAAATTAATAAAACATGATTTCCTATTTTTTCAAAATTTTCTAAGATTTTTCTCCATTTTTTTCCTATTTTCCTTTTCTTTATTTTTTCTTTTTCTTTTTCTTTTCTTTTCATTTCTTTTCTTTTCTTTTTCTTTTTTCTTTCTTTCTTTTTTTTTTTTTTCTTCTTCTTTTTCCTCTTTTGCTCCTTCTGCTCGTGAAAGGCCTCACGACCACTGCCATCTATGTGCACCAACAGCCGGCCGCTGTTTCGTCCGCCGCTGCCCTACCGGACTACCATCATGCTACCGCCCCTGCTCGTCATCATCGCAATGGTTGCCCCTACACAACAGCTTGAAGTTGCTACCGCCATGGCCAAAATCGAACACTCCAGGCCACCTCCGATCGCCTCTGTCGCCACCGCTTGGGCCTCCATCAGCCACTACCGCTGCTTGTCGTTCGCGACCGCCCCCTGTTGCCGCTTGAGCTTTTTACATGTTGTCATGGCAGCTTTAAGCTTATAGCCATGGCTACTGCTTGTTGTGCGACCAATTTCTGCCATCCTTGCGGCTGCTTCCGGTCACCAGCATTGCTCCCAACTCTCTCAAGATCTCCTTCAATCTCTCTTCCCCCTCTGGGCCAAGCTCTATGTTTCTTCATTTCTATTTCTTTCCTCCAATTGCCTCCACCTCTTCCTCCTATTTATAGAAAACCCACCGCCTCACTTGCCTTGGCCACCACTCTCTCTCCTGACATTTCTCCCAAATTCTCTGCAATCTCTTAGCCCAATGCCCTCAAATGCTGCAAAGCTTGTCCCTAAGCCTCACGGCCCAATGCCCTCAAATGGTGCAAAACTTGCCCGCATGTCTCATGCCCATACATATATATGTGTGTGTGTGTAAATTACACATTTAAATTTCATATTTCATCCTTATTTCATTTGCGTAATTTTCTAATTACAATTACATCCTCAAATATCAAATTAATTTACATTATGATACTTAAAATGCAAAATTAATAACTCCAAAATTACCCGATAAGGACGATTTCGTCCCTGCACCCTCACAGGACCTTTGTTTCATCCCGAAACTAGTTCAAGGTTAATCCTTATGAAAAATCAGAACCCCTTTAGGGTTCCATTTATTTTCCAGAGATCTCTTACGACAATTCGATTTTTTATCCTAAATCATAACTGTATTTTAGTTGTATCGGAAATCGTTTTTGATCTGATTTCTTTCAATACTATAAATCACATCTCAGAATGCTCGCCAATATCATATCATTTTCCTTATATATCTTGGTTTCAGGGCACTCCCTACAATTGATTCAGTCACTTTTTCAAGCTATTTAGATACCAATCTTCCCCGAATTTACCTAAAAACTTCACTTACGGTTTAAGGTAAAATACACTTGTATCCTTTAAAAATTCTCGGGTATTACACAAATGATCCACATTGGGCTATTGTACATTCCTAAGAGGAAAATTAGTCACATGGAGTAAAAAACAAAGTATGGCTGCGAGATCAAGTGTCGAAGCAGAGTTTAGAGTTATGGCTCATGGAGTATGTGAACTTTTATTACTATGAATTATTTTAAATGACCTCAAGATCAAATTGAAAGGGACATTAAAACTATATTATGATAATAAGTTCACTATCAGTATCACTCACAATCCAGTCCAGTATGATCGCACCAAACATATAAAGGTAGATAAACATTCCATCAAGAAAAAATTGGACAGTAACTTAATAACTACTCCTTATATGCCAATAGAAAACTAGTTAGCAAACATCCTAACCAAATGTCTTCCATCAGTAGATTTCAGGAGATTATATGCAAGTTAGAAATTGTCAACATATACTTTTCAATTTGAGGAGGAGTGTTGAAGAATCAATCATCAATCTAGTTGAAATTCATCCTAACCAATTTCTTGTCATCATGGAATTGAGCGTGGGATTGGTTTCCATGTTTATTGTT
The DNA here is from genome assembly GCA_036245055.1 of Diospyros kaki. Lineage (NCBI taxonomy): Eukaryota > Viridiplantae > Streptophyta > Magnoliopsida > Ericales > Ebenaceae > Diospyros > Diospyros kaki. The sequence continues at coordinate 32,212,347 of BSEG01000003.1, forward strand.
TGACTTTCTTATACAGATTTGATTATGCTTATTTTCCTCATTGTTTTCTTTTTGTAATCTTTCCTACTTTGTAAATCTCTACTTGTATATATAGGGTAATTAGGCCTATTGTGTATAAGAATATTACAGTTCTTACATTACAATTGCACTAATTAATCAAGCACAAAATTTTCCAGGACAACAATATTGCATTATAAACATAGCTTGCAAGGAACACAAAAATCTAGGAAAGAAATAATTAATAGGATATTACAAAAGTTTGAATTTGGTGAGAAGGTTCTTGGATAATTAATAATAAAAACCTTTAGGCAATCAAGACTCCCTCCATGGAATAGAATAGGGCGAAAATTATATTTATGTCTATGAATTTTTATGTTTTTTTTCTTGTGAAATCTTAAATTTTACGTGATTTCAAATGTGTTCCTAAACTTTGGCTAAAAGTATATCATTGAACTTTTACATTTTTTTCTTGTGGAACCCTAAACTTTTTATAGTTTCAGATGTATCCCTAAACTTTGCAAAATTACTCATTTAAACACCTAACCAATAAGTAAACAGAGGTACATTTTAAGTGTTTAAATAAGTGATTTTTCATAGTTCAAGAGCACATTTAAAACTACAAAAAGTTTAGGGTTCTACAAGAAAAAAATATAAAAGTTCAGAGATATAAATATATTTTTGGCCAAAGTTTAGAGAACATTAGAAATCAAGAAAAGTTTAGAATTTCACAAAAAAAAAAAAGGAAAACATAAAAGTTTAGGAGCATAAATATGTTTTTTTGCCAATAGAATAAAATTGGATCATTTGGTTTTCTTCCATGCAGAGTACAAAGTGGTAGTCCATGAAATTCTGATGGAACAATAAAATGCCGCATAAGATAGGAAACTGTGAAGGTTCATAGGAGCAAGGAATTCTCAGAATAAACTTATGTAGTAACATATAAAGGATATTCTGAGCATCATAAGTGAAAAAAAAAAAAAAACAGAAAGTCTGCTATATACATGTATATACTGGAATGATTTTTGAAAGGAAAAAAGAGAAGACAGATGTGGGCAATGTTAACGCAAAGGTTCATGCTGGTTAAATAGAATAACCAAATTCAACAATCAGTGAACCACTATAAAAACTAAAGATTATTGTTGGTGAAAATATCATGCAATATAGTATCATAATATACTAGAAAAGATTATAATACAACATCGGTGAGACTTTATATCTGATAAAACCAAAAGTCATTAAATGTACACCCCTCCGTGAGAATTTATGAGTAAAAAGAAAAGCCCAAGTAAACCTACTACCATCAAGTTCCTTGTGCTGGCTTAAGCTGTCCCAACTGCTCTGCAAGATAATTTACACTTCTTATATTCAACCAAAATTTTCCATGATCACTGTCGCTCTTTCTGCCTTCAGGGTCTTTCTCATCTGATTGATCTTCTTTAGCATCAGTAGAACCAGGATTCTCAGTGAGAAACTGTTCCCAGAACATATCATTGACACCGGATGGTACAGTGGTTACAGGTTTAGCTGCCTTGTCTTCTAAAGCAGCAACCTCAGGAACTACAGGAGCAGCGGGCTCAGAATTCATGTCTAGTCCAGAAGTTTTGGACCCAAAATTAACATTAAACTCCATGCAAGATGGACTACCTGCACAATCTTTAGATTTGTCCACCTCCAAGATTGATGCTTGTTGCATGGAAGCTTGACCAATATCATGTATTACATTTTCCCAAAACTTCAAGGAAGACTCCAACTGCTCAAACAACTCCTTGTTTAACATTGAAAAGGAATTAGCACCTGAGTTTTCACCGGTCACCATTTGAGTAGTTCCAATTTGAATATCTCCACCGCTTCCTTTGTCATGTAAATAATTGTTTGTCAGCAACCTTCTCTTTCTTTCATGTGCATCTGACTGTGGCACAAAATCAAATACAACCCCTGGTTTCTGCAAGGTGTGAGCCAGGGAAGAAAACATATTTTTGTGCAGTTGGTCCACATGCCGAAAAGATTCAGTCAAAAAGCGTATTTGCAGATCAATACATTGTTCCTCCTGTTTATGCCTCTGTAACTCCAAAATAAGTGATTCTTTCTCACATTTTAGCCTCTCAATTTCATCCTTGTACCCCTGTCTTTCTGATTCAGTTAATGAAGAACAACTTCCTTGCCCTTGGTGGTTTTGGGAGGAATGACTGTGAACTGGCTTGCGTCTGTGAATGTTCTTCAAAAGCTCTGGCTGCCCTCTTATAAAACCCTCATTTGCAAATTCCCACTGTTCTGGATCAATTTTCCTAAAACCCTGGCCATCAAAAAAGAAAATATGAAAAAGAGAAAAAAGAAGTACCAAATTACACGGTACTATTTGAAAAATACTGAATATCAACTGGCTTACATATGTGTTGAGCTGCCTTACAAAGCTTGAGAAGTTATTGTGCTTGAAGTATCTGGGTAGCACATCTCTTCCAAATTCTAGTGGATTCCACACAATAAAGCTTTTGCCACTTTGACTCCAGGAGACAATGGAGTCAGTGGAAGGACCATCCACCATCTCATAAGTCTTGGCGAGGAAAGGAGGCAGCGCACTTAAACTGCATTGATCATCCATTGAATATCAAAACCAGAACAACTTTCAATTCAGAACCAAAAGCAGACCAACCACCTCCAGGACCGAACCAGCATGCAAGTCGTTGACTTCATTCCTCAAGTTTCACAATCCGTATAAATTTGAATCTTTTTTACCTTCCAACAATTTCCCAGAGAATGATGCTTTGATACAGAAATACCACAACATTCAAATGTTGCTCAGAACAATCATATTCCCAAGTTTGAGTAAATTACCAAAATGATTAGAAAATGCAGAGAATAATCAAATTCTCAAGACACAGATCATGAATATTCAGGAAAGAACATACTCCTCTCCACATGGCTCAATTCCACATAAACTGCTGAGAATCGTCAACGCCCTTATATCCAAATTCACTAAAACAACTCATGAATCTCCTCATATACTCAAGCTCCCCAATTAAATCCACAAATCCTTTATTACTAGTCGGAATTCTCAGAAAAGTCAATAGAATCAGAACCCTTTTCTAGGAAATCACTATATATCCGCCGTGAAAAAGGTTACCCAAAAGGAAAAACATTTCCCATTCAAAATCAATCCAGCAAAAGGTCTTCACAAAACAGTCCCTTCTATTCATACCAAAACAAGAAAAAACATTCCGTTCATAATCTCTCTCTGCGTGTCTACATAAGAGTAGAACTCAGACATCAAAGTCGTTAAAAAAGTTTACTTTTTTATCGGAAACTTGAAGCAAAAGCATTAGACTTTAACACAACATATCCAACCGTACATAGAAATATTAATTGTATGTTTTCACGACTGCGTACAACGCATGTTACGAAAAGAATGCTTCTAAGTGTTGGGGCTTTTACTTGAGACTGAGAGAGAAATTAAGGCATGGAAGCTTCAACCCTGCCGTATTGGGATTAGTGTGAATCGAATTCTTGAGGTTTCTCTATGGTTTTACAAAGGCGAAACCCAAATTTCAAAAAATAGAAAAACCAAATAAAAAAGAAACCTTAAAACTTCTGTTTCAGGCTCTACAAGAATATCGCCGCAACCGCCAACCAGCTTTCAGTTTCAGCTTTTAAAATATCCAATTTTAGTACAAGCTTGCGAATTGACCAGAACTTTAACCGCGTCGGCGCCCTCGTGGCATAATTATTCTAGTTCGATTTTTTAAATCATAATGTTATTTGTACTTATTTAATTTTATGATATTTAATTTTTACGTTCATAATATTTTCAGTATTTATTTAATAAATTAATAACACTTTTTCACAAATCATCAATTGCTTTTCAAGAATTATAATACTTTTAAAAGGTACTTATAATTTTCTGAATGTCAAAAGTTACATACAAATAGCATTATTGTGTTTTAAATCAAATATCAGGTTAAATGGTTTTTTTTTTTGTTGCTATAATACTATTATTTTTAAATAATATTACCTAAATAGTGTTAGGACAAACTTATTTATCAAAAAACTTATTTATATATGTTGATTTATATATATGTATTGGAATAAGAATGTATAAATATATGTAAATATATACGTATATAAACATATAAATAAATATATGTACATATATCTTGTGTCATGTCTGCATGTATCATGTATAAATTCACATACATATATATATATGAATATATGTATATTTGGATGAACAAATATATGATCACATGTACGTGTCTGTGTTCATTTATACATATATAATATATTATGTATTGTTGATTCTTGTGCTAAATAGAGACTCAAACAGTAAGGGGTTGTGTTATTAAAATGGACATTGGGAGCATTTGTCTAACCTAACATATTGTATGTTAGGGAGAACTAAAAAATGTTCAAGATAAGGAGGGGAAGGACATATGAAGATCTATTTCGATTAACATGTGACAAGAGGGATTGACATAGAATTGGAAGAAGTCACGATGGTGTCAACATTGACTCAACATGAAAGGATTTTTGGGGATATAACAATAGAGGATGATTATTTGTTGGAGATAGCTATTGGGGTCTACAACAAAATGTCTTCTAAGTTTCAATGCATCTCCTTGAATAAAAAAGCATAGCAACCTATGAGGAGGTCAAGGATTATACAAACAGAAAGTTTCCCAACAATGCGTACCACAACTAATGTGTCATTTTATACCTCAAACATCACTCCTATATAGCCATGTGATAGTAGATCACTTAACATAAGTATTTTGGGGGCTTTACATTTTGTGAGGCTCATGGCAACTGCAATTTGTACATGTTGAGTGGCATGGAAATTAAGGTTGGTAGAAGTTGTCATGAAGACAATGATGCATAATATAATGTGGAGGAGATACTACACTACGAAGATGATTCCTTCTTAAATAGATTACACTTGACTCAAGATAATATCCTTAACCATGACCCCAATTGATAAGGATATGTCAACAGCCTCATGTTATGACAATGAGCTAGTGTAGAAGGATGTGAATTTGGGGTAGATCATACTGTTGAAGGAAAAAATAAGATGAGAAAAAACACAATATAATCCAATCACACTCAAACATAAGAAATTTTTACGTGAAAAATCCTAAAAGGGAAAAATCACGACAGTTAGGATGACAGAGAAAAATGTCACTATGTAGTAAAGTTTATAACTACAAAACCCAATATTCTCTCTCTAAACCCAAGTCCCAATTACACCCAATTGCTAACTCTCACTAGTTTCTCCCAAGTGATTTTCTCTCCTTGACTAACATACCAACCATCATATTTATAAATTAGTTTCCTTATTCAACAAGGTTAAGGTTTCTTTGTCTACCAAGACTAAGGTTTCTTTACCTATCAATAATTTCCAACTGACTATAAAATAGAATTACAAACTAAACAGGAAACCAATTACGAATAGAAAACAATCTTCAAGACTAGTTAGGATTTCTCACTAAAAATCCTAACAAACCACCACCTCAGCAAGAATTCCTAAAAGCATGCTTCAATTCTCTGATGACAACCATGACTATCTATTACCGATAATCATCATGATCTCTATCACCATAATCACCATACCCCACCATAAAAGGTACAACCACTTAAGCCTATACTACCTAACATTTTCATGGCACGATGTCAAAAATACCTTGCTGAAAAACTATGGTGCAACCCCTATGCTTGGTTTTCTTAAGAGCTCTTCAGCCATCGACATCCTTTCCACCACACACCTTGCATCACCGTCAAGCCAATGCCAGTGTGCAAACTTTCAAACTTTGTGGACTTGCTAGAAGTATCACATCCTCTTTCATGACAACTTTAGTGGTCTAGCGACATGCCATGAGGATGTATCAATCTCTTTAGAGAACATCTTCATCTTCCACAAAATTGAGAGACGAACTTCCAGCGTCACAATCTTTGGAGCCATTTGTCAAACTTGTTCTACCAGATTTTCTAGAGCCTTCAGGAGTTGGTTTGTCTTTCAACACCCTGTGTAACCCGCATAGGATCAAGAAATCATTGACTTATATTTGCCACAAGCCAAAATTGATCTTCCCATCGAATTTTTCAAAATCAAACTTCATCATGCTTGGCATATCCTTTGCATACTAGGTGACCGATAACCAAATCTCTGATACCACTTGTTGAAGGAAAAAATAAGATGAGAAATAAAAGATGATCCAATCATACTCAAACACAAGAGATTTTTATGTGAAAAACTCTAAAAGAAAAAAACCACGGCCGTCAGGATGACAGGAAAAATATCACTATGTAGTAAAGTTTACGACTATAAAACCCAATATTCTCTCTCTAAACCCAAGTTCCAATTACACCCAATTCCTAACTCTCACTAGTTTCTCGCAAGTGATTTTCTCTCATTAACTAACAAGTTAATCATCCTATTTATAGACTAGTTTCCTTGTTCAACAAGGTTAAGGTTTCCTTGTTCACCAAGACTAAGGTTTTCTTACCTAACAATAATTTTCATTTGACTATAAAATAGAATTACAAACTAAACAAGAAACCAATTAGGAATAAGAAATAATCTTCAAGACTAATTAGGATTTCTCGTTGAAAATCCTAACACATACCTATGAGTTTGGTTATGCGAATGAGTTAGGCATAGGGTTGGGTGTTAAGCATCACACTACTTGTCAAGCTACTGAATTCTTGACAGATGATTGGGTTCACAAGGCTAGAAATAGCAACGAGATGGAAGTGGGTCGAATTCATATGCACCTTAAAATGGGAGTCTTTGAGAGGAATTAAAGTTCAAGGACAAGCAACAAGTTTTGCAATGTCGTGAAGACATATCTTGTGTGAGATCATCTAACATATGTCATCATGCACTCAAAGAGTACGTGGTACGTAAAGTGAAAATAATTTGATACATGCCCTTAGAGACTTAGGCCAATGAAGAAAGAGGTTACAAGTTGTTGAAAGATTATATCATACAAGGGATTGCACATGTGTTGGAATGCAGTAATGAGTAGTGATCCTGCCAATTAAACGTCGGTTACCTTACTCACGTAGTGAATGGCTTAGTGTTAAAGGAAAAAAAAATCTATATGCGTGTGATGCAATAACACATCCTTGATAGGTTTGAGTACCAAGTGAACTACTAAAAGGAATGGGGTGAAAAATAAAGGACAATTACATTGATATTTGGTAATTGAGAGGAATCTCACCATGAGTTACAACCTATGATGCAAGTTATTTGTAGAGAACACTTGAGTATTATGTTCCAAATGCGAATTTTTTCATACCTGTCATCAAGTGTTGTTTACTTTTCTCTAATGTTCTAGTCATTTAATTTATTATATTAGTGGGTTTTCACATTATTAGCGAGAACAAAGGAACTCTCTTGATTGTAGTGGTTGTTGATAGGAATAATATGTTGGTGTCCTTGGCATTTGGCTTATAACTACAAAAAAAAATCATTTTTAGCGATGAAATTTAGAGACAAAATTTATTTTTGTCTCCAACAAAGACAGATCTTGAGAGGGAACCAAAAAAGCCTTTAGAGACAATTTTAGAGACAAAAAACTTTATTCTCTAAATCAGAGACTGAATATTTCTATCTCTAAATTCGATATGGAAAATTTTCATCTTTGAAACTTTTTTTCCTTCAAAGACAGAATTTTTTCATTTCTAAATGTTGCAAACCTTCAAAGAAGAAGAAAATTTCCATCTCTAATTTTGTTTCCGTCAGAGACGGAATTATTTTTGTCTCTGATTGTTATGTCCGTCAAAGACAAATGTTAGAGATGGAATTTAGCGATAGAAAATTCAGTCTCTAAATATTATATATTTGTCATGCTCGATCATTTTTTTTCCTCCTACATTTTGGTAAAGTGAAAAATCCTTAAGGATCGACTATTGATCCAACCTGATCCATCACCGTCATTAGCTGCCCCCATCATCGCTCATCGGCATGTGTTGCCCACCACGATTGTCGCCATCTCGATCGTCCTTACCATTCATTGCCGACAATTGCAACCGCCATCTGCTACCACCAACTATCTTTGCCATCACCATCTTTGCTATAAACACAAGTATAAAATATGTGTGTATTGTATGTGTAAATTGTATATTCTGTATGTATATATGTGTATATTGTAATATATTATGTGCATATATATATATGTGTGTGTATTGTACGTATATTATAGGATATTATATATGTATATTGTATGCATCTAGGATTCAATTCAACATATCTTCTCAACTAACATCTAAATTTATTCTATTTAGCTAGCTATTTGGACATGTGACTCTTGGTCATTTAACCATGTGCAATTACAGCACTACGGTTACCACTATGGTCATTTAAATTGACTGTTATGGTTATTGATAACATTTTCTTGCTTTCTTTTTTTTTTTAGAATCAAATTTAATGAAAATCTCTGAGCATCGAAGGATGATGGATAATAGGTTACCTGTTAATCAACATTTGACTGATGAATTTGTTGATGGGGTTAGAGAGTTAATAAATTTTGCATGTGCTTAAGATCAATTTTAGAGGTTAGGAAAGTTGAGATGTTCTTGTTTAAAATGCAAATATAAGAAATTCAAATTGGTTGATGAGGTGATGGAAGATTTATGTAGCAAGAGGTTTATGGAGAAATATTATTATTAGACTAATCATAGAGAATCAATGCCCTCCATTCCGTCAATAGTATTTGAAAATTCATACTCCAGGCATGGTAGACATAGAGAAGAATTTAATCTTTATGAGCAAATGGTCATGCATGCTGCAAAACCAAGTATTGGTCAATATATTGAGTAACATGGTTTAGAAAATGGACATAATGCTACACAAGATCCCAATCCAAACGCAAGAAAATTCTTTAAGATATTATTAGCTACACAAGCTCCATTGTGGGATGGACGTAAAAATTATCCAAGTTATCTATGACAATTGAGAGTTTAAGTCTCAAAAGTTATTATAATATGCCCAAGGGTTGCTTTAATTACATAGTACAAATGATAGGTGATGTGTTGTCTAGTGGTAACTATATGCCCACTAATTTATACAGTGCAAAAAAAAAAAAAAAACTCAGTAAAAAAATTAAGGCTAGGGTGTATAAAGATTTATTGTTTTCCTAATGATTTCATGTTGTTTTACAAAGATAATGAGAATGAGAGAAGTTGTAAATTTTGTGGGAATAAATGTTTTAAACGAACCAGTAGAAGAAATCAAAGCAAAACCATAGCCCTGAAAAAGATGTAGTATTTCCCACTTGTGCCAATGCTACAAAGACTTTATTCTTCAATGGCTACAACTAGTCTAGTCACATGAGATGATATCGTGAGAACACCCAAGATGAAAATCAATCATTTTTGGCAAATTTGGGCCAATTCTAGAGATGAAAATGGATTCTATCTCTAAAATTCGGATTGAAGTTTACAGATGGAATTAATTTTTATCTCTAAAAGTAAAATTTTCTATCTCTAATTTGGTTCTATCATTGATTTCAAAACCAAATTAGAGATAGATTTTTTTTCTTTTTGAGACGGAAAAAATTCCATCTCTAATTGGTTAGCAATGACCCTTTTAGAGATGAAAAAATTTTCTACTCTAATTTCGTCTTTAAACCTTTAGAGATGAAATTTTACCATTTAGAACAAATTTTTTCTCATCTCTAAAAATATATATATATATATATTTGTAGTTAGTGGAGAGCGAGAACAATAATAGGGCATGGTTCCTTAGTAATTTGAGCTAGTTGGTTGTTAAGGAGCATAATGACATTTGTTTAATCTCTAACAGGCATGCGAACATACTTAATGCAGTGGAGAACCCACAAAATGGGTGGTGTGCGCTGATAGGACATCATCTGTACTACTTATGTTATTTTCTCAACAACTTCATAACATATTTCAAGAATAAAAGGCTAAAATAATTTATATACCACACTATAACTGAAGAGCAATTATGAAAATTTGAGTGATTTATGAAGATATTAGAGACAAACTATGCAGAAGCATTTGAATGGATAAGCCAATTCCCATTGGAAAGGTGGTTGAAGACACATGATGAGGATCATTGTTAGGGACACATGAACACTAACTTGTCAAGGGCCATCAATAGTGTGCTTAAAGGTTCAAGAAACTTACCTATAGATGCACTCATTGAGTTGACATATACTGTGTGGTAAAAAATATTCTCACAAGTTCTAAAATGGCCTAATTGATAAAGTGCATGACCATGATTTTATCCCATGATTACAAACAATTTTATGGACTTACAATTGCAATCCAACTACCACAATCACAATCCCCTGTGAAAGCCCTTATTCACCCATCATTTGTTCAAGACCAACTTTCTAAACCAACATGTCATAGTTCTCCCAGTCAAGCCATGCTCTAGGAGGAACCTAAGGAGACACATCCCTCACCTGCATTATCTTGTAGCAATGCAACTCACGTGTTCCAGGCCTACTTCCTTCCAGGGGGAAAGGTTTCTCCTGTAGGCCATTTTAAGCTTAACCCTGGGATAACACCATGAACGGGGGAAACGCATCACCTTTTCTCAGCAAAAAGCACCACGCCACACCCTTGCACATGGGTGTCATGTGTCCCTATCCCCTTTTGATGCCTATAAATAGTCTATAACTCTTCAGTTTTGGGGAGGGAACAAGAAACAATTGTAGAAAGATAGAAAATAAGCTATAAAAGCTACACACAACACAAGCCTAATACATCTCCACCAACATCTAAAAAATAAGTGACATTAATGATTTTGATGTTGTATGTACACAAATATGTTACATGAACTTATTCCTAACAGTTCTGGTGCGCAACTTAATAACTAGATTGCAGCAAACTTCACTTATTGGTTTAAAGAATATATAAGTTGCATTATTCTCATATGTTTCTATTTTTGCATCTTCCAATAGGTAATGTAATTAACAACCATTTTATGATACTAGGTTTTTAATCCAAAATACAGGGTTGAAGACCCTTTTCTGAGGAGTTTGGCATGGGGGGGATTAAATATGGTTGCGACAGATGTTTTGGTTTTGATGATGCAAAAGCTATTTGTCTTATATGTTATCTAATACCTTGTCTCAAGCAAAAAAAAATCAATTTTCAAGCCAAAAATAAAATTTCATTCAAACAGCTTATTTCTTTGCCACAATTTCTTAATGGAGATTAGAAAAACAAAATAATCTGTCTCAAATATATCTTCCAAAAAGTTTTTCAAAAACCAATTCTTTTAAAATCAACAATGTTGGAGAAAATGAATCAATTTTTTTAAAATCAAGAGACAAGTTGTCGACAGGTTATATAGAGCGGTCAATCGTTTTGTCCCGTGCTGTCGATCGATCATTGTAGGTTGTCGACCAGTTGAATTGAGTGTTCTTAGTAGTTTGTTGTTGACCACTTCTACATCAGAAGCTGTCAATCGTTCTTAAGAAATGGTTGATCACCTTGATTCACTTGTTGACCACTATTTAAATTTTTGAACTAACCGATCGACCGATTTATTGAACCTGTTGACCATTCCTGTCGTAGAAAGTTCCAACGGCTAATTCGTCCACCCATCCAAAGTGTTCTCTCCACTTTCAACAACTATATTCTCACAAGATCTCATCATGCACTATAAATTGAGGATAGATGGATGATTCAAGATGCCCAAGTGATCTTATTAAAGCTCTCAAGTGCTTATTCATATTTTTACTTGATTGCTTATGCATTTTTCTCTCCAAGACTTTGTATTCACTTTGTGTAATTTTATTTCAAGTCTTGCATTCATTCTTGAGGGAAATTGTAACTAAGAGTGTACACTCTTAGATCCTCTCTTCTTGTATCAATCGCGTGTTCCTAGCTCATCTAGCTAGAGGACCTACTTGTGTTTGAGTAGAAGGTTTGATTTTCCTATCCTGTTTTGCTAGAGAACCTACATTTGTTTGTAGGAGGATTATTTTTGCCTAAATTGTTGCTAGAGGGCTTACTTGTTAAGGCAAGAAGTTGTACATTTTTAGCTTATTACTAGAGGGCCTATTCAGAGAGATATGAGAATTTTAGTAAATTGGTTGAAAAATCCTTAGTGGACAGTTAAGGGAGTGGATTAGGCTCGGTTTAAGCCGAACCACTATAAATCGTTGTGTACCTCTTTCGATTATGTTCATTGTTTCATTCATTACTCTAAGCATTTCATTAATCCCCACTTGCATTAAAATCTCATTTTTCACAAAGAGAAATTCGAGTTTTCAAACAAATTTTTAAACAATCCAATTCAACCCCCTCTTAGGTATTGGTGTCATTGCTATACAATTATATCAGCGACATAGTCTATGTACTTTCTAAATGGCTATAAGTTTCATACAAAAGACTAGAGTGGGGGGATGTCTACTTCTAAATATGGTGTATGCATTAGAGGTTCTAACTGTGGGCAATCAGAGAATGATTTTATGGAATATTAAATGACGTTATAGAATTAGAGTATAATAGATGGCCTATAAAAAAAATAGTTTTATTCAAATGTGAATGATTTGGTCCAACTCCTAATCAAGGGACAAGAATTAATAAAAATTATGGGATTATTGAGATCAAAGCAAACAGGAGATATAGGTCATATGATCTGTGTTATACTTACAGAACAAGTTTATCAAACACCTATCCTAAAAGCCATCAAGGGTGGTTATGTGTTGTCAAGACAAAGTCCCAAAATATAGTTAATGCTCCAGATGTTACAAATGATGAAATTGAATAACTATAACAAAGATGATGAGTCACCCCAGATGTAGCTTAAAATATCAAATGAGGTTATAAACTAAAGCCTTGTAGATATTGACGATAACGCAATAGAAGTGGATAGAACACATTTGATTCAAGCAAACTTAGAAGAATCAGATGAGAACTTGTCCACTCCATCCAATATTAAAGAAGAATTTATTGACACAGAGTCTAATTAGGTTAAATGTGTACTTTATTTCTTTGTAATTTTAATTGTCTGTTTTTCATTGTTTATGTATTATACAGTTTATACTCTATCAAATTAATACATCTTAGTTGACACTTAATGTATTATATAAATGTTTTTATTCTATATATATAAATGGTAGATTAAGTTAGAGGTAAAGATAGGGGCTGAGGAAGAGGCCAAGCTTAACTCACCCCACACATTGATACATCCCCCGAGACTTCCTCACCCTCCCCACTCCATAACACTCCTGTCACACAACTTTCTTTTAATCCTACCTAATTTCCTGTCACTCTGTTGACTTCTACATCTACACAATCGTCTCCCTAACCTCTATTTGGGGAGATGGATTCTACAGACTAGTGTATATGGATACAACCTGTCCCTGGATTAGAGTAAGTATTTATAACTCAAACCATATGTAGCTTTTAATTATTATATATATATATATATATATATTAATCCTAACATATATATGGATGTGGTTGGAGGTCAATTGTTACCTCACTTCAAAAAATTCGTAATTTAGTGACGGATTTAGAGACGGAATTAAAGACAGAAATTTCGATTTGCGACGGAATATTTCGTCGCCAAATTTTTTATTTTTTTTTAAATTTAGCGACAGAATATTCCGTCGCTAAATAATTAAATTTTTTTATTTTATTTTTTATTTTTTATTTTTTAGCGATGGGGTAACCCCGTCGCTAAATTTGTATTTTTATTTAATTTATTTTTTACTTTTTAGCAATCGAGGCTGCCCTGTCGCTGAATTTTTTATTTTTTTATTTTTATTTTTTAGCGACGAATGTTGCCCCATTGTTGAATTTTTTATTTTTATTTTTTTATTTTTTATTTCTTAGCGACGGGTGTTACCACATCGCTGAATTTTCAATTTTTATTTGTTTTATTTTTTAGCGACACTCATAACTAAATTTGCATTTTTTATTTTTTTATTTTTATTTTTTAGTGACGGGGTTTCCCGTCACTGAATTTTGTATTTTTATTTTTTTTATTTTTTAGTTTTTAGCGACGGGTGTGCCCCCGTCGCTAAATTTGTATTTTTTATTTTTTAGCGACGGGGGTTGCCCCATCGCTGAATTTGTATTTTTAATTTAATTTATTTTTATTTTTTAGCGATGGGATTCTCCCGTCGCTAAATTTTTTATTTTTTATTTAATTAAATTAAATATATTTAGCGACGGAATATTCCATCGCTAATTAATAAAAAAATTAAATAAATAATAAAAAAATAAATTTAAATTAAATATAAAATCACTAAATAATTAAAATAATTAAATTAATAATTAAAAAATTTAGCCAGTCGTTACAAATGAAAAAAATAAAATTTATTAATTATGTATTAAACAAAGATTAAATAAATATTAAAATGTATTAAATGCATATTTTATGTATTTTATTTACAAACCAAAAATATGTAAATTGATATGATATTGTAAAATTTATAATAACAAATATGTATTAAACTAATTTTTAATCAAATAAAAATTAAATATTTAAGAGATAAATTAATTACAACATTTAAGTGGTATATTAGTTGAGTTAAAATTTACAATATTTATTTTTTTTAAGTATTAATTTATGAATTTAAAAGATTTAAAATTTAAAAACTTAATTTAAAATAAAATTAAAATATTGTAATTTTAGCTGGGTATAGTATATAGTTAATATGTGCAATATATATCATAATTAAGCTTGCAGCTCTGATGGTTGTGCGCGCGCACACGTGCACGAGTGACCAGGGATCGAAACTAAGGGAAAGGAAAAAGGAATGCACTGGGAAACTTTTTCGTCACTAAAATAATATTTAATTTTTTAAATAAATTTTATTTTTTATTTTTTAATCAGCGATGGAAATTTCCATCGCTGATTCCATCGCTGATTTTTCCCGTCACTAAATTTCAGCAACGCCATTTTTAGCGACGAGAAGATGTCCGTCTCTAAATCAGTCACTAAATTTTTTAGCGACAGATTTTGATATTTTAGCGATGGATTTTTCCGTTACTAAATTCTATTTTTCTTGTAGTGCCTCTTACAATGACATGTATATATATATATATTTATGAATGTGGTTGGAGGACGAAATAGGAATAGACATGTTTTCAACATCATGACAACATTCTTGGAGTACAATATGACGCCTTCATCTAGTACAACTTTGTTTCCAAATGAGATGGACGTTATGCACCAGACACTCTCTAGCTCGACTTTCGAGGTACAATCACAACAAGAGATGATATGCGCTCTTTTCCAACATTTGGGGATCACCCAGATCCCCCCAAGTCATCTTTCACTAGCTCCTACCCTTCTAGACTCAACCAGTTGCTCCAGCTCATCGTGACCCAAGAGATGACACTCATGGGTATGATGATGAATTTGATGATGATTGTTAATTGATGAATGCAATTTTATTGAAAGACTTTGTTACATATTTGTTATGTATTTTGAATACTTGTTATGATACTTTATTTAATTGATAAATTTGTTTATTTGGAATTATTTGTGTATTTGTAAATTATTGGCGTGATTGGTGTAGGAACTAGAGATATTACATGTTAACAGGTTCCGAATCAATCATTTTTAGCAAATTTGGGTCAATTCTAGAGATGGAAATGGATTTTGTCTCTAAAATTTGGCTTGAAGTTTAAAGATGGAATTAATTTCCATCTCTAATCTAATTAGAGACGGATTAGAGATGGTTCTATCTCTAAAAGCAAAATTTTTCATCTCTAATTTAGTTCTGTCATTGACTTCAAAACTAAATTAGAGATAGATATTTTTTTTCTTTTTGAGAAGGAAAAAATTCCATCTCTACTTGGTTAGTGATGACCCTTTTAGAGATGAAAAATTTTTGTCTCTAATTTCGTCTTTAAACCTTTAAAGACAAAATTTTACAAGTTTTGAGAGGAATTTTTTCCAGTCTCTAAAAATAATTTTTTTTATTGTTAGTAAAGAGCGAGAATAATAGTACAGCATGGTTCCTCATCCATTTGAGTTAGTTGGTTGTTAAGTAGCATAATGATGTTTGTTTAATCTCTAATAGGCATGCGAACATACTTAATGCAATGGAGAACCCATAAAATGGGTGGTGTGCGCTAGTAGGACATCATCCGTACTACCTATGTTATTTTTTCAACAACTTCATAACATATTTCAAGAATAAGAAGCTAAAATAATTTATATACCACATTATAACTGAAGAGCAATTATAAAAATTTGAGTGATTTATGAAAATAATAGAGACGAACTATGTAGAAGTATTTGAATGGATAAGCCAATTCACAATACAAAAGTGGTCCAAGACACATGATGAGGATCATTGTTGGGGACACATGAACACTAACTTGCCAAAGGCCATTGATAGTATGCTTAAAGGTCTAAGAAACTTACCTATAGATGCACTCATTGACATATTACTGTGTGGTAAAAAAATTTTCTCACAAGTTCTAAAATGGCCTAATTGATAAAGTGTGTGACCATGATTTTGTCCCATGATTCCAAACAATTTTAAAGACTTACAATTGCAAGTCCAACTACCACAATCACAATCCCTTATGGAAGCCTTTATTCACCCATCATTTGTTCAGGATCAACTTTTTGGACCTACATGTCATAGTTCTCCCAATCAAGCAATGCTCCAAGAGGAACCTAGGGAGACACATCCCCCACCTACATTACCCCGTAGCAATGCAACTCACATGTTCCTTCTGAGGGGGTCCTTTCTATCGAGGGGAGAGGTTTCTTCTGTAGGCCCTTTTGAGCTTAACCCTTGAATAACATCGCGAACGAGGAAAACGCATCACCTTTTCTCAAGAAAGAGCACCACACCACAGTCTCACACGCGAGTGTCATGTGTCCCTATCCTCCTTTGATGCCTATAAATAACCTGTAACTCTTCAATTTTGGGGAAGGAACGAGAAACAATGGTAGAAAAGTGGAAAATAGACAATAAAAGCTACACAAAACACAAGCCTAATACATCTCCACCAACATCCATCCCTCACGACATCTATGCATTATCTTATATTTCTTGTTGCATGAAGACTTCATCTGACTTAAGCATTAGAAAGCCCACACAGAAGAAATCCCTGTGCACCCTTAACTGTTGTCTATCTTACAGACCTACTCGCAAGATAAAAGATCACCCAATACCTCTCAACAAACTTAGTTCTTCCGATTCCATAATTCTCCCTCTAGGGGATCAAGTCTTTTATGGGGGGCCAATAGACTAGGTCCACCTTGAATGACTTCCTTTTTCCCTTGAGTTCTACGATCAAGGCAGAAAGGCCAAGGGATCCCTCTTGTTCTTTAGACTACTCATTGAGTTTTCTCACAATAAATAAATTTTAATTATTGTATTTCGACAATAATAAGGAATATAAGGTACTTAAACTAGATGAAGGTACATGATCTTGTCAAAAATGGTGGTTGGAGAAATGTCCTTGCTCTCATGTTATGAATGTGTTTAATTCTCCGCACAACAAGGAACAAGTATTTTAGTATTCATACTTACTCAAAGATCTACGAGGTGCAGTTTGATGTTGTTCCAAACAAGGTGTATTAGCTTTACACACTAAGGTTCCACAATGGTGTTAGACCATAGCATGAGAAGAGATACTAAAGGTCGCCCACGTTCATTCAGGATTCACAATCAGATGGATGCCAATGAGAGTCAAACATCAAGTTAGGTGGGCAGAAAGACACAACCAACAAAAATACCCCTTTACACAAGCGACTTGATATTTTTATTTGTAGTTTGATGCTTATTTTATTTTGCAATACCTGAAATATTATACTTCCATGATAGTTGTAGGGAACTTATTTGTGTATACTCTTTTTAGCATTTCTCTATTTTTGCGACCCTCAATGCATTTTTTGTAGTTTTTCTCTAAACTTGAAAATTATATTTGTCTGTTAACCAAACCATACATTCTATTTATTTTCGTAACTATTCTATAATAGTATTAGTTTTGAACCACTTAACTATATATTGTGTTTGGTTAATCTGTATAAATTCACACATTTAGTGAAGCATTTTATATTCCTTGTTAATGTTTACTAATAAATGTTCAATGTATTTTGAGTAGAGTTATGATCGATGCCTTCGATGATGCATATGACTAATTTCATTGACTTGTCCGTGATGTATCTATCAATATCGACACAGGTCGGAGCCTGTATGGGCTATAGGGAGCCTACAACCATATTACAAAACCGATGTAGGTAAGCATTTGCCAGTAAGGAGTAGGTGCCCCACCCCACGTATGACTTTTAGCATATATGTTGAGAATATGGTTGCATTTGGGCACGTGCATGGACTAAGGGTAAGAGTGAGGTTGGACCTGGCTTTGATTATAACACTAGTGGAAGGATAAGTAAAGTGAAATACACATCAATTCTTTAAAAATATGAATTTAATGTATTTTGTATATAAAAAATTCTAAACCAAGAGTTTAATGACTGAATTACCCCTTGAACTAGTGACCCAGTACTTTACTTGGTGGTTAATGGTTATGATTATAGTAGTAATAATAATAATAATCATAATCAAAACTCTTATTTAAGACATGAATTTTAAAATTATTTGTAAAATATTAATTTTTTCAAAATTATTTGCATGTCATGGCCCATGGGTTGTTCAAGTGCAAGATAAGAATAAGTAGTGTGTAGGTTGCCATCTAGTCGGTGGGGCTACCATGAAGTTGGAATGTTGTTGTTTTTATTTTTTGTTTTGTATAACTATTGGACTATCTAACAATAAAATACAACAATAAATATGATTTAATATAAACGGTAAGACTATTCAATCTATTAATATTAAAATTACAATCAAAACATCAACGTCAGTGTCTTTGATGTGCCTGATTTGATGTTTTTCTTTCTTATAATAATTAAAAACAAAAGAGAGCGATTTTATTTTGTCAACTTTGGCCGTACACGTAGACGTGACCCGAATGTGCACTTTTAAATTACACGTAAATAAAAAATATTTTTGATACAAAATAAAAAAAAAAAGAGATAGTGTTTTTTAAAAAATAAAAAAATCAGATAAAATTTAAATTAAAAATTATAATTATTTTTATAAATATAATTTTTAATATAAAAAATAATCCAAACATAAATAATAAATATAAATTTTATAATGTATTTAAATAAACATAAATATAAAATTTACAACTTATTTATTCTAAGATAATATTTGTCAATCAGGATATAGACCAAAAAAATAGAATATAAAAAATACTCTAGATAAAAGTATTTTCTATTGTATTTGTTAAATTTATCTGAGAAAAAGTCACGTGACTTTTTATTTTAAATTTTGTAGATAAATTTATCTCTCCTTCCTTTTGATAAATTATTTTGAATCTTACAAACAAATTATCTTAATACATGTTTGTCTTTAAATTTTACAAATAAATTATTTTAATACAAGTTTATTTGATTCATTTTAATAAACATTACATAAGAATACACTAATCATAATTTTGTTGTGTTTACTAAGTAAGTAAAAATAAATAGTAGGAAGCTAACTCAAATGCTTCTTTGCCTAATGCCCACTAAACAAGCCAAGAGAAGAGAAGACAAAATGGTATTAAAAGCATGAGATGAGATGAGATCCAGGAGCCCGACTCCATATATTAACAAAATAATAATATTTTCAAATTTTAATAAAAAGACAAAACCAGACTTACATAGAATAGTCGAATCTTTGAATGTGAGGCGTGGAAGACGGCAAAAGGGAAAGGGAAAGGTTAAATTTATATTATTATATTAACTCTCAGTGGCGGTGGCTTCAATTTTCAAATTAGCATCATGATTCATGATCATGGTTTATCTTTAATTATATAATAATAATCCTGTTATTATTTTATTATTTTAGATTAGCTCACCCACTGCCACATGTCAAAACAATCAAGGACTAATAGTAGCCAACCAACATTTGTCATCCTTGGAGGTTTCTTCACCTATTCTCACATGACATCCAAATTCAGGTCCTTTCGCATGTGATGTGAATTTATAATAAATAAATTTTATTTTTAAATTTCAAGTAATTTTATTAACTAATTAAATAATTTAAAACGTCATACTACTATTATCATAATTAATAAAATTATGAGGGTTCATTAAAGTGCATTTGCTGCACTTCATTTTCAAATAAATTGTCTTAACTATACTTCTTCTTTTTTTTTTTTAATATCCAAACACTCTTATTGAGTACTAAAATGTTACAAAATAATATGTTAATATTTTACAAAATAATAACTAAATTTAAGGTTCGATTTAAATATTTACAATTAATTATATGGGATTTTTTGAAACTGGATATGAGGTTTCAAGTTGGGTATATGCCACCATGTAAAGTTCAAATTTGGATTCAAGGCTCAATGATTTGGATGTTTGTAACTATATATTCTTCAAATCTTAGTTATGATTGAGGTGAATTTTCTTGCAATTCAAGTTAATAAAATTAATTTGGATTCAAGGCTCAATAATTTGGGTGATTGTAACTATTCTTCAAATTAATCTTAGTTATGATTGAGGTGAATTTGCTTGCAATTCAGGTTAATAAAACTAAACAAACTTAACAACTTATGACAACATCAAATATTATAGTAATGTCACTCAAATTTAAAAATATAATAATTTATTTATCTTCTTTTAAGATATAGTGACTAATTTGTTTAAGGTTTAAATGTATGATGGCCTGTATTGTCAATTTAAAAGTAAAAACTTACTTGATACTCCATCCAATTAAAATTAAGATAATTATTTCTCTAGAAATTATAAGTTAAATTGGCTAAACTAGAAGGAATGCAGGCTTAGATAATCTTAGTAGAAGGCAAAATGGGCTTCCATAGGCCCAAGATGTTTAATGGAATACAAACTAGGCTTAATGGGCCAAGGATGGAAGTATTTTAATGACAGTTGGGCCAAAATTGGGCTCAAGCTCCTTAAAAGAAGCCCCAAAAGATAAATATAAGAAATCTGCCCAAACTTGTGCAAAAAGAAGCATCCCCTTTTTTGATTAACACAAATTGATTGGGCCTAAATGAGGCCGAAATAAATTGAAAAGAAAAAAATGCAAATCAAGTATAAAATAAGTTTAAAGTGTGTTAGGAATATGGATGACAATAGGTCAATAATAAATGAGTCTCAAATAATTGTGAAAAAATCACAATTTGAGCCATAAAAATAAAATTTATTTTGGGTTCATGGTATCAAAGATTGCCCTTATTAATAATTGGACATGCTTCATCATTGGATTGTATTTCTGTAATTATCATCAATAATGGATTCAAGTGCAATTTTCTTTTTCTTTTTTTTCGATGAGTGATTTAATTGCAGTTTTAGTATGAAACTTAATCAAATATTTTGTTTTTTTTAGATTACTCGATATCACTCGTGCCCCCGCTCCTTAGCCCCACGATTCCAGCAGGGGAGGTAAATCAGGAAATTCAACAAGCAGGTTTCGACCCCTGGCATAACTCCTAACGTGAAGACAACAAACATTTTTTATTTTCAAAATCACTGCTTATCTACTGAACTATTTCCTAGATGGGCTCGAACACAAAACTTGAGGACCCAAATAGTAACACCTCAATAATTCTACGCCTAAGAGCACTTAATCAAGTATTTTGTTTCTTATATAAGTCATATAAACAATCCCTTCTTTCTTTTACTGTTTTTTCCTTAAAACATCCTTAAGAAAATGGCATTTGTTTTTGGAACTAACAAATAAATTACTTTTTGAGAATAAGACAGTCAACACCTATTAGATGTTAAAGGGAATTAAAATCTTAATCATTACCTCAGAATCAGATAATTAGGAGTGAGTTACCATCACAATTATAGTAAAATTTAAACTATCAAATCAAATTTGTGCATAATTAAATTAATTGATTACATATATTTACTACTTCTACAAATTGTTTGGATTAGTCTTCAATTCCATAAGAAACACTCAATTGTCACACACACAAAAAAGTTAGTCACTTAATTGTAAAAAAAAATATTAAGTAAGCACAAGGTTTATACTCAAGTAGCGTTTGTTCAAATGAACAAGATAAGAGAGTATCAAGATTAGATCGGAATGATTTTCAGATTAAGATATGAAATGGTTAAGATAACGTTGTGAATTATTTTAACATTTTTATCGAACCACTTGTTAAATTTTTTAAAATGTACTAAATGACACAAAAGTTATTTTTTTTCTTATTTGTAAAGACCAATATATGTTTATCTTGAGAGGAGGAGAGGGAGATAAACATATTTTGAAAAATTAAGATAAGAAATCATGTGATTTCTTTTTCAATTATCACCAGATAAGTTTAACAAATACGTTGAAAATGACAATCACTTATAATGTTTTTTATATCTGATCTTTTTTATCTTATATCTTGATTAATAAATATTATTTTAATAAATAATATAACCCTACTCTGAAAAGAGAGGTTATCTATGTTAAATTTAATTATAGTTTTAAAATTTATTTTTTTAGTTTGAAGATTAGATAAACACATTAAAATAGGTTTTATAATTGGAAATGATTAAAAAATTATTTCAAAAATGATCTCAAAGTGCTCTATCTTTTATTGAAATGATAAAAATATCTTCATTAGTTTTAAAAATTATGACATATAAAAATGAAGCTCATTGAGAATAAAAGAATTTTTACAATCATGGGAGTTTTGGACTCGAAAAAATAGTAAAATAAATTGTAAAAACACAAAAACCATAACAAAAAATTTAGAGATCCATAGCCCTCTT
The DNA here is from genome assembly GCA_036245055.1 of Diospyros kaki. NCBI lineage: Eukaryota > Viridiplantae > Streptophyta > Magnoliopsida > Ericales > Ebenaceae > Diospyros > Diospyros kaki. The sequence goes on from BSEG01000003.1 coordinate 32,235,085, forward strand.
GGAAAGCCCAAATCAATCACATAGAAATAATAAGAAAAATATGATAGAAAAATTTAATTTGATTGAGTCTTTATATTTTTTTATGATCCCGTGATTATAGGAAAATTCACTACTTAATCATTAGTGAATTTCCAGTCAAAATCTTTGGTGCCATATGGAGATTAAAAGAGATGATTATCTTGGATTTTTTAATTATAAGATGAGTCAATTAAAGATAACGTTGATTCCTAGTTATTGGGAGAAGATAGGAGGTTAGGTAGAGATATGGCCTCTAAATTGGTTGGAGATGTGATGAACGGGCAGTTGTCTATTAATAGTCATCTGGTTAGTTATTGTCTTTCAAATCAAACTAGGAAAAACTATGCCATTCCCTTATCCTTCAATAATACAAACTACCTCTTAATTATATGGACACGTGGCACGATAAGATTTAATGTTCTTCAAAGATAACTTGGTAATATATTTTAGCCTTCTAAATATTTCCACATCATTTACCCTCCACTCCTTGGGTTGATCCATTGATTCAACTTGGGGAGTAACACAATTAGTTTCACTTCATAATGTGATTCTTTTTTTTTTTTTTCTCTCATGGTTATTTTCCTTTCTTTGTTTCTATTAGCTTGTCTTGTGGCTTGGTAATTGATCAAGCCACCATTTGTCATTGATTAACTCCCCATCTCTTATCCTTACCCATTAATCTATTATTAGTTTTCGATTATGTATTTAATCCTCATACCAGAGGTAATAAAGTTGTCTTGTGCACTAATATCAGAGTTTTCTACTCTTTTCTTCTTTATTTTGTACATATTTTTGTAGATGTCCTTCTCAGAAGGGCATTTCAATCTAATTTTTTAATTCTTGTCACTAGTTAGTGAAATGACCACATGTCCTATGATATCTGTAATATTCTTCTATATTCTTCTCCATGAGATGGTCAACCTTTTTTAGAAGTCTAATGAGACTGGACCCTTTGATGGCTGCAAGTAGACATGGCCACGGTTCATGAATCGCCGGTTCTGGTTCATGAACCGCCAGTTCCGGTTCAAGAAATCTTTGAACCTGAACCGAACAGCCCAAGGGCGGTTTGGGACTGTTCGGTTCCGGTTCCAATTCGTGCCGGTTCGATCAACGGTTTGGACCGGTTCGGTCAACGGTTTGAGCCGGTTCGGTCAACGGTTCCGGTTTCGGTTCAAACCGAATTTTTTTATTTTTTTAGAATATTGTTGTATTCAATTTTGGTCCTTGTTCCGTTGTTCGGTTCGGTTTGGTTTCGATTTTTAATTGTTAAATGTAATTATAAATATAGATATTCTCAACCATATTTTTAAATGAGAAGATTGAAGAAATTGAAATTGAAATATTAAGTGAGAGACAAAATTGAGAGAATAATAGCTTGAGACTTGAGAGAGAGAGAGAGAGAGAAAGTGTGAAAAATGAGTGGGGGAGGGAGGGGTATATATAGATAGGAATCATAGGATTAGAAAAAAATAAATAAATAAAATTGGGCTGCTGCCCGTTGGCAGCAGCCAACGGTCCAATTTTAGACCGTTGCAATGCATTGCAACGGTCTAAAATTGGACCGTTGCGGGGGGAAGGGGGGGTGCTGCAGTGCAGCACCCCTCCGCGGTTCCGCGGAACAGCTGGTTCCGGTTCCACGGAACCTCGAACCGGAACCGGACCGAATTTCGTCCGTTCGGTCCGGTTCCGGTTCAAACCGCCGGTCCGGTTCAATTTTGGCCATGTCTAGCTGCAAGTATGGTTGACTGAGGTTGGAAGAGTTTGGTGTAATGATGAAACTAGGGTCGAGATATATTTGATCCCCTAACCCGACTGGAGTTTTCTTCAACATCGCATTCCTTTATTTTTTGCTTTCTATTCTCATTCCCTCCTACAACTCTCAAAACTTATGTATGGAGCATGTATTTATTTGCTCTAGCAAACAAATCTTCTAGGGATGTTGGTGGGTCCAAAGATAATGATTCTTGTAAGAAAGTTAGATGTGTTCCCTGTAACATAACAAACACTGCCATTTCAAGTGGAAAATCATGGATCTCAAAAGTAGCATTACGGAATCTATCCATGTAATGACACAAGGTTTCTTTATACCCCTGTCGAATACTAAGTAAGTATGTAGTGTCCTTCTTCCTCTAACTGTTAATTACAAAGGCTTATTGAATTCTATTTTAAGCTATCCAAATGAAGAGATAGAGGCATTAAGTAAATTGTTGAACCATGTTCGGGCGGGCCCAGACAAAGTTATGGAGAAGGGTCGACACATTATGTCATCATCCCATCCATGCAATAGCATCAACAACTCGTAGTTTTGAATGTGATCATAAGGATCATCCTTACCAGAATAGGGGGTGACCTGGGGCATCTTAAATTTGCTGGACAATGGCTTCTCTAATATATCCGCAGTAAAGGGAGATTTTATACGATGTATCTTTTCTGTAATCAGGATTAATTTCTTCCATTCAAGTACCTCTTCAACTACCCTTTTCATATCATCCCGTATACTTGTTATTGTTTGATTATCTTGTCTACCCCCTGTTAGTGTGCTAGCCATGATTTCATGGTACCTCCCTCTTTATGGGCTTCTCGCCTTATTCTCCATTCACAGATTATCATTTCTTTTGGGCGCAACGTGGGGATTCTTCCTTAGTGATGGTGATCTCAGCCTATTCGTCTGGCAAGGAGAAGACCAAGAATAAGAGTCGGGAGTGGCTTCCTGATAGGAATAGGATCCCAAATCAAGCTGAGACTCGTGTGGTTGCATTGACTCTGGCGTGAACCTCTTCAAGGTATTAGGCAGTGTCCCTCCAGGCACCATGCCTTGGAGTATCCTATCCATGTCCCAAAAATGCCTGCATACCCTTAACATGTTGATATCTTAAGGCTTCGTATTCCTCCCACGGGACCATAAGTGATGGCTGTCGTGAAGTCCTAGCTTGATCGATGAGAGGTGCTTGTGTGCTGATGTTAAGCAAAGGCGGGGCTGGTTGGCGCCCCACTTGTGGATTCAATATATTAGAGCAAGCACCTCTCTGTGGCTGAGAATCTAGAGGAGGTGGAGGTGACCTATATGACTGAGAATCACGTAAAAGTGGATGCGTTCCCTACTGTTGAGAATCTCATGGAGGTGGGTGTATTCCTACACCTTGAGAGAGAGTTCGTCGATGCCCACGGGCGTTTGCCATACTTTGAGTTGACTTTTGCTCTTCTTCCCACAGACAGCGTCAATTGTTATTGTCAAAATACAACAATCTATTTTTAATCGTGGGAAAATACAATTTGTGTGTGGTTGATCACAAGAGTCTTGAGAGTGTAGAGTCTTATGAGTATCAAGGATCCCAAGAGTCTTGAGGGTCTTGAAAGCCTTGAGAGTCTCATGGATCCTAAAAGTCTTGAGAGTCTCGCCATTAAAGTGTCTTGAGAGTCTCGTCACCAAAGTGTCCTGAGAGTCTCATCACCAAAATGTCCTAAGATTCTCGTCACCAAAGTGTCTTGAGAGTCTCATCACCAAAGTGTCTTGAGAGTCTTAGGTATGTTGAGTGATAGGAGACTCTCGTGATCTTTTGAACTGGAGACTTGATGAGCGAGAGACTTTTTTGGATCTAACGAGAGGCTTTCTGATCACCGAGTGACCCTTGATGACTGAGGGAGTCTTGATGACTGAGGGAGTCCTGATGACTGAGAGACTTGTGAGAGAACACACGGTTAAGGGCACGAATGGATGTCCCCGCATAAACCCTCTGATACTTAAGTCAGTTCTTGATAGTGTGAGTGTAAGAATGTACTTAGAGTGCCAATGGAAAGCATACCTGAGGTAGGGGCGAGGCCTCCTATTTATAAGAAATGAGATGGGGGACACGTGGTGGCCACTAGGGAGTCTTGTGGCTCATCCCAAGAGTTTCGCAAACCATTCCAAGAGTCTCAAGATGGCATATTTGAGAGTAACAAGCTTTAAGATAAACAGTAGTTGAGTGGAGGTCACCCACTCAGTTATATGATCGAGTGAGTCCTTACTCGATCATATAACCGAGTGGGTTGGCAGGTGGTGCTTTCCTAAACGTCAACAGTGCAAGTGCATCAATTTCAAGCCTGATTTCAAGCTTGATTCAGCTAGTATCTCTCAAAACTCAAAATATGAAAATTGTAGATATTTTTCCTATATTTCCATAGGATTTTTAATCACCTCAATCGGAGCTCGGATGAAAGAGTTATACCAAAAAAATCAAAGCAGCGTCGAAGTCACACCTACTCTATTTTATGACCGAGTGTTTCCCACTTGGTCTCAGGTTGACCTCTTGCTCCTTCAGCTTGTTTCCTTGATCTCTTGCAACCCATTTACCCTTTGGGATTCATATCCATGTCTCGAGATTCTTTTAGGTCCCGCGACTCTCGTCATCCTTTCAAGTCTTGTGACTCTTTTGCAACTTTACCTCTCTCTAAGTTTGTAGGGCATATCAATTGCTATCATGTGTTCTAAATCATTATTAAGAGTTAATGATGATGATGGATATATTGTAACATTCCACATCGAGCGATAGGAAGGACTAAATCAACTTACCCTGATAGACCTACGTGAACTTCCTAGGGGTCACCCATCCTTGAGCTACCCTAACTCAAGCACGCTCAACCCGGGAGTTCTTTATCCATATTCAATCTAAATGTTATTCAACTAGTGTTGTTTCTTTCCTTACTATCCTCAATATATATACTAGCTTCTCTAGAGTTCATTCTTGGATCTGACCTTAGATTCTTGGGATATTACATTCTTCCCTCCTCTCCTTGAGCACATGACGTCTCGTCATGTGACCTTACAACTGGTCTCAGATTTTCTCCCCAGTTCTTTATTCACATTCAGCCCAAAAGGTATCCAGCTAGTGTTATTTTCTTCTTTACTATCCTCGATGTATACACTAGCTTCTATAAAGTCCCTTCTTAGACTTGACCTTGGGTTATTGGGATATTACATATATTGTTAAAAGTTAACAAATGAATCAACAAATTGTTAAGAGTTAACAAATGGAGATCGTTAAAAGTTAACGAGGCATGTCGTTAAGAGTTAACAGAATGTTTTGGTTTCATTAAGAGTTAGTGGAAGGGTCATTAAGGGTTGATGGCAGGGCTTAATGCAATTTGGTGAAACTTGAAAATAAAGGCCTAAAACAGTTTACAGTGGTTCTTGAGCGATCGATAATTTGCTTGAAATTGTTAATCGGGTGTCTTAAATGGTTGAGAATTTCACTCAGTGGGATTTGATCCCATGTGCTTTTCTTCTATCATTTCAGTTAACAGAGCATTAAATGCTCTTCCAAATCCATCACATGCGTCTCATACTCATTAAATAAAAGAGAGAGAGAGAAATAAAAGAAGAAGAAAAGAGATAAGAGCTTGCACAGGACACCTCATCATTTTTCTCCTTCGTCCAATTTTCAACAAGGGTTGCCCATCCTTTTTGCTATTCATCTTCTTTTTCCTTAGCTTCATCAGCTCATTCTCCCTATTTCTGCTGGTCCCAAGGTCATGAGATGACCTATTCATCCAATGAGAGCCTAGCTTATCTTAGAGTCACTTTCGTTCTCGCTTGTCTAGCATGTGGGTAAGGTGAAGGGTTCCGGTGTGGACCGACTTGGTCCCCTACATCTATGGGGGTTGGCTTGGTCAACCACGAAAGCAAGTATCGGAAAAGATCAGCTTGGTAAAAGTTGTTCGTGATCGAAGGAGTTAGGGTCAGGTGCATCACAAGCGCAATTGACAACAACATCTCAACAGAATAAGGTAACTATTACTTTTGTATTTCGTTTTGATATGTATATATTTGCATATGGCTATCTATACCTAGTCTTGGCCATTTTTGTATCTTTTCCACTACGTTTGTGTGTTTTTGAAAAAGTTTTGAAAACCACAGTGACTCCTTTGCATGATACACTAAGCGTTGATGCATTCCTTTCAACTCCTACTTAGAGTGATGAGAGTTCCAATTTCTCTATTCTTGTTGTTTCTCTTATTGGCATTGTTGCTCATTCTAGTGGTAGTGGTGTTCATTTTGATGGTGCTACTACTCACTCTTATCAATGTACCCTATGAGCAACTTAAGCAATTATTGGATCGAGCTAGGTGATTAAGAGGCAAATGAGAGTTCTCTGGTGGTAAAGGATTCTCTTGATTGTTTCTACTTGTCCAGCTATGATATCGATAGGCCATGGTAGTTGAACAACTAAGGTTGGAAGGCTTGATAGTGTTAAAAGGCAAAGAATAAGTTAGCCCCATGGTGGTGGGAACCAAATGATTATGGAATTAAGGATCGATCACCACATCTCTGCCTCAAACTGAACACCTATAAGAAAGGTAGGGGTTGGTTCCCTTGATGTAACCTCCAACGCTCAAATTAGTAAAGTAAATAAGCAATAAAGAGTATTGAATGCTTAGAGAGAGTAGTTTGATTTACTTGTGGAAATTTCATTCATTTATATAGGTGGAGGGATCAAAATACTTGAAGTTATTGAAATTCCCAGTCTTGATGACTTTGTGCAATGAGAAATTTCTTGTGCCAAATGGAGATAGAAAATATTGAATTTTTTGGTTATGAAATAGCTAATAAGTAGCGAAAATGTTAATCTCTAGTTATCCAAAGAAGAGATGGGTTCAATAAATATATGACCTCTGGATTATTTGAAGATGTGATGAATTAGCGATATTTGTTGGTAGTTGTCTTTTATATTGAGTTGGGAAAAATTGTATCATTCCCTCATCTTTTAATAATATAGACTCTCTTAATGATATGGACATGTAGTGCCATAAAGTTTATTGTTCTTTCATGGATAATTTGATAATCTTAAACCTCCTAACAATCCTGCATCATTTATATATCTGAATCAATTTAGTTTTTTTAGTCACATAATGACTACAAAATAATTGTAAACTAGTTGTGTTTCAATTGTTAAAAGTAGTCACTATTAGAATTAATATTGTAAATTTCACAAAATTATTATTTCCAAGTGATCGATCAGGCGCAAGCAGTTGTGTGCACAACTCAGCTTGTTTGACATCATTACTTGGCACTCGTAAACCCTTAATATGGTCCGTTTCTTACCCGATTAGAGTTTGTTGGAGTAGTCACGAGCTTCCAGGAGAAAGATAAAAAGGGTGTTGGTTAATGGAGAGGGGGGGGCCTAATTTCACAGGGGTCTTGGGCCTTGGCCTCCCACTTCAATGAAAAGGTGAAGCAAAATCAATTCCATGAACCATGAGATGAAGAGATCAAGGTCCACATTTTTATTATCTATTTTTAATATTAGTAAGTATACTATATGTCATAATATTCAGGTCTTAAATATCATTTTTATAACACAACACAACAATTAACAATGTTATTGTTCCAATATATGTATGTATATATATATACGTACGTCCTCAATGTGAAAGATGCACGAATCCGGGAAGATCCTTGAGGGACAGAGAGACAGAAGAATAATGTGAGGAAAAGTTTAGCAACACGGGCGTATTAATATATGGGATATGTACACTTGACCCAACTGAAAGCACTGCTCCATTTAATTCGTTATCTACTAACTAGCTGGCTTTTGAATTTTGGGACTGCATTGAAACCTGCAATTTTATTAGGCGACAAGTTTAGGGTATTTATTTGTCATGTCGTTGCAAGACCGGGACTCACAATGGTTTTTGTTAACTTTTTTTTGTAAGTTTGGGGTTGCAATCCCTTAAAAGGTAAGTTTTGACAATCAACTTAATATTTGATAATAGAAGAACGACAAAGTAACAAATATATTGGTAATAAATAATTATTTATCATTAAAGAATTGAAGATTTTTATAACTTGCACAATAATTGTGCCTGTGTGATTTTCACTGAGGATTTCATTTGAGACATGATCTCAATCGTGGTCATGACATGTTATTAGGGGGCTCCAACTACACTCATTAATCATTGAGATATCAAATATTGCCTGAACTAGAACTTAAAACAATAACAATAGCAATGATGATGATGATGATAAATAATGCAAATTTGTTGAGATTCAACCGCATAAATGATTAAGGGTTGATTATAGAAGATTAGCATAAGCTAATTTCTATTAGTGCTGATTGACTCAATTACTTGTGGGTAATAGTATTGTATCTATTGAGATGATCGTTCTTGTGCGGTCATCGGTGTTCATATTCTTGATTACATTAAAAAAGGTAAATCGCAGATTAGACTTTTGACTCTTATGCAAGATAAAAATTAAATTCATAATTAATTAAATTAACACTGACATATTAGTCATTCGATTGCTCGATCTATCCGAATATAATAGTAATGCATCTCTAGTTGTGTGAACATGCAGTGTGTGCATGTGTGAAACATAAAATAGCATCCGTTTTACTTACCGACAATTTTGATGAATAATCTTCAAAAATTAATGTAATATATATAAAATCAACCTCTTTTCTGAATGTGTTAAATGGTTTTGGAAAATAGTCAACGACCAGAACATATGGTGCCTTTATTTATGAATGAATTGATTTGTGGACTCCAAGTTTGAATCTTTCCTATTTATTGACCCTTTCAACAACTTTCCTTCCAGAAAAATGGTAAGATTAATTGTTTAGGATATAATATTTTTTTATAAATATTAGTTAAACAATAATAAATATACTTTATTTCTCAATAAAAGAGTAAATGCATTTGATTTTAAAAACATAAGTCCACACTTAAATTTATGTATTATGAGTTATTGCACATAGTGTATGAGCCTTTTTTTTCTTATTTTTTTGCTAAGATTCACGTAAAGTTATTGTGCATGATTAAGGTTTACACCATCCTATATATAAGAGTAAAATTAAGACTAGAGGTCAATTTAAGAATTAAGAATTAATAAGAGAATAGGAACTCATTTTCCAACACAAAGGCAGGGCCCAAAACATCATTTTCTTCAACGTTCAAAATTGGGGCCTGTGGTGCGCTTCTTTCCAAGGCTTTTGACAATTTCTTCTCTTCCGAGGAAATATGGTTTCCAAATTGGAGGGTGATTGGTACTTAGATTTTTTTTTTTTTTTTTTTTTAACATGGAGACTCAAAAGTCTCGTCACATAGTCAGCCTTTGATATGGAGTGCCCCACCCTCTTTATAAATTCACAATTTATTTAGTATCTATCTCGAGTGCGCATGATTAAACAGATCACCCCTGTATCCGCAAAGTACTTGTATTTTTTAAAGAATGTGTGGAGCAATAAGCAATCTAGAAATCAGTTGAGGGAGTTATGGTAAAGCAAACATTAAACACCATTAAACTATAAAACAAATTGGATTAATTACAAGAGAAGCATGGCTGCCTACTAAGGTGCGTTTGTTAAAATAAGTAAGATAAAAAAGTATCAAAATAAGTCCGAAATAATTTTCGGACCAAGATATGTGATGAGGTTCATGTGTCTAATGCAGAAAAACAAGTTTTTACATTCTTGGAACGTTATGACGGTCAATGTTTAAAGAAATATGCGTAATTTTCGCATACAGTGTCCGTTTTGGGCCCACAACCCCATTCCGAAAAGGTCTCAACAAGAAGAATCAAATTCACTGCTTTGCTATGATGTATGATGGATTTTGGCCGTTTGAGATCGTTCACAGTGTTAAAAATGCATTTTTGTGTTTTTAGTTCATTATTTTAAATGTTTCTTTATTTTGTTTTGAAAAGCCCAACCCGTTAGGGGATTATTGGCTTAATAGATTTTCAGTTTTCACCTATTTAAGATATTTATTCATATTGTAGGGTTTTTAGTTGTTTATGAAATAAGAACAATATTTGTTTTCTTAGTGCAATCCGTACTCGAACGTGTATGTTGTAGGTGAGCCTACATCGGTATAGAATGGTCAAGATAAGGTTATGAAGCATTTCAAGATTTTATCAAACTGTTTGTTAAATTCTTTGGAATACATTAGAGAATACATGCGTCATTTTTTTCTTATATGTAGAGACCAAAATATACTTATCTTAAGGGAGAAAGAGATATACATACATTGAAAAATCAAGATAAGAGATCACAAGATGGTTTTCTCAAGAATGGTTAGATAAACTTAACAAATATGTTAGAAATGATAAAAGTCTATGATACATCACATATCTTAATTTTTCTACCTCATATCTTAATTAATAAACGTTCCCTAGAATAATAATATATAAATAAATAATTAAGGTTAACTTAATCTTCTACTTTTAAGATTAGAATTAAAACTCTTCCTAGCAAAGAATCTCAATTACATATGGATGATTAATTAATTACATATTAATCACTCAGCTCAATATAATTAGTTAAAATAATAAATTACGAATCACCAAATTATATCAAGTACAAGTGAGGGTGAAGTTAAAAATAAATTAATTTAAAAAAGAAAAAAAGAAAATCATACAAAGCACATAAATTAAACCCACCTAATTAAAGAAGAAACGTCATTAATAGGTGGCGCATGATACGCGGAGGGGTTTCCGAAAGTGTGAAATCACAGTTACTTAAGGAAGTTGGAGTTTGGGACTTTTTTGAAAGAGATGGCATTTGTCATTGATTTATTCATGTCATCTTCCTTTTCTTCTCCTTCTCTGTATTTCCGGTGGGTCGTTGGATTGGCATTCAATGCCATGATCATCTTTGTCACGTCACTCCTTTCAAGGCTAAATATACCTCTCATGTCCTAATTATAAATATATTTAAAAACTGATTTTAACACATTAAATGATGACCCAAAGATTGACTTAGTTTTAACGAAGAAATTTGTGTTAAAGAAACGACCAATCCTACACCCTCAGGTAACAGGAGGACCTCAGAAGATTCAACATCCCTAACAAAATGAACAGGAAAAAATCCAAAATCGCGACCCATTGCCATTGACCTGTGTCTAAATCATGCCTATGGAAGATTGAATCAAGGCATATTTTACGTTAATAAATTCTTATGTGCTCGCTTAATACATATTCACATAATTAATAGGTGGTAGAGGATTTTTGATAAGTTGAACCAATACATCTTTATGTAAAGAAGAATAGATTTAGGGAGAAGTTGGATTGAATTTCAGGCCATATTAGTTTCAATTCAGACATCAATATATATATATATATGTATTGTAGCTCTTTATCCACTTTTTTCTCTGTCCATCTTATATAGTCTACTATCCACCTGCTTCTTATATTCACACTCGTAAAAAATAACAATTATAATTATATACTAATAATAATATTGTAGTCAAATATTCATGTTATCACGACATGTGGGTAGGATAAAAGTACTATATGATACTTAAAAGATAAAAGGAATCTTACAATTCATTCCATGTTAGTATAAATCAAGTCATAATTAATTAATAGGCGCTTACAACTTAGAAGCACCATCTTTGCCAAAATTAATTTTCTTATAAATGGGAGAGTCCAAGATCCTCTTCGTTAATTAGTAAAACTTCATATTCTAATCCCAAGTTATAATCACCCCAATCTTACTCAATATATGCTGCTCCCTAATTAATACACCAAGTGATTGTGATAAAGCTTGTAAGGAAGTTGCTGAAATCACGCCTTCAATCGCAAAAACATGGAATTGTAAACTGAAGGGTAACTGAGCTTAATGAAATTAATTCTCTTTTTGTCATGGAATTGTAAGGAAGTTGCTGAAATCACGTCTTCATAATGCGTTGATGAGAATGCGAAATAATTCTTAAATAAGTTATTTTTATTTTTATATTAATTAATCAATAAAGAAGTAATGAAGACTTGCTATATTAGGTAGGTTAATTATATTGTCCAAAATGGATAGAGATCAAAAAGATATATTTATGGGATGGAATCGAATTGAAAGGAAAGGAATGTGATTGGCTTAATTTAGTCTTGTTCAAATTTTTTAATAACTTGATTTGGTGTATTTTGTAATTAATGGGTATAAAATCCCTGAGAAGGGTATCTTTGTAATACTCCATTAAATTGGAGGTTCGTTCTTAAATTTATATGACAATATGGGCTTGGGAAATATCGTTCAAATAAAATTTAGTCCCACCGGTAAATTCTCGTCTTTTTAAGCTTTGCTTGGTTTTGGCATTTAATTGCTTTCTGGGTATGCATATAAATTCCAGATGTTTTGATGGGTTCTTTCTCCCTCCATTGTTAGACCTTGGAAACCCGACCCCCCCCCCCCCCCCAAAGCCTCTCTCTCTCTCTCTCTCGATATATATTTATATATATGTTTCTTGCTCTTCTTGTTTATGCGAAGTGAAACTCATGGGTGATCAGATCTCAGGAGTTAACGGTAACCATGAAAGGGCTGTGAACATCAAAGATGATGAAACTAATTCGCCCCAAACCAATGAATTAGACTCCGCCACCTGCTCTCTCTCTCTGCCTTTCGCCCAAAAGGTATCTCTCTCTCTCTCTCTCTCTCTCTCTCTGAAGTTAAAGAAAAGAGTACCCAAATTAACAATCTGTCGGTTAAGAAACCAGCGTCAGAAGCAGTATAACTTTTCATGATTTTCTCTGCAGCCAAACAGATCAAGAGTCAGAAGGTTCATCGTTTTCTCTGATAGGTTAAGAATACATATAATGATTTTGATGTGTGTTTCAAGTGCAGTTGATAGCGGAAGTGTTGGGCACCTACTTTGTGGTGTTTGCCGGCTGTGGGGCGGTGGTGGTGAACTTGGACAGTGACAAGACGGTGAGTTTTCCGGGAATATCCATAGTGTGGGGGCTGGTGGTGATGGTGATGGTGTATTCCGTCGGCCACATCTCAGGCGCCCACTTTAACCCCGCCGTCACCCTTGCTTTCGCCACCTGCAAGCGCTTCCCCTGGAAGCAGGTAATTTTTTATTAGAAGTGAATCCATTTCTTAATTTCTTCCTGTTTTCTTGGAAATTGGTGAACGGCACTCAACCTACTCCCTGCATTCATGGTGTCTCTTCACCTATGTGGTTAGAAAGGCGAGTTAGGCTACGGTAGTAATTGATAATTCCTTTTTCCAACAAGTATCCCTCATCCATGTGATGTGAAGGGTACGTACAATTCGCTTTCATATCTTCATTCCTCGACTTTGGGGTGAAAACTGTACTTGTCTCTTAAGACATGTCCGCTGATCCCTTAAGAGCCGATCGAATTTGCTTCCTGTACTAGTTCCTCTCCTAGACATTGTACGAGGTGCACATGGTCCACTTCTGCAACTCCTTCGAGTCGAGTCTCCTCCGAATCTAGCATAGAAATACCCTTATGGTCTCATCCCTCTCTCTTCTCTTTTTTCAATGAAGATAATTGCAGAAAAGAAAAAGGCCGAGCTAAATAGAGATCACATAAAGCCCACCAAACTTTCACTTAATTTAGGCAATTTCTTGAGATGATCATCCTTGCGACTTCCGGTACTCGTGTTTTCGGAGTTAAACTTTAGACAATTCCTAACTAGAAGAGACATGGCACCGTTTCTGCTTTTGGCAATATAAAACGGCCCAGCCAATTTTACTCTTGCTAATTAACATAAATGTCGTTTGTTTTTTTGTAAACCAAAATATCCATGTATGTGTGTTGTGTGTGTATGCACGCGAGACTAAATATTGATCCATTTGGGTGTTGGTGATACATACATATATATATATAGGTACCAACTTATATATTCGCACAAGTGCTTGGATCAACGCTAGCGAGCGGAACCCTTCGCTTGATCTTCAATGGAGAGCAAGACCACTTTGCAGGAACACTTCCGGCTGGCTCCGACGCCCAATCCTTCGTCCTAGAATTCATTATCACATTCTACCTCATGTTTGTCATCTCCGGCGTTGCAACCGATAACCGAGCTGTTAGTTTTTCTCTGCTCCTCTCTTTTCTCAATTGACAAACACGAAAAAATTAGCAACAAAGGGGCATCTTCGGTACCCCCTTAACCACTTTATAAGTTGTAGAGAATTGTCCTTATACACAATCTTATACTCAACTTACAAAAAAAAAAAAATATTTTTATAACATAAATTAATTACATTTCAATTGCAAAAGGGTAATATTAACATTTTTTTCTTTTTATATAAAAAAATGTCCTAAAATCTTCGGTCCTTGTTTTGTTATAAATGGGTAGTTTAGGAATGTAATGAAGTCCAACCCTTAGCTTTCTTGGCAAATAATAAAATATAAATAAAGTATTAATCAATCAGACTAGTACACGGCAACATCTCCAAATTATTGCATTAGAAAAGGGTGCAAGAAATTGACTTTTTCAAAGCCTTTCATTCTCATCCGGAATGATGCAATGATTTGGAGCTTTTTAGTACCCACGTTGTCGCTTGATGGTTTCTTTGTCTTTTCATTTGTTGTATAATCAAATGCAGATAGGAGAACTTGCAGGGCTTGCTGTTGGAGCTACCGTTTTGCTCAATGTGATGTTTGCAGGGTAATCTTCTTCATCTTCCAAATGTTGTATTGACAAAGCCTAGGATCAGGTCGCCAACCATTTTCGAAATTTAGAACTTGGGTTGGTAATCAAATGCACCCAATACTGCATCCTTTGAAGCCAAAATAGTTGTTAATTTGTAAGGAAAATGTCAGCCAACAAAGTTGGTAGTGCTGCAGTAAGGTTTGGAAAATTCACCTTGTAAGACTGAAATTGTGGGTTCAATTCTTGGCCCCACTAATATTTGTGTGGTCCAACTCAAATGGTTCATGAGTTTAAGTGGAGGGATCAATCAGGCTAATACTGAGATTCTAATGAAGTATAAAACTGACTAATTGCACTAGGATAACGTGTACTGTTTCTTAACTCTCTTTTGGGTTTCTTGACAAAGTGGCCACTTTAGAAGGGTAGGGGGTTCAAACATATCATCTTGTGAATTTGAAATTGTGAGTCCAATTTCTCATGTTGCAAGATCTATGAATTTAAGTGAAAATATTAACAATGTTGTCTATCAAATCCTACCGGAGTACGAAATTGGCTAGCTGGGTTGACATTGCTTCTAATGTATGAAAACACCAAAATGATATTATTTCAGTGTTTTTGAAATGTTTCTTACCCCATAACGTGATAAAAACATCAAAAATATATTTTTGAACCATTTTTATAATTTTTAAAACATTTTCAAACTATTTTACAATATTAAAAAAATATTTAAAAATAAAGCAATTTTAACTCTATTATCCTACCAACTAAGTTAAAGACAAAAACAAGTTGTGCTTATATTTACTTGAATAAATTATTTTTTATAATTTTTATATTAAAAATTATATTTACAAAAAAAATCCTTGTATTTTTTTATGTAAGCTTTTTTCTGCATTTTTACTTCTTACTTTTTTTAAAAAATATTGTTCTTTCATTTTCATTTTATTTTATATTGTATTTATTTTTTATTCCCGTTTCTTAACAAGCTAGCACCTAACAACTAGCTACCACCTAGACATAAAGCTTTTGAAGGTCAGTTTTGGAAAAGTTGATCAAATAATGGGACCAAAAACTTGTGCATCATTCACCATGATCTTATCATGCCTAATTGTTGAACTCAAATGGGACCAAAAACTTGCATCATTCATCATGATCCTATCCTGCCTAATTGTTGAACTTTAAATGCTGCTAAACTTAGCTTGTTGGCAGGCCTATATCAGGCGCATCAATGAATCCAGCAAGGAGTTTGGGGCCAGCGATTGTGTCAAACCATTACAAGGGAATATGGATATATATAGTGGCACCCACTTCCGGGGCCATTTCGGGAGCCTGGGTCTACAATATCATCAGGTTCACGGACAAGCCACTGCGTGAAATCACTAAGAGTGGGTCTTTTCTCAAAAGCTTTGGCCGCAGTTTTAGTTCCAAGTAACAGACACAGTCCCCAATACTTGTATCATTTGCATTTATTTACATTGAAAGCAAGAAATTTGTAATTGAAGTCTCACAAGATACAAAGGACTGTTTCCATAAATGAATGTGTTGTGATAGTTCTAAGAGATTTTGGCAGAAATAACCCACAAACAAATCCCTGTGGAAAAAATTTCAAACCAACTGAAGAAACAAGAAGCGCCTTTACTAGTATGTACATGCTGAGTTAAATTTCATTCTAGCATTTGAGTATACAATGATTATGACGTTTATGACATATATTGGATGGTTGAACGTACAAAAAGGAAAAAAAAAAAAAAAGAGCCAAAAAAAAACCTATATTGCAAAAGGCATGAAACATTAACAAATTAATACAATTGAGTTCAAACCAATACCTTTCAGCTACTTGGAGCTGGGTGATTGATTTGAGCAGCATTGCCGGGAGAACCATCCCTTGGCCTTCCTCTGGGCATAATGATAGGTCTGCAGAAGAGTAAAACAAACAGCAACTCTGCTGCAAACATAGTCATGCCAACCCAGATAAATAATGTTGTCTTCCAACGCCATATAATTCTTTTCAGAAGAGGAAGTTCTGACTCGAGAAGTAAAGATGCATCATATATTTCAGGGATGCCGGCTCCTGGTTGAAATTCTGCTCGTTTCTCAGTTGTCACCCTTAGACATGCAGTAGGCATATCCCCTTCGGCAAAGCCTCTGAATTTTAAAGTCAAAGTCTGGGTTTCTGATGAATAGCCAGCAACAAGGGGAACCGCCTTAAGGAAAGTCAACAGAAGGCGGATGGGTGGGCTCTTGAATTGCAACATGCACGGACGACTTGAACTTGCAATGGCTTTGCCACTAGCGGATAGGAAGTCCACCCTGACCTTTGGGCAGAAAATTGAGTTGATATCATATTAGTTTTCATTAAATATTAACTAAAACTGAAGAATTGTACTATAAACAAGTCACAAACTTTAAAAGAGAATTGCTAACCCAAGAGAGATCTTTTCTAAAGTCGGGGGATGGTGGGGAAGGATAAACAAGAGAATGTGATACAGTATAAGAAAAAGATAAGAACAAGCAGTTCTGCATAACACAACTAGTGCAATTTCATCTAGGTGTCTTATTCTCTCTTTTCTACACATTGGGATTAAGGCTTTGATATGTTGTTTTATTCTATCTTTCCCAACCAGCATGACATGACTGGTTAGTTGGAAACCACCACCTCCAACACCCCCAAAGATCACAAACAGAAAAACAATAACAAAAGAAAAGATAAAAAAAAAAAAACAAATAAACAAATCTATTTACAGCAAATGAAATGAATATCAATTACCGTACACACCCTGCAAATTAGGGGTGTGCAAAAAAACCAGTTCACCGCAGAAACTGGTTGAACCGAACCACGCCAAATCGAACCATGTAGTTTTTGGGGGTTAAGCGGTTCAGGACAGTTTGAGGATTTCTCAAATCATCGGTTTGCAGTTTGAGGGTTGGGCAGTTCGGTATTTTAATAATTAAAAAATTAAAAAAAATTAAAATATAAAAGGGGTAGGGGGGCTTGCAGCTTTGTTTCTTTCTTGTACTTCACTCTGTTCTGGGTTCTGGCTCTCGATCCAGCGTCGACCTTCCTCTTCACCTTCGCTACCAGTTAATCTATCGATTCCATCCAAGATCTGGTCTATCCATCGCCGCCGGTGAGTCGCCTTCAACTTCGACAACTTAATATTTCGTTTGTTTTTCATTTCGTGTTAATCACTGAACGGCCAAGATTTGACTTGAACTCTAAAGCGTCATTTGTTTCTTTCTTGTTCTTTGGTTCTTCCTCTTTGTTCTGGCTGTCGACCTTCCTCTTCACCTTCACCAACCCACATATTCAGCAAACCGCAGAAAGCACACCAAACCGCATTGCATTTTGCGGTTCGGCGCAATTTCCGCGCACCAAACCAGACCATTCGGTTTGGTTTTATAGAAAAACCGCATATGCGGTTTGGCGCACTAAATTGGCCAAAAAGCGGCCAAACTGAACCATGCACACCCCTATTGCAAACATTCCCTTCCCCACACCATGACAAAATTTTAATCAGAAACTGTTGGAAGATAAGTCTTACGATGATAATAAGGCTTGAAGGAGATAGAGAAGATAGGAGATAATTATTCCAGCTATTCAAACACCTATAACTAAGGATAATTCACCCGAGTTATCCCAAGTTATTCTAGCTGTAAATTAGTTAAGTTCTGTTGTAATCTAGTGCTGTAAATTAGGAGATGAGATATATTAGGAGAAGAATGAGTAATAGAAGTCTTACGTACATAGGAGATTTGTATATTTATATTTTCAGAGGTAATGGAGAAAAAGCACGGTAGTTCTTATCTTCTCCACCGAATTTCTACAGAAACCATACACAGAAGTTGAATTTCGACACTACTTTCCACGCCCCAAACAAGAAGCCCTCTATTATGAATTTCATACATAATTGGAAGTTTATTTCTGATCATTTTCCAACATTTTTCCAGGTCCCTTCTCTAAAATGATAACTTAGCATAGGGCATAAGACAGAAATTTGCATGATGTAAGATTTTGAAATGAATTCTACAAGCTGCAGCACAGCATGCAAGTTTCATTACCATATGTACATGTGGCATGGGATAAATAGACAATCACTAATTCTCTACATAAAAGTGCATGCATTGCACATTATGATCCTTAGAACACATTTCTTAATCGCTCCAGGAAATGTTACCTAAAACACTAATTTGTTTGCTAAAGATAACATGTACAAAATGAAACAACTAAACTCCAAGCATAGTCCACTCACCCTTAACTAAACAAAAGTGTTGTCACTTCTTACCATTCATATGATATAATTACCACCCAGCCAGGGGGCTGTGGTACACATGCATTCCTCGAGTTTCAATTTTGGTGGAAAAATAATTAAATGTTTTTGTAAATATTAAAACTGTTGGTAAGCATTTACTAGGATAGAAAGCAAACTTTTACTTCAGCATTGAGACATTATGATCCAACTAAACTGTTCCAGGAATTTTGTTACATACCAAACACTAATTTGTTTACAGATAAAAATAGATAATACTTAAAGGACTGAGGCCACTAGCTCCAGCATGATCCATTCACCACTTCATTTAATGTCATCACTATTTTATCAGCCTTATGATATACAGTATTCAATATGTTTAGAGGTAATTGGTAAATATGATTTAAAAATTTCTTTTTTGATAAGTAAATATTTGACAAGTTGACAACTAGGAACAATGTCATCAAACCCAGATCAGACCAACCAATTCAACTGGGAAACAGGGAAGAGGCTGGCAGTCAGGTCCTATTTGTCCTAAAAAAATCCACCCAACTGGGAAAACAGGGAACCGGCCATCAGTCTGGTTCGATTTGTCCTAAAAAATCCATCCAGCCAAAAACCAGCTGATTCTTTGTTGAACCAGGTGGTTCATCTAGGACCTAGTGGAACCATCCCAGCTCAACTGTTGGATTACTAGCTACCAAAAGGAGAAAAGAAGGAAGTTACTAGAGAATGCTCTATGTATGCATGTGTGTGTGTGTGGCATAGAAGAGCTTTATGAGGAAGAGTGAAGCGCAAGAGTGGGAAAGAAAGGTTGTGTGATCACTATTATTGACAAACTCAGGAAAAACACACCAAATAGAAGCGAAGCAGAGTAGTGAGAGCATGAATTTTTAGTTCTTCACTGATTCTTGAATCTTCAGTTCTTCACGGTGAGAAAACCCTCTTGGTTCCAGCAACAAATCCAACCAAGGAAGTAGCCATCAGTACAACTCCTTCACCACTTGAAATTGGAAGACCATGAGAGCCTGCTCACCACTCCACAAAGCAACTGAAAAAGTTGTGAGATTTCCCAAAAAGTTGCGAGATTTCCCAAAAAGTTGCCAATATTGGTAATACATGTACCAGGGAGGTGGGGGGGAGGAGGACGGTATAGAAGTAATGAAGTGCCTTTGGTTCTTCTGTTAGATGTAGTATTGACAGATCGCTTCCCAAAAGATTGTATAATTTAGAAATCACTTAATTCCCTATGGATATGTATGTATATTTTGATTTGACATAAGATTATATTTTGGACTGGCCTTTGCACCTTTTATTGGTGAGTGTTTTTATATGTATACAAATATAATATTTTATAAAACTGATTTAAATATAGAAGAATGTTATTAAAGATTATATAATGTATTTTTAATTTTTTTCATTTTTAGATAATAAATTTGATTATGATGTATTTATGTATTCAATAATTATGTATTTATTTACTTATTAAAATTACATCCACTTCAAACCTACTTCGACCATTAAACCCTCTTTTTTTTTTATTTGATACCCCAGTATGGGTTTTAAAACATCAACCAGTAAACATAAAACTTGTATTCTGTGATTTTCAATTTTGCTGGAAAACAATAATTGGACACATGTTTTAAAATATCAACATTATACCCAACATTTACTAGGATGGAAATTTGAGAATCTTTTAGGGGATGTTTGAAAGACTTGCAAATTTGCTATTTTTAGTTTTTACTTTCAGTCTTTAGTTTTTTTGCGTTCAGTTTTTACTTTTTATAAAGAATGAAATAAAAAATATGTTGCCTGATAACTTAACCTCTTTATTTTACAAAACTTTGAAAATAAAGACTAAATATAGTGTTTGATACCTTTATTTATGTTACACGATGATTTACTCTGCTTGTGGAATGAGGAATCACCCTAATACTTCTATTTTAAGATATAACTCCTTGTCACACTACAGCCAGTCTCAATACCAAATCCAAATAAAGGAAGAGGGCTGCATTAGGTAAACAACAAATAGTCAGTATAAAAAATGTTAGAATTTTTAACATGATTTCTAGCAGCAAGTTTTCATGTTGTACAGGTTGGTTTCACAATATCAACCATGTGGTGGAATACGAACATATCAATATCTTCATTCAACACCATCCCATGAAACATTCCCACATGAAGGTGGTGTTAGAACATTATTTCATTATTCTTTCACTACAAGGTTTCGCCAATGAGAGTATCTGACAAAATTTTGCAACACTATTCTTTTGCAAGGACTTGTATTGTCAATATGATTTTTTAGAAGTCAATTTACATTATAAATGTTGTGTCATCAACCCTACCTTGATTAGGATATGGTGCAATTCATGATGAGGACCACAACGATTATTTTAACATGAATTCTAGACATAATACATGGTTTCAACTCATGATATTGGAAAAAAGTAGCTTTGACCTAAGCAATTTGGCTGGTGAGCCAGTGAGGCCAACCCCATTAGCTTTTTTCTTCTTCTACTCCACTAGTGGGAAACCTTACCTAGGTTAAGCATTGAGATTTGGTATGGCCAAAAAAATAGAAAGAGGAGGAGAAGAGAAGAGGAAAAAAAGGCAAGATAAGAGAACTGGGGAGGAGAAGAGAAATGCACTGAGAAAAAGGTGTCAAGTGGCTTGCTTCTAAAGAGGGAAAGATGAAAGAAATGGGAGAGCAAATGTTGTTTCTTCCTCTCTTTTTTTTTGTGGTTTTTTTTTTTTTTTTTGGGGGGGGGGGGAGGAGAGAGGAGAAAGAGAGAGAGACTGTAGAGAACTGGAATTAGGAAAAAAAACGAAAACACTCTCTTGGATGTGCTTACTTTTTCAACAATTTCTAAAAGATTCAATTTTTTTTAAAATGAAAACAGGCAAATAAACAACATTTTTATTTTCATTCTCAACTTCTAAAAGTGAAAACAGAAATTGAAAATGAAATGGATATCAAGCAGCCCCTTATCAATTCATTATGTCAATTGAAATTATTTGAAGCCTAATCCTCTTACTTCTTAAGACCTAAAGTTCCCATCACAAACAATTATGAAAACCCAAAACATTCTATTTGGATACTAAAATTCATTAAGGCAAGATGTTAATCACAGAAGTAAAGTATAATACTTAAGGTAGAGAAGTGCTTCAAGTGCTTTATACAATTATAACTTATAAGATCCCTCTGGAGCTAAAAGAAAAATTTTATTGGATAACTGCACAGCCAGCATTGTTGTATAGTACAAAATTTTAGGCAACTAAACACTAACAAATATAAGATAAAAGCATCACTAAAATAAAAATGTTACAATGAATGTGTTAAAATTGTTTGATCACACGAACTAAAAGACCAAATGAAGCCCCTGTGAAGAGAGTAAATGGATTACCCACATTGGGTACAACCAGAACTTAAGAAACTTAATTGTCTTTTCTTGGGGTATAATAGTGAGATGAAATGCAAGATCTCTGTTATATACATGACTCTTGCCTATCTCCAAGAGTCATACTCAATGTGAGAATTTTTTTTCCTGGTGTTTCAATCCTCAAAGGTATTTCTGTTCGCAATGGATGCAGATATTTAATTTTTATAATAAAGCATTCCCAAAAAAATTTAAACAAAAATCTCAATTAACGCCATATAGTATGATTCAGATTCAGAAAATTGCAAACAAATAAAAATAAAGTTACATGATATTTATCAAAACTCGACATCTACATGAAACATATTTAAGCGTGTGCACCCAAGGACATACCTGAAATATCCCAAGATTTCTGTTGTAATCTGACTCGGGTAGTGTCAATGAAACAGTGACTTGCAATTTGTGTTTTACAGGTATAACCCTTGGACCCCCAAGGTTTCCAACTTCATTCTTGTCTCTATAAGGCACACCATGACGCTCTCTGGGACAAGAACTCATCTGCACAAAAGCAACAGGACTATTCTTGGTGTAATCAAAAGTCAGTGTCTCCTTCATCTGAATAGGCTCCTCCACCAAATGCCTCAAAGTAAGACCACTAACTACAAAAGCTGACACCAATAAACTAACCAAAACAATACACACGTAAGTAGCCCACAAAAATCCCCAGCCAAACCGTAAAGCTAGTTTCCAGATATGATTGTATTCCTTTAACCATTCATACACAAATGGCGAAATATTGTCGCACATAACACCCCACATTCCCAATACTTTGCCCATCAAGTAATCTCTAACACGCCTTAAAGCTCCAAATGGATCGGCCACAAACATAAATGAACAGCATAGCAGCCAAATTGGAAATGTGAAAAAGCTAACCATTAAACTTATCTGAAACCCAATTGCTTTGATCACCAATCTAGCTAAAACAAAAAGGAAACTCGAGGAAGATTCATCATTTCCTCCAGAAGCCAAATCTACTGCTACCGACTGATTGATGTCATCATCATTTGCAGCAGTAACCGTAGAAGTCTCTTTACTCTCTTCGTCCACTTCGTCCACACAATGGCCAGGACTTTCCGAGTTTATCCGAACCCGGGACAACTCAGGTTTCTCACTTCGCCTCTCACTCTCCTCGAAATTCCGGAAAATCCTACACTTCCTCTCCGCAGCAGTCGCAGAATCGGAACTCAGCGAAGAATTAGGATTCGAACCTGTGGAGCCACTGCCGGGGGCCTCTTTGCGAACGTGATGTGACGACGAACGCCGGCGCCGGAGACCGGGGGGAGAGAGAATTTCCGGCGACGGCGAGGGTTGCAGCGACACATCAGCATTGGTCTCGAGTTGAGAAATTGAGGAGGAGCTGGAAATGGACCGCTCCGGTTCAGGGGTGTCGATGCAATCGTAGAAGGGGAATTCACAGAGAGCGTCGACGAACTGATGGTCGTCGTCGTTGGTGGTGCTTAACTTGGAGTCTTCCATATAAAAGAGAGAAGAGATGCGTACGTATGTATGTATGTACGTGGGAGAATTTGGAGGTTAGGGTTAGGGCTCTGTAACCAGTTGGGGACGGAAGATTGGGGGGCTTGGGAGGAGATGGACAACATTGGAAATTTGGGGAGTGCGATTTTGTTCAACCCCCTTGAACGGGGTGGCCATCACCCTCGTTATTTTTAGAGTCAAAATAATAACAGAGGTAGCTAAAAATTTTACCCTCTAGACATCCAAATATTACCGCCCAAATATTACTCATCTGGGTCTCTCTCTCTCTCAACCTTCACCCATCCCTCTCCCTCTCACTGTCACTCTCCCTCTCCCCAGCAATAGCACTGGCGTCCTCACCATCAGCACCTCTGGCGTCCCCCAGCAACGGTGTTCTCTGTTCTCGCCCTTTTTCAAGTAAATGTTATCCTAGTTTTTTGTTTGGAAATGCTCAGACGTCTCCCTATTCTCTTTTAACGATTTGCTTTCGTGCATCATCTTACCAACAGCGGCGTATTTCCCTCCACTGCGTCTCTTTTCCCTCCACGACGTCTCTTTATCCTGCAACGACTATCGATATCTGTCACCGCTGCCGTATCTTCCTGCCTCCGTTGTTCCAAACATTCCACAGCTAAGCAATACTGGTTTTCAAATACAGGAGATTTCATTATTGCTTTGGTTCCTTAACCAGGTTTGATCTCCACACTACTATTTTTTGTTACAATATGTGCAAATTAAAAATTATGTCTGTGAGAGGCTATAATTATTTTCTGTAGTTAGGATTTATTTTTATTTTTTTTTAATCTAACTCACACACATAGTATTATCATGTTACTTGTAAAATTAATTGATACCTACACTAAGGATATATTGAGTTTTCAGAAAAAATATTAGATGTATGATGAAGTAATGGGTAACAAGATGCTGACTTCAATGTATGTTGCAGAGTACTTAATTAAACTTTTAAAGATTATAAGAAATAAGAAAGAATGTGGAACTTGCCCAAAACCTAAACTATATCCTCTTAATTTCTATTTATCATTCGATTACCACTGTATGGGCTTATGTTCTCTACCCTCTCTCTCTTTCTGCTTCCGAACATCGCCTTAGTATGTTTCATCTGAATATCAAATTCATAACTTATTCTCTTTGCAAACATTTGTTAACTGTTATCAATCTTCTTTCACTAGCACTGACAACATTGTATGATTGTTTGTGATTATGGAAGTGCTATTCTTTTAAGTATGAAGTGCTAAAAAGTCACAAATGTAGTTTATCTCACTATTATATTTTCTTTCATTTGTTTAAAACATACAGCCTAGTTTGTCATAGTTAAAGACTTGGATTTTAGTGATGGATGCAAATATCACTAGTTCTTGTGAGGGAATGAGTTTTGAAGACTTGAATTTTAGTGATGATGAGAAATCTCCTATAGTTGATGAAGGATATGGGGTTTCAAATGATCAGTTTGAGGAGGATATAAATTGCGAAGTAGATCCAAAAATTGGAATGACATTTGACACAACAAAAGAAGCATATGATTTCTATAGTACATATGCAAAGCGAGTTGGCTTCAGTGTAAGGATATTAAGAACAAACAAGAATAGATCTAACAAAAATAAAATCCAACGCCAAGCACTAGTTTGTTCATGCGAGGGCACTTCCAAAAAAATCAGGACACCTGAAAAAAAAAAGAGATATTCGGCGATTTGACTGTAAGGCAAAATTTGTGATTAAACAGGTTCCTGACGATAAGTATGGACTAATTGAGTTCAAATCGGAGCATACTCATGATCTTGTCCCACTTCAATATTCCTATTATTTGAGGTCTCAAAGGAAAATCGATTTTTCACAAGCTGAACTTATGAAGAAAATGCATTCCTGTGGAATAAAACAAGGACAAATTTTCTCCTACATGTGTGAAGAAGATGGTGGAGCCCAAAACCTTAATTTCACAAAAGCTGATTGTAACAATTTATTGCAAAGAACACGAGCTAAATTTTCAAGACGGGTGATGCCGAATGTCTTCTTGAATACTTCAAACAAAAGAAAGGGGAAAACAAACATTTTTTTTACTCTTTTCGAACCCACGAAGATGGTGAGATATGCGGTGTATTTTTTGTGATGCAAAATCGAGACGAGATTATGGGATATTTGGTGATGCAATATGTTTCGATACAACATTTCGAACAAACATTTATGATATGCTATGTGCACCAATTGTTAGCATCAACCATCATGGGCAAACATCACTTTTTGGATGTGGTCTACTAGATGGTGAAACAATTGATGCGGTAATGTGGTTGTTTACTATTTTCTTTGAGGCTATGGGAGGAAAAAAATCGAAAAGCATATTTACAGATCAGTCTGCAACTATATCAAGTGTTGTTGATGTGGTATTGCCTGAAGCCCACCATGGATTGTGCTTGTGGCATTTATGTCAAAATGCTGCAAAGAATTTGAGTAATAATGGATATAAAACATTTGCACCATAGTTCAAAGCTTGTATTTACAATCCAGAAACAGTTGAAGAATTTGAAGAAGGTTGGGACAAATTGCTTGAAGATCATGGGCTAAGAGGTAATGAGTGGTTGCAAAGAACATATAAGTTGAGAAAGAAATGGGCTCAAGTGTATAGTCATGATCACTTTTGTGCTGGCATGACTACTTCACAGAGAAGTGAAAGTATCAATAAGTTTTTGAAGGATTATTTTAATCATGGTAGAATTGTTCTTCGAGAGTTTGTAAGTCTATACTCTAGGGCCATGGATAATCGTCGTGAAAAAGAAAGGGAGGCTAAACATTTAACACAACAAACAACACCCAATTTTATTTGTAATTGGTCTGTAGAGCGTGAAGCAGCAAAAAAATATACAAAAAAAATATTTTACTGGTTTCAAGAATGTATTAAGCAAACTATTGATTTGTCATTGGAATTGGAGAATGATGATGGAACCATTCGTACCTATAGAGCTAAAGAGATTGAAGGTCGAAAAAGGATTTGCACACTTACATACAACCACTTGGAACAAACAGTGTCATGCACATGTAGAAAATTTGAGTTCGATGGAATCCTTTGTTCGCATGCATTGAAGTTATTCCGCCACTTAGAGTTCAAAAGTTTACCTCCTGAATACTATTTGAAAAGATGGACACGGGCAGCTACATATGAAGTTATTTGTGATCCCATGGGAGAGATAATTCCAAATGACAACGATCCAATGCTAACGGCTCATTATAGTGAGTTATCACATATTTCACAAAGAATTGTGTCCAAGGGTTCAAGGTGTATTGATGTTTTTTCATTAAGCAAATCACTATTGTTATAAGTAGAAGCAAAGATTAACGCCTTTATAGCCTCTGATGAAGATGTGAACAAGAGTATTCCGATTGACGCATATCATAAATCGGTATCAAACATGCAGCAGGAGGCACAATTGAGAGAGCCAACAAAAAGACGCTTTAATGGCCAATCTAGCAAAAGAATTAAAGGTCCATTGGAAAGCAAATCACGAAAGAAGAATTCACCAAAAGTAATGGGTCAGTTTCTAACCAAACTTACTTGTATACTTGCATTAATATATTCATTTACACTCATTTATGTACGTGATAAAGAAAAATAACATGATGTCTTTTTAAGATGGCATGACAGGTAATAGGGATGCAGCCCACGTCATGACTCGAGGAGCCTTAAACTCTAATCATGTTGTAGAGGCGGTAAACAACGATCTTATTTTTATAAAGGAAATGTTTGATGTTAATTCTCCTTTTAATTACGTTATTTTATGTGAATGATCAATATTTTTCTTTTTTATTTGTGTAGGGGGTGTTTGGAATGGCGCAACAAGGATATTGTAACAATAATAGTTGGCAATGGATGCATGTAAGAGACACATATCCACATGCAAGCTTACCACTTCAAGGCATGTTTCAACCGTGGAATGTTACAGCATCTCAACAAAGGGAATTCCTCCCAAATTATTTCTTAATGTCATAGGAGGTACATCAATTCTATATGTGTTAATAACCTATTTTAACTTGTAGGTCTTTATATTGAGAACACTTTTCTGAAAGACTTGTTAACATAACCCATGATATATATACATATATAGGCTTCTTCATTACAAATGTTTGCATCTCCGACAATAACAACAAGCCAACAAGTTGTGAGTTCGTCAACATCAAACATTATGAAGTAATCGACATTGTAAAAGGCAGTGGTTCACTAAGTGTAAGTTACTAAGTGTAAGGTTAGTTTGTTCGAAAACTCAAAAATTCCTTGGAGAATCTTTCTTTAGCTTTGGTTTTGTTCAGATTTTGAAGTTGCTAGTGTGAACTAAACAACGCATCCTAAGCTCAATTGGGCGAGGCCACGGAAAAATAAACCTTTTTCTGCCATGCAACGTAAGTCCGTGCCTATCCACAACTTGTTTGTTGCAAATTTTTCATACGAAATCATGGCTGAGGATCTTAAAGAGTTTTTGAATTCTGAAAATGCCAATGTTGTTTTTGCGGAAATTATATTTCATGAAAATCCAAGAAGGTCTGTTGGGTATGGATTTGTATTCTCCAATTCCAAGGAGGCTGAAGCTACTCTCACTGCTTTTCAAGGAAAGGTATGTTTTGAAGAAGTTACTCGTGCCTGCCTAATTTGTTCTATAAGATGTCATTTCCCTATATTATGCTGCTTATCTTCTTTTATTTATTTATTTATTTATTTTTAATTTTTTGGGGAGGAAGGGGTTGGATTGTCGGTTCAAAACATATTAGACTTTGTCTGTTGTGCAAAACTTTATTCTTGAGCACCTGCTTTATAACAGTTATGTATGGGAAGACCAATTTGAGTGGCTCCTAGCAGAAGATTTTTGAGACCAACAACGAAAATGAGTACTCAATTGGAGAATGCGTCAAGTAAACCAAACCCTGATGCTGAACAAGCAGAAGCCCTTAAAGCTTGATGGTGAATTTTCTTGGACAGTTTAGGTTTTCAGTTTTTTCTTTTGAGGTTGTAAAAGATACTAAGATATGTGTAACTAGTTATTTGTTTAATTAATGTATGCCCCCACTCACCCAAAAATGTGGGTGGGAGGAGTCCTTTTACTCCAGTGTAGTTTCTTTTTTCAAGGGACTATTCATGTATATAGTAAGCATAAGACTGATGATCATTTCTACCTTTGGTTTATTAACAAAAGATGCTGCATTCACTGTGTTATTTCATCTGTAATGTGACTTTGGTGTTCTATTTCCTCTACTGGAACAGAACAAGGGAATTGCAAACTCCAAAAGGAGAAAACAAGAATCTGATACAGTTGGTTATCTGTCTTCCCAAGACATGGTTGGGATTCTGATACAGTTGGTTTCGTTCATTTGTTGGTGTTTATTATTTACTGTAATGGTTAAGTAATAGTAGGGATTCTAGTGATAATTCTGGTGGTTTCGTCCATTTTGATATAAATAAACTGATATGCCACTCACTAAGGGGGGTGAATTAGTATAATTAAAATTTCTTTTGAAAAATAGAGATGTCGTTAAAAGACACTCTAGTTTTGTGAAGAATAAAATTGAAATCTTATCAATGAATGAACAAAGTGAGTAGGAGCAAAAATGCAAATTCAAGGCCTCTTAAATGAGAATACAAAGAGACAAATTAAATGTCCGATGGAACAGTAAAAGCTCAGTAGTTCAAAATCTTCTAATGTGTTCAATAGCATTCAATGCGTCTTCAACCACCTATTTATA
Organism: Diospyros kaki; assembly: GCA_036245055.1. Taxonomy (NCBI): domain Eukaryota; kingdom Viridiplantae; phylum Streptophyta; class Magnoliopsida; order Ericales; family Ebenaceae; genus Diospyros; species Diospyros kaki. The sequence goes on from BSEG01000003.1 coordinate 32,264,368, forward strand.
CTTGATGGTGGATAAGTTCAAAAATTTAGACCGTTGTGGGTGGTTGGGCGGCTAAAAAACTAGCCGTTGGAAGACTTAGTCGACAAAAGAGAAATGGTTAGTCGACAGATTTGTTAAAAATATTAAGGTTGGTCCACAAATAAAATAGGTTGGTCGACCAAGGGTTAAGGTTAGTCGACCAAGGCTTGATGTTGGTCGACCAATGCTTATAATCAGTCGACCAAGACAATAACGAACACACTATTAGTCGACCAAGGCTTGATGTTAGTCGACTAAGACCACAAGATATATACTGTTAGTCGACCAATGCTTATAATCAGTCGACCAAGACAATAACGAACACACTATTAGTCGACCAAGGCTTGATGTTGGTCGACCAAGACCACAAGATATATACTGTTAGTCGACCAATGCTTATAATCAGTCAACCAAGACAATAACGAACACACTGTTAGTCGACCAAGGCTTGATGTTAGTCGACCAAGACCACAAGATCTATACTATTAGTCGACCAATGCTTATAATCAGTCGACCAAGACTATTACAAACACACTGTTAGTCGACCAAGGCTTGATGTTGGTCGACCAAGACCACAAGATTTATACTGTTAGTCGACCAATGCTTATAATCAGTCGACTAAGACTATTACAAACACACTGTTAGTCGACCAAGGCTTGATGTTGGTCGACCAAGACCACAAGATATGTACTGTTAGTCGACCAATTAATGCTTAGAAAGCCACTTGATATCTTTTCAACTTGATTTGCTTTAAAATGAGAACAATGGCATAGCCCAACTACTTCATTTCATTTTTCACAACTTCATGAAATTGATTATAGAAACATTAAATATATTAATTCCAAACATAATGAATCTTATGGTATTCGTACTTAGATTTGTCATTATCAAATATGAAATGCTTCATTGCATGAAAACAAGAGATGCTTCATTGCATGAAATAGAAGACAGGCATACATGATGTAAAGTCAGAAGACATGCATGCAAAATAAAATATTTCTAAGATTACACATTAAGCTGAAATACCAAAGAGAACTACTCAGAGAGCTAAATGTCTGACTAAAGCAATATCTAAGGATCAGGGGAAATGGAAGAAGGAGAGGATGGATTTAATGGATGAGGAGAAGCAGACGACAGAGATGCGGATGAAGTAGGATGAGGAAACTACTTAAGCATCATTTGTACTAAACTGCCCAACTGGGATGACATCTCCTGCTGCTGCTGATGCAAGCTCTACAAATCAACTCTGACTTCGTCCCTGAATTCTGAGAAGTTATGGTCCACTCTTGCAATATCCAATTTGAGATCTGCTAGCCCCCGAATCACTGTCTCATCTTGAGAATCAACTGATGGTCCTTCAGATGTTTTTCTCTTTTTTTTTTCTCATTATTCTTTGTCTTCTCAGATTTTACCCAGTCCTCTTTCACCCTATGATATCCAATTCTGATAGCTGTGTTTGCGGTGATGTGTTGAAATGAAGTTAAGTAGGTTTTTCTCTCATTGTCCAGATTGCCTATATCTTTATCCAACAATTCACTAATAGCCATACCATAGGGCAAAGATCTATTTTTTCCTGAAAATGATTCTATCATCAAGTGGATCATTAACAGACACAAATTTGGCCTTCTCTTTGCCTTAATGCATTGTAAGAGCCATAAATCCATTCTAGTGACAAATAAAAAACTGTCATTTCTAGGATATATCATCTGGCAACAAATAAGATGAAAGAGCCTAGTGTTCAAATCCATCAGGTTTGTGTCAGTGATTCTAGTAGTGAGGGTGTCATCTCCAATGACTTCTTGACTAGCCTTGACATAATCCTAGGTCCAAGAAGCATAATCTTCACCATCCAAAGGAATTCCAAACTTGTTATGGATTAGAAGAGTAGTAATTTCAAAATTCGTATCCCCTATATTTGTCTTGAATTTCTTATGTGATTGACGTTTATGATACGAATTGCTGGCATTTGAATAAAAAGCCCTAACTATATCCTCATAGATACTTCTATGGATAATCAAAAAATTCCACCAACCAAATTCCTTAAGGGTTTCAATATATGGAAAACCAATTGCTTGCAAAAACCCTATATCCAAGTATTGTCCTGCCATAATTTCCCTGGACTCAAAATTAGTTGAATGCCTTTCTTGTTGACTTGCTGAGATGAAAGGACGGATTTGAGGCATAGATAGAGATGGTGGATGGCTCGAGGATGCAGTTTCCTTGCCTTTCCATTTGTCCTTGCCCAGATTCTTTGTTCTGGCCATGAGAAATGAAATAGATGCACTTGTCGTGAGATTGTCTGAAACAATCGTAGGAAGGAAAACCGATGAAGACCGACGGATGAAGGGGAAAGGAGAAGGAATCAAAGAAAATGAAATGGCCAAGAATGGAGAGAAATCACACAAGGGCAGAGTTCGATCAAGGGAGCGAGAGAGAGGAAAAATCGGCCGGATTTAAAAGAAAAACTAGGGTTTAGAATGCGGATGGTCGCCTAACCCTTAAATAGATCGACCCACTTGGTCGACCGATATCAAGTGCTTTGTCGACCAACAGAATAAAAAACGAACACTTGGTCGACCGATGCTAGGATTCTGTCGACCAACAGAAGAGAAAATTTCTGTTAGTCGACCGATGCTATACTCTTTGTCGACCAACAGAAAATGAAGCATATGCTTGGTCGACCGATGCTAGGATTCTGTCGACCAACAGAAGAGAAATTGTATACTTGGTTGACCGATCCTATACTCTTTGTTGACCAACAGAAAGGAAACATATGCATGGTCGACCGATGCTCTACTCTTTGTCGACCAACAGAAAAGAAAACATAGAGATGCTTTTACCATATAAAATCATGGCCAATGAACACTTTGTCGAAAATTTATCTTATTTTGATGACAATTTATGGTACTTGGCCGTGGAACAATTCAAATACATATAACATTAAAAAAAAATGATTTTTGGAAGAGAACAAGATATACAAACTCAAAAACCATCAGTCACAACATAATTAATCCTAATTAATTATAATAACATATTTAATGGAGTTTGGATGCTTAGTTATGATCATGACCTCGACAACACTCATTTCGGCCTCTTACGACATATGCGCCGTTATGGTGAAACTGATACGTTATTTTATGTACCGTTATTATCATATCTAGCCTTCTTCTCGATTCCATCACCTGAAAACATGTAAGTTTTGCTTAAGTACAATAAATGTACTGATTTTTCTAGTGTAAAACTAATCCGATAGTGTTTTGACGCGTAATGACATATACGACGTTATTATAAACTAAAACGGTTTATCTACTGTTATGGTCATATCTTGCTTGTCTCCAATTATTCGATGCCCCAAAAAATATTAAGTTGGTTATAATAACATATTTAATGGATGCTTAGTTGTGATAATGACATCGACAACACTCATTTTGGCCTCTTACGACATATGAGCCGTTATGGTGAAACTGAAACGGCTTATGTACTGTTATTGTCATATCTAGCCTTCTTCTCGATTCCATCACCTGAAAACATGTAAATTTGCTTAAGTACAATAAATGTACTGATTTTTCTAGTGTAGAACCAATTCGATAGTGTTTTGACGCGTAATGACATATACAGCGTTATTATAAACTAAAACGGCTTATCTGCTGTTATGGTCATATCTTGCTTGTCTCCAATTATTCGATGCCCCAAAAAATATTAAGTTGGTTATAATAACATATTTAATGAATGCTTAGTTGTGATCATGACCTCGACAACACTCATTTTGGCCTCTTATGACATATGCGGCGTTATGGTGAAACTAAAATGGCTTATCTGCTGTAACGATTATATCTTGCTTAAGTGGTATAAATGTAGTCATTTCACCAGTGGAGAAACAAAATAATATATCATACGATACAAATAAACATGAGTTACAAAATAATATTGCATTCATTATCATGTAACCATACATAAACATGAGTTACAAAATAACTTATAAGACAAAATAAATGATGTATATATCTTATGTACCGTACATAAACATGCATTTCCCACGTCGAGGATGGCGTCAAGAATGACTTATGTGCCGTTATTGTCATATATATAGCTTACTTCTCGCTTTCGTTACCCCCAAACATCTAATTTTTAAAAATTAAATACCCAGTAAAGTGCCAAAAATATGTCCACAAAATTGCCCATAAAAAAGCTAAGTTATGGCAAAAAAAGGCTAGCAATGTGTCAAATTTTACATTAGCAATGATAGAAAATCAACCATACTATCTACTCTAAGGGCCAAAATGCCATGCAAAAATTTCAACTACCATTTTTACCCTCCACATCATCATATGTTCAGCCTGAACAAGACTCAGGTCTAGTCTTGCTAACGAAAATTCGATGAACTTCACTGTAAAAACCCCACAATCAGATCTGCAAAGCAATTGAGAGGTATTTTTTAGTCAAACAATCAACGCACACAAACCAGTGTTTCGCTGAAAATACTTACCCATTGTTTTGTTCGGGAAGTGGTCTGACTCTTTTATGCTTAAGCATTTATGTGTTGTAGTTCTCATTGACGTGTAGTTTCATAAGCCATGGTATGACCACCTGTATGGGCTTCATGTAATTGCTAAGCTGGGCATCATGTACTCTACTCGGTAAGCTATCCAAGATGTTGATTTGTCGCTCTTGCAGGTCGACCTCGATTGCAAACCAATGTGATCTCGGGATACAATATGGAAGATAAAGATAACGACAAATACTCCAAGGTTTTCCTAGACTGGGAATTACCCCTTTGACGTAATTAACCAGCTCTTTGCCAAATTCATACTCCAAATTTTTCCTTCCAGGATTCCCCATTTCATGGTAGGCCTTCTTCACAAATTGCCAAAATCCAGAGTCCATAATGGCACAATCTTGTCGAAAGAGTTTTTCATACTTCACTGCTCGCTCTCTTATATGAAATAATGCTGAATCCACATGTTGTACGTAAAAGCATAATTAATAATTTAAAATCAAATATTAAGATATAAAACTTACAAAATCCTGTTTACGTCATCAATAAGCCACCCGTTCTCATTAAGCAAATCATCAAAAAAATTCCTTCGAACGTCACAGATTGCTAATGGCATATCGTCACTGTATAATAGAGACGATAGACAAATCAGAACTTCAGTGAAGACCAAAAAGCACTAGGAGAAAGTTAAGAAGAGAATACATTATCTTGGTGTTGCTTTTTCCAACCACTTTGTGAGATCACTGACTTTCGCATGATCCACTTCTCGAAAGGGTTGAAACATCTTGACATTCAACAACTTCCTTCTCTTTAAGGGATTGGTGAATGGGGAACACAATGCACGTGCTCTCCTCTTTCTCCTATGCCCTCTTCCTTTAGGTGATTTATCATCCATATCATCCTCAAGGAAAATAGCACAAAATTCTCCCAGTTCACCTATAAATTGGGTAAAACAATATTCAGTCGACAATCATTTCATACATCCAAAGTTGCTTTCGTATTCAATCTACAAATTACATACATTTAGTGTAACTTCCTGCAGACTGCTCTGGTTGATTTGGTATCACAAACTCAACAGGAACCTGCTCATCCAAATTGTGCTCTGAATCTGTGATCAACATATGAGGCATTCATTGGTAAACAATTATGGCAGTTGAAGGGTTTGAGAGCTTGCCTGCGAAATGAGGTCAATCAAAATTTAATTATTTTCAAGACTTTGCGAAACAAACAAATAAACCTGCGAAAAAAATTAAATAAATAAACCAACCCTGATTAGCTTCTTTTATTGGCATGAATTGTTTTTCCTCGTAAGTGGAGTCTTCTACAATCCCTGAGTTTTTTGCTATAGCCTCAAACACGTTCTTCCTCTTGCCCCTTGTAATCTTTAGGGACATTGCCTCTTTCTGACTAAAACCCATCTTTTTCAACCAACTGGAGCAACCTATCAATTTTGGTCTCCATCCGATCATATCGACTTGTTAACTGATCAAATCGATCTGTTAGCACACGTAGCAGTCTCCTCTCAAGTTCTCTCATTTCTTGTCTATCAACCTGAGTTACATTATTATTATGAGAAGAGGATGGTCGATCACATGGCTGATGGTGCATCGAAACAGATGGTGCATCTTCCTTAGACTCCTTTCCTCCATCTTCATTCAAGCTGTTATCCACTCTGGAATCTTCTACATCATCAAGAGGGGTCATTCCTTGCTAAAATTCTTCGTCAACTTCTTTCAATGTAGGAACTAATGTGCGATTTACCTTGACCTTCATTATTGTAATTTCATATTTCAAAAACCTGTTAACTTTTTCTCCCTCTCGCATAGGCTGCTCAAATTTCCACCCCAACGTTCTTGGAATTCTATCACCTTCTAGTTTGTGAGCAAACTCCTCCCCAAGACCGGGAATTGCTTCCAATGCCCAAATCTGTAGAAAGGAAAACATTTCTTACAGTTTACAAGTTAATTAGAACATTATACAAAAAAATGATTTTGAAAACTATTACCATGATTGCAAATGGAAATCCGTGAAAGTTGTATGGATATCGATCATTTTTTCCACATTGCTTCAACTTTTTCCCCAAATCACTTTTGAATATCGCAATTGTATATTTATACGATTTCTTTCCCCAAGTGTAGTTGTTGAATCGTTCTAAATCATCAACCAAATAAAACCACCACAAGCTCAAATTTGTATTCTCTTCAGTGGCCAACAAAACATATGCCAAAATTAAAAGAAGGCCCAGCTTGAACTTGTAAGGCTGATCACTACATTTTTGGAACGCACTCAACAATTGTTTTCTCGTTATTTTTTCTTTATTCTTCTTGAAGTGATTCTGTAAAAGATGACATTGTAGGCCTAAGCTCTCATCCTCAACTTCCAATTCTCCAGCTTTAAGGCCTGTAACTAAAGTGAACTCTTCGAGCCCAAATCTTGCAAGTTGGTTCCCAAATTTGAACCATACCTCATTCTCTTTGGAGGTCTTGACTGACATAAGAATCAACTAGTGAACCATTTGCAGAGCTATTTTCATGTTTGCAACTTTGAATAAGTGTCCAAAGCATGATTTTGTAAAAAGGTCTTTGTGTTCGGCATCTAAACTGTAATACACATCATGAATCATTTGTGTCTTACATCGGTTGCTGATTTTGCCAGGTACCCTGTCTTTAACATCAACTACATAGTCCATCTTTATCTTCTGCAGAACACAAAAAAAAAAATAATAAATAATAATAATGCAACATGGATAAATAAATTATAATAATGCAATATGGGTTAGGGCTAGATATCTTGCTTGTTGTTTAATAAGTAAAACATAAATGCAACATGGAGAGGGACAACTTGACGCAGAAAATGTTGGAGGGCAACAAAAGATGGATGTGGCAGGTTTCTTGCAAGTCAATTTGGTTTAAAAAGAAAAAATAAAAACTATCTGCACATACAACTAAAGCAGGTTTGGAAATCTGTCATGCTTGGATTAGTTGATTTTATGCACTAATGCTACAACATCAAGAACATGGTCAGTATGTTATTTGGCCAAGGCTTGGTTAACATTCAACATGGTCAAGTTGGATATTGGATTACTGTTGGATTGTTAGGACTCATGTTGCAATAGCATGCTGCATTTTATTGCAGAAGACATTAGTGATTGGCATGGATTGGATTGGTTATGGTTTTTGGGATAACCGTAACCATGGTGCATGTCAATAACCATATCTGTAACTGCAACCACACAATTATGGACATTTTATAGTAGCATTCAAGGCCATTTTGATAGAAATCAAACCCCAACCAATTGAACACCGCAGAACTCTCAATTGACTACCTGCAAGTCATGTCATTACAAAATATCTGTTAGATTACAAGTTCTATATGTTAAACAACAACCAAACACGATAAACAAAGAACTGCACATGTGGGATTTCTTCTGATAGAAGTCTAATGAAAATTAGAACTTGATTGATTGTTTTATTTATTGGATAATCAATTCTCTCATCCATGGTGTCATATGCTTGCATGGCTCTTTTGGAATAATATTCAAGAAATATCTAAATTTATGTTTTTTGCTTGGATCATAATTTTGAGAGTTTAGGACATTTAATCTAAAAGAAACTAACAAGTTTGGAAAATAGGTTGCTGGAGTTTCATGTGAATATCAGGTACAAACTCTTAACTAATTACAATACATACATAGATATCCATTGGTAGGTCAATATTGACAAAAAGATGTTATTAGAAACTATACAGAGGGGGGAAGAAAAAAACTGAGTAAGCTGAGAGCTTCCCAGAAATTAGAGATGAAACATTCTTAGCCACCCAATCAACAATACCCAAAAATAGGGGCGTTCCTGTGGTTCTTAACTCTGAATTTCTTCTCTTCTTTTTGTTTTGCTGAATTAAGTTTCCTAATTTTGAAAGTAAATAACCTTCCTATGCTATAGCCAGTGGGATAAATTGCAAACAGAAGAAAAAAAAAACTGAATAAAAGATTATCTTGATACATCCTACACATTGTTCAAAAATATTTAACGTCTGGATGAGTAGGATATAAGATTTGAGGAATTTTATCTTCCTACGAGTTCATATCTAGATCTTCGAACAAGTGAAGGACAAACTCACTAATAATACTGTTAAAAGTAATCAAATTAGGAAAAAAAAAACTAATGAGCATTTACAACCTTACAAGTATATGAACTAATAGAATCAATGCAATCGAAGATTACTGTATGCAGAAGTCATCAAATACGAATTCCCGTGAGGAGAGGTTTTTTCCTCAATATACTATCTAAAGTACTTCCATGAAATAAATTTGGCGAGAAACAATGGCACTCTTGTCTTCTGGAATTACATGGCTTAGCTGTGGAATGTTTGGACAGATATCGACAGTCATTTACCTGAAAGAGACATCGTTGCAGGATAAAGAGACGTCGTGGAGGGAGAGGAGACGCAGTGGAGAGAAATACACCGCTGCTGGAAAGATGATGCACGAAAGCAAATCGTTAAAAGAGAACAGGGAGACGTCGGAGCATTTCTAAACAAAAAACTAGGATAACATTTACCTGAAGAAGGGCGAGAACAGAGAGACGCCGCTGCTGGGGGGACGCCGGAGGTGCAGATGGTGAGGATGTCGGTGCTATTGCTGGGGAGAGGGAGAGTGACAATGAGAGGGAGAGGGACGGGTGAAGGTTGAGAGAGAGAGAGACCCAAATGGGTAATATTTGGGCGGTAATATTTTGATGCCTGGGGGGTAAAATTTTTGGCTGCCTCTGTTATTATTTTGACTCTAAAAATAACGAGGGTGATGGTCACCCCCGTTCAAGGGGGTGAACAAAATCGCACTCAATTTGGGAGAGAAGTTCGGATTCTGGACAAATTTGGATGCTGCCGCGTAGATATTACTCGATTAAGTCCTGTTTGGATGGATATACAAAACCCTCCCAATAAGAAAGGATCGTCTCCAGCTTAATGGACTAGATTTAAGGAAAGAGAAGAGTAAGTGGCAAGAGAGAGTTTAGTTAAGTTATAATTACAATATAGCTATTGCCATTCAGGGCCGGCCCTGGGCATAGGCTGCCTAGGCTGCCGCTTGGGGCCCATGCCCATTTTCAGCCAGCAGGGGGCCCATGCCCATTATAATTTTCAGATTTTAAATTAGTTAACAAAATAAAATTAATTAAAAATAATAAATTTAAAAATAAAAGAGATGTTAGGGCCCATGCCTATTTTAAACCATTGTAAATTTTTAGTTAATCTCAATCTCTCACATTTTTTTTATCAATAATTAATCCCATGAGTATCAATATAATTTTTATTTAATCTCAAATTTTCACCTTCCTTTATTAATAATCAATTCCATTCCTATGCTTTTGGTAGTAGCACCCATCCCCTCACAACTATTCCATGTATTTTTAATTAATCTCAATCTCCTCTTTATATGATTGTATCACAACTATTTTCATGCATTTGACAGTGATCGCGACTCCATCATCTTCCTCAGTTCCACTCCTCAATTTTTTATCCATTGCACAGGTGTAGGTCCTCAATGCAATTGATTTCATAATTATGCATTTTCTTTAGTAATTCTATTTTTGTCCTCATCATCCTGTTATGTGATTTATTAATTATATCTTTTGATTTTTTTTATTAGCCTTTAAATTATCAATTAATTTTGTGTATATATTTCAATATTTGTAATCTCTTTGTTATTAGTGAATCTACACTAATGGATTGACGATTATGTCTACTGAAAAATATATATTAGAACAAATTAATTATAATAGTTTAATTATTAATTTTTCATCTAAAAATACTAAAAAAATAAATTTAAAGTGAAATATTATAAATTTTATTTAATAATTTTTTTATTTATATTAATTTTATTTTTAAATATAATTATAGAGGGTCCCATAAAAAATTTAGCTTAGGGCCCCTATAATCTCAGGGCCGGCTCTGTTGCCATTTTCCGTTTGTTTTAGGTAGAAGAACCTTTACAGTTTACACCTGAGAGCTGCCATTTGCTGTTCTCTTTCTGGTGCGTGATATTCGCCCATGACTTGTAATGAGTTGATACGTGCGCAGATGACAGCCAACCTATTTCTATTTCTATTGCTATTGCTATTCCTGATCACGGGAATTGCTTGAGACAATGGGAATGTCCACGACATAGTCTTAGGTGACTACGTTGCAGCAGGCATATGTGGTTGTTTTGCAGGGTTGGTCTTAACTCTAAAGGCTTGGAAAATAATAATTGGTGTGAGTGCATTTGTTTCCTTTTTTTTTTTTATGATATACTCTATTGTTCTTTTATAATGATTGATTTACCTAATTACATGTAGATTTTTTTTCTTTTTAGAAAAATTCTTCCTTTGAGCACCACGTGTTGAGACAGATGAGTACAGTTACATTAAATATATGTTGTGTGAATATTCAAAATGATATGTACATGTGTCCATAACACAATTCAAAACTCATTTCAATATTTATCGTTATTGTCTAATGCAAAGGAAATAAGTATATTTCATACCCTATAATTATTTTATACCTCACATTTTTGTGTATTTTATTGCATTTTTAATTGTATTCAAGCCTAACTTTATTTGCATAGCATTCTTCATTCCAAAAGTTGCATTTTTGAATTACTTCCATAAGTTGTATAAGAATATAGAAAAAAATTCAAAATAAAATAAGTCAAGTTCAATAATAGCAAAATATTGATTTATCAAATTTTAATTTTATGTACAATTATGAAATGTACCAAATCCAAAATAACAAACCATTTAATGCTACTCTCTCTATAAAACAAAAATTAACATATTTATGTATTTCATTCTTCTTCTTGTACCCAGACAAGCCCTGAGATTTTAGGGGTTAGGGGTCTTAAGCAGGGGTAGAGCTATGTACAGCTGAGGGTAAGCAATTGCCCATCCTTTAATTTAAAAATTGTTACTATATATATATTTTTTATTTTTTTTATTTTTCCCTAAACATCGAGCCACCAACGGCTATAATTGCCCACCCTTAAATGTTAAAAATTATACTGTATATATGTAATTTAATTTCTTTTAAGATTTTATATTTTTTTTATTCCAGAGAGCCACCTACCTCACCCAATCCAACCTTTATTTGCTCTCTTTCTCTCTCTCTCTCTCTGCTCAGACGAACAGTCGGTCTGTGGAGGTTGAACGCCTCCATTTTTTGGGCTATGTTTTCAGTTTGCTTAGTTCAAATTTTAAATCAGTTAATTCAGTTAGTGTATCAAATCGATTTGGTTCGATTATAACCAAATGTTCACCCCTAATTGAAAGACCCGCAGATGAGCTTATTATGGCTAATCTCAAAAAAAAAAAAAAATCAACAACTTGGAAAAGACCTTCATTTCTCTCAACCCAATTCTCATTATTACAACTTAATAAATCATACAAACAATCAAACCTAAAAAAAAAAATATTTCTGGCACGACAAATCCAAGTTCATCAACAATGCTCTGTGCTGATGATGTTTGTCGAACACGAAGGATCCAAGTTCATTGATATTTTCTTTTGGAATGTATATAAAATTATCGGCGAAGCTCAAATTCAGTTCTGGAATAAGGTTTGAATTAGTTTTTGGTTGAAACCAATTTTGAACATATTGAGCATTTGCATAAAAGTTTGCAAACTCCTTCAATAATGCTAGATAAACTTGCAGATTGTCGACCTTAAAATCATACATTAGCAAATTAAGTTCAGAAACTCAAAAACATTAAGGATTTAGAGTTTCATCATACCTGCTGTTGAAAGGCAAAAATTTCAGATACACAGCTATAAATGGAATCTTGAAGCCTAGTTTGAGTTTCACATGAGAGTGTAACGACAGCTGCATAACGATCACTTACCAGAAGCGGGGGTAGGAGCTTAGAAGCATTTTTGGCATCAAAAATCATGTGGATAACTACAAAAGAAATAGGTCCTTATTCGTGGCTGAAGTAAAGGGCAAACACACACCCTTGGATACATTTTCTTCTTAAGAACCTACAAGCACCGCATCGAGAACCAGATGTTGGAGTTATGGCCAAAGCTACAACCGAGGCAGCAAAGGAGGTTGAAGGAGCAGCATCAGCAACAGTAGCGTCAGTGGCCATGACAAAACTTGAAGTGGTATTTGCTCTATGGTTTTTGGATAAAATGAAGACTGGAAAAATGACCTGGGCTCTCAGTTTTCAACTAGCAGAAGAGCTCTCTACTAAATAGTGAAACAAGAATAGAGAATTGCAGAGTTCGGATATATATAGCCAAATCCGACCTGACACGGTGGCAGACAACGGGGCAAACAGGCCATGAAAACCGGCTGCAAATTCTTGAAAGTAACACCAGAAAAGTCCGCGCAAATGTTGAAAAGATACCGCGACACGTTGGAGAAAATTTCAGACGCAATGGGACCGTGACAACCACCACAAAAAATCCGGAGACGCGTGGAAGAAAGATCGGAAAGCTATTTCGGATAAAAGAAAAATAAATAAAAAATGTAATTATATTATAAATCTAATAATTATAATAAATTAGTTTAATATATTATATTTTTAATCAAAAAATATGTTAAAGAAATTAATTTACCAAATATATATCCTTAAATAAAATCATTAATTAAGAATATTTATTAAAAAGGGAGAAAAATTATGTGTGTAATGCCTTTAACCTCGCTCATCAAGCTAGTGGCGCACCTTGCCCCTAATCCATTGGAACTTAAACCCCCTACAAGGTATAAACCCCATTGTGTTGCCCCAGATCTTCAGTATCTGATCGTCTCCTATGCAGTCTGCTATGATGTCTTTGTCAACAGGTCTCCCGTACCTTACCACAAGCCATCCCTTAACCCTCTGCACGTGGGTCCCTAGATCTAGATCTGTCACTGTGAACACCGAACCAGTAGTGTTGTCATGCTGCTAGGGTTCCTTATTCTATTTATGCGATTCATATTGGTTGCGCCACTGTTGCCTCATCAATTAATGCAACTCATACGTCATCATTTGACCATCTTCGGTCTCTTACTTGACCCAATCCGTTTGATCCCTATTCTATACATCTTATTTTCAAGACACTAAATGATTCTCGAAAATACTTATCATTCGATCCTAACTCATTAGTTAGGCCATGCCACATCTGACAAATCATTCTTCTTGAACTAGCTTCTATCGGCCTTCCATTATCCACTACAAATAGTAACCGTATACTAAAATAGTGCCTGTATGTGAATAGTATACCAAGTAAGTTCAAAGGAAAGAGATGTGGGTCACAAACAAACACACTTAAATTCCAAGTATTTCCTTAATCAGAACTTTCCTAGACATGCACTTCCATTACACCATACTAAAATCCATAATCTTTAATACTTCAACTGGCAATCCTCAAATCTCTAAGTAATGATTTCATTCTATGAACCATTACTCTATTTTCCCTTAAGCCTCCACTTAGGGTTTCTAATAATTGGCTCTAACTGTATCTGATACCCCTAAGTCTCCAATTAAACGTTTGCTCTGAGTCCACAACCCCTAAATCATCAAGTAGGGTTTTTTACTCCAATTAAGCTCTGATACCAACTGTAACGCTCCGTTTTTCCTGAGCATTAAATATTTTAGGAATTTTGGGAATTTTTTTTTTTCAACATAGACTCAATATAAACATTTCTCGACAATCTCGTTCTACCTTCTCAGCATACCGAAATAAGAATCAATAAGTTGAAACAGGTAATTATCATAAATGCGGAAGTAATAATCGAAACCTGATATGTTACATAATCGAATTTGCTTTAATCATAACACAAGAATCTGTATCATCATATCATCAAATATTTAAATACATGGAGAATTATTATCAAGAGATAACAACTGAGCACCTTAGATACAATCTGATGATTCCTCAAAAATACATTAAATCGTAACAATTATACATGATCTCCAATATAGTATAATCTTTTAACCATGACTAAAAACATATCCTGAATCCTCACGAATAAGCCTATACCGGAACAACTCACCGAACCCATCGGCCACGTCATCAATCATCCCCTTGCCATAGCTACAAATCCTAACTGGAATGTTTGAATGTTCCAGGGGTATAACCCAATTAGAAGATGAATCTTTTAGTGAGGGTTTACAATTATGATATATGAATGCATGATGCAATAATATGAACAATCATATAACCTAGTGTAACTTTCCTGGCCCACCAGCCAGGCACGAAACCCTTAGCAGAATCTCAACCTACTTTCAGAATAATCCTAACATTGTTCCATCATTTGTCCTTGAGGAATTATAGCTACACTATTAGGGCGACATCCCAATCCCATGCACGAGTATCAATATGCCAATAATATCGTGCCATGCAAAAATCATAATTCATCGATGCAACAATACATGTATAAATATGATAAGATGCTCATATAATACATATAATTTAGCCACTTTCATGACTATCATGCTCAACATAGGCAAAATATAACATGTATAAGCTTTTGGAGTATAACCACTCACCTTTAACACAAAGTTCGGAATACCTCAAAAAATGTGCATTGTCTCGATTTGCGTGTTTGACCTCAATTTTCATGTCAAACTTTAAAAGTTGCACAAATCACTATTTCTCAAGCACAACAATCCTATACAACATATTTATTCAAAAAATATCTAAATATCTTCATATTTTCCTTTATTTTCTTCTATTTTCCCTTCTAAAAATCCGAATAAATACTTCTTAAACTATTTTCTTCAATATTTTTTTCACAACAATTCATTATATTCTAAGAATTTCAAACAAAAATTTCAAAACTTACCTCCAAACTTTGTTTGCATGTAAAACGAGACTGGTCGTTGCGAAAACTAAGAAACCGGGAAGACAAACATCAAAACTTTTTACACAACCCTCCATAACTTATTTTTCTCTATTTTTCAAGATTTTTTTTGTTTACACATTTTTCTAGGCTTGGATGCACCCTCACGAGCAGGTGCGTAGGCTGTGTGTGATGACTAGTGCGTGTGGCCCATGCGCCGGTCATCTTCCCATGTACCGGTACACCGGCAAATCTGGCAGATTCCACCATCTTGCTCGCCTCATCCAGTCGATCCATATGGCACCATTCTCGGCCTAAAAGAAGTACCGGAAGGTCGTCAACTGGCCGGCCAAAGCTTCGACCAGGCAGTCTGCCATCTTTCTCTGGTGACTTTCGAACAACCTTCAAACCTCTTTCAAAACGGCTCAAAATGCACATAAATCATCCTCAAGCCATGGGAAACAAAAGCCCTATGGTTTGGTCTCTCAATTCGTTCGATAACATCCTCGATTTGAAGCTCCAACTTTTTTGAAACCCTCGGCCATTCCAATTCTATTTATAGCCAAATCTAGCCTCCAAATTCCATTGGCCATTTAATCCAACCCCTTAGGTGCCTCTACCTTCGCCAAGTCAGTCCAAAACCCAATGAAAGAGCTCCAACTTTACTATCTCAACGGCCAAACTTTCAGGCCACTTTCGGCGGAAAGTTGGCCCAATTCCAACGTGTTTTTGGCCGTTTGTCGATCAAGAAGCTTGTCTAGGCCTTGCCCCGAGGCCTCTCAGCCACTTCCTCGGGTCGTCCATTGCCGATTTTGGCGATTGGATGTTGGTTGGCCATGACTGCCCTTTTTGAAAATTACACTTCCACCCCTTAAATTTTTGAAATGTCATTTCGACCATTTCCACAAAGTTCCTGAGTTTTCCAACATTACTATTGAGACTCTTACATTCTAAACTTCTCATTTGACCCCCGAAGTTCCAGAAAATACATCATTTCGACCTCACTCGAGTAATTTAAAAATTATACTTTAGCCCAAACTTATACTTTGCTTGCAAAACCTCCTTATTTCACCCCAAAACCATTTAAGCCTTGATTATCATGCCCAATTTGACCTTTTGAGGGTTTCGTTGACTTTTCAAAAGTCTCTTGGACAATTCGATTTTTCAGCCCAATCCGAAACTGTACCGAAAATTGTCTTTGATCCGATTTTTCTTGATAGAAAAAATCATTTCTCGAAATGCTCGTCAATGCCGTATCATTTTCTTTAGATATCTTGACTCCAAGGCACTCTCTGTAGTCGATTCGATCAATTTTTTTAGGCTATTTAGATACCAATCTTTCCTAAAATTTCATTTTTCTAATAAAACACTTATTCTCAAATAATCCCAATTTCTTTGGTATTATATTGTGTATCTATTAATTTACAGACTTTTGACGCTAGTATTAATTCTTCTTATTGCTACTGCTACAGTAGAAAGAGTATTTTCTATTATGAAACTTGTCAAGACTCGGTTGCACAATTGAATTGGAGATAATGGTTGAACGATAATTTAGTTGTGTATATTAAAAAATATGTATTTAATGAAATTAATAATGATGTTATTATGTGGGATTATCAAAATATAAAAATACGTCGAGAACAATTGTAATAATTTATCGATATATTTTTTTAATATTATGTTATTTTAATTTTTTTTGTGTTATTTCATTTTTGCCCAGCCCGTCTAAAATTCCTGGTTCCGCCCTGGCCCTAAGTAAAACTTTATATGGGGTCTTTACATTAAAAATAAAATTACATGTAATAAATACAAATAAATTTTTTTATTATATAAAAATATTTAAAGTTATCAAAATAATAGGTTAAAATTTACAATATTTCACTTTAAATTTCCTTTTCTAGTATTTTTAGACAAAAAATTAACAAATATTTTTTAATGGACATAATAAATCAATTTGAAATTTGAAAGTCAATATAATATCAAATTTCAAATGTAATTGAGGAACAATAGAACTTGAATTGAAATCTATAAAATAAATTAATAGAAGAATACAATTATAAAAAATAGAAGAAATTAATCGCACTTTCCTTATCGTCCAAAAACAACCCCTAACCTACTACTATCAAACTTTTTGAAAAACTTAGTGTGTACTTGTTTTATCATTAAAAATAACTTTTTGATGTCCCCTATTTTCCTTGTTTTTAACGTTAAAATTTAGAATTAGAAAAAAGAAAAGCCAAACAGAATTTTTAGACCCAAACAGTCAATTGGAGAGTAGTGCATACTTAAATAGAATAGTGGCCTCCCGCTAACGACGATTAGCGAGTAGTGACGATTGGATGGCTGGAGATGACAAATGAGGAAGTATGTGAGGGAGATGAAGGTAATAGGGTTTTGGACTTTGGAGATTTGGAGATTTAGTTAAGGGAAAGAGACGAGACATCTTCTACCATTATTTTTGATTTTTTTTTAAACATTTAGTTATTAAATAAAAAATAAAATAATTTAAGATTATGATAATTATTAAATAATTTAAATAATAATTTATGGACCTCCCTAAAATTATCAAAAAAATTAAAATTAGTTGGACATAAAGGGGGGCCTTGCTATACCACAGCTCAAAAAATACCACGTTCTTGATAACTATAATCGTAACTAACTCTTTTTTCTTTTTTCTAGTGAGGTTCTAATAGAAATTAAAGAATACTAACACAAGTAAAATTAAAAGGAGAAACTTAAAAAAAATTCACTATAAAAAAAAGGTCATTTTTAGATATGGAATTTAGAAACAAAATTTATTTCCGTCTCTAGCAGAGACAAATTTTAGAGACAAAAATAAATTTTTTTAACATAAATGGGTTTTGAGACGAATGACAAAAATAATTGAAATTTGTTTTAGAGACATAATTTTTCAATATCTAAATCAAAGATAGAATTTTTTAGACAAAATTATGATTGGAAAAATTTATCTCTAAACATTTTTCAAATTAGAGACAAAAAAAAAATTTCGTCTCTAAAGTTTTTTGGAATTAGAAAAAATATTCCTTTTGTGAATTATGTCTGATATCAAAGATGGAATCAGAGATGAAAAAAATTATATCTCTAAAATTTTTTTATAATTAGAGATCGAAAAAAAAATCATCTATTTTTTGTAAAAGTAGAATCAAAGACGGAAAAATTCCATCTTTGATTTCAAAGACAAAAATTTTCCATCTTTAGTAGTTATTTCAATCAAGGGATCTAAATTAAATTTCCTCAAAGATAGACAATATTTGAACAGAGATGAAAATTAGAGATAGAAAAAAATTCGTCTCTAAATCTCCTTATATATTTTGTTATGTTCTCCTACTTCTCATTTTCTCCTCCACTTTCCTTAGCCTATTCCTTTCTGCTCGCTGTGTCTCCTCCTTTTCTTCCCCTGCTAACAACTGCCAACTGTTGTCTCGCCTTCCCTTCCCCTCTCTTCTGGGCACTTGTTGTCATTCCAAATGTCGGCAACCAGAGTTTCTCAAATTTACAATAAGAACTTAATGTTTTCTTATTTTAATTTTTAGATTTAGTAAGATTTAACCATTGGATCGTTTTAGTTTTTAGGTATTGGTTATCAAACTAAGGCAATTTTGATCCTTATAATGTTCCATGAACGGTCTACGACGATGCCCTTCTAGAAACATGTAGTATTTTTTCAAAAGTTTAATTTTCAAATCTCTTGAAGTTTGATCGTTGGATCGTTTTGGTTTTTGGTATGTTGGTTACCAAACCAAAGGCATTTCAATGATCAGTTTCGATCATCGAAATCTGCTATGAATAGTGGCCAACAATGCCCTTCTTGAAACTGACATTATTTTTCTAAAAAATTAATTTTCAAATCTATTAAGATTGGACCATTAGATTGTTTTGGTTGTTGAATATGTTGGTCATCAAGGCGATTCCAATTATAGGTTTCGATCGTCAAAATCTGCCATGGACAATGGTAGGTGATCTGTAATTTTTTTTAAGCCCGTCTCTACCCTTAGAGACATAATTTTTTCCATCACTAAATGTAAAATTTGACCAATTTTGAGACCGATTACACAACTAAATTAGATAAGAGTTTTTTTTAGATAAAATAAATTCGTAATCAAAGTCAATTTTTCCCATCTCTAATAGTGACAAAATAAAAGTATCTCTTGCTAATTGTTTAGCAACGAGCCAGTTAGTGATAAACCAAAATTTATCTCTAATTTTGTCGCTAAAAATTAGAGAGAATTTTACAGATTTAAAAATGAATTTTGTTCATCTATAAGCTTATTTATTTATTTATTTTTTGCAGTGATTGAATCATGTTAATTATACATGAGTCTATAATTTTGAATTGGGAACAGGTTCAATCGCAAAACATAACTAAATCAACTCAAATTAACCAAAATTGGGAATAATTAAAAGGAGTTTTGTTCCAAGACTTGTCCAACGTTCCCAAAAGTTCATACTTGAAAGTTGTAATGCACCAAAAAGTAAGATCCATAAAACTTGTCCTGGCATAAATTATAAACCAACACCTTAAGAAATACATACAAACCACTTCAACGAGCTCAACTTAATTTATTATAAAAGCAGTTCAAACTAAATTATGCAATCCAACAATTAACAAACTTTCTCTCTTAGTTTGAGTTGGATCAAATATTCTAATATAAATCTAAATCAATGTCAATTGGGTCTAATTTTTTTAAATTAGATCCAAATAAATCGACCTGCCTGCTTTGGTTTGGTTTGACTGGTTCTTCATACATGCAAAGGGTGTAGGCAAGTAAAATTGAGGTTTTAGGCTACAACCAAACTATCCTAAGGTTGGGCCAGCCAAGGATGATGCAGCTCAATATGCTTTCTCTGAGCTGGATATTGGGCTTGGGTAGGCCCATTTAAGCCTTGTTGGGCTCCTGGCGGGCCTGCACAGGTTCCAAGTAAAATTGAGGTTTTGTGTGCTTTTCTTGTGGCTTAAACCCACTAGTGATATTTTTCAATACCTTTTATTTTAAATTATCAAAAGAAAAATACCGTATATTTTTGACTAAAAATAAATAATATTTAATATTTTTATGTTAACATATAATCTTGTTTTGAGATGTGAACATCGTCTATTCGGTCTAATTTTAAAAGATTTAGAGATCAAGTAATGATTTATAATTTATTTATATTGTTAACCATTTTTAATAGCCAAATAAATAAATAAAATTACGGTATGATTTGATTTAAATTGCGATTTGGATAATATGAAAGTAATATATAAAACTTTTGACATTTCAATACAAATTTTAAACTATACTACAATATTAGACTTTCAATGGGACAAAAGCTACATTTACATAAAACTTTTTATAAATATTTTTTTAAGCAACTTTTAGAAAGATTAGACGTCGGCAAGGAAACAAGATGTGACGTAGCACGTAAAACCCTGTAAACTTCCTAGCATGCAGCCACCTTTCTTGAATGCTGAGAAGCAAAGCTCTCGTGTCTATCAATCACATACAAATGAAGGGAAGGGTCAAATATGCTTCCACCAAATTAATGATTAATTACTGATTTATATTTGTTTTCGTGGTTTCTATATGAGTTATTATTTTACGTATTTAATAATAAATTTATTTATTACACATTTAGAAGATACTAATTACGGGTTATTGTCAATTCAATAAAAAAAGAGTCAAGGCAAAGTAATAAAAGAAGGCCATTAGGGAAATCTCTTGTTGCTCAGCAAGAAATATCCTAGCGCTCTCCAAGTCTAACTCTTTGAAAAGTTAATAAAATCCGCGGCTGGCAACAAAATGGTGATGTTTTTCACAAAGGGCTTTTGTGAAGAAAGTGCTAGCATCAGGGGGTTTTGACGTCATTTTGATCTCATCTTTATTCTCCACTTCCCTTCTCTTCTCATTCTTTTCTCCCCTCTTCTCATCTTGTAGAGTTCTTCATCTTTCTTTTTCGCTAAATATCTAGCGGCAGAGGCAATCGAGGCTGAGTGATAACGCAACAACGAGATTTGCTTAAGGCAAATTTGTCAAACGTTCTTGGTTTGTTTTAATGGCTTTGATATCATATTGTTATGGAGTTAGATCAAATACAAATCACGATTAAATTATCAATCATACACACGAACACAAAATTTTACAAGAAAAACTCAAATCGAGAAAAATCATAAGTAAAAAAAAAAAATATCACTAAAATAATATTTTTAGAGTATTAGACATTTATTTATAAACTTAAAAGTATCTATAAATATACACAAAAAATTCTATTATGAGCAGAAAATAATTCATAATTTTTTTTTTCAGATAAGATAAATTTTAATCAAAATCAAATTTAACAATATTCTAATTATAGTTAAATTCAAAGTTATAATTATGAATAAATTATGAGTTTCAATTTTAATTAAATTTAAATTTTAGATCATAATTATAATAAAAATCAATTTAGAAAACACCGAATTTATGTACCGAACATGTGGACTATGATAAAAGAAGTGACATATATTAATTTGATACTTTTATGTAAACATTTTAAAAAAAACATAATTAAAATATTTCCAATATATTCTAAACCTTCAACCAATAAGAATAATTTTTTAATTAAAAATAAAAAAGTCCACTTTAATTTTGATTTTAATAAAAAAATAAAATAAAATTTATGGTATTGAATAATGTTTGAACCTTGTGGTTGTGGTCGTAAGATAGGTTGGTTTGTTTTTGACGAGAGCCGCGGAGTGGATAGCTTGATGAAAAAGAAAGTTGAGGAAGCTGCATGGGATGGGCGTTCCCCACTTGGCGAATAAATAATTAGTTAAAGTGTCAAATCCATGAACCAAATTTCAATCTAGCACTGCGCCTGCCGCCAGCGCAGCATATAATTGGCGTAGCATCTAACTAGATTGATGTATATATATATATAAGACACCAAGATAAGCTATAATATTGCTCAATATAGATGTAAAACTTTGACCAATGAGTTGTAAGCGGAAATAAAAAAAAAAAAAAACAATATATTCACGTTGCCATGGCGGTGGTGGAATACACACACTTAATTGATTAACAAAATGATAGACAGTACAGCACACAACAGAGAGTAGATTCACTTTATCATCTTGCACGATTTTTGTTATATATATTTTTGATTTTGATAAAAAAAATAAATTATAAATAAATTTTTAATTTTTGCTTAACTCGAATATTGAGCTTATGACTTATTGATACTATCTCATATATCAATTACCTATTATTTGACCTATGCCTAAACTTTAACTTCTTATTTTTGTTATGTATATGTAACATTAGATTCAAATGACCGCTAAGATTAATGATTAGTCAGCTAAATTTAATTTAAAATCAACAATCAACGGTTATTGTAGTATGAAAACATAGTAAACTTAATTTTTTTTATTGAGAACTTGAATTAAAAAATAAATAAATAAACAGATTCTTTTAAAGTTAAATTCCACCTAGCGACTCTTAAGTTTAGTAAAAGACAAAAATACCTTTGTATTTTTTAAAGGATAAAAACATCTCTTAACTTTATTAAATTTGCTTTACTTCTTTTCTTATTGTTACTTTATTACTATTGTTATTAAACTCATGAGTCAACTCGTACGAGTTTACGAGTCACATAAGTTTAAATGAGTTACCTCGTTTATAAACTTAAATTTTCATAGAATTGAAATTGATTCGCTATTTAATACTGTAAACTCGGTAAACTCGCATACTTATAAAAATTTACATTATATATAAATTAATATTTAAAATTTTGATTATGGATTAATGATGACCAAAGATGAACTTAAAATTTAGAAATTTTATATTATTTAATATTTTTAAAATTAATAGATGAATTTATTTTGAAACATAGACATATATATTTTATTAATAAAGAATATAATTGTAAATTATAATTATCATGTCATTAAGTACTATTAATTATTTTTTTATAAAATCATGTCATTCTGAATATATATTTACATATATTAAAAAATATTTTTAATTATCTCTAAAATATTATAATTTTATGATCTGAATTTATGATTCGATTTTATGAACTATTTTTTAATCTCATTGTAAAATTTTGAGTTTAATAACCTTGTTTATCACTCTTAAACTTTCTAAAATGAACAAAATATTATTAAATTTATCTCTTTGCCTTTAACTTTTTATGGTACATTTGAAAATTTTCTCTCATTTCTAATTAAGACGGACAAACCATGAATTATCTTTCTCTACCTCTCTTGTCTCTAAATTTCCGACTCCATCCCATCACTTACCTCACTAGAAAGCCATGGTTGAGCCTTTGGCCAAGTCCCCCTCCCTAGATGATCTTGATGGGCAGTGAAGATGGGAGAGAGACAGAAAGGTAAAATCATCTTTTTTTTGTTTTTTTTGTTTTTAACTACTAAGGGGACTTTTTGTCAAGAGAAGTTTTACTTTTTTAAAAAAAATATTAAGTTTAATTAACATGGATATCCATTACCTAATGGAGTAGCGACGGCAACTCAACATATATCCATTAAATATAAGTACAAATAATAATGTTAAAGAGATATGACTACGAAAGAGTACATCCATTATATTAATTGTATTCCTAATTGAGGATTTGAGTGGCTTCTAGTTAATGCATAAATACTATTTATATGTTTAAGTTTCTTCATATGTTTTTTCTTGTTGGGTAATTTCTTCATATGATTTTAATAAATAAAAAATAAACAAGAAAAGAAAAAATTGTATACTCGTTAAGAGTGAAAGTAAAATTATTGCATAAAATCTTTAACGATGGCTCAAGTGGTAACCAATACATGACAAATAAGAGATTTTGAATTTGAATCTTCCAACATTTTTTGGTGGGGACATTTTTAATTATTTTCATGTATTAAAAATAATTATTATATATAAACACTCTAAAGCATCAAAATGGGGTTCAAATAATTTCATTGTTTTATGACTCAAATAAAAATGACATGATAAATAAGATATATGTATAGAGATAGTTGACGATTTAAAACTCATGCTATCAATTTGTTGTATTTCTTAGTGTGTGAGTGTAAATGTGTGTGTGGGTGGTTGTCTCACATTGGTTGTGTAAAGAGATGAGAGTGGGCATTTATACTTCTCCCTCACACTTGAGTTTAGATCTTAAGGGATACCTAGATTTTGAGTAGGCCCACGCGTGCACTGTCGTCGTCCGTTCGTCGAAAGCTGCGTTCAATGCGAGCTTCAATATGGAGTCTCTTCGGGTGTCTCGATCCAGCCTATAAAGGTTGCGCCTTGCTCTTGGATCATCCAAATCCAGAGTGTTCTCTTCTTCCCTAAGTTCCAAGTTTCGTTTTGCATAGAGAACAAGTCCCTTGAGTTCTGTCAGATCTGACCGATCGAGGTCGCCGTCCATTCGGAGTAGACCGTTATATTCCGTTGGCAATCACTGGAGCCTGCAAGTGACCGAAGCAGGGCATTACTGTCTTCAGACCAGCGCCTTTCACGTGCCTCGATCTTCCTACTTTTTCGTTGCGGTTGTTGTCATTGATAATTGGGTTTGCGTCTCTGTTCTCCCATGCTTGCTGCCATTAGTTTGTGATATATATTTGCTGGATACTTGCACACCGCTGTTGTGATTGTTTGCTGATTTTGCAACAATCAGATTGAAGTTCCTTCACTTCCTATTATTGCTGTTATTAAGTTATTTGGAATAATCGAGTGTGTAACTCGCTACTCTGTTGAATTGCTGTTCCAACACAATTAACTTGAATTAATGGAATCAAGGCTTATAATTGTTATTATCATTGAGACAAGTGCTCTTAATTATAAGTTATAACTCTTGAAAAACATGTTTTAAGAAAAATTTAAATAAAATCAGCACATGACAACACTCGGACTTAAAATCTTAAAGATTTCTAGTGCTTCTTTTGATAACAATCAAAACTTTAATGGTATATTTATTAAATAATCATATATTTTAATCAATTTAGTTTATTTGATTAAAAACCATACTTCTTTTGAAAATATTTTATATAATAAAGTTGAACTACACTAAATTTAATAAATACCAAATAAATTGAAATCATTCAATTTAATTTAAAATTTTGGGTACATCAAAATAAGAAAAAAAAATTATCCTACCAATGTTACCCACTTGATATTACAAGCCCTTCATGCATTGTTATATATACAAATTGTAAATACATGGTGATGATCGGTGAGTACTTACTAAAGGTAAAATATATTTTATTTTGAGTAAAATACACTCACGCCTCTAAGGTTTATCCTAAATACAGAAAGTATTATTGAGATATGAGAAATTAAAAACAACTACACTTAACATGTAAACCTTGTTCCAATTTTCTCTCGTTAACTTATTGCCATTAATTTTTTTTTTAAATCTAAAAGTATCCTTACCTCCTCTACGTACCTTCTATTTGTCTTTTTTTTTTTTTTACCTCATTTCTATTTCTTTCTCATTTTCTTTCTTGATAACTAAATAAGACAAGGAACCATTAGTAATGGCGTTTGAACCTCCACCATGATCTAGGTTCACTGATTGAACTATAGACCACTGATCGAGAGAAGAATGGTTATTCTTTGGCTTGTATATTGAAAATTTTTCTAATCTTTTCCACTTTCTCTCCCTTTCTTTTTTACCTTTCTAGCAATGTTAGGTTCATGCATAAATTTAGTGGTGACCACTATTTTTTTTTTATATTTTTTGTCATCTTCCTCTCTCTTTCTTTCTTTTTCTCTTCCTTGCATACAACAATGAAATCTTGAGATTGTTGGGGTTCAACAATAAATTCCATCAATTTGTTGGGTTTAGGTCATTGAGTTTTAGTCAATGTTAAATAAAAATAAAAGAGAAAGATAAATATTTATTAA
Source organism: Diospyros kaki (assembly GCA_036245055.1). NCBI lineage: Eukaryota > Viridiplantae > Streptophyta > Magnoliopsida > Ericales > Ebenaceae > Diospyros > Diospyros kaki. The sequence continues at coordinate 32,290,555 of BSEG01000003.1, forward strand.
AGGGTTTCTCTCGTGAAAGTTGATGAATCTTGAGTGATTTGAATTACTTATCATAGACGAAATCACAAGAAAACAAAATGTCTACAAAATCAATAGCCTAAAAGTCTTTACACACAAAAAAAATTGCATAGAGAGTTTATATATATATATATATTTATCTACAATATTCTCGTAGAGAAGTAGGTAGTAACTGGCTAGAGGTTACTTTTGACCAGTGAGTCCTATATGGGTGGATCTGATTCAAATCCATGACCATGACCCAAATTCATATCCATATTTCTTAGATCTCTCACTCGCACATAATAGGCTCATCACATAGTACTTATATACCCATTATAATATATTCTCATTTTTTTATAAGTTTCATACAAATAAATAGATCGTGCGATTAAGATACTCTCTTTTTTTTCGAGCTTATTGCTATATAATCGTTAGGTATATATAACAACTCAAACATTTAAGTAGAGTTGGTATGTTATACCCTAAATCCATTGAAACAAAATTAAGTATATTCAAATTTTTATTTATTTAATATTTTTAAAATATATTTTATATTTATAATAATAATTTATTATATAAAATATAATTGATCGACATATAAATATAGTCAAATGTGACACTTAAATAGTCTTCCTTTCTCTTTGAATCTTTCTATCATATTTAGTTTCTTTTCTAGATATGTCTCATCTAATCGAATCATACATGATCTTAGGTAGCATTTTAAGATAACACCACTAAATTATAAGTTTAAGAAATAGTTAAAGATATAAGAGTATTATTACAAGATTCTTATAACATCAAAAATCTCGCATAATTGAAAGAAGAGATCTGTAAGCAACCCCGCCCGGATATCCCAACCACCCGGTCTACCCGAACGGGAGCACTTACGGAAGGGAAAAATAATGAACACAAGACAAAGACCACCCTGGCATGCATACTCAAAAATGAGAACAACGGAAACGAAGCAAAACACATGCATGCACTACGGGTACCTCGCTAGCACAGCGGTCGAAAGGTAAGTAAAAGAATACAAACTCCTGTGCCGACATACAAAAGACTCGAGAAATGACCTGGCACAGTAAAAATAATAGAGTAAATCCTACTCTACCATCAGAGTTGACAGGGATTGACGGGACTGCCTGTACACCATACCGACTTTGCTGCTAAACGCTGACTCCCTTGCTCGGACCCACGCTGGCACTACCTGGAATGATGGAAAGCAAAGTGAGTCGAGAGACTCAGCAAGCATAAGGAAAAGAAAGGCCGAAGGCTGAACGTAACTAGAAAACTCTCCCCAAAATAAACCCCCAGATACACACAAGTCATGAGACGCTACAACACAATAGAAGAGCATAATAAAAGCACATACCGGTCCTTCGGGCCCACACAAGACACACGGCACCCAAGTCCCATACCAACCTGCCGCTGCCCTGAAAGGCAACAAATGTGTCCACAAACCTGCGCGCGCGATCCCGGGCCGGTACTCCCGTCGCCCGTCCCCGTCGGTACTCCCGACAACCGAGCCATAGGCTCCCTCGGAACGGTACTCCCGTCCGAGAACTAATAACTATCAGTAGCCATGCAATGCACATAAAAATGCAATGGCGTAGTGAGCATCAACGTGATACAAGGCGCCCATACATCCAGGCATCAGGCCATGCTCCGCCCACATAGTAAACCACACGCCATGCATATGCTCGCGCTGGATGCAACCTAACCAGACTAGAATGTCCGTGTCCAAGCACACTCAATAAATGGATATCCCAACATGCATCCCGTACCCATGTGCATATCAAATCATGAACAGTGATACAATGCATCTAATCATGTGGTAAATCAGATACCGGTAGAGCTAGTCAGCAGTGCCCGGCACCGGTCAACGGTCAGTGACTAGGAGTGCCCGCTTGACGGTCCACTTCAGGGCCGTACAATAGGCTACCCCAACGTCACCAAACAGTCGACCCCTGCCCCACTGCTCAATAGCTCTAACCAAATCACAAATAAATCCGAGAAAAACTGTAAATAAAACCCGCGTGACTAGGAACCTTATTCCCCAGACTGGGTTCAGCATCATTCCGAAAGGAATGGAGGCGGTACAAACCCCCGTAGGCACTCAACAAACGAAATTATAGAAACCTCAGATTTAATTTAAATTAAAACAAATGAATAATAATTCAACAAGCAATGGTAGGTGCCGAATTAAAGTGAGGGAGGTGATAGAATACAGGAAATCACGGGGTCTTTGACGGGAATTAAAGATCAAGAAAAGAGGGTTAGAAGCTTGCCTTTACACGGCCGTCTCTTGCTTTTCTTGCATTCCCGCTGCGAAGTAAAACGTTCGCTGGCAATGAATAAAATCGCGGCTTTAATTAAATAAATCTACCGTTTAATATAAATAATTTAACTGTCTAAAATCCCTCGTAAGCGCGCCACAGTAAAATCTCAACGAGTCTCATATTTATTTTAAATTAAATCACGCTAATAAAGTCATCGAAGCCCGCTTAATAGATTAAATTTAAATCAAACGACTCGAAATTTCATAATTAATAAACGGGCTGAAACAGATAAAGGGAGGGTATAAAATACGAGAAATTACAGGGTTTCTCACGGGAATTAAAGAATACAAGGAAAGGATTAGGAACTTGCCTGAAATCAGCTGATTCTGACCTCTCTCGAGCTCTCGAAGCAAATTAAATCATTTCCTGGCAAATAATACAACCGGGACTCAAATTAATCGTGTAAAATTTATAATTTAAACACATAATGCTTCTATTAATTTTTACCCACGTACCTGATCACTTCCCATACCAAAAAAATTCCAAAATTATTTTATTTTCCTCATTTTTCTTTCTTTCCTTTCTTTTCTTATTTCTTCTCCTCCTCCTCCTCCTCCTCCTCTTCTTCTTCTTCTTCCTGCGCAGCCTGCTCCTGCGCCTTGCCTCTTCTTCTCTTATTATTCCTTTCTCCTTTCTTTTCTTCTTCTTTTTCCTTTCTTCTTCTTCTTCCTCTTCCCTTCTTCTTCTTCTTCTCCTGCAACTCGCGCGCCATGCCTAGCTTCCACCAGCCACCGCCTCGGCCAACACCGCCTTCGCCGACCATCCCCGCAACCAGCTCCACCATCGTCGGCCACGCCACCGCCGACAGCCGCCAACACCGCGAGCAGCCGCGGCCTCCCTTGCGCGCAGCCAGCCTGCACGCCCGCCATGGATGGCCCTCGCTGCTCCAGCCGCTGCAACAGCAGCTCAAGGCTGCTTCTTCATGGTCGAGCGCAGCCACCTCCCTCTCTCGGTCTCTCCATCACTTCCTCACGAGCTCCCTCCTCCCGGCCATAGCTCCCTCTCGATCTCATCTCTCCATCTCTCTCTCTCACTCTGTCTCTCACTCTCTGCTTTCCATTTGACAGAAATGGCGTAGCCTCCAAGCATCGCCCACAGCCACAAGATTTTTAAGCAAATTAATTTAATTTAATTAATTTTATTTTATTTATTATTTTTGTAATTATATTATTATTATCATTTTCAATTTTTTTTGGGGATATTACAATTCTCCCCTCCTTATTAGAATTTCGTCCTCGAAATTCGCGTTCAATCCATGTCCTCAAGATATGCTCACAACTCTCATGAGATTACCTAACACATCTTCTAAGCCCTTCCATATCATCATTTTCTAGTTCCCACGACTCCCTGATCTATCACCTCTATTAGATCATGTTATGGCCACTGACACCTCAACCGACGTAAGGAACGTCGTCAATCATAACTCAACATGGTTCGCCTATTACGATATCGTAATTCAACTGTTTCTTACAGCTATCTTGCATTTTCATCGCACTTCCGTTTGGTACTATCTCAACCATATATCAACCTAAAAGAAAACTCAAATCTTAGAGATATTCAATCCCAATGATAAACTGTTTCGTAACACCCGGCTTAATGCAAAGTCAGCTAACTTCAAATATAACCGATAGTGACAGAAGTGAAGCCATCCTCCCGCATGACGAGAGATTAATACTCGGTAATGTGACTAAAACCTGCTGTGTACCTATGAGGCATAGGGACATGGAAATGAGACAACATACTCAATCAAGAATTCAACAGTAATATCTTTTAGTCTGACTTTTTCCAACTGATTTTTAACCAGATACACAACATTTCCTCGGCAGTACTTTTTCCCATAATTTGCTGCGAATGCTCGAGATCCCGTCAACAAACATGGATAGCCATTTAGTCAGAACTATCAAAGGTTACACGTTCTCCACTCAATACACCTCGAGATCTTAAATGTCGCCAGATCTCCCCTCCTTAAAGGAATCAACACACCCAATTTGACTTATTCTGTGACCACCAATCCTTAACCTGATCTTGCTGCTAATCTTAACTCCAATTAGCTAAATGACCATACCTCCTCTTGATCTCTAATTACTAACCTTAACCTCCTTGAGTCTTCATACGGTAGCTGCGACTCGATCTTTAAAATCGATGTTATCTACTCTGTAGCCTGTGCGACCAAAAGCCCCTCACTATATCAGTAATTGTCTAATCCCCAAGGTATCTCGTAGGTCTCCTCAAAAGCGAAAAAGAACTCAAGGATGTGGGTTAACCTTTCTTCTAGTTGGCATAACAAGCCATCTCATGTTTTTGCCGATGTACCACTTGACCAGCATCCAGAAGAGTTAAATCTCCTCACTCGGTCAATAACCGACCCTAGGGCATGTGGTCCGTGGTTAGTACCACGCGTACTCATAGCAACCACTATCCTTACAGCAGAACCCAACATTAACTTAGACATACAACTAACTTTGATCCTAGCCATACACCTTGGTATCTCCCACAATCTTAGAGGGGTTTTCTTATTCCTAATTCACTTTATTATGGATGCTCCACGATAGCCCAAAACATCTGCTACCACCTTTGCTTTATCGTATTTATTACAGAATCTCACAGCCTTAGTCCTTCGACGCGCCAATCGCGGCGTCACCTGAACTCCGCTCCACCTGTGAGAACTATACCCTAGGCAGGTAGTAAGGTCAAATCTCCAATCAGCATAACCGCTGTAAACTCCAAGTCCATAATTCCATAATAGTCCTCCAGTGAATTCTCATCACGAATCTCTCTTGGGATAAGATTGACCCCAGGCTTATCGTAAATACATTTACACTAGGCACACATCTCGGTACCTACGGATCTACCAGTAACCATTGGACTCCTATAGCATGTTCCTACATGGTGGGACCTTTCCGTACCACTCCTGGCAAAATCCAATCATGGGCCTCCAACTCACATACTGCCACGACCTTATTTCTCATGAAATTGACGCAGGCCCTAATAGGGCGTCGACAACGCCTAGCGAGACTAAGGAAAGCTCTAGACATCTATCTCTGTCGTCGGTCCTGACCAAACCATAGATACTACAAAGGCGTCGGTTAGTCCAAATGGCATGGCCATGAACTTGCAGCAGTCGTACGAGTACGACAAGCAATCGTTAGAAAACACTTCGGCATTAGCCCGACAAATCATCTGCTCGGGGAGAAGGACATCTATGCCTCAAGACTATCCGGTCCAATTGCAGGGTCAATCCCTCAATAAGGCAACCTCCTTGGTAAATCTCCAAGAAAGTCCAGAGTATCCCTCGCTCATTCACAACCGAGGGAAATCTAGCCATACACGCCCTTATCATGAGCAATGTGTGCCTCAAACGCAACTTTAAAAGTTCTCTTAATCGTTTCCCTCAGACGAGGCACGTGCTATCCCTAATCTGCATCACCAATAGACAATAGTTAGGGACCCAACGGGTCCACCACAAATCAGGTGTCAGATCTACTTGGTCTTAGGGAAAACGATCCGCAACCAAATGTTCATCGCCGATCAAACCTGTGACTTTCCCAGTCATACTATTCATCACATCAAGTTACCAGGATACTCTTTGCTAATAGCAATGACAACTTGATTCCTAAGGATCCCAAGACTTATAAGTCTACTAAATACATCTCGTTACATAATATCTTCAAACATTGTACCTAGTATTTCCTCAATAATTCATATCCTTACAAACCTCATAATTTACAATCCTAGATTTGCATTACAGCCCCCTAATAAACATCACCCCTAGCAACCGAGATAGCTTCATCTACCAGGTGAGCTGAGTCCTCATTGCTAGCTACACTGGAGCTAGGTCTAACTGGTCCCTCTAGTGGCTGCGATGGTGACGATTCACTCACAGTAGCTTGGACTGACTGGGTGTCAGGTAGTGCTCTAGTCTTGGGCACGTTCGGTAACGGTCCCTGACAAGGCTCCCAAATGGAAGCTTGTTGCCTCATAACCCTGGCAAAAACATCATAATGGGAACGAAGGCTCACATCATTCATCATTGCTTCAGTCAACCGCCTCCACATGTCATTCATGTGCTCACGGCAAACAGGACTTGTCTCTCAGACAATCCTTAAAAGATCTCACAGATCGTCTCTAAGACAACTCATCAAGCTGATATATATAACTCACTAGGTAGTCCTTTTTGTCTTGCTCGCCTTTCCATCCAGAAGCGAACTCCTGTTCCCACCATCACCATAAGTGATCCAATGCTAGGAGGTCATCTGGATTAGATAGAAGTACACCGAAATCTAGACCTTCGAATTCCATATTGGGAATACACAAAATCACCAAGTATCAAGCAAATATATTAAAGCTAGGCTCACGTCTTACCCAAACACCTAGGAGCAGGCACCAGTCTTAAATAAATCCATTCATACCACCTCACGGTCCCTTCCTATCGTGCATTTACCACCCCTGCACGAATATAAATTGGGACACAGTTTCTCACACGATCGGCAAAACTCAACTTAACGCAGCCTGACCTTATTCGATTCACCTAGACCTCCCTAATTCTATCCGATAACTTTGGTGTACAGGACCTCGTCCTTCAGAATTGACTCAAACTACGCTCTGATACCAACATTGTAAGCACCCCCGCCCGGATATCCCAACCACCCGGTCTACCCGAACGGGAGCACTTACGGAAGGGAAAAATAATGAACACAAGACAAAGACCACCCTGGCATGCATACTCAAAAATGAGAGCAACGGAAACGAAGCAAAACACATGCATGCACTACGGGTACCCCGCTAGCACAGCGGTCGAAAGGTAAGTAAAAGAATACAAACTCCTGTGCCGACATACAAAAGACTTGAGAAATGACCTGGCACAGTAAAAATAATAGAGTAAATCCTACTCTACCATCAGAGTTGACAGGGATTGACGGGACTGCCTGTACACCATACCGACTTTGCTGCTAAACGCTGACTCCCTTGCTCGGACCCACGCTGGCACTACCTGGAATGATGGAAAGCAAAGTGAGTCGAGAGACTCAGCAAGCATAAGGAAAAGAAAGGCCGAAGGCTGAACGTAACTAGAAAACTCTCCCCAAAATAAACCCCCAGATACACACAAGTCATGAGACGCTACAACACAATAGAAGAGCATAATAAAAGCACATACCGGTCCTTCGGGCCCACACAAGACACACGGCACCCAAGTCCCATACCAACCTGCCGCTTCCCTGAAAGGCAACAAATGTGTCCACAAACCTGCGCGCGCGATCCCGGGCCGGTACTCCCGTCGCCCGTCCCCGTCGGTACTCCCGACAACCGAGCCATAGGCTCCCTCGGAACGGTACTCCCGTCCGAGAACTAATAACTATCAGTAGCCATGCAATGCACATAAAAATGCAATGGCGTAGTGAGCATCAACGTGATACAAGGCGCCCATACATCCAGGCATCAGGCCATGCTCCGCCCACATAGTAAACCACACGCCATGCATATGCTCGCGCTGGATGCAACCTAACCAGACTAGAATGTCCGTGTCCAAGCACACTCAATAAATGGATATCCCAACATGCATCCCGTACCCATGTGCATATCAAATCATGAACAGTGATACAATGCATCTAATCATGTGGTAAATCAGATACCGGTAGAGCTAGTCAGCAGTGCCCGGCACCGGTCAACGGTCAGTGACTAGGAGTGCCCGCCTGACGGTCCACTTCAGGGCCGTACAATAGGCTACCCCAACGTCACCAAACAGTCGACCCCTGCCCCACTGCTCAATAGCTCTAACCAAATCACAAATAAATCCGAGAAAAACTGTAAATAAAACCCGCGTGACTAGGAACCTAATTACCCAGACTGGGTTCAGCATCATTCCGAAAGAAATGGGGGCGATACAAACCCCCGTAGGCACTCAACAAACGAAATTATAGAAACCTCAGATTTAATTTAAATTAAAACAAATGAATAATAATTCAACAAGCAATGGTAGGTGCCGAATTAAAGTGAGGGAGGTGATAGAATACAGGAAATCACGGGGTCTTTGACGGGAATTAAAGATCAAGAAAAGAGGGTTAGAAGCTTGCCTTTACACGGCCGTCTCTTGCTTTTCTTGCATTCCCGCTGCGAAGTAAAACGTTCGCTGGCAATGAATAAAATCGCGGCTTTAATTAAATAAATCTACCGTTTAATATAAATAATTTAACTGTCTAAAATCCCTCGTAAGCGCGCCACAGTAAAATCTCAACGAGTCTCATATTTATTTTAAATTAAATCACGCTAATAAAGTCATCGAAGCCTGCTTAATAGATTAAATTTAAATCAAACGACTCAAAATTTCATAATTAATAAACAGGCCGAAACAGATAAAGGGAGGGTGTAAAATACGAGAAATTACAGGGTTTCTCACGGGAATTAAAGAATACGAGGAAAGGATTAGGAACTTGCCTGAAATCGGCTGATTCTGACCTCTCTCGAGCTCTCGAGGTAAATTAAATCATTTCCTGGCAAATAATACAACTGGGACTCAAATTAATCGTGTAAAATTTATCATTTAAACACATAATACTTCTATTAATTTTTACCCACGTACCTGATCACTTCCCATACCAAAAAAATTCTAAAATTATTTTATTTTCCTCATTTTTCTTTCTTTCCTTTCTTTTCTTATTTCTTCTCCTCCTCCTCCTCCTCCTCCTCTTCTTCTTCTTCCTGCGCAGCCTGCTCCTGCGCCTTGCCTCTTCTTCTCTTATTATTCCTTTCTCCTTTCTTTTCTTCTTCTTTTTCCTTTCTTCTTCTTCTTCCTCTTCTCTTCTTCTTCTTCTTCTCCTGCAACTCGCGCGCCATGCCTAGCTTCCACCAGCCACCGCCTCGGCCAACACCGCCTTCGCCGACCATCCCCGCAACCAGCTCCACCATCGTCGGCCACGCCACCGCCGACAGCCGCCAACACCGCGAGCAGCCGCGGCCTCCCTTGCGCGCAGCCAGCCTGCACGCCCGCCATGGATGGCCCTCGCTGCTCCAGCCGCTGCAACAGCAGCTCAAGGCTGCTTCTTCATGGTCGAGCGCAGCCACCTCCCTCTCTCGGTCTCTCCATCACTTCCTCACGAGCTCCCTCCTCCCGGCCATAGCTCCCTCTCGATCTCATCTCTCCATCTCTCTCTCTCACTCTGTCTCTCACTCTCTGCTTTCCATTTGACAGAAATGGCGTAGCCTCCAAGCATCGCCCACAGCCACAAGATTTTTAAGCAAATTAATTTAATTTAATTAATTTTATTTTATTTATTATTTTTGTAATTATATTATTATTATCATTTTCAATTTTTTTTTTTGGATATTACAAGATCTATATATTTTGTTACCATATTTTGGTCAAACATTTCACAAATGATATGAAACATATGCTACATTATTTTTCTCTTTTTCATGTGAAGCATATGACTATTATAAAACAAATTGTTCATGTTATAGTTCATATAAACTCAACATCTAATTTGAGTTCTCAACTTTACTTTTCACATGAATTCATAAACAAGACTTCTACTCGACACTCTAGGACAAATAAGGTGAGAAATGAGATTTTCATCTTTTAACTATCCAGATATTATCAATCTTATCTTGATGTTTTATCTAGATGATTTTATTTTAAGTTTAAGCTCTTTTTAGATTTTTTTTTTAGAATATGCTTAAAATTATCTCTTATGTTCATAAATGTGATTGTCAATGTAAGAAGACTAATTAAGTGTTTGATATATTTTTAATTCTTACACTTAGCATTTATGCACTTAGCATCATGCACAAAGCATTGGATATATATGCAGGCTTAAACAAAAATGAATACTAAACACAATAGACATTAATTAGTAATCAAATATAATTCATTTGTAAACGTAGAATGAGAAAATAAGATTCACACGTCATTGTTAACAAAAAAAAATATTTTATTTAATATTTACGCATTCATAGAGATTTAACATGATCTTAAGACAAATTCATTGGAATAGGTTTTCTAAATAGATATGCTATCATTTTATGCGTAGAAATATATTGTAAGTTCACTTTCTTTTGTGCAACTATGTCTCACAAAATTATATTTGGTGTTGATATGTTTGGTCTTTGAGTGATACTTGGAATTTTTTTGTAAATGCGATTGCAGTTTGATTATTGCAATTCATTATTACAGAGTTTGATGCATAATTTGTAACTCCCAAATTATTCAAAAATATTTTGAGCCAAACAACTTCTTATACTACAACTGATAATGCTATGAACTCGATTCCCATAGTAGACAATGTTGCACAAGTTTGTTTTTTACTACTCTAGGAGATGACTCCATTGCCAAGTAAGAAAGTATATCTAGAGGTAGATTTTCTTTTATCAAAATCTCCTCCACATTTAACATTAGTATAACCGTCAAGATGCAGATCATTAACAGAGGGATTAGTCCATTGTACTTTTTAGATACATCATTACCATTTTGATAGATTTCCAATGGGTTAACCTAGGTTAGATTGATGTCTGCTCACCATCACAACTACAAAGCAGATATCCAGTGCACAACATTGCTTACAAAAGACTACCCATGACATTGGAATAAGGAACCCTTGTCATTTGTTCTTTTTATTGTGTAGTCTTAGAGCATAGTCTTTGACTTAAATCTTCATCTTTTGTGATTGGAGTATCTATAGACTTATAGTGGTCTTCATCAATCATAAGAAAAATGTATGAAACAATCACTTGATAAAATCTTAAGTACCATTATTTGAAAAATTGTTTTAGACCATACATTTATCTCATGAGTCTACACATTTTGTGTTCTTGACTTTTTTCAATAGAACCAATAGGTTATTCTATATAAATTTCTTTTTTTAGTTCACCGTTTAGAAATGTTGTCTCTATATTCGTTTTATATAATTTCAAATCTAAACTAGTCACAATTGCAAGAATAAAATGTTTAAATATAAATCTTAATTATAACAAGGGAAAACGTTTATTTATAATCAATCATTTCCTAGTGAGTATAACCCTTAGTTACAAGACATGCTTTATACCTGTTAATGGTTCCATCAACCTTGTACTTAACTTTTAGAATCCCTTTATTTCTAATAGTTATGTTTCCTTTAAGAAGATTAACCAATTTTCAAACTTGATTTGATTTCATAAAGTCCATTTCTTCTTTTGTTACCTTTTTCCATTTATCCTTAGCAGGATTAGAAAAAGCCTCTCATACTATTTTAGGCTCTTCCTCTTCTTCTGCAACAATTAGAAAAGTTTATCCTTTAATCTCGAAATGACGTCGAATCATATCTCCATGATTACTTCGTCTAATTTGAGGTTATTATGAAACATATTCATGAACTCTTGTTTCACTCTCACTTGAATTAGATTCTCTAGATACATTATCGGCTATATGTATTAGAAGATTTTAGACAATAAAATTGTTTTGATCCTCTGTTCCATAAAGAGACAAATTCTTATTTATCTATCCTTTATTAAGAAAATTACTTTCTACGAAAGTTGCATCTCGAGTGTAACATTCTGTATCGAGTGATATGAAAGATCAAAACAACTTATCATGATGGGTCTACGCGAATTTCCCAGGGGGTCATCCATCATTGAGCTTCTCCAGCTCAAGCTTAACCCTGGAGTTTCTTGCCTACATTCAGCCCAAAAGGTATCCAGTTGGTGTTGTTTCATTTCTTATACTATCCTCAATATATACTAACTTCTATGGGTTCTCGGGGTATTACATTCTCCCCCCTTAAGTATATGAAGTTCTTGTCATGCGACTTTACAGTCGGTCTTATATCTCCTCCATTTCCATGGCCGATGTGGGATTCGCCTAAGGTGCCTACACGTACCCCTCTTTAGGGACTCAGCGTCCTCGCTGAGGTTTGCCCCACCACCGCGCTTAGAAGCTTGGGGGTCGGCTCTGATACCACCTGTAACATCCCGCATCGAGCAATAGGAATGAGTAGAACAACTTACCTTGATGGGCCTACGCGAACTTCTCAGGGGGTCACCCATTCTTGAGCTTTCCCAACTCAAGTACGCTTAACCCGAGAGTTCCTTGTTAACATTTAGCCCAAAAAGTATCCAGCTAGTGTTGTTTTCTTCCTTACTTATCATCGATATATACAACCTTTTTCTAGCCTATTGGGGTATTACATTCTTCTCTTTTTGAGCACATGACATCCTCGTCATGTGACCTTATAACTGGTCTAAGACCTTCTCCCATTTGGGGGCTGCTATCCTAAAAGCCTGCTAGAAGTCGTTCTTTGTATAGGCCCTCGAGCCCTGACGTCACTCATCTTCCTCATCGGACTGCCTTTATCAAGGGTCGGCTCTGATACCACTTGTAACATCTCGCATCGAGCGATAGGAAGGATTAGAACAACTTACCCTGATGGGCCTACACAAACTTTCTAGAGGATCACCCTTCTTTGAACTTCTCTAGCTCAACCGCGATTAACCCTAGAGTTTCTTACCTACATTTAGCCCAAAATGTATTTAGTTAGTGTTGTTTCATTCCTTACTTATCATCGATATATACTACCATTTTCTGTGCTCTTGGGGTATTACGTTCTCCCCTTTAAGCACATGACATCCTCGTCATGCGACCTTACAATCGGTTCTAGACCTCCCCCATTTGCATGGCCGATGTGGGATTCACCTAAGGTGCCTACATGCACCCCCCTTAGGGACTCAACATCCTCGCTAAGGTTTGCCGCATCATCGCGCTCAGAGGCTCGAGAGTCGGCTATGATACCACCTGTAACATCCCGCATCGAGCGATAAGAAAGAGCAGACCAACTTACCCTGATGAGCCTACGCGAACTTCCAAGGGGTCACCTATCCTTGAACTTCCCTACCTCAAGCACGCTTAATCCGGGAGTTCTTTGCTAACATTCAGTCTAAAAGTTATCCAGCTAGTGTTATTTCATTCCTTACTTATTTTCGATATATACTACTATTCTTTGAGCTTTTGAGGTATTACATCAAGATATAAAGTCGGTAACACTCTCACTAGGTTGATCAACTAAGAACACATATCCTTTTAAATGTTTGAATTTCTTATAAATATACTTGCAAAAGTTAATAGTGTATCACCCCAAAACATGATTGGTAAATTTGCGCCTGCAACACCATTTTGTTGTGTGAGGATGGCTAGTTGTCTATCAATCCATTTCTCATTACATAACAACTTAAATTGCTTAGACAAGTACTCACAACATCTATCGATTCTTAATGTTTTAATCTTTTATCCAACTGATTCTCAACTAAATTTAAATATCTAATTCATGATAAATCAAATAGATAAAATCAAAACTAGTAAAGTTATCTATGAAAGTGATGAAATAAATACCTAAATGTCTTGCTTTTATATTTATTGAACCACATATATTGGAGTGAATTAATTTTGATGGAGTTTACCACCAAAACCTCTCTGATAAGCGATCTATCATTTGGCGGATAATTCATATGACCTTTGGAGAGCATTTATACAATAATAAAAATACGCACATACATTAATGTGCAGAGATGTATATTTTGCCACAAAAAAAAAAAAAATACAAAACTATATATGCACACATACATAGATCCAAAAATGAGAATCATGGCTTTAATACCAATGTTAAATAAAAGTAAAGAAAAAAAATATTTACTCTATGGGATTTTTTTATTGAAAGTGAATGAATCTTGAGCAATTTGAATTATTGATTACAGATGAAATCACATGATAAAAAACACCTAAAAATCTATAGTCTAAATGTTTTGTCAGATACAAAAAAATTACAAAAAGAGTTCATATAAATATATAGATCTGTAACTTTCTCACTTCTTTCAACTTAGGAGTGGGTAATAATTGTCTAGTAACTACTTTTGACCCATGAGCCTCATATAGGATCTTATCATAATTCATGATGGGAATTTGAATCCATATTTCTTACTGTCATTGAGAGGATGTTATTAGTTTTTTTTTTCTTTCTTTTACTTTATGTTGAAATCAAAGGAGTAGGAGAGAGAGTAAAAGAGTAAAATTATCAGTTTATATTTTTTAATAGACATAAAATATCATTAACATTTTCAAAACACAAAAAATAATAGCCTTAGTAATTAATACAAACTCAGCGGTGGTCAGGATATAAAATTTACTTTTTTATTTTTAATTTTTTCAAAAAGCTAAGTACTACCATATATTAAGAAAATAGTATTTTATATTTACATAAACAATAATATTTAGCCCAAAAAACAAGTCAAATGCTGAAGGGTACAAATTCTCTATTTTACCCCTACATGTGGTAAACAAATTTAGAGGAAGAATGGGAAATTTGCCCCTCTGATCTACCCCTTTAATCTAAACTCAAAATATTAGGGTGCGTTCTCTTTGCTTTTTAATTTTTAGTTTTGAGTTTTGAATTCATTTTCAGTTTTTTATTTTGGTAGTTTGTTTTTAGAAAATTGAAAACGTGTTCTTTTTGTCATTTTGAAAAATTATTTTTCAAAACAGAAAATTAGAAAACGTGTTCTCTTTGAAATTTTGAAAATATTTTTTTAATAATATTTTATTCAATAAATTTGATTATTAAGTAAATTATAAATATCTAATGTTAATATATTATTAAAAAAATATATATATTTTAAAGTTAATGAATTTTATAATATTTTTTTCAATTACAATAATAAAATATGAATAAATAAATAAATAAATATGTTTTGAGTTTTGAGTTTGTTTTGGATGAAAATACTTAAAATAACTTTTTATTGTTTTGAGTTTTTTTTGTAAATTTTTTTTTTGTTTTTAAAAATATATTTTCAAAAATAATAAAAAAAACATGTTTTTATTATTTTAAAAAATTAAAAATTAAAAATAACTTAAAAATAGTAAAAATAACACAACCTTATGTATTCGGACAAAACATTTTGGTCGTCTTAATAAATGTTGCAATCAAAGGAACCTGGTCACCAAAAATGTTGCCACACATTAATGATAATCAAATGACGAAGGGTCAAATCCTTGAATGAATTTTTAAATCCTTGAAAACTGAAAAGCATTCCAAAAAGAATCCAAACACGTCACTCTCCAGTCTACATCAACAAGTATCTTCCATTTTCAGCCTCTTCCCCGGTTTTCTCCCTTCCTAAAACCACTTGGTTTCCCGAACCAGAGTGGAGAAAAGAAGATTTCCAGTTCCATCTCATTCACAGCTCTTCACAGATTCGATTTATCCCAAAAACATGCTTTTTAGAGACTCTGCTGTGCTTCTGATTCTTGCAGTGACTTGCTGCTCGTTGAGGGTCGCTGATTCAGAGGTGCCACAAGATGAAGGTTAGCCCAATTCCCATTTTTGTCTTGATGTTGAGTATGTGAAGGTTAAGTTTTCAGATCTTTCTTCTTTCGCGTCCAGTGGGCTCTTTTCCGATTGCAGAGGTGGTCAGTTCCTATTGGGAGCTGAAAGATTCATAATTCATTCAGGACCTATGAAATAGAAACAAGAAGGGGGTTCATGTTGTGTATTAAATTTCAGCTAAAGTTGGCAGTTATAATGGTTTCTTGGATGTACTAACATGTCTCGCTGCTGGGTTATTGGTTTTTGTATGATTTCATTTTCGTTTTTGATTTCTTCTAAGGTGCAGTTGGATAGGGTAATTTGATCCCATCATTTGGAATCATAAATCCATTGTTTGGATACCTATTGTTGGAATTATTTGGATATAGGTTCAAATTATCTTGGATTTGGACCTGAAAAAATGAAGAATTTGAAAACTTGCATTTCAAGTTACAAATTTAAAATGACATCATTTGAAAGCCTTCTATCCAAAAACAAATTTATATAATTTGAAGTCTGAGCTTGCGGCATCAAGTTTAATGAAATATTGTGAATCTGGTCATATCTGCTAAGGTTGATTGGGTAAATTCTATTTGTCTGCTCCGCTAACGAGTTGGTGAGTATCACTTGTCCTCAAACCAGCCACCCAGAACTGGATGTGTTGGCTGAATGGGCAGGTGAAATTCATTTCTATTCCATTGTCCAACTTTCTGCAAAAATACATAGCTTTTCTTGGCAGTGGCTAGAATAAAATATGAGAAATTCTGATGTCTACATTTGATAAAAAAAGAGGTTTCTTCATTTCTCTCTCTCAGGAATTCCCTATTCTGGTTTGTATTCAGTTCATTTGGTTCATGTTCAATTTGTTATAAGCTTGATGAATTGAGGGAGGATGAAACAAGTTGAAGGGTTTTTAGTCTTGTAGGAACAAACGTGTTGGTGGATAAGAGGAAGGACAAAAGATGTTGCTGGAGAGGCAGTGACGACAATTGTCAAGTGGTCCATAATTTAATATAAGATATGAACTTAAACAGAGCAAATGACAAAAAATGTTTGAATGGTACTCACATTATTCTCAAGTAATTCGAATACTGTCCACATAACTTAGATGATTGTGTTGATATGCATGTTGGCAAAAAAAAAAAAAAAAGGGGGGGACCATTGTTTAAAGATCAGCACTATAATCACTTCTAATTTTTTATGGCCACTCTGCTTTTTGATTAGCTGATGCTGTCATGCAGTTAATTGGATTATGTTCTCAACTTATTTTTGAATAGTGTATGTTAAAAATATGGTGATTTTCATTTAACTAATTTTTGTGGGTCCATTTATGTAACATTAACTCATTTTTATGCTTATTTCTTTACACGTTACTAGTGGATGCTCTCCAGCAAATTGTAACTACAATGGGTGTAAAATATTGGAAGTTCAACAGCAGTTCATGTCGTGTTGAATTGGTTGGGGTGACACCACAAGCACCAAGGAAATCTGAGGGCAGTGTTGAGTGCGATTGCAACTTAAAGAATGACTCCTATTGTCATGTTGTAAAGATGTATAATTTCTACATCTTATTACTAAAGCTTTTACTTTAAGGCTTCCACACAATTAATTGCATAACTCTATATCTTTTGCTCATATTGCTGGATTCAGGCCACATCTTTATTACTGTAAAAACAGAAATTGCTGTTTGGAATTGGAACCATATTTTCAAAGTGAAAATGTATTCTATATTACATGGGCACCTTGGAGAAGGATTTTTGTTGACCAAAACCAGAACTACTTAAAATATGCGAACATTTTATTATGTGGGTTCTATTCTACTCCTCAATATGTGTGTGTGAATATAATGTATATGGTATGGGCTAGTTCCATTCTTGGTGTGGTATCCTTTCTCCTTTAAAAACTGTGGCATGCCACATGGCTTGTCATTTTTGTATTCTTTATACATCTCATAGTAATTTCTCCAACCTTATTAAATCAATAGCTTATGATTTTGAAAGATCTTCGTAAAAATGTTTGTTATTAATTTGTTAGTAGAGAAATAAATGTATGGACAAAAGTGCTTCATAATGACATTTGAGGTAGTACTTTTCAGTTTCATCCAGAACCCAACTTCTTCTCATAGATACTTCTGTTTCCATCTAGTTTTTCAACAGCAAGAATGTATGAATTTTAACGAAGTTCATTCTTTCCCAATATATGCAGCATGCTTAAATTTTTTAATCTTCCTGGCATCCTTCCACCTGAACTGGTGAAGCTACCTTACCTCCGTGATATGTAAGACTCCTTCACATTCCAATGCATTGCTAACTGTTCAAAATGTACCAAGATTAGTTCCGTATAATGGTTCTTAAGATTTGAAGTGAAAACTTTGGTGAGCTGAACTTGTTTTTGTCCTTATCACATTTTGCAGTGATTTTGCTTACAATTACCTTATGGGTACAATTCCATCTGAATGGGTTTCTATGCAATTGAATTCAATGTAAGCTCCCTCCCACCCACCCCGTCTGTGTGTGTGTGTGTGTGTGTGTGTTAGTGAGCTCAGTATTTCTATCTTGATGCAGCTCTGTTCTTGCAAACCGCTTATCGGGGGAAATTCCAAAGGACCTAGGAAATATTCCCACTCTCACAACCCTGTATGTTTGCTACTTCTGATTGTCATTGCTTTCTGGAGAGTGCTATTAGAACTAAAACTGGACCTAGCTTGCAGAATGCCTTTTATCTCATTTTCAGTCTTCTTATTTTCTCAACTCAATATCATGGTGTGTAATTTATATCCCAGTGGTAGTGGGCCAGACATTTTTAAGAAAATGAAAAAGATACATTCCTGTTTTTCTCTTCCGGTAATCTCAGTGGAGATTTTGACCCAGGTTTCTTGAAGCAAACAACTTTTCAGGCAATGTTCCTCCTGAACTCGGGAAACTAATTAACTTGAATAGTTTGTAAGGCATCTCATTCCTTGTTTAGTTTCCCTTGTTCCTCCAATCAAAGTTGTGAAGGATGAAAGGGTATCTAACTTGTTTAATTGGCTACATGAAATTGGAACTTCAGGGTATTGTCTTCGAATCAGTTGAGGGGAGAGCTGCCAACATCTTTTTCCAAGCTAAGAAATTTAACAGATTTGTAAGCTTCAAAGAGATATTGTTTGGTTTCCTACATTATTTTGATCTTGTTGTCTGTTTAGCACCAGTCCCTTCTCTTTTGCCATGCAGTAGGATAAATGACAATGAGTTCAGTGGAGCAATTCCTGATTTCATTACAAACTGGAAGCAACTTATGAGATTGTAAGATACTCCCCTGCAGAAAGTCCCATATCATTTTGATTATGTAGCTAATCATGTTCCATTATGTCAATATGATGAAGAGAAATGCATGGAAGTGGACTGAAAGGACCCATTCCATCAGACATATCCCTTCTGAACAAGCTAAAGCAATTGTGAGTAGATAAGTCCTTATAGCTTTAGGTTCTTTATTTATTATTTTTATTTATTTGATTAATAGTGTATTATTGATAGTGTTACTGATGTTATCATCCTTTTGACCAGGAGAATTAGTGACATAGAAGCCTCAGCTCAGGGATTTCCCAACTTGAGCAACCTTACAGAGTTGGAAATATTGTCTGTGTTAATTACTTCATTCAATAATTATGAGTATCTATAAGTGCGTTTCTTCATTATTTAATATCATTCACTTTTGGATTTAGGGTTTTGAGAAACTGCAGCATTTCTGGTCAGATTCCAAAATATATTTGGAAAATGGAAAATCTCTATATGTTGTGAGTAAAGCATCTTAAGCATTGGTGTACTTTTATATTTGATTTTCAGTGTTTTGTACTGATTCACCATTGACTATACAAGCATATCAATTGTTTTTGCTGGAATTAGAATTTTGAAAGAGTGAAATGTTTCTTTTTCCTTGTAATCATCAATCCTTGCACAGTTGAGTGCCTTAATCTTGAACTTGCTTCAAAATAGAATGACTCTTTCATATGTGCCTTCTTGAAGATTGAATAATTCACTAGTTACTCCAGCTCATCTGGTGAAGAAGAAGCAGGGTTAACTGTCCCCACCTTGATGATAAGAGTAGAGGGGAAGTAGTTACCAAAGTACAAAATCATTTGAGAACAACAAGAAGCCTTAATCCACTAGTTGGGGTTGGGGTTACCTACATGGATTCTAGCTCGCCAAATATCATTATTCATGACCATATCTTTTGTAAGGCCATTATTTCCATATAATGCCTAATAGTTTTACAAAGTTTTTTCGGTTTTCCTACCTTCTTTGCTATAAACTTATTCCTGTCCATCCTTGCTCTTTACATGTGTGTCTATTAGTTTTCTTTTCATATGTCCAAACTATCTTAAACACATCTCGTTCATCTTATAGGTGCCCTTTAAAATTTATTACAAATAATCTCATTTCTAATTATGATATTTTTTATGGCCACGCAACCATTGTAACACCCTCAATTCAGTTACTCTTATATTTTTGCACATGTTTGTAATTAATTACGCAACATTTTGTGACATACAACGGAACTTATTTGATAGCCTTTTGATAAACTTTTTTTTTTAGCTTTAAAAGGATTTTACAATCATATAAATAACAGTTCCTCTACCTTACCTATCCTACGTTGTTTTTTTCGGTAACATTCTCAATAATTTCTCCATCATTTTGAGTAAATTGACACTATTTTTTCGGTTTTCGACCTATTTAACTTGAAAGCCTTAGATTCTAAGGTGTCCTTTCATAACTCAAGTTTAATATTTACTTCTTCCTTTGTCTCATTCATCGAGATAATGCTTTTTTTTTGGCTAGAAATTCATCGAGATACTGTTATTTGCAAATAACATACACAAAGACACATCTTTTTGAGTGTGTTTTGTAAGTTCATCTATCATTAGAGTAAAGAGATAAAGGCTTAGTGCAGATTCTTGATTTAATCCCACTCTAATTAAAGAAGTTTCAGTTTCTCTTCCACCAGTCCTAACATATGGTTTGTTCTATTATACTGTACATGTCTTTAAGAACTTATAGACAAGCAACTCAAACTTCCTTTGTTTCGAAAACCGTCCACAGCAATTTTTCTTTTTGTCTCTAGACTTTTTTCATCAGACACCTCAGCAAGTAGATGGATACCATTCTGACTATATATATAGTGCATAAAATAGTCAGTGACGCTTTTGGTCAATATCTATGGGTTCAGCTTATCCAAGTTCTATTTAGAATCTTTATCTTGCCTTCCCTTTTAAATAATATTTGGGTTGATAACGTATTAGAGTGAAGATGATAACAAAAGATAAAGTTCTCTCTCTTTATAACTGCTTAAACTTTTAGATGAGATGGTGGCCGACAATTTCACAAATAGCATTTTGTTAGGATAATAGACTTAGGGGTGTAACCAAGCCGAGCCAACTCGTTTACTTATGAATGTGTTCAAGCTTTGCTTGTTTATGAGTCAAGCTTTGTGAAGAATGTTCGAGGTTGGTTCGTTTATGTATTTTTATGTTCATGTTCAGTTTGTTTAACTTAAAGAACCCTCATTTCCAGCTTGTTCATGAACAATAAATGGACCTGATAAATGAGTTTTCCAATTTTAGGCTTGTTTATTGTTCATGAACAATAAACTAGTGTATTCAAAAGATAAATGTCTTCATTGGCAGAAAAAAAAAAAGAAATTGTTCATGAAAAGGAAAAAATAATTATTAATTAATGAAAAAGAAAACATAGTTATATAATATTTATATATAATGTATTATATGTACTATAATATATAAAATATTTTTTAAAAAAACAATAAACAAATTTTAAAAAATCTCTAAACTAATTATAAGCAAACTTGTTTATGAACATAAATGAGCCAAACAAGCCTTTGTTCATGTTCGGCTCGTTTATTAAATGATCTGAGATTTTTTGTTAAAATTTGTTTGTTTACTTAATAAAATTACATAAAAAAGCTCAAACTGAGCTTGTTCATGAACATACCGGTTCATTTACACCCCTAATAATAGTTTACTATACTATTTATATTATACCACCTTCCAAAAACTGGAGTTAAATGAAAAAGGCCATATCTATTGCACAAGGGTCCACTTGCTATACTAGGACAGATAGAACTTGCTATCAAGTCAGGAGAAATATTCTACTGAAAAGCAGATGCTGGCAGATTGGAGTTACTGCCATCTCTTCTCACGGGGCTTAGAGAAGTGCTCTGTATCAACCCTTTCCCCAACTTTGCTGTTACTACAAGAAAATTAGAAAATGAAAAGTATGAAAATTTAATATGCTGTTTCTTCAATTGGAGAAAGTTGAAATTTGGATTCTAGATTATATCTTCCTACAGTGAGGAAGTTATGAAGTGACTGACAAAAATGTGGTATTATTCTAGCATGATAAAGATTGAAGAGTTTTTTCATCTTTATCAGATAGTGTTCCAAACATCTGTCAGTTTCCTATTTGGCCCATTGTTATTTAATTTCCAATGGTGAAGTTCATGCTCACTTTGGGGGTTTGCTAGAAGATCATGTCACTTTTTTTGAATTGTTAATCATCATCTTATCCAAAAGCTTAAACTATTAGATAGAGGGGTAACTGTGTCTTTTATATTATTATTTGTGCTCTCAGCTCGCCTCATCACATGTGGCCAGGCTTCAATTTGTAATTGTCTAAACATGTTGCAACAATTTGAATATTTGGTTAGTGGTGAGGTTTGAAGTCAGGACCTTTGTTTGTCTTGATACTATGTTGAATTGTTAACCACCATCTTATCTAAAAGCCTAAGCTATTAGATTAATGGTTAAGTTTATCTTTTATATATTGTTATTTGCATTCTCAACAACCTTAATTCACTCCTTTCTTCTCGTGTGCTTGGTTGACACTTCATGTACTCACAAAAAATTTGTTTAGCCTTCTTTTTTCTTCCTTTCGTTTTCTGTTTCTTTTACTTTATTTGTTTCTGTTAAGAAGGAAGCCTCTTATTCTCAGTCTTCTGCATTTATTCCTTCATTCATGGAGTTTCTTTGTCTCTTGAGATGTAAAGGTTTTATCAAATACAGTTAGTTGTTAATAGTCTTTGCAGTATAGCCTATTTTGACAACCTTTTTTTTTTTTTTTTTCTTTTTTGAACCTTTTGCTGTATCTCTGTTATGGTTTGTACAGGGATGTCAGTTTTAACAGGTTAGTGGGAGAAATTCCAGATGATATAACTGGCAAGCGTTTGGCATATGTGTAAGTAGAAAATACAAAATGTAGGTACATTTGGTTATGTTTCATTTGACATTTGTATAAGTGTAAAAGTCAAAATTTAGGCTCATTTGGTTATGTTTTGCTTGGTCCTCGTGAGTTGTGAGAAAGAAAATTTCTCGTCAATGTGAAAGTTATTAAAACTGAGCAATGAAGTTTCTGCAAACAGACTTTATTATGTTTAATTTTTTCGAATGCTGCCTAGTGTATTTTATTAAAAAAAACTTCTTCCTCTCTAATTTGCTAAAGCAATGTGCTATTTCACTCTTAGCACCCTGTTGTATAGGGTTTATTTATTATATGATGTTTCTTTTCATAGGTTTTTGAGTGGCAACATGCTGAGCGGAAATGTACCAGAATCCATCTTGAGCAATGGAAGGAGTATGTATGTTTCTATCTCAAATGCTTATTTTTGGAAACTTGTATTTTGGTGAATGTAGTTTGGCAAGTTAATCATAACTCATTATATTTATTCTTTGTGATGTTCTTGATAAAATTAATCATTGAAGTATCTAAAATAAAAAAATTATCAATTATTTGGAATTCAAGTAATTTTTTCCAGTAGAATCATCATTCCCGTTCCAATATCTTAACTGTTGTTTCCATAAGAATGTTCAGTTAGCTGTTTATGTCTGTTTATTCAATATACATGCCCCATCTTAAGTATAGCATGTGCTTTTTTTTATTATTATCTTTCTAGAGAATTACATGGATTTTGTGTTTTCTTCCCCGCACATTTATAACCTTTACCATGAACTCCCCTTGTCTAGATGTGCCTGCTTGTCAGTTTGGTTTGATTTGATGCCTACCCTAGAATAGACCAAATATGATCAATTTCGACGATTGAGACCTGGAACGCGTTGATATAATTAAACCCAACAATACCACAAAATTGTGATTCTGTTCAGTTGTGATCAATGGATCTTATAATTTCATGCAATTGTAACAACAACACACTTACCCTTATTCCCACTAGGTGGCGTAGGGTACATAGATTTTAGCTTGCTAGTCATCTCTATCTATGACTCTATTTTCTATAAGGCTATAATATATCATGTCATATCTAAGAGTCTTTCACCAAGTTTTCTGCAGTTTTTCTTTTTTTGTCACAAATTTCTTCCATTCTATTCACTTTTCTCATATGTGCATCTAGTAGTCTTTTCCTAACATGTGCCAACTATCTTAAATGCATCTTCAGATGCCATATCAGCACCACTCTAACCTTATTATAGACAACTTCATTTTTAATTCTATCTTTTCTTGTATAGACACACATCCACGCTATATCCATAACCCATTTATGCTAATATTTTGCACCTTTTGATGCTTAACTGCCCAAAATTCCATCCAAGCCATATGATAAATTTTTATTTTAACTTTAAAGAGAGTTTACAATCGGATAAAATATCAAAAACACTTCTCCACTTCAATTGTCCTGCACTGATTCTATTAATAACATCAATTTTTTTTATTTATTTTTTTTCAACAATGGATACAGGATATATAAATTCATCTTTTTTTTTTTTTCATGAATAACTTGATCTTCAGGTTATATCACATCATCATTCACATTTTTATTTTCACTAAAATTACATTCTATATATTTAATTTTGACCAACTTATTTGAAGCTTTTGGTTTATTAAGTGTCCCTTCATAACTCAAGCTTAGTATTAATGCTTTGTTTTGTTTCATCCACCAAGACATTGTCATCTGAAAATAGATACACCAAGGCATCTCTTCTTGGATGGATTTAGTGAGTTCATCCATCACTATGGCAAATATATAAAGGCTTACTGCAGGTCTTGAGGTAATCCAATTGTAATTAAAAAAAATACTCTTTCCACAGGTCCTCCTCCTCCTCCTCCTCCTCCTCCTCTTCCTTGTCAATTGCACCTTATTGTAACCAAGTTAGGGTTGGTGGCGCAACATTCATAATGCCAATTGACTTCTAAAATTTTATCTCTTTGACAAGTCCTAACAAACATTTTTGATTTATGATACATGCCTTTAAGAACTATATTTTATAAGCAACTTGGACTTGCTTTTTCTCTAAAACTCTCCATACGATTTCTCAAAAAATTCTATAGGCCTTTTCCAAGTTTAAGCACTTGAATCTTTCTATTTATTTCTAAATTTTTTTATGAGACGCCTCAATTTTTGACCTACTAGACATGGAGAAACTTGGTTTTCAAAGGCCTTGATTTTCTTCTTAACTTTTGCTCAATCATCCTATCGCAAAATTTTATAGTATGACTCAGCTTCTTCCCTTGGTAATTTTTGCAAATTTGAACATCTATTTTTTTTGGGGAAAATGGGCCCTAGATAGCTCCTTCTCCTATCATTAGGTATCCTATTCTGTTTAAGAGTTCAATTAGTCATATAATGCCTTATTCTCCCATGCCTTTTCATGCTTATGTCAAAATAATATTTGATCCACTGTTTTGCCTTTTTTTATCCTTTTCATGGTTTGCTTAACTTCTTTCTCGCAACTAAGTCTATAGAACATGTGATTGCTATCTTTTTCAAAATATAATATTTTTTTGTCATTAATTTAATAGTTTAGAGGTACTCGTTCCATCTTTGATCTCTCATACCAGCCCCTTTTTGTCTTTGTCTTTTATGCACTTCACTTGGCTCAAGTCTCTTGCTTTAGCGAGCTTGCATATATCTCTATTCCCAGATCTCATAATTTCAAGAGTACAAAAAAGAAAAGAGCTTATTTAAGTTTTATCCTGTTATAGGGATTTTACCATAACTTGATTTCTACCAAGAAAATGCCAGCTGGATGCAAGAGAGTAAGGGTGTGGCATTATTTTATAGAGCAGAAAAATGTGAGAGAATTCTTTAAAAGCAAGATCTATTTCCAAGCAATCTTGGACATAATGGACCACAATATAGTTTCTTGAATATGTTCATTTACAAGTGACCACTTGTTACTTTAGTCTCTATCTCTGTCTCTCTAGTCCTTTTAGATCCATTATAATTTAGAATAACGACTCAGTTCAAGGCTTCTGTCTTGTGTAAAATGTATGACAGTGGTCATGGTAGTCAAGCTTCTTCAGCAAGGAAACTCAAGACTTTTGGTTTCTTGCTATGTGGTTTCCTTATCAATCCAAAGGTGTGTTTCTTCATATAATGTGTTGAATATTGTATTTATCGTATAGTTGATCCAGCTGATTAGCTGATTTATAGGCTGATGTATAGCTGATTTGATAGACTGATGTATAGGCTGACTTGATAGGCTGTATTTCATGCATAATTCTTTGCCTAATTTTCTGCTGTAAATATGTTCCACATTGCTATAAATATAGATTGAAACTGGGACTCTTGCTCCCAGGCTTTCAACCAATTCTCTCTTCTCACAAGTTATCAGAGCAATGTGAGAAAATTCTTTCCCACTGTGTTATCCCTTCAGTGGTGCCTTTCTTCTCTTTCCCGTTGTGCTCCACCAGTGGTGCATTCTCTCTTGAGAATCTCAGTTCTGGTGAAAATTCCACTTGGCCTATTCCTGAAATCTTGCATCCGGAGAACTCGTCACGCGCTGTCATGCGCCATTGTGTTCTTCACCAGGCCAGCACCAAACCGTCCAGTTTGTGTATTCAGCCCTTTCTGGCCTGTTTCATTCATTAATTCATGGTTATTGACACTTTAAAGTTCCTAACCAGGTCTGTTCTCCACGATGACGTGGCAATGTATTCTAACATGGCAACGTATTCTCCCACTTTCACCTTTGTTTTTACTGGAACCCCTGTCATTATATCTGAAAAATTATTGCTTGTTGCTAATTATCTATCCTGGGCTGCTGCTGCTGAGTCGTGGTTCATAGGCTAGGGACATGAAGATCACTTGACTAAGCAACCTAAAGTTATTCCTAATGCGGAGTGTCCAAAATGGAAGAAGAATGACGCTCAATTATGTGGAGCTCTCTGGCAGTCTATTGACCGCTCACTTGCAGTCCAATACCGGGTTTACAAAACCAGCTTTGATGTCTGGGAGAAATTCTGAAAATTATATACCAATAATGTCTCTCGTTTCTATACGATTGTCTCCAACATGATTACCTTGAAGAAGGCTAACATGGATATGCAAACCTATGTAGGTGAACTTGAAACTTTTATGCAGGCATTCAATAAAATGATGCTTGTCTCCACCAATGTAGAGGAACAATTAGCACAACAAGGGGCATCTATTTATGGCTCTTGCACTCTTTGGTTTGCGACCAAAGCTTAAGCCTATTTGAAATCAAGTTCTAGCAAATTCCCTCATTCAGACCATTGATGATGTATCCTCATAGCTACTCTATCTATCTGCACCTGTTGTCCCTTCAATTGAGACCATTTCTATTAACTCCTCTGTTCTAACATCTCAGACAAATGACAGAGGAGGTCTTGGGGGTGGCCGTGGTGGAAACCATAATCGTGGCCCTCATCCTCAATGTACTTATTGCAACAAAATTGGCCACTCTAAAGATCAGTGTTATTCCTTGCATGGGAGACCTCCATATACTGCAAATGTTTCTCACAATAATAATTTAGAGGGATATGGTTCTGAATCATCAAGAAGTCAAAGTCTTGATACAATGTCCATATCAGCAACCACTTATAATGCATTTCTACAATTCCAGGAAGCCCAACAAATTTCTACACCTGCAGCATCTGTTGCTCAGACCAGTCATCCTATTGCCTGTATCTCACATTGTTCTCTTGGACCATGGGTACTTGACTTTGGTGCTTTTGACCACATCTCTGGTAACAAAAACCTTTTCTTTTTTCTTACTTATTTAGATTTTATTCCTATTTTTACTCTAGCTAATGGCCCACATACTAAAGTTAAAGGCATTGGCAAGGCTAAGCCTCTTTGTTCCTGGTTGTCCTTCTAACTTGGTTTCTATTAGTCAAATAACTCATTCCCTCAATTGTTCTGTCACCTATATTGCTAAATCTATACTTGTACAGGATTGGGGTATGAGACCCCTAATTGGTATTTGGCATGAGTCACGGGGGCTCTGCTGTCTTAACATACCAATCACCCCTATAGTGTGTCCTATTACTGAATCATTGGAAACCATAATATCACTTAGGTCATCCAATCTTCAAAAGCTTTAGCAAATGGTTCATGACTTATCCAACTTGTCATCTTTAGAATGTGAATAATGTTAGCTCGAAAAACATGTTTGCAGTTCATTTTTGTGTTGTATCACAAGTCTAGTTGATTCTCCTTTTTTTTTTGGTCTACTCAGATGTGTGGAGTTCGAGTCGTATCCATTTAACTTTGGGTTTTCGATATTTTGTTACTTTTATTGATGATTATCCTCAGTGTCCTTGGTTGTTTTTAATGAAGGATCGTTTAGAATTATTTTCTATCTTCTAAACCTTTTGTTCTAAAATTCAAACCCAATTTGGTGTTTGAAGAAGAATAATAGTTTCTTATATTTATTGTTAATACATGCATGTCATTTATACACATAGGAGAGAATATATTTGGTAGGTCAACTCCCAAAGAATTAGGAAACTAATTCTATGAGTTAGGAAAGGTAATACATGAGAAAGACTAGGGATTATACAAGATTGTACAAGAATAAGGCAGATTCTATAGGTAGAGAAGAGTTATTTCAGGGATTTCTAACAGTGTTTCCATTAGAACTTTACGCAGTGACAATGCACATGAATATTTCTCTACTTCATTTCAGTATCTTATGGCTTTGCAAGGTATTCTTCATCACTCATCTTACCCTCATACTCAACAAAATGGAGTGGCTAAATGGAAAAATAGACACCTAATTGAGACAACTCCTTCAAACCCATGTCCCATTGCAATTTTGGGGAGATGTAGTACTTACTGCTTGTTACTTAATCAATCACATGCCTTCTTCTGTGCTACAAAATCAGGTTTCACTTTTAACCTTGTTTCCTCAACAGGCACTCTTTTCTCTTCCTACATGTTTTTTTTCATGATCTCACTCTAGGCAAAAACAAGTTAGTAGCTTGATCCCTCAAATGTATTTTCTTGGGTTACTCTTGGTTACAAAAAAGCTACTGGTGTTATTCTCTAGATCTCACCGTTATGTTATTTCTACTAATGTCACCTTCTTCTAGACAAACTCCTCCTCCTCTACCGATATTGCATGGCACATTGTCTCTGAAGTCCTTCCAGTCTTGTGTGTTGGAAATATCTCTGTCTACCCATTTGAAGCCATTTCTTCCTTTACTTCACCTCTTTTGCTCCTCATATATCATCACTGACCTCGATCTGTACCTGAACCAGATAATAGCTTGTGTCCTATTCCTGATGACACATCCTACTCTAATGGTTTCCCCCCGCCACAGTTCTTGATGCAAATCTTTCCCTTGCCATTCAAAAGTACTTGTTCCACATGTTATCCTCATCCTATCTATAATTTTCTAAGCTATCATCATTTATCTTCACCCTATTATGCATTTGCATTATCCTTGTCTTCTGTTTCCATTCCTAAACTGCAGGTGAAGCTTTCTTACCTTGGCTGGAGTCAAACAATGCTTGATGAAATGGATACTATTGAAAACAACAAAGAACATCAAGGATGAAACCTGGATTGGGAAATCTCGGAAGAAACCATACTTCTTGATGATTCTATTGAATACTCCATGAGGAGTTTAAATAAACAAGAGATCCTAAAATCTAGGAATTTAAAATATAATAAAAAACTATTTAAAATACAATAACATATTTCAGATATAACCAATCTCCTAAATTTTAGAGGTAGATAAGATTCTATCTCCTCCTAGTATTTAGGAAAGCTGAAGCTTTATCTTGATCATAAATTGAGGTATTATCTTTGACCATAGTATCCCATATTTCAACACTCCCCCTCAAGTTGGGGAATTGATATCTATCTATTATTCCAAGCTTGCATATTAAATTCTCAAATCTCTTGGCTGCCAAACCTTTTGTGAATACATTAGCTACCTGTTCCTCGGATGAAACATGAGGAATATTGATTATTCTTGCATCCAATTTTTATTTGATACAATGTCGATCTATCTCAATGTGCTTTGTCCTGTCATGCTGAACTGGATTATGTGCAATACTTATAGCAGATTTGTTATCACAAGACAACCCAATTGCCGCCTGAGTTTTTATCTTCAAGTCTTCTAGGATAATCTTGAGCCATAGCAATTCACATATTCCAAGGGCTATAGCCCTAAATTCTGATTCTGCACTTGATCTAACCACAATGCTTTGTTTCTTACTCCTCCAGGATATTAGATTCCTACCTAGGCAACCATAATATCCTGTGGTTGATCTTCTATCACTATCAGTGATAGATCCTGCATAATTAACATCTGTAAAGCCTCTAACATCTAATTCCCTTCCTCTTCTAAATAATAGACCCTTACCTGGATTAGTTTTGAGATAGCTAAGTATCTTTCTTACAGCTTGCATATACTCCTTGTTAGGCTAATTCGCAAGCGTACGAATCGCGTAAGTAATATAATGAATGAGTAGAGTGTCGATCCCACGAGGATTGGATTACGTACCAAAATTGGATTAACTTTAATATTATTTAGACTATAAAAAGAAGATGAATTTGAATAAATTAAACTAATGAGAACTAAAATTAAACGCAAATTTAAAAACAACTTAACTTGGATAAAATGGAGGCAACTAGAGTGTTTCGAATCCACTTATTAATCCGTCTTAATTTTCAATAAATTGGGTTTCTATCAATTCAATGGGGGTGAATATCTAAATTGGTTAGTTTCTTTCCCAAGATTTACTAACCTAATTAAATCTCAATTTGTTAATAATCAACCTATTTCCCAATAGTTATAACAAATTGAAATTCATTGTTAAGTTCCAATTCATTATCCCTCGTAAGATTCAAGTATCAAATCCCTTATCAAGTATCTATCTTATGAAATTTATTACTTCAACTTGTTATGAAAATTATCTCTCAGTCTCAAATCATAATACAAAATCAATTAAATGATGGTTAAATCATTCAATCGCATTAAGAACAAGTAATAAATAATTGAAATCACGATAGAAATCCAATCAATAAAAATCAAGAATTCATAACAAGCTTCATCTCAAACCCTAGTTAAATAAAATTAGTTCATAATGAAATTAATGAAATAAAAACAAAACTAAATGAAGAATGGAAAAGAGGAAGGTCCCTGTGCCGTGCCAACTGCATCCAATCTTCCCTCTACCAAATCAATTCTTCAATTTGATTCACTACTGTGCCGCCGCTCCTTGCTACTGCGACCCCTCTTTTTCCTAACCTCAATTCATTCCTTATATATGTGCACATGACTTAATCCTTCCCTGCACATTCACGCCACTTCACTAATTAATATGATATATATATGTATATATATATATTACACATATATATATATCAATTCCACACACAGCCCACACAAAGTCTTCATACTCCATGTTCACACCCCTTCATTTAATAAGATAATATATAATATATACATAATATAATATATAAAATATAATATAAAACATAATATATAATACATACATATATATAAATATTTTAATATATAATATAATATATAATAATTAATATACTATTAATTATATTAACTTTAATTATATTATAATATTAATTATTTATAATATTTATTTTTTTATTTATATTATACTATTAATTTATAATATTAATTTTGAAATTATTTTTTTAACCCAAATACCAAGCAGTATTTCTGTAAAATAACAAAAATACTAAAAATTAAATATATGTAAAAGAAACTCAAAACACCAGATAATTCTAGGTAAAACACATATAAAATGCTAAAAAAACTACTCAATTGTAACCAATAAGTGTGTGAATAAATTCTTACATCACTCCTCAATTGGGTTATGCATGAATTGGCTCACAAGACTAACAGCGAATGTAATATCGGGTCTAGTATGTGAGAGATATATCAACCGGCCCACTACCCTTTGATATCTCCCTTTGTCAATTGGTTGACTATCAGGATTTTGCCATAGTTTTCCATTAGGTTCCATTGGGACATTAGATCCCTTGCCTCCAGTAAACCCTGTTTCAGTGAGTAAGTCCAAAATATATTTACGTTGAGATAGAAAGATACCATTCTTAGAGTAGGCCACCTCAATACTCAAGAAATATCTGAGAATACCAAGATCCTTGATTTCAAACACGTGGGCTAGGTTCCTTTTTAGCAGCATTTGTTCCTCCTCATCATCTCCTATCATGATTATGTTATCCACATATACTAGCAAGGCTGTAATTTTTCCTTTCCGTAAGTGTTTCATGAAGAGTGTATGATCACCTCGGCTTTGACTGTATTCAATTGTCTTCATGGCCTTAGAGAACCTGCCAAACCAAGCCATAGGAGACTGTTTGAGCCCATAGAGGACTTTCTTGAACCTGCATACTTTTCCTTTTTCCTTTTCTTGAAATCCCGGAGGCAACTCCATGAAAACTTCCTCTTCTAGGTCTCCATGCAAAAAGGCATTCTTAACATCAAACTGTTGCAATGTCCATCCAAAAAATGCTGCCAAAGAGATTAGAGTTCTTACTGTTGCCATCTTAGTCACTGGCGCAAATGTTTCAAAATAGTCTATGCCATAGGATTGGGTATATCCTTTGGCTACTAACTTGGCCTAGTACCTGTCCAATGTTCCATCAGCCTTATATTTTACATTAAATACCCATTTGCAGCCTACTGGCAAAACTCCTCTTGGTCTTGACACTATTTCCCACGTTTGATTTTTCTTTAAGGCTCTCATCTCTTCTATCATGGCTTGCTTCCAATTCTGATCTCTTAGGGCCTCTTCCACTGAATTAGGAATGACAATTAAATCCAAAAATGCTAGAAACCCTTTGTGTTTTTGAGACAGCCGGTGGTAGGATAAGAAATTAGTTAAGGGATGCTGGGTACAGCTTTTGACACCCTTCCTAACAGCAATAGGAAGATCTAAATCATCATAACTTGGGTTAGAAGGATTAGAACAACCTGAAACTGAGAGCTGAGAGTCATTTTTTGGAATAGAAGGTTGTATAAATTCCTTACCTTGACTAGGATCAGATGATGGTGCTTGCTGTGAATCCAAAATAGACTGTCTTCTTTTGAAAACATAGGGAGATCCCTTGAAACGGCCTGAGGGCTGCTGGTTGGATTGCATATTGTGAGATGCAGGAACAATCTGCTCACTGTTGTTGTTTGGTTGAGATGAGAAAGGCCTAGATTGACGTGGAGGGCAAGAAGAGAGTGGAGAGGGAGGAAGCTGAGATAGTGCTTGAAAAATATGCTCCCCAACTTTCTGGTCACCATCTAAACACCCCTTGGCAACCAGTTTGATGTGAAGGAAAAAAAGGTTGGGATTCAACAAATGTAACATCCTTAGAAATATAAAATTTCTTTGTAGTTGGATGATAACATTTGTATTCCTTTTGTGTAGGAGAATAGCCTAGAAAAACACACTTTAAGGCCCTAGGATCAAGTTTGTCTCTGTTTTGCTTGGGAGTATGAACAAAAGAAACACACCCAAAGACCTTTAGTGGAAGAGGAGAATGCAGATTCAAATTTTGGAAATAAGTAGATAGGAGCTGAAATGGGGTTTGATGGTTTAGGATTTTTGAGGGTACTCGATTTATCAAATAGGCTGCTATAAGAATGGCTTCCCCCCATAAATTCGTAGGCACTTTATGATGGTGTAGGAGACTTAAAGTAACATTAAGAAGGTGTCTCATCTTCCGTTTTGCCACTCCATTTTGTTGTGGGGTTTGGACACAAGAAGATTCATGAATTATCCTTTCTTGTTGGAAAAATTGGTGCAAATGATTATTAACATAATCCTTTGCATTATCAGTTCGGAATTTTTGAATTGAGCAATTGAATTGAGTGGAGATTTGCTTACAAAAATATGGCAAAATGGTGCTAACTGCAGCCTTATCTTTTAATAAGAAAACCCAAGTCATTCGAGTACAATCATCAATAAATGAAATAAACCATCAGGCCCTCGAATGATTTGGTATTTTAGAGGGTCTCCACAGATTTGAATGAACCAAAAAGAAAGGTTTAGATGACCTCTTATTGCTAGATGGATAGGACACTCGGTGATGCTTGGAAATAGCACATACCTCACGTTGAAATTCACTAAGATCTAGGGACTGAAACAAGGAAGGGAACATAGCTTTTAGAAGGGAAAACGGAGGGTGGACGAGCCTGTAATGTTGCAACCAAACATGTGCAGTGGGATTAGAAGTAAACTGAGAGAATCCAGCAGCCTTAAAGGATCAATTTTCAGTCAAAGGATAACCTCCCTTTTTCTCTAGATAGTACAGCCCATGTTGTTCCTTAGCTGCACCAATTATCTTTCTGGTCTTCAGGGCTTGAAATTCACACACATTAGGAGAGAAATTGACATGGCGGTTTATATCATTAGCTAGTTTATGAATAAACACAAGATTGGTGGATAAATTTGGCCCATGTAGGACCTTTTGAAGGGTAATACTTGGGCTAAGGGTGACTGTTCTTGGGCCTTTAATGGAAACTGAAGTTCCATTAGCAATGGTAATCCGTTTAGAGGTAACAATAGGCTCATAAGTGTCAAAAACTAATGGATCAGGGGTCATGTGATCGGTGGCTCCTGAATCTAGGATCCAAATGTCATTCTTATCAGTTTTAGAGGCATTAAGAGATACTAAGTGTACACAATTACCTTGCTGGGCGAAAACACAATTTCCATCGTTGATAATCTTAAGAAAAGCCTTAAGTTTGTTAATTTCCTCACCATCAAGTTGTGCAAGCTCAGTACCTGGGGCTGATTCTACCTCACTAGTTGTTCCTCCTTCCTCGTTCTCTTTGGCTGATATGTAGGCTTGCTTTTGTGCTGCCATATTTTTAAAACCTCCCATCTTTTTTAACACAGCCTCCTTACCATGAAGTTTGAAGCAATGATCCTAGGTATGCCTAAGCTTGTTGCAAAAACTACACCAAAGCCCTTCACGATTTTTGTTGGCCTCTGTTTTCCCCATTCTGAATCGTGCTCCATCCTTCTTTGCGGTAGCCATGGCTGATCCTTCTGTTCCTCCGTTACTGAGCATGACTCCCCTTCGGTTTTCTTCACTTCTTACTATAGTGAAAACTTCATTTAGGGTGGGTAGCTTCTCCCTACCAAGGATTTGAATCCTCACTTGATTAAACTCAACATTTAACCCGACAAGAAATTCCACAATCCTATCTCTCTCAATAATCCGGCTAAGAGTGGCAGCATCATTACTGCATATCATCTTGATCTCTTGGTATTGATCTAGCTCTAACTAAAGCCCATTCATCTTGTTAAAATACTCGGTAACAGTTAGAGATGCTTGTCAAGTACTATTAATCTTTGTTTTGATATCAAAGATTACTGACACATCCTGTACCTTGGAATAGGTTTGCCTAATGGTGTCCCAAATAACTTTAGCCGAATCTAAGAACATATCGTTTTTACTAACCACAGGTTGCATGGCATTCCACAACCATGACATGATAAGAGAGTCCTTAATATCCCATGTCGGAAAAGCTGGATCAGTAGTGTAACATCCCGCATCGAGCGATAGAAAGGACTGGAACAACTTACCCTAATGGGCCTACGTGAACTTCCTAGGGGTCACCTATCCTTAAGCTTCCCTAGTTCAAGCACGCTTAAACCGGGAGTTCTTTGCCTACATTCAACTCAAAAGGTATCCAGCTGGTGTTGTTTCCTTCCTTACTTATCCTCGATATATACTACCTTTTTTTGGGCTCTTGGGGTATTACATTCTCCCCCCCTTGAGCACATGACGTTTTCATCATGCGACCTTACAATTGATCCCATATCTTCTCCCATTTGGAGGCTGCCATCCTAGAAGCCTGTTAGAAGTCGTTCCTTGTATAGGCCCTTGTGCCTCGGTGCCACTCCCCGCCCTCATCGGATTGCCTTCTTCAAGGGTCGGCTTTGATACTACCTGTAACATTCCGCATCGAGCGATAGAAAGGATCGAAACAACTTACCCTAATGGGCCTACGTGAACTTCCTAGGGGTCACCTATCCTTAAGCTTCCCCAGCTTAAGCATGCTTAACTCGGGAGTTCTTTGCCTACATTCAACTCAAAAGGTATCCAGCTAGTGTTGTTTCCTTTCTTACTTATACTCGATATATACTACTATCCTCTGGGCTCTTGGGGTATTATAAGTAGTTTTCGGGGGTGAGGCAGTGAGGTGTCCTAGTTTTCCACGTCCTTTGAGGAAGGTTCGAACAAGTTGTGCCCATTGGAGGTAATTTTTATCGTCCAATCTGTAGGAAACATGCATTCCAGGTAGTTCTCCACTATCGGATCCAGAGAAGTTGCCTGCACCTCCAGTTGTACCGGTAATCAAGTTCGGTTTTGACTCTCCAGTAACAAGGCTGGGATTGACATCCGAGAGTTTTGACATCCTTAGTAATTAAGGAATCAAGAGAAGGCAATAAAGGCTTTGGGGAGGAAACAAAGAACGAGTGACAAAGAATGAAATACTAGAGTGCAATGAAGGCTTGGTTTAAGAGCAGAATGAAGGCTTTGATACCATGTTGAAAACAACAAAGAATAGCAAGGATGAAACCTGGATTGGGAAATCTCGAAAGAAATCGTACTTCCTAATGATTCTATTGAATACTCCATGAGGAGTTTAAATAAAAAGAGATCCTAAAATCTACAAATTTAAAATGCAATAAAAAACTATTTAAAATACAACAACATATTTCATATATAACCAATCTCCTAAATTTTAGAGATAGGTAAGATTCTATCTCCTCCTAGTATTTAGGAAAACTGGAGCTTTATCTTGATCATAAATTGAGGCATTATCTTTGACCATAATACCCCATATTTCAACAGATACTTTACACTCTAGTGGTACTTGGGAACTAGTTTTGCTACCATCTATGAAATCTATTGTTGGTTGTTGCTAGATCTATACCATGTAGGCCTTATTGGTTTGATCTCCTTAAAGTTCGATTGGTTATCAAGGGGGATAGCCCAAATCTTTGGTCTTGATTATGGCGATACTTCCTTACCAGTGGCCAAGATTGCTTTTGTTTGCCTCTTTCTCACCATGGTTGTCATTCGCCATTGGCCTCTCCATCAATTGGATATTAAAAATGCCCTCCTCCATGGCAACTTACAGGGAGAGGTTTATATGGAGGAACCTCTAGGTTTTGTTGCTTAGGGGGAGTTTGGATTGGTATGTTGACTATATAGGTTGCTCTATGTCCTAAAACAATCTCTAGTGACATGGTTTCAACGATTTAGCTTGGTTGTACAGCAGTGTGTCATGACTCACAATGAGATCGACCACTCAGTATTTTACCACGATTCTTCGCCTATCCTTTGCATTTATCTAGTGGTTTATGTAGATGACATCATTATTACAGGTAATGACCAAGAAGGCATCCAAAAGCAAAAATAACACCTTGTTCATCACTTCAAACCAAAGACTTGGGTAAATTGAAGTATTTTTTGGACATTGAGTGTTGGTATTGCCATTTCACAAAGAAAGTATGCCTTAGACATACTAGAAAAGACAAGCATGATGGACGCTCAGGCCATTTCACAAAGAAAGTATGCCTTAGGCATGATGGACGCTAAAGCTTGTTGGGAAATTGAATTATCTCACAATAACTCAACTGGACATTTCCTTTGCTGTTAGTGTTGCCAGTTAGTTTTTGGATTCCCTTTGTGATAGTCATTGAAATGTTATGACTCAAATCTTGAGATACATCAAAAGTGCACCGAGTAAGGGTCTATTTTATGAAGATAAAGGACACACTCAAGTCGTCGGTTATTCAAATCTTAACTGGGTAGGATCGCCATCTGATGGATGCTCCACTTTTGGGTATTGTCACTTTGTTAGAGGCAACATAGTATCATGGAAAAGTAAGAAAGAAAATGTGGTTGCCAGATCACAAATGAGCCGAGCCATTCATGAACGGCTCGGTGTTCGACTCGATAAAAGGTCGTTTGAATTCATTTGTTAAGATAAATGAGTCGAGTTTGAGCTTAATTTTGAAGCTCGATTTGTAAACGAGTCAAGATTGAGCTTAGTAAAGCTTAGCTCGTTAGCTCACGAGTTGGCTCGATTAGAAGCTCACGAGCAAGCTCAATTAAAAGTTCTTGAATAGATTTGTTTATAAATATATGAATAAATTTATTCATAATTTTATAAAAATATTATTTAGCATAAATTTATCAAACTTTAAGTTATTATAATAATATCATTAAATTTTGTTGAATTTAATTTTGAGAATATTTTGACGATGAGAAACTAAATGCAAAACTTTAATACACTTTTTCCATTGAAATGTATTGATAGTAAGATATGCTGTGATTTGAAGATTAATCAATTAACATATAGTTTACTGTTGGGATTTGTTGATTATTAAGTTCGATTTAAAGTGATATTTGTTGATTTTTTGCGTATCAGATTATCAGGTTTTCCTAAACATAATTCTGACAAATTCGAGCTCGAGCCCATGCTCGGGCTTGCCAAAAGCTTGTCGAGCCTGAGCTTGAGCTTGAGCTAACTTGGCGAGTCCGAACTTGAGCCTATGTTGAGCTCGAGCTCGAGCTCAGGCTTGCGGAGCCGAGCCCGAGCTCAGCAAAGCATGGCTCAACTTGGTTCGATTGCAACCCTACCTTTAAACTCATATGGTTGAAGCAATTGCTCCAAGAACTGAAATCTGGAGAAGGCAAATGAAGCTGTGTGTGATAATCAAACAGCTGTTCACATTACCTCCAATCTAGTTTTTCATGAACGGACCAAACATATAGAAATTGATTGCTACTTTGTTATAGAGAAGGTTCTTTTAAAAGATATAGCTACTGGATTTGTAAACTCTAATGACCAACTAGCCAATATCTTCACTAAAACCCTCCACCGGCCAAGGATAACTTACATAGGTACCAAGCTGGGTGCATATGACATGTATGCTCCAACTTAAGGAGGAGTGACATGCATGCTCTAGCTTAAAGGGGAGTGCTGAATATTGTATTTATTGTATAGTTGACCCAGCTGATTAGCTGATTTATAGGCTGATGTAAAGGTGATTGGTTAGGCTGATTTATAAGCTGATTGGATAGACTGATTTGTAGGCTGATTTGATAGGCTGTATTTCAGGCATAATTCTTTGCCTACTTTTCAGCTGTAAATTTGTTCCACTTTACTATAAATATAGATTAAAACTGAGACTCTTGCTCTCAGGCATTCAACCAATCCTCTCTTCTCACATATTGTTTACACATATATGTGCAATATTATTAATTTTGAATAAAAGTTTTAGGAGCGGTCAATTGCCACATTGCTGAAACTAAGGCCTTGTCTTGGGGAGAAATGAGGCATTATACATCATCTTCTTTCTCTGTTGTGATCGGGCCATTTGATATAATTTCATGCAAAGATGTTTTGTAATTATCACTTTCTCTGCAAAAGTTAATTTTCGATTGTATGAAGCAAAAAGACCAGCATGAGAAGCTGCAATAATTGCAGCAGCAAAAACAAGAAACCTGGTTATTTAACTGGAACATTGAGTTTGGAGATCCTTTTAGTAGGGGAAGAGGGCCAAGATGGTGAAGAACTCAAGAAGGCATGGGTGAAGGTAACTGGCTAGCTAGTCCTCCCCTTGTCTCCTGTAGCTGTCTTCCCACCCCCCTCATCATTTTCTTTACCCTTTTCAGATCTTTGTGGTACATCTCCCCAAATTTTTATAGCTTAAGCTTTTCTACTATGACCGTCGGAGTGTATTGAAAAGAATGACTTGGTTTTGTGATTATGATGAGTGAGAAACCTACTGAAGTTATTTTCAAATTACGGATAGGTTGATTCTCTGATCTGTTAGGGTAATTGAACTCTAAATCCAGGAACCTAATTCAAACTGGTTATGTCTCTAGAATCTTGAACCAAAACTTGAGTTGAGGTTGTATAGGAGTTAAACCAACCGGACCATTCTGTCCAGGTTCTTTTTGAATATCAGGTTGGCTGAGATAGTTGCAAATCAATATTACGCAATTTCTCATTTCATTGATTTCTGACCTCAGCCTCTATGATTTATTTTATCCAAGACTCTTTTATAAACTGACGTTAATAGACATCTCATTGTATTATTTTGTGCCTCAGAAATGATAATCTGTCTATGATTGTGGATAAAATTTCCTAATTTGAGAGTACAATTATATATCTGCCTGATGTTCCTAAATCTTTGGGTAAACAACCCCCAGCTTCCCTCGTGAGCATTAAAATTGAAACCTGAATCAGTTTCTCCAAATTACCAGCATTAGAGATTCAACCCTGAAGATTACTTTTGAGATGCATTTTCTGTATATTGTCTTTCTAGTTCGGAGGGAAATTTGCTAATAATTTTGGAATTTTATCTTGATTTCTTTTTTACTTAATTATTTTATGATTGGAAGAAGGTTAAATCTCTACTTACCAGGTCTAGATTTTTCTTCATTCTAGCAGCTCACTGA
The DNA here is from genome assembly GCA_036245055.1 of Diospyros kaki. Lineage (NCBI taxonomy): Eukaryota > Viridiplantae > Streptophyta > Magnoliopsida > Ericales > Ebenaceae > Diospyros > Diospyros kaki. Next base: position 32,330,934 of record BSEG01000003.1, read on the forward strand.
CTGAAAACTAGTTTTCAATTTTGTTTCTTATCGATTTTTTCATGCCATCTCAAGTGTTGTTTACTGTTTCATTCTTCATAGAGGCTGAGAATTGTCAGATTTTTTCTTAAAGGCCAATTATTTTATTCTATTATTATATTCAAGGAATGTAATAGTTCCTATCTTAACATTTTTTACCGCACTGTTTTGAGAATATCTTTCTTCAGTATAGTAAGAAAACCTGACTACTTCAATTGTATATCATCAAACTTCTTCCTGCCATGTGCTAAGCTACAAAGTATTTGCTTTTATGATGTAACTTGTAAGGTTATAGTTCTTCTTCCCTTTAATCTATTACTGATTGTCATTCTAGCAGTATTTCTTTAGTTACCATACAACAACATAACAAGCCTTAATCCCATTATGTGGAGTCGGCTACATAAATTTTCTTTAGTTACCATAAAATGCTATTGTTATGTGCTTATATGTGTTAAGGTGAGTTGCTTAATTGACTGAGCTTTAGTTGGCTACCTATACATACTTTCTTCATTTCCTCCTCTTGAATTGGTTATAGTTGTCATTAATGTATGACCATTATTAACAAGATGAACGTTAATGACTGCAAGCAGTGATCTTTCCTACAATAACTTTACATGGCAAGGCCCTGATCACCCAACTTGTCAACAGAATATGTAAGAATACTTCTTTATTTTAGTTTGTTTCTTTCTCTTATTTCCCTTACATGGTTCTGACAATTATTATTATTTTTTAATACTGCTTTCATTAGGAATCTATACATAAATCTTTTCAGAAGCTCTTCAACAAACAACCCCTTGTAAGATGCCTCTTTCTTATCTATTTATTTTCCTTGTTCCATGAATTTGCATAACTAGGTTATGTTTTTAACAACCCAAGAAAGAGATTTCATCTTAATCATTTTCCTGCTTAATGCATGTTTAATGCTAATTGTTCATATACTGGTTCTGCCACAGAAAGAATATTCTACCATGCACAAGGGATTTCAGTTGTCCAAGCTGTAAGTACATTGTTTCAGACCATCAGTAGTATATGGATACTCTAGTTTTCTCCTTAAGTTTGACTTCATTGCCAATTCTCTACCATTGTGTAAATACATAATTTTGATACTGCTTTGCTCTTGGAACTTACTTTATCTAACCATCAAGCTCTTCTGGAATCCCAAACCTGTTAACCAATTAATAGTAGAAAAAATTTAAGTGGATTCCCTTAATCTAGTTCATGATGGTACTTTAATTTTGGATTAATGTTTGCTACAATTAATAAATAAAGGCATGCACTAATGAAGCAAATTGGCGAGAGTCTATATTGTAGTTGTAAATTCCTTCTCATTACCAGAATAATTCTGGTACAAAATATTTCTTGTTTCGTGTTAGTCAACGTACTGGTTGGTACTGGCTGGTGTGATATTGACACCAACACACCACCAGTACCAACTTCACAAACTTTACAATTTCTGCTGAGAGAGAGAGAGCTCTTTGCTCCTGGACTGGTTGTTGACACCCTACTCTAGGACTCTAGATGTCCTGGAACTTGGGAGGTCAGGAAGTTATGGTGGCCTAATTCTCTAGGAGTAGTACCACTTTCGTAGTTAAATATACACAAATCATAGTATAATATTTATATGGGTAATGCTAACCATTGTCCCAAGGGCAGTGGTTAAGGTACAATAAGTGCACCTTATTTTCAGACAAGATGCATTTATTTCTCCTTGTTTTTAGCATCCAAACAATCTGATTAGTTGATTAACTGTTTCAAAGTACAATGCATTTGTCATCAACCAATCAGATTGTTAGAATGCTGAAAATAAGGTAGAGTAAATGCATATTGTCTGAAAATAAGGTGCACTTACACACCCTAACCAGTGCCCATTACCCTACTTATATATTATAAACTTATAATATATAATTTTAATTCTCCTAGGTCTATTTTTATTATCTATTATAATTGATATGCCCTGCAAACTTGGAGAATTACAAGACCTAAAAAAGTTGTGAGACGTGGACATGAAGCCCAAAGGCCCAACGGGTTGTAGGAGATCGAGGAAATAAGCCGAAGGAGCAAGAGGTCGAGCCGAGACCAAGTCGGGTGGGCCCACTCGATTATGCCGAGTGGGTACGACATTGTTTTGGTTTTTCGGGAGTAACTTTCTCATAAGAGCTCCGATTGAGCTGATTCAAAGTCCTATGGAAAGATAAGAGAATTATCTACAACTTCTATGTTTTGAGTTTTGAGAGATTCGAGCTCAATCAATACAAAAATCGGGCATGAAGTTGATGCACCTGCACTATGAAGGCTCGGAGTCAAGTATTGAAGGAAGATGGATCCGAACCAAGACAAAAGCCAAAAAGAAGGCATGAACGAGTGGACCCCCACTCGGTGATGATCTGGTGGCCCCCCACTCGGTCATGGGGAGATCAATTTCCCACAACTTTTCATGACCCCACTCGGTTATGCCGAGTGGGTACGACACTGCCTTAGTTTTTCGGCCATAACTTTCTCATACGAACTCTGATTGAGCTGATTCAAAGTCCTATGGAAAGATAAGAGAATTATATACAACTTTCATGTTTTGAGTTTCAATAGATTCGAGCTCAATCAATATGAAAATTGGGCATGAAGTTGATGCACCTGCATGATTAAGGCTTGGAGTTAAGTATTGAAGGAAGAAGGATTCGAACCAAGACAAAAGGGCAAAGGAAGGCATAACCGAGTGCCCCCCCCCTCGGTTGGGAAAAAGAAGACCTGACCGAGTGGCCGCCCACTCGGTCATGACCGAGTGGCCCCCCACTCGGTCATGGGGAGGCCAATTTCCCCTTACTTTTCATGACCCACTCGGTTATGCCGAGTGGGTACGACACTGCCATGGTTTTTCGGCCATAACTTTCTCATACGAGCTCCGATTGATCTGATTCAAAGTCCTATGGAAAGATAAGAGAATTATCTACAACTTTCGTGTTTTGAGTTTTAAGAGATTCGAGCTCAATCAAGGTGTAAATTGGACATGAAGTTGAGGTACGGGAACCACTCAAAGCCGAGACTAGGAAGAGGGCAAAAGAAGGCATGATCGGGTGGCCCCCCACCCGATCATGACCGAGTGGCCCCCCCACTCGGTCATGGTCGAGTGGGCTTGGCCCAATCTCTCCTCTTTTCCCTCTCGGATGGGCTGCGAAATCGCCGAAATGGGTTGCGAGATTCTCGCCCCGATTCTTGCACGTCCTCTCTCTCTGCTCCGCTATAAATATGAGACCATGCCTTCATCACAAGGTACGCTATTTGGAGCAATTGAAGTACGATTTTCCATTTTCCCTGGTGATCTAATTTAAGCATCGGAGGGTTTGCGCGGGGACCCCCACCCGCGCCCTAACGGTGCTCTCGTTTTGTAGGCCTCTCATCATCAGCAACGCCTCTCGTCATCCCGAGGCCTCTTGTCATCAGCAAGGCCTCTTGTCACCAGCAAGGCCTCTCGTCACTACCAGGCCTCTCGTCACCAACAAGGCCACCCGTCATCCCAAGGCCTCTCGTCATCTTGAGGCGTCCCGTCATCCCGAGACCTCTCGTCACCACCAGGCCTCTCGTCACCAACAAGGCCACCCGTCATCCCAAGGCCTCCCGTCATCCCGAGGCCTCTCGTCATCCTGAGGCCTCTCGTCATCTTGAGGCCTCCCGTCATCCCGAGACCTCTCGTCACCCCGAGGTCTCTCATCATCCTCAAGGCCACCAGATTACTTTGGGGCCACCAGATCACTTTGGGGCCACCAGATCATCAGCCCACAAGATTATCAGCCCACAAGGTCATCAACCTGTCAGACCATCAGCACTGTCGGATTATCAGACTTGGAACTCTGACAGATCCAATCGCTTGTCAAGATTCTCATCAGTGAAGACACGACTCCCGAGACTCTTGCGTCTGTCCACAATAAAAAAAAAAAATAGATTGTTGTATTTTGGAAACAACAATAATATATAAGTAAATATATCATAACTTCAAATATTATATGTATTTGAGCTTGGATTATATTATAATGTTGATATGATCAAATATTTTATTAATTTTTTTAATATAACTTGATTTTCTTAAATTTCTTAGCCTATAGCTGATTTATTATAGATGTTATTTCATGGTAAAGAATTTTAATTTTGTGAGTGATGTTTGTTTCTTATTCACCTCATCATATCAATGACACATTCAGTATACCATTTGGTATGAAATATCAAACGGCACCCCAGTACTGGTATTGTACCATACCATAACAAATTTGGTACCTTGTCCAATATGGTACTGACAACGATAGTCTATATGCTCTATAATTTTCCACAACTCACAACCTTCACTTTCCTTCATTTCAGAATTAGATATCTAGGAAGTAGTCAATATTGCAACAGTCCTATAGGAACTAACCACCATGTTATCCAAATCATATTCCGTGTCTCAAAAAATTCAGTATGTGTAATGTTAATAATAATTAACCATCAATATATCCCACTTCCACCAATATTAACTAATGTGAATTATCCTTGTTTAAGTGCGGTAAATCAGCTTGTGCAATATTTTTTTTTTTTTAAATCTTACCTGTATGGCAGATGGTTGCTCGATGCATGTTAATTGTGGTGGAAACGCTTTAACTGTGAAAGAAGATAATGAAAAAGTTACGTATGAAGGAGATGCAGAAGCTGAAGGTGGTACAGCAAGATTATTCACAAAAATAGATGGTCACTGGGGTTTCAGTAGCACTGGAGACTTCATGGATGATAATGATAACCAAAATGCACGTTTTGTTAAAGCTATTTCAGCAACAAACGTCTCTGAATTATATACTACAGCGCGCCTTTCTCCTATTTCACTCACTTACTTCAGGCACTGCCTAGAGAATGGGCTTTATACTGTTAATCTGCACTTTGCAGAAATATTTTTTACAAATGATAATACCTATAGCAGTCTTGGAAGGCGTATATTTGATATTTACATTCAGGTAATTTTGTTATTTCAATGACCACTGACAATTGTACCAAGTCATAATGAATGTGTAATGAAATTCTTTTTTTGTCTCAGGGAAATTTAATTAGGGAGGGTTTTAATATTCAAGATGAGGCAGGTGGGACACTAAAGCCAGTAATAAAAAAATTTAATGCCAGTGTGACAGATAATATTTTGGAGGTTCGATTTCATTGGGCTGGCAAAGGGACCACGCGTATTCCTGATAGTGGAGTTTATGGTCCCTTAATATCAGCTATTTCGGTTCGTCCTAGTAAGTAATTCCAGTAATTTTCTCCCTTTTTATCAGCTTATGTGTGGTTGAAAAGTGCACATATATAAAAGTACCATTTCTAGGCAAAATAAAACTTGTGTCTATTTGGCATTTCTAGAAAAGGAAAGGATCAAAGAAAGGTTTCTTTAGGTGTAGATATCAAAGCATTCTACATTGAGATTCTCGATGAAGGTTAATTACAACCACCACCCAGTCATATTTCAAAGTATGTTTTAAAGCATATACTAGAGTTCAAGATCCATTGTGTATCCAAACTTGTGAATCATGTGCAAGTACATGTATGATATTGGACTTATGTTTTTACTTCCTAGATAAGTAAATAATGCCCTATGACTCTTAGGTTTATGCCTAATCAAAGGACTAATCTCCCCATTCAGATTTTTTAGTCTTCTTACCAACTTTTTCGTCATTAGTGTGGTTGAGTGTTTTTTTCTGCAGCTTTCAAATCTTGTTCAGCTGGTGGAAAGAAGAATGTTACTGTTTATGTTGCTGTTGGAGCTGTGGCAATATGCATTATTTTTGTAGTAGTTGGTTTTCTTTGGTGGAAAGGCTATTTGAAAGGCAAAAAAGGGAATGGTAAAGGTAAGCACCTAGACAAATTCCATATTGCTTAGTGTTCAATATAGACCAACAATGGTTTTGGAAGTTCCAAGAAATATATTACAGTCCATGGATCCTTAATTTCTGTGTTGATTAAATTATTGGATCCATTTATTTACATTGCAACCTCTGCCTCCATCATTGGGAGTCAGAACTGAGTGAAACAAAGATCCTAAGGAAATATTTGTTGTCTAAACTACAATTGTTCTATATGTTTTTTTGTTCACCCTAGTAAAAACTGTTAATGTAAGTTGAGATTTTTCTTTGTTCCTAAAACTTGAGGGGCTTGTGAAATTGAAAGCTCTAGAGACTCAAGCTATGTATAATTTCTATACAGATTTTGACGGTCTAGAAGGACAGATGGGTTCTTTTACTTTGAAGCAGATTAAAGCTGCCACTAACAATTTTGATCCTGCAAGCAAGATTGGAGAGGGTGGTTTCGGTCCTGTGTACAAGGTGTTATAGCATGGCCATACTAATTGCATATAAGTTTTAGATTTTCCTTATAGATTCTGAATAATTGCTGGTGCAGGGTCTACTTTCTGATGGTACAGTAATTGCTGTGAAGCAACTATCCTCTAAATCAAGGCAAGGGAATCGTGAATTTTTGAATGAAATAGGCATGATATCCTGTGTGCAACACCCCAATCTTGTTAAGCTTCATGGAGGTTGTATCGAAGGGGACCAATTGTTATTGGTATATGAGTACATGGAAAACAATAGCCTTGCTCGTGCTTTGTTTGGTAAGTTTTTCATTCACTTTGAATGCTATATACTAGCATGTAACTTGCTGGAAATGCTTTTATTAGCATCTTACTTTACTTCTATAACAAGGTTTTAATAATTGGATAACATTCCAACACAGAAGACAGCCAATTGATACTCAATTGGCCAACGAGGCTTAAGATCTGCATTGGGATTGCTAGAGGTTTAGCTTTTCTGCACGAGGAATCAAGACTCAAGATTGTTCACAGAGACATTAAGGCTACTAATGTTCTGCTTGATGGAAACCTAAACCCCAGGATTTCTGACTTTGGATTGGCTAGGCTTAATGAAGGGGAAAAGACACACATTAGCACTCGTGTTGCTGGAACCATGTGAGTCACCTTCTTCCCTAATCTGTCCCCCCCATGCACAAATGCTTAGTAACCTTGAGTTTTGGGTAAGTCTTGAAAATCATGATTTGCAGAGGATATATGGCCCCTGAATATGCACTTTGGGGTTACTTGACCTACAAGGCAGATGTTTACAGCTTTGGAGTCGTAGCTCTGGAAATCGTTAGTGGGAAGAACAACAACAGTTACATGCCAACAGAGACTTTCATCTGTCTGCTGGATTGGGTACTCAAAGAATTCAATCTCTTCCAAATTTCACCGCTAAGCATTCTTGCAAATCGTACCTTTCTTCTTAAATTCTTCCTTTTTCTAAATGCAGGCCTGCAACTTGCAACAGGGAGGAAACTTGGTGGACCTTGTCGATCCAAAGTTGGGTTCTGAGTTCGATAAGGAGGAAGTCGAGAGGATGGTGAAAGTAGCGCTCTTGTGCACAAATGCATCGCCCTCGCTTAGGCCTGTAATGTCGGAGGTGGTGGGCATGCTTGAAGGCCGAATGAGTATCCCAGACATAACTCCAGACCCGACTGGCTATAACGAAGATCTGCGGTTCAAAGCCCTGAGAGACTTCCGTCGGCAAGAGACGAGAAACCATAGTTGCAGTTGGAGCCAAACCCAGAATTCGACAGCCCGACCAGAGATCGGTTCTTCCTCTACATCCTTTGGCAACCGCCATGGAAACAACTCAAGTCCAAACACATACTAATAAGCTATTTGTTTGTTAGATACTTTAAGCGTTATGTGCATAGATATTTATTTGTTCTTCTTTTGTGTAATGTTCTTGATTGAGATGGAGAAGTTGGATCTGTATGTTGAAAGAGCCTTCTTTTCTTGGCGTGTCTGCGTGTTTGTTATCCGTGAAAAAGAAAAAGAAACGATAAGAAAGGACGGTGGGGGGAAAATTCATTGCAAAGGAAATTTCATTGCACTGCAGACTTGTACCTAATTTAAGCATTAAAATTTAGAAGCGATGAGTGGGTTTTCATCCCTTAAGGTCCAATTTGTTTCCAAGTTTTTTTTTTTGGGTTTCTTTTTGGGGGTAATTTATACTGTCTATCTCTAGGATTTTTTTTGTAAATGCAAACGGTATTAATTTATCATATTTTAACAATTTTTTCCCTAACTTATTACTTGATTCATTTAATTTATATTTGTTATACTTTAATAATTTATATTTTAATAATTCATTTAATTCTATTTTTAAAATTTATCTTGTATATATAATTTGGCTTATGCTTTTATTTTGGGTGTTGGGCGTCAGCTCCATGTGGAGTTGGTAAGAGCAAAAGGACTTTTGGCTTTGTGCTGAATAAACTATGCCCTCAACCAAATGCCCATCAGCCTCCCACATCACATATCACATGCTATAGAGCCCACTCCCCATTATTTGATTCCTTTGCTTATCTCAGCCAATACAGTCAAAGCACAGTGATAAAGACATTTATTCATAAGTTTTCAAACTGGGAATCTAATAGCTAAATAAAGAATTAGTGTAGAAAGTGGTCACATTGAATAAATAAGTTGAGTTTCAACTTTAAAATGTTTTATTACATAAATTCATATATGACTCATTTGTACGCTCATCTGTTAGAACTTATTCAATGCAAATGAGATGAGGTCAAGTTGAAAGCTGACAGACATATAAATAAGAGAATTAAATTTTCAAATTTGAACTCAGTTTAAGTTTGCACCCAATTTTTTTTAAATAAATAAATCAAAATTTAATAAGTAAAAATCGACTCGACTCTGACTCATTTAAAATATATAAAATAATTAAAAATCTCAAATTCAGTTGTGAAGTGTGGTATTTTACATAAAATAAAATTTAGGTGACCATTAAGTAGAATTTAATAAAAAAAAAAAAACTTGTGATAGCTTGAGTGTTGAGTAGAAGATACAACAAGGGCCGATAAACCGACCGGTATTTAAGATGGTTGAATAAAAAACATGAAAGCATTTAGAAGAAGTCCAAAATATCATCCTTGGTGGCGAGACGACCATAATTTTATAATAGAGTTACTTATTGGTTTCCTTTTCCCCTTGGAATTCAATGCATCTAACCTCAATCCCCAGTCTCACCCGCTAACGAGAGAGACAGAGAGATTGGTTTTGGTTTTAAGGATCTTAAGGAGACCAGTCAACTGGAATCCTCGACGCACGAAGACAACGCGTCGATTGCCATTATTACAGTCAAAAGCAAAGCCAGCCAGCCAGCCTGCCTTGGATGAACAAACAACCACCTAATTTCAAAGTCCAGCCTTTGCCCCACTACCAACCACAAAACTCAAACCAAATCAAACCACTCCAACGCACAACAACATTGTATATCTTCCTATTGAAGAATCATTGTTGAAAGCATATAGCTCACCAAATCCGCGTCTCTTGTCCATGAAGGGTGCTTCCATGGAAGAAGACCCATCAGCAAGGGAGAGCTCCGTCTCCGATGCTCTCTACACCACTCTCTGCAACTCAATCCAAGCCCTGGGCCGCGGCTTTGACATCACCTCCGATATCAGACTTCTGTACTGTAAAGGGGCTCCGGGGTCTCGCTTGATTTACCTCGATGAAGAGCGGACGAAGGATCTCCAAGTTTCTGGCGGCCTCGTTGTTCCAAATGTCTCTGTTGATATCGAGTGTTCTAGAGAGAAGATGGGCATTGTCGCCAACTCTGCTTGTAGCTTCCATGAGGTCAGTTAGTTCCCGATCTTTTCGGTTCCTGGGTTTTTGTTTTCATCGGTTTGATTCAGTTTTGGGTCTTTGGTTCATGATTTGCTGGGATTTGGGATTTTTTTTTTGTTTCTGGGTTTTGATGCTCTCGATTTGGTTAGGGTTTGGCCCTGAAAGTAGTTTTGAGTGTGTTTCCAGATTAGGACACAGGTTTTTGACTGCCATTGAAGCCCTCCTTTTTGCAACTGTTTTTTCATTTTCCTGGGACTAGGTCTAGGGAGTTGGTACGATTTTGTTTTTTTTTTTTTCTCGTTTTTATCATCATCTTTCTATTGGTCTCGATTAAGAATTATGTAACAGTCTTCGTCATGAATTGTATTATTTTTTCTCTGGTAAGATTATACCACTTGGGACCTAGCGGGGGAACGATTGAGGTTCATAAGACTTGAATTTTAGGCCTCGGCCTCACCAGCCTGCCACCAGACTGCTACTCCTCATGAGTTGTACTATTAAAAGGTTACCGAATATGCAACATTTTAAGAACCTAACTGCATTTTGATGGGCTCTGTGCTGAATATCTCAAATGTCCAGAAGTTCTAGTGGGATTATTTATATGGGGTTACTGAGAGAGATGGGATGACCATTGAATTGGGTTGCATCCTTTGTGCTATGTCTGGAACTAAGATCTTGTGGAAGGAAAGGGAAATGATCTATGTATGCGTATGCAAGTATACTAGTAACTTCATTTTTCTTTTGGTTGAGAAGACCTAGACCAAACATAGCCTTAGGAAAGCCTGAGAGGGGTTATGATGCACAGAAATTGACATCCTTAATAGGGGCTGTTGTAGTCTTTGCTGACATGTTGACTCACTGGTCCTTTTAAGACTACTATTCTTGCTGTTGTTGAAATTGTGAAACTTCATGGTAAGATGTGGGTAGAGAGAAGGGTTATTACCGTTGGGGTTATTTCTGCTTTTCTAAGTAGATACATTCATGAAGCTTTGCCAACTTAAGAGCATGGTGTCACACCCCGACTTATTCCCACGCTAGGATGTGTGACACCTTGCTGATATCACTCGATTGGATAAGGCTAGGTCAGCCTTTCGCACACTTGCACACCCGACTTGGAGAATGAAGGAACAGCCAAACCACAATTCTACAGAGAGAAACACTCTTAGAGAGAGAAGCTCTCAACTAGGATCCAAAGAAGACTTCTTTACTAGAATTTCTAGATGATTGCAAATGAGAAGGGTGCAAGTATTTATAGACTTCCACCTTACACTCTAGAACAATCTACAATTAATGACTCTCTAGAATATTTTACTACTTACTAACCAACTATTACATAACTCTTCACATACTCTTCTACAAGAGATTAGAACACTCTAGAACATATATTATAGAAGACACAAGAATACAAAAGGACTTACTATAGTACTTTAGAATAATCTGGAATAGTCTAGAATAGTCCAAAGTCTTCTAGCCACCCCTAGAATCCTTTGGGACCATCTAGAGCCTTCTTGGTAAATATTGGTTGCACCATGTTTGCATCATCTCCTAGCAGCTCCCAGGCTTCGTTCACGCCGCTTAGCCAATATGCCTGTCATGCACATTCTGGCTTGCCACTGTGCAGAAACTGTGGCCCAGGCGTGGCCCAAAATGGCCCCATGTCTTTCCAGCCTTCCTATTTGCTTCACCCATGCATGCCATTGTGGCCCGCGTGCCATCCTTCTTTGACATTCGCCCATTGCAGCTCCAATCTCTTGTTAAGCCTCCTTGCTATCTTTGGTTGCACCCCAACAAGCTCGTCAAGGCATTGCCATGCCTTGTCCCTATCATGGCTAGCCCCTTTGCCCCAATGTGGCTCCCAACACTCGTCACATGGCCCGTTCATTTTGTGCAACACCCTAATGCGCTTGGCTCGCCCTTGATCGTCCTTGATCTCTCCAAGGCTCTCTTGGCCCATCAACTTGCTCCAGTTGATCTTCACCTTGCTCAACACATTGGCTTCCTCCCTTGGCTTGATCCCTTAATCCTTGCCTCCCCAACACAGCCCTCTCCTTGTGGCTTGGTATGCTTGATCCCCGCCTTGCCCTAACACATGGGTTCCTCTTGGCTTGATCCTTCCGTGGCAATTTGAGCCCAGCACATAGGCCAACTCCCATTGTGGCTTGATCATCCTTTTGCCAACTTGGCCTTGCACCTAGGCTAGCTCCCATCTCAGCCTGATCAACACCATCTTGGCCCCACCAAACACAATCAAGGGCATAAAAAATATTAGCAGGTGACAGCGGGCTAAGATCCTAAGGTGGTTTGGAGATTTTTAATAGGCAAGGTGATCGTGGTACTTGCCATGACTAATAAGTTTTTATTCGTTTTTTCACATATAGAAGAAAACTCACAGTTAGATGACAATCAACACAAAATTACTTTACTGCTTTTACCTTTCATGATAAATTGGCTAAACTAAGGAAAAACAGACATTGAAATATATATTTATTGACCAATTGGAATTGCCTCCTGGAATCTATAGTTGTCTCAAGAGGTCCAATATTATATCTTTTGAATAACACTCAAGAAGAGTTTATGAAAGTCGAATATTTTTGCATAGATGTAAAACTGTTATTTGACATTCTAGAAAAGCATTTTGAAATTGATTTACTGAAAAAGAAGTTTTAAATTCGTTTGATTTATTTCATCTTTTATTTTTTTTCTAGAAAAAAAGATGAAAATGGGTATTTTAGATCTTTTGCATAATTCATATATTTGAGCTTGATCTTGAATTTAATTGAATAGTTGTATCTAGGGAGAATTCACTTTGAAGCAATTACTGCCAAGAGACACATGTTGTAATAGTTTATTTCACAACTGATCAATCAATTTAAAAAGGACTCAAGTTCTTAGGATTTATCAATGGGTAATGTTGCACCAATACCCAGCCAAAGGGGCATTGCTGTACCAATAAAAAACATGGTTATTGTTATTGTTAATAATCCTGTGGGTATTGGAACCATTAAAAGAAGGCCCAATAATTTATTGGGTGCTGTCTGAAGTGTTTGAAATATGGTAAGGTAAAGAAATACCATTCTGGTAAATTTTCCGAAGGGCTTGCAAATGGATCTGTTGGTTAACCATTCACTGATGGTTCTAGAACCTCTAAACCTATGTTACATGCAATGGTACTTAGAATTACTACTAGAAAAAATATAAAAGATCATTGGGCCATCCTGGTTCTCCATAACAATTATGTCCCATTTAGCCGATTTAGTTCTTAATGCAGGATAATTCAAGTACTTTTTTTATGGATAGTTGAGTTCTTATAGTGCCCCATGAAAGAACCGGACTTGATAATTTTTCATTATTCAGCCCATATAAGAATCAAAGGAACCTAAGATACATTACATACAAAATCTATGTCATGTACCTAGGGTTTAGCTTAGGGTTTGGATTGGAAATTGGGAGAATTTGAGGGAATTAGGACCAAGAATAGAAAGGATTGGAGGGAGAACAGAAAGGATTGGAGGGAGAATTGGACAGAGAGGGAGATAGTGGACAAAATAGAGAAATGGAGAGATTAGAGAGAAGTCAGAGGGATTGCGAGAGAGATCAGAGGGAAATTGAGAGAGAATTGATGAGAGAGAAATGAGAGAATTCAATTATCAATTCAAACATGCCTTTCCATCCTCTAGCTGTGGGTTATATATAGCCTAACAGCCTCCCACATAGACCCACGTGCAGTACAACGATAAGCATAATTGCCTATAGTTAAGGACAAATATCTATAATAGAAAAGGAAAGAAAATTACAATTACTGCCCTAGTAAACCCTTGGGTCCTGACATTTCCCCCCACCTTAAAACATTTCTTGCTCCCAAGAAATGCCAAACCTCCACAGCGTCCAATATGCTTTTTCCTTCTCTTCCACAGCTTGGATGGAAAAGTTTTGGAAAATCTCTGTATGCATAACAAATTTGCAATAGCTCTCATGTACATCTCGATTGAAACACAACCAAAATGAATCACTCTCCGTTGGTCAAAGTGAGCAGCTGAACCCTACAGACTATTGTTCTCACCAACTTTTCCCATCATTGCTTCTTCAATGTTGGCTGTTTGGAGTCCAGAGGGATGACTAATTATGCTCATGACTTCCTTTAATAGTTCATCACCATTTAATAGAAGTAAGGAAGGCACACACACATCCATAGCTGCAGTTAATGTATTCCAGAAAAACCATTGGCCCTTCTCTACTGCAAAAATATCTGCAATAACCTGCAGATGCAGCAATTGAGTAATGTAGACTTACTTTGGATACCCAAACAAAAAATGTGAGCAACAAAACTAGGATTATATTATAAATAAACAAAGTAGGGGGAGCTCTGTTCTCCACAGTAGAACTTTTGTCTCCTTTAAGCTATCTCCATCGCTGCTCCCTATTATATTATAAACAATTCATTCTCTATTTTGATTTTACCTCGAAAATTGTGCTTGCTCCAACCACACTCTCTATTTAACTCTCTATTTCATTTATTTATTAATAAACTTCAATTCTATTTACAAAATTAATAATCAAATACACAAATCAATAATCAAATATACAAAATAATCAGATACAAACATACACAAAATCAATAATCAAATACACAAAATAATCAAATATGCACATATACAAAATCAATAATCAAATACACAAATCAATAACCAAATACACAAATACCCAATATCATTCATCCAATACACAAATAAATAAAAAAATCTCCAAAATCGCAAACCCAAATCTATGCAAGACGATGAACAGCAAGCCACGCAAGCACCTGCCGCCGCTCGTTTTGCTTGTTGTTGTGGTCGTTGCCGTTGCTTCCGCTAGTCGCTATTGCCACTAGATTTGGTGGTTGCCCCCCCGATTTCATCTTCCGCTACACCTGCAACTTCTCTTCTCTGGCCAATTTCGTCTTCCCTGTGTCTGGTTGGGCCTCTTGTGGCGTTGATGGTTGTTGTGGGGGAGAGATGGCGAGAATGGCTTGGTAGATTTCGATCGCCATATCTGGCGATGGTTTTGCGTTTCGCCAAATTTTTGGCGAGCAGCGTTGGAGGTGGAAATTTGCGTTTGGCTCGCTATATTTGGCTTGGCGAGTAGAATAGCAATCCCATTGGATATATAGCCTTAGCTATTTCCCTTAGCTGAAACCTCGATAGAGATTTCTTTGTTGAAGCCATACTTTTAGACATCTCCAGAGTAGTGTTTTGCTTTACTGGCACGAAGTACCATAATCTTCCTTGAAAAATTGAATTGTCCAACTTGTACAAGACCTTGTTTCCAACCTTAAAGCTTGCTTTAGTTCTTTTTTGTAGTTGTCCTCCAATTACATGTTGTTCCCATACTTCCTTATCAAATCCACACACCTTCACAACATTAGAAGATTTTTCAGCTGAGGATATATATCCAATCATACCATTTCCAGTAATAGTAAGAGACTCAAATTTCTTTGCCAACCAAGAGTCGATCTGACACTGCTACTCACCAACTGAAATTTGAACAAATAAAAAAGCAGAAAACTCTTTTCTCCCAAGTTGTTTTCCGCTCATTGTTGTACACCCAAGATTTATCTTCCACAATTTTCTCCTCCAATGGTGTCCCAGTGTCCATCCTTGCAAATTCCCTTCCTGTTTGGACATACTAATTGCATAGGAAGGGATGAGAAAGTTTCCACAGGTTCCTTAATGGCTAAAACATGGTCTCCATCATGACCTTCATCCCTAACATGATTTATAGCCTGATTATCTGATGAAACAATATCCCTGTCCGGACTATTAGATGCATGAAAGCTATCTTCATAGTAGTTCCCATCTCCAATCTGTTTTATAACCTGCATACCCACTGAATCACCAGCTTCCTGCAATTGTAAAATGTGATCCACACGGATTTCCTTGTCCAATCTCTCTTCATCTTTGAAATCTTGAATTACCATTGATTGGTTCGCTTTCATTCATTCCTTCGGTTCCTGTAAATTATAATCTCGTGGAAGGCCCCCAGCACTAGCTTCCTCATCGTTGATTAATTTTTTTGTCAAAACTTCCTGATCCCATGTCGATAATTTAGCAACACCTTCTTCTTTTTGTTCACCGAAATATTCCAGAGGCTCGCTCTCAACACTTTTCTCCTCCAAGAGTTCTCTGTTATGGTAATTCAATCTTGATGATTGATTGTCTGAATCAATCATCTCTTGATTAGAACTTTCGAGATGGTCATCTGAAACATCTCTTCCCAGCTTATCAAAGAATCAGCAGGAATGCTAACCTAATACCTCTTAGACAGCATCATCGCAAACTCTTGTAGCTGCTCGCGTAACATAAAACATATTTCTTTACACATTTGTGCATCATACTACTTGTTTTCTTGTGCATTTGACTGAACTTATTATCAAATTTCTTTTCCCATGTTTCACGATTCTGGCCAAATTCCTCATGATTTCTGTTGTATCCAACTGAAACCGTAGCATTCTTCTACTGCAATTGAGTCTCCAATTGTTTCACACGTGTGCTATTAACCATGGCAGAAATCTTGCGAGTAGGACAAGTTGAAGGCCAAGGAACAAGAGCTATGTACATCTTGAATTCAATACTTTCTGTGACCTAATTGGTTATGGTCTGACGTAGTCTTAGAATTCGCCTGAAATTGACAGTAATGAACAACTTAGATCGTTAACAATCAAGGAGCAGGAGAAGTCAAAGGAATCCGCCTCTGGAATTATTTCTCCCCTGCATTCACTTCACAATAGTCGCCTAGGATAAACGATTGCCTCGCAAGAGTTAGCGACTTCCAATTCCCATCAAAATGAATCGCTAGGCATTAGATTCAATTCCACCTCTTGGCTTGCTTGCAACAATACTCTCCTATACTCACCTCAAATGCAATTCAATAGACAAGGAGCACCTGCTGCTCTTTGCCTTTCCAATTTGAACAAAGTTATCTAGATTTCAAAGCCGAAATTAACCTCTTGTTTCCCCTTACTCACAGCCTAGAATTCGATTGGAATCACCACTTGTGGAATTCTCTTTACTGATTCGCTGCTATGAGTCATTGGACTTCTAATTGGAATCTCTTGAATCATCGCGCAATCAGTTCTAATAATGGATGAGGTTGCCTTCCAGCCGAACTGCAGTAGATGAAGTTCGTTGGTTCCGTTGTGGATGAGAAAGCAACTTTTGATACCTTCAAAAACAGATCGGAAATGATCGTCTATCAGTAGCCAAGAATGACCATCTGAATTGTCTTCCAATGACCGATTTGCTCTGCTTGGAATCTGCCTTTGATTTCTTCAAAATCGAATCACACTATTGAATTTCCAAACTCATAGCCGAGGAACGACTGTTCTGATTGTGATCGCAGTGGAATCTATGGCAAAAAATCTTCTAGTTTGCTTTGCCTTCCACTTTCAACCTTAGATATCAGCCATCAATCACCCTCCATGAATCGGAATCAAATTCTGAGAGTCAATCATCTCCTGTTCTCGAATCAAATTCCGAGTCTCTACTACTTTAGGTTGCTTCAGAATTCAAGCGACTTTGCCTGAATTGTTTTTGGAAGTTGCCTTGGTCAATTGTTAGAACTTCTGATTCTGTTGAATTCATTGAACCATTGGAATTCGCTACTCAATCAAATCACCGGAAACACCGTCGGAATCGCCTGGCCAAGTTGCCTTCAAGCCTTCACAATCTGGACTTTAATCATGGAAACCGATTTCACCTGCCTTCAAATCGAATCGAAACCACAACCACGGATTGACGGCTCTGATATCAAATTGTCAGGTACCTAGGGTTTGGATTGGAAATTGGGAGAATATGAGGGAATTAGGACCAAGAACATAAAGGATTGGAGGGAGAATTGGACAAAAAGAGGGAGATAATGGACAAATAGAGAAAGGGAGAGATTAGAGAAAAATCAGAGGGATCGGGAGAGAGATCAAAGGGAAATTGAGAGAGAATTGATGAGAAGGAAATGAGAGAATTCAATTATCAATTCAAACATGCCTTCCCTTCTCTAGCTGTGGCTTATATATAGCCTAACAGCCTCTTACATGCATCCACGTGCAGTATAACAATAAACATAACTGCCTACAGTGAAGGACAAATATCTATAACAGAAAAGGAAAGAAAATTACAATTACTGCTCTCGTAAACCCTTGGGTCCTGACAATCTACTTGATAGATATCCACACAAGGAGATTATTTGAATGGTTTTGCACAATAAACATTCTACCAGATTTCTTTTTCTAGAGTTGCAATTATCTATTGCAAAGAATTCTATTCTTATTATAAGTAAATACTCAATAACTAATTAGGCTTACTAAGCTGATCATGGCATGATCAAGTGCTTTTAGGGTCATATCAGACCTTGCAGTTGATACTTATCTCCCAAATATTTCAAAACTTTTTGCATACTTAGGGTTTCCTTGTTACTAAATACTAATATAGTCTGGTCGTTGTACTCCTATAGATCCAGTGGTTCACTTCAATAGTATGGTAGATTTTGTCAATGCATAGGAAATGAATGCGTTTCCAACCATCCAATTTAAATAAGTGAAATAGAGATAATTATGAGTACCTTTTATCAGTTTCACTTACTCTTCTGGATCTTATGGAGCCTGCTCATGGACAACATGATTTGGATCTGGTAATAGAAAATATTCTCTTCAAATGACTCAGCCTATCCACTGTAGGTTATTTACACAGTGGTTGGAACAAAGACACATTTGGTTGTTAATCTCAATGTGGCAGACATATAAGGGCATGTATCTGCAGGATCAATCAAGAGTTCAAGTCGTACATCCCACAATCCAATTTCTCTTCAGATAATTTCCTTCAACTATTCATGCCAAATATCTTCTATTTGCCTAGTTGAAGAACAATAGGGAAAAACATTTGGGTGAGGATGTCTGATGGGTTGTACTCAGTTTCTGCTGATTATCCTTGGCTCAATCATCATTGCCTTTCTCTCCCCTTTTTCTTTTGATTGTCAAGGAAAATGTTCTGTTAAGGATTTTTAAGGTGCCATTTCTTTGTTTCAGCCTTGAAACTGGCACTTTCCTAGCATTATATTCTTTTTTTATGATCCATAGACATACTGAAATTGTTCTCCCATTTCAAGCCCTCACTATGATCCCTTGTCTTCAAGCTTGAGCTAGACCCTCAAGTCCATCCCAAGGCTAAAGTATTTACAATTATAAAGAAGACAATGAAATGTTTAAAGAAAAGGCCTTCTCTTGAGAACAAGACTGCTTAAAGCTGTTTAATTATGGGCGATCCTGGAGGCAGATATGGTTAATGATCAGTTATTATATTGTTTGCTTGCTTGATTTGGCAGAAACTGTCCTGAGCAGCTGGAAGCTTGTGCTAAGTTTTATGTTATTTTGATATTTATTTGGCACTGTGAGAACATTGTTTGTGTACTTTTGGGTGTGCAATTCATGATATTACTTTTATAGTTTAAGAAAGGGGTTCCTGGAATTTCTTTTTCTGTTCTTCTTCTTCTTTTAATTTTCTGATTAATGGAGAATTTTCTGAAACAATCTTCATACACATGCTTAGTAATTGGAGCATTTTCTTTGTAGCATTTCTTGAAAAGTATTATTTCTTGAATGACACCCATTTTTAAATTTTGGTTTGGACAGATGAATGATACATCCATCTTTTGCAGTCAATCATCTTTGACTGTTAATTTCATCTTTGATACATGAATGATGTTTTGAAATACCTTGGCTTCTATCCTCTTATCTTTAGGCAGCCGTACACTAGCAGTGCGGGGTTTTTATTTGAGCTCACAGTCTTATAGGTTTAGTATTTCTTTTCCTACTACACCATATTAGTCTTCTCATAAACATACAAGTCAAGGAAATTGAATTGGTATGATGAATAGATCTTAGGGATCTAATTTTTGGTGCTCTACTTGATGCAGAACCAAGAGAACAAGAACAAACTAAAAAAACTAAACTCAAATCAATTCTCAAACCAATACCAATAATCAAGGCTGTTTAATAATAAATCTCTAAAGGATTTATATAGACTATACATCCTGTAAAAGATAAACCCTAGGGTATGGAAGATTAGAAACTAGGGCTCGAGAAAGAGAGAGAGAGAGAGAGAGAAAATGAACTGAAGATTTATTCTCCAAATGAATAATGACAGCCTTAACTAAAACCTTTACATAAGCTGTATATATATACAGCTCCACAACAGAAAATAGAAACTGCCGCAACAAACATAAATCAAATATAACAGCAATACAAAACAGAATGAGGGAAACAAATGTAGCGAATGCTATCTTAATACACTATTCTCTTCAACACTCCCCTTCAAATCATGCTCCTTCACTTGCTCTTCAGGAGAAAACTTGTTGTGAGATGCTGTAATTGCTGTACACCGTTGAGTACTAGTACTGACAGGGGACCAGGCAAGTCTAAGTTTGCTGCATAACACCTGAAATCTGTCTCTCGGTAAAGTCTTGGTTAGAATTTCCGCCACCTGATCAGTTGTAGGAACATAGCGAATTTCTACTTCACCTCTTTCAACCTTTTCCCTAACAAAATGCACATCAACACCAACATGCTTCGTTCTCGAGTGGAATACTGGGTTTTTAGCCATGCTTTTGGCTACTAAGTTGTCAGACACAAAACTGGAGTAGCAATAATCGGATAACCCAACTCAGCAAACAACGATTTAAGCCATAAAATTTCCATTACACCCAAAGCAATCGATCTATACTCAGCTTCCCCTACAGATCGAGCAACAAACGACTGCTTTTTAGATCCCCAAACAATAAGATTTTGACCAAGATACACACAAAAACCACTAGTACTCCTTCTAGTGACTTTACATCTAGCATGATCAGTATCAGTAAAAACTGTTAAGACTTAAATTCCCAGGTGTGGATGAGAAAAATAAACCAAGACCAGCTGTTCCCTTGATATATTGAAGCAATCTTTTGCAAGCCAACCAGTGTTGACTCTTAGGTTTGGAAGAAAACTGACTCAACTTATTAACAACAAATGCAAGATCAGGTCTTGTATATGTCAAGTATTGGAGAGAGCCTATAATAGTTCGATATAGGGCTGGATTTTGAAGATCTTCACCTTCATCTGTTAAGGAAAGTCCAACATTCATAGGTGTGTCACAAGGCTTACAATCTGCCATACCAGCCTTCTTCAATAAATCCATAACATATTTAGTTTGAGTAATATACAGACCACTTGTGTTTCTACAGGCTTCGAACCCTAGAAAATAATTGACAGCTCCTAGAGTTTTCAAGGCAAAATGACAATCAAGATCATGAATACAATCCTGAAGAGCAGTAGAACTGGAGCCAGTAAGAAGTTTATCATCAACATACACAAGCACAAACAACACATAATCAGCTGTTCGTTTGATGAACAAAGAGGCATCTGCAATTGAACGAACAAAACCCCAACTGATTAATGCCTCTTTCAGCTTATTATACCAAGCTCGAGGAGCTTGTTTAAACCCATAGAGAGATTTTATCAACCGACAAACATGATTGGGTTTGGAAACATTCACAAACCCTTCCAGTTGTGCCATATATACTGTTTCTGCCAAGTCACCATTTAAAAATGCATCGTTCACATCTACTTGTTGAATTTCCCAGCCAAAAGACACAGCCAGAGAAAACAAAACCTGAATTGTGGGTGCCTTAACCACTGGACTAAATGTTTCAGTATAGTCAATGCTTGGATTTTGTAAGAAACCTTTAGCAACAAGTCTAGCTTTATACTTTAAAACAGACCTATCAGGTTTAAACTTAACCCGAAAAATTCATTTGTTTCCAACCAGATTCATATCAGCTGTATAAGGAACTAATTCCCAAGTGTGATTCTTTTGTAGAGCATTGTATTCTTCTTCCATGGCTTTAATCCATCGTGAGTCTAAGAGAGCCTCACTAACGGATGTTGGCTCAAGTGAGCTCACTAAAACATGAGGAGAGTTGTGAACAAGTTGTCTGGACTTAAAACGAGTAAGCATAGGGTGAATTGATGGAGCAACAGGAGCTTTAGTCTTAGTAGCTTTTGAGATAGGTGGAGCAGAATGTGCAGAAGACAAAGAAGATGGTGTGGTTGCAACAGGCAGACTGTCTGATGTATGCAGAACTAGATCCGAAGCAGGAACAACTATGGGACACTGATCAGAAACAGAAAGAGATACTACAGGAGAAATAATAGGATGAAGAAATTCTGTAGTAGGACTTTGAGACTTGAATTGTGTAGATGATTCATCAGTGCGAGGAGATGAAGAAAATATAGTCAAATAAGGAAATTCTTGTTCATTAAATTGAACATGACGAGTAGTGTAGATGCGTCTAGATGGATGAAGACAGTAACCAGCTTGAATAGAACTATACCCAATAAAGATACACTTGGTTGAATGAAACTCAAACTTATGTTTGTTGTAAGGTCGAAGCAATGGAAAACATGCACAGCCAAATGGCTTGAGCAAATGATAATTAGGAGGTTTTTGATACAACAACTCAAAAGGAACCTGAGATTGAATAGATGTGGAAGGTGGAAGATTAATCACATGAATAGCAGTGAGGAAAGCTTCTACCCAAAACTTTAGAGGCATTTTAGCATGAGCTAATAGAGTCAATCCCATTTCAGCTATATGTTTATGCTTTCTTTCAGCAATTCCATTTTGTTGATGAGTGTGGGGGCATGAAAACCTAGGCTGAATGCCATTATTATGAAGATAAGGTAGACAAGCACGATATTCCCCCCCCATTATCGGTTTGCAAAGCTTGAAGTTTGGTTTGGAATTGATTCTCAGCCAATTTATGAAAGGTACTGAAAACTGACAAAACATCTGATTTGAGTTTTAAAGGGTATAACCAAGTGTATCGAGTATAAGCATCTACAAAAATGATGTAATAGCGAAAACCTTCCACAGACAACATGGGTGCTGGTCCCCAGACATCTGAATAAACAAGTTGTAGGGGATGAATAGCTGTAATTTCGTGAGAAACAAAAGGAAGTTGATGCAACTTACCTATTTTGCAAAAGGAATCACAAAAGGAAAAACTGGAAGATGAACAAAAAATTTCAATTTTATTCAACACTTTTTGTAATACATTCAAAGAGGAATGACCCAATCGATTATGCCAATCTTGGCAACTACTAGTGTTTTGAGCTACACAAACATTTTTGTTCATTTCATGAACAAATGAATCCTATTCTTTACATGTGCTGAAAACATTACATGAATTAGACGAACTATCAACTGAAGAAATTGAAATTTGCGCTAGAGAGTGGGCTGGAGTGCTGGTTGCAGCGAAATAAGATGTTGGAACTAGCTGATATAACCCATCCTTAAGTTGGCCCCGTAGAAGAATTGCCCTGGATCCTTTGTCCTTAAAATAGACATTAGAATGAAATTCAGCTATCACATTGCGATCTCTAGTTAGTTGAGAAACACTAAGAAGATTTTTATGTATACTAGGAACATGAAGAACATCAGGAATACAAAGAAATGAATTTAGAGTAGTCTTTAATACTCCTGAACCAACATGAGTAATTGGCAACTGCTTACCATTGCCTATGGTGACTTTTTCTCCACCATGGTAAGGCGAGTGAATAGACAGGATATTGAGGTTTGAAGTAATATGATTTGTGGTCCTGAGTCCACAAACCAAGCTGGATCGGAAAGAGATGATTGAGGAGAATTAAACTAAGAAGATTGGTATGGAAGAAACTGATTCGAAGATCCATGAAGTTGTGAGCCTGTCACTGAACCAGTGTCACTAGTGTAGGCTCTATTAGGGTCACTAAAGGTTGCCATGAAAGCACCTGAATCAAACTGATTTCCAGGATTAAAATTTCCAGTAGGTCTACCACCAGTAAAATTTCCAATAGGCTGATTATTCACTCGAGTAAAATTACGATCAAACCGGTAATAACACTTATCCACATAATGTCTTGGTTTACCACATAGTTGACAATAGAATTTTCTATTTGAAAACCTGCCTCGACCTCTATCTCCTCCAAATTCTAAACCTCCTCCTCGTTGTGTATTTCCGCCTCGACTAAAATCGAAATTTCCATTACTTTGATGTGTTGCCACATTAACATTCACATTAGAAGACATTGAATTAAACTGTAGAGACGGTTGAGGCACATTTTTAGCAGCCAATCTTTGTTCATGCATAAACAACAAATATTGAACCTTTTCTAGATCTATCTCGTCCATCTGATATGTTATTAAACTCACTACAGTATCGTAATCTTGATCGAGACTGTTTAGAATAGCAAGGAGCACTTCATTATCACTTAGAGGCTCTCCTATAGTTGCTAGAGAATGACTTATGGTCTTAATTTTCAAGACATAGTCATTAACGGATAAATTTTCTTTTTTAACAGACCTCAGTTGCTGTTTTAACTGAAAAGATTTGGCTATGGTTTGTCTAGCATATAATTTTTCAAGATAAAACCATACCTCGGCCAGATGATTCGCATTGAATCACCTGCACTAATACTTCCTCAGTAATTGTAGGGAAAGGCCATCCGAGAAGCAGCTGATCAGATCTAAGTCAGTTCACATATTCTGGATTCACCTTTGAGTTCGCTGCTGTACTGTCGCTTGTGGAGTCAGTTATGTATTTCGAAGGAGGAGAAGCTTTATTTAGAAATGACACTAGATCGAAGGCTCGGACTGTGGCTAAGATCTGAGCCTTCTAAAAGATATAGTTCTTGGAATCGAGTTTTAGAGGAATGAAACTAAAAGCTTTTGATACTACTGTGAAATCGAACTGAGACATGGATGAATTACTTGAAGTAGATCGAACAGGAGGAGAGGTAGAGGAAGAATGATTCTCGTGAATAGATGCCATTTAGCTGGTTTATGGCTTTGATACCATGTAAAAGATAAACCCTAGGGTATGGAAGATTAGAAACCAGGGCTCGAGAAAGAGAGAGAGAGAGAAAATGAACTGAAGATTTATTCTCCAAATGAATAATGACAGCCTTAACTAAAACCTTTACATAAGCTGTATATATATATATATATATACAGCTCCACAACAGAAAATAGAAACTGCCGCAACAAACATAAATCAAAGATAACAGCAATACAAAACAGAATGAAGGAAACAAATGTAGCGAATGCTATCTTAGTACACTATTCTCTTCAACGCATCCTACCTAATTAGGAAACATGTCAAAGATCAAAATGCTATCCTAATTAGAATTCTAAATCTTTGAAATATAATCTTTCCAAAACTATAGAAATATAAGGCCCTGTTCAGTTGTGGAGAACATTTTCTAATTTTCAACTCCCATTTTAGAACTAAACATGCTCTTAACATTTCATGTTTCAAAAAGCAATAACATTCATTTCTAGAAAATTAAGAAAACATTTTTTTGTGAAGTTTTCCAATTCGTAGTATAAAGTTGAAAAATTAGAAAATTGAGTTTTTTATTTTCTTTGTTGGCGATTCAATCATTCAATATAAAATTGGAGTTGAAAAATTAGAAAATGTTTTCTGAAACTGAACAGACCCTAATCTTTCAATAACTACATAGGAAAGAACAAACAAATAACAAAATATGTTACTTCATAGAAAAAATATTTTTCTAGAATAATCTCTTCTAAAATATTTCCTTTCATGTCCTACATCATTCTCCCTTGGCTGGAAAAAACTCAGCTTTGACTAGTTGGATTGTGAGTGCTGCCACTCGCAGAGCTTAGGATCCAAGACTTGAAGATCTTCCTGAATAATCCATGTAGCATCAGATTCAGACGATCCTTCTACTTGACTAGGAAGCTGTGATAATCACTATGAAATGGAGCAATCTCATCATCGAGCACAAGATCTGTCACATCCTTTTGTTGCTGTAGGTGTGGGGCACAAGGAACATGGTGACTTGTAGGAACACTGGTAGGCAACATAGGAGGCTCAAATGTGCCTCGGTAAGGTGATAAATCTTCCATGTAAAGTTAATAAGAATTAGGTCCATGTTTACAAATGATGGAAAATGAGCCACTAGCTCAAGCATGTAATTTAGGGAAACAATCAGGTTGAGTAATGGCAGAGTCTTCTTCTTTAAATTTCCTAGCCCTTTGATGCACATCAACATCTTCTTATGATCAGCATTACTTATTCAAGTTGATTCTCCACTCTGAATAGACCAACTTGGTTTAGTAAGGGACAATGATAAGAGTCCATAACCTCTTGAAGTGGATCCAGCTTCTTGTCAATAAGCCCAAATTCAAAGGTAAAATAGTATGAAATGCTTGAAGCAGGTATTTAGATGGGCCTCCACTTTCAGACTCTCAATCTTCTGGAAGTGAGAATGGTAAATATGAGCAGACACTGAACAGGCGTTTGAATATGGGTTTTACAACTTCCCTGAAGTTGGGAGGAAAAGAAGCAGGCCTTTGAGGAAATATAGATACTTCATTCAATTGAGATTTGATCCAGTCCATCAAAATATTCAACATATTTTGGAGCTGAAACTTCAATTGGTTTCTTGATTTGCACACCATTTTCCCATCTATACTTGTATTTGGGGCCTGCATTTATTGTAGGACAGTTTTCTGGAGTGCAGACCTCTGTGAGGGTACCACAAAGCAAATTCACCTGATTGAAGAAGTCCACAGTGTTGGCAGCCAGCCCTTCATTTAGGGCTGTAAATGGGCAGGATCTGGATCAGAACTGCTTGATCCAGACTTGAGTACCGATTAGGATTTGGGGACCAAGTACCAATCCGTTTATCTGATGTGTCCTGATATCTAGATCCATCTCTGGAACTGCTAGACCCTATTAACAGCTGCTGATAATATGCAATTCAATTTGAAATCAAGTACAAATCCAAACTCACAGAAACCATATGTAGAAAAAATAAATGCAAATAATAGAAATCTTACAAATATAAAATATATCTAACAAAACATCAAGAACATACTGAGAGGTGAGAAAGCTGCGAGAGTCTAGGAGTTGAGAGGTGAGAGTTTGAGATCAACTGAGGCAGAGAGGTGAAGAGATTGAGATTCACGACCCGTGAGAGGCAAAGAGGTAAATAGATTGAGAGAGGCAGGTGGATTGTAAGCACAGACAGCAGCGAAGCTTCAAGATCAAGGGTTGGGAGTGGTGGTGTGAGTTTGTTGTCTGCCGTTGGCAAGAGAGATCAAGACATTTGGGGTTGGGGCTGGGGTTTCTAGAATGTGTATGTGTGAAGTTACTGAAGTAGTGGAAATGAGTGTAACTTCATGTGTGGCTAATATTCTTAATGAAATTAGTTAATTATCTTTTTATATAATCTATTATATATTATGTATAATATATCATAAATAAAATATTTAATTTTAAATGGGTCCAGTACTGAGTAATTGGCTTGGAGCTAACAGATCCATATCTGGTCCGTTAATATAATCTAATCAGAATGGATTTGGATCTGGAGTAATTGGATTTGCAAATAATACCAGACCTGACCAAATGGGTCGGACCCAGGCCAGGTCCAGACTGTTTGCTGCCCTTCATTAAGATCCTCCCCCGGATGAAGTCTTATTACTTCCCTCAGGTTTCCACTGCCTAATGTTGCATCAATTTACTTCCTTAGCTGTGCCCTTTACTCCCTGAAGATGCACTTTTCTTTGGCTGAAATGCCCTTTGGTTCCTACTCACATTGAAGAGACTCATGGCTTGGATGAAGGGAGAGGGAGAATTATAGCATAGGGTGAATGTTTCAGATTGGGGATGATGAACAATGGAACTATTTCAATTAGACGCCACTGCTTGACTTTCTGATCAGAGTTGCTTTACATGGAAATGTCGCTGAAGGCAGAGAACATCTCTGGAATTCGATTTCATTCCCAAATTGAACTCTGATTCCCAACCTCAGCAATTGATTCTTTTCTGATTGACGGAGTTACAAATTGCACTGACAACTAATAATGCAAGCAAGATGACAAATATTTCTAGCTGGATTCTACTTTTGCAATTCCTTCCTCCCAAAGATACCGTATTTGCCTCCAAAATGCCAATTTCCAGTGCACCTATTACTTATTGTCACTTTTTGCCAACAACCACCCCCTCCCCCCAAGAAAAAGCTGAGCAAGTAATGTTGCAGGTTCATATTCTTGCTCGATTACTACTCTAGTTGTTTGAATGAATTTTGGGTTCTTGTGTTGATTAGCTGTTTATTACCCTGATATCAATTGATGTATAACCAAGAGAAGAACAAGAACAAACTAAAAAAACTAAACTCAAATCAATTCTCAAATTCAATATCAATAATCAAGGCTACTTTGTAATACATCTCAAAAGGATTTATATATACTATAATTCCTACCTAATTAGGAAACATATCAAAGATCAACACCCTATCCTATTTGTAATCCTAAGTCATTGAAATATAATTTTCCCAACTCAATATAGGAAAGAAATAAAATATGATAATTTTATCATGCTTTGTTTCTTTCCTATGTAGTATTTTACCCCAAAACAAAAAAAAGGTGAGAAATCTTAGGCAAACATGGGAAATAATGACCTTATAGAAGATATGACCATGGATAGAGACGACTAAAGAGCTCGAATCTTTGAAGCTGACCCACCTGGTAGGATTAAGATTTGTGATAATGAGATACCATTCTTACTAGGAAACTTAAAAAGGGTGTGGAAACCCTTCCATTGAAGCACATTTTCGGTAGGGGTACAAAATTTTATTAAAACTTTTCAGAAACATTTAGCATATCCTTGAGATACCAAAGAGAAACTGGAAAATAAAAAAAAAAAAAAAAAAAAAACAAGGAAAAGAACCTTAAGGGTAGCCTATATGAGACTTTGAGAGAATTATTTGGAACTTGGATATGTTCATTTTATTTTCTGTAAGTTTTAATAAAATATTTATTACAGTTTATTAAAATATTCATTATATTATTGTTATAAATTCTTAAGAAGATCCCTTAAAGTTTTGTTTTGATATTGGGAAAGGTCTTTTATTTTTATAAGGTTCATATTAAGTTTCTTATTTGATTCTCAATTGTTTCTTATTTCTGTATTTCCCCTCTACTTTTTGATTGTATTTCCCGCTTCTGTTTGCTAAATCTATTTCTGCTTTGCTCTTTGGTAATCACATCATAGAATTCTCCTGATGAATGAGAGTGTATGGCCTGTCATGGTTGAGTGATCCTTGAACTGACTTACATGGACAGGTTCAGGTAAACTGGAAGACAGAAAATTTAAGGATTGAGTCACATGTTATATATGCAACCATACTCCTGTTTGCTGATTCTTGATTTGTTGATATCCATTTTTTACCTTTGAAGTATGATATGCCTCTATGTTCAGTTTCTCCCAATTATAGGAAAGAACATTGAAATTTACTCTAGTTATCAGTATTTGTTTCTAATATAATTCATGCATGAGATTTCAGATGGCTAAATTCTACAATGAGAAGGTAGGTCTTTCAGGACATATTCCACTTGGAAGCTTTAATGCCATGTTCAATTTCACTGGTTGCTGGCAACTTGATGCAGCGGCTACAAAATCTCTTGCGATGATTGGACAT
Source organism: Diospyros kaki (assembly GCA_036245055.1). NCBI lineage: Eukaryota > Viridiplantae > Streptophyta > Magnoliopsida > Ericales > Ebenaceae > Diospyros > Diospyros kaki. The sequence goes on from BSEG01000003.1 coordinate 32,360,159, forward strand.
GTCATCCCCCTATACAAAGTTAAGTTAGTGAACACAGATTTAAAATTGACCGAGGAAATCAAACGTGCGGTTCCTTACTCTTGGGATCCTGCATCCTTAGCAAGGTAAACAATTGACCAAACTCTGCTTTCAGTACTTAACTAGGTGATTCTAGCTCTGTGACAAGATCCCATCCTGAACAAAATTATACATGCGTATGCCTATTTATGATCATCTACATCAGAACCTTGTGGCTTGTCCTTTGGAAGTGGTTACATGTTTAATACGTTTCTCAATTGCCTTTTGATATGTGAATACAATAGCTCTCGAGAGGGGAAAGAATCCAATAAAGTAGTGCACTAGTGCTAACTTTTAACTTTAGAGTCCATGGTTCGTAGGTGATCTAAACTCTCCACATCTTCTCAGTATTGATCTGTCCAAGCCCCCTATTTATTTCTGCACTCCTAGTGAAAACCACTCTTAAAGGAAAAATCAATTCTGAAATCAAATGTGTTACCATTTGAAGATGGATGTAACTTGTATCCTCTCCTCTGCTGATACTGGAAATTTTTGCAAGTACCTGTGGATTTGCGCTCAAATTATTAGTACAAGAAATTTGATCACTCAAAGACCAATCATTTTCTGGTCTCTATTTTCCACTTGAACAGATATAAGTCATATGGCTGGTAATTTCCTTTTTTTCAGCTTTATTGAAAATTATGGCACCCATATTGTCACTTCTGCAACAATTGGTGGAAGAGATGTGGTTTATGTCAGGCAGCACCGGTCATCTCCTTTGTCAGTGGCAGACATTGAGAATTATGTGAAAGACATTGCAGATCAGAGGTTCTCAGACCTGAAAAACCAGTCTGCTGCTCCACTAAAATACAAGGATAAGGTCAGTGTGGCATTTTGATCTGTTATACCCTATTTCAACCTGGAAAATTTTGTAACAATGTAGGTCCCTGATCAATCTGGAAATTAGTATATATAAAGCATCTTCCTTCTCATACATATCCCAATTTCTCCTGACAATATTTCTGTTGGAGGAAAGAAGGTTAAAAGTCTGAAAACTCTGGGATGTTGATCCAGGATGTTACGGTCATTTTTAGAAGAAGAGGAGGTGATGACCTTGAGCAGAGCCACGGAAAGTGGGCAGAGACCGTACAAACAGCACCAGATGTGATTAGCATGACATATGTTCCGATTGTTTCTCTTCTTGAAGGGGTTCCTGGAATAAAGTATTTGACGCGTGCAATTGAGTTGTACTTGGAGTGTAAGATCTCACACTTTACTGTTTTACTGACTTGAGGGGTAGACCTCATTTATCATCCATTAATCCCCATTGCAACTGATAATCTTAGAAGATGAAATTTTCCCATTCTTTTCTAATCCCTGTTAATTGAGTGAGAATAGTTAGATGATCAGCTGTTATGTTCCAGAAAGACCTATCCCTCGCCAAAATTGATGTCAGGAGGAATAGTTTCATAGGAGAAAACAGAAAAAAAACTCTTTCTGCTTGCTATATCCTTCTAAAATCAATTGTACCTGACAGGACTAATTTATGAACCATGTCATTCAAAAATAGTCTATATATAGCCCCAAATGCCATGAATTCTCTTTTGATCTGCTATCCTAGAAATTTTTTAGCTTTATTTGTGTATTATTATTTCTATTCTAAAGATAATTCATTTAAATAGATAACGGAAATCTAGAACATAGATTCAAGGGTATCTGGTATGCAGAAATTATGTATTTGTTTGCATTGAGCAGGATAATACCTGGCCGTGTTCCTTTCTGACTGAAAATTGACTAGATTTCAGTTATTATGTACACAAAAAACTTATCTCTTAAGGTCAATGGTTTGCTGGTTTTATTATTGCCTTTGGTGCTTAGTTTATTTTTACGAAGTCAATCAGAATGACCAAGTTTTGAGATATGTAATATCCCAAACACTAAATCACATCCTAGTTTTTTTTCTTTTGGCTGTGAATCACATCTTAGTTTTATTTAGGAGCACATTCAATATTTCTTGTTTTGAAACTTTTCACATACATTTGACGTACTTCCTTCTTTTTGGATATACTATATCTGATTGTCTATTATTTATTTTTTTCAGACAAGCCCCCAATTGAAGATCTGCAGTATTTCTTAGACTTCCAAATTACTCGAGTTTGGGCTCCAGAACAGAGTAACATTCAAAGAAAGGAGCCCGTTTGCCCATCCCTTCAGTTCAGTTTGATGGGTCCCAAGCTTTATATAAGTCCAGATCAGGTAACTACATGGTAGCCTTTACCTCTGTTGTGTGTGATATCTGATTATGAGTTAGAATCTCAAAAAGATATTTAATGTATCTGCAAGGGAACTGCATATTTCTAAATTGTGATATATCTTTTGTTTCTGGAGTCATTACTCTCTAGTGCTGATAGAAATTGAACCAAAAAGGGAAAAAAAAAAAGGAAAGATTATTAGTTTGCTGGATAATCTGTAATTAGATAAGTTTTAACAGTTCATCTGTAATTCATTTCCTAGCAACTTGTTGCCTTTCCTATCAGAACACAGAACTGTAAATATGTAATGACAATTTGTGTATCAGAGCAAAATTCTTTTATATTTCTATGTCAAAATGAGCTTGTGATACTGCAGGTAACAGTTGGGCGTAAGCCAGTTACTGGGCTTAGACTCAGGCTAGAAGGCAGTAAGCAAAACCGGCTTGCTATCCATTTGCAGCACCTGGTGTCTCTTCCAAAGATTCTTCAACCTCACTGGGACGTGCACATGGCCATAGGTGCACCCAAGTGGCAAGGTCCCGAGGAACAGGATAGTCGTTGGTTTGAGCCGATAAAGTGGAAGAACTTCTCCCATGTTAGCACTGCGCCTATTGAACACACGGAGACATGCATTGGAGATCTGTCTGGTGTACACATTGTGACAGGGGCTCAACTTGGCGTTTGGGATTTTGGTGCAAAGAGTGTACTACACCTTAAACTACTCTTCTCCAAGGTACCGGGATGCACAATAAGGCGATCTGTATGGGACCACAGCCCATCCAATGCATACACTAGTGCTTCTACGTCACTTTCAAATGAGAACTCTGATGATAAACGAGGAGACAGTTCAGGCCACTCGAGCAAACTGGCAAAAATCGTGGACATGACCGAAATGTCAAAGGGACCGCAGGACGTTCCAGGTCATTGGTTGGTTACCGGAGCAAAGCTTGGGGTAGATAAAGGAAAGATTGTGTTACGAGTGAAGTATTCCCTGTTGAACTATTGATAGAGACGGCTTCTTTTATGGCTTTCCTACTAGGTTCTCCCTAGAACCTATAGTCACATTCTTTTTGCACAGATATCATTCTATGTTCTGTACATTAGTTCCGTTGCTACTGTTATATTCTTTCAGATTGGTTTCTTTGATTTGTTTTCCACGTTTTAGTTGTTGAGATATGTTCAGTTCTTCAGCCGTGATGTAATGGAGTATGTAGCCATGTTATTGAAATTAGTGGATGGTCTTCTTTAACTCTCTCTCTCTCTCTCTCTCTCTCTCTGTATATATATATATATATATATATATATTGTTCCTGAACTCGGCCTGACCTTGTTTGTTGTATTATGCTAGATGGTAAATGCCGCATCAAAGCATTTGAGAGCACAATATGGTTTTGTATGAGTAGGTGAGTTAGCATTAGTAATGTTTTGTGATCGAAAGATCAATGGTTTGACTTATAGAAAGTCTTTTGTAAATAATTAACAGAAGCTTAAGTACGATATTTCACTTTTCTTTGCTTTTTTTATTTTTATTTTTTTTTATTTTTTGTTATGGATGAGAATTCTTATTTGTTACTTTTTAGATGTACAATAAATAAATCTAAAGGTATACAATGACATATGAGTTATGCTCACTTGGTAGACACAAAAATTTGTATATGAGCTCGTTTTCAGTAACATTTAAACCATAATTATAGAGAAAGTCATTATCTTCTCTTATTATTAAGCAAAGTTTTAAATAAAGAAAGTGGCAGAGAAAGTACACTAACATATAAACATCTTTGGAAAATAAACTAACATATAAACAACTTTGAAACAGCTTCCATTCAAAATCTGGCATAGTCCTTCAAATCTAGGAAAGGAAAGTATTCACAACATGAACAAGAAAACAGAATCACACTTTCTAACCTAGAAAAAGAGATGTTGAATAATGATTTATGATGCTACTGAAATAGTCAAATAAATTAGGATATAATATTGACATGAAATTGAAGTTGTCAAAGTTGTGTTAGGCTTGATATAGTCTTTAGCTATTTTTTAGGAATTTTTTGTTACAGCAAATTTGATTGCTTTTTTTATATTTTTTATGTTTAAATAAGTTGTATAAATAAGTGATTGAATACTCAATAAAAATTAGTTTCATCTTTTTTCTTCTTTCTCCATAAACAATACCAACAAGTGGAATCAGAGCGTTTTTCTTGAAGGACTTGTGAGTTGAGAGAAAAAAAAAAAAAAAAAACATATTCACAAACATTCAAATTCAAGCCAACAAACTGCAAAAATAGAAGCAGAATCAAGTCACGAAATGCTGGCAACACCGATATTTGGTGGCGACAACTATCAAGTATGGGTTATTAAAATGAAAGTCCATCTCAAGACACAAGATCTTTGGGAAGTAGTTGAGGAAGATTACATAGTCGCTAATTTGTCGGCCAATACAACTGTAAACCAAATAAAGGCTCACAAGGAGAGGAAGACAAGGAAGGCTAAAGCCATGGCCTACTTGTATGCTGTATTTTCTCCTAATATTTTCACAAAAATCATGAAGTTGTCTTCAGCAAAAGCCATTTGGGATCATCTCAAAGAAGAATACCAAGGCAATGAACGAGTGAAGAATATGCAAGTGTTAAACTTGATAAGAGAGTTTGAAATGCAAAGAATGAAGGAGTCAGAAACTGTGAAGAGGTACACTGACATATTGCTTAGTCTTGCTAACAAAGTGAGGTTATTAGGTAAGGATTTTTCTGATCAAAGAATCATTGAAAAAATACTTGTTACACTTCCAGAGAGATATGAAGCCACCATCTCTTATCTAGAAAATGCAAAAGATCTATTAAGCATTTCCTTAGCAGAGTTACTTAATGCTTTATAGGCTCAAGAACCAAGAAGGCTTGTGAGGATAGGAGGAGCTGTCGAAGGAGCTTTGCAGGCACAAACAAGGCCCATTGGTGAAAAAAAGGTTTGGAATCGCAACAAGAAGCTTGTAAAATGCTAGAAACAACAATAGTGAAAATTATCCACCTTGCCCTTACTGCAAAAAAACCAATCATCCACAACACAAGTGTTGGTGGAGGCCCGATGTAAAGTGCAACAAATGTGGTCAATTAGGTCACATCACAATTGTGTGCAGATCACAACAACAAGAAGGAAAAGCTAGAGCTGTTGCTGACTAACATGAGGAGGAGTAATTTTAACTCTACTCAAAAAAACCATATCCATGCCTATGCCCAAAAAAATGCCTATGCCAAAAAAAATAAAAATAAATAAATGCCTATGCCCAAAAATCTATAACCATACCTATGCCTCATAACTATAAACCATAAAATGCCTATATGCTATATCCAAGACATGCCAAAATTAAAATGCTTGGCATTTGCAGCCTCAAAGTCAAGGAGAAGTGTTGAATAATGACTTATGATGCTGTTAAAATAGTCAAATAAGTTAGGATTTAATGCTGACATGGAATTGAAGTTGTCAAAATTGTGTTAAGTTTGATCTAATTTTCAGCTATTTTTTAGGAATTTTCTGTTACAGCAGATTTGGCTGTTTTTTTATATTTTTTATATTTAAATAAGTTATATAAATAAGTGATTGAATACTCAATAAAAATTAGTTTCATCCCTTTTCTTCTTTCTCCATAAACAATACCAACAAGAGAAAAAATAAGAATTCTGCATTTTAAACACTAGTGTAGGGAAAAAGAATTTTCAGCCGGCTGTTGGAGTACACTGAGATCCGCCATTGTTAATGGCGATAAAACCTAGTTTGGAAAGGCGACAAGAAGAATTATGGGGGATCTTGATGCTTGTTTCCTGTGACCTAGTGAACTGGCAATGTAATTAAAGTGAAGTGATTGTCATCTTCGTTTCTTTGTTTCCTAAATAACAACAGCCATCACATTTCTAACGTAACTTCATAGTTTTTAAGCTTTGGGCTGATCTATATATAATTAATTAATTTCCCTTGAATTGACATTTGCAGTAATCAAAGCTTGCTGTCCCTTTTTGAACGTTTCTAAAGCATAATTTAATCTTCAGCATTTATGTAGATTCTTATAGAAGGCTGCTTATTTGTGAAAGGGAGAGAGTTAATTGAGTCCAAAAGAAAGGAGCCCATAAGAGATGGGTTCAAAGCAATGGGACAAAATTTGGGTACAAGACCCCATCTTGCTTCCTGCATTGTCATGTTACTTTTGCTGATCAAATATAATATGTCCTAAACATCCTTTTCACATTTTGTTAAACATCAATTTTTCATTTATAAGTTTGCTTATATTTTAAAATAAAAAGAAAATTTCATTGTATGAGATTTTTTGTTTTAAAGGAGAGAGTCACTTTTATGTGTAACGTTACGTTTACTTATAAAGATATTACTTTCATAATTTGAAAACATGATCTAATCATACATGAGTAACTTTACTATATTGACAAAATTTGAAAAAGTCAATACTACTTTTAGTACAAAATATAGTTACAAGATGGACAAAACAGCTTCTAAATTTTTGCCTGCTCAAATGTCCAAAGTTACTGCACTTTGGATCTAGTTTTGGGTTTGCATAGCATTGCTAATTTTGGATTTGTTATGGTAAGTGCAAAAACTTTAACAAAACGCCCTCCAAGAAAAAACTAAGAAAACGAAAAATCCATGTTGGTAATAAGAGTAACAGATAAGAGACCTATGGATGACTGATTCAAAAGGGTTGGCCATAATTACTTGTCCTTATAGTTTCATAAAAAATGATGTAATTCTAATAACTCCCGTTTATGCTGCTCATTCCAGTAATTGATTAACAATTTAAGATGGTAACTTATGATTTTGAGTTGTATTATTAAATAGCACACATGATTAGTCAGCATTGACTACTTCATCATCAGCATCTATTTCCAAGTTGGCAGCGTTAATCCGACATAGTTACATTAACATGCAAACAAGGGAGTTGTTTTCGTGAATGGAACTTTCAAACCCATATATAAACACATCTCTTCTTTAGCCTCCACCATTCCAATTACCTTAGCTCCAATTCTCCTGCGGTTAGGTTCAAAAACCTCATCATCAGAGCTATGGTATAATATACTTCAATTCGATTTGGTCTCATTTCATAAACTGCCCTGTTATCATCCATCGATCAGTTTCAGTTTTCAAGTTTAGTAACCTTATATTTCTCAAAATCGTTTGCAGGAAAAGCCTGACCAGCTTATTGAAGGCAAGGTGGATTGGAGGGGTAGAGCAGCCAGTAAGGACAAACATGGAGGAAAGAAAACTGCTTTGCTCATATTAGGTAGCTGCAGTTTGTTCTCAATTTTCACAAAATTTTTAGTTAGTTTGGGTGAGTCCAATGTTATATCTTGACTCTGCACGGTTACGGTTTTATTGATGATTGGTGCAGTGACCTTCGGTTTCGAGAACATGGCGAGTTTGGCACTGGCAGTGAACTTGGTGACATATTTCAATGAGGTGATGCACTTCAACTTGGCCGACGCTGCGAACGAGCTGACCAACTTCATGGGCACCAGCTACATTCTCTCTATTCTCATGGCCCTCCTCGCCGACACCTTCATCGGCCGATCCAAAATTGTCTTCATTTCTGTCTGTCTTGAGTTCATGGTACGTCTTGACGAGGGAAAACTCACAGCCACCACCTGTCGGGTGTAAACTGGGTAAACTCACGGTGTTGAGCATAACGATTGCTGTGTCTTTGCTATAGGGAATTGGATTGCTAGCGGTACAAGCTCACTTCCCGAAGCTGAAGCCAGCTCCGTGCAACATATTCGATCCGCATGGAAACTGCACTCAAGTCGGAGGCACCAACTCTGTGCTGCTCTTTGTGGCTCTGTACTTGGTGGCGCTTGGCAGCGGAGGGGTGAAAGCCTCCTTGCCGTCGCACGGCGCCGACCAGTTTGAAGAGAAAGACCCTGAAGAGGCCAAAGGCCTCTCCAGCTTCTTCAACTGGCTGCTACTGGCGGTGTGCGTCGGAGGAGTAGTTAGTCTAACCCTAATTGTCTGGGTCGAAGACAACAAGGGCTGGGATTTGGGGCTTGGAATCTCATCCCTTGCCATGTTCGTGGGAGCTGTTCTCTTTCTTTGCGGATTTCCACTCTACAGGATTCATGTTATTCAAGCAACGAATCCTGTCATTGAGATCATACAGGTATATGCAAGCATAGATGATCGTTGAGATAATCAAATTTGTAGATTAAATCAACATTTACTTATACTCTTGTGTGTTGTTTTCAGGTTTATGTAGCTGCTTTATGCAACAGAAAGCTTCAGTTGCCCGAGGATCCTGAAGAGCTGTATGAGATCTATAGGGACAAAGAAGCTGCTGCCATGGAAACTGAGTTTCTACCCCACAGTGATGCTTTCCGGTTATTTCCCTTCTCTTTATCCTCAAATCAAATGCATTCGCATGAGTAGTATCATTAGGATAAGATCCCACGCATCACAAAAAAATAAAATAAATAAATAATAACACAGAAAATTTAAAGAATAATAATAGAAGGAATCAACTCGAACTCTTATATATACAATTTTTAAGCATACATAATTGAAAATCCTAGCAATTGTCATACAAATAACTGTTCACCCACTTTTAGATAATTTTATTTTTCAAGTTACGACACATATAACAAAATTATATAATCTTTCATATTATTATTGAGAGATAATCGTTCAATAACTATACTTAATAAAATTGTACCTTTTTATCCCTATCCCTATCCCTATCCTTAATCAAAATCAGATTGGGTTCTATGTCAAGACGAATTTGCATTTTTGAGAAGTTTATCTAATAATTGAGTTTCAAGATTGACTAGCACTGATACATTTTTACCTACTTGTTTCCAGGTTCCTTGACAAAGCAGCCATCCAAACACCTTCAACACAAACTGGAAACCCTGAAAATCCTAGTCCATGGAAACTTTGCAGAGTTACTCAAGTGGAAAACGCAAAGATAATACTAGCCATGCTTCCAATCTTTTGCTGCACAATCATAATGACCCTTTGCCTAGCTCAGCTCCAAACCTTCTCTGTCCACCAAGGCATAACCATGGACACAAAAGTCACCGATTCTTTCAAGATCCCAGCAGCTTCACTCCCCATCATCCCCGTTCTTTTCCTCATCATCCTAATCCCCATTTACGACAAAATCTTCGTACCCTTTGCCAGGCGGATCACCGGCCTCCCTACCGGCATAACCCACCTTCAACGCGTCGGCGTCGGCCTTCTCCTCTCATCGGTATCCATGGCAGCCGCCGGGCTCATGGAAGTGAAACGAAAACAGGTGGCTCGAAACCATGGCATGCTTGATGCAATCCCAATCTTACAGCCACTGCCCATAAGCGTCTTCTGGCTATCGATTCAGTACTTTATATTTGGAATAGCCGACTTGTTTACATACGTTGGGCTTCTTGAGTTTTTCTACTCGCAAGCACCAAAAGGACTCAAAGCCATCTCCAGTTGCTTTCTTTGGTCCTCCATGGCAGTTGGGTATTTCTTGAGCACCATTATGGTCAAGATAGTGAACAGTGCAACCAAGGGAAGGACCAGAAGTGAAGGATGGCTGGCTGGGAACAACATCAATAGGAACCATCTGAATCTGTTCTACTGGCTGCTTTCTCTAGTCAGCTTGATCAATTTCATCATCTATTTGTTTGTTGCTAGGAGGTACACTTACAGGCCACAGGGTCTTCAGGAGAACAGCAAGGAAGATAACAAGGTCAAGGCATTGAACTGTGAAGCCATTGAATGACCATGAAGATTAAGGTCTTTAAGTTGAGTTTTTTTTTTTTTTTTGGGGGGGGGGGGGGGTTGGCTGAGGGTGATGTTGTAGGGTTTGTGCATAAAAATGTTTTATTATGAACAGTTTGAACTGTCAACTGTATTGCTAATAGAATGCACAAATACCCATTCCTCGTGCACTCATTCTATTGGGAAAATTCTATCCACACCCCCACATGCACACAATAACTCAATTTACAATTTTACTCTCCGCAGCCACCACCAATTGCTCATTATAGCCTTTAGATTCCAAATTTGTCCTCCTCTTCTAGTTATTATCTCTTCTCTTCTCTTACCCTCTTCTCACACTTGCTAGTCTTCCATACACTAATCTCAAACCCTCACACTCACTAGTCTTCCATACACTAATCTCAAACCCTAACAAATTCAAGAGAACCAAAGTTTCAGAAAAGATGACTGCAAAAGTAGAGGTAAGTGTGATTAATCTTGTATTTGGCATGTTTTTCTAGCTAGGTTGGAGTTCTTAGGCGATGGGTCGGCCGTGGGTAAAGGCCAACCCATCGCCCAGCTACGATCGGGGATTCGAGGAACCCTTGATCGCCACCTATCGGGGGGTTCCCGAACCCCCAGCCACCGCTCGTCGGGGTGCAAAGAACTCTCGACCTTTGGGCAGTTAGGGGTTCCTTGAGTCCCCGACTGTGGGTTGTTGGCGATTGGGGGTTCCTCGGGTCCTCTACCACCCCCAATTAGGGACTCTAGTTGTGTAACACCCCATTTTTCTTAGGGTGTTAGATAATGTAAGATTTCGGGAATATATTTTTTTCAACATAAACTCACCACATAAATCATTCCCTAACAATTTCGTTATACATTCTCAGTATATTAAACTTAATAATTAATAAACTGAGACAGGTAAATCATCTCAAATGTGGAAGTTTGATCGAAACCTCAAATAGAACATAACCGAAACCATTTTATTCATAACATAAAGTCGAACCATCGTTTCAACATGACATCACCAAAATAAAATACATCATAAACTAATAGTCATGCTACGTACAATCTACTAACAGTTGTCACTCCTCGACAATTTCCTTTTATTTTACGTTGTTGCAACTACCTAGAATGTTTGAATATTCTAAGGACAAAGTCCAAAAGTGAGAGTTCAAAATATTTTCATGAATGTATGCTAAACCATAAAACAAACTGAAATATCACGACAAGACCCAACCCATGAGAATCCCACACAACACTTAACCCTAATTGGGGAAAATACAATCTCTCTAAAGGTAACCCAACCATATCGACACATTGGCACAACACTGTCATAGCTTAAGAGGGACAAGATTAATGCATGAACTTGGGAATCACCCCATCATCATTACGTTCCCACTCAGAAGCATTCTGAACCACGTTAACACAAATCCTAGCCACATGATGATCAACACTATCCATAGGAATCCACATCCACCTCAGAAACAATGCTACCGCTCAAAGGTCTCGGGGTGATGTCCACTCGCAGCCCCGCCACTTAAGCCGATCTGGGTTGATGTACACTTTCAGCCCTGTCACTTGTCGACTCGTAAGGATGGTATACACTCTCAGCCCCCATCACAAATAGGTATTAATCCTTGGCACGCTTCCCTAATACTATCACTCAAGTGCCACGTCACAAGTTGACATCCCACATCCCACATGGATAAACATAAAACACGCCAATGCCACATACCATGAATCGATGCATCATATAAAATAACATTTCATGTACATAATTTCACATAAAATTGAATGCATACATAAACATTTTGGGATGAACCTCTCATATGAAAACAATCATAACAGGTTAAACCGTTCACATGCAATCAAACCGTTTGCATCAACTAAATCAAGTTTAGGAAAAACCAAAACCAAGTTTAAGGGTATGTAGAACCACTCACCTTGAACGTCAGAACGCCTCATTTTCCATACAAATCCTCAAGTCTTTTGACCAATCCACCTCCTCACATGCCCTCATGTGCTACCTAAGTGCTCTGCGTGTGTGATGCCTTGCGTGTACTTTACATGCCTTTTCTTCTCTAGGAACAAAAGCACTCAATCCACTAAGCTCGAATCTTTCTCGTCTAGCATGAATTTACCACAACTTTGAATGAGAAAAATCTTGGCCATGAGCATGCTATTTATAGTGTTAGGATTGAGTAGCAATCATAACAAATCTTTCCTATCAAATCCTATCTCTAAAATCATGATGAGTTTTTATCTTCAAATGGCCAATCATATGCCGCCACCTTGTAGGGTTATTATGAATCTTATCTGCCATCTCAAGGGAGTCATTATACATTATCATGAGTGCTAGCCACATGTCTTTATCTTGGAGACAAAACAAACTTGGAGGCTAAGCAAACTTCTATAGGCAATCACGCATTGCCACCTTGCAAGGTTATCATGGGTCTTATCCGCCACCTTAAGAGAGATTTGCCACCTCAAGGATCATTATAAGCTTCTATCCTATCTCCAAAGTTACCATGAGTCTTCTAATGGTTAGTTGGTCCAATTTGTTACCCTAATGATCTAGCCGCGAAGTTCCAAAAATTACACTTTGACCCAAACTTTTTAGATAATTACATTTAGACCATTTTCAACTTGGTCTCAGGGCCAATTTTTAATTGCATTTTAGTCCCTGAAGAAAGCATTAATTGCGCTAATACTCTTGATTTTTTGATAAATTATACTTTTACTCGAACCTCAAAAATTACGATTTTGCTACTGACTTAGAAATTGATCTTGTCTCCAGACTTCCACAATCCCTTGAAATATCCTCGTTGCTCAAGTATCCGACTCTAAAAATCTCGAGTATTATATCCTTTATGATCATTTGGTTTTTCAATCTGAAATTAGTTGTACCGAAAAATTGTCTCTATTCCGATTACTTTCAGTGTCATAAATCCCGTCTCAAGACACTCGTCAATGACATACTTTTTTCCTTAGATATTTACATTCCGGGGTACTCTCTTCCATTGATTCAATAATTACTTAACTAAATTCTCAAACTAATTTCTAGTTCTTTGAACTTACTTAACACTACACAATATGGGTATTACATGTTGGCTATCGATCGTCCACTGTCGGGGCCCTCGACAACTAGCGGTTGGGGGCTTCGACCATTCCACAACGGTCACAATTGCTTAACTTTTTTTAATAAAAAAATAAATTTTTTAAAAAATATTTGTATTTTATTTAAAATATGTAAAGTTTTTATTTTTTTAATTAAAATTTTTGATATTTAAAATTTTTTGTAAATGTCTAATTTTTTTATTTTTGACACTCTTAGTTTTATCTTTGTAATAGGTAGTATCTTCCTTAAGTATGGTACGCACTCAAGGAGTTAGAGCATAGGGAGCTAGCTCATCTCTCCCTCACCAGCATCCGACAGCTTCCACAAAGAGGAGAAAGACTAAGTTTCATGATGATTAGCCCCTGACAAACGTTCCTGAACAGTCATATGTAGCTGTTTTGGGCTTACCATCTACTAGTGCTTGTGAGTACCCATTGGAAGAAGATATTTCGGGACCATTTTCGGGAGGCCCTAAGGATCCGTCAATTTTAAAGAGCTTTCAAAATCATATTGTTTTTGGCATCTGGGTTGGAAAGGTACGTTACATTATGAAATGTATTACAAAATAAATTTTATATATTAATTAGTTATTATAATTTTATTAATTATTTATTTAATTTTTATAACAGGAGATAGGTTTATTGAAATTCAGAAGTCAGGGACACAGAATTCCTCAGTGGCCGTTGGCTAATCAGCAATGAGTTCGTGAAATTGTTGTTGGGTCTCAATTGACACCACTGATAGATTGCATGTAACATTTGAATTTTAAAAAAATTACCTGTTCATAGTAACATTGCCAAAATACATTATTCTATTTGTCCATGTTACAACAAACTTTTCCTTATAATCATCCAACCATGTCTTTCTCACATAATTAAGTGTGTCTTCATATGCACAATACTCAAGTGTTAACTTATGCACACAACGTTCATACTCATCCTCAGTCGATGCAAAAACAACAAAATTTCAATTTAACATAAATTTCTCTCATGTCTCATTTCTATCAAATATCTTCTTACATTTGGTGAACACATTTTTGATATATGCCACCTACACAACAAGGTGCTTGTGGTTGGAAACACTTTCTATATTGCATTCATCAATCTCAATTCTCTGTCGGTTATAATTACTCCTGAAAATGTATTAGGAATCATTAGACTCTTTAATTTCTCCATTGCCCATGTGTAGTTATCCTCATATTCATGATCCATAATTGCAAATGTAACAGAAAAAGTTATCTCAGTCGAAGTCACACCAACGATCTCTAGGAGTTGATACTTGTATTTATTAGTTTATATGTACAGTGCATTATTAACACATGTGGAAAGATTTTAAATAACTTTATAACTATCAGATGAACCCAAAATAAGTTTGTGATACAATATGATAATCTATCACTTCTATACCACTCCACATAATTACAATCTTTCAATTTTTTTTATCAATTGTTGTATTTGTGATCAATCACCTTTATCCATGTCTATATCTTTGCCGTGCATTATATATAGTTTTGATGGTACTCACGTTTTTTTCATCTTCTGCTTTTAAGGTCATCAAAATATTTCTAAACTTCACAAGATTGTTAGACATTGTTATCATAATTTCTTTCTCTTTCTTTGTAAGTCAGCAAGCATATGAATGACCCTCAAGTTGAGCTGTTGGTAGATGGTTATGCAATCCACATACAACCTTTAACATCCAGTGTAACACCCCACTTTCCTAGGGTGTTAGATAACGTAAGATTTTAGAGATATATCTTTTTTTCCAACAAAAACTCAACACATAAATCGATCGCCGAAGATCCCGTTACACCTTCTCAGTATATCAGCTTAGAATCATTAATAAACTAAGACAGGTAAATCACCTCAAATGTGGAAGCTAAATCGAAACCTCAATAGAACATAACTGAAACCACTTTATTCATAACATAAAGTCGAACCAACGTTTTACATGACATCGTCAAAAGGTAAAATATAATTGAAAACGACATACTATAAACTATCCACTAATCGCCGTCACTCCTCGGCAATCCCTTTTCCTTTCGTACCGTTGTCTTCACTTGAAACGTTTAAATATTTCAAGGACAAAATCCATATTAGATGATGAATTATCTAAGTAAGAGTTCAAAATACGTTTTCATGAATGAATGTAAAACATGAGATAAACCAATACAACCTGACAAGCCCTAACCCAAGAGAATCACTACAAGAAAAATTAGTTTTAGTGACGAAAAAATTCGTCACTAAAACAAGAAATTTCGTCACTAAAGTGGGCGTCACTAAATTTTAGTGATGGATTTTTGGATCCCGTCACAGATGAGTGACGGGGTTGTAGAGTCGTCACAAATCTGTGATGACTTTGCAACCTGTCATTAATTTGTGACGGGAATTCCCCATCACAGATTTTTTTAAAAAATTACAAAAAATAAAAATTTTAAATTAATTTTTAAATAAAAAATAAAAATTTAATAAATAACAAGAAACGTTTCTAAAAATTTAAATTATATATATATAATAAATAAAAATTTAAAATTAATTATAGAAACAATTAAAAATTTAGATTAAAAAGAAAATATTAAAAATTTGAAATTGAAAACTTTTATTGTTTTAAATAAAAAATAATATTTATTAATATAATTACATAACAAAATAAGATACATTTATACTATGACTACTAAATAACAATCAATAAATTTTACATTTTAATTTCTAAATGTAACAAATAATATAAACAATTAAACTAAAACTAAACTACACAAAATAACTAAAATTAAACTAACAAAAAATAACTAACTTTAAATAATTAAACTAAACAAAACTAACAACACTGAATAACACAAAATAACTAAAATTAAACTAACAAAAAATAACTAACTTTAAACAATTAAACTAAACTAAACTAACAATACAGAATAATTAAAATTAAACTAACATAAAATAACTATTAACTGAATAATAAAACTAACCTTAAATTAAATTACCTCCAAAAGATTGAAAAACGATAGTAATGGCACAGAGGCAGCACCGACGAGAGGCAGTAGTGGACGAAGAAAACAGTGTGGAGGGAGATGGAGGAGAAAAGAGAAATCACAGAGGGAGATGGGGAAGAAGAAAACAGTACGGAGGGAGATGTGAGAGAAGAGAGAAATCGTAAAGGGAGATGGGGGAGAAGAGAGAAATTGTAGAGGAAGATGGGGAAGAAGAAAACAATGCGGGGAGAAGAGAGGGAGGGCAAGATTATAAAGTTGTTGTTTAGTGACGGGGCTGATAGCCCATCACTAAATCTATGACGAGGGTTGACATCCCCGTCACTAAATTTGTGACGGGGTTGATAACCTATTACTAAATCTATGATGGGGTTGACATCCCTATCACTAAATTTGTGACGGGGCTGACAGCCCATCACTAAATAGCGAGTTTAGTAACGGGGATGTCAGCCCCCGTCACTAAATATGTGATGGGAGCTGACAACCCTGTCACTAAACAACGAGTTTAATGACGGAGCTGTCAGCCCCATCACTAAATTTGTGATGGGCGCTGATAGCCTCGTCACTAAATTTGTGACGGGGTTAACAGCTCGTCACTAAATTTGTGACGGGGGCTAATTGTCTTGTCACTAAACAGCGAATTTAGTGACGAGGGCTAACTGCCCCGTCATTAAACAACGAATTAAGGCCCACAAGTTTTATACTATTTATTTCATTCTTGAAGTTTCTGAAAAACTATCATTTTGACCTCTTTCAGGCAAAATTAGTAATTTACACTTTGGCTCAGTTGATCGTTTTGACCCTAAATCCCTTCGTTTCAACCTGAAACCACTTGAGGGTTGTTTCATATATAAAATCTAGATCCTCAAGACACTCTGTTGACTTTTTAGAAGTTTCTTACGTTGATTCAGTTTTCTCTGTTTGATCCACAATTGTACTAAAAATCGTTCTTGATCCAATTTCTTTTGACACCTAAAATCATGTCTCGAATCACTCGTTAGTACTATTCCATGTTCCTTAACAATCTAGGGTCTAGGGTACTCCCATTCTTTCTAAAATTCCACTTATACCTTTCATAAAATTCCATTTATACCCTTAAGAATTTTCCGGGTATTACATCTAGTGTTCATTTAAAAATTTCACACTAAGTAACTCAAATGGATAACCATACTTTTTAGAACTTGTCTCCCTACGTTTTGTTTCTCCTATTGCCTCATCTCATTTTTTTGATGGTTTATACTTTCCACTTCGTTTACAAGGAAGATGAACTCTAGGTTTTCTTCATGTACTCGTAGATTCACAACTCTTTATCACAATAATCATTCCATTTTCTTTCCCAATTGTCTTAGCCCATTTAATAAGTATTTCTCTATTACTGAAAACCTCATTACTAATAAAAGCTTGGCTAGCATCAAACAACAAAGCATTCTCATTCTCTAAATTCTCTAATTTTTTATGATCATTACTTTATTAAAAATAACAAGACATAAACAAAATAGAAATAAGACATATATAAATTAAAAAAATTAAAACAACAAAATATAAACATATAAGCAAAAAAAATGAAGTATTTGAGTGGGTCAGGCTTCATTCCCAAACGGAAACATTGGGTCAAGCTCGAGAATGTGGGGAACCAAATGGAATCACAGGGTTGGGGAACCTGAGGTAGTCAGGGAAACCTGAGGGTTCCCAACCCCTTGCAATCCGAGAACTTGAAGGTTCTCGACCCCTCGCGATCAAGGAACCTAGGGTTCCCTGTCCAAGAGGGGTCAGGGAACCCAAGCTTCCCCAATAGCCCCGACCCAGTGTTATCGAGAACCCTTGGGTTCCTCGATTGCAAGCGGTTGAGAAAGCCTTGGGTTCCCCGACCCTAACCCTTATAGTTGGGAATTCACCCATTTCGATGGGGTTTGGTGATTTCAGTTCTTAGTATTTTCTTGCGAGGCAACTAACGACATCGGTAATGAATCCAAAATTACAAATAAAATGGCATATCAGAACATCGAGCTGCTGCTATTGCTGTTCATTGTCATCTACGAGCTGCTGCTCATTGTCATCTTCTTCATAAAATTCTTCCCATCTCATCAATATTTTTATATAATCATCCATTATATAGAGGAAAGTAGAAGAGAATGAGAAAGAGGAGAAATAGAGAAATGGTAGTAAGTGATAGAAGAAACTCACTATAAGTGATCGGAGAATGGGTTGCAAAGAGTAAATAAGGAAAAAGAAAAAGTGGTTACGAGAAAGGTAATAAAGGGTCTTTAATGTAGGGTAGTTGAGGGATATTAAATGTGAGCAGTAAAGAGAAATAATGTGAGTTGCAGATAGAATTTCTCATCCTATTATCATGATATGTGGTAAATTTTGAAATATAATAGTGGTGGCACCACAACAACAACAACAACATATCCAGACTTTATCCCACTATTTGGGGTCGGCGACATGAATTCTAGACTTCCATGTATTTCTGTCTTTTGTCATATCTTTATTGAGGTCCATACACTTTATATCAAACTTTAATGCCTCTCTCAAAGTCTTCTTAGGTCTGTCTCTATCTCTTCTTTTAACTAATTATTCAATTTCATCAACTCTCCTCACAGGAGCGTCTCTTAGTCTCCTTCTCACATGACCAAACCATCTTACTTTAGTCTCTCTCATCTTCTCCTCTATTGGTACTACTCCTACCTTATTACGAATAACTTCATTTCTAATTTTATCTTTTCTTGTATGGTCACACATCCATCTTAACATCCTCATCTCCGCTACGCTCGTCTTTTGCTCATGCTGGTATTTGACTGCCCAACATTTTGAGTCGTACAACAAGACTGGTCTTATAGCTATCTTATAGAATTTTTCTTTCAGTTTTAATGAGATTTTACCATCACATAACACCCCCGATACGTTTCTCTATTTTAACCAACCTGCCTTAATTCTATGTGTGACATCCTCGTGAATTTCTCCATCTTTTTGAATCACTGATCCCAAATATTGAAAATGGTCTTTTCTTTGTAAGATTTGGTCTTCCAATTTTATTATAAAATCCTCCACTCTTGCATTCTTACTAAATTTACATTCCATATATTCTGTTTTCTTTCTATTTAATTTAAATCCCTTAGATTCTAAATTGTTTCTCCATAACTCAAGCTTAGTGTTCACTCATTCTTTTGTTTCATCCATTAACACTATGTTGTATGCAAATAACATACATCATGGCACCTCTGTCTGAATATCTTTAGTGAGTTCATCCATTACTAAAGAAAATAAGTATGGGCTTAGTGCAGAACCTTAATGCAATCCTATTGTAATTTTAAACGGTCCAGTATGCCCTTCACATGTTCTGACCCTTGTCTCTGCACCATGATACATGTCCTTAAGGGCTTGTATATAGGCTATTTGGACTCTTTTCTTCTCTAAAACCCTCCAAAATACTTCTCTAAGGACCCTATCATAGGCCTTTTCTAGATCTATAAACACCATATGTGGGTCCATTTGATGATCCCGATACCTTTCCATTAGGCGCATCAGTAGGTATATAGCTTCCATTGTTGACCTACCAAGCATGAAACCAAACTGATTTTTTGAAACATTTGTTTCTTTTTTGAGCCTCTGCTATATTACTTTCTCCCAGAGTTTCATGGTATGACTCATTAACTTAATTCTTCTGTAATTTTCACAGTTTTGAACATCTCTTTTGTTCTTATATATAGGGACCAAAATACTCTTCCTGCACTCATTTGACATCTTTTTTTATTTAAGGATCACGCTAAATAATTTCGTTAGCCAGAAGATGCCCTCTTCTCCATGCATTTTTATGCTTCTATTGGTATATTATTCGGTCTCACCGCCTTATGATTTTTCATCTTTTTTAATGCTTGCCTTATTTCATTTGAACTTATACGTCGATAAAATGTATAGCTCACGTTCCCTTCAGAGTTACTAAGATGTCCCAACCTAATTCTTATGTCGCCAACATCATTGAATAATTTTGTGAAACACTCCTTCCATCTCTCCTTAATTACTCCCTCATTCACTAATACAATTTGATTTTCGTCTTTTATGCATTTCATTTGATTTAAATCTCTTATTTTTCTTTCTCTTGCTTTAGCTAATTTACATATATCCCGTTCTCCATTTTTTGTATCAAGTCGTTTATATAGATTCTCATATGTTTTTGACCTTGCTTCACTAACAGCTCTTTTTATTGCCTTTTTTGATTCTTTATCATTTTTTTGATTTTCTTCATTGTTGCACTGATATACAGCCTTATAGCAATTTTTCTTATTTTTAATTTTCAATTGTACCTCTTCATTCCACCACCAAGACTTCTTAATGTTAGATGTTCTACCATTTGTCTCTCCAAGCACTGTCTTTGCTATGCTTCTTAGGATATTAGCCATTTCTCTCTACATTTGGTTTGTCTGTCCTTCTCCATTCCATTCTCTTATACCCCTTAATTTTTCTTTGAAGATTAGTTGTTTCTCCCCTTTTAGATCCCACCATCTGATTCTTAGATTTTGTTTTATGTGATTTTTTATCTTCCAATTTCTTACTTGGACGTCAAATACTAGAAGTCTATGTTGAGTAGTCAAACACTTTCCCGGTATCACCTTATAATCCCTACAACATACCCGATCCTCTTGTCTCATGAGGAAGTAATCTATTTGGGTGCTTGATATGACATTTTTATATGTGATTAAGTGTTCGTCCCGTTTTTTGAACCTAGTATTGGTTATGATGAGCTTATATGTCATTGCAAAATCTAGAATAGACTTACCCTCGTTATTAATTTTCTCGAATCCATACCCTCCACGTACCTCTTTATAGCCGTTTTCGTCTCTACCCACGTGACCATTTAAGTCGCCTCCTATAATCACTTTATCTCCTCTTGGTATCATTTGTATAAGTCCCTCTAGGTCCTTCCAGAATTTTACTTTTATCTCCTTATCTAACCCTGCCTGTGGTGCATAGGTACTAAAGATATTCATAGTCGTTCTTCTTGGAATAACCTTCACCATAATAATCCTATCCCCTATTCTCTTTACATCCACTACCTCATCTACTAAGCTTTTATCCATAATAATCCCCACTCTATTTTTCGTTCGATCATTTCCTGTGTACCATATTTTATATCCAGTTTCAGACAAAGTTTTTATTTTTTTCCCTACCCATCTCGTCTCTTGAAGGCACATAATATTAATCTTTCTCCTAATCATCACATCTACCACTTTCATAGCTTTGCCTGTTAATGTTCCTATGTTCCATGACCCAATCCTTAATGTATGATTTTGTTTTTGGCTTTGACTTTGAATTTGATTTTGATTTTGTTTTTGATTTTGGTTTTGATTTTGATTTTGGACTAACTTCTTTACCCACATCCGTCCAAAAAAATGCAAGGACCCTTGCTCATTTGTCACTACATCTGAGCGCCGATGCAGTGACCCTAGTTCACTTGACACTACACGCGGGCAGTGTAGCGCGTTACTATGAAGGGTTACGCCCACGCCCAAACGATTTTTTATAATTTGTCTAGAGTTCATATTTTGGATCCGACTAAGTTTTACGTTGGTTGTCGGCTATCTAACACAACCCTCCTCCTTTATCCGGGTTTCGGACTGATAGTGGATAACATCCTCAGACGGAATTAGTGGTGGAATCACAATTAAGAAAAAATGATATTCATATTTGATGGGATTTATCCTCTATCATGGGTAGTTCCAATTGGCAATTAAGTCAAATTAAGCAGGTCAATTTTGTAAAGTTTATTAGGCCCTCCATTTTGAGAAACACGTAGGCCGTTAAATGAAAGAGTCGACAAGTCCAATAAAGAAAGATTCAAAAAGGAAGATCAAGTAAGAAAAATATGTTTTTACTTAACATCTCACAATCGGGTGTTGGTCTCACATGCAATCAAATCCTATTGAAAAATGAAACTCCACCTGAGACTTGAGATGAGAGTCACACATAGAGCGTGCACGGAAATGGAAATAGCAATGAAAAATGAATATGATATAAAAAAAATAAAAAAATATTATTTTTAAAAAAAGTAAAAAATAAAAATAAGAAAAAATGTATAAATAAAAAATATAAAGACCTTTTTGGTAAATATAATTTTTAATATAAAAAATTATAAAAAATAGTTATCGAATCTAAAAAAAAAACATAAATTACATAATGCATTCAACAAATTTTAGAAACAAATTCTATAAAAAAATTAAAAATTTTGAGTTAAAAGATGAAAAAAATTCATTTTTATTCATGGATAAAAATGTGTTTCCAAATAAGAAATGTGTTTTCAATATTTTCATCATATTAGAAAATGGCTATAAAAAGTTTTTCAAATTACAAAAATAGTTCATAAAAGTTTCTTGACATTTCAAAAATGAAAAGGTTTAAAAAATGCAGAAACAACACTCTTAAAAAATTTGCGTGCATCATAGTGTAGAGCCATGTACCTCTCATGTTATCTTTATAAATAATTTAAAACCCTTATTCCTTTTCGTTTTAGCCATTAGAGAAATGCAAAGGAAGTAAGTCCTCATTCATGTATGAAAAATTCTACTTGCAACTACATTTTTTGCTTTCCATACCCAATTTTTTAGTAAAATTCTAAACTTACTCTTCACAATCACCCTTATTACTCTTTGGAGCTATTATTTTTCAAAATACCCTCTTAACCATTGTATGTAACACCCCATTTTTCTCCAAGCGTGCGTTAACCCAAAATTTCTGGAATTTTTTTTTTTTCAACATACACTAAACATGAATCACTCCCAACAATCCTGGTCTACCTTTTCAGCATATCAACTTAATAATCAATAAGGTAAGACAGGTAATATCATCATAAATGCGAAAATAAGATCAAAACCTTAAATGATACATAACTGTAATCCCTTTATTCATAATATAGAAACCATACTATTGTTTGACATGACATTTTCAAAACAAAATACATAAAGATTAATCTCTCAGGAATACAACTCCTCAAACATAATCAAAATATATGTTAAAAGTCTCCAATGTAATCAATGGTTATATCTCGATAACCTCATTTCCCTTGGCGCCGCTGCTTTCATTTGAAACCTTTGAATATTCCAATGACATAGTCTAAATTAGATACTGAATCATCTAAGAGTTCAAAACATTTTTGTAAATATATGCAAGACTATGAATAAACTGACATAACTCGACATGTCCCATCCCAAGAGAATCTCATACAGCATTTAAGCCATACCACGAGAAAAGAGCAATCTCTCTAAAAATAACATAATCACATCGATGCATTGATATAACACAATCTTAGCTTAAGAGGGGCAACATCAACGCATTTGTCCGACACCTCGGGAACAATTGTTACCATTCCTGACATAGGAAGGTCAACATCACCGTAGGAACCTGGCTCACCACAATCACGTAAGAGATTACGTTCTCACTCAAAAGCATCCCGAAAACACTATCTATGTCCAACACACATGCCAATGCCATAACCACAACATGCATCATTTAAAATCAACATTTCAATGCACACATAGATAAACATTTTAGATTAACCATCCCTATGAAATCAACTATTCACATACTAAAACTATTGCATGAAATAAAATTAAATATAGGGTCAAACCATCCACAAAAACCAAGTTTGAAGTAGAAACTCTCATAAGTCAAACCAGTTTTTCGATAGAACTACTCATTATAAACCGAGTTATAATGGCGAACACTCACAAACAATCAAGTTTGAAGTAGAAACTCTTACAAGTCAAAACCATTTATATAAAACAAGCCAAGTTTTGATAATAAAATTACTCACCTTGAACATACTCAGAATACCTCGATTCTCGTGCCCCATCTTGATTTTTGTGCAGGGTCTCAGATAATTGTACTATTACTCAACCTTGAAGCCCAGCGATCCCTAGACATCATATTCATTCAAAAGAATATCAACATCTATTTTTCTCATAATTTCTCCTAATTTTCTCCCTATTTTATCTTAAAAAATTTTAAAATAAATATCTCTTCAAGATTTTTCCCAAATTTTTCTCCACCATAATTCATAAAATATTTTTCTAAAAATATTAAAAAAAAATTCGAACTTACCTCGAGCTTCACGCGCTGGGCACGTGCGATTCGTGTGGGATCCACGCATGCATCTCACGCGCTTCGTTTTCTTCGATCATTCTCTTGTCGTCGGAGGCTGTAAAACTTTTCTGATCTTTGATTTTGATGCACCAAAATGAAGTACTCCTCAAGTCGATCACGTTGGCACCCTTGGATGCCCCAAACACCAACTAGTGGTGCTCTAAACAGTCGATTAAAGCTGTGACTCTGGCGACTTACTCAATTTTTCGGCCACCTTTGAAGTCCACTTAAACCTTCATGAAAACACTCCAAATTCTTTAAAAATGATACCCACTTCCAAGAAACAAAAGCCCTTTATCTAATCTCTCAAACCTTCTCACTCTATCCTATCAAAAACCTCTATCAAGACTTCTCAAAACCAATCAAAACTAGATTTATTTTACCTCTAAATTTGTTAGCCAAATCCTTTCTTTATATAGTCAAAACCACTACCTGAACCACCTAGATTTCTCAAACCTCTATCATTTTTCCCTTAGTTGGATCTTGGGATTCAACCATTGATGATGGCAATGTGAGAAGTTGTAGGTTTTAATGAAATTACACTTCTACCCTCAATTTGGTTAATTCTATTTAACCCCTTGTTTTGGCCTTCTTCTTTTGATATATTACATTACAACTTCTATAAATTATACCAAGACCCACTATAGCTTTGAATATTTCTAGAAATTATGTTAAAAACCTAACAATCTTTCAAAAATTAACTAAGACCCCATGCTTTGAAAATTTTCTTTAATGACTCATCTTAACATGTTTCTTTGAAAGTTAACTAGTTTCTTTATATTTTCCTATTCTTTTAGTTTTTTTGTGTTTTTCTATTCTTTCTTCTTCCTTTACTTTCCTCTGGTTTTTCTCTATTTTTTTTTTTTTTTGATTGAATCAACCATTGGTGATGTTGATTTTATGCACGGCCAGCTTGATTTTTCAATGAGGTGTATTTTTCAATTACATTTATATCCCATGTAAATTTTTCCAATGACACTAAAATCACCACCAAAGAATTGTATTTTTGTCCCATCAAAGCTTCTCATTTTATCCTACCAAAAACCTCTATCAAGACTGCGCATGTAATACCCCAAGTTTAGAAGTTCTAAACCTAGATGTATTAACATTCACCTCACTTTAAATGCAAAAATAAAATAAATTCGTTTTTAGCTTATATATATTTTTATAAAATTCTATAAAAGTTTCGACAGATTCTCCTCTGTAAATTGGACTTAGCCAACCTGTAAAGGGACAACGCATCCACAACAATAGAAATATTAACCAACTAAGCCAAAACTATCTTATTCAAAACTCCAAAATTAAACAATTAAAGAAATGGGTAAATAAATGAATAACGAATAAGACAAGTCCAAAACTAAAACCCTATGCCATGAGTTATTGGGTGAGTCTGCCTCCAAACGATCTCCTCAATTCATCTAGTTCTCATCACCTGAAATGTGGAGAAAATAAAGGAGTGAGTTAAAGCTCAGCAAGTAAACTCCATGCTCATGATATGCAAAGTTTGAATAAAGTTCAAAAAAATGTATCCCCATTTACTTTAACTTCTCAAAATATTTTATTACTATCGTGAGCTCACACACTACAAGAAAAACAGGATTTAGCGACGGATTTTTAGCGATGGACATTTCCGTCGCTATTTTGCGACGGAATAGCGACGGATTTGCGATGGATTAATTTTTTTTTTAAAATTAGCTACGGATTTTAGCAACGAAATTTATTTCTGTCACTAATTTTAGCGACGGAAAATAAATTCCGTGGCAAAATTTAAAAATAAAAAATTAAATTTTATATTAATTTAAATAATTAAAATAAAAATTTAATTTTAAATTTTTTATTATTAAATCTCAATTTTATAATAAAAAATTTAAAATTAATTTTTTTAAATAAAAAAAATTAAAGCTAGCGACGGATTGTCCAAATCCGTCGCTTTAATTTTTAATTTTTTTATTCAATTAATTTATAAATATTTAAATTTGGGATGAATATTTAAATATATAAATATTTAAATTTTATAAAAAATTAAATATACATTTAAACATGAGATGAATATAAAAAAATTAATTTATAAAATTTAAATAAATATATTAATATTAAAAATCATAATATTGCTAAATTCTAACTTTATCAATTAATATATTTCATGTGTATAAAATAAAAAATATATTAAATGTATAATAATTAATTATTTGTAATATTTATTATATGTGTACAAAATATAAACAAAACTACATTTGAAAAATAAATAAAAAGTTTAAAAATCATAATATTATTGAAATTTTCTTTATTTTAAATTTTAGAAATCATAAAAATAAAACAATATTAAGGGATTACATTATATAAAAAGGTGTCTAGGAGCTATTTGTCAATTTCTTATTTTTTATAAAGAGGAGAATTTTTTGCAAAACTAAAAAGTTTAAAACTATAATATATGAATGACATTGTGTACAAAACTGTAATATTTATTAAATGTGTTCAAAATGTAAACAAACACTATATTTGAAAAATAAATAAAAAAGTTTAAAAATCATAATATTATTAAAAAAAAAATTATTTTAAATTTTAGAAATCATAAAAATAAAACAATATTGAGGGATTACATTATATAAGAAGGTGTTTAGGAGCTATTTGTCAATTTCTTTTTTTTTATAAATAGGAGAATTTTTTGCTAAACTAAAAAATTTAAAACCATAATATATGGATGACATTGTGTTTTATAATAATATCATATGTCACTATCTAATATATAAACATTGTAACACAATTAAATATATAATTAAGTCATTTATAACAAACAACTAAGAAAGTGAAATGTGTTGATTAGGATAACAGAGTATCAAGATAAGTCCAAAATGATTTTTGAACGAAGATATGGAATGGTTTTCCTTTTTAATAGTTATACTATAAAAAATTATAGTTAATTTTTATTTTTAAAGTTTAAGTGTTATGTATAAAACATTAATGTTGACCAAGAAAAAAATAAATATATCGCTTTATTATTTATACTCTTTAATTTTGTTTATGAGATATAGATGAAATTCAACAATTTGAAATTCGTTTAGTATAATTTTTATTTATAAAAAAAATTAATTTTTTAAGATAACAAACTATTAATAAATAATTCAATATATAAAATTAATTTATTATAATTATTCGATTTATAATATAATTAAATTTTTAGATAATTACAATAATATTTTATTTAAATTATTGAATAATAAAATTTTATTTAAATTATATTATTTTTTTCAATTAAATAATTATTTTTATTATTTTTATAAATTATATTATTTTTTATTTAATTAATAAATATTAAAAAAAAATTTGAAGAGGCGGGAAACTCCCCGCCTCTTTCTTAACCAAACCCCCCTCCCCCTTCCCCTCCCCAAAAAACCCTAAGTCCCCCCCGCTTTCGCTCACTGCCTAGCCTTCCCGGCCCCGCTCTCGCTCGATCTCACATCTCGCTCGCGGCCTCACCCTCGCTGTCTCGCTCTCGCTCTCGGTCACTGCTTCGCCCTCGCTCGACCTCGCCTCTCGTTCGCTGCTTCACCCTCGCTCGACCTCGCCTCTCGCTCACTGTCTCGCTCTCACTCTCGGTCGCTACTTCGCCCACGCTCGACCTCGCCTCTCGCTCGCGCCCTCGCCCTTGCTGTCTCGCCATCGCTCTCGCTCTCACTCTCCCTCGCTGCTTCGCCCTCGCTCGCGGCCTCGCCCTCGCCCTAGCTGTCTCGCCATCGCTCTCTCGCTCTCGTTCTCCGTCGCTGCTTCGCCCTCACTCGATCTCGCCTCTCGCTCGCGGCCTCGCCCTCACTGTCTCGCAATCGCTCTCTCGCTCTCGCTTGCTGCATCGCCCTCGTCTCTCGCTCGCGGCTCACCCTCGCTCGCTCGCGGCTCACCCTCGCTCGCTCGCGGCTCACACTCGCTCGCTGCCCCTCGCCCTAGCCCGCGTTGCAGCCCCTCGCCCTCACCGTTGCCTAGGTTAGTTTTTTATTTTTTATTTTGTAGATATTTATTTTATTTTTTATTTTTAAAATTTGTTTGCAGTTCAGTTTAATTTGTTTGTGGATAGGTTAGTGTTTTCATATGTTTATTTTTTAGATATTTATTTTATTTTTTATTTTTTAGATGTTTTTTTTGCTGTTCATATATTTTGTATGCTTTTTTCTTTTTTTTGTGCTATTTTATTTATTTTCAGTCAATTATTAGAAGTGTTTGTTAGTATTATAATTTTATTCTGTTTTTTATTATATTTAATGTTTAAATATTTAAGTATTAATTAATTATCTTTTTTTTAATAATTTTATATTTGTCAGATTGTAGTATAAATATTTTTTTATTTTTTAATTATTATTATTATTATTTTTCTTTATTTTTTATTTTTTATTTTTTTTTATTTATAAATATGCGTTAGCGACGGATTATATTCCGTCGCTAACATTTTTTAATTTTTAATTTTATATTTTAAAAATAAAAAAATATATTTTGTAAAAAAGTTTAAAAATCTCGCTAAAATAAATTTTAAATTTTTTTAAAATTTTTTTTTAAAAAAATAGCGACGGAAATTTCCGTCGCTAAATTTTTAAAAAAATACATTTAGTGACGAAAAATTTTCCGTCGCTAATCAGTCGCTAAATTGGCGACGGATCCGTCGCAAAAAAATACAGCGACGATTGTTTCAGCGACGGAAAAAATCCGTCGCTAATCCGTCGATAAATTGATTTAGCGACGGATTTTTGGGTTTAGCGACGGAAATATTCCGTCGCTAAAATTCGAAATTCTTGTAGTGACAGGGTGTGTCATCTAGCCAATTAGAATGCAGTAGGCAATTCTTATTTGGAACCAGGTTCATTCCACCTGTAGTACCACAAAGCGATTAAAAATTTATTTCCACTTTCAACTTTCATGTTCACATTTCTTCATAAGTCGGGTGTGCCGATCCCCCATGCCCCATTTCCCACTCACATTATTCATGGCATAGACATTCACCCATTTCCTTTAAAACTTGAGTTACATATCTTTGAAAGAAAATTTGCACCTTTACACCTCTTTCATGTGAAAGAAAATATTTAACCTTTTCTAATCAATGCCTATCCGAGTTCATTGATGCAATAACATGTTATATATTCACGCTTAATCATTTTCATTGTATGTAAGGAAATGACACAAACGAGAAGATTTAGCATTAAATATCTGCAAGCCAATCACAAAGTATAATGTTTCCATATTAACCGTTCAACATGGGGTGAAAATCAGAGAGAGTCTACTTACCTGAAGTCTTTAAAGTTCACTTCTTAGATTTGCAAATAGAGGAGTTTTAGTTGCCCATGACGCCAATGTGCCCAAAAAATCCTAATTCATTATCATTCATTTTAAAATTTTCAATAATCCTTATCTTTTAAACATGACTCCAATTCACAACAATATTTTCTTAAGTTAATTTATTATAATACTACATGTATAAATAGCATTAAGTGCAAAAATATAAAGAAAACATTTACAATAGAGACCTACTAGTGAAACACTACCCACTTACGAATTCAAACTATTGGCCCTTACGAAGACAAACATAAATTGAAATTCTTACTACAAAATCACGTGAATCCAATTTGGTGGGCTAAATTACTCATATCAAGATTCAAATTAGAAGACCCTTAAATTATTTTTCTAAATCCACAAACATAAATTTTTTTTTCTCTAGCAGCATGCAGTAACATTTTCAAAAATCATTTAAAAATAGGAAACGATGTCGTAAAATTATAAAATTTACACAAGATGTATTAAACTCTTATAATTTCATCGTATAAAAAACTTAGGGTGTGTTTGATTACATTACCTAGAATTTAATTCTAAGTAATATTACCTAGAAAACAAAAACTACCCAACCCCATTAGAAAATAAATTCCATGGAAATAAACTTTAAATGCTTGTACCATACATATTTTTTCATAGAAAAGTTAAGAGTGTTTGATTGTTTTCCATAGAAAATGTGTAATAATTATATATTTTTTATGGTAAATGTGTGCAATCAAACACACTCTTAGATCATTACAGCAACGTTTGGGGTTCCAAAACATTTTTCTATCCTCCAAAACACTGTTCTCATATAAATCTATCCATGTATACGAAAAATGTCATAAAAACTTCTACAAGTCTCCGAATGATGTCATTCCAAGGCCAGATGATAGAAAGCTCACAGGGGGTCATTTTCCAACTTGAATCTCCTTAAAATTCAATATATACAATTTTTGACGAATTTTTAAAATAGGAGCAAAAAAGTTGTCGAATCTGGACAACATTGTTATTCCATTAAATCTATTAAAATTACACGCCCATAATACCCATTTGATATAAAATTGAACCAGTCATATCTATTCTGACACATCTATGTATATATATTGTATGTGAAATATACATCTTATTAAAGGCTGATTTGAGAAAAATTAAATAAAAAGATAGTTACCTATTTTCTTCTTCTTCTTCTAGGGGAGAGGTGATGTGTGGGTTGAGAAATAAGAGAGAAGTGGGTGAGGAAGAGAAGGAGGCGTAAGCTTTGAGGGGAAAAAAGTGTTTTAGGTTTTTTTTTTTCTTTTTTATTAAGTTTTGAGTTGGGTGCGCTTTATTTGGGCTTTTAGGTTTCTTTTTTTTTTTCTTTTTATTTTTCCTCACTTATTGGGCCAAGAATGAGTTTCTTATAAATTAAACCCAACATTAAATTAATTTGTGTTCTAGATCCTATTAAGTGCTACTAAAAATTTCCAACCCAAATAAATATATTTAGCCACTTGAACTAAATTTGAAATAAAATAACACACTTGGTCATTTTTAAATTAATAATAACATATTGAACTGTATAATAACAAATTTTTTTTTTCTAATTGGCACATTGAGCGTGACGGCGTCCACTTCCTTCCACTGCATAACAAAGCTCAATAATTGACAACAATAATTATAATTAAATCATTTATATGGGCATAAACAATAAAATTACGCAAAATTTATAAATGCATGTAAAATAACACTCGGTGTTACAGCGCAAAACCAATCAAACTAGATCTATTTTACCTCTAAATTTGTCAACCAAATATTTTTTTATACAATCAAAACTGATTTCTCAAACCTCTATCATTGATCCCTAAATTGGATCTATTGGTCTCTTAGGATAGACTACTCAAGAGGGGGTGAATTAAGTAATTAATTTTTTTTATCTTTTAATAAATATTATTAATTAATGATTTTATTTAAGAATATATATTTGATGATTAAAATAAATTTACGTTTGAGATTAATAAATTATAAGCCACAAGATAACAAGAATAATAAATAAAGTACAAGACAATTTATAGTGGTTCAGTGTCTCCACATACACCTAGTCTACTTTCCCAAGGTCTCAATCACCCTTGGAGTTCCACTAATCTTACCAAGATTTCCACACTAGCTCACCTTAGAAACTAAATACACCTAGATTTTTTAATAGTTTTAGAAAACCAATACACCAAGATTTTCTCCCTAACTCACCTTGAAAATTAGATTTACCTAGATTTTTTACAGTTTTAGGAAACCAATACAATCCTCAACAAAAGTTTAATAGTTACAATATTTGTCCATAGTTGGACGCAAATGAATAAGCAATTAAGCACAAAAATGCAAGGCAATAATATGCAAATAAATAATTAAATCAGTAACCTCGTTCGGATGGAGAAGATTGAATTTGGCTTTACTATCTCTTTTTCTCCACTTACCTTGTGACTCTTTGGTGCATGTGCAACGACACTTTGAGAGTCTCAGATTTTTTGGATTTTTACTTGAGAAAGTTTGAGAGTTTTTGAGTGCTTTGAATGGACAATATGAGTAATGAATGATATAAAAAATGAGTTTGGAGCTATTTATAAGCATTCTAAAAATTACTGTAGCAGCACTGTAGTAATAATCAAATTCATTGTAGCAATGGTCAAGTTCACTGTAACAATGATCAAGTTCATTGTAGCAAACGGTAAAAATTCTGACCGTTGGGAGGCACTATAGCGTCACTGTAGCGGTACTGTAGCAATAGTGAAAATTTGATTTTTTGTCTGGATTTCACAAAATTATTTTTTATACATTTTAAAAATACTTTAAAAAATAATTTTAATGGAAAATAAAATTTTTAAAAATACATACTTATGAAAAAATATTTTATAAATTAATCTAAAATATATTTAAAAAATATTTTTGATAATACATATGCTATCAAAAATATTTTATAAATTAATGAAAAATAATTTGGGACTATAATTGATATATTTAATAAAAATATTCTTTTTATTAATCACTAAAATACTATAAATTGTATATTAAAATTTTTTAACTTAATTAATATGAACAAATTAACTCAATAGGATCTTGGGATTTGACCATTGATGGTGGTAGTGTGACAAGTTGTAGGTTTTTATGAAATTACACTTCTACCCTTAATTTGGTTAATTCTAATTTAACCCCCTGACCTTTGCTTTTGAAATATTACATTACAACTTGTATATATTATACCAAGACCCACTATGGTTTTGAATATTTCTAGAAATTATGTTAAAAACCTAACAATTTTTCAAAAATTAACTAAGACCCCACGCTTTGAAAATTTTCTTTAATGACTTATCTTAACAAGTTACCAAAAAGGGTGATTTTGTTCACCTTGCGTGACTTTACCCTCGGGTAAAAAGGTCATTTTGGGTCTCTTTCTCTACCTATCCTATTTCTCTCTCATCTCTCTCTTTCTTCTCGCTCCCAACTCGTCGACCACTGACTTGTTGTCGTCTCCCCGCCTCGCCTCACCACATCGTTGGCTTGCCTTGCTGCTGCTTATCACCTCTCCTCGCTAACTCAATGTCTAGCTGCCTTGCCTCGTCACTGCGCGAGGCAATGACGATGTCGCGATCGACAATAGGAAGAAGAAGAGAGAAGATAGAGAAATAGGATAGATAGAGAGTGAGACCCAAAACGACTTTTTAACCCCCGAGATAAACAAAATCAAACTCATACCACTAACTCATAATAAGGGGTCTTGTACTTGTCTATCAGGCTTTTGTTGTTTTTATCTTTAAAGTTTTTTAATTAGAGATTAAGATTAATTTTATTTTTAATTTTATTTAATTAAGAAAGGGAATCTTGAAAATTTAGAGATAGTACATTGACTAATTTGGATAAAATAAATTATAAATGCCTGAAAAAAAAAACTAAGCTAAAATGCATTTCTCTTATTTTTTATATTTAATTTTCATCGTATAGGATTATTAATGGCTCTCATGCATCATTTGTAATTATAAAATTTATGTTCGTACAACAGTAGTACTCTAAAAGCACCACAAGTGTCCTCGAAAAGCAACACGTGGCGGGAGGGCCCAGCAATGGGCAGCCACCTCAACTCTCTTGCATGACTTCCTGGCATCCCCATAATCTCCCACGCCATCGGCCACCTCTGTCCTCTCCCTCCTGTATACCTATTCGTCTCTCTCTGTCGCAAAATCGATATCAATCCATCTTCATAATCGGCTAGAAATTAATTAGCCTAGCAAATTAAAGATCTTGGTGGTTTGTTTGGAATTGCCTCTGGCGACGGAGGAGACGTACCGGGGCTGGCGCCGGAGAAAGGGAAGTCGATACCGCCTGGAAAGCCAATGTCCACGGACCAGCACATGCTGGACAAAGGGGCGGAGATGATACAGTCCCTGAAGCCGGTGAACCAGATGAAACAGCACGTCTGCACCTTCGCCATGTACGCCCACGACCTCACTCGCCAGATCGAGACTCACCATTTCATCACCCGGGCTAACCAGGACTTCCTCCAGTGCCCCGTATACGACAGCGATGACCGCAATGGCCACCTCATCGGTAATATATAATTAATAGCTTTATAAATATATATATATATATATCCTTCATTACTAATTAGTTCGACAAGGTTCACGAATGCTTGTACGACTCATTCAATTTCAGGGGTTGAATATATGATATCGCCTCGGATCTTCGAGACACTGCCGCCTGAGGAACAGAAGCTCTGGCACTCCCATGCGTACGAGGTGATGCTACTGCATTTGCAATTATTTTTAGCACAGTTATTTTCGCCCCATTATGGTGATTTTGGCGCTTGTACTGGAACCTTTTGCGTTTTGTTGCTTTAAAATATTTCTTGAGAAGGTGTTTAACAAAAAATTAATTATATGAAGTCCCGAATATATTATTTTTAAACTATATAGGGCTAGGGGTGAGCAATGGTTCGGTTAGACCGAACTAACCGAACCGAACCGACCGAACCGGACGGTTCGGTTCGGTTAATTATATAAGGATGGTCGGTTCGGTTATCTTGGGAGAGTAAATCGGTTATCGGTTCGGTTATCAGTTTTATGAGTGGAAAAACCGAATAAACCGAACCGACCGAATTAACAAACGACGTCGTTTAGTTCTTCACAAAACCCACCGATCGGACGAGTCTTTTGTTCTTCACTCACATTTCGACACCCTATTCAACGAGCCGAGAGAGAAAGCGATCGAGAGAAACCCTAATCTTCAGATTCTTCACCGAGAGTCAGAGAAATCCGACCGTCTTTTCGTCACCGTCGCCCATCGGTAAGCTCCTTGCCTCCTTCCTTAGTCCTTAGTCCTTTCATTTTACTTCTAACCGAACCCTAACCCTAAATCCTAATCGGTTAGTTTCGATTCTTTTGACGATATCGACCTAACGACCCCATCGACGACTGGATCGACCGACAAACTTTCTTCCCTTGTGTGCTTCGACTATCGACTCACACCGACGACGATTCAGAGGTTAGTTTCAATTTTATTTTTTTTATGTTAGGGTTTAGGGTTTCTCAAATTTGGGGACTTTTTGCCGTTGGAAGATTTTACTGTTGACCTTTATCCATTGTTGTATTATCCAATCCTTCTCACTCAGGTTTTGCTAGGATTTATGAATTTGTCATGAGATGTGTGCTTGCGTTACTGTACTGCTTGGAAATATAGAGCAGTTTCCCTTACTTTGAGTTAGGTAGACTTCAATATTGGTAGGCGAGCAAAGATGTCAATGTATACCAGCAATTAGTTGGAATTATAGCAAATTCCAATGTTGTATTTATGTTCATATTTCGATTTTTTGTAGTTTTCATACAGACTCTGATTAGTTGGGTCCTACTGATACAAACAGATGTGTACTAGGAATTTCAAGGTGGAGAAGTGGTCATTTGACTCATTTTGCCACAGGTGACCCGCATTATTTACACTCTGACAACACACTGAGGGTACTAGGACAGCAAACTTTGAGTTAATTATGGCACCTCTAGGATAGTAGTGTTTTAGCTAAGAAGACAATTTAATGCATATTTTCTTTTTACCAAAATTAACATAGAAAATGAATTTTTGTTATTTTGTTTTGGATCTAGGGTTGGTTACAAGGAATGGTTAGAATCAATAAAAAATTCAGAAAGAAATGTAAAACATTCTTATGCCAAATATGTTGAAAATAATAGGTTATACTTTGGAAGTCATTAGTCAACTTAGTATTTACTATTTCACGAGTTAGTTATTTTTGAACTCGCTAGTCTGCAGCAAAACTTTATGTAGTAAACATGATTGAGTTTACTTATAACACCTAAGATAGAGAAGACAATTATTGATTATTTAGTTGGTGGGCCTACGAATTTGGTTTCATGTATGTAAAACACTTCTCTCAGTTTTTAGTTACGAAAACATTGATGTAGTTTGCTATTGTTTTTATCTGTTTGGCATTAAAGTTATGGATGTGTATATAGAAGTGTAAACTTGCATGAGATATTTTTTACCTGAAATGTTGTCTTAGTCTTAAAGGCATGGGACCTATTGTCTATTGATCTGTTATGTGATCATTTGTTATTGATTATGCCTTGTGGAATTTGCTATTAATTCCTTTATTATGCTTATTATGCATTCCTTGTTTTCAGATTTTGGTTTGGTCCTTTTCCTTTCTATTATGTTGTTATAACTTATATGGTCATAATATCTTTAGCGTTATGGTGTGTGTTTCGCTATCTTTTTTGTTCTAGTTCTATATGAAGTGGTCATTTTCTTATGTTCTAGTGCTAGTACTAGGAATGTAGGACAATGATAGAATTTTGATTACAACCCAAGGGCTGTTTTTTTTTTTAATAATAAGAGTGTAATTTAATCAGAAGAAAACATCTAAACTCACTCTTTAAATGCACTACATATTAATTATAATTGTAATTTGTATTAATTTTAGATGGCAAGAGAAGAAGACATGAGTCACACCACAAACATCCCTAGTATGGATGATAGTTCAAGACCTA
This sequence comes from Diospyros kaki, assembly GCA_036245055.1. Taxonomy (NCBI): domain Eukaryota; kingdom Viridiplantae; phylum Streptophyta; class Magnoliopsida; order Ericales; family Ebenaceae; genus Diospyros; species Diospyros kaki. The sequence continues at coordinate 32,396,687 of BSEG01000003.1, forward strand.
CACCAATGCCAATGGCACCAAGCCAAGGTAGCCAATCTCAACATGGTACAGGTGCAACATCACTAGGAAAGTCAAAGAGAAAAACAATTAGAGCTAGGTCAGATGTGTGGGATCATTTTACCAAGTTTACAAATTCAGAGGGTCATATTAAAGGGAGATGCAACTATTGTTCTAGGGAGTTCCATTGTGATCCTAAAAAAAATGGGACTACGGCTTTAAGGAATCATATGGGAACATGTAAAAAACACCCTCATGCTTTGGAAACCCACCAAATGCAAATAAACTTGCAACAATCTTCAACATTGGCCGAGAAAGAAGGGGAGAGTATGGGATTGGTGAATTGGAAATTTGATCAAGTGCTTGCTAGACAAGCTTTAGCTCGCATGGTGATGGTAGATGAGATGCCTTTCAAATTTGTTGAGCGTGAGGGGTTTAGGCACTTCATTAATGTTATTTGTCCAAAATTTCGGATTCCTTCACGTTGGACAATTTCTCGTGATTGTTTTGAATTATTTAATGAAGAGAGGTTGAAATTGATGAATGAGTTAAAAAATTCTTGTCAAAGAGTTTGCTTAACCACGGACACATGGACCTCCATTCAAAGGATTAATTATATGTGCTTGACGGCGCACTATATTGACAATAATTGGACATTAAAGAAAAAAATCATAAATTTTTGTCCAATATCTAGTCACAAGGGTGATGCCATTGCTATGGCAATTGAGAAGTGTCTAATGGGATGGAAACTCGATAGAGTTTATACTTTGACAGTAGATAATGCTAGTTCAAATGATGTTGCCGTGAGTAACTTCAGGAAAAAAATGGTGAAATGGGATGCTAGCATTATGAGTGGCCATTATTTGCATATCAGGTGTGTGGCTCATATAATAAATCTGGTTGTGCAACATGGATTGAAAGAGCTAGATGAATCAATAACAAGGGTTAGGGATGCAGTAAGATATATTAGACAATCCCCAGCAAGACTAAGAAAATTCAAAGAATGTGTAGAAGTGGAAAAAATTGAATCTAAGGGTCTATTGTCGTTGGATGTTGCAACAAGATGGAACTCTACATACTTGATGTTAGAGACTGCTCAAAAGTTTGAGAGGGCTTTTGAGAGATTTGATGAGGAAGAACCTTGTTTTATGCTTGACCTTGGTACAAGTAATTGGAATAATGAGTTGCAACAGGTTATTACTATTGATGGAAGACCTAAGCCAGAGGATTGGACAAGAGTCAGAATGTTTGTTAAAGTGTTGCAACAATTTTATGAGCTTACTTTGCGGGTTTCGGGGTCTTCATATGTCACTTCCAACACATTTTTCCATGAGATTAGTACTGTTCATTGTTTCTTACATGAGTGGCAAGAAGGTGATGATCTTGAGTTGAGTGATATGGCCAGAAAAATGAAACAAAAGTTTGATAAATATTGGGGGGATCCAGAAAAAATAAATCACCTACTTTATATTGCTGTGGTGCTTGATCCTAGGCACAAACTAGAGTTTATGGAGTATGCACTTAAGGAGATGTATCCGGGTGAGAAAGGGGATATTGCAGTATTGTCCTTAAAAAATGCCATATATGCTTTGTATGAAGAATATAAGAAAAAATTGGCAACTCCAGGTGAAGCAGGAGAATCATCTCAAGTGTCAACTCCACCTGTTGTGGAGAATGTGGAGAAGGGAAAATTTGGTAGACCAAACTTGCTTAGTTCTCGCTTTAAAAAGTATAAGTCTACAAGTGGTAGTGGGTCTACAATTGTGCCTTCAGAATGGGATAAGTATTTAAGTGAAGTGTGTGAGGAGGAAACTGATGACTTTGACATTTTGAATTGGTGGAAAGTTAATTGTCATCGGTTTCCTATTCTATCTTCTATGGCTCGGGATGTGTTGGCAATTCCAGTATCTACTGTTGCATCTGAGTCTGCTTTCAGCACAGGGGGTCGGGTACTTGATCCATTTAGGAGTTCTCTTTCTCCTAAAGTGGTTGAAAGTCTAGTTTGTACGCAGGATTGGCTTCGGTCATCTACCACCCCAATAAGTGTTGAAGAAGATTTGGATCATGTTGAACAACTTGAAGAAGGTAAACTCATTGTTACTATTTTTTTTTTTTTAATTTTAGTTCAATACTTGTTACTTTTAAATTATTTAATTAATTTTTTGTATTGTTTTTAGAATTGGCAAAGGTTACCGACAGCCCCGCACCTATGGAAATTTAGATTTTGAAGACTCATGCATTTGTAAGTAAATCTCTATTTGTATTTCTAGTATTCAGTAACTAGTTCTTGTATTATCTTTTATTATGATATTAGTTAGAGACATATACATTTTTGTTGAACCTGTGTGCAGTTAGTCATGTCAGACACAATGCTCATTTTATATGATTATGAATTATCAAGTATCAAACGTGGACACTTTACACCATTAGAGAGTTTCATTTTATATCATGTTTGACATATGATCTAATGAATTATGTAGCCTTCAATGACCATCATCAATTCTTTACTTTTTCTTTCTCATTTTGGTTTCAGAGAGTTTCTTTTTATAGTTTTATGTTTTTTTAATCGTTGTTAGTTCCTGTGATGGTCTCATTTGTACTTGTGTTTTCCCCCAATTTGTTTCTTTTGAAAACATTGGAAAATCTGGAGTGAGTCTGTGCTACTGGTGAGCACGCACCTAGGACACATTCCATGTTTTGGATCTTAAACAGTGGTTTACTTCAAAAGCCTCAAATTGTTTGTGGCTTTATGGGATTGACTTGCCTTATGACTATGAGTGAACTTTCTGTGTCCTGGAGGAATTTGATTGAAACATGGTAATGTTTCAAGGCCATTCATCTCCAATGTATTTTCATCCATTAAAGTTTCTGCAACTTAAGCTGGTGATTAACAGTTAATTTTACAAAAAAAGTAAATTTTTTTATCTGTTTTGATATTTGATCAATCGAAACATACCATACTACCATGTCCAACATTTGTATTGTCTCTTAAATCTTAATTAAGTGAATATATAACAAAGCTATGCTCTTTGCTAATGATCATGACACATAATTTTTATATATGTATATATGTGCAGGGGATGGTGGGGCTAATGGTGGAGTCAGCACAACCATTGGTGAGGAAGCCCGGGGATGTAAAAAGAGCTAAGCTAATGAAGAAGGAGAACCATATAGATCTGATCTAGCAAATAACAAGAACTAATGAAGAGGTAATTTTGCAGAAATGTATGGGGTGTTTTTTTGTAGACATGTTTATGTTATGCTTGGTTTGTTTTGTTGATTGAATCTGTCAACTATGAAACAATTTGACATGATTGCTTATACAATTTGAGTTCTCAATTTATTTCAAAAGCTGGTGATTTGGAATTTCTGTTTTGCTTGGTTTCAATTTCTATTTGATGATGGTTTATACAATCTGTCAAATGTATGAGGTAATTTGACATTTGCTTGTGTTAGAAATTAATGTACATCTTCAATGATTTATCCATGTGTTGCATATAATGTAGCTGACTAGTAATATGATTCTCAACCAATAATAATAGGTCTTAGGAAAGAAAAACATTGACAAGGCCTCACGTTAAAAGGCCTTACAGAAAGTTATGCCAATAGCTGACCTTACATTGTGGGATAAAGCCATGATATGTTGTTTTTATCTTACCCTAATATTTGTTTAAGTCATCATGTGAACTGTTGGTTAAAATATCTGCATGGATGGAAATTTTTATTTATTACAAATCCTTTTATAGCAGTGGACAGGAGGATATAGATCTTTGCATATTTGTTATGTTGTGTTGGCATTGCATTTATGTTGTGTGGACAGGACATTGCAATACGGCAGGGGGTTGTGCAAATTGCAATATCTGTTTCCTATCTAATTGGGCTAATCGTAAGGTTCGGTTAGATCAAACTAACAGAACAAAATCGGTTAGACTGAACAAACCGACCTAATATGGCGGTTCGGTTCGGTTATATTATGATCGGTCATCGGTTCGGTTATCATTTTAGGGAAATTTTCGGTTATACCTTCGGTTCGGTTAGATTAATTTAATGTTCGGTTATTTCGGTTTCGGTTAGTTCGGTTTTATTGGGGTTGTTGGTCGGTTCGGTTCGGTTATTGAAAACGGTTCGGTTCGGTTCGGTTAGTCATTTTCGGGCGGTTCGGTTCGGTTAAAACCGATTGCTCACCCCTATATAGGGCCAACATTTGGGTACAATTTACCTTTTACTTATTAGTGAGAAAAATGATGCGAGTTAATTATGTTGGTTCAGATCAAATCAGGGCTGTGGGTGAATCCTCGGGAGCCGGAGATGGTAATGAAGCCGGAGCTCAAAAATCTTTCCGACACCTACGGCAAATTCTGGTGCACCTGGCAGGTTGACAGAGGTGACAATAATCTCTCTCTCTCTCTCTCTCTATATATATATATATACATATATATATGTCCATGGTTCAGGAGAAGTGTGGTGTTTGCTATTATACATTTTTTGTGTTTTTGGGAGAGATTTTGATGAGGATGAGCGAATGAATTTTTAGGGGTTTAATTTATTATATATGATGATGATGGGCATGCAGGGGATAGGCTGCCATTAGGTCCACCAGTGCTGATGATGTCGCCGCAGCTGGGGATGGTGAGGCCGGATCTGGTAGAGAGGAGGGATCTCAAGTACAACATCTCGACGGACGCTCTGAGGAATGCGAGGTTGGATATCGATGGGCCGGAAAGGATTAACCAGCTGGCCGACTACTGGAAGCACCACGGCAAGGGCTTTGCCATCCATGTTGGGCCCACTGAGATGAAGAAGAGAGCTCCGTTTCCATGAATACTATAGATATATATGGCCCCAAATAGAAGCACTAGTGGCTGCAGGGTGTATCTGGGAAGACGGTGGATGCAATATATATATTTCTGTGTCGGTGTAGTATGCTTTAAGTGTGCGTATGTGAATTAACGTAGCTGCCTGTTGTATCACCCCCTTCTGTATGTCTTATGTATTTCGTGCTACTTTTGGTAGTAGTTGATTAAATTTATATTTGTTGTTACCGTTGGATTGAATATTTTCTTTATATTGGGCTATGCTGGGCTTGTCAGGCAATTGGGTCTGTCCCAGACCCAATTTAAAGTAGATTTATGACCCAAATCCATTCATAATGAACTTGGATCAAACCCAAGCTTAGTCAAATTGGGTTTGGATGGACCCAATGAGTTGGTTGAAAAACCCACGGGCCCATTTAAATCAAAACACCCAACCTTCAATGTTCACAACTCATTGTGAAACACCAGTGATGCTATTTGGCCACCCTCAATGCAATCCAAGAGATATTACGATATCTCCAATGAAAGGAGGATACTAGAAGTTTCAAAATTCAAATGTTTCTCTTTCTCTCTCTAGACCTTTCTCTATCTCTCACACTCTTGCCCGTGTTTCTCACGATCTCGTTCCTCTCTTCTCCTCGTCTCGTGCCATAGCGTCTTCAACGTCGATCTCGTTCCTCTCTTCAATAAAGGTCTATGATATACATATATACTTACGATTTAGGTTTGACTGAAAGTTTAAATTTAGATTTATGGAGATCCGATCATTGGAACTTGTTGATTTTTGGGTAAATGGGTCGATGGGGATAAACGTGTCGGTTGGTTGCCTCAGATAGTCGAAAACCACCGGCCATCGGTGATGATTGGCAATGCATTTACAATTTGGGTTCGGTCAAAAGTTTAAACTTAGATCAATGGAGATTCGGCTGTTGGAACTTGTTAGTTTTTGGGTATGTTGGTCAATGGAGATAAAGGGTGTTGGGTGGTTGTCTCTGATCGTCGGAACCACCGACCATGGTGGCCGATAACGACTGGTAGTGCATTTACATAGGTGTTGGGTTTGACCGAAAGTTTAAACTTAGATCTAGAGAGATTCAACCGTTGGATCTTGTTGGTTTTTGGGTATGTTGGTCAATGGGGATAAGAGTGTTGGGTGGTTGCCTTTGATAACCGAAAACCGCCAACCATGGTGGCTAGTGACGACTGACAGTGCGTTTTTAAGTTGTGGCCAAAAATTAAAAATAAGATCTACGAAAATCTAACCGTTAAATCTGGTCCATTTTTGTGTATGTTAACCTCCCTAACTTTGTGTTTCTAACAGTAGGCTTTGATCGAGGGAATCGTCGGCCTGATGTTACATCTTCTTGTATTTAGTTTTGATAATAAAAAACAATACTTTGTTTTATCCCCAAGTCATGAGTCAAATTAATGGTTTTCAACAAAAATCAATTTCAAGTACTTTTGTGAAAATGAAAACCAAATGATCTATAGTTTTCCATAGATGGGGAGATTTTCTCAAAGTTAAGTATTTAGTCTTAAAAGAATCTTCTAAAATGATTTTCAAAATAGGCTTGAAGTTGTTGGTCAACATAGAGCTAAAATTGTTCTAAGGCAAAAGACCAACTAGAACATAAATGTGTTTGATGAAAAATCCAATCTTAAGTATGAAAAATCATTTATGTTAATCTCATATTTTGAAACATGCATGAAAGGTTTTGGCTCGAAATTCAAATGTTTAAAAAAAAAAAAATCCTTTAGTTTATGCATCATGTTTCGAAACTCCTTTTGATAAGTTTTCAATATTTTTCTAAATCTGGAAGGTTAGCATCTTATAAAGAGACATATAAGAAAATGATTTCATTTTAGAAAATTATCTCCCGTTATTTCAATAGCTATCATTCATTGGTGATAAAATGATTTTTTCAAGAAATAGAAAGTATGTATTTTGGAGGTGGGAATATTGTTAAATCTTGAATTTGTACTAAAATCGAAATTTTACTTTTTTATTGTTATGGATTTTGATTTTCTAGATATTTTTATTGAATTCAAATGGGGGAACTTTTTTATTTACATTTATATATTAAAGTAAATGAAAGGTAAAATATAAATAAAATAAAATGTGAACATTTACTTAAACTAAATAAATGTAAATATGTTGTAGTTCTATGGATTGAATCATCAAGCAAACTACTTTTTTTTAGCAAAATTGTCGACCATTTGTTCCAACCTATCGATCGGTTGCTCAACATGCTCTGAGTTGTTTGCTGCCGACAGCCTCTGCATCACGATCTGTCGACCGGTATTATGAATCTTTTGATCGGTTAGATGAAATTGTCGATCGGTTAGTCGTAGACAACATGTAATGGCTAGTTTTTCCACTCTCCCAATGTGACTTTTTCACTACCAATGGCAAGATTTGTGAATGAGTTTTCAAGAGATTATAAATACAAGTCAAATGGATAATTCAAACTAATCGAGAGGATTGATTTCAAACTTACAAGTGTTCATTCTTTCAAGAGCTTAATTATTTCATTTGTGTTTCATTTTGTTCAAGTCTTGTATTTATATTGAGAGATCTTGTAACTAAGAGTGTCTACTCTTAGATCCTCTCCTTTTGTATTATTCTTGATTTTTTCTAATTTGTTGTGCTAGAGGACTTGCTTATTGAAGCAAGGGATTGAATACCTAACTTGTTGTTAGAGGGCTTGCTTGTTTAAGTAAGAGGTTGTATTTCCTAACTTGTTGCTAGAGGGCCTATCCGGAGAGATATGAGATTTTTAATGGATTAATTGAAAAATTCTTAATGAGGAGTTAAGGTAGTGGATTAGGCTTAATTTAAGCTGAATCACTATATATTGTTGTGTATCTTTTTTACTTGTGCTCTTTCTTTCATTTATTTTTCAAACATTTCAATAATCTTCATTTGTTCTAAAATCTCATTTTTCATCAAAAGGATTTTCAAACTCAATCAAATTTTTAAAACAACCCAATTCACTCCCCTCTTGGTGTTGGTCCCATTGCTATTCAAATTTAACATGGTCGACGGTGGTCACTAACGATTGTTGGTGGCAACGATTGTGACTAGTTTGGTCTGTTTTTGCGTGTACACATGCATACATACATACAAATATATTTATATATTCCCTTTTCTTGTGTTTTAGTTTTTTTGTTTGTTTATGTTGTTTTTTTTATAGTGATGATGATGAAGATTTGGTTGTTAATATGAACATTAAAGAACATGATTTATTTTTTTATTGTATTGTGTGTGCATCTAGATGTTGAGAATGGATTTTGGGGTCTCGTTTGCGAAGAAGATAGATAATCAGGCCTATATAACAAGGTCGAGAAATAGAATTCACTTGCGAAGTCGAGAAATAGAATTCACCTGCTGGTGAATGCCGTGGGGAAAGGGTTAAAAATGATGCTGGGAGAGATAGATAGCAATGATGAGAGACATGATTTGTTTATTATATTTTTGTGTTAATTTTTTATGTTATGTTTTAATTTATTTAAAAATAAAAATTTAATGTATCATTTAGTAATTTTAGTTTGTTTAATTTTATTTATTTATTTATTTTATATGTATTAAAAATAAATTAAATATAATTTTACTCATAAAAAGTAATATTTTTTATTATTAATAAATATTAACATAATTTTTAAGTTGTCATTAATTAATTTTAATGAATTAAAGAGCATCACTAACATTATTAACAAAGAGGTGAGAATGAATACTGAATTAAAGATTGTTTATGTGAAAATTATTTGAAATAACATCTTATTATTTTAGATCTGAATATAAAATAATAATAAAAATTATATTATATTAGGTTAAAAAATTTACTACTCTTCTTTTTTCTTTTTTATTGTAAGCACCCCTGCCCGGATATCCGAACCACCCGATCTATCCAAACGGAAGCGCTTACCTAAGGGAAGAAAAACAACATAAGACAAAAATACCCTGGCAATACAATAGCGGAAGCAAAAACGATAAACATGCATACCTACAAGTACCCTGCTGGAACAGCGATCAAGGAGTATATAAAAATATACAGACACCTATGCCAGCAAATAGAAGATACAGGGAATAATCCAGCACAGTAAAAAATGAAAGACAAAAATAACGACAAAATATCAGAGATAATGGGGGTGGCTAATTGTACACCGAACCAACACGACCGGCTGCTAAGTGGAACGATCCTCGCCCTCGGCCTTCGCTTTATCCTTACTTGGAATGATGGAAAGCAAGGTGAGTCGCAAGACTCAGCAAGTTTATAAGAATGAAAGGCTATAAATACAAGAAGAGATCGCTCCCAACACTGGACCGCACGTACACACAAACCATGAGACGCTACAACACAACTGTGCAGTATAATAAAATACATACCGGTCCTTGGGGCCCACACAAGACACCTGGCACCCAAGTCCCGTACCAACCTGCCGCTGCCTTGGAAGGCAACAAATATCCTCACAAACCTGTGCGCACTGTCCCGGGTCGGTACTCCTGTCACCCGTATCCACGTCGGTACTCTCGACAACCGAGCCATAGGCTCTCTCGGAATGGTACTCTCGTTCGAGAACTAAATACTACCAATAACCATGCAATGCACATAAATACAATGGCGTAATGAGCATCAACGTGATACACTAGCGCCCATACATCCAGGCATCAGGCCATGCTCCGCCCACATAGTAAACCACACGCGATGCATATGTCCGTGCTGGATGCATCCTAACCAAACTAGGATGTCCGTGTCCAAGCATGACCAGATCATGAAAGCCCCGACATGCAGCCCATACCCTTGTGCATACCAAAACATGCAACAATAAATAAATTATACCAGTCATGCTATAATCATGTAACGGTAGAGCTAATCCGCAGTGCTTGGCACCAGTTAATGGTCAGTAGGTAGGAGAGACCAGTCGGCAGCCTAAAATAGACCGTACGATAGTCACTCCGTCACCGAACCACCGATCCTTGCCCCCACTGCACAACCGCTCTAGCCTATAAACAACCAAAAATTCAATAATAATACCCGAACCGCTAAGAACCTAGCCCCGCGTGAGTATGACATCATTCCCAACAGGCAGGGGGTGGCACAAACCCCCGTAGACAACCAACGAATAAATCCACGAGACCAGTTTAATAAATTAAATTTTAAAACTAATCGTTTAAAACTCCATAACTAATTAATAGCCGAAATAAACGAAGGGAGGTCAAATAAATTGACAAGAAAATAATCGATGAAGTGGGTATAAAGAACTTGTCTTAACAAAGATATCCTTAGACTCGTTTGGTCCAAAAGCGGCAAAAATTATACAAATTGTAATATTCTAATTATTTGTCAAAATTAATAAAATTGGAGTTAAAACAAAATTCTGACCATACAGAATGTAGTACTCGACTCCCTGAATTACCTAATACTCTTAGATTGCGATTAAAAGTGAGATTTTCTAAAAAAAATCTCAATTTCCTTTGATTTTTTGTTGTCGCGCGCGCCTGCCCAATTTCTCCTCTGATTTTGCTTCAAAATTAAGCGTTTAATGAGCACCGGGCGCTATTAATCAAGCTATTAAAACGTTGGACCTTTTTGCTTAATTTAAAAGAGCAACAAAACTTGGTGGAGGGGCAGCCACGTTGCTGCCGCCACCTTCCTCTATATGGCATCATTGGCCTCATTTAATTTGTATTACCCCTTAAATTTATATGTTATCTTAAGTTTGCTATGCAAATGGGCACTCCAGCGCCTCACGCGCCGCACACCCCCCCTCCCCCCATTCCTTAATCTTATGCTTTATTACTTTTATTATAATTGTTAGATGAATTATTTTTAATATATTATGATTTCTCATAATCTATATTTATATTACATACACAGAATCCCCACAGCAACTATGGTTGAATATTATTATTATTATTATTATTATTTAATATTTTTTTAAATTAAATTATCTTGATAATGAATAATTAATTTAAATCGTAATTCACGGGTCGTTACATTTATAATATATTTTTTTAATTAAAAATAATAGATATATATTATTTTTTCAACTTAAAATATTTATTATTAAGAAAATCAATAGAGCCAAATTGAGCTAATAAATTGAGTTATTAAAAAAAATTATTTTAAAGACAAAGATCGAATTCTTGAAGATTGATCATAAACACAAGAAATTAAAAAGATAGAAGTGATGACTCTTGAAGACTGATTTGGAGTACGGAGTTGTAAACCTATTCTCCTAACTATTGGAATTTATTCAAGGCAATATTTTATACTTCGTTTATTTTAAACTTTTATTTGAACTAATGTAAAATAAAAAAATAATGGATAAAGTAAACATTTTTTTTAAAAATTATATGGTTGCGTTTAAATTCATATATTGAGTGAGTTTGATTTGGATTGTTGAAATGGAAATTAAAGAATATGATTTGTTTTGAGTTATAAAAGAACATAATTTGATTATGTATTATTTTAGTGTGTGCATCCAAATATAGTTAACCTTATTTAATTGATTAGGCTAGATTAAAATTAAAAAAAAATTATTCTAAAGACCGAAGACAGAATCAATTTATTATCAAAAAAGATCGACATAGTTTAAATTGACTTAATAAATTTTTTTATCTTATTTAATATAAATTTGAAATATATATATACACCTTAATAAATATTTAAATTCAAATAAAATTAACAATAACTATCTACCATTCAATTTTTAATTAAACCTAATAATTTAACTTCAAAGGTCCACAAAACAAATACAAACCAATTCAATTTTTTGATATTCAAATTTCAACCAACCATTTCATTTTACCCTTCACAATATTCAAAATATCACATATCCAATCAACCTCGCAATACAAATCTATTATTAAATATCACATTCAACATCAATATCCACGTAACTAAATCATCAACATCAACATTCACATAACATGAACTAAAATAATTACAAAATAATATTTAAACTGATTTGTGTCTCAATATCGTCTACAACTTTTTCCCCATTGCATTTACCAGAGATTGAATTTCGTTCGACGGCCCCATCATATTGGCCCAATTCTCCTTCTCCTTCACGAAGGAGACCCCAAACTCCTTCTCAACATTTAGATGCACAAAAACACAATAAAAAAAAAACAACAAATCATGTTCTTTTGCAATTCAAAACAAATAATGTTTTTTAATTTTTATTTCAATAACCAAATCATCATCATCATCACCATAAAAAAAAATAATATATGCAAATAAGAAAAACTAAAGCAAGAGGGGAATATATAAATATGTATGTATGTATGTATACACGAAAACACCCTAACTAGCCACAGTTGTCGCCACTAACGATCGTCGGCTGAAGATTCCCACAATCAGAGTCTACCATTAGAAACACTAAGTCAAGGGGCTTAACATACACAAAAATGAACTAGATTTAACAGTTAAATTTTTGTAGATCTGATTTTTAATTTTCAGTCACAATTAAAAAACGCACTACTAGTCGCTATCGAACACCGTGGTTTGTGATTTCCGGCGATCAGAGGTGATTAACCACCAGACACCCAAGGGCTCATCGACCAACATTGTAATACCTGGGGAAATTCTTATGAGTATAAATGGTATTTCATAAAGGGTATAAATGAAATTTTCAAAAGAATGAGGCTGTAGGATACACTGACACAATTTTAAGCGATTGAATCAGTTGAAGGGAGTACCCCGGACCCTAAATAGCTAAAGAAAATGGAATAGTACTGACAAGTGATTCGAGACGTGATTTTAGGAATAAAAAAAAGTTGGATTGGGAACGGTTTTCAGTATAGTTGTCGATTGGGGTGAGAAAATCGAATCGACGTAGGAAAGATCCAGGAAGTCAACAGAGCATCTTGTGGACCTATATTTTACATATGAAATAACTCTTGAGCGATTTCGATTTGAAACGAAAGGACTTAGGGTCAAAACGATCAACCAGGCCAAAGTATAATTTTCTAAATTAGCCCGAGGGAGGTCAAAATGATAATTTTTTAGGAATTTTGAAGATAAAATGAAGTATACAAATTTTTGAGCCTTAGTGGTATTATTAGAAAGATCAGGAGCTCAAGGAAAAGGGAAAAATCGAGATTGGAAGAAATCAGGGGCTGAAGTGCAATTTACCAAAACTTGGCAGTATGAACGCACCAAGAAATCGGCTGTTGCACTGCCACAGCACGTGGAGGCCATTTTCGGTGATGGGATGGCTGAGGAAGGGTTGGGGAAGGCTATATACGGCCCTATGAAGCGTGGGGGCCAAGCCTTGGCCGTTGATTGGTGGAAAAATGGCTGGATTTTGCCTATAAATAGCTAGGTTTTTGGCCGAGAATGAGCATACATATTGCTCGAGTTTTGGTGTGATTTTGAGAAAGTAGTTAAGGACCTTTTGATCCTTGCATCAAGGATAAAGATTCTAGAGAATTTGGTGCGCATTGGAGCACGTTTGAAACTGGTTCTAGCTTGGCCAGAAAACGCGAGGCGATCCATCTCCGTCGACCTGTAACTTGTGATTTGGAGGCTTTTTCGGTGTCCTTTCAGCAGTAACCATACCATTTGGATCGAATTTGAGAGTGCTTCAAGAGGGTACCCTCAGATCGGCCATCGAAGCTGTTGTCGACGGCCAGAAGCGAGGAAGAATGTGGCGCATGAGCTGCACACACAAACACGTGCTGAGCGTGTGAGGGCGCGTGTGACAAAGAAAAATCTGGTATTTTGCTTCAATATTTTTCTAAATTTATTATAGGAATTATTGTGTTGAAAGATTTGGGAAAAAGTTTGAGGAAATTATTATTTTTGAATTATCGAGGTGAAAACTAAGAGAAAAATAGAGGAAATTATGAAAAAATTGAGGAAAATGGTTTTTAATGCTCCTTTAATTAAATATGGTGTTTAGGGAGTGTCGTGGCTTGAGGTTGAGTATAAGTTCGGGTGTTTATGATTTAGCACGTAAATCGAGACAGTGCATGAGGATCGAGGCATTTCGAATAAACGTTCGAGATGAGTGTTCTACCGCAAAACTTGGTTTTAACTCATGAATAGTTTACCCAAAACTTAATTTACTGTGAGTGTTTCTACCCTAAAAACTTGGAGTTTGTTCTATCTAAACGTGCTATGATTTCATGTAAAATAGTTTTGTTGCATGAAAACAGTAACCGGTGACAGTTGATTTTATGAGGAAAGTTCATCCCTAAACGTTTTGTACTTGTGCATTGCATTTTATAAAATATTTTTTATATGATGTATTGAATTGTGAAATGTGGCATTAACATACGTTTTGTGTTGTTCATATGGAATGTCAACCTAAAATGTTGTCTGGATAGTGTAGCCATAATTCTCCAAAAGCGTAACGGAATAATAACGGTATCTTATACTGGTGTGTGTAACACACCCCGTTTTCCAGGGGCGTTATAAATTGGGATAATTCTGGGATAATAAAATTTTTCTTTTCAAACTTAATTCTAAATCACATCATATCTCGAATTCGTCCCAGAATTCCCAATCATTTTTCTCGAAAGAAAATCACTATACACATCAAATGTGGAAGCAAAGATCAAAACCTGATATGTTAACATTGGTCATAAATCAATTCTTACATCTTCATTAACCACAAGGATACATCAACATTCCCCAAAACATTCAGAATTCAAAGTAACAGAACTTAAATACATGGGCTACATAACATACATTTCACTCTTCATGCACTCTGCTAACTGTCATTTCATGCCTCATTTATTCTTGTATCTGCTACAATCTCTACCTGGAACGTTTGAATATTTCAGGGGCAAATCCCAAGTTAGATGATGAATCATCTAAGTAAGGGTACACAATGTTATGTCATGTGTGTATGCAATGTCTTTCATCGTAGGTGTCAACTGCACCCCTCATGCTACCTACCATTTTAGCGGCCACCTCTTTCGAAGTCGGGGTGTATGGGTGCACCTTTGGTAAGGCAGCAATGCCAATTCATACTCCCTACGGCCTCATATGCATGTGATCAATGATATCAATGTGTATTCATGCATTTCATAGTCATGTATGCATTCTACGTGATGGATACATATCAGGGCATGTCAATATGATGAAAACATTTTCGAGAAAGTACCACTTACCTTCTCAAGCTTATCGACCTACCTCGATATCCGCGCATTGCCTCTTGCATCGCCTCGATTTGCGTGCCAACCTCAAAATTTGCACGAATCTCTTCAACTTCAATCTTAAAGCATCCTAATCACCATAATTATTTAAATAAACATTAAAACCTATTTTTCCATACTTTCTGGCATTTTCTATAATTTTCTCTCTATTTCTTTCTATTTTTCCTCAATAAATCCAGATTAAATATTTCTAAAATATTTTCTCAAATATTTCACTACAAAAATTCATAAAATAATATTCTTGAATTTCTAAAATTTTCTAGAGAATTTTACTTACCTTGACTTAGCATCTCTGATTTTTCTCGGTATGCGTGCCATCTCCTCGAAATGCGTGCCCGAACTATTTTCTCGTCTAAAATCTCTGAAATATCATCGAAACATAATTTCCTATTTTTCATTATTTTTCTATAATTTTTCTCTATTTATTTTTTTCTATTTTCTTTTCTTTTCTTTCTTTTTTTTTTTTCCTCTTCCTTCTTCTTCCTCCTCCCGCCTCCCCTGCAACTCATTCTTTTTCTTTTTTTCTCCTTTCCTTTTTTTCTTTCTTCTTTCTTTACTCCTTCCTTCTCTTCTCATCTCTTCTTCTTCTTCTTCTTCTTCTCTTCTCTTCCTTTTCCTCTTGCGCCTACAACCAGCACTTGCACCCGCCGCTGCCCACGAGCCACCGCCACCTTTGCCGACTGCTGGTGCCTCTCGATGGCCGAGCACATGTCTCCGACCTTGCTGAAAGCTGCTCGTGCAGCACCTCGGTCCCGCGCCCAGCCGCTGCTCGCCACCCTGCTCGCTGCCAGCGGCCATTGTCGCCCCTGGTTGCTGTAACAGCAGCCTTACGGCTGCTATAGTCGCACCCCCCGGTCATCTCTACCGCTTCTCCAGCCTCTCTTAACCTTCTCCTTCCTCGATGCAGCTCTGCCCTTGATGGAAGCAGCTCGCGGCTATTGTGGTTGCGGCTACTTGCTGCTTCAGCACACCCAGTTGCGGCCATGGCTGCTTGGAGCTCACTGCCATGGCCGAGGCCCATCTTCCTTCCAGCTCTCTCCCCCCCCCCTCTCTCTCTCCCTTGCTTTGATGCTCTCGGCCACAACTCCCAATCTGATCTCCCTCGCTACTTCTCAATCGGCCAAGATGGCTGCCAATTTATAGCCTCATTGCCTTGGTCGCTACTCCATTTATACATTATATTAATTGCTTCATTAATCACTCCATACCTCTGAAAACTTCTTTCCTCAATTCACGTTGCCACAATCTTCCATTTTACAGCCCAAATTTCGGCCATTAAAGCTTCGCGAAGCCAGCTTGCACACACGCATGATGCCTATATATTTATACCTATTATATAATACATTAACTCATAAGAGAAATCACACTTTTAATCCTCATAATTCATCTAATATTACTTGGTTAATTTTCTTATTTGCAACCATGCCCTCAAACATTGATTAAATTTACATTTCAATGCCAAAAACACAAAGTTAATAACTTCAAAGTTATTCGATAATGATGATTTTGCCTTTGCACCCTCTTGGAACCTTTGTTCATCTCGAAAGTACTAAAGGGTTGCTTATTACGCAAAACCGAAGCCCCCCTAGGGTTCCGTTAATTTTTCGGGAGTCTCCTACAACGATTCGATTTTTCAGCCTAAATGGAAGTTGTATTTTAGTTGTACCAAAAATTGTTCCCTTTTGATTTCTTTCGATATCAAAAATCTTATTTCGATACACTCGTCGAGACCATATAATTTTTCTTAGACAATTTCACTCCGAGACATTCCCTGCAGTCGATTTGGTACTTATACCTGTTATCCAGCCAATTTTTTGGTATTCTAAACTCATCGAAATTACATGGCAACCTTATACAAACATGGGGTATTACAGTGTGCATGCGGGGATAGCTGCCTTGATTTCTGTGCTGGGTTGTTTGGTCAAGGAAATTATATTAGGATGATTGGGTGGTCCATATTGTGTTGTTCATATGGTATGTTAGCCAAATATGTTGTTTGGATAGTGTAGCCATAATTCTCTAAGGGCATGACGGAATAATAGGGGTATCTTGTGCTGGTGTGCATGTCGAGATAGTCGCCTTGGTTTTCATGCCGGGTCATTTGGTCAAGGAAGTTGCACTCGGATGACTAGGTGGTTCATATGAGATTTTGAGTTAGGATTGTGTAGTGGTTTCTAAATGCTTAGAGTGGGAACGTAATCCTCGACGTAAATGTGGTGAGCTGAGTTCCTACATTGATGTGACCCTCCTAGGCTGGGAGTTGGTAACGATTGTTCCCGAGATGTTAGGGAAATGCGTTGACCTTGCCCTTCTTAAGCTAGAACCGCTTCGTGTTGGTGTGTCGATATGGTGGTATGGCCTTTAGAGAGATTGTTCTTTTCCCGTGGTAGGGTTAAGCGTTGTGAGATTCTCTTAGGCTAAGGCTTACTAGGTTGTGTTGGTTTATTTCATGTCTTGCATTCATTCATGAAAATGTGTTTTGAAATCTCACTTAGATGATTCATCATCTAATATGGACTTTATCCTTGGAATATTCAAACGTTCTAAGTGAAAGTAGCAGTGCAAAAGGAAAAGAGATTGTTGAGAAGTGACGATGATTAGTGGATAGTATATAGTATGTCGTTTTCAATTATGTGGTTTGTTTTGATGACGTCATGTAAATGTTGGTTCGATTTTTTGTTATAAATAAAGTGGTTTTGATTATGTCTATTGAGCTTTCGATCTAGCTTCCGCATTTGAGGTGATTTACTTGTCTTAATTTTTTAATGATTTTATGTTGATATACTAAGAAGGTGTAACTAGATTTTCGAGGAATGATTTTTGTGTTGAGTTTTCATTGAAAAAAAATATATCTCTGTAATCTTTCGTTACCTAATGCCCTGGAAAGGCGGGGTGTTACAAACATACCCAAAAACTAGGAAGATCCAACGGCCAAATCTCTTTAGATCTAAGGTTAAACGTTCAACCAAACCCAACACTCTCATATATACGTATTGCCAGTGGCCACCTGCCACTGTAGCCAGTGGTTTCTGATGATCAAAGACGGTTAAGCACACAACATCTAAGGGCCCATCGACCTACATACCCAAAAACCAAAAATATCCAACGATCAAATCTCCTTAGGTCTAAGGTTAAACATTCAACCAAATCCAACACCCGCCTATGTACGTATTGCCAGTCCCTACTGGCCACCGTGGCCGATAGTTTCTGGTGATAGAGGCAACCACCCAACACCTAAGGGCCCATCGACCAATATACTTAAAAACCAACAAGATCCAACGACCAAATCTTCGTAGATCTTAGCTTAAAATTTCGGTCAAACCCAAATAGCGTATATATATGTATATATTATGAATTTGTGTTGAAAATCATTGTGGATATGTTTAAAAGACTTATCTCCTTCTAGATCAGAGCCAATGGAGACGTGAGACAAATGGGAGAGAGGGAGAAAGGACTGGAGTGAGTCGAAGAGATGCCGAAGATGCAATCGCATGGGTGGGAGAGTAAGAAAGAGACAACTAGAACGAAATGAAAGAACTTCGAAGGCTCAGTCGCACAAGTGGGAGATGATGAGCTTGATGGTCAGAAGAAGAAGAGAAGCACGAGAATAAGAGAAAGAAAAAGAGACATGATCGGAATAAAAGAAATGAGAGAAAAGGTTGCGTGGGAGAGAGTGAGAGAGAAAAGAGATTGAGAGAGAAAGAGAGAGAGGGGGAGGGAGGGAAAGAGTCATATGAGCTTTTGGCTTAAAATTGAGGGTATGTTCGTAATTGCCTCAATGAGTAGATTTGCCATTTACTTGTGAGTAGCATGAGGGTGGCCAAGTAGCGTTACTCTGCAATACATAGCCAACCTTAACCCATTCGAGGGGCCATTCTTGTATTTCAAATACATAAAAGTTGAAAGCGCAAGTGGGGAGAAGGGATGGGATTAGTAGAGGCCAACGAATTGAAAAACAGTTTGTACGCAAATTTTGGTGTACCATAGTTGCAGAGGATGTTAGTGCCCTCTATGGCATATCCCATTTCATATCCATCTCCCGATTGCCACCGACTCCACCCTCCGCTTTTCTTCTCCACAACCCAGCAGCCTCCCTGATCCCCCAATTAATATTTAATATTATCATCATATTCGTTTCCCATAAATCCTTATAACGAAGAAGAATCGGAACATGGGCTGTTCTTGTTCCCATCACTCTCCAATCCTCCCTTCTCTTCTCCTCCTCCTCTAGATCCCTTCCCATCGTCTCCCGATACTCGGTTCCTCTCCCCTGTCCCTTCTTCTTCTTCTTCTTCATTTTCATGGCGTCTCCGGCGCTTCCAGTCGGCCAATCGCAGCAGCCCCTGAATCGGGTGTATTCGGTGTGGGCTCTTCCGCCCGAGGACGTGACGAAGCGTCTCAAGAAGCTGATGGAGGGCCTCCGATCCGAGTTCGGCGGCCCCAAGTTCGAGCCCCACGTCACCGTCGTCGGCGCCATAGCTCTGACAGAGGACGACGCGCTTTCCAAGTTCCGCGCCGCCTGTCATGGCCTCAAAGCCTATCCCGCCGCCGTGGAGAAGGTGGCCACTGGCACCTTCTTCTACCAGTGCGTTTTTCTCCTCCTCCACCCCACCCCTGAGGTAATTTTGAGTTTCTCCGGTCAATTATCTTCTTTCAACCCGCCATCTCTTGAAAGCTTTTTTTTTTTTTTTTCTTATACTGAGATGATCGATAGAAACTTTGTTTCTTTATTCCCTTGCTAAAGGGCTGGGTGAGCATGAAATTCTGTCACACCCTTCTTGTGCGTGAATTTGTATTGTTATCTGGATTGAGAAGTGAATTAATTTCATGAACTTGGTATCTCTCACCCTAACTCAGTAGAATAAAGTGCAACTGACTGAAGATTCATCTACTATAAAACTCTATTTTCTTTTCTTCCCCAATTTTCTTCTGGCGATTATTCAGTTGACTTTCAGAATTAATTGAACAATTTTTTTTCTCTGTAAATGGGACTTTTATTGAACAGAAAAAAGAGTATACAACAGCTATGCTAAGGCAAGTTCCGAGCAACAACACAGATGAGAAAAAACTACTAACTTGAAAAACTAGCTAAGGCATATCTTTAGCCTCATAAAGAAAAACAGACTTAAGCACAAATCACCATGAGATCAACAACCAAAACGAAAGAAGACAGTCCTCACAACATATACAAAAAGAGAACCTGCTGGAGGAAGCCGCGAATAGCCCGAATTGCTTTTATGAAGACAAAAGACCACCACTTTTTCACCTAAGTATTTTTAGGCTTTTGACACAAATGCTAACATTAAATGATAAAAACACTCGGTTACTTCTTTAAAAAAAACATAGAGAGCACAAAAGCTACACACATAACACCTCCCTAAGCATTATACCTCCCTAAACATTATTAAGCTTTCAGCACGAATGTTAACATTTTATGATAAAGACACCTAACTACTCTTCTAAGTAATAGATTAGAGTACAAAGCATACTCGTATTTTAACTCACTGTTAAACGTAAAAGTTGACATTTATAATACCAATTCTCAATTACTAAATAGCTCAAAACTCAAGAGAGAAATATTTCAGCCAATCTTTTAATCTTTCCATACCTTCAACCATCACGGAAGCTGTCAAAAGAGCTGCAATGCCTGACCCTAAACCCTAATTGAACAAGTTTCTGTTGGATGAAAGCAAATCCCACTGACTGGGTTTAGAGTTGCAAACTAATGCTTAAAAATTGAAGGCCTAAAAATTTATTTTATGTCAAATTGTCATCTTCAAGGTTTAGTCTTGTTTGTGCATTTCAATCCAAATGTTATTTGGTACAAGTGGAAACATGAAGCTATATATGCACATCTATCAGTACCATTTGCAACTGGGGCCACTATTTTGTGGAACTAAGGATTACAGATAAAAGGAAAGGAAAGGAAATAGGAGAAGAAACAAAAAAGGGAGAGGCTAAGCTCACTGCGGACCTGACGATGATTTGAAACACTTGATCTCAACTCTCAAGTACATGCCTGTTTGTTTTGTTTTGTTACATTTTTCAGCAACCAAATGTGAGGCATCATTTAACTTTGGTTTGGAGTTACTTTCAGTTTCTTCTTCAATGATTTCTCCATCAATATAGCAAGTGATATGCCCGTGTTACTGAATGTAATCTGATATTGGGAATTTCTTAAAACAGGTAATGGAGACTAGTTCACATTGCACCAGCCATTTTGGTTACAAGAGCTCAACCTGTAAGTCGACCCTTCAGGCTATGCGACTCTCTGACAAATTGAAATCATTTAGTTTGTTTATGCAATCAATTAAAAGAAAATAAGAAGCAATTTCTATTACTGCTATACTTCCTTCGTCAACTAGATTAGATCGGAGTTACTTTACAGTTTCTACATTTGCATAGAAGCATGATGTGGTAGTAGTTGATGATTGAAATTTGAGAATCCTATTCCTATGTCAGTTTGACATAAGTTGTTGCGATGCTTGTTGCGATTGAAACTTCTCAAGATTCTTTCCAACATTTTGACCATTTTTTGTTGGCAAAGCTATCAATATGCGTGTTTAAAAATGCTTACAGATAGATAGTTCAATGAATAAAAACAACTTGAAGTTTACCTCCATTGCCTTAAATGTTCCTCTTGTATGCAAACCTGAAAAACAAGGAGATGACGAGGGGGGACGAACTTTAACGCCTTCTTAGAGTGATTCCAAACTTGTGTTTTGCTGCCGGTTAATAACTTGCATAAATGTCGCAGCTTATATGCCGCATCTGAGCCTCCTGTACGGGGATTTGTCCGATGAGGAGAAACAGAGAGCTCAAGAGAAAGCTAACATACTTGACGAGGGCATCGGCAGCCTGAGCTTCCAGATAACTCGGCTTGCTCTGTACGAAACGGACACAGAAGACAATACTCTTGAATCCTGGAAGAAGGTTGCTGACTGCAAGCTTGATCTTTAATTACAAGAAAGTTGTACAAATGCCAAATGCTCTCTCTCTCTCTCACATTTCCAATAGGAACTGTTATTTACTCTGCTTCTATTGTGGCCACTGAAAATAATGTGCGAGTGATAACGAGTAATCTAAGAAAAATAAATAATAAAAAAAATAATGGCAATTTGTTGTACTGGTTGGGCTTAATCAACTGTGTGGGACTGACACTGTCCAGGATTTAATCATAAGATATATAATAACACAAAATATAAAGTTATTAAATGAGTTTTTATTATTTTGTTTTTTAAACTTAATAAAAAATTAAAATTAGAAGAGCTGCATTTGACACAACAAAGAATGGCCAAGTTGCCTAACCCATTTGACATCTCTAATAAACATGAGATCCAATATTATCACATTAAAACCAAGAATTAATGGTTTGAGCAAATTAACTTGACAACTACATAATTAATGCTACTAATTTTCCCTTTGCTAAGACAAAATTTTAGCGAGGATGGAAAGAGCTACTCCAATGTAGTTTGTCATTGTTGATCTTGCTTGTCATCTAAATAGCGAAGTTTAAAACTCTCGTCGCTTTTAACTATTACCATCATGCACCGTAACTACTCCATCTCTTTCCACAATAGTCATTGTTGTAGCCATCGTCATCACTATCGTTATTACAATTGCAACCTTCACTGTCAAAATACATAATTCTGTCGGAAAAGACGAACACGACAAAGGACATTGCAACTAATTTGCCGTCAACTTTGATGATAGTTATTGAATTAGACGGTCGAACACGACAAAAAAGAAGAGACCCACAAATAGAGAAGACGAAGAGTCACAACAAAAGATGAGACAAACATGCACGACAGAGACGTTCGGAATATTAGTTATGGAATTAATTTGAAAAAATTTGTTAAGTAATTTTATTTAAAAAATATTTGTAAATTGATTTTTTAATAATATTAAATTTTAATATAGCAATATTTATTATTAAATTAGAAAATAAATATTAAATTTTTGTAGTAGTAAAAATTATAAGTAAGACAAAAATAAATTAGAATTGAAATTTATTAATAAATAAATAAAATAGAAAATTAAATAGAGATTGTGATTAGATTAAGTATAATTTAAAAAAAAAAGAATAGAAAGTGAATTATTTATAATATAATAGGAAATGTATTAGAAGATATTTATTAATTACTATTTTTATATTTCTTAAAGTTTTAAGGAGTAAGATATCTGATCCACACTGAAATAGAGATAATCAGGCGCGCAGATGTGGGTTGCAGCCCACCATTAAATTTAATTTGTTAATAAAAAAATATTTTTAATAATAATTTAATTTTAAAAAATTACAATCTATTTTAAAATTTATGATGTGCAACTTTTTATCTTAAAAAAAAAAAAAAATCAGCCTCTCCCGATCGGCCCCTGACACGGAAGAGCTGTTTTGCTGCATTATGACGTTGGCAACATGTTCCTTCGGAGACTGGTTCGTCTGTGATTACGGACTAAAGAAAGTTTTTAAAAAGAATAATGACAAATAATTGGATTGCACAGCTGAATGCTGAATGGGCAATCAGACCATTCTGGCCCTACTTGTACCAGCAGAGGGGAAAAGTGGTCCAATTGCCCATTCCGCTTGCATTTTCGGCCCATAAAATCCAAGCATTTAGCATTGTCTTTTTCAGAAAATAGCTGAGAGTTGAGTTGAATTTAACAAGAAGTTAAAATGCTCCAAATTTAGACTACAACAAAAGGAATGGAGCTGCTACTGCCACTTAGCATAAGCCAAACATGAGAAGCAATGTTGGACAACAAGGGACAGCCACATTTTGAGGATTTGGCTGAAACTTTATCACACATCGAATCGAAGGGGAAACACTAGTGCAAAGCTGAGCTCAAAATGCATCAAAAGCCTCCCAACGTTGGACCGGAAAATAAGCTTTTTATCATGCTCCACCTCCAATTCTTCAGCTTGTCTTTGGGCTGAATCGAGTCTTCTCCCAGTTGCAGCTCAGCCAAGCCTTTGATGTCAGTTGGATAAGCATCATAGGGAGACTTAGCGCTGTAAGCTCTTTCACCCAGATACGTATTGATAATCTCAGTAGGATGGAACCCGTCCCAGAACGCGTACGAGCTCCTGTTGCTGCAGGGCACTGTGCCCGGAGCGCACTGCCCCTTCCCCAGGCTCAACGACACATGGCAGCAAGGCGTTGTCGTATAGCTAACGCCTGAAACCAACACTCAGAAATCAAGAAAAAAAAAAAGGAGACACAAATTTATGCATGATATGACTTACCGGTGCCATAAGCCGCGGACAGTGAGGCTTCGTAGGTGTCTATGTATACGAACTGGGCGTCAGAAAAATCGCCGTTGAGCTCATCAACAAGGGATTTAAGCCGGCTATTGAACATCTGCACGTAGTCCTCGATCATGGACACACAGGATCCATTGGTGCCGTAAGTGGCCATTTCATCTGGGGTGCAGCCGATCAAACCAAGCCCAAAGAGGGCCACCTTCCTGGCTCCATTCCTGTGCAGAGTCTACAGATGAAGTTCACTTAATATGAGTCGATTGGGTCGGTTGACAGGGGCAAAATGATCTGAGTCGGCCACATTATGGGGTCCGAAACACGAAACACGAAGATCTAAGAATGGAAAATCATGAGGAGGAGATTGAAGATTTTACCCTCATCTGCTGAGAATATTGCTGGGTAAGGACGACTGCGTATTCCTCTGGAGTATAGATGTGGCTTGTAGGGTAATGCTTTGGCAATAAGTAGTTGTTGATGTAATCGTTGCTGCCAATTGCAACTGCATATATGCACTTGTTTAGGTATTTTGCAGCTGCTTCTTCGCTTCCCAGAAACTTGACGATTCGCGAGATTGAGGTTTGGTGGTTCAGCAGCTGCTTGTTCATGCTGATGAGTTCCCCCTGGCAGCAAGAAACAAGAGTGCTTGTTAATGGTTGTGAAAGTACATATATTTAGTGCTTCGCCGTGGAAGGTTTGGCGGTGAGACGAGAGAGGAGAAATGTCAATTTTATTATGTTAGACACCAGTTGTTGCCCGGTTTCATCACGAATTCCGGCAGCTCCAGAGCCATAGTTTACACCAGATAAGATGGTCGTGCCACTTGCAGTTGCGAAGGGTGGAATGAAACTGTCGAAGCCCAGAAGTTCAGCTGCATGCAATGAATGGTGATTATAAAATCGTAAACTCTGTTAAAATACTTGGATCACTTTTGCATTGTAATAAATTGTCTTTTATTATGTGCCATATCAATATAAATATACAAAACATCAAGAGTATCAATAAAAATGTAAACCTTGAGTCTTCAAATAGCATTTTCAATTCAAATTAATTGTTTGGGACATAAACTATATGTACTCAAAATCTTTCCAAAGTGTCCTCATATAGTTTAGAACTAATCCTTACATTTCAATCTAACACAAGCTAATTTCCTTCATTCTTCTCACCCACTACATAATAATACTATGAATTTCACCCGGAAATATTACTTGAACGTGTCTCTTAAGTTCTCAAGACTAATAACCTCGGCCTACCCAAACTCTCGTCAATTACGAGTACAATAGGCAATTAACAATTGTCGGAAACTAAGTAAACATGGCAATCAAAGTCATCCAGAGACCATGTATAATGACATTTGTCATCCAGAGGCCAGTATAATGGCATTTATGTGAAATGTGTATATGAAAAGGACACGTAATGAATGGCGACAGTACATATATTTACCCTCCAATATTCAATATTTTACGTTTTTTGGTTTTACTTAGATCTGGATCCTCAATCCAAACTGTAACAAGTAAGAAATCAAGGTGAGTAAACGAAGAAAAGAGAGCTAAACAGACCAATAACGTCGGCGATATTTTTGCCGTTGCAAAATCTTCCGGTTGGGCCGTCGGGGAAATCGACGCCGTAGGGGGTGTAGTTGGCTTTGGCGGAGGTTGCGAGGCCGTTGTTGTTGCCGTTGTCCACTGTCGAGTCGCCGAAGATGAAGAAGCAAGGTACCTGGGGTCCCGCGGCGACGGGAGATGACGCCATTGAAGCCAGGAACCAGCTGATCAGAAGCTGACGAGAGCTGGCCATGGACGCAACGCAAGCTAACGGAGTGAGTTTCTGTGTGGAGAATCAAGGCAGTGAGAGGCCGAAAGAGAAGTGTGTAGTGTGGATCTGGAAGGAGAACTGGAGGGAGAAGTATATATAAAGACGAAAATCGTACCGGAAGGTAGAATGGCAGACAGTGGAGCATACACAAAACGTGCTTTGTGTACGAGATGACGTCAAAAAGATTAAAAATGGTAGGAGCTATGACTTGTAAGTTTAGTGACATTCAGACTTTAATTTTAATTTTTAGTCTAAACTATAAATAATATGATAAATGATAAGTTTGTTTCTAATGCAGAAATTTAATTCCTTATCTTTGAAGGTTTCTGTTGGATTATCTTTTACTTTTTGAGACTATTTTTGTGTTGTTAAAATCTATCTGTTGAAAGCATATATGATTCTTTTGCCAAGCTTTAGGCAGTGGTACTGGTCTAGCAATTGAGATATTTAGGGACATCCATCCCAGAATAGAACAATTTGTCCACTGCAGTTACGTTATCAACTAAGTGCTGGGTGGTTTAGGGCCAAATTTTGCATGATTAACATCAAAGAAAGGTAAGAAAACACATTTGTTCTTCTATGTTCAAATGAATTTAGTTTGAGAATCATTACAATTGTAGTTCTAGTTTGGTCCAGTCTAAGGTCAGTTCAGTCCCTTACCCATCGGTCTTGCATAGTACTACCCTACCATGCTTTGTCAGATTTATTCAGGTCTTGAATACATGAAAATTGGTTGAGTTTACAGTGAGAGCACGTCCCAGTCTCATTGCATTGCATTTCAGGTCTTGAATCATTACAATTTTTCACCCTTTTCCTTAAAAAGCCAACTTCTTCTACGTTTAATTTATGCATTTAATCAATCTTGTGAAACCCTTAACACTCGCTATTTGTTCTAATTTAAGATATACCAATCCCCGGACTCCTTATAGTTTAGCTTATTTGCACAATATTTTTTGTAATTTATAAATTCTCGTAATTTATCTTTCTTATTTATATATCTCATCTGTTATAAATAAAGTTAATTAAAAATAAATTAATTAAAACTAAATTGCATTAAATTTAATAAACATAATAGATAAAAATTCAAAAATAAAAAAACTATTGTGGAGCCCATCAGTTCGCCAGTGGGAGAGTCCTAGGCTTATATATGCTAGCTAGGTAACAACATTTTGAAGGTAATTTGCCTAGATTGTTATATTTAGACATCTAATTGAATTTATCGAGGCAAAGAGCGCAAAATAGGGTATTCATGGCTCTTTCATTGATCTCCATGATCCACTTGTCCTCTTTTGTCCACTCCTCTAATTTCTTCACATTTGGGAGCTTATTCCCTCCTTAATTGACTGTAAGATGGAGAAATCCTGCATAACAAAACAAGACATGCGTTTTTTCCAATAATCATAGTTAAAACCATCAAAGAAAAGATGGGGGGTGGTGCTTTAACCCTCAAATTGTGATGAACAAAAAACATGAGTTATTTAGATCTTTTTATCCTAAATTGTTAGACCTTTAATAAAAAAAATAGTGGATTCTTAGCTCTGATACCAATTGATATAATTAAATATCAATGACACCACAACCCAAGAAAGGGTGAAATTGAGTTATTTTAAATTTTTGATTAAATTTGAAATTTTTGTTGCTAAAAAATAAGAATGATTTTAATGGAAATGAGAATGATTTGGGGATTGTTTGATACGATAAATGAAACAAAGAAATTAAACAATAGAGGGACACAATAATTTATAGTGGTTCAATCAAAAGACTTGATCCACTAACTTATCTCCTTACTAAGAATTTTAAAACCTTCACTAATGTCTCTTACTTGATCACAAGGAGATCCTCTAATCTATAAAACTATGAATTACAATCCTCGTATAATTAATGTAAGTCCTCTAACACACATGTTAGGAAATATAAACAATTTTACAAAAATAAGAGTCTAAGAGATAAACCTCTTAGTTACAAGATCTCTAAAAAATAATACAAGACTTGAGAAAATACAAATTAAGCACAAAGGCATGAAGGGAGAAACAAAATTAAGAATAAATTGAGCTTTTGAGTAAATAGACAATGAATTTTGTAATAAATTCTTCTATGAGCTTTAAATGGACCATCTGCTTTTTATTTATAGTTGTAGACAAAAACTTCCAAAAATATGGCCATAAGTGGTAGTTGGAGTTCATTTAATGCATTGATAAAAACTAGCCATTTGAGATTTCTACCACAAAAACGGTTAATAGATTTAAAGAATCAATTTCAAAAATGTAAAGAACGGTTGATATTATATGAAAACTAGTCAATATCTACTAATGTTGGAACGATCGACAACAAACAATCGAGAGCTATGTTTTTGATTGATTGACAGTCTTTGAAGATCGGTTGATAGTAAAGACAAGGGCGATCAACAATTTCTTAGAATCGATCGACAATTTTCATTTGTATTTTAAAACATTTTGTTCTCATTTTCTCAAAGACTCAAAAAACGATTTGAAAAATATTTTTAGAGATTTAATTGAGACATAATACTTTATTTTTTTAATCTCCATCAAAATGAATTTAAGCTGCATTGATTGTGATTTGCCAAAAAAATTGAAATTAATTTTTATTTTAGACCATTGAAGTCAAAAACATGTTTATAACTTAATTTAGGATATAAATATAAAGCCATTATTTTTCACCATCAAAATCAAACATAAAAATAAAATATCATTTTATATATTTATTTTGTTAATATAAATATGCATATATATATTTTTATATATAGCTTAAATGATTAAACTTTTTAAATTAACATATATTTTTGTAATTAAAATATTGAGAGAGGAAGAAGAATGATACCATGACAATTAATTCTCTTAATTAGTTACATCAATAAATTTTTAGTGTCGCCTCAATATTTAATAATAAAATTTAAAAAAAAATATCATAATATTGATCTACGACAGCACCCAAAGATAAATTTAGTATGGCTATTGATTTTGTTTTTTTAATGCTGTTACAAAAAATAATAATTATTTTTAAAATTGAAATTAGTTAATCATTTAGTATGCTTGTTTTAAGGAAATTTGGCAAAAAAAAAATAAAATTATGTTGTTAGGTCGTGTCGTTGCAGTATTACAGTGACAGTTGGTGAGTTATAAAATTATGTTTCGTCGGTGTCTCTAAATGTACCGTTTACACATGATTTAATATTTTTACCTTTAATAATAGAAGGAGCATTCTTGGCAACTTCATCAAAATATATGGACTAATTTAGTTAAAAATAAATTATAAAGGATGCTTGAACACCAAACTATAGGACATATCTAATCAAATTACCTTATTATTTAAAATGAAAGTTGAATACGATTACTTTTGTACTTTAATTTATTTGTTTGATGGAGCTCTTTCAAAATTTAAAACTAAATTTAAAGTAACACATATCTATAATTTAATAACAATTTAAGATTTTCATCGAAAAAAAAAGAACAATCCAAGATCACAATATATATAATACTTTAAAAACAATTTGATCATAATTATTATTTTCATAGTTGGTGATAAAAAAAATATATTACCTTTTAAAAATTAAAGAGAAATACACTGTTAATAACATAAGACACATGAGTGTAAATTAAAATAAATAAATTATGTTAAGAAGGTGATTAACTAAAACTAGAAAACTAATGAGTTATTTGTTTAAGAGAATATATTTCTAAAATATATTATAATTATTAAAAAAATATTTTCCAATTCCATAAAATATAATTTTATTAATAAATATATTATCAATGAAAAATTATATATAAATATTATAAATAATACATAAATTTTTTCTTAAAAAAATCAGATCACTCTGGAAAGGCTAAAATTGAATATTAAATTGAGATTTAAAAAAGCCACACAATCGCAATTAGCTCACAACATAAGAACCTAGATCCCAATTATTCATCATAATGTATAAAAATATATTTTATATTTTATTGCATATAATAATATACTATTGTGTTATATTAAATTATATATATTATGTCCCTAGTATAATATTATATAGTAGGCGTGCCAAACGGGTTGGCCTAGGTAGACCCCGCATAGCTGGGGCCCATTGCATCTTCTCCATCTTCTTCATCACTTATTTAGTCTCTCTCTCTCTCTCACGCCCATTTTTACTCTATCTTTCTCTTAAACCCACAACTCTTTCTCTCAAACCGTCGCCCTTCCTCGCCCCACAACCTTTGTGAGCGCCGTTGTCGCCCCCTGGTCGCGTGTAGTGCTTGCTGTCCGTCACCCCCCTACTGCGAGCATCGCCTTGCCCCCACCACTGGCCACAAACGGTCGTCGCCCCCCCTCCACACCGCCTTTGGGACCACCATCGCCCTTCCTGCCAACTGCTCACAACGCATCGCCCCCACCGGTCGTCGTGCCTCCCAATCCCCCATCGCTGTAGCCCTCCCATTCTAGCAGGTCATCCCCACCCGCTTGCAGCGCCTCGCCCCTACCTGTAATATTTAGCCTTTAAATTAATAAATTATCCAGCTATTTCAATAAGTTGTTTTTTTATTTTCTTAGCTTATGCCAGAGATGGAACTAAGATGATTTTGCATTTCAAAAAAATGTTAAGCAAATCTATTTTTTCAAGTTGTTGAAAATGAATGAGATGCTAATTAGTGGCAGATGAATGGGTATGTGACTACAGAAGTTGGATTTGAATTAGATTAAGAGAATAAAAATAATTTATTAATTATTCAGTTGTTTTTCAAATTAAGTTTTGATTTTTTAGTTATTTGTATTTTTTGTTTTAAATTGAATAAACTAATTTAACAGAAATATATAATTATTTTATAAATTAGTTTTGTTACCGTAACAAGCTATGAAAGAAATATAGACATTTATTTTTCTAAATTTTGATTACTCAACTTCAGTTTAATTTCACAATAAAATAATTTAATTTATGGTTAGACTTTTCATGTTGATCACTGTTCAATTTGTCCAATAGTCATGCCTTTGACTGGGTTCTCTCGGTTTCAAGGCTAAGTCCTCAATGTAGAGTATTATTTTAGAATTTCCTCTACTTGTAAAAAAGAAGGCCTACCTAACTCGATCTCCTAATTGATTTTCAAATAATCAAATTAATTGTTAAATTTGAAATTAAATGATTAATGAAGTATTTAAATTTCAAAATTTTACGTCTTTACAAAGATGTAACTATAGAACGGACTAAGATTATGCATGTAAATGACTAGATGTTATTCTTTGGATAATTTTAACCAATTGATGATATATATATATACATATATTTTACAAACAAAGTTCAAACTCCAATCTTCTCACACGAAATAATATTTAGACATTTTCATTTTCTTTAACATAGTCTTTCATTTTTTTCCTGATAACATTCACTAGCTGATAAATTTTGTTTTCTAACCACATCATATAAACTTGATATTTCATATATTTAAACCCCAAACTCCTCACACAATTAAATAAATTATATTTTTTATAACTCAAAATAAATCATATTCTTTATTTTTCATTTTCACAATCAACTCAAAAAAAAAAAAAAAGAAGCAAATAAAAAAATTAAAGCAAAAAAAAAAAAAAAGAAATGTATGTGCGACTCGTTGGTTGGGGCGAACGGCGGCAAAAGGGCCTGCAGGTGGGGGCACTAACGGGTGAAGGGGTCGGGGGAGGGGGGAAGCCGGTGGGAGTAATTTGCTGGGGGTGCAAGTGTGGTGCGGTGCGAGCGATGATGGGTGGTCGTCCAAGCCGCCGTGTGATGGGTGCGGGCAGTTGCTTGTGGCGAAGGGAGAGGTGAGGACGGGTGGGGGCGAGGCGCTGTGACCGACCGGCAAAGAGATAATGGTGGCTCGAGAGGCAGTGGGGGGGCGACGACGGTCCAACCGAGGGTGGGTTTGAAAAACAGAGAGTGCGTGAGAGAGAGAGAGAGAGAGAGAGAGAGAGAAAGGAAGAAGATGAGACGAACAAAGAAGACAAAGAGTCACAACAAAAGATGAGACGAATAGGCGCGATAGAGACGTTCGGAATATTAGTTATGGAATTAATTTGAAAAAATTTGTTAAATAATTTTATTTAAAAAATATTCGTAAATTGATTTTTTAATAATATTCAATTTTAATATAGCAATATTTATTATTAAATTAGAAAATAAATATTAAATTTTTGTAGTAGTAAAAATTATAAGTAAGACAAAAATAAATTAGAATTGAAATTTATTAATAAATAAATAAAATAGAAAATTAAATAGAGATTGTGATTAGATTAAGTATAATTTAAAAAAAAAGAATAGAAAGTGAATTATTTATAATATAATAGGGAATGTATTAGAAGATATTTATTAATTACTATTTTTATATTTCTTAAAGTTTTAAGGAGTAAGATATCTGATCCACACTGAAATAGAGATAATCAGGCGCGCACATGTGGGTTGCAGCCCACCATTAACTTTAATTTTTTAATAAAAAATAGTTTTAATAATAATTAAATTTTAAAAAATTACAATCTATTTTAAAATTTATGATGTGCAACTTTTTATCTTAAAAAAAAAAAAATCAGCCTCTCCCGATCGGCCCCTGACACGGAAGAGCTGTTTTGCTGCATTATGACGTTGGCAACATGTTCTTTCGGAGACTGGTTCGTCGGTGATTACGGACTAAAGAAAGTTTTTAAAAAGAATAATGACAAATAATTGGATTGCACAGCTGAATGCTGAATGGGCAATCAGACCATTCTGGCCCTACTTGTACCAGCAGAGGGGAAAAGTGGTCCAATTGCCCATTCCGCTTGCATTTTCGGCCCATAAAATCCAACCATTTAGCATTGTCTTTTTCAGAAAATAGCTGAGAGTTGAGTTGAATTTAACAAGAAGTTAAAATGCTCCAAATTAAGACTACAACAAAAGGAATGGAGCTGCTACAGCCACTTAGCATAAGCCAAACATGAGAAGCAATGTTGGACAACAAGGGACAGCCACATTTTGAGGATTTGGCTGAAACTTTATCACACATCGAATCGAAGAGGAAACACTAGTGCAAAGCTGAGCTCAAAATGCATCAAAAGCCTCCCAACGTTGGACCGGAAAATAAGCTTTTTATCATGCTCCACCTCCAATTCTTCAGCTTGTCTTTGGGCTGAATCGAGTCTTCTCCCAGTTGCAGCTCAGCCAAGCCTTTGATGTCAGTTGGATAAGCATCACAGGGAGACTTAGCGCTGTAAGCTCTTTCACCCAGATACGTATTGATAATCTCAGTAGGATGGAACCCGTCCCAGAACGCGTACGAGCTCCTGTTGCTGCAGGGCACTGTGCCCGGAGCGCACTGCCCCTTCCCCAGGCTCAACGACACATGGCAGCAGGGCGTTGTCGTATAGCTAACGCCTGAAACCAACACTCAGAAATCAAGAAAAAAAAAAAAGGAGACACAAATTTATGCATGATATGACTTACCGGTGCCATAAGCCGCGGACAGTGAGGCTTCGTAGGTGTCTATGTATACGAACTGGGCGTCAGAAAAATCGCCGTTGAGCTCATCAACAAGGGATTTAAGCCGGCTATTGAACATCTGCACGTAGTCCTCGATCATGGACACACAGGATCCATTGGTGCCGTAAGTGGCCATTTCATCTGGGGTGCAGCCGATCAAACCAAGCCCAAAGAGGGCCACCTTCCTGGCTCCATTCCTGCGCAGAGTCTACAGATGAAGTTCACTTAATATGAGTCGATTGGGTCGGTTGACAGGGGCAAAATGATCTGAGTCGGCCATATTATGGGGTCCGAAACACGAAACACGAAGATCTAAGAATGGAAAATCATGAGGAGGAGATTGAAGATTTTACCCTCATCTGCTGAGAATATTGCTGGGTAAGGACGACTGCGTATTCCTCTGGAGTATAGATGTGGCTTGTAGGGTAATGCTTTGGCAATAAGTAGTTGTTGATGTAATCGTTGCTGCCAATTGCAACTGCATATATGCACTTGTTTAGGTATTTTGCAGCTGCTTCCTCGCTTCCCAGAAACTTGACGATTCGCGAGATTGAGGTTTGGTGGTTTAGCAGCTGCTTGTTCATGCTGATGAGTTCCCCCTGGCAGCAAGAAACAAGGGTGCTTGTTAATGGTTGTGAAAGTACATATATTTAGTGCTTCGCCGTGGAAGGTATGGAGGTGAGACGAGAGAGGTGAAATGTCAATTTTATTATGTTAGACACCAGTTGTTGCCCGGTTTCATCACGAATTCCGGCAGCTCCAGAGCCATAGTTTACACCAGATAAGATGGTCGTGCCACTTGCAGTTGCGAAGGGTGGAATGAAACTGTCGAAGCCCAGAAGTTCAGCTGCATGCAATGAAATGGCGATTGTAAAATCGTAAACTCTGTTAAAATACTTGGATCACTTTTGCATTGTAATAAATTGTCTTTTATTATATCTCATATCAATATAAATATACAAAACATCAAGAGTATCAATAAAAATGTAAAACTTGAGTCTTCAAATAGCATTTTCGATTCAAATTAATTGTTTGGGTGTTTGCAATTAACTAATGTACTCAAAATCTTTCCAAAGTGTCCTCATATAGTTTAGAACTAATCCTTATGTTTCAATCTAACCCAAGCTAATTCCCTTCATTCTTCTGTCACCCACTACATAATAATACTATGAATTTCACCCGGAAATATTACTTGAACGTGTCTCTTAAGTTCTCGAGACTAATAATCTCGGCCTACCCAAACTCTCATCAATTACGAGTACAATAGGCAATTAACAATTGTCGGAAACTAAGCAAACATGGCAATCAAAGTCATCCAGAGACCATGTATAATGACATTTCTCATCCAGAGACCAGTATAATGGCATTTATGTGAAATGTGGATATGAAAAGGACACGTAATGAATGGCGATAGTACATATATTCACCCTCCAATATTCAATATTATACGTTTTTGGGTTTTACTTAGATCTGGATCCTCAATCCAAACTGTAATAAGTAAGAAATCAAGGTGAGTAAACGAAGAAAAGAGAGCTAAACAGACCAATAACGTCGGCGATATTTTTGCCGTTGCAAAATCTTCCGGTTGGGCCGTCGGGGAAATCGACGCCGTAGGGGGTGTAGTTGGCTTTGGCGGAGGTTGCGAGGCCGTTGTTGTTGCCGTTGTCCACTGTCGAGTCGCCGAAGATGAATAAGCAAGGTACCTGGGGTCCCGCGACGACGAGAGATGACGCCATTGAAGCCAGGAACCAGCTGATCAGAAGCTGACGAGAGCTGGCCATGGACGCAACGCAAGCTAACGGAGTGGGTTTCTGTGTGGAGAATCAAGGCAGTGAGAGGCCGAAAGAGAAGTGTGTAGTGTGGATCTGGAAGGAGAACTGTAGGGAGAAGTATATATAAAGACGAAAATCGTACCGGAAGGTAGAATGGCAGGCCAGTGGAGCATACACAAAAAGTAGGTGTGAACGAGATGATGTCAAAAAGATTAAAAATGGTAGGAGCTATGACTTGTAAGTTTAGTGACATTCAGACTTTAATTTTAATTTTTAGTATAAACTATAAATAATATGATAAATGATAAGTTTGTTTCTAATGCAGAAATTTAATTCCTTATCTTTGAAGGTTTCTGTTGGATTCTCTTTTACTTTTTAAGACTATTTTTGTGCTGTTAAAATCTATCTGTTGAAAGTATGATTCTTTTGCCAAGCTTTAGGCAGTGGTACTGGTCTAGCAATTGAGATATTTAGGGACATCCATCCCAGAATAGAACAATTTGTCCACTGCAGTTACGTTATCAACTAAGTGCTGGGTGGTTTAGGGCCAAATTTTGCATGATTAACATCAAAGAAAGGTAAGAAAACACATTTGTTCTTCTATGTTCAAATGAATTTAGTTTGAGAATCATTACAATTGTAGTTCTAATTTGGTCCAGTCTAAGATCAGTTCAGTCTCTTACCCATCGGTCTTGCATAGTACTACCCTACCATGCTTTGTCAGATTTATTCAGGTCTTGAATACATGAAAATTGGTTGAGTTTACAGTGAGAGCACGTCCCAGTCTCATTGCATTGCATTTCAGGTCTTGAATCATTACAATTTTACACCCTTTTCCTTAAAAAGCCAATCAACTTCTTCTACGTTTAATTTATACATTTAATCAATCTTGTGAAACCCTTAACACTAGCTATTTGTTCTAATTTAAGATATACCAATCCCCGGACTCCTTATAGTTTAGCTTATTTGCACAATATTTTTTGTAATTTATAAATTCTCGTAATTTATCTTTCTTATTTATATATCTCATCTGTTATAAATAAAGTTAATTAAAAATAAATTAATTAAAACTAAATTGCATTAAATTTAATAAACATAATAGATAAAAATTCAAAAATAAAAAA
Source organism: Diospyros kaki (assembly GCA_036245055.1). Lineage (NCBI taxonomy): Eukaryota > Viridiplantae > Streptophyta > Magnoliopsida > Ericales > Ebenaceae > Diospyros > Diospyros kaki. The sequence goes on from BSEG01000003.1 coordinate 32,433,113, forward strand.
ACTATTGTGGAGCCCATCAGTTCGCCAGTGGGGGAGTCCTAGGCTTATATATGCTAGCTAGTAACAACATTTTGAAGGTAATTTGCCTAGATTGTTATATTTAGACATCTAATTGAATTTATCGAGGCAAAGAGCGCAAAATAGGGTATTCATGGCTCTTTCATTGATCTCCATGATCCACTTGTCCTCTTTTGTCCACTCCTCTAATTTCTTAACATTTGGGAGCTTATTCCCTCCTTAATTGACTGTAAGATGGAGAAATCCTGCATAACAAAACAAGACATGCGTTTTTTCCAATAATCATAGTTAAAACCATCAAAGAAAAGATGGCGGGTGGTGCTTTAACCCTCAAATTGTGATGAACAAAAAACATGAGTTATTTAGATCTTTTTATCCTAAATTGTTAGACCTTTAATAAAAAAAATAGTGGATTCTTAGCTCTGATACCAATTGATATAATTAAATATCAATGACACCACAACCCAAGAAAGGGTGAAATTGAGTTATTTTAAATTTTTGATTAAATTTGAAATTTTTGTTGCTAAAAAATAAGAATAATTTTAATGGAAATGAGAATGATTTGGGGATTGTTTGATACGATAAATGAAACAAAGAAATTAAACAATAGAGGGACACAATAATTTATAGTGGTTCAATCAAAAGACTTGATCCACTAACTTATCTCCTTACTAAGAATTTTAAAACCTTCACTAATGTCTCTTACTTGATCACAAGGAGATCCTCTAATCTATAAAACTATGAATTACAATCCTCGTATAATTAATGTAAGTCCTCTAACACACATGTTAGGAAATATAAACAATTTTACAAAAATAAGAGTCTAAGAGATAAACCTCTTAGTTACAAGATCTCTAAAAAATAATACAAGACTTGAGAAAATACAAATTAAGCACAAAGGCATGAAGGGAGAAACAAAATTAAGAATAAATTGAGCTTTTGAGTAAATAGACAATGAATTTTGTAATAAATTCTTCTATGAGCTTTAAATGGACCATCTGCTTTTTATTTATAGTTGTAGACAAAAACTTCCAAAAATATGGCCATAAGTGGTAGTTGGAGTTCATTTAATGCATTGATAAAAACTAGCCATTTGAGATTTCTATCACAAAAACGGTTAATAGATTTAAAGAATCAATTTCAAAAATGTAAAGAACGGTTGATATTATATGAAAACTAGTCAATATCTACTAATGTTGGAACGATCGACAACAAACAATCGAGAGCTATGTTTTTGATTGATTGACAATCTTTGAAGATCGGTTGATAGTAAAGACAAGGGCGATCAACAATTTCTTAGAACCGATCGACAATTTTCATTTGTATTTTAAAACATTTTGTTCTCATTTTCTCAAAGACTCAAAAAACGATTTGAAAAATATTTTTAGAGATTTAATTGAGACATAATACTTTATTTTTTCAATCTCCATCAAAATGAATTTAAGCTGCATTGATTGTGATTTGCCAAAAAAATTGAAATTAATTTTTATTTTAGACCATTGAAGTCAAAAACATGTTTATAACTTAATTTAGGATATAAATATAAAGCCATTATTTTTCACCATCAAAATCAAACATAAAAATAAAATATCATTTTATATATTTATTTTGTTAATATAAATATGCATATATATATTTTTATATATAGCTTAAATGATTAAACTTTTTAAATTAACATATATTTTTGTAATTAAAATATTGAGAGAGGAAGAAGAATGATACCATGCCAATTAATTCTCTTAATTAGTTACATCAATAAATTTTTAGTGTCGCCTCAATATTTAATAATAAAATTTAAAAAAAAATATCATAATATTGATCTACGACAGCACCCAAAGATAAATTTAGTATGGCTATTGATTTTGTTTTTTTAATGCTGTTACAAAAAATAATAATTATTTTTAAAATTGAAATTAGTTAATCATTTAGTATGCTTGTTTTAAGGAAATTTGGCAAAAAAAAAAAAAAATTATGTTGTTAGGTCGTGTCGTTGCAGTATTACAGTGACAGTTGGTGAGTTATAAAATTATGTTTCGTCGGTGTCTCTAAATGTACCGTTTACACATGATTTAATATTTTTACCTTTAATAATAGAAGGAGCATTCTTGGCAACTTCATCAAAATATATGGACTAATTTAGTTAAAAATAAATTATAAAGGATGCTTGAACACCAAACTATAGGAGATATCTAATCAAATTACCTTATTATTTAAAATGAAAGTTGAATACGATTACTTTTGTACTTTAATTTATTTGTTTGATGGAGTTCTTTCAAAATCTAAGACTAAATTTAAAGTAACACATATCTATAATTTAATAAACAATTCAAGATTTTCATCGAAAAAAAAGAACAATCCAAGATCACAATATATATAATACTTTAAAAATAATTTGATCATAATTATTATTTTCATAGTTTGTGATAAAAAAAAATATATTACCTTTTAAAAATTAATGAGAAATATACTATTAATAACATAAGACATATGAGTGTAAATTAAAATAAATAAATTATGTTAAGAAGGTGATTAACTAAAACTAGAAAACTAATGAGTTATTTGTTTAAGAGAATATATCTCTAAAATATATTATAATTATTAAAAAAATATTTTCCAATTCCATAAAATATAATTTTATTAATAAATATATTATCAATGAAAAATTATATATAAATATTATAAATAATACATAAATTTTTTCTTAAAAAAATCAGATCACTCTGGAAAGGCTAAAATTGAATATTAAATTGAGATTTAAAAAAGCCACACAATCGCAATTAGCTCAGAACATAAGAACCTAGATCCCAATTATTCATCATAATGTATAAAAATATATTTTATATTTTATTGCATATAATAATATACTATTGTGTTATATTAAATTATATATATGTTATGTCCCTAGTATAATATTATAGAGTAGGCATGCCAAACGGGTTGGCCTAGGTAGACCCCGCATAGCTGGGGCCCATTGTCTAGCTCTATATAAACGAGTCGGGTCAGTCCAACTAGATTATTAAAGAAACTCTTAAATGCGGATGATCTATAATTTTATAGAACTCTTAATTGTATCTCTCATTTTAGAGTAATGCAAGAGGAGCGCCGTGGGCTACGCACTCGGCTACTGAAATAATTTAAAAATAAATTTTATATTATTTTTTAGATTTTGCACGGGTTAAGAAATGTCGCCCAAAGTCATCTTCTCCATCTTCTCTCTCCCTACTACCTGCCCAAACCCAAAGCCATCTTCTCCATCTTCTTCATCACTTATTTAGTCTCTCTCTCTCTCTCACGCCCATTTTTACTCTCTCTCTCTTAAACCCACCACTCTTTCTCTCAAACTGTCGCTCTTCCTCGCCCCACAACCGTTGTGAGCACCGTCGTCGCCCCCTGGTCGCGTGTAGTGCTTGCTATCCGTCACCCCCCTGCTGCGAGCATCGCCTTACCCCCACCACTGGCCACAAACGGTCGTCGCCCCCCTCCACACCGCCTTTGGGACCACCATCGCCCTTCCTACCAACTGCTCACAACGCATCGCCCCCACCGGCCGTCGTGCCTCCCAATCCCCCATCGCTGTAGCCCTCCCACTCCAGCAGGTCATCCCCACCCGCTTGCAGCGCTTCGCCCCTACCTGTAATATTTAGCCTTTAAATTAATAAATTATCCAGCTATTTCAATAAGTTATTTTTTTATTTTCTTAGCTTATGCCAGAGATGGAACGTGGATGATTTTGCATTTCAAAAAAATGTTAAGCAAATCTATTTTTTCAAGTTGTTGAAAATGAATGAGATGCTAATTAGTGGCAGATGAATGGGTATGTGACTGCAGAAGTTGGATTTGAATTAGATTAAGAGAATAAAAATAATTTATTAATTATTCAGTTGTTTTTCAAATTAAGTTTTGATTTTTTAGTTATTTGTATTTTTTGTTTTAAATTGAATAAACTAATTTAACAGAAATATATAATTATTTTATAAATTAGTTTTGTTACCGTAACAAGCTATGAAAGAAATATAGACATTTATTTTTCTAAATTTTGATTACTCAACTTCAGTTTAATTTCACAATAAAATAATTTAATTTATGGTTAGACTTTTCATGTTGATCACTGTTCAATTTGTCCAATAGTCATGCCTTTGACTGGGTTCTCTCGGTTTCAAGGCTAAGTCCTCAATGTAGAGTATTATTTTAGAATTTCCTCTACTTGTAAAAAAGAAGGCCTACCTAACTCGATCTCCTAATTGATTTTCAAATAATCAAATTAATTGTTAAATTTGAAATTAAATGATTAATGAAGTATTTAAATTTCAAAATTTTACGTCTTTACAAAGATGTAACTATAGAACGGACTAAGATTATGCATGTAAATGACTAGATGTTATTCTTTGGATAATTTTAACCAATTGATGATATATATATATACATATATTTTACAAACAAAGTTCAAACTCCAATCTTCTCACACGAAATAATATTTAGACATTTTCATTTTCTTTAACATAGTCTTTAATTTTTTTCTTGATAACATTCACTAGCTGATAAATTTTGTTTCCTAACCACATCATATAAACTTGATATTTCATATATTTAAACCCCAAACTCCTCACACAATTAAATAAATTATATTTTTTATAACTCAAAATAAATCATATTCTTTATTTTTCATTTTCACAATCAACTCAAAAAAAAAAAAAAAGAAGCAAATAAAAAAATTAAAGCAAAAAAAAAAAAAAAAAAAGAAATGCATGTGCGACTCGTTGGTTGGGGCGAACGGCGGCAAAAGGGCCTGCAGGTGGGGGCACTAACGGGCGAAGGGGTCGGGGGGAGGGGGGAAGCCGGTGGGGGTAATTTGCTGGGGGTGCAAGTGTGGTGCGGTGCGAGCGATGATGGGTGGTCGTCCAAGCCGCCGTGTGATGGGTGCAGGCAGTTGCTTGTGGCGAAGGGAGAGGTGAGGACGGGTGGGGGCGAGGCGCTGTGACCGACCGGCAAAGAGATAATGGTGGTTCGAGAGGCAGTGGGGGGCGACGGCGGTCCAACCGAGGGTGGGTTTTAAAAATAGAGAGTGCGTGAGAGAGAGAGAGAGAGAGAGAGAGAGAGAAAGAGAAAGGAAGAAGATGAGACGAACAGAGAAGACAAAGAGTCACAACAAAAGATGAGACGAACAGGCGCGATAGAGACGTTCGAAATATTAGTTATGGAATTAATTTGAAAAGATTTGTTAAATAATTTTATTTAAAAAATATTTGTAAATTGATTTTTTAATAATATTAAATTTTAATATAGCAATATTTATTATTAAATTAGAAAATAAATATTAAATTTTTGTAGTAGTAAAAATTATAAGTAAGACAAAAATAAATTAGAATTGAAATTTATTAATAAATAAATAAAATAGAAAATTAAATAGAGATTGTGATTAGATTAAGTATAATTTAAAAAAAAAGAATAGAAAGTGAATTATTTATAATATAATAGGGAATGTATTAGAAGATATTTATTAATTACTATTTTTATATTTCTTAAAGTTTTAAGGAGTAAGATATCTGATCCACACTGAAATAGAGATAATCAGGCGCGCAGATGTGGGTTGCAGCCCACCATTAAATTTAATTTGTTAATAAAAAAATATTTTTAATAATAATTTAATTTTAAAAAATTACAATCTATTTTAAAATTTATGATGTGCAACTTTTTATCTTAAAAAAAAAATAAAAAAATCAGCCTCTCCCGATCGGCCCCTGACACGGAAGAGCTGTTTTGCTGCATTATGACGTTGGCAACATGTTCTTTCGGAGACTGGTTCGTCGGTGATTACGGACTAAAGAAAGTTTTTAAAAAGAATAATGACAAATAATTGGATTGCACAGCTGAATGCTGAATGGGCAATCAGACCATTCTGGCCCTACTTGTACCAGCAGAGGGGAAAAGTGGTCCAATTGCCCATTCCGCTTGCATTTTCGGCCCATAAAATCCAACCATTTAGCATTGTCTTTTTCAGAAAATAGCTGAGAGTTGAGTTGAATTTAACAAGAAGTTAAAATGCTCCAAATTAAGACTACAACAAAAGGAATGGAGCTGCTACAGCCACTTAGCATAAGCCAAACATGAGAAGCAATGTTGGACAACAAGGGACAGCCACATTTTGAGGATTTGGCTGAAACTTTATCACACATCGAATCGAAGGGGAAACACTAGTGCAAAGCTGAGCTCAAAATGCATCAAAAGCCTCCCAACGTTGGACCGGAAAATAAGCTTTTTATCATGCTCCACCTCCAATTCTTGATGTGGATGAGATGGCCTTAGCATTTTATGACAAGTGTGATTTGGGCGATTTTAAAGGCTAACTTGAAGGAAATCGGGCTAATGATTTCGAGTTATCAGCTTTGCTGATGAGGCCTATGCTTTTTCGGGCAAATTCCTTCGTTTAAGCTTCGGAATTTGCAATTTTTCTATTTTTGGAAATAATGGATTTCCTAATAACTTTCATTAGGGAGTGAATTTTTATATGCCGTTTTGAGAGATTTTCCTTATTTCTTGCTGATTTTTAATTTTGTAATAAAATCTCAATCTTGCTTTTTTTGGTAAGATTCGAGATTTAGGGTTTTTGAATGTTTTCTAAATTATAGCCTATAAATTCTTTGTTATAGGAGATTTTGGATCAATTGATTGATTTTGAATAAAATTTCTGTTGAGATTTTCCCTTAATTCTCTTCAATTTATTCGGTATTCTTTAAGAATCAACGAGTTATTGATTGAGTCCTATAATCCGGTATTCGTGAGTGAATCAACGGATTATTAGAAGGCTTCCGCTACGTCAGTTGGTATCAGAGCCCGGTTCGTTCCTTGACAGTCACCATGCCGCCAAGACGGGCCGTTCGCAACCAAAACGTGGAAGAAGTATATGCCTAAGATAACACAAAAGAAATCCAGCGTTTGAATGGGCTCGTGAATACTATGATGGAGCAGATCACGCAAATGAATCAGACGATGCAAGAGTTCATAATTGGACAGGGAGGTGAACGGAGGCGGCAAGAAGATGCCAATCCGTTTGGTCCTCTTAATTAGGGAGGGGGTGATGCAAATGATGGTGATAACGAGGAAGATTTCGAAGAGGAACCCCGCAGGCATCGTAGAGGTGGTGTGGGGGAAGACAATAGACGTTGGGAATCTGGGATGAGGACTGAAATTCCAGAATTTTATGGTGAAATTAAAGCCGAAGAATTCTTAGATTGGGTGGAAACAACGGAGGAGATCTTGGAATTTAAGGAGGTGCCAGGGAATAAACGTGTGCCATTAGTCATAACGCTATTCAGAGGCAGAGCAATAGCATGGTGGAAACAGGTGAAATTAACCAGGACCAGAATGGGAAAACCTAAAATTTCCACATGGGACAAGCTGAAAAAGAAGATGAGGGAGGAGTTTCTACCCTATAATTACCAAAGGTTGATGTACCAGAGGTTGCAGAATTTGAGGCAAGGAACTAGGATTGTGGATGAATATACCACAGACTTCTACCAATTGGTTGCAAGGAATGAGCTACAAGAAACAAAAGATCAGTTGGTGTCAAGGTATGTTGGAGGATTGAGATTACAGATTCAAGATGTAGTCAACATGTTTGATCCTGTATCTGTTTCAGCGTCACATCAAAGAGCATTGCAGATGGAGAAACAAGCCCGACGGGCAGGAAATCCCGCAAACAGTAGCAACATGGCTGCTAGCAGTAGCCGAACAGAAGGCGGTGGTAGTGTCCGGAACATGAATCAGGGTACTGGAGGAAGGATTAGAGCCGCCCCTAGCACAGGCCAACCAAACAGAAACAACCCTAACAGCAATCAACCTAACAGATCTAGTGGCAACAGTGGGATTAGGTGTTTCGGTTGTGGTGAAATGGGCCATCGACAATCAGAGTGCAAGAAAACAGTTGGGAGGAAGGCGCTGATGGTTGAGGCAGGGGATGAAGATGGTGAGTTCACAGATATGGAGCAAGAACCAGTATTTGATACAGAAACCTATGAGGAAGAGGAAGAGGTGGCTGGTGACATAGGGATTGCTCTAGTGGTTCGACGATCCTGCCTAACTCCTAAAGCTACCAACGAAGACAACTGGCTGAGAAATAATATTTTTCAGTTTACATGTACCATCTTGGGCAAGGTATGTCGTTTTGTTATTGATACTGGTAGTTGTGAGAATATAATTTCTGTTGAGGCTGTCCAGAAGTTGAATTTGAAAACTGAAAAGCACCCAGCTCCATACAAGATGGCTTGGCTTAAGAAGGGTAGTGAGGTTACAGTGTCTTTACGTGCTTTGGTATCCTTTTCAATAGGCTTAAAATATAAAGACTCTGTATGGTGTGATGTAATTGCTATGGATGCTTGCCATTTATTATTGGGGAGACCTTGGCAGTTTGATAGGAGGGTAGTTCATGATGGCAGGGCAAATACTTATAGCTTTGTATTTGAAGGGTCAAAAATTGTGTTATTGCCCACCAAGTTCTCGGAAAAAATTAAACCTATGGTGGAGGGTACTAATCTGCTGTCCTTGGCAAGATTCAGTGAGGAATTGCAGGAGTCGAAGGTGTTATATGTGTTGATTGGAAAAGACATAGGAACTGAGTTGCCCGTTCCGACAAAAGCAACTGCATTAATCTCTGAATTTTATGATGTCTTTCCTGAGGAGCTGCCTGAAGGGTTGCCGCCATTGCGGGATATTCAACATCAAATTGATCTTGAGCCAGGGGCAACTTTGCCAAATAAGCCCCATTACAGAATGAGTCCAAAAGAGCAGGAAGAATTGTGCAGACAAGTGGAGGAGTTACTGATCAAAGGGCATGTGAGAGAAAGCATCAGTCCTTGTGCGGTTCCAGCATTGTTGACTCCCAAAAAGGATGGGTCGTGGCGCATGTGTGTAGACAGCAGAGCCATTAATAAGATCACAGTAAGGTATCGCTTTCCTATTCCTCGTTTGGATGACTTGCTAGATCAAATTAGTGGTGCCACAATTTTTACTAAACTAGATTTGAAGAGTGGATATCACCAAATTCGTATCAGACCAGGTGATGAGTGGAAAACAGCCTTCAAGACTCATGGGGGCTTGTATGAATGGCTGGTCATGCCTTTTGGATTGTCTAATGCCCCTAGTACATTCATGCGTGTGATGAACCAGATTCTAAGGCCTTTTATTGGGGAATTTGTTGTCGTATATTTTGATGATATCTTGATTTATAGTGCTAATGTCGAAGTGCATCTTCAGCACTTGCGAGAAGTGTTATGTGTTCTTCGCAGGGAGAAGTTTTACGCTGCTGTTCAAAAGTGTGTTTTCATGACACCGAAGGTGTTGTTTTTGGGATATGTGGTTTCTGGAGATGGATTACAGGTTGATGCGTCCAAGATAGAGGTGGTCCGACATTGGCCTCGACCTAAAACACTTATTGAAGTTCGAAGCTTCCATGGATTAGCTTCTTTTTATAGGCGTTTCATTCCTCACTTCAGTAGTATAATGGCTCCGGTTACAGATTGCATGAAGGGTGGCAAATTTGAATGGACAGATGCGGCTGAAGAGGCGTTCCAACAGATTAAGTAACGCCTTACAACAACCCCAATTTTGGTGCTGCTAGATTTTTCCCAACCATTCGAGTTGCATTGTGATGCTTCCAAGGTGGGCATTGGAGCTGTGTTGAGCCAAAACAGTAGGCCAATAGCTAATTTCAGTGAAAAATTATCGGGTTCCAAGCTTAACTACAGTACCTATGATGTGGAATTCTTTGCTGTGGTTCAAGCAATCAAGCATTGGAAACACTATCTTCTCCACAGAGAGTTCATCTTATATACAGATCATGAAGCATTGAAGCACCTACACAAGCAGGATAAGGTATCTTGTAGACATGCTTCTTGGGTAGCTTATTTGCAGCAATTTACTTTTGTGATTAAACATAGGGCAGGCTTGACAAATAGGGTGGCAGATGCTTTGAGCCGCCGACGAAGTTTGTTGACCACCATGAGAGTTGAGGTACCTGGTTTTGATGACTTTCGTGACCTGTTTGCCACTGATGCATATTTTTCTCCTATTTTGCAAGCTGTTCAAGCAGGAGAAAAATCAGCATTTCTACTGCATGATGGGTTTTTATTCAAGGGCAACCAACTGTGTATCCCACATTGCAGTTTGCGGTTGAAGATCATTCAAGAATTGCATGGAGAAGGTCATGTGGGGCGTGACAGGACTTTGCAACTGGTTCAGGCCTCCTACTTTTGGCCTACTATTCGCAAAGAGGTGGAGAAATATGTCCAAAGGTGCCGGATTTGTCAAGTCTCCAAGGGGGCAGCCACTAATGCAGGTCTTTATAGGCCTTTACCAGTTCCTACACAGCCATGGGTTGATCTTAGTATGGATTTTGTGTTGGGATTGCCAAGAACTCAGCGAGGTAATGATTCCATCTTTGTTGTGGTTGATCGCTTTTCCAAGATGGCTCATTTTCTTCCTTGTAAGAAGACAACGGATGCTGTGCATGTCGCCCAATTATTCTTTAGAGAAATCAATCGCTTGCATGGATTACCCGAGTCTATTGTTTCTGATAGGGACACTAGATTCCTTAGTCATTTTTGGCGCAGTTTGTGGAAGATGATCAATACTCGGTTGAATTTTAGCATTGCCTATCATCCTCAAACGGATGGGCAAACGAAGGTGGTAAATCGTTCTTTGGGTAATCTGTTGTGGTGTTTAGTGGGTGAGCATGTGAAGAGCTGGGATCAGAAATTATGCCAAGCAGAATTCGCACACAACCATGCTATTAACAGGAGTACCGGGTTTAGTCCATTTCGTGTTGTGTTTTTTGTCCTTCCTAAAGGTCCTTTGGATTTATTACCTGTGCCACAGTTTACAAAACTTCATGGAAAATCTGTTGATTTTGTGGATAGTTTGCAGGATATTCACAGAGCTGTTCGAGAGAATCTGGAAAATTCCAATGCACGGCATAAGCAAGTTGTTGATCGCAAACGAAGGCATGTGGAATTTGAAGTTGGGGATTTTGTATGGGCTGTTTTAACTAAGGATCGATTCTCTATGGGAGACTACAATAAACTTGCTGCCAAGAAGATAGGACCCGTGGAGATTGTGGAAAAAATAAATCCTAATGCCTATCGCTTGAAGCTTCCTAGCCATATTCGTACTGCAGATGTTTTTAATGTCAAGCATATGCTTCCTTATTATGGGGATTCTTCTGATGATGATGCTGTGAATTCGAGGGCGAATTTCCTCTTCCCTGGTGGGAATGATGTGGATGAGATGGCCTTAGCATTTTATGACAAGTGTGATTTGGGTGATTTTAAAGGCTAACTTGAAGGAAATCGGGCTAATGATTTCGAGTCATCAGCTTTGCTTATGAGGCCTATGTTTTTTCGGGCAAATTCCTTCGTTTAAGCCTCAAAATTAGCAATTTTTCTATTTTTAGAAATAATGAATTCCCTAATAACTTTCATTAGGGAGTGAATTTTTATATCCCGTTTTGAGAGATTTTCCTTATTTCTTGCTAATTTTTAATTTTGTAATAAAATCTCAATCTTGCTTTTTTTGGTAAGATTCGAGATTTAGGGTTTTTTTTGTTTTCCAAATTATAGCCTATAAATTCTTTGTTATAGGAGATTTTGGATCAATTGATTGATTTTGAATAAAATTTTTGTTGAGATTTTCCCTTAATTCTCTTTAATTTATTCGATATTCTTTAAGAATCAACGAGTTATTAATTGAGTTCTATAATCCAGTATTCGTGAGTGAATCAACGAATTATTAGAAGGCTTCCGCTACGTCAATTCTTCAGCTTGTCTTTGGGCTGAATCTGGTCTTCTCCCAGTTGCAGCTCAGCCAAGCCTTTGATGTCAGTTGGATAAGCATCATATGGAGACTTAGCGCTGTAAGCTCTTTCACCCAGATACGTATTGATAATCTCGGTAGGATGGAACCCGTCCCAGAACGCGTACGAGCTCCTGTTGCTGCAGGGCACTGTGCCCGGAGCGCACTGCCCCTTCCCCAGGCTCAACGACACATGGCAGCAGGGCGTTGTCGTATAGCTAACGCCTGAAACCAACACTCAGAAATCAAGAAAAAAAAAAAAGGAGACACAAATTTATGCATGATATGACTTACCGGTGCCATAAGCCGCGGACAGTGAGGCTTCGTAGGTGTCTATGTATACGAACTGGGCGTCAGAAAAATCGCCGTTGAGCTCATCAACAAGGGATTTAAGCCGGCTATTGAACATCTGCACGTAGTCCTCGATCATGGACACACAGGATCCATTGGTGCCGTAAGTGGCCATTTCATCTGGGGTGCAGCCGATCAAACCAAGCCCAAAGAGGGCCACCTTCCTGGCTCCATTCCTGCGCAGAGTCTACAGATGAAGTTCACTTAATATGAGTCGATTGGGTCGGTTGACAGGGGCAAAATGATCTGAGTCGGCCATATTATGGGGTCCGAAACACGAAACACGAAGATCTAAGAATGGAAAATCATGAGGAGGAGATTGAAGATTTTACCCTCATCTGCTGAGAATATTGCTGGGTAAGGACGACTGCGTATTCCTCTGGAGTATAGATGTGGCTTGTAGGGTAATGCTTTGGCAATAAGTAGTTGTTGATGTAATCGTTGCTGCCAATTGCAACTGCATATATGCACTTGTTTAGGTATTTTGCAGCTGCTTCCTCGCTTCCCAGAAACTTGACGATTCGCGAGATTGAGGTTTGGTGGTTTAGCAGCTGCTTGTTCATGCTGATGAGTTCCCCCTGGCAGCAAGAAACAAGGGTGCTTGTTAATGGTTGTGAAAGTACATATATTTAGTGCTTCGCCGTGGAAGGTATGGAGGTGAGACGAGAGAGGTGAAATGTCAATTTTATTATGTTAGACACCAGTTGTTGCCCGGTTTCATCACGAATTCCGGCAGCTCCAGAGCCATAGTTTACACCAGATAAGATGGTCGTGCCACTTGCAGTTGCGAAGGGTGGAATGAAACTGTCGAAGCCCAGAAGTTCAGCTGCATGCAATGAAATGGCGATTGTAAAATCGTAAACTCTGTTAAAATACTTGGATCACTTTTGCATTGTAATAAATTGTCTTTTATTATATCTCATATCAATATAAATATACAAAACATCAAGAGTATCAATAAAAATGTAAAACTTGAGTCTTCAAATAGCATTTTCGATTCAAATTAATTGTTTGGGTGTTTGCAATTAACTAATGTACTCAAAATCTTTCCAAAGTGTCCTCATATAGTTTAGAACTAATCCTTATGTTTCAATCTAACCCAAGCTAATTCCCTTCATTCTTCTGTCACCCACTACATAATAATACTATGAATTTCACCCGGAAATATTACTTGAACGTGTCTCTTAAGTTCTCGAGACTAATAATCTCGGCCTACCCAAACTCTCATCAATTACGAGTACAATAGGCAATTAACAATTGTCGGAAACTAAGCAAACATGGCAATCAAAGTCATCCAGAGACCATGTATAATGACATTTCTCATCCAGAGACCAGTATAATGGCATTTATGTGAAATGTGGATATGAAAAGGACACGTAATGAATGGCGATAGTACATATATTCACCCTCCAATATTCAATATTATACGTTTTTGGGTTTTACTTAGATCTGGATCCTCAATCCAAACTGTAATAAGTAAGAAATCAAGGTGAGTAAACGAAGAAAAGAGAGCTAAACAGACCAATAACGTCGGCGATATTTTTGCCGTTGCAAAATCTTCCGGTTGGGCCGTCGGGGAAATCGACGCCGTAGGGGGTGTAGTTGGCTTTGGCGGAGGTTGCGAGGCCGTTGTTGTTGCCGTTGTCCACTGTCGAGTCGCCGAAGATGAATAAGCAAGGTACCTGGGGTCCCGCGACGACGAGAGATGACGCCATTGAAGCCAGGAACCAGCTGATCAGAAGCTGACGAGAGCTGGCCATGGACGCAACGCAAGCTAACGGAGTGGGTTTCTGTGTGGAGAATCAAGGCAGTGAGAGGCCGAAAGAGAAGTGTGTAGTGTGGATCTGGAAGGAGAACTGTAGGGAGAAGTATATATAAAGACGAAAATCGTACCGGAAGGTAGAATGGCAGGCCAGTGGAGCATACACAAAAAGTAGGTGTGAACGAGATGATGTCAAAAAGATTAAAAATGGTAGGAGCTATGACTTGTAAGTTTAGTGACATTCAGACTTTAATTTTAATTTTTAGTATAAACTATAAATAATATGATAAATGATAAGTTTGTTTCTAATGCAGAAATTTAATTCCTTATCTTTGAAGGTTTCTGTTGGATTCTCTTTTACTTTTTAAGACTATTTTTGTGCTGTTAAAATCTATCTGTTGAAAGTATGATTCTTTTGCCAAGCTTTAGGCAGTGGTACTGGTCTAGCAATTGAGATATTTAGGGACATCCATCCCAGAATAGAACAATTTGTCCACTGCAGTTACGTTATCAACTAAGTGCTGGGTGGTTTAGGGCCAAATTTTGCATGATTAACATCAAAGAAAGGTAAGAAAACACATTTGTTCTTCTATGTTCAAATGAATTTAGTTTGAGAATCATTACAATTGTAGTTCTAATTTGGTCCAGTCTAAGATCAGTTCAGTCTCTTACCCATCGGTCTTGCATAGTACTACCCTACCATGCTTTGTCAGATTTATTCAGGTCTTGAATACATGAAAATTGGTTGAGTTTACAGTGAGAGCACGTCCCAGTCTCATTGCATTGCATTTCAGGTCTTGAATCATTACAATTTTACACCCTTTTCCTTAAAAAGCCAATCAACTTCTTCTACGTTTAATTTATACATTTAATCAATCTTGTGAAACCCTTAACACTAGCTATTTGTTCTAATTTAAGATATACCAATCCCCGGACTCCTTATAGTTTAGCTTATTTGCACAATATTTTTTGTAATTTATAAATTCTCGTAATTTATCTTTCTTATTTATACATCTCATCTGTTATAAATAAAGTTAATTAAAAATAAATTAATCAAATTTAATATTAATTAAAACTAAATTGCATTAAATTTAATAAACATAATAGATAAAAATTCAAAAATAAAAAAACTATTGTGGAGCCCATCGGTTCGCCAGTGAGGGAGTCCTGAGCTTATATATGTTAGCTAAGTAACAACATTTTGAAGGTAGTTTGCCTAAATTGTTATATTTAGACATCTAGTTGAATTTATCGAGGCAAAGAGCGCAAAATAGGGTATTCATGGCTCTTTCATTGATCTCCATGATCCACTTGTCCTCTTTTGTCCACTCCTCTAATTTCTCCACATTTGGGAGCTTATTCCCTCCTAAATTGACTGTAAGATGGAGAAATCATGCATAACAAAACACAACATGCTTTTTTTCCAATAATCATAGTTAAAACAATCAAAGAAAAGATGACGGGTGGTGTGTTAACCCTCAAATTGTGATGAACAAAAAACATGAGCTATTTAGATCTTTTTACTCCAAATTGTTAGACCTTTAATAACAAAAATAGTGGATTTTTAGCTCTATACCAATTGATATAATTAAATATTAATGGCACCACAACCCAAGAAAGGATGAATTGAGTCATTGTAATTTTTTGATTAAATTTGAAATTTTTGTTGCTAAAAAATAAGAATGATTTTAATGAAAATGAGAATAATTTGGGGATTGCTTGATATAATAAATGAAACAAAGAAATTAAACAATAGAGAGACACAATAATTTATAGTGGTTCAGTCAAATGACTTAATCCACTAACTTACCTCCTTACTAAGGATTTTAAAACCTTCATTAATGTCTCCTACTTGATCGCAAGTAGATTCTCTAATCTACAAAACTATGAATTACAATCCTCCTACAATCAACGCAAGTCCTCTAACACACATGTTAAGAAATATAAACGATTTTACAAAAATGAGAGTCTAAGAGATAAACCTCTTAATTATAAGATCTCTAAAAAATAATACAAGACTTGAGAAAATACAAATTAAGCACAATGGCTTGAAGAGAGAAACAAAATTAAGAATAAATTGAGCTTTGAGTAAATAGATAATGAATGTTTGTAATAAATTCTTCTATGAGCTTTAAATGGACCATCTGCTTTCTATTTATAGTTGTAGACGAAAGCTTCCAAAAATATGGCCATAAGTGGTAGTTGAAATTAATTTAATGCATTGATAAAAACTAGCCATTTGAGATTTCTGGCACAAAAACAGTTAATAGATTTAAAGAATTAATCAACAAGTTAATTCAAAAATGTAAAGCACGGTTGATATTATATTATATGAAAACTGCCACAATCAAGATCTATGTTTTTGATCGATTGACAGTCTTTGAAGATTGATCGACAGTAAAGACAATGGCGATCAACAATTTCTTAGAACCAATCGACAATTTTCATTTGTATTTTAAAACATTTTGTTCTCATTTTCCAAACACTCAAAAAGTGATTTGAAAAATATGTTTAGAGATTTAATTGGGACATAATACTTTATTTTTTCAATCTCCATCAAAATGAATTTAAGCTGCATTGATTGTGATTTGCCAAAAAATTTGAAATTAATTTTTATTTTAGACCATTGAAGTCAAAAACATGTTTATAACTTGATTTAGGATATAAATATAAAACCATTATTTTTCATTATCAAAATCAAACATAAGAGTAAAATATCATTTTATATATTTATTTTGTTAATATAAATATGCATATATATATTTTTACATGTAGCTTAAATGATTAAACTTTTTAAATTAACATATATTTTTGTAATTAAAATATTGAGAGAGGAAGAAGAATGATACCGTGGCAATTAATTCTCTTAATTATTTATATCAACAAATTTTTTGTGTCCCCTCAATATTTAATAATAAAATTTAAAAAAATGTCATAATATTGATCTACGACAGCACCCAAAGATAAATTTAGTATGGCTATTGATTTTTTTTTTTTAATGCTGTTACAAAAAATAATAATTATTTTTAAAATTGAAATTAGTTAATCATTTAGTATGCTTGTTTTAAGGAAATTTGGGGAAAAAAAAAAGAAAGAAAAAAAAGAAAGAAGAAAGCACGTGAATTATGTTGTTAGGTCGTGTCGTTGCAGTATTACAGTGACAGTTGGTGAGTTATAAAATTATGTTTCGTCGGTGTCTCTAAATGTACCGTTTACACATGATTTAATATTTTTACCTTTAATAATAGAAGGAGCATTCTTGGCAACTTCATCAAAATATATGGACTAATTTAGTTAAAAATAAATTATAAAGGATGCTTGAACACCAAACTATAGGAGATATCTAATCAAATTACCTTATTATTTAAAATGAAAGTTGAATACGATTACTTTTGTACTTTAATTTATTTGTTTGATGGAGTTCTTTCAAAATCTAAGACTAAATTTAAAGTAACACATATCTATAATTTAATAAACAATTCAAGATTTTCATCGAAAAAAAAGAACAATCCAAGATCACAATATATATAATACTTTAAAAATAATTTGATCATAATTATTATTTTCATAGTTGGTGATAAAAAAAATATATTACCTTTTAAAAATTAATGAGAAATATACTATTAATAACATAAGAGACATATGAGTGAAAATTAAAATAAATAAATTATGTTAAGAAGGTGATTAACTAAAACTAGAAAACTAATGAGTTATTTGTTTAAGAGAATATATTTCTAAAATATATTATAATTATTAAAAAAATATTTTCCATTTCCATAAAATATAATTTTATTAATAAATATATTATCAATGAAAAATATATATAAATATTATAAATAATACATAAATATAATATAAAATTTAAATTTTTTCTTAAAAAAATCACATCACTCTGGAAAGGCTAAAATTGAATATTAAATTGAGATTTAAAAAAGCCACACAGTCGCAATTAGCTCACAACATAAGAACCTAGATCCCAATTATTCATCATAATGTATAAAAATATATGTTATATTTTATTACATATAATAATATACTATTGTGTTATATTAAATTATATAGTATAATATTATATAGTAGGCATGCCAAACGGGTTGGCCTAGGTAGACCCCGCATAGCTGGGGCCCATTGTCTAGCTCTATATAAATGAGTCGGGTCAGTCCAACCAGATTATTAAAGAAACTCTTAAATGCGGATGATCTATAATTTTATAGAACTCTTAAATGTATCCCTCATTTTAGAGTAATGCTAGAGGTACGCGTGGGCTACGCCCTCGGCTACCGAAATAATTTAAAAATAATTTTTATATTATTTTTTGAATTTGGCAAGGGCTAAGAAATGTCTCCCAAAGTCATCTCCTCCATCTTCTCTCTCCTTGTTGCCTGCCCAAACACAAAATCCAAAGCCATCTTCTTCATCACCAGGGGCGGATTTAGAGGAATAGGCACGGGCTGTAGCCCCCTCTCCCCCCAGATTTATTAGGCATAGTTAATACCCTCTCTCCAGCCTCATTAATGGCTTATAGATCTGGGGGCTAACCTTCCCCTATGTCTCTTCCTAGATCCGCCCTTATTCATCACTCATTCTTTCTCTCTCTCTCTCTCTCTCTCTCTCTCTCTCTCTCTCTCTTAAACCCACAACTCTCTCTCTTAAATCGTCGCCCCTCCTCGCCCCACGATTGCTGCGAGCACTGCCGTCGCCCCCTCTCCGGTCGCGAGCAGCACTTGCTGTTCATCGCCCCCTGCCGCTAGCACTGCCTCGCCCCCACCAATAGCCACAGACGGTCGTTGCCCCCCACACTGCCTTTGGGACTGCCTTCGCCCTCCCTGCCAACTGCACAGCGCATCGCCCTCACCCGCAGTCACCCCTTCCGCTCCCCCACCGCCATAGCCCTCCCGCTCTAGCAGGTAATCCCCACCCGCTCGCAGCGCCTCGCCCCCACCTATAATATTTAGCCTTTAAATTAATAAATTATCCAGCTGTTTCAATAAGTTGTTTTTTTATTCTCTTAACTTATGCCAGAGATGGAACTTGGACGATTTTGCATTTCAGAAAAAGTTAAGCAAATCTATTTTTTCAAGTTGTTGACAATGAATGAGATGCTAATTAGTGGCAGATGAATGGGTATGTGACTGCAGAAGTTGGATTTGAATTAGATTAAGAGAATAAAAATAATTTATTAATTATTCAGTTGTTTTTCAAATTAAGTTTTGATTTTTTAGTTATTTGTATTTTTTGTTTTAAATTGAATAAACCAATTTAACAGAAATATATAATTATTTTATAAATTAGTTTTGTTACTGTAACAAGCTATGAAAGAAATATAGACATTGATTTTTCTAAATTTTGATTACTCAACTTCGGTTTAATTTCACAATAAAA
The DNA here is from genome assembly GCA_036245055.1 of Diospyros kaki. Lineage (NCBI taxonomy): Eukaryota > Viridiplantae > Streptophyta > Magnoliopsida > Ericales > Ebenaceae > Diospyros > Diospyros kaki. The sequence goes on from BSEG01000003.1 coordinate 32,452,467, forward strand.
TAATTTAATTTATGGTTAGACTTTTCATTTTGATCGCTGTTTAATTTGTCCAATAGTCATGCCTTTGATTGGTTTCTCTCGGTTTCAAGGCTAAGTCCTCAATATAGAGTATTATTTTAGAACTTGCTCTACTTGTAAAAAAGAAGGCATAACTCGATCTCCTAATTGATTTTCAAATAATTAAATTAATTATTAAATTTGAAATGAAATGATTAATGAAGTACTTAAATCTCAAAATTTAACGTCTTTACAAAGATGTAATTATAGAACGGACTAAGATTATGCATGTAAATGGCTAGATGTTATTCCTTGGATAATTTTGACCAATTGATTATATATATATATATATATTTTACAAACAAAGTCCAAACTCCAATCTTCTCACACAAAATAATATTTAGACATTTCCATTTTCTTTAACATAGTCTTTAATTTTTTCCTGATTACATTCACTAGCTGATAAATTTTGTTTCCTAACCACATCATATAAACTTGATATTTCATAAATTTAAACCCCAAACTCCTCACACAATTAAATAAATTATATTTTTTATAACTCAAAATAAATCATATTCTTTATTTTTCATTTTCACAATCAACTCAAAAAAAAAATAAAATAAAAAAGAAGAAAATAAAAAAATTAAAGCAAAAAAAAAAAGAAAGAAAGAAAAGAAATGTATGTGCGACTCGTTGGTTGGGGCGAACGACGCAGAAGGGTCGGCGGGTGGGGGCACCGGCGGGCGAAGGGGTCGGGGGGAAGCCGGTGGGGGTAACCTGCTGGGGGCGCAACCGTGGTGTGGTACGAGCGGTGATGGGTGATCGTCTAAGCCGCTGTGTGGTGGGTGCAAGCAGTTGCTCGTGGCAAAGGAAGGGGCGAGGACAGGTGGGGGCGAGGCGCTGTAACCGACATATTGGTCGTAGCTAAGGCCTTCCTTAATCATATTGTTAAGTTACATGAGGTGCCAAAATCCATTGTTAGCAACAAAGATAAGGTTTTTGTACATGCCTTTTGGATGGCTTTGGTTTAGATGCACGGAACTTCCCTTTGTATGAGCTCCAATTACCACCCCCAAGCGGACGAACATTCGGAAATGGTCAATCGCACTCTCGAACAATACCTTTGATGCTTTGCACACAACCAACCCAAGAAATGGTTGGATTGGCTTGCTTGGGCAGAATATAGTTACAACACAACAGTCCATTCTACCACTCGCCTTACTCCTTTTGAAGCAGTTTACAGTATTCCTCCTCCAAATCTACTTTCATACATTCCAGATACTACTAAGGTGCAGGCGGTTGATGAATTTTTGCAAAATCGAGATGCAATTTTGAAAATGTTACACAATCAGTTGGCTATGGTGCAGAACTGAATAAAAGTCTAGGCCGACCAACATCGACGAGAGGTAACTTTCAATGTTGGCGACTATGTCTATTTGTGCCTACACCTTTATCGTTAGCAAATGGTCGCTTCTCGTAGCTCCCTCAAACTATCACCAAGCTATTATGGGCCCTATAAAGTCTTGGGTTGCATTGGTCCTGTTGCATACATGTTTGAGTTGCCACAAGGGTCCTAAATTCATGACGCCTTCCACGTTAGTTTGCTAAAAAAGTTTAAGGGATCCAGAATCCTCGTCATGCCTGTGCTTCCAACAATTGCTAAGGACTCCACTCCGCAGCCTTAACTAGAAATGGTACTTGATACTCGTGTCACTAAAACAGGCCAGTATTCTTCGAAAGAAGTTCTTCTCAAGTGGGTAGGTGCTCTGGTTGAGGATGCAACTTGGGAAAATAAATGGAGGTTCCTATGCTCGTATCCAGATTTCTATCCTTGAGGACAAGGACAATTTTAGCGGGAAGGAATGATACAAACAACATGGCCAAGATGCTTTGCAACAGATGCATTGGACCAAGTCTTATTGATTAGTTGATTGTTATTGACTTAGTGTAATAAATTGTAACATGTAGTTCAGGTTGTTATACATGTTATCGTTACTTGATTTTCTTGTTTCTTATTTTCTTGTAATTTTTCTTCTTTCTAGCTAGTGGTTTGTTACGCAAAGTCTATTTAAGAGACTTTTTGGAATTGTATTGATCATGAGAATATTAAACTATCATTACTCCTTCTCTACTCTTTTCTTTCCCTTCCTACCAGTCATTTCTTTGCACAACAAAATTCATTATCATTATGCCTATCCACAATTATCTCACGTAAATGAAAGTCTGTTCGTTCTTTAATGATTCTATCTAATTCTTAAGAAATTATGCTGCCTATCCACAGTTATTTCACTTAAGTAAAAGTTTGTTCTTTAATGATATTATCTAATTTCCCTGTGATATCTTTAACCTTATTCCTAATATTATGACATGAGATTCTGAACAGGATAGCATGAAAACCTTGCCTCATTTATTTGAAGGTATCTAGTGACAAAGTCATCCAGTATGTCATCTACCTCATAAGCTGCATCCTTGAGCTTCTTTAACCAATTTTCTCATACTTTGTCTTCTTGCTGCTTTTGCTCTACATCTTCGAGCACTGCGTGGATGGTAGAAAGCATGGATTGAAGCTCCTTGATCTCGTTATTTAATCTTAAGAGCAATCGCACCTCCTGTTGGATCAAGGAGTTCAATTTCTCACCCACGAACAAAACAATTGGTTCAACCATGATCTGTCTCTGTCTCTTAACCCTCTAGACTCAGTTCTGGGTTCGAAATTGCATTTGCTCAGATAGAGGAGTAATTAGCAACTAATAAAGCAGAGGAGAGAGAGACAAAAAGGTAATAGCCTCATCGATCTCTCCATTAATTAAATCTCAGCCTTTAAATACTAGCCCTAAAACTAATACATCAAAATTACCAAAATACCATCGTTCAAAACAGCAACACTAGAAAGGAAATAATAGAAAAAACAAAATACAGATTAACAACTCAAAGTAAAATACAATGAATTAAACCCAAATACTCTATTACACCCCCTCAAGATGGACCATGAGGATTGAGGATGGCCATCTTGGACAGTAATGAAAAAAGCTGGGAACGAGGTAGAGCCTTAGTAAACATATCTGCCAGTTGATGGTGAGACCGAATAGGGAGAAGCTTGATCTGACTAGCTAAGACCTTGTCACGAACAAAATGGCAATCAAGCTCTATATGCCTTGTGCGTTCATGGAAGACCAGGTTAGTAGTAATATGGACAACAACTTGATTTTCACAAAATATGATAGTAAGAGCAAAAATAGAAACCTGAAAAATCTAACAAGAGCTAGGTAATCCAAGTGAGTTCACTAGTAGTGGCAGCTAAGGCACGATACAGAACATTGTCCAACACCATATGTGGAGTAAGCTTAACACAGCCCATGTATTGAACTAAAATCCGTGTGTGGTTAGGTAAAGTAACATAAGCATCCCGAATAGGCTTCAACTCAACAAAAGATGCAAAATTAGAACACACATGACTTGTGGCTCCAAAGTCCAACACCCAATGATTAGGATTACTAAGCAATGAACTGATATTAATAGAAAGACAGGTACCTGATGCTAGACCAGAAGAAGAAGGGGCATCAGGAGGAGTAGACTCTGCATTTGCTTGTTTGACAACCGAGAGGTGAGAACTCAGCATACTCAAAAGACTATGATATTACAGTGGACTCAGGGACTGCATAAATCCTTCTACTTCTTGAGTCTGAGAAGAGCTAGAGATAGATCCTGATACCTGACTCATAGTAGGATTTTTATTCTGATTATTAACAGCCATGTTGTAACATCCTGCATCAAGCGATAGGAAGGACCGGAACAACTTATCCTGATGGGCCTACTCGAACTTTCCAGGGGGGTCACCAATCCTTGGATTACCCTAGGTCAAGCACGCTTAACTTGAGAGTTCTTTGCCTACATTCAGCCCAAAAGGTATCTAGCTGGTGTTGTTTTCTTCCTTACTTATCCTCGATATATATACTATTCTCTTCTAGGCTCCCGGGGTATTACATTCTTCCCCCCTTGAGCACATGACGTCCTCGTCATGCGACTTTATAACTGGTCCCAGACCTTCTCTCATTTGGAGGTTGCCATCCTAGAAGCCTGCCAGAAGCCGCTTCTTGTACAGGCCCTCAAGCCCCGACGCCACTCCCCGCCCTCATCGGACTGCCTTCACCAAGGGTTGGTTCTGATACCACCTGTAACATCCCGTATTGAGCGATAGGAAGGACCAGAACAACTTATCCTGATGGGCCTACCTGAACTTCCCACGGGGGTCACCCATCCTTGGATTACCTCAGGTTAAGCACGTTTATCTTGGGAGTTCTTTGCCTACATTCAGTTCAAAAGGTATCCAGCTGGTGTTGTTTCCTTTCTAACTTATCCTCGATATATATACTATTCTCCTCTAGGCTCCCAGGGTATTACACATGTGACCAGAATTATTTTCCCTTTGTCTAGGCTTATACCCAGGAGGATATCCATGGAGTTTGTAGCACTTATCTATGGTATGTCCAATAAACCAGCAATGAGTACAAAAGGACTTCTCCCTTTTTTGATTTTTACCCTGACTAGACTTATATGTGTCATTCTTGACCAATAGTGTAATAAGATCAGAATTAACAAATGCATTATGTATGTTTCTTTGGTTCTCCTCTTGTGTAATCAGGGCAAAAACCTTATTGATAGGTGGAATAGGATCCATCAACAATAATTGTCCCCTAACTTGAGAATAAGTATCATTTAAACCCATGAGAAAAGATATGACATACTTGGCATGATAGTATTCAGTTAAAGACTTCAAACTGCCACATGTACATTTTCCACAAGAACAAGTTGGCCTATAGTTGCTAAGTTCATCCCAAATGACCTTTAATTTGGTAAAATAGGCACTACAAAAAACAGGGTTTTTTGCGGCGGTTTTCAAAACCGCTGCTAAACGCCAAATTTAGCGACGATTTTCCAACAGCCGCTAAATGCCTATTTAGCAGCGGTTTTCTTAGCATTTAGCGGCGATTTTCAAAAAACTGCTGCTAAAATACAAAAAAAAATTAATAATTAAAAAATAAAAAATTTATTTTTTGTGGCGGTTCAAAACCGCCACTAAATTCATTAAATAAAAAAATTAAAATTAAATTTAGCGATGGTTTTCAAAAAACCGCCGCTAAAATACAAAAACAAATTAATAATTAAAAATAAAAAAAATTAATTTTTGCAGGGGTTCAAAACTGCCGCTAAATTCATTAAATAAAAAAATTAAAATTAAATTTAACGGCGATTTTTCGAAAACCGCCGCTAAAATACAAAAAAAAATTAATAATTAAAAATTAAAAAATAAATTAATTTTTGCTGCGGTTTGAAACTGCCGCTAAATTCATTAAATAAAAAATACAAAAAAATTATATTATTAATAAAAAAATTAAATTAATAAAAAGTAAAAAATTATAAATTAAAAAATTAAATCTGAACATATATTATGCATAAATTAAATAAAAATTAAATTAAATAATTAAAAATACAAAAAAAAATGAAAAATGACTCCAACACGTTAAAATATAAAAAAATTAAAAATTAAATAATTAAAATAAAAATAAAAAATTAAAATGACTCCAACTGAATTCATAAAATCAAATTAATAATAATTAAAAAATTAATAATTAAAAAGTTAAAATAATCTGAATATATGTTATACATTAATTAAAAAATAAAAAATAAATTTGAATATATTATATTCAAAAAGAATTTATTTATTTGTATTATTTTTTTAACTTTATTAAGTCTATTTCTTATTTTATTACAATAATTTTTTAATTAAAATAGTACAAAAAACCTATATGTTTTTTTTAATTAAAATAATTATATATTATGATATATTTATATTATTTTTATGTAATATATAAATATAATATTTATTATTTATCATATATCATATATTTATTTATTACATATAAACATATATATATATATAATGTATATTATAATTATATTGTATAATATAATATAAATATATATGGCTTGTTAATTATAAATATTATTTGCGCGAGTATGTGTTGAAGGAGCTTGCTGGATCGAGTGGTTACGCGCGCGCAGGAGCATCCCGGCCACCCGGGTTCGAAACTCAGGAGTAACAGAGTTCAGAAATAATTCACGCACCCAGTGGGTGCGCCAGTGCGCGCACGCGCGCTCGCAAGGGGCCGCGCGCTGGCGCCAGCGCGCGCGGTTGTAGCAGCGCGCGCGGCCGTTATTATATTTCCACTTAAAGACGTTCGTTATTTTCTATTTATTATATTATAATTATAAATATAAATTAAAACTCTTAAATATGAGTAAAAATAATTTTTTTTAATAATAACAAAATTTTAAAAAAATGAATTTTGATTTTTTCCATAGTCTTAAAAATGTGATACCTTAAATATTAATTAGCATTGAAAAACCCTAATACTTGACAACCCTAATAATTGACATTTGGCAAAATACTTTATTTGACTATCATATTTTAATATTATATAAATATACATAGAATAAAGATATAAAAATAATATATTAAATAAATAGATACTTTTCTATGACTTAATTAATAGTTTAAGTTGTCTATTAATATTTCTCATAAAATTCATGCAAATTTAATAGAAAACAATTAGCATTAAAAAACTTGTATATTTAAAATTTATTATTAATTTTACAATAATTAGTATATATTATTTCGAAACAATTGAAAGATTTAAATTATTAATGCAAATTACAAAATGTAAATTATTAATGTAATAAGTATTAAATGCAAGTTTTGGGGGAAAATTTTATTACTACTTATTATTTCAAAGCAATTGAAAGATTTAAATTATTAATGTAAATTACAAAATGAAAATTATTAATTCAATCAGTATTAATTGTAAATCATTAATGCAAGTTTTGGAGGAAAATTTCTTTTTTGAAGACTATCCTACTTTTATATATATAAAGATGCAAATTACAAAATGTAAATTATTAATGCAATAAGTACTAAACGCAAATCATTAATTTGGGAGAAAATTTTATTTCTATTTATTATTTCAAAACAATTGAAAATTTTAAATTATTAATGCAAATTACAAAATACAAATTATTAATGCAATAAGTATTATTTGTAAATTATTAATGCAAGTTTTGGAGGAAAATTTCTTTTTTGAAGACTATCCTACTTTTATATATATAAAGATACAAATTACAAAATGTAAATTATTAATGCAATAAGTACTAAATGCAAATCATTAATTTGGGAGAAAATTTTATTACTATTTATTATTTGAAAACAATTGAAAATTTTAAATTATTAATGCAAATTACAAAATACAAATTATTAATGCAATAAGTATTATTTGTAAATCATTAATGCAAGTTTTGGGGGGAAATTTCTTTTTGAAAACTATCATTCTTTTATATATATAAAGATGCAAATTACAAAATGTAAATTATTAATACAATAAGTATTATTTGTAAATCATTAATGCAAGTTTTGAGGGGAAATTTCTTTTTTGAAAACTATCCTACTTTTATATATATAAAGATGCAAATTGCAAAATGTAAATTATTAATGCAATAAGTACTAAATGCAAATCATTAATTTGGGAGAAAATTTTATTACTATTTATTATTTGAAAACAATTGAAAATTTTAAATTATTAATGCAAATTACAAAATACAAATTATTAATGCAATAAGTATTATTTGTAAATCATTAATGCAAGTTTTGGGGGGAAATTTCTTTTTTGAAAACTATCCCTCTTTTATATATATAAAGATACAAATTACAAAATGTAAATTATTAATGCAATAAGTATTAAATGTAAATCATTAATGCAAATTTTGGGGAAAAATTTTATTACTACTTATTATTTCCAAGCAATTGAAAATTTTAAATTATTAATGTAAATTATAAAATATAAATTATTAATACAATAAGTATTAATTGTAAATTATTAATGCAAGTTTTGGGGAGAAATTTCTTTTTTGAAAACTAAATTAAATATTTTAATGAATTTTGTGACGGTTTTGAAAAATCGCCGCAAATATTAATTTAATTTTAATTATAAATTATTTAATTATTTTTGAATTTAGCGACGATTTTTCAGAAACCGTCGCTAAATTATTTTTTTTAGTGAATTTTGCGGCGGTTTTGAAAACCGTCGCAAATATTAATTTAATTTTAATTTTAAATTATTTAATAATTTTTGAGTTTAACGGTGGTTTTTCAGAAACCGCCGCAAATATTAATTTAATTTTAATTTTAAATTATTTAATAATTTTTGAATTTAGCGGCAATTTTTCAGAAACCGCTGCTAAATTACATTTTTTAATGAATTTTGCGGCGGTTTTGAAAACCGCCGCAAATATTAATTTAATTTTAATTTTAAATTATTTAATAATTTTTGAATTTAGCGGCGGTTTTTCAAAAACCACCGCTAAATTACATTTTTTAATGAATTTTGCGGCGGTTTTTAAAATCGCCGCAAATATTAATTTAATTTTAATTTTAAATTATTTAATAATTTTTGAATTTAGTGGCGGTTTTTCAGAAATCGCTGCTAAATTAAATTTTATTTTTTAATTATTTTCTAAATTTAGCGGCGATTTTTTGAAAACCGCCGCAAAATTGAATGTTTTAATGAATTTTGCGACAGTTTTTCAAAATCGCCGCAAAATGTTAAAACGCCGCTAAAATAGTATTTTGCGGCAGTTTGCAAACCGCCGCAAAATTTCATTTTTTGCGGCGGTTTTAGAAACCGCCTCTAAAAAACCGCCGCTAAAAATCAATTTTTTTGTAGTAACCGAACCATTATACATCGCCTTGTCTATCATTTGTTCTTTATCATTTTTATATCTGCATCTTTATTTAGCATAAAATAGACATAGGTTGATATAGGGTGAATAATCATCTAAAAATTGAAGTGATCGAAAAAGTTTTATATAACCACTCAATTCACCCCTCCGCTCTTGGGTGGCCATTACTTAAGGGACCAACAGGCATCTCTATTTAATATCATATGGTTGGATGATAAAAGTAGAAACAACATTCATCTTACAAAAATACGAGTTATAACGCAATCCCAATAGTCATATTTCGTTAGCATTAATTCTCGATGAGAACCATGGTATTATAAGTGGTAGTCAAGACCATTATTGAGTTGGGCATCCGAACCCAGGGGTTCGGGTGGGGTTCGGATGCTTTTAAACGCATCAGATTTTTATGAAAAAATTTGAACCCAAGGGTTCGGGTGTCCTACCTCTTGTGTCTTCGTTGTCTTGAAGTGCGTTTTTGTTGTCCTCACAAAACATCGACGGAGGGGCAAGATGTTTAAAGGTATGTACATTACCTGTGTACATTAGATAGTGATAAGATATGGGCGAGCAATTCAATTGGGTTGTTAAGATTTAAGGGAAAAAGTGGTTGTGAAATTGCTGTGTGCTATGATAAGATGTGAGGGATATTTTGAAAAAATAATAGCTATAGAAAGTAATTTAGTGTTGCTACGCAAAGCAAATTTTGAAAGTGGCTATAGAGGGAAAAAGTCGTTGCTGTAAATAGAAGTTTTCTAAATAAATAAATGGATACAAAATCAACAATAAAAATCTTAATCCTTTCAAGGTGACTTTCGTTACCTAAGTTTTAACTCTTCAATCATTTTCATTTATGAACATACTTTAAATAATAAATAAACAAAACCAAAATGGTACTTTAGCACAGTAGGATGCTTGTTTAGCTGCGTAGTTGATGATGACCGAGGATGACAAAGAGGATCAACCCTAAGTCATTTACGGAGAAGGGGGCTTGCAAACAAAGGTCCGTGTTGGGCTAGTCTTTCTTTTTTTTCCGGTTAAAGTATTATCATGAGCGTCTCTACTATTCGGTCCTATGATTTTAATAGGAGAGGTAAATCAGAGAATTCAGCAGACAAGTTTTGATCCCTAATAAAATCAGAAATATGATGACAATAAGTATTTTTCATTTTCAAAATTATTTATTATCAACTAAATTATTTTTTGATAAACAATCGAACATGAAGCCTGAGAACGCAAAAATAACACCCCCAATGATTCTTCCATTATCACCCCTAATAATTCTTCCATTATCAGTTACGCTGTGGGGGCATCTTTCTTGTTTTATTTGTGGGCCATTTGTGTAACACCCCCAATAATTCTTCCATTATCAGTTACGCTGTGGGGGCATCTTTCTTGTTTTATTTGTGGGCCATTTGTGCTGTATTCTTTTTTGTCGGTTGTCTTTTATGGTATGTAACCAAAGCACTCTCAAATCAAATCCATCCCGAAGGAACGATAAATATCAACATAAAAAAAATAACATAAAAGCCTTGTAGGGAGAGTTTTCCAGCGACAAAGTAGCTATAAGACTGTATCCAATAAATTTGAGTTAAAATATTCCCATTCAAATAGGAGTACTTATCTTAATAAAAATTGTATCCCCATGATACTCTCTCTTCCCAATTAGTTATCTTTTTCTTATTATTTTACTACTTTCAGTACTATCAAGTAACAAATTCCCAAGCCTATTGGTCCATCAATGCATAACATACGCAACAGGATAACCACATTCAGCTAAGGTTCTTCCCCAACAAAATCATATATACATATATATCGCACCAAATCACCCAACATTCTGTACTTCCATGGAATCAACCATGAAGATAACTTCAGCGCTCTCTCTGCTCCTCCTCCTCCTCCCCCTCCCAGTCTTAGCTTCTTGTGTTGATCGACAGGTTTCTACTTTTCTACGAATTCATACATAATATATATGTATCTACATTGCTGATATATATGATGTGTTCCATGATTGTTGCAGGTTTATATAGTGTACTTCGGCGAACACAAAGGACAAAAGACATCGTACGAAATTGAAGAAACCCACCATTCATATCTGTCCTCCGTGAAAAAATCCCAGGACGAAGCCAAGGCTTCTCTTCTTTACAGCTACAAGAACAGCATCAATGGCTTCGCTGCAGTGCTCACCCCAGATGAAGCTTCTAAACTCTCCGGTAAATCAAGCCAAAAAAAAAAAAAAATCCGCTTTTCTTATTGTTAATAGCTTCTAATTCTTTTTTTTTTTTTTTTGTTGACAGAATTGGAGGAAGTCGTATCAGTGTTCCGAAGCGAACCGCCAAAATACTCTTTGCAGACTACGAGGTCCTGGAAATTCTTAGGTTTAGAAAAGCGTGGTGGAAAGAACCATCAGATGAAGAAAAGTAACTTACGATTGAAGGCCAAATATGGGAAAGAAATCATAGTTGGCCTCTTGGATAACGGTAATACAATCCCAAATAATACGATACATTACTTGATATAATGTAACATTTCTGTGTATATATATTTTTATAATTATAAAAATATAACTGTCCCATTATAAAGGTCGAGGTGTAACTGATATGGACGAGTTTTTGTCAGGACTCTGGCCGGAGTCGGAGAGCTTCAGTGACGAGGGAATGGGACCAATTCCAAAATCATGGAAGGGAATTTGCCATACCGGAGATGCTTTCAACTCATCACACTGTAATAAGTGAGTTTTCATGCTGTTCAATGTTTGATTCATTTACATCTTTTAGCTTTAAAACCTGGGTTTGCGCAATGGTTTTGGGAATGGAAAGAAAATGATGAAACTAATGACTCATATTTTACGAACAATATATGTAATATATTTTCTGAAAGAAGTATGGTAAGCTAAAAGCATAGGGATTCCTTCTCTTTACAAAATCCAACAAATGAAGAGGACATTACCAGGCTCTAAGGGACTAACTTATGATTGCTGTTATTTTTAGTACTTTCAAAAATGTTAAAGGAAGCAAAATATTTCTCGATCTCTTTTTGTGATCTATTTGATATACCTAACACAAACTCTTTAGGTATAACTGTATGGATAGTTTTTTGACATTATTTTCAAAATTCAAGGCAGAAGACTCTTTACCTAAAGAATTGTACAGAATATATATAGTAGTTTGAGAAGTAATTTTTATGCAGCCAGTATGTGTAGAAATTTTTATGAAAACAACAGTAAATTAAAAAAAATTAGATGAGGGGTATGGCAAAAAGTTTATATATATAGAGCTTTGCATTTAAGTTACATCTGGGTCTGAAAATTTTAGTTAAAAACTTTAATTTAATGTAATTTCCCTCAAATAACCACTTCAGAATTTGTAAATGATAATCTCAAGGTAGGAAGATTATAAATTATATGCAGTTTGTCGTCACATTGATCCGTTGGTTTGATTGATCTTTAGATTGTCAATTCCCTTCAAAACAAGGAAAACATCTCTGGCCATAGCTGTCATTCTTTAATGTTTTTGGCCTTTTCTATAGCCCTCTCGTGAATGTACCATAAACATGATAATACTTAAGGTAATGTTATATAAAAAAATTATTGTTTATTTTTACTAAAATCAGATAACGGACTTTTATATATAGTCCACGTAAAATAAATCGTACATCAAACTTGTATATATTTATATATGATTAATTATTATTAATGCATTACATCTTATAATAATTTTTACACAAAAATTGTCGTAGAGTAATTTCTTTTTATGCTAAGCAGTAACTTTTTCCTTCAATTGCTGGGTCTTGTCTTCCCCCTCGTGCTGAACTTCAAGAGGAGTTTGTGCTATACAGGAGTTTTCGTATTTCGCACATAAATTTTGCTTTAGTTTTAATTATTGAATTGAATTATTATTTATAAATTGAAGTAAATTTTATTTCTTTACTCAAATTATTATTTCCCAACTAACTTTAGTACATTACTACATTTTTTGCAGGAAAATAATTGGAGCTCGATACTATCTTAAAGGTTATGAGTATTATTTTGGCTCTCTAAACACTTCACTTGACTACAAATCTCCCCGTGATAGTGATGGCCACGGCACCCACACATCCAGGGCCGGCCCAAGGCATAGGCCACTGAGGCCTATGCCTAGGGCCCCCCAAAAATTTGGGGCCCCAAACAACCCCTCCCCCCCCCCCCAACAGCCACCGCCCAGCAGCACAACCCCCTCCCCCCAACACACAGAAAATTTGAGCCCCCAAAATAATCTCTCTTCCCCCCCCCCCTCCCCAGGAATTTGGGGCCCCCAAAAAAATCCCCCCACCCACACACAGAATTTGGGGCCTCCAAAAAAAATACTCCCCCACCCACACTATTTTTGCCTAGGGCCCCACTGGGCCTTGGGCCGGCCCTGCACACATCATCAACTGTCGGAGGGCGAAGGTTCCCAATGCCTCGGCTCTTGGCGGGTTTGCTAGTGGGACCGCCTCAGGTGGCGCGCCACTCGTACGCCTAGCAATGTACAAAGTGTGTTGGCCAGTGCCGGGCCACAGTAAAGCAGAAGGCAACACATGCGTAGCCGAAGACATGTTAGCGGCTATTGATGATGCCATCGGTGATGGGGTCGACGTACTAAGCATATCAATTGGTACGTTTGAACCAACCCCTTATATGAATGATGGCATTGCAATTGGAGCACTTCATGCTATCAAGAAAAACATCGTTGTGTCTTGCAGTGCCGGGAACAATGGCCCTAAAGCCTCAACCTTGTCTAGTCCTGCGCCATGGATCATCACTGTCGGTGCTAGTAGCGTGGACCGTGATTTTATCACACATGTGGGGCTTGGAAACCACACGATAATTAAGGTAAATTTTAATGTAAATTCAACCTTGAACTCCTTTGGTTTTGTTTTCAAAATTTTGAGTTACTATGATATGTTTTATTTTGAAAAATGTCATTTAAAGAAAACCAAAAATAAATCACAAAGAATGTTTAAAAAATGATTGAAAATGATAGGAGGTGTGGATGGCATTTATTCTAATTTTAGCCAACTATTGCATTTTTTTTTTTGAATTCTTCACATTACTTGATTTTAATTCGCATCGTTCTTTTTTTCTTTTTTTTTTTTAAATTTATGTACCAGGGACAATTCGTTACTCCATACGAGATGGAGAAGAAATGGTGCCCACTAGTTTATGCAGCACAAGTAGCAGCTCCTGAAGTGCACAATGACATTGCAGGGTAATCTTTCTAAATGTTTTTCTTTCTATTTGGACATGAAGGACAGATGTTCATATCAAGATTTCAAAACTTTTGCAGGCAATGCTTACCCGAATCTCTTTCGCCTGAGAAAACAAAGGGGAAGATTGTGTTGTGCTTCAGAGGGAATGGAACTAGAATTGGAAAAGGGCTGGAGGTGAGAAGGGCTGGTGGTGTTGGTTTTATCTTAGGAAATAGCCCAGTCAATGGGGCTGAGTTATTAGCCGATGCTCATTTTCTTCCGGCCAGTGCAGTGAGTTCAGATGATGCGACCAAAATTCTCGAATACATTAACTCTACTAAGAACCCGGTGGCTTATATTTTCCCAGGAAGGACATTGCTGGGTAGAAAACCGGCACCATCCATGGCCGGGTTCACTAGTAGGGGTCCAAACACAATTAGCCCTGATATTCTCAAGGTATTATATGGCCTGGATTTTCAAGTATTTGTATTGAATATAGGAGTAACCATCAAACTTGGTTTTTTTTACAGCCTGATATAACAGCTCCAGGGCTTAACATACTGGCAGCATGGAGTGAAGCATCATCGCCATCAAAGCTGGAAACGGATAAGAGAGTTGTTAAGTACAATATTCTTTCAGGAACTTCTATGTCTTGCCCACATGTAGCTGCCGCCGCCGCTCTTCTCAAAGCCATACACCCTACGTGGAGCAGTGCTGCTATACGATCTGCTCTTATGACCTCAGGTACCCTTGTTCAATGGCCTTCACACACACGTACATATGATTCTATTTCTTCTTCATTTGTCACATTAGGAAATTAATAATGAGACCAAAAAATTTTGTGAAACTGGCATTGTAAAATTCACTTGTAATCACTTTCATTGATGTTGAGTCTTGGTAGCAATGCTAAGTTTGCTCTTATATAACTAAAATGACATATATTTGTGTTGTGGAAATAATCTAAAAAAAAAAAAGGAAAAAAAACAAGTATACGATTCCCCCTAAATTCTCAAGTTCACTGTAACGTTTTATTTTTTTTTTCCTTTTTTAGTTAATACAGATAAAGAAGTCACATCATTTCCATGCAAATAAATCTTTACATATATTTGATTAGAAAAAAAGAAGAAAAAAACTTGCATATATTTTGACTGCTTAAGAGAATGTCCTAGATGTCATTAGGATCAAACTAAAATAGCATAGATATCATAAAAATTGATTCAAGCACCGTGAAGTGAATTTTTCCCCCCCAACATTTCACTTTCTGCCTTCTACCTTAACAAGATAAGGTTACAAATTATGCTTAGTACTTCATCCAAGTTGCCATTTGAACCCCCTGAAGACCCTATCCCATGGTTCTGATTAGAATTATGTCTTCATATGTTAACTGACAACATTATGTCATGCTATAATGTGATCTGCAGCTGGGCTGATGAACAACATGGGAAAACCAATAACCGATGCATTTGGTAACTTAGCCGATCCATTCCAATATGGTTCCGGCCATCTAAGGCCAACAAAAGCGGCGGATCCCGGACTGGTTTACGACGCCTCCTACACCGACTACCTTCTTTTCCTTTGCAGCAGCGGCGTGAAAAACTTCGACCCTTCGTTTAAGTGCCCGAAAAGGCCACCAAAAATAAGCGATCTCAACTATCCATCCCTCGCCATCTCCAAGCTCAATGGAACAGCGACAGTGAAGAGAACAGTAAAAAATGTTGGCAGTGGCAAGAGCATATATTTTTGCAAAGTCAAGCAACCTAATGGATTCTCCGTTAAGGTTTTCCCACCAATCTTGGTCTTCCATCATGTCGGCCAGAAGAAGAACTTCACCATTACAGTGAAACCAGAAATGGAAGCATCGGCCACAATTGGAAAGAACGAGTACGCATTTGGATGGTACACTTGGATGGATGGAATCCATTTTGTTCGTAGTCCCATGGCAGTATCTTTGGCTTAGGTTTACCTTCACCATTAATTAATTAATTAATTTTTTTTTTTTTTTTTTTGGGGGGGGGGGGGGGGTTGTGGGGCGTTGTCTTGAAAGTATACAATTAGGGAGATAGTTGAAGCATTTTTTCTTTTTTGGAACTCGAAAATAACATTACAGGTATCTGTTATTCATTAACAACATGAAATAATTATGACTAGAAGGTTAAACAAATGCAAAGTGTTTATTTGTTCTACCGTATAGTAACGAAGGAGTGGGTTTATGTACAAACTAATTCACAACATAAGAAATGGTTTTATACGTGAATTTTTATGAGAGAAAGTTTATCAAACATACTTCTAGTGGTGAAACATTGCAATGACCAGCTCGCCACTCAGGGCCGGCCCAAGGCATAAGCCACTGAGGCCTATGCCTAGGGCCCCCCAAAAATTTGGGGCCCCAAACAACCCCTCCCCCCCCCCCCAACAGCCACCGCCCAGCAGCACAACCCCCTCCCCCCAACACACAGAAAATTTGAGCCCCCAAAATAATCTCTCCTCCCCCCCCCCTCCCCAGGAATTTGGGGCCCCCAAAAAAATCCCCCCACCCACACACACAGAATTTGGGGCCTTCAAAAAAAATACTCCCCCACCCACACTATTTTTGCCTAGGGCCCCACTGGGCCTTGGGCCGGCCCTGTCGCCACTAGAGAAGTTCTTATCGTTGAGTTAACTCTCACAAAAATAAATTGTTATTAAATTGAAAATGGGGATTTTATTTTAAATAGATAATTATTTTAATTTGTATTATTAAATTACTTCATTTTTCTTTGGTTCATATAGTAAATTCCTTATTAACTCATTTTTATTTGACTAAGTAAGTTTATCTATTTCAAAATTATGATCAATGGTAGTAATTAGAGTTTAAATACATCTAAACAATCAAACCCCATTATCATGTCCTTTTTAACTGACTACTTCTCCAACCTTTTTCTGACGTGGATCTACCATGCTCCAATTATTAAATATCTAAACTTTTCTGGTAATTTATGAAAATTTTATGGAAACTAAAACACTCATTGGCCTTGTATAAATATATCAATTTCAAAGGATATCATTTACCTATCCAAAAAATTATATAAAATTATATGTTCACATTTTCTTCCTCTTAAGACACTTTTGTATTTTGAATATTTGACAGATTAAATGCCCACTTTTTCACACAAGATGTACACCATTAGAGATCATACTTGATACAGTCTGACATATCCAAAATTCATTAATTTTATCAAGGTTTGTCCTTGAATTTGGCTCAAATTTAGATGGATTGATCGAATGATTGCACTACGCAATTGTTACCAAACAGAGGCATATCTTTTTTTTTTTTAACAAAATTGAACAGACATGAAACCAAGTTTTACGAAAACTATACTTCTTTGACCATCACCTGAAATTTATTTGTGATTTAGTATGATGATTGTCGTTCCTAGAAAGCTGTCAAAACGGACGACTTGCCGCGACCGTGATTAGAGACTGCTGAACGGGTAGGCCCAGAATTTCCAGCTCTGCAAACCACCACAATGTTATGCTCCACGGCATTCAGTGCTCCCATTGCAGTTGCATCTTCATCATATGCGCGGGCACTGCCTCAACTGAGGGAGATACTTGCACACCATCTGCAATGGCGTCGTCCATGGCAGCAAGCACGTTGTCGTCTCGGCAGGTGGTGCCTCCTCTGATTGGGATGTTCCAACAAACTTTGTATATGGCGAGACGAACAAGTGGATTCCCTCCGGTGGCTACTCCATTGACAAGACCGCCAAGTGCTGAAGTGTTTGGTATGCAGCGGCCCCCGACAGTGGATGCTGTGTGAGTTCCATGTCCATTATTATTGTCTCTTGCTGATAAATAGTTTTACTGATGATTAAATGCACCATAAGCCGCTTCAAATCCCTTTACATAGTACCTAGCTCCTATTATTTTCCTGTAAGGAGACAAGTTGAGCATTTTTACGGCCCAAAAATTTTATAGTTTGATAGAACGCATCATTGACGAACTCCTTTGGCTTTTGCAGTACCCCAAGCTGGTCTCATGATAATCTTCTACAATACAAGTCTTCTTCTCTTTCCTTTTTAATTTATCAATGTATATATATGAATATAAGCTGAATTTGTAATTCTGAACATGATTTTTGTTAGACAACAGAGCTATTAACGACAATTATGAAAAAGTGAAAGCTTTTGCATTCTAAACGTGGAAATAGACCACACACACACTCACTCATATATATGAAAATGAGTGGGAAAAAGATATCATACCGATTACAGTGAGATCTGTTAAATGCAACACCACTCACACATCCCCCTTTCCACGAATTTGGATTGGGTTCCATCCCCTCATCATTAAAACTCTGAGACTCTGGCCATGTTCCTACAAAATTGTACTCTTCTATTGATAGATGAAGGAAAAATAAGAAATAAACAAGTATCACTTGGAGGACACACACAGACACATAAATATAGTTAAAAGTTGAACTTGTAAATGTTAAAGTGAACCAGTGATGTCAACAAGAATTCCAAATAAATTGGAAGGTAAAAACATGGTATAGCTACGCTCGTAGTTGACTACTAGATCTCATATATAGTCGATTGCCAATAGTTACTGTATGAAAATAATGAAGTGAAAGATATAGTAGCAGGAGTTATATAAGTTTATTGCCAAAGGTTTTCTGCTTGATGAGCTGTAACCATGCAAATAAGTAACTGTTAGAATTGCGATTATACAGAAATAAGTTATCTAATAATAAGATCAGTATTTAAAATTTAAATTTGTTTTAAATTCATTCGTATTTGAATTTTAACAATATGATGGGATAAGTGATTGAAATTTGAATTAGATTCAAATTCCTAAAGAAATATACCTATCTATATCTATGTAATACTATAAATAGATATTGAAGACAATGAAAAATAACAACAATTAGAATCAGTTTCTAGTTACTCATATACCATCTTCGGCATAATCATTCAAGCATTTGATGGATAAGGGGTGGACGTATAAGAAAACTTTTATAGTTTTATTCCATGAAGGTCGTTAGACAAATCAGTTTCTATTATTCTACTGCGATCCAAGTATTTTACATACCGTTTGCAATTTTATTAAAAGTTCTATAGTGGTATCAGAGTTTTGTTTATTTATATACACCATTGTGATTGACCATTCGTGGTCACGATTTTAGTAACTCGTGATATTTTTCTGTGTGATAATTTTTGGTCTGTCTGTTTGTTACAATGCAACCATAGCTGAGGCAATCGTCGACGGTTGTGTTCGTCATGGCTAGTAGGCTTGCAATGCATGGGGCGGTAGTGACCGTTGTGTCCGACAATCACTACCATGGCCGATGGTTGGCCGTTTTTTGCTTGTCGCCGGTGACCGCCATGGTCGATGCCTTCTGCCAAGGCCATAGACTCAAGTTTGATGCCTGACATGGCCGTCAATTTGAATCGCCGGTAGTTGCATTCGTCGTGGCCAATAGGAGTTTTGTTCGAACCTCTAGCGCTCAATGGTTCGCATCTCGAGGTGGGTCTCACCATGACCGGTCACCATAGAGTAGCCGTGGCTGTGGCCGATGGTTCGTCGTGGCTTGCCATAGAGTGGCCGTTGCCATGGTTGTGAGCCGTTGTGATTGCCTTCGCCTCGTGAGTTTGTTGTGGCTGTCGACGCCATGGCTGATGACCTCTGTTGACTAGAGGCTATGGGCTTCCCATAATGTCGTGTCTTCTCTATCTTGGTCAGTCATTTGCTTTGGGCATGATCGGTCTCCATCATCACTAGTTTCTAGCCATTGGCAATGAAGGATGTAGGAGAAGAAGACGGTCGGCGATAAATGGAGAGGAAAAAGGAGGCAGCTGATGATGAAAGGAAAAGGCAGCGGCGGCGGTGCAAGGATGCCGAGAGACCCTAAGTGATGTTTGGGGAAAATCATGGGTCTTGACCCATTATGTATTGGGTTGACCCATTGGTTCGGATCTGGATTGGGTTGACCCGATCTATTAGAAGATCCATGAATAGATTTGGAGCAGGAGATCTGGCCAATGGATTTGTTCCAATTGGGCTGGGCTTGGGCTTGGACTTAAACTTTGGCTATTTGTTTTGTTAACAAATTAGACTAGTTTTAATTAAAATTATTTGGGCCTCATTTTGTATTGGGCTCATATTATGAGCTTAATTTTGAGCCTAAAATTATAAATTAAATAATAAATCCATTTTGAGATTAAAAAAAATCAAGAATTATTTTTTAGAATATCCAATTCTGGAATACTAATTTTTGTAATTAGTAATATTGTTTTCATGACATTTATTATGTCATGATAATTGTTTGGATTATATTTTTAGGCCATAAATTAATAAGTTCAATTTTGAACCTAAAATTATAAATATATATGATGTGACATATTTTGCTCAACAGAAAATTAACTTAATTAATTATCTCTTGTATGTAAACATTTAATTTTATTTGTTTATTGATAATTAATTTCGATTTAGTATCGTTCTAAGGCCTTGTATGGGTCCTAAAGTATTGTTGGATTTTGTGAATCAGTTCCACATAAGCAATTGAGTCATAGCATTTTAAGTTGTGCATCATGGGGTGATGACTTTGAAGCTTGGCGATCTGTTGATCTCGACGTGCATAGCTAAATGTTTGATTTAATTGTTTACCTTGAACATATGCATTGAATGTCTTATTGTCCCTTATTCAGTGATCAATGGCCACCAGTTCAGTTGCTAGAAGCATGATCAGGATATAAAAGTTGGATGGATCCAACTACTCTACATAGAAGAAACAAATTCAGTATTTGGTTCAGATAGAGAAAGTATGGGATATTTTGGAAACTTCACACCTCGTGTTGCAAGGGGAAAATGTTTCCTTGGCGACATACCAGTCTTATGATAAATGGATAGAGAGGGACCGTTATGTTCTCCTTGCAATGCTAGTTAGCATGCAGGCTGACCTCATGAGCCAGTTTGAGCCTTGCCAGACTGTCATGGAAATGTGGTTAAAGCTGAAGATCACTTTTTGCTTAGACATCTGCAACAAAGTTTCGTGCTTTATAGTTCAAATTTTAATAGTATGTCAAGGACCCAAGGCATAACATGGCTGAGCATTTGAGAGTGATGAGTTTACTCATTAAAGATCTTTAGAGTGAGGGAGCAGTGCTTACTGATGAGTAACAACTCTAAAGGGTGATTTGATCCTTACTTGATCTTGAGTGGTCTAAGATGAAGCTCCTTATGACACATAGTGAAAATATCAAAATTTTTAAACATATTTCACGTTACTTGAAGCTTGAGGCGGAGTACATCGAAGCGAATCGTGTGGCGACTTTTATAGACAAGGTCGATAGGCGTGAGGGCTTCTGGCCCAAACGTAAGAGACAAGGATCGAGCACATCAGGCCTAAGATTGGCAAGGGTAACAAAGCCAAGAGAGGGGTGTTAGAACGGGAGATGATATGGCACACACCAAGAGGGGGGGTGAATTGGTATAATTAAAATTCTTGATAGAACCTTGAAAACTTTTTGACCCAATTGAGGTTTTAGTGACTTAAAACATAGAATATATGAGATGATAAATGTAAAGCAAGAAGAATAAAAGACACAAAGGATTTATAGTGGTTCGGCTTAAACCAAGCTTAATCCACTACCTTAGCTCCCACTAAGGATTTTAAACCAATTCACTAAAACCTCCTACTTACACAAGTAGGCCCTCTAGCTACACAAGCTAGGAAATACAACCTCCCAATTTAATGGGCCCTCTAGCTACTGCTAGGAAAAATATAACCTCCCAATTTAATGGGCCCTCTAGCTACACAAGCTAGGAAAATAGAAACGATACAAATGAAAGAGATAAGCTAAGAGTTAACACTCTTAGTTACAAGCTCTCTCACAATGAAAAACAAGACTTAACAATAAATTTACAATGATAGAACAGCCAAGCCTTGGAGAGAAAAATGAAACAATGAAAGCCCAAACACTGTAAGCTCGAATAAAATTATTTGCAATTGCTAGATCATCTCGTTTCTGTCCATTAGCCACTCCTTGATCATCCATGAGTTGTATATATAAGCATTCATAAAGATTGAAGAAGAAACTAGCCGTTTTTGTGACCGTTGGAGTTGAAAAACTAGCCGTTATAAAATTCTGTGAAACATAATAGTCGACAGAGAAAAAGATTAGTCAACTATTTTTACAAGTAAAACTAAGAATAGTCGACATACATATACTGATAGTCGACTATTTTTAGTACAAAAATCCAATAGTCGACAGACATACTTGAATAGTCGACAGTTGCTGAAATGAGAAGAAATTTTTGAAATTTATGAACAAAAATAGTCGACAGATCAGAAGGCATAGTCGACTGATCAGAAGGCATAGTCGACTATTTTTACTCGATAGTCGACAGATGCTAAAATAGTCGACAGATGCTTGAATAGTCGACAGAACAATCAAAATAGTCGACTATTTCAAAGCATAGTCAACAGAATGAACCTGATAGTCGACTATTCTTTTGAAAATCTTGAAATTTCAAAACATCCTTATTCGATTATTTTAAAAACTCATTTTGATTATCTTTAAAGCAAGTTGAGATTATCAAAAGTATAATTTGAAACAAATCATTCTTAACAAGCAAGTTGAGATTATCAAAAGTATAATTTGAAACAAATCACTCTCAACAAGCAAGTTTTTCAAATCACTCTCAACCATACTCAATATTTCTTCTATAAGATTTCATATCTTGCTTCAACACTTATATACTAAAAATTTATTTTCTTATTCATATAATCCACATAGTAAAAATTGATTTTCATATAGTCATTTATCAAAAACCATTCATATAGACATTTATCAAAACCATTTCATTACCAAGAGATATTAGATATCAAAATATCAGGAGATAGTTTTCTAAAATGAACACACTTTCAAAAACATGATCTAGTTGGTTTTTTGCCTTAGAATTATTTTGACCAACGATTTCAAGGAGATTCTTTTTAGATCTTAAAACTTGTTTATGCTAATCTCTAACAAATATAAAAGATCATAGATCATTTTAACAAAGCACTTTGAAATTGATTTTTGTTTCCAAACCATATGCTTTGATTGAGAGAAAATAAAAACCATTTGAAATTTTTCATCATCAAAACTAAACACAAGAGAAAAATATCAAGGGGCACGTGGAAAGAAAGACTTGTTCAAACTGAAATGCTACAATTGTAAGAAGAATTGTCGCTTCGCTCAAGATTGTCCAGAGTTGAAGAATGTGTATTCATCTTCTTATTCCCCTTTGATTCATGTTTGCTCGGATGCATTAATTGCATACTCATGTCCTGAGTGGATTGTGGATACAGGAGCAACACAACATATAAGTGTTGAGAAAGAAGGGTTTGTGGATTACCACCAGGTGCCAGCAGGAACTCAGTACGTCATACTTGGGAATGACACATAAGAAGAAGTTCTTGGAGTTGGTTCGTTCCAACTTAAGATGAAGAATGGCAAAAGTCTACTCTTGAAGGACATTATGTATGCTCCTGAAGTTTGGTATAATCTATTATCTATAGCATGTTTATTAGGACAAGGTTATTCTTTTCTTTTTCGTGATACTGACGTGAACATCTATCTAGATGATACATTCTTTGGTAGTGGTTTCTTAGTGGATGGTTTTTTCAAACTTAATTTGGATCATGTTTATGATAACCATTCTATTACTTTAGTTTACTCTACTTCTTCTATCGTAAATGTTGATTGTGATTTATGACACCAAAGACTTGGCCATGTGGGCCAAGAAATGATGGCAAGGTTGGCGCGAGAAGGTATATTGAGATCTCTTAGTAAAGTGAGACTCACTGTGTGTGAGTCTTGCTTAGCTGTAGGGTTGGTAATAGTTCGGTTTGGTTTTGGTTTTTGCCAAAACCATAACTAAACCAAACTTAAACTATTAAAACAAAAACCAAACCATTACTTATTGGTTTTAAAAATTAAAAACCATAACCAAACCATTCGACTTCGGTTCGGTTTCGATTTTAACCATGATTTTTTTAGTTTGATCCATATCAACAAACAAAGACAAACTTTTGCAAATATCATTCATAAAAATTTTTGATAACTCCACAACAAACAAAGACAAACTCTAAGAGCAACTCCAAGGAATACATCATTTCTAGTGCCAACTTCAATTTAGCGCTGAAGAGCTCTCCAACGAATACACTATTTTGGTGTTGGGTACAATTTTTAATCACCAAATTTGGTGTTTAGTGAATAGTATAACACCACCAACACCGAATTTCTTTTTTTTTTATTTCCAATTTTACCCCTCTTTGTATAACTTCAAAACAACTTATTCCTTTTATATCATTTATCACTTTTATTATATTTGTATATTTTGATTAATAATTAGAAATATAAATTAAATTGTTATAAAAAATATATACTAATGTAAATATTTTATTAAGATCTATAAAATGAGTATAATATTGAATATATTTTAAAATATTGAATATATTTTATAAATATCATGTTAATATAAAATGAACTATTTTTGTTTATGTATATGAAAGTTTTTTATTTTAATAATTACTTAATAGAAATAAAATATTCTTAATGCAAAAACTCAATAATATAATAAAAAAAATAACATTTCCATTAACTTAAATTAAAAATACATGATGAAAATAAAAAAAAAGTTTAAAATAAAAACAACAACAACAACATGGCTTAAAAATAAAATGCTTTCTATTCTTATATTATGCTAAGTTAAATAAATTAATTAATATTTATTAAATATTTATTTATAAAATATTCTTTAAAGATTCTCTTTTACACCAATTTTGTGTTACACATTGGAGACAACACCAATTTGGTATTCAAAATTTTGGTGTAAAACACTGTTGGACACCAAATTAGCGCTGAATTTGGTGTCCAACGTTGGAGTTGCTCTTATAAAGTTACTTTCATCTTGCATAAAGTTACAAATTAATTTCAAACTTATTTGATATAATTATTGATTGATAAAAATAAAATAATTTAAGACTAGGTATTATTTTTATCTGTGAATTACTTTATAAATGTTAAATATTTTATATATTTGTAATGCATTAGTTAAAATACTTTTAAAAAATGCATTAGTCAATATATATTTATGTGTATATATAATATATTAAATAAATAAATATCTATTATATATATGTATATTCGGTTCGATTTGTTTCAGTTACCCACACATTCGGTTTGGCTTTTGGTTTGAATTTAGTGAAAACCATAACCAAATCATACCCATTGAAATAGTGTTCGATTTTTTCCCAAATCAAACCATTACCCAGTCAAATGGTTTTTAACCACATTGACCGGTTCGGTTTCAGTTCAGTTCCCCACAGTTTCAGTTGCAATTGTTATCCCTACTTAGCTGGTAAGGCCAAGAGGAAACCTTTTGGTAAGGCTTCCTGTGCATCTTGTCATTTGAAATTAGTACACTTCGACATATGCGATCCTATGAATGCAAGGGTATGTCATGGTGCATCATACTTTATTACTTTCATAGACAATTATTCACGTTTTGGTTACGTATATCTGATTTCTCATAAGTCAAAGCTGATGCAGCTCCATAACAA
This sequence comes from Diospyros kaki, assembly GCA_036245055.1. NCBI lineage: Eukaryota > Viridiplantae > Streptophyta > Magnoliopsida > Ericales > Ebenaceae > Diospyros > Diospyros kaki. Next base: position 32,478,046 of record BSEG01000003.1, read on the forward strand.
GCTAAAAACTTTACTTGCATAGTAGATGAAGCTACAAGAGTTTGTTTTGTACTTTTTCATGAAATTGCCCCACCAGATAACATGAAAACATATCCAGAAGTTAATTTTCTATGAAGGTAATAAAGTATGATGCATCAGATGTGCCCTCACATTCATAGGACTATATATGTTGGAGTGTACTAACTCCGAATGACAAGATGCACGGGAAGCTTTACCAAAAGGTTTCCTCTTAGCCTTATCAGCTAAGCAATGCTCACACATAGTGAGTCTCACTTTACTAAGAAATCCCAATAAAGCTTCTCGCGCCAGCCTTGCCATCATTTCTTAGCCTACATGGCCAAGTCTTTTGTGCTATAAATCATAGTCAACATTTATGATATAAGAAGTAGAATAAACTAAAGTAATAGAATGGTTGTCATAAACATGATCCAAATTAAGTTTGACAAAACCATCCACTAAGAAACCACTACCAAAGAATGTATTATCAAAATAGATATTTACACCAATATCACGAAAAAGAAAAGAATAACCTTATCCTAATAAGCATGCTAAAAATAATAGATTACACCGAACTTCAGGAGCATACATAATGTCCTTCAGGAGTAGACTCTTACCATTCTTCATCTTAAGCTATAACAAACCAATTCCAAGAACTTTTTTTTGTGTGCCATTCTTAAATATGATGTACTGAGTCCCCACTGGCACCTGGTGATAATCCACAAACCTTTCTTTCTCAACACTTATATGGCGTGTTGCTCTTGTATCCACAATCCACTCAAGATGTGAGTATGCAACTAATGCATTCGAGCAAACATGAATCAAAGGGGAATAAGAAGAGGAATGTACCTTATTCGGCTTTACGCAATCCCGAGCAAAGTAACCCTTCTTTTTACAATTGTAGCATTTCAGTTTGGATTAGTCTTTCTTTTCACGTGCCCTTCTTTTTTCCTTCTTGCCCTTGCCAATCTTAGGTGCAGGGCTTGATGCCCTTGATCCTTGTCTCTTGCGTTTGGGCCCGAAGCCCTCACACCTTCCCTTACACCTGTTGACCTTGGCTACAAAAGTCGCTGCATGGTTCACTTTGATATGCTCTGCCTCAAGCTCCAAGTGACGCGAAATATCATAAAAAATTTTGATATTTTTGCTATGTGTCATAAGGAGTTTCATCTGAGACTACTCAGGGTTAAGCAAAGATCTAATCACCCCTAAGAGTTGTTGCTCATCAATAAGTGCTACTCCTGTACTTTAAAGATCTCTGATGAGTTAACCCATCACTCTTAGATGCTCAACCATGTTGTGCCTCAGGTCCTTAACATACTGTTGAAACTTTAACTGTAAAACACGAAGCTTTGTTGTAGATGTCTTACCAAAAGTGATCTTCATCTTTTGTCACATTTCCATGGCAGTTTGGCAAGGCTCAAACTGGCCCACGAGGTCAACCTACGTGCTAACTAGCATCGCAAGATGAGCATAATGGTCCATCTCAAGTCATTTATCATAGGCTAGCTGTGTTGCCAAGGAAAAATTTTTCCCTTGCCACACGGGTTGTGAAGTCTTCAAAACATCTCATACTTTCTCCATCTAAAGCAGATATTGAATCTGCTTCTCCCATATGGAGTAGTTGGATCCATCCAACTTTTCTATCCTGGTCATGATTCTAACAACTAAACTGGTGGTCATTGATCACTTAATCGGGGACAATATATAAAAGACATATTCAATGCACATGTTCAAAGTAAACAATTAAATCAAACATTTAGCTATGCACTTCAAGATCAACTGATCGCCAGACTTCAAAGTCATCACCCATGATGCACAACTAAAATGCTGTGACTCAATTACTTATGTGGAACTGAGCCACAAAATCCAACAATACCTTAGGACCCATACAAGGCCCAAGATCCGTATTAAATCAAAATTAATTATCAATAAGCAAATAAAACTAAATATTTGCAGACAATAGATAATTAATTAAGTTAATTTCTATTGAGCAAAATATGCCACATCACATCTATTTATAATTTTAGGCTCAAAATTAAACTTATTAATTTATGGCATAAAAGTATAATCCAAACAATTATCATGACATAATTAAACACACATAATAAATGTCATGAAAACAATATTACTAATTACAAAAATTAGTATTCCAGAATTGGATATTCTAAAAAATAAATTTGAAATTTTTTTTAATCTCAAAATGAACTTATTATTTAATTTATAATTTTAAGCTCAAAATTAAATTAATTAATTCATGGCCTAAAAGCATAATCCAAATAATTAAATAAAACTCTTAATATGGCCCAATACAAAATGAGGCCCAAATAATTTTAATTAAAAACGGGTCCAATTTGTTAACAAAACAAATGACCCAAGTCCAACTCCAAGCCCAACCCAATTGGAACAAATCCATTGGCTAAATCTCTTGCTCCAGATCTGCTTATGGATCTTCTAATGGATCGAGCCAAAGCGATTTCGATCTGACCTAGTTGGTCGACCTAACACTTAGTGGGTTTTCTTTCCCAATAAATCAATTAGGGTTTTCTAGGCATTCTTGTGCCACTGCCTTCTTTCTTCATCGCTAGCTGCCCCATTATCTTCTCCATTTGCCAATAACAACTCTATCTTCCTCACCATCATCTCTGGCGGCTAAAGCCGCCAACTTCCTTCTAAATTCTATAGCCACAGAGGCCGACGACACTACAGAGTTGTCGATCAGAAACAAGAAGAAGAAGGGAAGAAGATGACGACACCATGAGCGACGAAAAGACAAGCACGGTGAGCCATCGTCCAAGGAGAGATGCAGACTGTTGGCCATGGCAAACATTAGACACGGCCACGACTGCGGTGAATCGTCGAGGTGAAGGCGATCATAGCAACCCATGACCATAACCACGATCATGGAGCATTCACGATTGCAAGCCACGACCCACGAAGAATCGTCCATTAACCTCCCACTAGTTATGACGTACGCGGCCGTAGGGGATGGCCTCAGCCACCGGCCATGACAAACATAGCCACCTGTGATAGCGCCTCAGCCATGGTGAGGATGACCCACGAGCAGCAAGCCTAGCGGTTGTGATAAACACGACCACTGACGATTATCTCAGCCATGGTTGAAATAGAGACCAAAAATAATAATTTTTGCGTAAAAATATCACAAGTTACAAAAATTCGTGAATTCGAATGGTCAACCACAAAGGTGCAGATAAATAAACAAAGCTCTGATACTACTGTAGAACTTTTTAATAAAATTATAAACGGTATGTAAAATACTTGAATCGTAGCAGAATAATCGAAATTGATTTGTCTAAAAATCTCCGTGGAAGAAAACTATAAAAGCTCTTTTATACGTCCATCCCTTGTCCGTTTAAGGCTTGAATGGTGATGCTAATGATAGTATATGAGTGACTAAAAACTGATTCTGATTGTCCTATTTTTCATTGGGTTCTATGCTTATTTATAGGTATCACACAAATATAGATATGTATAGGCATATCTCTTTAAAAATCAAACGAGTAAGAATTTGAATCTAATTCAAATTCCAATCACTTATTTCATTATCTTGTTAAAATTCAAATGCGAATGAATTTGAAACAAATTCAAATTCTAAACACTTATCTTATCATTAGGGAACTTATCCTAGTGTAACTAGTATTCTAGCAAAAATAAACTCGGATCTCTGTTCGACATCATTTCCATGTGTTCCATACACACCATACAATTATACATTTGAGACATCGTTTTCAATTAAGTCAAACAAAAAAAATGCTAGTCCATCAGAACATTGTATTGTTAAAAATAGATCTAGAAGAAATATCAGACATCCTCAAATGTATGTTGAGACTGATCTTCTTACCTATACTTTGAGGTTGGTTGAAGATATTGATTGGAATGAAGAGCCCTCCACGTATTTCTAAGTAGTTAGTTGTACTAAATTTAGGAGATGGATTACAGTAACGCAAGAAGAAATGGTATTCTTACACAAAAATGGTATTTGGAAGTTAATGAAACTACTCAAGGATAAGAAAACAGTTTAATGAAAATGGATATTCAAAAAGAAAGAAGATACACTAGGAGTTGAAAAAGTAAGGTTCAAAACTAAACTCGTAGCGAAGGGGTATAGTCAGATTTTAGGTGTGGACTTCAAAGGGTATAGTCAGATTTTAGGTGTGGACTTCATATATGTATTTTTTTTTTAATTGTGAAACACAGTTCCATCCGAACATTACTAGATATTATGGCCATTCAAGATCTTGGACTTGAACAGTTGGATATTAAGATAACTTTTTTACGTGAGGAACTTAATAAGGATATCTATATGTAGCAATTAGAGGATTTTGAAGTTCCAAACAAAAAAGACTATGTATGCTTGTTGAATAAGTCTCTATATGTTATAAAAGGTTTAACTCCTTTATGATTAATCATAATTTTAATAGATGTAGTTATGATAGTTGTATCTATTTTAAAAAGAATTATAAGAATGGGTCCTTTATATATTTGTTTTTATATGTTGATGATATGTTAGTTGTATGAAAGTATAAAGGTGAGATAAAGAGATTGAAAGCTCAACTCAACAAAAAAATTGAGACGAAAGACATGGGAGTAGCAAAGAAGACACTTGGAATGCAAATTTCAATAAATAGGAAGGCATGTAAATTTTATCTAAGTCAAAAGGGATAAATTGAGAAAGTCCTGACTAAATTTAATATGCAAAAGGCTAAACCTATAAGTACTTCATTGCCTGCATATTTTAAGCTTTCATCTAGTTTATCACCTCAATTAGATGCTGAAATAGACAAAATGTCGAGGATTCCATATTCTAGTGCAATGGGTTGTCTCATGTATGCTATGGTTTGTACATACCCAGATATGGCTCATGCAGTGAGTGCGATTAGTAGATATATGCCTAAAACTAGTAAAGAACATTGGAAAACAATCCAATGGATTTTGCAATATTTACATGGTACCTGAGTCGTCCGAACCCAATCTTGGCCCTTCCCCTTAGGCTTAATCTTGGCCCAACCTGATCTCCCTTTTAGACCCAGCCTTGGCCCAGCGCCAGGCTGCCACGACATCATTGCAAACCCACTGGATATCCGTACGGTCGTCTCAAATCCCATCCTTATTAATAGTGGATCTCATCCTCATTAATGAGAGTCTCGTCGCCACCATACTACCGCCTGGGAACCTCCACCGGCGCCCGATAACCAGTCCCATCACTTGCAAGCGCATGTCTCATGCATACAGGAGGACATCTCCTCCTCTTATATCAACCAGCTCTCTTCAGAGCCAAGGTATGTTCTCATCTCTGACCTACTAATACACTGCCTTACCTTACTATTTTGCTCACTTGACCATCGAAGTGCTTGTAGGTACCAGCCGCCCTCTGGACGGACCCGTCGTCGAAGCCCGTGCACCGCCTCCGATCATCCCTCTTTTTTGGTTAGGAAGGAGCAATATCGCCAATACTTGTTTATAGTTTGGAAAAACTAGAGATGGAGCCATTGGTTTTTTGATTTTGATTTTGCAAAAGATCTTGATAAGAAAAGATTGCTTGCTGGATATGCTTTCATCATTGGTGGGTATGCTATTAGTTGGAAAGCTACCTTACAATCCATTATTTCCTTATCTACTACTGAAACTAAATATATGACAATTACCAAAACTATTAAAGAAATCATTTGGCTGAAATGTGGTTGATTGGTGAAATTAATGAGAATTTTCAAGATAGTTCAATTTATTATAATAGTCAAAGTGCTATTTTCCTTACTAAAGATCATATGTTTTACGAGAAAATAAAGTACATTGACGTGAGATATCATTTTATTCAAGATATTATTGCTTGTGGTGAAATTACTGTGAGAAAAATCAGCATTCATGATAATATTGTAGATATATTAACCAAATCTCTGCCTATTGCAAAGTTTGAGCATTGTGTAGACTTAGTTGGTATTCATCAGGAATATTAATTCTTCATGATTTTGTTAGAATAAAGAATTATGAATAATTTCATATTTGAATTTTTTTGTCAAGATGAAAATTGTGATCCAAAATTTAAATTCATCTAAAATTGGGAATCTTAATTTGATTGTGATTAAGATTTTAAATTTGATTTTGATTGGAATGCCAAAAAGAAAAGAAAGAGAGAGTGTTGACTTTTCTTATAAAAATTCTTTTACAAAAAATTATATCTTTAATAAGTGTCTCTTAAGTTAAAATGTAAAATTGTTAATAAATTTAATAAAATTAAATTATCCCACACTTGAAATTGCATTAATATATAGGATTTAATTGTTGAACCAACTTGCTCATATTAATTAAGTTTTGATGATTAACAAAAAGAAAATTTTTAATATACAAAATATAGTATTTTTAGTGATTAACAAAAAGAGTATTTTTATTAAATATATTAATTATAGTATCGAATTATGTTTAATTAATTTATAAAATATTTTTTATAGTATATGTATTACCAAAAATATTATTTTCTATTAAAATATATTTTAAATTAATTTATTAAACATTTTTTTATAGAGTATTTATTTTCAAAAATATTATTTTCCATTAAAATTATTTTTCAAAGTAATTTTAAAATGTATGAAAATAATTTTGCGAAATTAGGACAAAAAAAAAAAATCATTTTTTCACTATTGCTACAGTATTGCTACAATACCCCCAACGATCAGAATTTTGATTGTTGCTACAGTACACACTACCGTTGCTACAGTGAACTTGACCGTTGCTACAGTATCGCTACAGTAATTTTCAAAATACTTATAAATAGATTCAAATTCATTTTAGAAAGTATCTATTGCACATCCAAAACTCCCAAAAGCTCTCAAGCTAATTTTCAAGCATTTCAAAGCTCTTAAACATTCGTTGCACATCCATCGAATCCGATCTTCTCCATTTAAACTGAGGTCACCGTTTATTTATTTATTTAAATATTATTACCTTGTATATTTTGTGCTTAGTTGCTTATTTGTGTCCAAGTGTGGACAATTATTTGTGAACAATTAAATTATCATTGTGGATTAGAACTGTTAAAATCTAGATGAATCTAGTTTCCAAGGTAAGTTAGGAAGAAAACCTAGGTGTTGGTGGTTTTCTTAGAACCCATTGTAATCTATGAGTGTATCTAGTTTCCAAGGTGATCTAGTGTAAAAACCTTGGTGAGATTAGTGGAACCACAAGGGTGGTTGAGACCTTGAGAGAGTGGAATGGGGGTGTGTGGAGACACCGAACCACTATAAATTGTCTTGTGCCTCATTTATTTATTCTTTCTATATCTTGTGGCTTATAATTTATTAATCTCAAACTCACATATACATAGTTATTAAATCTTAATTTGTTTAAAATTAAATAACAAGAATTTAATTAAAAGAAAATAATTAATCAATAATATTTATTAAAAGGGAGAAAAGTTTTAAACACTCAATTCACCCCCCCTTGAGTGGCCATACCTTAACGGACCAACAATTGTATCAGACCAGACTTTTAAAATAGTTAAAGCCTTAGTTTATACTTTAACTTAGAAAAGATCGAGATGGCCTCATTCACCAACCAAACTATAGCCGAAGAACCCTTATCCTCTAGACCACCATTCTTTGATGACACAAATTTTTCTTATTGAAAAATGAGGATGGAGTCATAATTATTTTCAATAGACTATTATTTGTGGAAAATGGTTAGAGATGGCTTTGTTATATCTAAAACTGAAGAAAAGGATTGGAATGAAGAAGACATTAAAAAACATCAGATGGATCGTTAAATACATAATCTTTTGTTCAATCCTTCCTAGTGAATATGAAAAATTATCTGCTTATTCTACATCACATGAAATTTGGAGAAAATTATAAGTAGTATATGAAGGTATCGATCAAGTAAAGGATACTAAAATTAATCCCTTAATGTCCCAATATGAAGAATTTAAACTACTTCAAAATGAAAATATTAGTGATATGAATGGTAGATTCCAAAAGATTATAAATAATCTTAAGATACTAGGAAAAATAATTTCAAAAGAAGATCAAATTAAGAAATTTCTTAGATGTCTAACAGTAGATTGGCAGCCTTTAGTGACTGCTATTTCTCAAGTTAAAAATTTAAAAGAATTAAAAATGGAAGAATTAATTGGAACACTTCTAACTCATGAATTAATATTAAACAAGACTAATGAAGATGTTAAAGGCAAGAAGACCTTAGTCCTAAAAGCAAATGAAGAAACTGAATCTGGTGAAGAGAAAGACGAGGATGAAACAACCCTTCTATCAAAAGCATTAGCTAGAATAATGAGAAAAAGAGAAAATTAGCATAGGAAAATACCTCCTACTTGCTTTAAATGTAAGAAGAGTAGGCATATGCAATTTGATTGCCTAGAAGATAAGAAAGAGAAGAAAATAGAAAATAGAAGATTTAAGAAATCAAAGAAACATGCTTTCTCGGCATGGGATGCCGATGATTCATCTCAATCCGAAGAGGAGCAAGCACAAATGTGCTTAAGGGCTATAGGAGAAGAAGAAGAAGAAGAAGAAGAATATATGGAGTTAGAAGAATTACAAAAGGCATACAAAGAACTCTCTATATAAAATATATATCTATTAAGAAAGAAGTAAAAACAATCAAGAAAAATCATAAAGAATAAAATGAAAAACTAAAGAGTGAAATAAAGAATTTAAAAGAAAAATCACAAGAACTCAAGAAAGAAAATGAAGATAAATTAATTAATCTTGAAGAAGAAAATAAAATATTAATAACTCAAAATGATAAATTATTAGTAGAAAAGAAAGCCATAGAGAAAAGCTTAGCCACATTAATTTTAATGAAAAATTCAAAACCCAAAGCAAGGTACAAAGCACCTAAAAGAGAATGGAAACAACCTAGATGGAGATCTCAATCTAAGAGAAGTAATATAGTGTAAATGTGGATACCCAAAGGGGTAATACAAATGATGAATGATTTAGATCACAAAATTTTAAATGTTGATCCTTATCCACATACATCAAGAATAGTTAAATTATTTGATCCTATTGAAGAAATATTCAAGGGACTCGTTTATAGATAGGTACCCAAACCTAAAACGTGATCTTATCAAATATGTAGATGTGCGTGAGGACCACAATGGAAAACAAATTGTATATGGATAGTGGATACTCACCGCACATGACTAGTGGGAGAGATCTATAGATCTCACTCCCAAAGAAAGAAGGTATGTCACCTTCTTGATATAATGCCTAATAGTAAAGAATGACAATATTCTTTTTGTCGCATAAAAGATATATTAGGTTATACAAATCCAAACCTAATCAAGGAAATTTTGATATAGTTGTTAAGCTTTCTAAGAATGAAATATCAACCAATAAGCCTCTACAACTCTTGCACTTAGATTTATTTGAACCCACACAAGCTAAAAGTTTGGGTGGGAAACATTATATGTCGTAGTAGATAATTTCTCTAGGATTACTTGGTTGTTCTTTTGTTTTCAAATGACGAAATTTTTCAAGCTAAGAGAATTCAAAGAGAGTAAGATGATAAAATTGTCTCTCTAAGACGAGAATGATTTAGATATGTTTCCTAATAATTATAAATTTGTGCAAGATCATCCAATAGATCAAATAATTGGAGAACCAAGTCAAGATGTAAGGACTAGAGCATCCTTGCATCAATATTGCAACAATGTAGCCTTCATATCTAAAGTTGAGCCAACTTCCATAGATCAAGCATTAGAAGATGAGTTTTGGATTAAGGTTATGCAAGAAGAATTAGATCAATTCAAAAGAAATGAAGTATGGGAATTAGTTCATGGACCCAAGGATAAATCTATAATAGGAACCAAATGGGTTTTCAAGAATAAATTAGATGAAAATAGAAATATAATAAGAAACAAGGAAAGGTTTGTAACCAAAGGATACTACCAAGAGGAATACATCAATTTTAAAGAATCATATGCCACGGTAGCTAGGTTAGAAGCAATCAGGATTCTTTTAGCCTTTGCCTCTCACATGAAATTCATGTTATATCAAATGGGTTTTCATAGTATCCGGATGGCATGAATCATATCTGGATGAGTTTAAGGTAATATCCAGATGTTGTTTTAGTATATCCAGATGCCTGCTATGCATATCCGAATAGGATTCTTCATATCTGAATGCCTCTTTTTCCCATCCAAATGAGTTGATTAGCATTCAAATGGCCAGGGTTCATACCCAAATGTTTTCTTATGAAAATTTCGTTTTTGTTCTTTAAAAATAGTAATAATAATAATAATAATAAATAAATAAATAAATTAAAAAAGGGGCCGACCCAGATAAGGTCGAACCCCCTCTCTATTAATCATCTCTCTCACTCTCTCATTCTCTTCCAACAAACACTGCTGTAAATCACCAATTTCTTCAAAATCTAACCCTCCGATCTTGAATCCAATCGAATTTTCACCGTGAAAGCAGCCATCTCCCTCTAATCTCTTCATCTCCGACATCTCCCTTGTTCACCGTCGTCTCTCTACCTCTGGTATCTCCCTCGGTATCTCCTTTGTTCGCCGTCGCCTCTCCATTCTGCAGTCGATCAGATCCATGGTGTCAATCGGATCCACGTGTCTCGAGTGTCCCTCATTCGACTTCACAGTGACCTCTATTTCATTTGCATTTTTTTTTCATTTTTTTTTCTGTCTGTGTGATTGTTCTTGTTAGGGTTTCACGGTTATTCATTGTTTAATTTTTTTTCGTCCTTGTGTTTGTGTTTGTTTGTTCTTGTTAGGGTTTCAAGGTGAGCTTCATTATCCCCAGCTCCCAAATCCTCCAAACCTTCACCTTCAAGCCCCGTTATTATCCTGGCCCCTTGTGAGCTTCCCACCCTATTCCGTATCGTGACCAGATCTACCCAGATCTGGCCTTCAAATCTGTTGCCAACAGCATCCGTTGCGTCTACAGCAATCAGCATCCTTGTTGCTATCACTACTGCCTGACGCTTGCTCATCAGTCCCCAAATCCCCTGCCTCTCGTTCTTTGCTCGGCCCGATCTACCCAGATCCAGCTAGATCTACCAAGATCTACCTAGTCCCAAATCTTTCCAGATCCGATCAGATCTATCCAGTTCCCAGATCTAGCTAAATGTACCCAAGGTCAGATCTACCCAGTCTTCGAAAATAAAAATAAAAATAAATTTTAAAAAAATAAAATAAAATAAAATAAAATAAAATAAAAACAACTAAAAGATCATGTCAGAACCTGATTCTTCGTGTGGTGCTTGCAAAGTATTAAGAAGAAAATGTGTCCAATCATGCGTTTTTGCCCCTAACTTCTGCCATGAAAAAGGACCTACTGATTTTGCAAATATCCATAAGGTTTTGGGTGCCAGTAATGCCTCAAAACTCCTAGCCCAGCTTCCGATTAGTGACCACTATAGGGCTGCCGCTACACTCTTGTATGAAACTCAAGCTAGGCTTTAAGATCTTATTTACGGCTGTGTCTCCTACATTTTTTCCCTCTAACAGCAGGTCGTCGATCTTCAATTTCATTTAACTTTTTTTGGAGGAATTATTATTTGCACACTCTTATACAAGCTCTCTCAATGTTCAAAATTGGTTTCACCCAGAAACCAATTCAAACCTATATTATGACAGTGGATCTTTCCTTGTGGATGATTCAAACCCTATTTGGAATTTTAAAAACCCAGTCATCTAAGAAGAAAATATGCCATTTCCTTATTTCCAAGAGGCTTGTTCGCAACTTTACCCAGTCGAAACTAGTAGCAGCCAGTGGCCATTCCCAGATGATATCGATGAATTTGGATCCGTCGTGTTCGGTAACCATCATCAGAACTGAGCATCGGCGAAATCCAAGGTTATCAACGTGGAAAAGTTAGATTATTACTTTGTAGATTTTGTAATGCTACTGTATCCCTTGACTATTCTATGATTACTTTCTTTGATGTTGTGTAATCTTGGATTATGCTTGATATTGTGGATTATGCTCGATATATTTCTCTCATGGGTTGTATTGTTATATATCTTTATTCTCTCAACTCACAATGACTTTTTGATTATGACAAAAAAATGGAGAAAAATGAGAATTTGTGTATGAGAGTGACTTGTAATTTTAAGTTGTAAATATTTTTGTATGGGAGAGAAGAATGTATGATAATTTTTTTATTAAGGTAAGGAAATTGTATATTTGAGAGATATGAAATCAATTTAGGCATTCAAGTCAAGCAGGTGCAATCAAGACAATCAGATTTGTCAATCAGCTTTGCTCCTTAAAACTCTTAAAAAATATTTTATCTAGTAAGTTATATCGAAAATATTTTATGCTATTAGTATTTTTTATAGGGAAAGCTTATAGTATAAAATTAAGGGGGAGTTCAAAAATATTTTATCAAATTAATAATCTCATAAATCATGTTTTTGTAATCATCAAAAAGGGGGAGAATGTTGAGGTAACTTGTTCATATTAATTAAGTTTTAATGATTAACAAAAAGAGATTTTTCAATAAACAAAATCTAGTATTTTTAGTGATTAACAAAAAGAGTATTTTTATTAAATATATTACATATAGTATCGAATTATGTTTAATTAATTTGAAAAATATTTTTCATAGCATATGTATACCAAAAATATTATTTTCTATTAAAATATTTTTTTTATATAATTTTTAGATTAATTTGTAAAATATTTTTCATAGCATATGTATACCAAAAATATTATTTTATATTAAAATATTTTTTATATAATTTTTAAATTAATTCATAAAATATTTTTCATAGTATATGTATTACCAAAAATATTATTTTCTATTAAAAATATATTTTAAATTAATTTATTAAACATTTTTTATAGTGTATTTATTTTCGAAAATGTTATTTTCCATTAAAATTATTTTTCAAAGTAATTTTAAAATGTATGAAAATAATTTTTTAAAATTTGGACCAAAAAAAATCATTTTTTCACTATTGCTGCAGTACCACTACAGTACCCCCAACAGTCAGAATTTTGATCGTTGCTACAGTACACATTACCGTTGCTATAGCGAACTTGACGTTTGCTACAGTGTCACTATAATAATTTCCAAAATACTGATAAATAGCTCCAAATTCATTTTGGAGAGTATCTGTTGCACATATTGCACATCAAAAGCTCCCAAAAGTTTCCAAAAGTTCTCAAGCTATTTTCCAAGCATTCCAAAGCTCTTAAAGATTCGTTGCACATCCACTGAAGAGCCACAAGGCAAAAGGAGAAAAAGAGATCGCAAAGCCGAATCCGATCTTCTCCATTCAAACTGAGGCCACCATTTATTTATTTATTTATTTAAATATTATTTCCTTGTATATTTTATGTTTAATTTCTTATTTGTGTATGTTATGGGTATTTCCCGTTCTACTTCTTATGGGCTGGGCTCAACTTAGAAGGTCGCCCCAATCATATAAAGCCCAATAAGCCCCAAGCTGAGTTTATCGGAGCAAGCTCGCACACCGTTGGAGCCCGAGCTCAGACCGCGGGACCAAGCAGGCTTTTCACAAGTAAGCTCCCAGCGATGCTTCAAGTGAGCTCACAGCTACACTTCGAGCGAGCTCCCAGCAACTCTTGCAGTTCGCCAGCCTAATTGATCAACTCACATAACGAGAAGGCCACGTGACAGAGAACATTAGAGGGCTAAGTCTCGTCCCAGCTGGGCCATTCAGGCCCCACCTATAACACCCGAGAATAATTTGAGGATAAAAATGATAATTGATAAAGGGCATAACTGGAATTTTAAACTATAGGGCACACTAACACAGTTTTGGACGATCGAATTAGTCAGTGGGAGTACCTCGGACCCTAGATAGCCTAGGAAAATGGTATAGTATCGACAAGCAATTAAAATTATGATTTTTAGTGATGAAAGAAAGAAGATCGGGAATAGTTTTCGGTACAGCAAAAATACAGTTGCCAATTAGGTCGTATTACCGAATTGCTGTAAACGATATCCAAAAAGTCAACGAAGAGTGTCAATGACTAGTATTCGATGTATAGAACAACCCTTAAGTGGTTTCAGGTTGAATCGAGTGGATTTGAGGTCAAATAAATCAATTGGGCCTAAGTATAATTTTCTAAAATTACCTGAGGGAGGTTTAAACGGCAATTTTTCAAAAGTTTCAAGGGAGAAATGAGAAGTATTAATCTTGAGGGTCTTAGTGAGGATATTAGAAAAGTCAGGGGCTTGAGGTTAAGGGCCAAAATGCAAAACAAAATTTCGTAGGGGCCTAACTGTAATTTTCAGAAAAATCGCACGAACATGGCAGTCTGGCCGCGAGTTTTGGCCAGAAAATCTAGCCATTTGGCAGCCAAATCTTGTCAAGTGATGGTCGAGGACAGTCCTGGTGGCCTGAAGGGGAAGAAATGGCCGGGAATCGGCCACGTGGGGGTCGATTTTTGCCTATAAATACCGAAGGGTTTCGATCAAGGAAGAAGCACCAAATCGAGCCCGTTTTCGAATGATTTTTGGAGCTTAGATAGAGGGCTTTTGGTCTCTAGGAGGCAAGGATCATTTTGGGAGTGATTTGAAGCATTTTGGAGTAGGTTTGAGGGTGTTTCGAAGGTGGCCGGAAATGGCTAGGCGGACCGCCTATCGCCGCCTGTAATCGGCCTTTTGGAGGGCTTTCTGGTGGCCTTTCGGCCTGATTTTGGTGGGTTAGGATCGATTCTCAAAGGGCTTTCGGGGGGTACAGATTTCATGGCCATCGGAGCAACCGCCGGCGGCCGGCTAGAGGTTAAAGACGGTGACGCGTGACTGCCACGCGCCAACAGATTTTGTCCAACCACGCGCCCGCGCGTGAGAGCGCGTGAGACCTCAGGTAATTTCAATTTTTTTTTATTATTTTAAGAAAATTAAATTATGAATTATGATGCAAGAAAATTTGGAAAAATGTTGGAGGAAATGGTCATTTTGTAATTTTCAAAATAAATAAGGCTTATAAAAAATAGGAAAAGGAATTAGAAAATCCTTAGAAAATTTTGGGAGTTAGGAATTAATTATTTATGAATTGTTATGAAGAGAAATCAAGGAAAAATCTTGAGTAGGCATTTATTAGAAATTTTGAGGAGAAATATAAAGAAAATAGGAAGAAATTATGAAAAAATAGATATTGATATGATTTTGAACAAATGTGATGACTAGGGTATCGTTGAAGCTCGAGGTTGATGTATAAGAGCGTCGGACGCGAGAATCGAGGTCAGGCACACAAGTCAAGGTAGGCACGCAAATCGAGGCAACTCGCGCTCTTCAAGAAAGTTGAGTACAAGTGAATGTTCGCTCCAAAACCTTGTTTTGCCTTTGGGTTTTGTGATGGATCATCCAAATGATTATTTACACATGCATTAAATGTTAATTTTAAGAGTTGATTTTAAGTGACGCCTGTTGTGATTTTAAGTGATGCATGTTATGATTTTTCGACCATTGGCTTGTTTGTGTCGTCCATGTGTTATGTGGGTTGTTAACCTGTGACGTGGCCCAGAGTGACAGCACTCGGGATGCGTACCTAGGATTAATGCTATGTGACCCACTTGGGACGGGGCTGAGACGGACTTCACCCTACGGGACCCAAGTGGCGGGGCTGAGAGTGGACACCACCTCGGTTGTTGGCTCAAGTGGCGGGGCTGCGAGTGGACACCACCCCAGGTGCCTTTGAGCAATAGCATTAATGCCGAGGTGACGTCGATTCCGAGGATAGTGCTGATGTGGCACTCTTGGGGATAGGGTTGCGTTGGGTTTTGGAATGCTTTTGAGTAGGAGCGTAAAACCTGACGATGACAATGGGGTGATTCCTGGGTTCATATGTCGAGGTTGTCCCTCTTAAGCAGGATCAGGTTGCCAATGGGTCGATGTGGTCGTGTTGCCTTAGAGAGATTGCATTTTTCCCGGTTAGGGCTAAATGCTGTGTGGGATTCTCTTAGGCTGGTGCATGTTGGGATTTATCGATTTTGGGTACATGATTTTGCATACATGAAAATGTTTTTGAACTCTCACTTAGATGATTCAGCATCTAATTTGGACTATGTCCCTGGAATATTCAAACGTTCCAGGTGAAAGCAGTGACGTCAAGGGAAAGAATATCATCGAGATGTAGCTGTTGTGGTTAGTCGTCGTAGAATTTTGTTTATGATCACGATGTTCAGAAATTATGTAACATTTGATATTTTCATGTGAAACATCGATTCGATTAATGTAAATGGAATTATCAGTTGTATATATCTGAGGTTACGATCTTGCTTCCGCTGACATGATTGATAATGCCTGTCTTAGTCTAATTATTAAATTTTGTTATATTGAGAAGGTGTGATCGGGATTATCGGGGAACGATTTTGATGAAAGTATGCCTATCGAGAGATTTATGAGATGTTTAATTTAAATTTTCCCGAAATCTCGAGTTAACGCACGCTTGGGGAAAAGTGGGGCGTTACACCACTTGACCCAAACCTCTTGGCCCATTTGATCAGCCCATACCAGTCCCATCTAGGCCCCTTATAACAACATCATTACGACCACTTTTGGATTTTCGCGTGCCCCCCTTAGATCCCATCCTTATTAATGACGGATCCCATCCACATTAATGAGGGTCCTATCGGCACCTTGCCGATGCATGGGCGCCTCCGCCGGCATCGGATATCCTATCCCATCACTTATAAACGTACGACACATGCCAGAGGATATCTCATCTTCCTATATATCAGCCAGCTTTTCCCAGGGCTGTGGTATGTTTTTTTTCTACCAACTTGTTGATACTTTGCATCTCCTTACTCACCTACTTACTTGAGCATCAAAGTATTTTTCAGGGGCCAATCGGCCAGCGGACCAGCAAACCAAACCAGACCACACCATTCTCCCTCTCGGATTCATTATATCAGTGTGGGCCAATGAATCACGGTCGACCAATTTCGAACGTCAAAATTTTGGTGCTAGAGGAAGAGACGCTCTGGTCAATATCAATGCCGAGAATGGAAAATACAAAGGCATTCGAAGTAAAGACCAACCAACCTTCGAACCATGCTAACCAGTTCTTAGAAATTCTGCAAGTTGGGCGCACGATTGCATCCACTTCTATGCCCCCTCTAGCTAGATCCATCCTTAGTGTCCCCGCATTAGTTCCCTGCCCACCTGTGGCCCCTACCTCCGGGATAGAGGCGACGCAAGCCTGGCAGCAACGTCAAGAAGCATTGGAGAATACCGTTATGCAGCTCGCTGATGCGGTTAGGGCGCTAGCCCAAACGCAAGTTCAAGTAACCCAGATACAAATAAAGGTAATGCAACCTGTGGGAGCCCCCCGGCCTCCAAATGAAAGGTTTTCTCCAGATGAAAGAGAGGTCAGAAGAGACCGACAACAGGCTGGATCGGTCCACTCCTCAAATTTACACTCTCGAAGGGCAGGTGTGAGTCCTTATAGAGATCTCCAAGAAGACGTTTATGAAGGAAGTCGACGACGCGGGGATCCACGCCGGGGGGATAGCTCGGTCGGAGTCAACCCAAGTTGCGCTGCCCACCACAACTCTCCAGATCATGAGATGAGGAGGCAAATCGAGTTGGAGCCTCTTTCCCGCAGATTCAAGGTCCCCAGTATCCCTTAGTACAATGGGGATAACAACCCATATGACCACTTGGATGCTTTCAATGTACAGATGGACCTGTAGACTTCCAGTTCCTTGGCAAAATGCCAAGCTTTCCCCACAACTTTGGGAGACATACCTCGGGCATGGTTAAGAAGGCTCCATCTCCGTAGTATCTGCAGTTGGGAGGAGTGCTGGAAGAAATTTATCGACTAGTACAGGTCACTCCGAAGACAGCTAGCCTCGACATGTCACCTCACTATGGTGTTCCAACGGTCAGACAAATCCTGGAAAGATTATATAGAAAGGTTCAAACACGAGGTGAATAATGTGGAAAGTCCCTCAGACGAGAGTATCTTGACCGCGATCTCCGTCGGACTTCGAAAGGATGGGAAGCTCTACGAGAGCATCTACAAGTCCCCTGTAAGGGAACTAGGCGAATTCTATGAGCGAGCTACGAAGGAGGTCCGATGGGAGGAAGCTTTTGGTTCGAAAAAACCAAATGATCAGAAGAAAAGGGCGGAATGTGCCAGCCAAAATAAGAAGAGAGGTAATGGAGACACTCAAAAAGAAGACCAAGGGCGGGGTGCAAATGATCAGACTACTAAAAAGACAAGGAATGAGCAAGAAGGGGAGTGACCTCTACTCCGAGGTCAGTATAAAAACTATAATATCTTATTTGACTCTCAGGATACAATCTTTGCCACTGAACGGAACAAGGAAGACTTTGGAAGGCCTAACCCCATAAGGACTCCCGACAAGTATAGAAACAAAAACAAGTTTTGCGCCTACCATAATGAGGCAGGACCCACCACCTCCGAATGTTGGGCCCTAAAGGACGCGATTGAAGAGTTGGTCAGGAGGGGTCGCCTGCGTGATTACATGGTGCTCCCAAGGGATCAACAGCCCCAATAGTCAGCCCAACCAAATCCTCGTCAAGCTCTTGAACCGGACCAAACACCTACGATAAGAACCATTTTTACCATTCATGGAGGGTCTCATATTGCAGGGACTTCTAATAGATCCGACGAACGGTATGTTTGGGAAGCCAATCACTTTTTGTTGGTTGGGAATAACAGCCAAGAAGGATTGTCTAAGAAAGCCAGAGTGGCTTCAGACGATATTGCTTTCATCAAGGATGATTCTAGAGACGTGCACTGACCACACAACGATGCCCTTGTGATTCAAGCTCAGGTTGGTAACATGGAAGTATGAAGAATCATGGTAGATGTAGGCAGTTCGGTGAACGTTATGTATAGGGGATGCTTTGACTAGATGGGGTTGGGTTCTGACTAGTTGGTAGCATCCCCAAAGCCGCTTTATGGCTTCACCGCCGAGGCAATAATTCTGACAGGGCGTATAAAACTCCCACTCACGGTCAGGGAATCAGATCTCTAGGCCATAACAATGGAGGATTTCCTTATCATTGATAGCCCCTCTGCGTATAACATCATCATGGGGTGGCTTATCATGAATGACCTGAATCTAGTTGTCTCAACCAGAGCCCTGGCAATCAAGTTTCCAACTCCAAATGGGACCGGATGCGTAAAGGGCGAGCAGTACTCGACAAGACACTACTATGAGGAGGCACTAAAAATAGGGCTAAAAAATAAATAAAAAAAAGATCAATATGGTCTCTAGAGGGGAAGCACGAGTCTTCAGTAGCAATGGAGTCAGTCACGACCTGGACCTGCACGAGGTGGATTTCGACTGACCTGCTAGCCCAACAGATGAATTGGAAGACGTTGTGGTTAATGACATCGATGCTGAAAGGTGTCTCAAGCTGGGCAAAGGCTTATCCCTCGAGGTAAAGTCCCAGCTGACTGATTTTCTTAAAGAAAATTTGAATGTATTTGTGTGGAACCATGAAGATATGGTAGGGATAAACCCAAACGTAATGCTACATTGACTCAATATCGATCCCAACCATAAGCCAGTTCGCTAAGAGAGAAGGCCCATGACGGCTGAGCATTACGCGGCCTTAAAAGAAGAGGTGGACAAGCTCCTGGCCAACAAGTTCATCAGGGAGGCCCATTACCAGACCTGGGTGGCGAATCCAGTTCTGGTGAAGAAAAAGAATGGAAGGTGGAGGACCTGCGTCAACTTCACGAATTTAAACAAAGCCTGCTCGAAAGACAGTTTCCCTCTACCCAAAATTGACCAGCTCGTGGATGCAACGGTTGGCCACCAACTTCTCAGCTTCATGGATGCCTATTCGGGGTACAACTAAATTCCCATGAACCACAAAGAGGAGGAGCATACATCATTTGTCATGGATCGAGGGCTATACTGCTACAAGGTAATGCCATTTGGACTAAGGAATGCAGGAGCAACATACCAGCGGCTTGTTAATATGATGTTCGGGGATCTAATCGGAAAAACCATGGAGGTATACATAGATGATATGCTGGTAAAATCCAGGTAGGTCGCCAACCATATCAGCAACCTAGATGAGGCATTCCAAGTTTTGAGGAAGTATCAAATGAAACTGAATTTGCTCAAATGCTCATTCAGTGTGGCTTCTGAAAAATTTTTGGGATTCATGGTGAATGAAAGAGGAATCGAGGCCAACCCCGAAAAGATCCGAGCTTTGCTTGACATGTGGTCACCTACTAAGATGAAGGAAGTGCAAAGCCTTAATTGTAATACCCCGTTTCAGCGTAAGGTTGCCACGTCATTTAAGCAAGGTTTAAATACCGAAAATTGGCCGGATAGCAAAATAAATTGCTGAATCGACTGGAGGGAATGCCCCGGAGTGTAATTGGCTAAGGAAAATGGTATAATCTCGATGAACGTTCCGAGATTGGATTTATGGAAGTAAAAGAAATCGGGATTGAGACGATTTTCGGTACAGCTAAAATGTAGCTTCAAATTAGGCTGAAATACCGAATTTTCACAGGAGACGTCCGGGAATTCAACGGAATGCTAGGGAGGCTCCAGTTTTACGTGACGATCAACCCTTTAGTGGTTTTGGGGCGAATCAAAAGCTCGGTAAGGACCCGGGGGCGAAATTGATTTTATCGAATATATTTAAAGTTATTAATTTGGATTTGAAGCACCGTAATGTAATTTTAATTGGTCGTTAGGGGTGTATTTGCAATTAGTAAAATTCCCAAGTCATATAGAATAATTATGAGAATTAAATATTCATTTACCTATAATTATATTAATATAAAATATAATAAATATAAATGTGTAATATGCATATACGTGTGAGGGGCAGGGGAAGCTTCAAGGTTTTTGTCTGTGCGCGTGTTGAGGTGAGTTGCAGCATGTCGAATGTGGGTTGAGGGAATTGGAAATGGCCGAGAGAATTGTCGGGAGAAGGAGTGGGCGCCAAGGCTCTTGGGGGTGTCGGGTTCTCTATAAATAGAGAAGAAGATGGCTGAAATCGGCCATGGTGTAGCAGCTTCACGCTGCTGTTCGCTGTGGCTGAAAACAGAGAATGGGAGAAGAGAGCTATGCCGAGAGCATCTGCAAGTTTGAGAGATCGAGATCAGGAAAGAAAGAGAGAGAGAGGGAGATCGCATGAGAGAGTTGTAGGGAGAGAAGTGATGGCCGATTTCGGCCATGGCAGTGGCCGAGCTTGGCCGCAACCAGCAAGCCCAGAAAAGCCGCGAGCAGCGGTTGGGCACGATGAGGAAGATCGAGGCAGCAACCGGTGCGGCCCGAGGCGGAGCTCGGTGGCGATCAGCCATGGCAGCAACGCACATGGCAGCATGTCGGAAGCAGGCGCGATACAGGCCAGCAGCAGCATGCGTGGGCGGCTCGTGGTGGCGCTGTGCATGCGCTGGCAGCAGCTTGCGCAAGGCAGTAGTAGCCAGTTCGGAGAAGGCTCGGGGAGGTCTTGGAGGCAGTAATGGCCGCGAGAGGGAGGCGGGATGGCGGCTGTTGCAGCCAGCGGCCATAGCCGCAAGCTCCAAGCGGCCATGGCCGCAAGCTTGAGCGATAAAGGCGGCGGTTATGGCTGGGCCAGGCGCACGGGAGAGGCGATCAGCAAGCGAAGCAGGAGCCGGGGAGACTGGCTGTGCTTGAGGCGGAGCTGGGCAGTCGGGTGTGGCCAAGGGGCCTTGCGTGCGCGGTCGGTGCGCAGTGTTCGTAGAAGAAGGAGAAGCCGAGAAGAAGAAGAAGAAGAAGAAGAAGGAAAGAAAAGAAAATGAAGAAGAAGAGTTGCAGGGGATGCGCGGGAGCAGGGGAGGAAGAAGATGAATAGTGGGAGGGAGGAAGAAAATAAGAAAAGAAAAGGAAAAAGAAAGAAAAAAAAAGAAAGAAAAGAAAAGGAAAGAAAAATGGGAAAAAATATGAGGAAGCTTTAGAAAAATCCTGAAAAAATAGGAAATGAAGATGTATTAATATTCCGGAGATTTTGGCTAGAAGAAAATAGTTCGGGCACGCGTTTTGAGGCTGTGCACGAAAATCGAGGTGATGCACGAAAATTAAGATGTTGCTCAAAAATCGAGATAAATACACGAAAAGAGAGGTAATGTGCAAGAATCAAGGTAGTGAGCGAGAATCGAGGATTTGCGCAGCAATCGAGGTCAGACACGCCTCTCGAGGTTATGGCACGCATACCGAGGCAGCCTAAGAGGTTAAGTTAAGGTAAGTAAAAATATCTAGAAAATTACAGCAAATTAGAAATATTATTTTATGAATGGTTATAGATAAATATTTGAGAAAATAATCTAGTAATGCTTAGTTTAGATTATTTAGGAATTATTTATTATTTAGGAATTATTTACTTAGCAATTATTTAGTTAGAAATTATGTAATGAGGAATTATTTAGTGAGGAAAATGTTTAAGGAATTTTGAGGGAAATAGAAATAAATAAAGGAAAGTCATGAGGAAATTATGAGAAATAGATATTAATGTTAATAAATGAATATGATGGCCAGGGTATGCTAAGGATTCGAATTAACTACATTAGAAGCCCGACACGTGAATCAAGGTGTTATGAGATGCGTACGAGGTAAGTAGTACCACTCAAATGGTTTTAGTTTATAAAAATACTTGATGTGTAAGTAGTACTTACCAAAATGAATTTAGTTTTATGAAAGATGCTTGGTATGAAAGGGGTTCAACCCAAAACCTTATTTTATGAAAACAATTTATCATGTTGTCATGCCTTGATGTGATTATGTCATGTAGATTGCATTTACATGTATTGATGTTGAGATGTGCATACATTCACGATATTATTATTGATCATGCATTGCATAAAGGGCTTGGGATTATGAACTGGCATCGCTGCTCTACCAAGTGTGCACCCATACACATCGGTCCAGGAAATGGACTGTAAAAATGGGGAGCAGCAGTTGGGTGCGGTTGACTTAAGTCGAAAACGATGATGACATTTTGCATATTGCATTCATGCACGAAAATGATTTTTGTACCACTTACTTAGATGGTTCATCATCTAATTGGGCTTTGCCCCTGGAACATTCAAACGTTCCAGATGGAGATTGTAGCAGGTACGAGGATGAATGAGGCATGAAATGGCACTTTCCAAGTGCACAATGAAATGAATGATGAATGAACGATGAGATGAATGTATGTGATGTAGCCCATGTGTTTAAGTCCTGCTGCTTTGAAATCTGAACGTTTTGAAAGTCCATGATGTAAGATATGATGATGATTGGCGTATAAGGAATGATGATGTAACCTTATGGTTGATGATGGCGATGTATACCCTATTTAGGGTTCAGATTAGTAAGAATGCATGTTATGAGTTGATATTAAATGAGACGTATGTTATGTTTTAAGTCATATTGAGGATTAAGTTCAAGAGACGATGATGTAAAGACTTGATTATGAATTATGTTAAGGAAAGATGGCAGGTTCGATTCTAGCTTCCGCAATTGAGGTATGTATGTGATGATTTTCTCTTTAGAGAATAAATTAATGCAGGGAAATTCTGGGATGATGCGAGGAATGATGTTATTTCAGTATTAATTTGAAAGAAAAAAAAATTATCGTCCCGGGATTGTCCCAAGAAATAACGCGCCCGGGAAAATGGGGCGTTACATTAATGGCCAGATTGTTGCCTGATAGAGCGCATATTTTCATATTATTTAGCCCTCATATTTAGTCTTTTTGCACGTTAGTTGTGTCATTTTATTCATCTTGATTTTGTTTTATTTTATTTTATAGGAATTGAGCTTCACAATATTTTTTCTTATTTTGAACAGATTAGGACTTCCTGGGTCATGAGGAATTTTGATGGCAAGAAGGGAAACAAGGAGATTGGAGACAAAGAAGCAAAAGTGTGCTGACAGATTTGACCTTCTATGCTTCTTTTAAGTTTTTAGCCAAGTTACAATCTCAGAACGTGAATGATGTCTTCAGAGATATTGTAGAGGACTTCTTGGGCTTTCTGGAATGGTATGGTTTGTCCAAATACAAGTTCGTTTGGGCCTCCAAACATCGCTTCAAAGTCGGGACCAGAAAGTTGGGTCAAATTAGGAAAGCTGCACAGATGCTGAATCTTTAAAAGGCCATAACTTGGGCGTCCGATATCCAAATCAAGTGATTTAAAAGCCCAAATTTATCTAATCTTCCTGATATACAATTTTAATGAAGGGGACAAAGCCCATAACGCATGTTATCCTATTCTAAATTGGCTGTGAAGTTGCGGTAACCTAGGGTTTCCTCCCTAAGCTCTATTTAAGCACATTAAGTGGCCGATTTTGGGGGATTCTGACGATTTCAACCAAGAAGATGGAAGGATAATTCGCTTGTGATTCGCTACATTCTCGTACCCCTTACCCGGTTTGAGTCTCGATCATATTGTTGAATCCGGTTTGGAACTCGATTTTCTTGTTTTAATTGATGATTCTGTTTCTTTCCTTCTCTAAGTTTATGTATGTTTCTTTTATGTGATTGTGTGAATGCATGCATGATCTTTGGATGGTTTTAATTGATGTACTCGGTTGAGGCTTTGATTAGAAAGAAACGGTATATTTGTATGAGCGATTGCTCGATTGGATTTAATCTTTTACGATTGTAGAAGAGTTTTTCAAATCAAAAGAAAATCAAACCAAAACAGATTGTTTTCATAAATGAGACGAGGATTACCGTGGTAAGGAGGTAGGGTTTGTAGCGGGTTACGTTTTACTTCATCGTTGTTTCATTCTTGAACGTTTATATTTTAGTTTTCATCACAACCCCCATCGTTTAGTCTTGTTTTGACAGATCCGTTTGAGGTTCGTTGGGAGACGACTTTGGGTTGCACCCTTATTGCAAATCCGAATCTATATTTCATCTAATCTATCGTTGTTCGACAACACCGATCACTGCCCTCAGTAAGTTTGTCTCCAAAGAATCTGATAAGTCCATTCATTCTTTAATTTCTTAAAGCAGGCAAAGAACTTCCAGTGGACAGAGGAATGTGAAATCACTTTCCAACAACTGAAGGAATTTATGGGACGGGCTCCCCTCATGTCAAAACCAAAGGAAGGAGAGGAGTTGATCGTCTATCTGAGGGTATCCAAGTATGCTATCAGTGCAGCACTGGTGAGAAAAGAAGACCGGGTGCAGTACCCAGTGTATTATGTGACCCATAGACTACTTGATGCTGAAACAAGGTACACCCCCATGGAGAAGCTTGCCTATTCCTTAGTGGTCGCGTCAAGGAAGCTACTCCTCTATTTCCAAGCCCATCAGATTGATGTATTGACCAAGTATCCACTGAAGCAGATATTGTAGAGGCTCGACTCATCTGGCCATCTACTTAAGTGGGCCATTGAGCTCACCCAATTCAACATAGAGTACAAATTAAGGTCGACCGTCAAAGGGTAGGTGTTGGCAGATTTCATCGCAGAATTCGCAGGCCTGGTGGAGGAGCCCTTCTCTTCAATATTTTTAGTCTGGGAGTTATTTGTGGATGATTCTTCTAGCAAACATGGATCTGGAGCTGGCGTGCTTTTGATAAGCCCGGAGGGACACAAGATCCCTTATGCGTTGAGATTTGGGTTCAAGGCAACCAACAATGAGGCCAAGTACGAGGCGCTGTTGGCAGGTCTATGCTTGGCAAAAGAAGTCAATAGAGAATGGTTGGCAGTTTTCAGTGACTCCCAGCTTGTAGTCTATCAAATACAAGGGGAATATCAGGCAAAGGGCCCAAAGATGATAGGCTACCTCCAGAAAGTTCAGGAACTAATTCACCTCTTCAAGGAGTGCAAGTTGAATCAAGTGCTAAGAAGCCAGAACTCTCACGTCGACACCCTCGCTCGCGCAGCATCAGTAGGAGATATAGACTCCTTGGGGGCCATTGTCGTGGAGTTCCTAGTTACACCTAGCATGAAAGAACAAATTGAGACATTAGGAATAAAGCTGAGGTTAGATTCATGGATGAGGCCCATCATTGAATATCTACAAGAAGAAAAATTTCCAGGTGACAGGTTAGAAGCACGGCGTACGCGAGCTCGAGCAGCTAGATACTGCATTCACAATAATATGCTGTACAAAAAGGGTTTCTCAGCCCCATTACTAAGATGCATCGATGAGCCTGATTTCCAGGTAGTTCTCGTAGAAATCCATGCCGGTTAATGCGACAATCATGATGGGGGGTATCCTTAGCCCAAAAGGCACTTCACCAAGGATTTTATTGGCCTACTATGAAGTAGGATGCCATAAACCTAGTGAAAAAGTGAGACACATGCCAAAAATTTGCAAAGATACTGCGAACTCCACCCACCTATTTGCAACAGATAAGCAGCCCATGGCCTTTCGCCATGTGGGGTGTCGACTTGATCGGGCCACTTCCTACAGCTCGTAGTGGATGCAAAGATGCTACAGTGGCTGTTGATTACTTCACCAAGTGGGCGGAAGTAAAGGAGCTCACACAGATATCCACTATGAAGGTAGAAAAGTTTGTATGGAGCAATATCATCTGCAGATTTGGAGTTCCTCAACAAATAGTCACGGACAATGGAACCCAGTTCACTAGCTACCAGTTTGTCCAATTCTGCGAATCGCTGGGGATCCAAAAGAGCTCCATAGCCGTGGATCACCTGCAAGCCAATGGACAAGTCGAAGCTGTTAATAAGATAATCAAGCAGATATTGAAGACCAAGTTGGAGGCTAGAAAGGGAGCCTGGGTGGACGAGCTGCAAACTGTGCTTTGGGCCTACCGAACAACAGCCCGCACAACCACAGGAGAAACTCCTTTCTCTATGGTATATGGGTCTGAGGCAATGATCTCGACAGAGAATGAAGTGATCAGCCAACACAGAGCCACCTTCGACCCGGAGAACAATGACCAACTATTGGCCACAAACCTTGACTTACTTGAAGAGGCAAGGGATAGCTCGCATGAGAGTAGCGACTTACCAATGGCGTGTGGAAAAGATATTATAACCGGAGGGTTCGAGTCTAGTACTACAATGTTGACGACCTCGTGCTGCACCTTGTCCTCCCTGGAGCTCGTAAGACCAGCAATGGAACATTAGGCCTAAATTGGCAAGGCCCCTATACTATAAAGAAAGCCTTAGAAATGGAGCATATCGCTTGGCCAACATGGATGGAGCCATTCTCCCACGAGCTTGAAACGTAGAGCATCTCAGGTAATATTTTCGATAAGCAAACATTTCTCTTTCACATAATATTAGCTATCAATTGACATCTCATTTTTGCCAATATTGCTTTGTTAAATTGAGCATTCAATTTATACGATATCAATATAACTTTTTCCTGCCAAATTTTATTGCATCCATATTTTGGCTGCTAAAAAGAAGAATCAGGAGATAGTCTGGGGTATGGGGTTATGGTTTGCGAGCTGGGTCCCATTCAACTTGGCTTACGTGTCATGGTTTGAGGATCACCTGAGCATTCACCATAGTCCTCACCCTAGACCAGGCTTCGAAAAAATAGAATCCATTCACCTTGGCCATAATGTCATGGTTTGGTGTTCTATGAAGCAATCGATCAGGCAACCACCTCCATTAAATAATTTCAAGTAAGGGTTCACTAGCTGGGGTCCTTTTATCTTGACTCAAGTCATGGTCTGTGACTTACTTGAGTGTTTCCCTCTTCGCTCGTTAAACTTGTAAGAAGCCATGGTGTGTTAGCTGAGGTCGCAATGCAATCTACTTGGACACACATCTTGGCAATACAAGTCAACAAAAGGGCCAGGGTACGTTAGCTGAGGTCGTAAGACGATCTACCTGGACGTATACCTTGACAAAGCCTAAAAAAGGTTTCGGATATAATCCTATCGAAATATGTTACCTAAGGGTTGTGTTAATTCGCCTAGAGTATGGAAGATCACACCTTACTGGGCAAGCATTTATGATTATTTCGTCTATTGATAATAACCTATTTCAAGCTTGCTAATCTGCGAGTTGGGATTTCTTTAGATCTATCGGGGCTTATCATTCTCAAGTTATATTCTTGGAGACTCCTTCAAAATTATACCTTCGAACTTATCCAGATATACAGGAATTTCTTGGAGCTCGTGCGATAGTCAATTCATGGAGATCGACTCAAGTTATATTGTGAAGACTGGATCAAGTGTTATCTTGTTAAGTCTTATTTAAACTTTGAGTTTGATGGGCCTGAGTTCGTTGCAAAATTAAAGCAAGAAATGCGAGTTCAGGAAAATTCAGATTTCATTAATGAAGTACTACCATTACAAAGATAAAAAGAGAACAAAAAAGAGCCTAGCTAGGAGGAGCAGAAGCATCAACAGGCTGAACCTCGGCAACTTCTACAGGCTGAACCTCAATAACTCTGGATGGTTTGACCTTTTCGTGAGAAGCTAACGGGGCGACCTTAGATGGATCAAGCAGGGTGGCAGCTTTGGCGTTCTCAGCAGCTTCGACAGCATCTCAACGGCTTACCCCCCGAAGAAGGAAAAATCCATCTCCAGATGGTTCAGCCAAAGAGTGTAAAGGAACACCGAGCAAGTGTTAAACTTGGTGTCCTTGCATGCTAAGTCTATCCTGGCTTCCACCTCTGCCTTGATGTCATCAATAGATTTTTTCACGATCTCCTCGCACTGCTCAGCTCAGTCGTCGGCCTGTTTCCTTTCATCCTGAGCCCTCCAGAGCTCTTCCTTGGCCTTATTGAGTTCGCCGGTGAGCTTAGAGTTGGCAAGCTCCCACATATCCTTTGCCCAGTGGAGCTCCTCATCAAGATCTTTATTCCTTTGCTGCGCTTCCCTTAGCCGCATCTCGGAGCCCTCAACCTCCTTTTGGGCAACTAGAAGCTCAGTGTGTAGAGTCTTTTTCTCCTCCTCGAGCTTCTTTATTTCTTCTTCGTAGGTGATGTTCACCGCCTGGAACCGCCCTTCAAAATCCTGCCGCAACTTTTTAGCCTTCATGGTGGCAAGAGAGGTTTGAAAGACACAAAGGTTAAAAAAAAAAAAAAAGGGGGAGGGGCTTACCAAGAAGCTATGGCGAGCTATATAGTTGTTAAGCACCGCCCCACTCACCTTGTCCTTATCCAAGGACTTGGAAGACGTGCCCACGATTTGGGACATCTCGTCCATCAGGGTATGAAAGTAGACTGATCCAGGCATCGATTCTTGGGTGGACCCTCGGTTGGCCCTCTCCTCAGGAACTCTGGCCCTCTTTTTAACCTGGCAGCAGGTGCGTTGGAGGTCTCCTTCGCGACCTCCTTCCCTTGAGGTCCGCTAGGACCCTGGTCGTAGGGAACGAGAGCTCTTTGCTTCTATCGCTATTGGTGATGTTTCTGTTGCTGATATTGTTGTTGGGTTTGTTATTACCATTGAGGTTGCGATCGTGGTTGTGGCTGCTTCAACCTCCCACCTTGCGAGCCTGAGCTTGGAGTCGTAAAGGCAACAACACTCGACCTGGCCCCGAACCTCTTTGGCGTAACGAGGTTGAGTTCCACCATATCTTCGGCTTGATTTTCTTCCTCCCTATTGCTGCTCGACTTAGGGACTTGGAAGGAGGACGGGAGGACCTTTGCACCCAGAACCCCTATGTAATTTCCCTTTATAATCTCCACATTGAGAGAGGACGCGAGCTCGTGTTCTCTAAAAATCTCGTCAGTAGGCTCGAGATCCTCTAAACCTGTCCCTGTAGCGACAAGATTGTCAAGGATGCTGATCTCGTCGGCTGACAAAAGTGGTTTCCCGTTCCCAAAATCTGCATCACATGATGAGGACGTCAAGGCATATATATCAAAAGTAAAAGAACCCCGAACGAGTTGATAAGCTCTTACCTAGGGTCAATGCGAAGCTGAAGCTTCGGAGTGACGAAAATGAAGGGCAAGAAGCAAAGAACCAACTGGACTTATAATCGCCCACATTGGATTTCCCCTTCACTCTACCCTGTGGAAGGATGATCTTGTATTGAGAAGGACAAGCTGCTAGATAGTACAGCCCATCCTTGGCATTTTTAAAATAAAAAAGAAATTTTACTAGTTTTGGTGATAGGGGAGGAAGTTTGTTTCTAAGAAATAAAAAGGTTAGAGAAGTGAGTTGGGCATACGAATTTGGTGTCAATTGAAAAGGAGCGAGCTTAACCTTTTTCAAGAGGTCAAGAAGGTATGGAGCTACAGGAACCTAAACCCAGACTCGAGGTGCTGGGGGCTAATGGCTATGAAGCCAGAAGGTGGATAGGCTGCATGAGAGCTCGAGGCAGTGATATACACTCGCAGTTTGTCAGGAAACGAAACTCCCGAGTACAAGTCCCCACCTTAGGGAACTTGACTTTGGAGGGAAATCTTTTAAATACCTCACGCCCCATCCTTCATTTAGCGACCTGCACGTTGATCTCTAGGTCGATTTCAGGAGACATCACATCAACGACCTCCCTAGCTCGTGAGCTCGTCCCCTCAGAGTTATGCATCTCAATCACAAGGCAATCTTCGGAGTTCGAGGTATCGTCTTCTCCTATGATATGGTTGTAGTGATTTTGACCTGAGTTCCTTTGAACACAATCGGACATCTACAAAGAACGAGAAAGAACAGTCAGGTCGCCGATCCTGAACCAGACCCCAAAGAACTGGAAAAGCCCTAAAAATGTTCTCTATATCATAGGCCATGCGCTTTGCAACGGGGTGTCGCCTAAGGCGGAGGAGCTGCAACTGCAACTGCAAACCCGGTATTCCGTGGGAGACTAATCCTAAGGTCATTAAGCTCGAAAGCTCGGTGAACACCAAAAGTAACTGATTCGAATCAGTCCCCCAGAAGGCGGAGGCAACACCGATGATGAACGGCCTAACAAAAGAAAGAGATGAAGGTCACGACAAAATTACCAAATCATTGAGTCTCTCGCAAATGTGAGAACTTGAAGCAAGCCTCGGGCAGGAATGGTCGGCGCATGAATGATCGTAGACGAAAAATACGGGTCGCCGTGTGTACAATTTGACTTGCAAGGATGCTGAGGCCGATCTTGCAGTTATCGAAGGTACACTATTCTTTTGAAATATTCCCGTTCATGCATTAATAGATCTGGGTGCTAAGCATTCATTTGTTTTGCATGCATCAGTAGACGATTTAAAGTTAGAACCAAGGGAATTGGGTTATCAAATGGTAATAGCTACTCTTATGGGTACAACCCTAGAAACTGCGATAGGTTGTCAAGGATGTATTTTCAATATGGGAGGAGAAAATATTAAGATAGACTTAGCGGTACTGGACATTCAAGATTTTGATGTGATCACAGGAATGGATTTCCTATCGGTACATGAGACTAAGGTAGATTGTAAGAATAAAACGGTAAGCCTACTCTAACCCAGTGGAAGGTGGGTTGTCTTTCAAAGTCAGAATTGTAAGGGTGAAAGAAAGTAAGGTATGACTTTGCAAGCATTGCAAACAGCCAAACCAGAACGAGTAAAAAAAATCCTGTGTTGGAAGAAGTAAGGATTGTGAGTGAATATCCTGAGGTTTTTCTCAAAGATTTACCAAGATTACCTCCACATCGAGAGATTGAATTCTTGATAGACCTTGTACCATGAACGCAACCTATATCCATACTACCGTACAAGATGGCTCCAGCCGAAATGAGGGAATTGAAGGAGCAATTGCAAGACTTGACTGACAAAGGATTCATTAGACCAAGTGTATCGCCTTGGGGAGCCCCGATACTCTTCGTAAAGAAGAAAGATGGTAC
Organism: Diospyros kaki; assembly: GCA_036245055.1. NCBI lineage: Eukaryota > Viridiplantae > Streptophyta > Magnoliopsida > Ericales > Ebenaceae > Diospyros > Diospyros kaki. The sequence continues at coordinate 32,509,701 of BSEG01000003.1, forward strand.
CTTACGGATGTGTACTGACTACCGGCAGTTAAACAAGGTAACCATAAAGAATAAATACCCGCTTCCTAGAATTAAAGAACTATTTGACCAACTTCAAGAAGCTAAGGTATTTTCAAAGATTGACCTCCGGTCAGGGTATTACCAAATGAAGATCAAGCCGAAAGATGTACCAAAGACCGCTTTTCGATCTCGGTATGGTCACTATGAATATCTAGTGATGCCATTCGGACTGACAAATGCAGCTACTGCATTCATGGATCTAATGAACACAACTTTTAAACCCTATTTGGACAAGTTCGTGATAGTGTTCATAGATGATATCCTGATATACTCTGCAAGTGAGAGTGAGCACGAGGAACATTTGAGGGTAGTAACGTAAACCTTAAAGAACCACAAGCAATACAAAAAATTTGGCATTTAGTGACGGTTTTTAACTGTCGCTAAGTAATTTAGCGGCAATTTTCAAAACCGCCGCAGATACAACCGTCGTGTAGCATTTAACAGCAATTTTTAGCAACCATTGGTATAACCGCCACTAAGTGATATTTTTAGCAGCGGTTTTAAAACCGCCACTCAAATTAATTGAATTTAATTATAAAAAAATAATTTAACGGTAGTTTTGGTAATTTTTTGCGACAATTTTGAAACCGTCACTATTTCCCGTACGCGGGCAAAAATAGTGCACGCACGCGAGGCCCGCCTCTGCGCGATCACGCATGCCACTACCTCGCCCCTACACGCCCGCGCACGTGTCCACCCGCCCACCACTCCTGCTAGAATTTATTCCTACAAATGCCTTCCCTAAGTTTTGATCCCATGACCTGCTATATGCGCGCGCGCGCATGAAGCCACCTGATCTACAAAGCCACCTTGTAAACTCACACATATTAATTATAAAGTAATAGAACCACTATTTTTCAGAATTCCCTTTGCACCCACAAACTCAAGTTTTTGAAATTAGACTTGACCCCAAATTAAATAAAATAAAAAATAATTTTATTTTTATTTTTATTGAATTAAATTAAATTAATTAATTGAACTCTCAAAACACCTAAAAAAGAGTTAACATATTAAATTAATTAATTGAACATAGAATTTTTTAAACAAATTAATTAAATTAAATAAATTAATTGATTAATTAATTTAAAATAAATAAATTAATTGATAAATTTAAAATAAATAAATTATTTAATTTAATTGAATTAAATAAAATAAATTAATTGATATAAATAAATTAATTGATTAAAAATAAAAAAAATAGATTATTTTGTAAAATTTAATTTCATTTTATTTTTAAATTATTAAATTTTTTTGAAATTTAATTTTTTATTTTTTTATGGCTTAATTTTGCAACGGTTGATTAAAACTGTGGTGAAATTTATTTTTGAATTTTTTTACTAATGAATTTTGTGGTGGTTTTGACAAAACCGCTGCTAAATTTAATTTTTTGAATTTTTTTATTAATGAATTTGGCAGCGATTTTGACAAAATCGTTGCTAAATTTAATTTTTTTATTTTTTTTTCTGAATTTTGCAGCGGTTGATTAAAACTGCCGCAAAATTTATTTTTGAATTTTTTTATTAATGAATTTTGCGACAATTTTGACAAAACCGTCGCTAAATTTAATTTTTTGATTTTTTTTTATTAATGAATTTGGAGGCGGGTTTGACGAAACCGTCGCTAAATTTATTTTTTTATTTTTTTATTTTTTTAGTCCTGAATTTTGATGCGGTTGTTTAAAACCACCGCTAAATTTAATTTTATAATTTTAAATTAATTAATTTTGCTGCGATTTTTCAGAACCGCCGCAAAATGTTGGATAAACCGCCATAAAAAACATATTTTATGGTGGTTGAAAAACCGCCGCAAAAAAACCTCTGCTAAAAACCCATTTTTTTTTAGTGAAGTTGTATGCCAAGTTCTCAAAGTGTGAGTTTTGGCTTATGCAGGTAGCATTTCTTTGACATATAATTTCTACAGAAGATATAGTCATTGATTCTGCAAAGATTGAAGCAATTCAAAATTGGCAAACACCTAAGACTGTTGGGGAAATTTGGAGTTTCCTTGGACTAACTGGATACTATAGAAGATTCGTGGAAGGATTCTCGAAGATATCTGCACCACTTACTCGATTGATGCAGAATGAAGTTAAATTTGAATGGGATGAAAAGTGTGAGTAAGGTTTTCAAGAGTTTAAGACACGATTAATCACGACACCGATTTTAGCAATGCCTACGGAATCAGAAAAATATGTGGTGTATAGTGATGTTTCTGGAACAGACTTAGGATGTGTTTTAATGCAAGACGAGAAGGTAATTGCTTACGAATCTCAACAACTAAAAAGGCACGAGCAGAACTACCCAACCCACGATTTGGAATTAGCAGCCATAATCTATGCCTTGAAATTGTGGAGACACTACCTACACGGAGAACAGTTTGAGATTTTCACAGACCACAAAAGCTTGAAATACATATTCTCCCAGAAAGAGTTGAACATGCGACATAGAAGATGGATGGAATACTTCTAAGACTATGATTGCATCATCTCCTATCACCTAGGGAAGGCAAATGTAGTCGTAGATGCTCTTGCTAAAGGAGTTTAGAAATTTTGGCGAGCATGATGGTTAAAGAATGGAGAATGATTGAGGAATTCAGTCACCTGATAGTAAGTGTCAAGCTGAAACCAACCAAAGGGTATTTGAAAATTTTAACCATCCAATTGGATGTGGCAAATCATATTAGGTCAACTCTTCAGATGAACGCAAGAAGAAGTCAGTGGATAGATGAAAATGATTGAGTGAGGGCACCTGAATTCAGTTACCGCGATGGTATACTTCAATTCCAAGGAAGCACCTATGTGCCGAAAGGTCAAAACTTGAGACAAGTTATTTTAGGAAAACCTCATCGAGCTAAGTACACCGTCCACCCAGGGTCCACAAAGATGTATAAGGATCTTAGGGAAAGTTATTGGTGGCCTAGAATGAAAAAGTATGTGGCACAATGCGATACTTGTCAACGCATCAAAATTGAACATCGACGGCCAGAATGAATGTTACAACCTCTAGACATTCCTGAGTGGAAATGAGATCACATCACCATGGACTTTGTGACCAATCTACCTCGAAGTCCCAAAGAAAACGACGCTATCTGGGTGATAGTTGATCAACTGACAAAGTCAGCATATTTCTTGCCTATTAAGATAGGGCAGCCGATTCATGCCATAGCTCAGTTGTATATTGAAGAAATAGTTTGATTGCATGGAATTTCGGCAAGCATAGTGTCAGATTGAGACCCATGATTTACGTGAAGATTTTGGGAAAGTTTCAACAAATGTATGGGAACGCAGCTGAAACTTAGTACGGCTTATCATCCTCAGACCGATGAACAGTCCGAGCGAACAATTCAAACACTTGAGGACATATTAAGGGCATGCATTTTAGATTTCCCAAGAAGTTAGGAGAATCAACTACCACTGATGGAATTCGCCTACCACTAGAGGTTGAGTATGCCAAGCATATTTCTCAAGTTAGATATGTTGCATGTGGTATTTGTTTGTATGTCATATTCATGTATTATTCATGCATTCAATAAACTATATCATGCCATCACTTAGTTGTTTTATTATCTAATCTGTGTTATGCACCTGGAACATTCAACGTTCCAGTCAGGGACTACTATGAAAGCAAGGATGTGACCAATTGAGGGTCAATGGTGTTCTGTATGATTGTTGTTGTATCATTTTGAGACGATAGTATTTGTTATGATATATGTATGAATGGATGTATGATAACATGGTTATCATTTGGTAGCTTTGTACTACGTATTTTGTTGTGGGAATACTATGTATGAACCTCGTGGTAGGCCACGATATTTTGATATTAATATATCCGCTGCGTTATACTATGTCTCGTTTAGTTTTAAGATTATTGATCTTGTGAGTTGAATGGGTAAGACTGGGGTTTTTTAGGATCTTATCTGCATGTGAAGATTTTTCTTGAAATCACCGTGAGTGTCGGCCGTCGTATGTGTCGGGCGAGAACAAGAACAAGAGAGAGAAAAATAGAGAGAGAGTATGCCGACAATAAAGAAGGCTTGGGTATCCGAGAGGTGAGAGAGAGAGAGAGAGAGAATGAATGGCAGTGATGGGTTTCTGAAAGGTTCTCGTGAATGACGGTGATGGGTTTCTGAAAGGTGAGAGTGAAAGAGAGAAAGGTGAGAGTGAGAGTGAATGGCAGTGATGGGTTTCTAAAAGGTGAGAGTGAAAGAGAGAAAGATGAGAGTGAGAGTGAATGGCGGTGATGGGTTTCTAAAGGTGAGAGTGAAAGAGAGAAATGTGAGAGTGAAAGGGGGGACGACGGTGGTCAATGGTCGGTGGTGGGGGTGACGGCGACGACGGATAGTGTTTGTGGTGTTGGTGGGGGTGACGGCTTTGCGAGCGAGAGGGCGACAGGGGGCAATGCTCGTGGTGTTGGTGGGAGAGACGGTGGCGCCATCCTTAGGTGACGACGGTGCGAGTAGTGGTGGTGGGGGTGACGGCAACGGTGGTGCAAGCAGCGGTGGTGGAGGCACACACTGCAACTCGTAGGGGTGGGTTTGAGAGAAAGAGTGGTTTTGAGAGAAAGACGAGGGTGGGTTTGAGAGAAAGAGTGGTTTTGAGAGAGAGAGAGAGAGAGAGAGAGTGAAAGTGAAAGAGAGAGTGAGAGGTGAGGGTAAAATTATCTTTTACAAGGGCTAATATGGTAATTTTATTGGAGTTGTCCAGCATAATTCTAAGGAAAATTTTATCCGCAACCCACATTATTTCTCTTCATAGCCAACATTTAATATCCCCCAACTACTCTCATTAAAAACCCTTTATTATTCTTTTACAATCATTTTTTTGAGTTGTAGAGAGTAATATTGTGGACTGTGAATAGAATTTTTCTAATCCTACAGATCTAATCAGTCATGATGATTGCGGAGCGATTCATTAGCTAGCTAGCTTTCTACCTAAGCCAAAAGTTGTGGATCATCGAAAGCCGTTAAGTGAAGACGAAGTGGACTCGTTCGTGGGACTGCGCAGGAATTGGAGTTACAAGTCAATCTAGATGAGCGCTCTCACCTTTGATAATTTGGATTTAATTTATGCTTTTTTGCGAGGGTTGCTGTGGAGAATATAGTTATATGGTTGGCCATTGAAGTTTTCCCTTCTAATTATTAATAAATTTAAAAATATAATAATGAATTTATCAATTCAGGCCGTCGACCCCTAGCTAAAGCTCTGGGTACCTCATCCAACCCCTAATTTCAAATTATTATCATTTTGAGAACAATAATAAATATGTGTGGATGAGGTCAGCCGCATCCGACAGCTAAGGGACCCAGATTGCCATTATTGGGGTGCACCGACAAAAGACGTACGAGAAAAGGGCATCCGTTGATGATGTACATAGATTAAAAAAAAAAAAAAAAGAAACTAAATGATGTCCACCCAATCCCTATCCTCTCTTTAGACGTGTTAATAAGATAACGGGGATACGATGATAAACCCTCCCTCAACCATTCTCTACCCTTCCACTAAAATCATCTGGGCGTTCATCATTATGATCCTTTCAACACGCCGTGCCCCTACGGATAAATTCGATTCGATGCCATCTTAGGACCATATATTTAAAGTGACTTTAACATCAGATCAACACTTTCCAAAAAGACAAACTTGTATGTCGAAATAATTTTGTAAAAACAGTATGCACACCGAGCTAAAGAAAATGCACTTTTTTTAGCTAATTAAAAATAGCGTTACATAACGTCCTATAAATGGCAGAGCAATGTTAATGTAACCAGCAAAACCTAGCCCAAGAAAAATGAAGAATTATCATCACAGTTTGTGTTCTGTGATTCTCCTGCTTCACCTCACAGCCTCATATGCAGCTGGAGAACGCAAGGTTTAATATCTCCCTCTCGCTTTATTTAATTAATTAATACTTCCCCCATCTCCTAGCTACCTCTTTATCTCAATCAATTGATGTGGATGAGATGGCTTTTAGTATTTTATGAAAGGTGAGAAGAGAATTGATATAAGAAAACTTTCCTAAATTTTAGCAAGTTTGAAGTGTTCGAATTGGGTGATTTTAAAGGCTAATTTTAGTGGAATCGGGCTGAGAATTCAAAGTTACCAGCTTTGCTGGTGATGTCCATATTTTTTTGGACAAATTCTTTTATTTAGGTCTCGAAATTAACGTTTTTACTATTTTAGAAAATAATTAATTTGGTAATAACTTTTAATAGGAAGTAAATTTTGATATACCGTTTTGGGGATTTTTTTTAATTTTTATTTAATTTTGATTCTATAATAAAAACCCGATTTGTATTTTTTGGTAAGATTCGAGTTTTAAGATTTTGAAGTGTTTTATAATTTTCTAATCGTATTGGGAGTTATAACCTATAAATATTATGTTTATAGGATATTCTTATGGTTGTTTTCAGAATATTCAATAAAATTTATCTTAATTTTTTTTTTATAATTCTCTTCAATTTTTTAATATTTTTTAAAATCAACGAATTATTGATTGAGTCTCATAACCCAGCATTTATTAGTAAATCAACTGACTATTAAAAGGTTTGATTACGTCACAATGTCAATCAAACTTCCAAGAAACTAATTCATTGTTCACAGGCTTATATCGTCTACCTCGGACGCCACAGTGGGCTGAAAACTACGCAAGAAATTGAAGACGCTCACCACTCGTATCTGCTCTCTGTAAAGGCTACCGAAGATGAAGCCAAAGCGTCTCTTATTTACAGCTACAAGAAAGTAGTCAATGGCTTCTCTGCATTGCTCACGTCCGATGAAGCGGCCAAGTTATCAGGTGATCGCATTATATATATATATATACATATACTCTAAAATGGTAAAGTTGCCTTGAATATTTATATTGAAGAAACAGAGAATAAGAGGGGTAATTGTTTCGAATGGGTGTCTGGCAGAAATGGAGGAAGTGGTTTCTGTATTTCCTGGACGGTCAAGATCTGTTCAGACTACAAGATCGTGGGATTTTGTAAGCTTACTGGAGGGGGGAGGCCACTCCACCCACTCTCTTCAAGAACTTTGGGCTAAAGCCGGTTATGGGAAAGATACCATTGTTGGTGTCTTGGACACTGGTATGAGTTAATTATTAATGCATACTTTCAGCGTTAACTTACAATCATAACAATGGTGGTATAATCCGATTGAAATATTACTGAAACTTTTGGATGACACTTGTGTATGCTTATATTTGTGAACATATAATAAAGTTGTCAAATCATATTATGTATATCTCATAAGTGAAGATACTATTCAGTTAGGCCCATTAATATCTCGATATCTTAATCATATCCTTGATAAGAAAAGGAGAAAACACAATCTTACTCTTTGTTGTTACAAAACAACATCCTTACAAAATTATTTTATAAAAACAATGAATGCAACAATAACATTTTTAAAATTATGAATTACTATAACCAACTTCTGCTTACTGGTGATTTAAATGTAGAAATCCCTTGTCATATGAGTTAAAATTTACTAAATTTTCTTAAAGTTTATAATTTATTTATAATTTAGACTACTTAAGCTCTTATAATTTTATTTTTAATCAATAACCCCTGTTGACAAGCAAAAAAAATAAAAAAGAAAATCACTACAGTATCTTAATTCATCTTAAATGTAAAAGTCCAGCAATCCATAATCTCAATGAAATCTAATTCACCATTGAATCACAAAGATAAATTAGTGTTCAATTTATTTTTAAATTATAAAATCAAAATAATATCTAAAGAATTGAATTTTTATTTAATTTTATTTTTTACTCAATTATTACGGTTTTTGTTGAATTTTCATCACATACAATTCTTTGATTTTTTTTGTTTTTTCTTAGTAATTACAATTTTTGATTCAATTTTTAAATACTACATTTTTGCTTCTAATTTTAAGAGTTGAAATTTTATTCTTTTGTTAGTGTTTATATTTCTCCACTTTTTTCTTTATTTTTCCCACTCAAATCATCAATTGGCCTCATTTTTGTCACTTTAAGGATAAATTTGGTATGTTTATTTTTAATTGATTAGTAACAATAAAATTGTGTGTAACTGTTTAATTAGTTTAATTGAGACACTATGGTTATTTTTTTATATAAATTTAATTTTTTAATTAAAATATAATATTAAAGGTGATTCTTAATAAAAATAAATTTATAAAAAAATTAAATATACTAAATTATTGACCTGAAGGTAGACATGGCCACGGTTCATGAACCGCCGGTTCCGGTTCAAGAAATCTTTGAACCTGAACCGAACCGCCCAAGGGCGGTTTGGGACGGTTCGGTTCCGGTTCCGGTTCGGTCAACAGTTTGGACCGGTTCGGTCAATGGTTTGAGCTGGTTCGGTTAACGGTTCCGGTTCCGGTTCAAACCGAATTTTTTTCACCTCCCTTTTGTTGAGTTTCACTCTCTTGTGTTTGAAAATTTTGAGTTTCAAACTCAACATTTTCAACATTTTCAAAATTTCTACCATCACTTGCCATTTTTTTGAAAAAAGTTTGATAATAAAAAAATATAATAATGATAAAATAATATAGTAAAAAATTGACAAATATAATGAAAATATTAGTAATAATATAATATAGTAACAAGTAATAAATAATTAACAATATAATTGAATAAATTGACAAATAACAAAATGAGAAGATTGAAGAAATTGAAATTGAAATATTAAATGAGAGACAAAATAGAGAGAATAATAGCTTGAGACTTGAGAGAGAGAGAGAGAGAGAGAGAGAGAAAAAGTGTGAAAAATGAGTAGGGGAGGGAGGGGTATATATAGATAGGAATCATAGGATTAGAAAAAAAAAATAAATAGAATTGGGCTGTTGCACGTTGGCAGTAGCCAACGGTCCAATTTTGGACCGTTGCAATGGTCCAAAATTGGACCGTTGCGGGGGAAAAGGGGGGTGCTGCAGTGCAGCACCCCTCCGCGGTTCTGCGGAACCACCGGTTCCGGTTCCGCGGAACCTCGAACCGGAACCGGACCGAATTTCACCGGTTCGGTCCGGTTCCAGTTTCGGTTCGGCCGGTTCCAGTTCCGGTTCTGGCCGGTTTGGTTTCAGTTTGAATCGTCGGTCCGATTCAATTTTGGCCATGTCTACCTGAAGGAAAACTTAGAAAATTTTAGACTCTCATGCATAACTTGTAAGGGTGGTAAATTAAATGCCCAAAAACCAATAAAATGACCGGCCAGAGTGCGATTTAGACTTTCCCCTTATTGGATGTGTAACATTCTGTCCAACAGTGGGTTCCCCCATCATTGCGTCCTGGAACTGGGACTTCTTTCCTTCTTACCCATCCTTTCATATTAATAATATTTCTCAGTCCAAAATTTAAATCAAAATGCTCCAGTTACATTACACCCATGTGATCAATTCAAATTTCGAGCCAAATAACAAGGTGTTTATCTAATTGATCAGTTCAAATTTCGAGCCAAATAACAAGGTGTTTATCTAATTGATGAGCAGTACTGTAACTATTTGTTACTTTATGCTTTTAATCTAACTGATGAGCAGTACAGTCACTGTTTCGTTTTGTACCCCGTAGGCATATGGCCTGAATCTCAGAGTTTCAATGACAAAGGGATGGAACCCATTCCAAAGTCATGGAGAGGAAAATGTGTAAGCGGTGTTGGTTTTAACACATCTCATTGTAATCGGTAAGATTCCCGTGTTTAATTTTCTTCTTCATATATCATATAATGTGGTCCATCTCCACGTTTAGTATATGTAAAAGTTTTCACTTTTTCATAATTATTATAGTTAATACAAAGGTACGTTGTCTATTAAAAAAATTAATTAATTGTACAGAATAACATAATTAATTAGCTTGTGTTCATACATTTATTCATTAAAAAGAAAGATAAGAAGACTTCACCTTTTAGAAGGATTATTTAGCGTGAGACCAGCTTGGAAGGTACTGTAGAATAAGCTTAAAGGAGTTCAATCTTGCATTTATTAATCTACTAAACTGTTAATTTTTTGTCTCTTAACAGGAAGATAATTGGAGCTAGGTACTATTCGAAGGGATTCGAAGCAGCTGAAGGTCCATTTAAGCACCAGGAGAACTACTTATCACCAAGGGACAAGAATGGACATGGAACTCACACAGCATCCACAATTGGAGGCCGTATTCTACCAAACACTTCAGTTCCCGGTGGTTTTGCCATCGGAGTAGCCACCGGAGGGGCTCCACTTGCCCGCCTCGCCATATACAAAGTTTGCTGGAACATCCCAGGCTCGTTTGGATCCATAGACACCACCTGTCGAGATGAAGACATGCTTGCTGCCATGGACGATGCCATTACAGATGGTGTGCAAGTGATCAGCATATCCATCGGTGGAGCCAATGCCCTCCCATATAATGAAGATGGAACTGCAGCGGGAGCACTGGATGCCGTGGAGCATAACATTGTGGTGGTTTGCAGTGCCGGAAATTCTGGCCCTACCCGTTCAACAGTCACTAATGTGGCTCCCTGGATCCTCACTGTCGCGGCAAGTAGCATCGACCGAGTTTTTCCATCGGCTGTTGAGCTTGGAAACGGCATGACAATCAAGGTACAATCTATGGTACTTAAAAGGCATCGGTATTTTGTATAATAAAAGAGTAGTGCCGGTGCCTTGAATACCATAGAATTTCCTTTAATTCACTTTACCAAACCTGACACCAGATTGTTTGATGATGAATATGAGTATTTCTTATTCTTTTGGCAATTTGCAGGGACAAACAATAACGTCTTTTACGAAACAGAAGAAGAGCAGATTGATTTTCGCAGGAGATGCAGAAATCCATGGCAAAACAACAAATAAATCAACTGGGTTAGTATGATCGATCTTCATTTTATTTTTTTCTTTCAAAGATTTTTCTTTCAAATATGTATTGATGGGAAATTAACTATATTAACCATTCATGCATAGATACTGCCTTCCTGGAACCCTCTCACCTCAAAAAGTGAAAGGAAAAGTGGTGATTTGCAACGGAGGGGTCAGTGCAAATAGTTTGGAGGTGAAAAGAGCTGGAGGTTTAGCTTTGATCGAAATAAACACTGAAAAAGGAATGGGAATAGATGTTCATTCTCACGTACTTCCAGGAACAACTATATATCAAAAAGATTCACGTGGAATTCTTAATTATGCAAGAATGGATAAGAATCCAATGGCAAAACTTGTTCCAGGCAAGACTGTTTTACATTCCAAGCCCGCGCCATTCATGGCTGCCTTTTCCTCCTTAGGCCCAAGTCGCGTCCAGCCTAACATTCTCAAGGTCATTTGCATGATCATATTATGAAAATGGAGTAATATATATATAGATTCCATGGATAGCTAATACCATGTGACAATTATTTCTTTAAAAATTTTGATGTTGACGAGAAACTATATTAGCTCCTCCTTCCAATTTCTTCTTATAGTGGTTGAAATTTTTGTAATGCCTCTATTTGTAGCCCGACATTACTGCCCCGGGACAAAATATCTTGGCAGCATGGAGTGAGGTAGCCTCTCTCTCAGGTGTGGAAGGTGATAATCGGGTGGCTAAGTACCACATCATATCAGGAACTTCCATGGCTTGCCCACATGTCTCAGCTGTGGCTGCACTTCTCAAAGCCATACACCCAAATTGGAGTAGCGCTGCTATAAGATCTGCTATCATGACCACAGGTATGTTTAAAGAAATTAGAAAGGTTAAAACTGAAAGTACTTCCGTCAAAATTAAATTTATACTTTTGTACATCATAGGCATCATTATTTAAGAACAATTAAATACCATAAACAATTATTTTACATCTTTTAATCCTTCATGTTCTTAGTTTTTCTTTTTCTTAAAATTGTCAATTTATGACAGCGAGATTGGAGAACAACATTGGCAAGCCAATCACAGACGCTACTGGAAAACAGGCGAACCCCTTTAATTATGGGTCAGGCCATTTTCAACCAAGTAAAGCTGCAGACCCTGGCCTTGTTTATGATGCCACATACAATGACTACATTGCCTTCCTCTGCAGCAGTGGGTACAGTTCTAAAATTTGTCCAAGGAACCCTTCCTCCCCAAATGATCTCAATTATCCATCAGTTTCAATTTCCAATCTCAATGGAAGCATGACTGTCACGAGGATTGTCACAAATGTTGGCAGAAGTAAGAGTGTCTACTCTCTAACCGTTGACTCACCAATGGGGTATTCAGTTGAGATAATACCAAGAACCTTATCCTTTAGTCAATTGATGGAGCAGAAAAAGTTTTTGATTACAATCGCAAAAAAACGCCATGTTGGAAAAAATATTAAGAAGGGGGAGTATGCATTTGGTTGGTATATGTGGAGTGATGGGATTCATACTGTAAGAAGTCCAATTGCTGTAGCTTCAGCATAATTTGCTACTGTGGGGCAAATAAAAATAAATAAGCCATAATAATTGAAGACGCTTGTTCTTCTAGACATTCTCTGTAATCTTTCCAACTTTCATTTTCATTTGTTTTGTTTAGCCATATGATATGCTTGAGATGACAAGTAATAAAATATTGTATAATCTATATATCTATATTATATTATAAAAACAAATTAATACCACGTTTTGATCTTAGAAAACTTATCAATATTAAAGTGTTTTCTTAAAATACTCTTATTATTTTGCTTAAAAAAATTTAACTATGTTAACAAAATTTTAACTCATAACATCAACGGACTATTAGAAGGTTTCTGCTACGTCACAATGTCAATGAAATTTTCAAGAAAATTAATTCATTGTTCACAGGCTTATATCGTCTACCTCGGACGCCACAGTGGGCTGAAAGCTACGCAGGAAATTGAAGAAGCTCACCACTCGTATCTGCTCTCTGTAAAGGCTACCGAAGATGAAGCTAAAGCGTCTCTTATTTACAGCTACAAGAAAGTAGTCAATGGCTTCTCTGCATTGCTCACGTCTGATGAAGCGGCCAAGTTATCAGGTGATGCATTATATATATATATATACTCTAAAATGGTAAAGTTGCCTTGAATATTTATATTGAAGAAACAGAGAATAAGAGGGGTAATTGTTTCGAATGGGTGTCTGGCAGAAATGGAGGAAGTGGTTTCTATATTTCCTGGACGGTCAAGATCAGTTCAGGGTACAAGATCGTGGGATTTTGAGTGCGATTCTGTTCACCCCTTTAATGGGGTGAACATCACCCTCACAATTTTAATGAATTGTCGTTCCGTTGCTTTTTTTCACCCTCACAAATTTTGTGAGGGTGATGTTCACCCATTAAAGGGGGTGAACAAAATCGCACTCGGGGGAGGCCACTCCACCCACTCTCCACAAGAACTTTTGGCAAAAGCCGGTTATGGGAAAGATATCATTGTTGGTGTCTTGGGCTCTGGTATGAGTTAATTATTCATGCATACTTTCATCGGTAACTTACAATCATAACAACGGTGGTATAATCCGATTGAAATATTACTGAAACTTTAAGATGGCACTTCTGTATGTTTATATTTGTGAACATATAATAAAGTTGTCAAATCATATTATTCTATCTCATAAGTGAAGATACTATTCAGTTAGGCGCCCCATTTATATCTCGATATCTTAACCATATCCTTAATAAGAAAAAGAGAAAACACAATTGTCTTATGGGGCAGACGTATGTGCACTGAAGATGTTGACTCTTTGTTGTTATAAAACATCCTTAGAAAATTATTTTATAAAAACAATGAATGCAACAATAACATTTTTAAAATTATGAATTATTATAACCAACTTCTGTTTACTGATGACTTAAATGTAGAAATCCCTTGTCATATGAGTCAAAATTTACTAAATTTTCTTAAAGTTTATAATTTAGACTACTTAAACTCTTATAATTTTATTTTTAATCAATAAACCTTGTTGACATGCAAAAGAAATAAAAAAAAAAATGACTACAGTATCTTAATTCATCTTAAATACACAAAATTCTATTATTACAAATTAATTAAAAAAAGAACTTATTACAAACTAGTTGATGAGCAGTACAGTCACTGTTTCATTTTTGTCCCGGTAGGCATATGGCCTGAATCTCAGAGTTTCAATGACAAGGGGATGGAACCCATTCCATAGTCATGGAGAGGAAAATGTGTAAGCGGTGTTGGTTTTAACACATCTAATTGTAATCGGTAAGATTCCCGTATTTAATTTTCTTCTTCATATGTCATATAAATGTGGTCCATCTCCACGTTTAGTATATGTAAAAGTTTTCACTTTTTCATAATTATTATAGTTAATACTTGTAAGTTGTTCATTAAAAATATTAATTAATTGTACAGAATAACATAATTAATTAATTAGCTTGTGTTCATACATTGCACTACAAGAAATACGCTATTTAGCGACGGAACAAAATCCATCACTAATTAGTGACACATTAGAGACGGATTTCCGTCGCTAATTTTTTAAAAAACTTTTTAATTTAACGACGAAATTAGCAATAGAAATACTCATGTAACAGCCCGCTTTCTTGGGCGTGTTATACCTTAGAAAAATTGGGTCTTATTTTTTATTTTTATTTTTTAAACTACGATGCATCCGAAATTTCCTAAGGCCTATCTAGTGTTTAATTTACACACCAGAGATAAATACAATTTACAAAGCGAAAGCTGAATCGAACCTGCTCACGATAATGCATATAATAATAACTGGACATGACATTCATTATAAAGTTAATTCATAAGCGTCTGACAGTAAATACAATGTACATAATTCTTAAACTATTCATATTATAACATGGCATGGCTTATTTCCTCGTTTCTTGACATCTCGTGTCATTACACATCTTCAATCTCGATAACATCACTTATAACAGCCCATTTTTTCAGGGCGTGTTATACCTTAGGAAAACTGGGTCTTATTTTTTTTTTCTTTACATTATCCCAAAATCTCCTAAGGCCTTATCTAGTGCGAGATATCTACACTAGAATACAAAGCGGGAGCTGAATCGAACCTGCTCATGGCAATATATACATGAATAACTGGACAAGTATTTATTTAAACATTGTTACATAACATTCGAAAAGTAAAACAAATGTACATAATCTTAACTATTCATATCATAACATGGCACATTTCCTCATTTCCTGACGTCTCACGTCACCACACATCATCAATCTCGAAATT
This sequence comes from Diospyros kaki, assembly GCA_036245055.1. Classification (NCBI taxonomy): domain Eukaryota; kingdom Viridiplantae; phylum Streptophyta; class Magnoliopsida; order Ericales; family Ebenaceae; genus Diospyros; species Diospyros kaki. The sequence goes on from BSEG01000003.1 coordinate 32,524,882, forward strand.
ATCTCTGCAAGTCCCGACTGGAACGTTGAATGTTCCAGGGGCGAACCCAAGTTAGATAATGAACCATCTAAGTAAGGGTACGTAATGCTATGTCATGAGTGTATGTAATGTCTTTCCTCGTAGGTGTCAACTGCACCCCTCATGCAACCTACCATTTTAGCGACCACCTCTTTCGAAGCCGGGGTGTATGGGTGCACCCTTGGTAAGGCAGCGGTGCCAGTTCGTACTCCCTACGGCCTCATATGCGTGTGATCAATGATATCAACGTGTAATCATGCATTTCATAATCATGTATGCATTCTACGTGATAGATACATATCAGGGCATGTCAATATGATGAAAATATTTTCGAGGAAGTACCACTTACCTTTTAGAGCTTATCGGGCTACCTCGTAATCCATGCCTTGCCTTGATTTGCGTGCCAACCTCAAAATTTACGCCAAACACCTCAACTTTGACCTCAAAGCATCCTAATCATCATAGGTATTTAAATAAACATTAAAAATTATTTTTCCATAATTTCTGGCATTTTCTATAATTTTTCCTCTATTTCTTTCTATTTTTCCTCAATAATTCTAAATTAAATATTTCTAGAAATATTTTCTCAAATATTTCACTACGAAAATTCATAAAATAATATTTTAGAATTTCTGAAATTTTCTAGAGAATTTTTACTCACCTTGGCTTAGCATCTCCGATTTCCTCGATTTGTGTGCGATATTCCCGAAAGGCGTGCCCGAGCCGTTTTTCTCACCAAAATCTCCGGGATATCACCGAAACATAATTTCCTATTTTCTAGAATTTTTCTGAGATTTTTCTAACATTTTCTCTATATTTTTTTTTCTTCTTTTTTCTTTCTTTTCTTTCTTTTCCTTTTATTTTTCTTTTTCTCTTTTTTCTTTTTCTTTCTCTTCTTCTTCCTCCTCCTTCTTCTTCCTCCCGCTTCCCCTGTTCCCACGCATGCCTGCAACCTCTTTTCTTCTTCCTTCTTTTCCTTCTTCTTCTTTCTTCTTTTCTTCTTCTTTTTCTTCTTCCTTCTCTTCTCTTCTTCTTCTTCTTCTTCTTCCCTTTCTTCTTCTCCTTCCTGCACGCGGCTTCCGCGCACTTGCCCAGCCACCGCCTGCAACCCCTCGCCGCCGACAACACCTGCCTCGCCGCCTTTGCCAACTGCCAACGCTTCCCGCTGGCCGAGCACCGGCCTCCGCCTTGGCTGGAAGCGACTCGCGGCTGTTGCAGCTGCGGCTGGTTGCGGCCATGGCCGCCCTGCTACTGCGAGCTCGCGGCCATGGCTGCTGCCGCGAGCTTGCGACCATTTTGGCCGCCTTCGGCCTCACCGGAAGACCTCCCCGAACTCCCTTGCGCCTCCCCGAACCATCCTCACGGCTGCACCCTGCTGTCATCACTGTGGCAGCCGTTCCAGCTCGCGGCCATGGCTGCCATAGCCGCGGGTTTGCTGCTCTCTCTCTCTCTCTCTCGATCTCTCACTTTCTTGCTGCCCTTAATCATCCAAAATGCATCCTAATTTATAGTTTACACTGCCTTGGTCGCTACTCCATTCAAACGTCCATCATATTAATTGCTTAGCCACTTAATCTTGCTGCCCATCTCCTTAAATCCCGCTGCAACCATCATATTAATTCCTCAAATCTTGCTGCCACTTTGCAGCCCAAAATCGTTGCCACAATCTCCCAGTTTCCAGCCATAAATTTCGGTCATAAATACTTCACAGAAGCTTCGCGAAGCAATTTCATTTGCAGAGCATGGCAGCCTCACTGCATGCACAGCACATATATATATATATATATAATTCTATGTTATTTTGTAATTATGTATTTAAATTCTAAAAATTTATTTCCATTTCACTTAAATAATTATCTAATTGCAACTATGCCCTTAAATATCGAATTTATTTGCATTACAATACCGAAAACACAAAATTAATAATTCAATTCCTAGTTGAAAAGGACGATTTTGCCCCAATGTCCTTACCGGGCTGTTGTTTCATCCCGAAATCACTGAAGAGTTGCTTGTTAAGTAAAACCGGAGACCCCCTAGGGTTCCGTTAATTTTTCGGGAGTCTCCTACGATGATTCGGTTTTACAGCCTAATTAGCAGTTATATTTTAGCAGTACCGAAAACTGTTCCCGATTCGATTTCTTTTGATACCATAAATCCTATTTCGATACGCTCGTCGAGACCATATAATTTTCGTTGAACAATTTCACTCTTAGGCATTTCCTGTAGTTGATTCGGTACTTAAAATTGCTATAAAAATCAATTTTCGGTATCCTAAACTCATCGAAACTTCATACGAACATGGGGTATTACATTCTCCCCTCCTTACAAAAATTTCGTCCTCGAAATTTGCCACATGTCTTAAATCTCAAAATTAGAACTCTTAGACTGACTACACTTATTATCCCTAGATAAGTATACTTGTCAACTATCCATATCTTTCAAATCATAACCGTATAACTTGGCCCTTGTGCCATGAGTCTCCTCTCGAGCTACTATCTAGGTCGGTACACAAATTATTGTAACGGGCTCGCGGCTCTCATATCCATATCATCAATTCTCAATTTGCTTTTCACTAAGTTATCCAATCGATATCACAATACTTTTCTAATTTCGAGTTTCTATGATGTCATTTGAACTAATCAATCACGCTTTTGATAATCTTTCAACACAAAAGCCCCTAATATATCTTGACTTTTATCATGTCGATCCTCAAAGAATTATTTTTATGTCGTCAATCTATTTCACGTACTCTTGGATCCAAAACATCAAAAATATACGTCATCATATATCCTTGAAACTAGCTATGCCTTACCTTAGGTCATCTTAACTTTTATCAAATCGATCCTCGAGAAAATTATTTTATGTCCTCAAACTACTTCACGTATCCTTGAATCCTCAAACATCACATATCTTGTCATTACTAGGTTGTTTCATAGGTTTTCGGACTGTCATAGCAAGTTACTGGTCCTACCCTATCACATGTGCTCAAATGATCTTTATCCTCGAAATCACCTATGCCTTACCTTGAGTTATCATAAACTTAATCATTGCTTGATCCTTACCCAAGCCAACTAGTTTGTTGTTTCTTCATTCTCGTAGGTATTCATCTCCCGATATAATCTTAAGTTTCTGCCATTTGACCACGATTATCTTCTAATCATGTATAATTTTCTCAAGACGTCTCTATTAATAGATTCTATCTATCTCCAAAAGTTTGACCGAAATTTAACGTTGTCTTCCAAGTCTAGCAATACTAATTTCTTTGCATCACTTATTCCCTTGTTACTTGGTTGCCGAGCTAATACCTATTTATCCATATACCCATAACTTAAATAACTCCTCGAACTTTTCGAAGTGATCCTCAAATAACATTTTATGTCATCAAATTAATCATTTAATCCTCAAATTACTCTTCTAGTAATAACGTTTTATGTCAACTAACTTTAATCATGCTCAATCCTTTTGGAACTACTTACTCAAGTTACTGACTTTTGCTTGAACCAACCTCTACTCAAAACATTGGATTTGTCTCTTAAAACCTACTGGGATATCTGACCTTTCGGAACTTTCAATCCTCGATCTTAACTTCACGTTCCTGACACAAAGCCTCATACTCTCATCATTTCTGACTTGGCAAGCAAGTCTTAGTTTATCGCGACGTTCCCTAACATTATCCTCAATATTTTTCATGCATCTCTCTATCTGAGAGGTATACTAATATATCCTCGATAGACACAATTACCACGTGACTTCAATGCAATTGGTACTTTGGTCAAATCATCAAATCATGATTCCATTGCTAATTTTTAGAATGTCTCATCCCTCGATCGCACATCAATCACAATTACCCCAGCCTCTTGTAACTGTTAATCAAATTTGAGATAAAGATATCGACTCTTAATTATCACATCTTTCAAAGCTCAATGATTTACGTCCTCAATTGAGCTACTTATAACTAAGCGTTTAATAACCTCAAGCTATTTATTGACAATTTCATTATTAAGAAATAATCTCGATAAATCTTCCGAGAGCACATTCTGATATTTCTCTCACTTCCTCAATTTTCTCACGGCTTTTCATTGACCACAAGTGGCCGTACCACATATTGACCAGCTCCCTATTTTCATAATCTGCTTACATCACTTTAGTGATCGTCTTGCTACACATCTCCTAATTTGCCTATTAAGGTTATCTAGACTAACCGCTTAGCCCAACAGGAGTTCCATTCTCCCAAATCAAAATTTCCGATCTCCAATAGATTTCGATCTATTATTAATTACTTGTTTCTCTCAAACACGCCAAAGATTTTCAAAGACCTCAATCTGTAACCATCCTGCTAACTGGAGTGGGTATGTACATACGTCTTCCATGGTACCCTGATTCATACTGACTCATGACTTTCATGGCTTTAAGAAAATCAATCTCTATTTCCTTAACGAGATTACCTAAGGACCTTCCAATCTTTTTTTTTTTTTTTGAAAACTTTAAAGTCTCATCACATGTCCTTAGATTCTCATCCTTTAGGGGGAAATTCATCGAAAATCCCAAATCGATTCATCTTTGAAGATCTCGGACCAGATCGAGTTAATTAGCTCCACTCATTTCTTATAAAGAATCGAGCCTCAAAATTTCCCGGAACTCTTTGCCTAAGGATACCTTAAACCTCAATTAATGATTCAGGTCTCCATACTGATGCACAAGACATGACTTGTCTTTAAGACTTTCGATTCCTCAAGCCTACTTGGCACATTGAATCGTAGTCACAACTTCTGTTGGCTAGGTTTCTCATCATCCTTCCTTGGGGTCAATACGACCTACAAGTATCTTTTCCTCGAACTGAGATTGCCATCTCACAACCCATTATCGAAGTTTTGGACTAGCCACGCTCTACTACCTGAAATCTCTTTTACCGAGAACCCACTGACTCTCGCTTTTCATTTTTTTAGGCCCAGTTGACTATTGGCACACGACTATCTCTTGATCTTACTGCCATACTAGATACTGGGGTATTCTATCCTTTGAGCCTCACACTGTGCGTCGTGTCACCAATTTCCCAAGAAGACTACGAACCCTACGACACTTGGTCTATATTCCATTTATTCCATTTCGAGTTGATTCCCTAGGCTTCCAGCCTCTTTCAATCAGCTAGTGGCACACCTCGCACCCTAGACTATTGAGACTTAAACCCATACAAGGTACAGATCCTACTGGGCTGTCCCAAATCTTTAGCATCTGATCGTTTCCCAGGTAGTCTGATATGATGCTTCGATCAACAGGCTTCTCGTATTTTATCGCACGTCATTCATCAACTATCTGCATGCGGGTCCTTAGATCCAGATCTGTTACTGCGAACACCGAACCAGTAGTTTCACCACACTGATAGGGTTCCTTATATTGGTTACACCACTGCCAGCTCATCGATTAACACAACTCATACGCCATCATTTGACCATCTTCGGCCTCCGTCGGATCTCTGATCTACACATCCTATTTTCGAGATACTAAATGATACTCGAAATACTTATAATTTGATCCTAACTTTTTAACTAGGTCTTGCCACATTAGACTAATCATCCATGATTCGATCATCTTTAATAGCCACAGTTACCCTATCATTTCATGCCATGATTCGACTAATAACCTTAAATCAATAGTCTCTAAATCTCTCGGATCCATACTCACGGTTTACCGAGTCAACCTTACACCCGAATCATATTATCCAAATCTTAACATCAATAGCTAGATTATCTCGAACGGCGTTTTATTGCTTAGCAAAATTAGATTCTCAAATCAATAACCTCTAAAAACCCAAATCTCCAATTAGGGATTTCATTTTACAAACCCATAGTTTCTTTCCCCTAAGCCTCAAGTTCTTACTAACTGGTTCTACCAGATCCTCTAAAGTCTCCAAATTACTATTCCTTAATCTCCAAATAGGGTTTAATTCCGATCTCAACTACATCCGAGTCACTTAGGTCTTCAAAAAATCTTAAGCTCTGATACCAACTGTAACAACCCACTTTTTCAGGGCGTGTTATACCTTAGGAAAATTGGGTCTTATTTTTTTTTTTCTTTACATTATCCCAAAATCTCCTAAGGCCTTATCTAGTGCGAGATATCTACACTAGAATACAAAGCGGAAGCTGAATCGAACCTGCTCATGGCAATATATACATGAATAACTGGACAAGTATTTATTTAAACATTGTTACATAACATTCGAAAAGTAAAACAAATGTACATAATCTTAACTATTCATATCATAACATGGCACATTTCCTCATTTCCTGACGTCTCGCGTCACCACACATCATCAATCTCAAAATTATCTCTGCAAGTCCCGACTGGAACGTTGAATGTTCCAGGGGCGAACCCAAGTTAGATAATGAACCATCTAAGTAAGGGTACGTAATGCTATGTCATGAGTGTATGCAATGTCTTTCCTCGTAGGTGTCAACTGCACCCCTCATGCTACCTACCATTTTAGCGACCACCTCTTTCGAAGCCAGGGTGTATGGGTGCACCCTTGGTAAGGCAGCGGTGCCAGTTCGTACTCCCTACGGCCTCATATGCGTGTGATCAATGATATCAACGTGTAATCATGCATTTCATAATCATGTATGCATTCTACGTGATAGATACATATCAGGGCATGTCAATATGATGAAAACATTTTCGAGGAAGTACCACTTACCTTTTAGAGCTTATCGGGCTACCTCGTAATCCGTTTCTTGCCTCGATTTGCGTGCCAACCTCAAAATTTACGCCAAACACCTCAACTTTGACCTCAAAGCATCCTAATCATCATAGGTATTTAAATAAACATTAAAACTTATTTTTCCATAATTTTTGGCATTTTCTATAATTTTTCCTCTATTTCTTCCTATTTTTCCTCAATAATTCTAAATTAAATATTTCTAGAAATATTTTCTCAAATATTTCACTACGAAAATTCATAAAATAATATTTTATAATTTCTGAAATTTTCTAGAGAATTTTTACTCACCTTGGCTTAGCATCTCCGATTTCCTAGATTTGCGTGCGATATTCCCGAAAGGCGTGCCCAAGCCGTTTTTCTCACCAAAATCTCTGGGATATCACCGAAACATAATTCCCTATTTTCTAGAATTTTTCTGAGATTTTTCTAACATTTTCTCTATATTTTTTTTTCTTCTTTTTTTCTTTCTTTTCCTTTTCTTTTTCTTTTTCTCTTTTTTCTTTTTCTTTCTCTTCTTCTTCCTCCTCCTTCTTCTTCCTCCCGCTTCCCCTGTTCCCACGCATGCCTGCAACCTCTTTTCTTCTTCCTTCTTTTCCTTCTTCTTCTTTTTCTTCTTCCTTCTCTTCTTCTTCTTCTTCTTCTTCTTCTTCTTCTTCCCTTTCTTCTTCTCCTTCCTGCGCGCGGCTTCCGCGCACTCGCCCAGCCACCGCCTGCAACCCCTCACCACCGACAACACCTGTCTCGCCGCCCTTGCCAACTGCCAACGCTTCCCGCTGGCCGAGCACCGGCCTCCGCCTTGGCTGGAAGCGACTCGCGGCTGTTGCAGCCGCGGCTGGTTGCGGCCATGGCCGCCCTACTACTGCGAGCTCGCGGCCATGGCTGCTGCCGCGAGCTTGCGGCCATTTTGGCCGCCTTCGGCCTCACCGGAAGACCTCCCCGAACTCCCTTGCGCCTCCCCGAACCATCCTCGCGGCTGCACCCTGCTGCCATCACTGTGGCAGTCGTTCCAGCTCGCGGCCATGGCTGCCATAGCCGCGGGTTTGCTGCTCTCTCTCTCTCTCTCGATCTCTCACTTGCTTGCTGCCCTTAATCATCCAAAACGCATCCCAATTTATAGTTTACACTGCCTTGGCCGCTACTCCATTCAAACGTCCATCATATTAATTGCTTAGCCACTTAATCTTGTTGCCCATCTCCTTAAATCCCGCTGCAACCATCATATTAATTCCTCAAATCTTGCTGCCACTTTGCAGCCCAAAATCGCTGCCACAATCTCCCAGTTTCCAGCCATAAATTTCGGTCATAAATACTTCACAAAAGCTTCGCGAAGCAATTTCATTTGCAGAGCATGGCAGCCTCACTGCACGCACAGCACATACATATATATATAATTCTATGTTATTTTGTAATTATGTATTTAAATTCTAAAAATTTATTTCCATTTCACTTAAATAATTATCTAATTGCAACTATGCCCTTAAATATCGAATTTATTTGCATTACAATACCGAAAACACAAAATTAATAATTCAATTCCTAGTTGAAAAGGACGATTTTGCCCCAATGTCCTTACCGGGCTGTTGTTTCATCCCGAAACCACTGAAGGGTTGCTTGTTAAGTAAAATCGGAGACCCCCTAGGGTTCCGTTAATTTTTCGGGAGTCTCCTACGATGATTCGGTTTTACAGCCTAATTAGCAGCTGTATTTTAGCAGTACCGAAAATTGTTCCCGATTCGATTTCTTTTGATACCATAAATCCTATTTCGATACGCTCGTCGAGACCATATAATTTTCCTTGAACAATTTCACTCTTAGGCATTTCCTGTAATTGATTCGGTACTTAAAATTGCTATAAAAATCAATTTTCGGTATCCTAAACTCATCGAAACTTCATACGAACATGGGGTATTACATTCTCCCCTCCTTACAAAAATTTCGTCCTCGAAATTTGCCACATGTCTTAAATCTCAAAATTAGAACTCTTAGACTGTTCATCTTCTTCCCCGCTTCTTCACCTACGAACCAGCCTCTTCTTCCTCTCTTTCTTCTTTTCTTCATTTTCTTCTCTTTTCTTCTTCTTCTTTCTCTTCTCTTCTTCTTCATATCCTTCTCTTCTTCCTCTGTTTCCTTTCCAGCGCACGGACAACCATGGCCGAACCAGCACCGCCCGCGGCCGCTGCCGCTTAGCCCTCCGTCGGTCGCCTCTCGGCCCTCCGCCGTCGCCGGCATGCACCTTGGTCCAGCCAGCTTACTGTGCGGCCAAACTAGGCTGCCTTCGGCCCAGCCAGCAGCTGCACCGGCTTCACTGGCCTCCATCGCCATCTCCTTGGTCCGTTCGTGCGTCGCTCAGCTTCAACCTGAGGCCTTTACCTCGCGGCCATGGCCGCTCGAGTTGCTGGAAACTCGCGGCCATGGCTGCCACGAGTTGCCGCGGCTTGCTCCGTCTCTCTATTGATCTCGCTCTCTCCCTCTCCCTCTCTCTCTCTCTCTCTCTCGATTCCTCACTGCTCTTAATCAGCCAAAACGCATCAATTTATAGACCTCTTTCCTTGGCTACCACTCCACCCGTATACATATATATATATATTACAACACTGTTACATGCTTGCCTGCCACGCACATCAGAAAATCCCCACAAGTCTCGCCTCAAATCTTGCTGCCACTCAGCAGCATCGCTGCCACAATCCCCCTATTTTGCTGCTAATATATCGGCGATGAAGATCTCACAGAGCTGCCTCTGCCATTCGCGCACATATGCATGTGTATACATATATATACAACTATTTACCATACTTTAAATTAAGAGAAATTATATATTAAACCTCAATTTTATCATAATATCATTTAGACAACTCCATAATTCCAATTGTACCCTCAAACACTAGATTAAATTACATTTTAATACTGAAAACGCATAATTAATAATTTCGAAGCTTAGTTAAAAATGATGATTTTGCCCCAGTGTCCGCACCGGGCTGGCATTTCATCCTGAAACTAGTGAAAGGTTGCTCATTACACAAAATCGAAGCCCCTCTAGGGTTCCGTTAATTTTTTGGGAGCCTCTTACGACGATTCGGTTTTACTGCCTAATTAACAGCTGTATTTTAGCTGTACCGAAAATTGTTCCGAATTCAATTTCTTTTGATACTATAAATCCCATCTCAATACGCTCGTCGAGACCATATAATTTTCCTTAGATAATTTCACTCCGAGGCATTCCCTGCAGTCGATTCGACACGTATAACTGCTATCAAACCAATTTTTCGGTGTTCTAAATTCATCGAAATTACGTGGCAAGTTCATAGAAACATGGGGTATTACAACTCATCACTAAAGAATTTTTTATATTTTTATGAAATTTAAAAATTTAGCTATGGAAAAATTTGTTGCTAAAAATAGAAAAAAAATAAATAAAAATAAAAAACTTTAGTGACGGGATGCATTCGTTGCAATAAAAGAAAAAAATATATTTAAAATATAAATTTCAGCGATGGAGGGTCACCCATTGCTAAAACACAAAGGAAAAAAAATTAGAAATTAAAAATTTTGTGACGAGGCTACCTATCGCTAAAAAAGAAAAAAATATATAAATTTAAAATATAAAAGTTGTTAAAAAAGAAATAAAATAAATAAAAAATAAAAAACTTTAGTGACAGGGCTCACCTATGTAATGCCCCATATTCTTATGAAGTTGTCACGTAATTTCGATAAGTTTATAATACCGAAAAATTGATTTGATAGCAATTATAAGTACCGAATCGACTGTAGGGAATGCCTCGGAGTGAAATTGTCTAAAGAAAATAATATGGTTTCGATGAAGGTTTCAAAATAGGATTTATGGTATCAAAAGAAATCAGATTGGGAGTAGTTTTTGGTACAGCTAAAATACAGCTACCATTTAAGTGGTAAAATCGAATCATTGTAAGAAACTCCCAAAAAATCAACGGAACCCTAGGGGGCTTCGATTTTGCGTAATGAGCAACTCTTCAATGGTTTCGAGATGAAACGATGGCCCGGTGAGGACACTGGGGCGAAATTGTCCTTTCTAACTAAGCTTCAAGTTATTAATTTTACGTTTTCGGTATTGAGATACAAATTTATTTGATGTTTAAGGACATTGTTACAATAAAGAAATTGCTCAAGTGAAATTAAGAAGAAAATTAAGTTTTATATGTAATTTTTTTTAATTTAAATATATAATTTACTAATGTAAAATATAGTGTATATATATATATATAAATGTGGGCATGCGTCTGCAACTCGCCATGCCCTGCAACCTTGGCACCCATCCTCTTTAATTCATTCCATACCCTGCAAGTGGTGGCCACGCCTTGCAAATCTCCAATGATTTTCACGCAACCCCCATAACCTCTACAGCTTTCACCCATTCTCTGCAACCCATACCCTGCAACAATTGGAAAGTTTTATGCGCCAAGAGTAGCGTCCAAGGCTGATTTGGGGCAGTAAGCAGCAAGATGGAAGGCAAGATGAAGAGCAATCATGGGTGAGCAATGGCCGAGAGGCGGGGGAGAGCTAGGAGCTCACGACGATGGCCGAAGGCAGCCGCAACGAAGCTGTTGGATGCGCTGAAGGTTGGCGATGGTAGCCATGGCAGCACGACCGCGAGCTTCAGCGGCTGGGTGACGCGACGGCAACGCGGATGAGCTTCCAGCAAGGTTTGATGGTGTCAGAAGAGCTCGTTGTAGGCTCATCGATTCAGAGTGGTCAAAGGTAGACAAAGCCGGCCGCACAGCAGCGACGGCCATGGCAGGGGCTGGTCGCGGTGGCTCGCGGCGATTGTGGGGGTTGGTACGGCGATGCGGCGAGGCCAAGGAGGCCGACGAAAGGACGGGTGGAGGCGCGCGGTGGCGCTAGCAGCGGTGGCAGTCGTACGACGAAGAAGAAGTAAAGGCGGGAGATGCAGGGGAAGAAGAAGAAAGAGAGAGAAAAAAAACAAATATATATATAAAAAAATAAAGGGAGAGAAGAAGTGCTGCTCATGGGTTGTAGAAGGAGCAAAGGAAAGAGAAGATGAATAGGAAGAAGAAATAAAAAGAAAAAAAGAAAAAGAAAAAAGAAGAAAAGAAAATAAATAAAAAAAATAGAGAAAAATGTTGAAAAATCTTAAAAAATTATAGAAAAATAGGATTTAGATATTTACTAATATTTCAGAGGTTTTGGGCGAGAAAATAGTTCGGGCACGCGTTTTGAGATCATGACACGCATACCGAGGAAATCCGAGATGCTAAGTTAAGGTAAGTAAAATTTTCTAATTTTTTTTTGAAATTTCAGAATATTACTTTATGAATTTTCGTAGTGAAATATTTGAGAAAATATTTTTAAAAATATTTAATTTGGAATTATTGAGGAAAAATAAGAAGAAATAGAGAGAAAATTATAGAAAATGTCAGAAATTATGAAAAAATAAGTTTTAATGTTTATTTAAATAATTATGGTGATTAGGATACTCTGAGGAATAAGTTGAAGTGACTTGTAAAATTTTGAGGCTGACATGCAAATCGAGGCAAAGCACACATATCGAGGTAGTCCGATAAGCTTTAGAAAATAAGTGGTACCTCCTCGAAAATGTTTTCACCATATTGACATGCCCTGATATATATCTATCACATAGAATGCATACATGACTATGAAATGCATGAATACACGTTGATATCATTGATCACACGCATATGAGGCTGTAGGGAGTACGAACTGGCACCGCTGTCTTACCAAGGGTGCACCCATACACCCCGACTTCGAAAGAGGTGGCCGCTAAAATGGTAGGTAGCATAAGGGGTGTAGTTGACACTTACGATGAAAGACATTGCATACACACATGACATAATATTGTGTACCCTTACTTAGATAATTCATCATCTAATTTGGACTTTGCCCCTGGAATATTCAAACGTTCCAGGTGGAGATTGTAGCAGATACAAGGATAAATGAGACATGAAATGGCACTTAGCAGAGTGCATGGAGAATGAAATGTACGTAACGTAGCCTATGTATTTAAGTTTTGGTACTTTAGATTTTGAACGTTTTGAGGGATGTTAAAGATGTAAGAATTTATTTATGATTAATGTTAAGATATCAGATTTCGATCATTGCTTCCGCATTTGATGTGTATAGTAATTACCTTTCGAGATAAATGAATGAGAATTCTGGGACGAATTCGAGGTATGATGCAGTTTAGAATTAAGTTTGAAAAGAAAAAAAAATTATTGTCCCGGAATTGTCCCAATTTATAACGCGCCCGAGAAAGCGAGGCGTTACAACCTATCTCTAAAACAGGGAAAACAAATAATTTAGAAATTAAAAATTTAGCAACGGGTTTACCTTTTGCAAAAAATAATAAAAAAAATAATTTTAGAACTAAAAATTTAGCGACAGGTTTCCCGTTGCAAATAAATAAATAAATAAATATAAAATACAAATTTTAGCCAAGGGTGCATTCTTGTCACTAGAAAAGAAAAAAAATATTAAAATACAAAATTTAGCGACGAGGGCTCACCCGTCGCTAAAATAGGAAAACAGATAAATTTAAAATACAAAAGTTACTAAAAAAAGAAATAAAATAAATAAAAAATAAAAAACTTTAGCTATAGGGTTTAACCCATCGCTAAAACATGGAAAAAAAATAAATTTTTTATAGGTTTCGGGCGGGCGGCCCGCCTCCGAAACCCGGGTTTCGTGCGGGTTGGGATTTAGTTTTTTTAAATTTTTTATATTTAAAAAATTTTACTTTTTTAATTAAATAGTGATAATTAATATTTTTTTATACTGAATTTTTTATTTAGGTATTGGAATTTTTTATTTAAGTTTAGAAGTTGAATAATTTAATTTTTAATGCAAACAAATATATATTTTTTACTTAATTTTTTAAATCTAAACATATTTATATTTTTTTTATAGTTAACCAATAGAATTGGAAAAGATCGTTAAATATTATTTTCATTATTAAAACATTTTTTCATATGTTATATTTAATATTTTTTATTTTTGTGTTATTTTGTAGATATGATACCTGTTATTTTTATTTCTGTTATTTTTATTTTTGTATTATTTTGTACTTATCTGTTATTTTTTATTTTTGTGTTATTTTATAGATATGGTACGTGGTAGAAGAGGAGGTGAAGCTTCTTCGTCTCGTCAGTCTTCTTCTTCTCGAGAGCGTCCTACTGCATCAACTAGAAGAAGAAGGAGGATTGAGAGTTCTAGTGAACCCACTATTTTAGAAACAGTAGAAGATCCAGTGATAGATCCAGTTGAAGAGCATCCCAACCCTAATCAAGAAGAAGCAACTGATCAACCATCATCATCCTCACAACCTGATGATATTTCTGAACCACTACCTGGGGGCCCTAGAGATAGATCAATTTTAAAAAATTTTAAAAATCATGTGGCATTTGCAATATGGGCAGGAGAGGTAAGTTATATTATTTTTTTTAATATTTATCTTTATAATTTAAATAATTGCTTACTCTAAATTTTTATAATTTAAATAATTAGATATTTAAATTTTTTAACAGGAAAGAGGCATATTAAAATGTAGAAATCATGGCCTCAAAATTCCTGAATGGCCATTGGATAATCAGCCTCGTGTTCGTGATATTGTTATGGGTTCTAGTTTGTTACCATTGGTAGAGTGTACTTATCGATATATAAATTATACTATAGTCTCAGCATTTACAGAGAGATGGCAGCCTGAGACTAATACATTTCATTTACCATTTGGAGAGATAAGTATAACATTATATGATGTTGCTGCTATTTTGAAGATTCTAGTAACAGGAAGATCTATATCTGTGCCGCATCAGTTGACATCTAGTGAAGCTAGTGATTTATTATGTAGGTTACTTGGAGTTTCATTAGATGTAGCAGCACAACAGATTAGAGAAAATCGAGGACCTTTTGTAAAATTAGACTGGTTAAAAAGAACATTTATGCATCTACCAAATGAGGTTTCAAATGAAGAGATTGAATATATCAGTAGAGCATATATGTTATTTTTATTAGGATGTACATTATTTGTGTACAAAAGTGGTACATTAGTTTCAGTGGCGTACTTGACATTATTAGAGGATTTAAGTATGATTGGTAATTATGCATGGGGAGCTGCTTGTCTCGCATATTTATATCGACAGCTCGGTATTGCTACCAGACGAGAGGTGAAGAGCATTGTTGGATATCTTACCTTACTTGAGGTAATTATTTTAATTATTTTAATTTTATATCATATATTTATATAAATTTAACATAATTATTTATATCAAATTTACAGGCATGGGTGTACGAATATTTTCCCTTTACTAGAATTAGATGTAACTTATTATATAGTGATGAGCAGCCACGAGCTCTCCGTTGGTTACCTGTTCGTGATACTGATTCTTTACAATCTATTAGAGAGCAGAT
Organism: Diospyros kaki; assembly: GCA_036245055.1. Taxonomy (NCBI): domain Eukaryota; kingdom Viridiplantae; phylum Streptophyta; class Magnoliopsida; order Ericales; family Ebenaceae; genus Diospyros; species Diospyros kaki. Next base: position 32,540,033 of record BSEG01000003.1, read on the forward strand.
TGATGTTTTATCACCGGACGAGGTATTTCTTATATACTATTATTTGTAAGTTATTTAATATATTCTAAAATTAATATTTATATAAATAATATTTACAGGTGATTTGGATGCCATACTGGAGGGTTCGTTCACATCACCCATTACCAAATATTACATTTTTCTCAGGTTGTCTAAAATGTGGAGGTATTATAGAACCATATCATCCTGAAAGAGTTTTACGACAATTTGGGTATGTACAGATTATTCCTCCACCCCCATTATCACCTCTTGAAGTTAGGCGGGGTGCAGGTACGACATCATATAGGGTAATTTATACATTTATTGATGATATCTGGAATTGATGGGATATGTATTTATTGCCACCACATCGACGTGGTAGACCTGCTTTATTTCCATGGCATTTTATACCTGAATATTTACCCTGGTATTCATCTATTTCACATCCATTTGTACAAAATCCGATACATCGATCGAGATTTGATAGAGGTGTACAAGATATGCTCAATCTTTATGAAGCGGTAAGTTTTTAAGTTATATTCAATTTAATTTATTTAAATAAAAAATTAATATATTTTTTTTTCAGCGTAATCGACTAGCATTATGTACTCTTGATAAAACTATATCAAGTAATGAGCCTGTTTCTGCTGATACATGGAAGGAGACGTGTATTCAGGTAAATACTATTTTAGGCTCTCAATATGGCTTCAATCCTGATAATATTGGAGCATCAACATCTGGTACATCTCCTCCTGGATAGTGGATAATCAAGTTGAAGTTAATTTTGCCATCAAGATTTCAAGTTCGAGTTCTGTCAAGATTTCAAGTTAGAGTTGTATTAAGTTTACTTACTAGTGACTATGGATAATTAAGTTATGTGTTATTTCAAGTTGAGTTGTTAGTTGAGTTGTGTGTTATTTCACTGGATAATTAAGTTGTGTGAATGGATAATTGAGTTGTGTGTTATTTCAATTTTACTTATTAGTTGAGTTGTGTGTTATTTGACTTCTTAGCGAGTCTGTGTTATTGTATTATAAATTATAATTTTGGATTATGTATTGTTTGTAATAATATTTTATTTTATTATTTATTAATAAATTTTATTATAATTTATATAATTTTAATATGATTTATATAATAAATTATATAATTTTAGAATGTGAAATGTCGTGACATATAACAAATAATGTAAAACATACACAATTTATAATTATGATAATAAAATAAAAAACATACATACAGATCATTCATCACTTAAATCACACATACTGATCATTCATCACTTAAATCAAAAACATCTTTTGTAATAACATTTTCGTTAATAAGAGACATAAAAGCTTGAATTCGACTTATATATGGTATTTCCCATTCTCGTGCAATATCATATCGATATTTATACCAGTTTCGTGCAACTGGAGGAATTGGTGAGCCTGATTTTCAGAAATACCTGAAAAATGACAAAATAAAATTATTAATATTACATTTGTTTATGTTAACATAATTATATCAATATATAAATAAATTATTAAATAATAATACCTGCACAAAATGACAATCATCCACAAAACCAATAGTAATGATCCTATGTTGTATCACTGAAGGGGCGACTGATCTCAATGGAAGGTAGGTAAGACATTGTATTCTAGATAAATGCACCAAGATAACATTATATTTTGAAGCAATCAAATGTCCCATGTCTGGTAAAGTCATCCAATGTTGGGGAGGTGCAACACACTCAAAACAAGAAAGTGTGTATATTAATTCATCTACACGCATAGTAGATCCGTATATCTGTATATACTCATCACAAAAAGTATGCAACTCTTCAATTAAATTCATACGAACCTCGCTCCAATTATGCTCACTCATTCCAAGTAAAGCAGCAATAGCACGAAATCCACAGTGTCCATCCGACTCCACATTAACAATATTATGTATAAAATGTTGGATATTTGCTGGAAATGAAGCATCATAACCTAGCAATCTGTGTTTCACACTGCTATAAAATTTACCTCTGTTTGGTGTCTTCACTGAACTCTGTGTTGTTGGAGATGTAGTGTCATGAATAGATTGAACTATTTCAAAATATGATGGATCACGTCGAGTAGATGTATCAATCTGAATTTTATTCTTTGATGATGGCTTACCTTTTGTCCGAACTTTCACACTTGGTGGTATCAATGAAGTGGTAGCTGGATCTATTAATTCTCTCAATTTCTGTTTCAATATGAGTTTACCTCCTGTTGGTTCTGTCTGAAACATATTATACAGACTTTCTAACTCTGGATGAATAGTTAGAACAGATGAATCAGCAGTCTGTACCAAATTTAATTTTGTCCAGTGAGGGTGCACAAATGATAAAGGAATTGGTCGTCCTTCCATCATTAATTCTGAAATTTCATGTGCACAAGGTAAACCATGTGTGTTTCTTATCACACATCCACATGCAACCTTATCTGCTCCAATTTTTTGAGTTATCTGTATTTGCTTTAACACCATATTCATTGCATTTCTTGATATAATACCTCTTAATTCTCTAAAAATTTCTGGTCTGAAATCATGCTGTACCAACATTAAACTCTTCTCAAAAGACCCCTTAATCTCGGTATGTTGTAACTCAATAAGAGAGTTGATAATCTTCCATGATGACTCAAAGTCACCTTGAGATGATCCCAAATATCTTTTCAGCTTCGCATGTGCACTCTCAGCCCTGAATAAAAACAGAAGCATATTGATGTATTAGATTAATTAGAGATTAATTAGATATATTATAATAAAACAATAAGAATAAGAGTTAAGTTTATTAAAGAATACCTGTTAGTAGTAATATTTCCAAAATGCAATACTTTATTTGTCCATGCTGCAATAAATTTCTCTTTATAATCATTCAGCCATGTCTTTCTCACATAATTAATTGCATCCTCATATCCATGGTACTCAATGATTAAGTCAGAAAGCAGACGTTCATACTCATTCTCAGTAGAGGCAAAAACAAGAAGATTCCAACTTAACATAAACTTCTCCCATATCTCCTTTCTATCAAAAAATTTCTTACACTTAGCAAGCACATTTTTTTATATGTGCCATCTACATAATAAAGTAGTCATAGTTGGAAATACTTTATGTATTGCATTCATCAATGCTAATTCCCTATCAGTGACAACTACTCCTGGAAATGTATTAGGTGACATCACATTCTTTAATCTCTCCATAGCCCATGTGTAGTTATCTTCATATTCATGATTCATGAATACAAATGCAACAGGAAAAGTTAACTCAGTAGATGTTACACCAACAATTTCGAGGAGTGGATATCTATACCTGTTGGTTTTGTATGTACAGTCCATTATTAAGACATGTGGAAATACTTTTAATAAAGATATAGATATCGGATGAGCCCAAAATAAGTCTGAAATACAATCTGTTGATGTATCACTTCTATGCCACTCTACATAATTACATTCTCTTAACTTCTTCATCAACTGTTGCATTTGTGATCTACCACCTTTCTCAATAAGTTTGTATCTTTGACGAGCATTATATATAGTTTTGATAGTAGTCACATTATCCTCATCCTTTGCTTTTAGTGCCATCAAAATATTTCTAGGCTTCACAAGATTCTCAGACATTGTTTTTAAAACTACTTTCTCCTTTTCTGTAAGTCTTCCTGCATATGAATGACCCTCTAGTTGAGTCGATGATGCATGATTATGAAACCCACATACAACTTTCAACTCCCACTGCTCAAATTTCATAGCAAGTAATTCAAACGGACAATCACACTTTTTTGAACCTGTGAATTTCCGTTTTGATTCTTCAATTGTTTCCTTTTTCATTTTAGACGGTCTATACTTTCCACTACGTTCACAAACAAGACGAATTCTAGGTCTTTTTCTAGGATCTCCACATTCTGAACTCTTTATCACAATCACAATTCCATTTTCTTTTCCAATTTTCTTAACCCATCCAATCAATGCTTCTCTAGTATCAAATAACTAAACAAGAAAAAACAAACATTTAGAACATTTTATATGTAATAAAAATAATTATTTAAATAAATTATTAAAAATCTATCATACCTGATTAGTAGTAAACGGTTGGGTAACATCAAATTGTTGAATATCACGATTGGATTCCTATAAAAAGAATTAATAAAATTAAAATAAGATTAAAACATAATTGAAATACATATTTCCGAATGCTAGAGTTCTAGAAAAATTAAATTTCTAGAATACTAGAATTCGTAAAATTCAGCATTCTCCGAAAACTAGAGTTCGGGGAAGTGAAGCGTTACCGAACTCTAGAGTTCGGAGATTGCCCGAACTCTGGAGTTCGGAAAGGCAACATTGCCCGAATGCTAGAGTTCGGGAAGGCATGCTTCCCTGAACGCTGGAGTTCGGGGAAAGATGCATTCCCCGAATGCTAGAGTTCGGGGAAGCATGCCTTCCCCGAACTCCAATTTTTTTTAAAAATTTTATAATTTTTTTTTAAATTATAAAAATATGGTAAAAATATCAATTTATTTTAAATTTCATTCTCACACATATTATACATATATTGTAAATATAAATACACACAAAAACATATTACATTCTTATCAAAATAAATTTACATACATATATTATAAATATAAATACACAGAAACATATTACATTCTTATCAAAATAAATTTACTTACCTCGTCGATATCATATACATATATTATAAATATAAATACACACATAAATATATTACATTCTTATCAAAATAAATTTACTTACCTCATCGAAGTGATATTCATTTCCTTCTGGATATATGTTTTGTTCTTCTTCAAATGCTTCTATATTATTCATCAACAGTTTTGTGTAGTAATCCATGATAGATGATAGATTACTGACTGGTTGTGTTTGAGAGAAAATGGAGAAAATGGATTTCACAGAATGAACGAGAATGAAAGTAGAGAAAGTTTCAGAGCAAATGGATTTGAGAGCATACTAATTTTTTTAGAAGATGAATCTCAGATAATATGTCTGAAGATTTTTTTTCAGACAAATAAATTTTTTAATCGAAAATAAATTTGATTGACGCGAGTAGTTGAGTTTAAAAAGAATAGAGAATCTTCGCCGAAAAATACAGTAAAATGTCAGTTGAGTGGCTGAAGAAGATAAAGGGTAATATTGAAATTTTATTCAAGGTTATTTTAGGTATATGAAAAATTGGCTGCAAAGAGTAAAATGTTCGGTATAAATAGAATTTCCCTTGCAATGCCTCTATTTGTAGCTTGACATTTCTGCCCCGGGACAAAATATCTTGGCAGCATGGAGTGAGGTAGCCTCTCTCTCAGGTGTGGAAGGTGATAATCGGGTGGCTAAGTACCACATCATATCAGGAACTTCCCTGTCTTGCCCACATGTCTCAGCTGTGGCTGCACTTCTCAAAGCCATACACCCAAATTGGAGTAGCGCTGCTATAAGATCTGCTATCATGACCACAGGTATGTTTTAAGAAATTAGAAAAGTTAAAACTAAAAGTGCTTCGATCAAAATTAAATTTATACTTTTGTACATCATAGGCATCATTATTTAAGCACAATTAAATACCTTAACAATTATTTTACATCTTTTTAATCCTTCATGTTAGTTTTTTTTTTTCTTTAAATTGTCAATTTATGACAGCGAGATTGGAGAACAACATTGGCAAGCCAATCACAGACGCTACTTGAAAACAGGCGAACCCCTTTAATTATGGGTCAGGCCATTTTCAACCAGGTAAAGCTGCAGACCCTGGCCTTGTTTATGATGCCACATACAATGACTACATTGCCTTCCTCTGCAGCAGTGGGTACAGTTCTAAAATTTGTCCAAGGAACCCTCCCTTCCCAAATGATCTCAATTATCCATCAGTTTCAATTTCCAATCTCAATGGAAGCATGACTGTCACGAGGATTGTCACAAATGTTGGCAGAAGTAAGAGTGTCTACTCTCTAACCGTTGACTCACCAATGGGGTATTCAGTTGAGATAATACCAAGAACCTTATCCTTTAGTCAATTGATGGGGAAGAAAAAGTTCTTAATTACAATCGCAAAAAATCCCCACGTCGGAAAAAATATTAAGAATGGGGAGTATGCATTTGGTTGGTATATGTGGAGAGATGGGATTCGTACTGTAAGAAGTCCAATTGCTGTAGGTTCAGCATAATTTGCTACTGTGTGGCAAATAAAAATAAATGAATTATAATAATTGAAGAAGCTTGTTCTTCGAGACATTCTCTATAATCTTTCCAACTTTCATTTTCATTTGTTTTGTTTAGCCATGCTATGCTTGAGATGACAAGTAATAAAATATTGTATAATCTATGTGTTAGGATTATGATTCAAAATGTATTTTTTTGTATATAATTGATATGTGTTGTTTGTATGCATTTTGTTATATATATATTTGGGTTTCATTTAACTAATGTTTAATTGTATACATGCTTAATTTGTTGTTTATATTGTCGGCTATTTTGGTGTTTGCATTGTGGGCCATTAGCAATTTGGGCCGAGATTGGTATTGTGCAGCAAGCCCATCTTTCATGTGGCCCATTTCCTTTGCCTAAGCCCAGCCGATTGCAGCAGCTATTTAAGGGCAGTTTCTTGCCCTAATCTCTACAGATCTGAAATAGCTCTCTCTTGAAACCCTATGTTCGGCGCTTCTTGAAGTAAGACTCTCTCTTGCTTGTGAATCATTCTCTCGTTCGATTGGCTTCGGTTTGTTGGTAAGATCACGGTAAGGTTGTATTGCTTTAAATCTCTATTGTTAAATCTCTGTTTTTAAATCTCAGATTCTTGACTCGATCTTGAGATCGGTAGAACAGATTCTATACTTGTTCTTGTATTTAGTTTCTGATTTCAGTTGATGTATTTGCAATACGTTTTTGTTCTTCTTATGATCTTGTAATCTGGTTGTAACCGAATACTATTAGTGGATTGACTAGAGGCGGAGCCTCTACCGTGAGTAGGATTCTTTCGAATCCGAACACGTATATCGTTGTGTTCTTGCGTTCGTTTTTCTGTTTCTATTTTTACCGCGTTTGCTCTTGGTTGGTTTGGCCGATTGTACAGGTTACAATACACTAACACTATGTATCTTTATTATATTATAAAAACAAATTAATACCACGTTTTGATATTAGAAAACTTGTTAATAAAGTGTTTCCTTAAAATATTCTTTATTATTTTGTTTAAAAAACTTTAATCGAGCAAAGAAAGCCCCACAATCCAAAAAAATATAATCAAGAACCATCAAAACAAACAAGCAAATAAGAAATCAATAGCCCCCACGATAAAGTACCTGAAGTTTTACATAGAGTATCAGGGTTCGAATTAGTGTGGAGACTTACCAAAAGATTTAAGTCTTGTATGGACTACACTGAATGTTCAACTCTGAGCATATATAAACTATGGTCGCATTCAGATTTATTCGGAAAGTGTATCAGAGGGAAGGTCACTTATCCTTGAGGATTTGTTGGGAAAAGCTCGAACACCTAGGTGAATGAAAAAAATAAAAAAAATAAGAAACTCAGTAGCATTCGCCCCCCTAGCTTTTTCTAACATCTTGGATAAAACTCGAGCAACCCAACAGAGCATTTGAAGCCAAAATAGAGAACCTAGCAATAAGCATTCTTAGATAACCTATCCTCAAAACACAGGTGAGCTAAGAAATCGTCCTCATACCTTTTAACCCTTGTGCCATCTCCAATGCCACCAGAATTAATTGTTAAAAATCCACTTCAACAATACTCTCTATCTGTCTTGTCTCTCACCAAAAATTTATTGAGTTTCAAATTGCTCGCTATAGTTGTTGAGCTTCAAACTGCTCCCTATATGTCTTGTCCCAACAGCGACAAACGCAGATTCGAAATTGAAAGATGACAGCCGACGACAAGTAGTAGCAGCGATGGCGACAATTAGTAGCAGCAGCGATGACAAAGAATAATGAGCATTGCTGGTGCACAAATGGCTTGTAGACACTAGATTCGACAGCAATGGCAGTGTCTTCTCCTTGCAGTTTGTGATTCAATATATATTTTGTATTGGGTGATTGATATTTTGTTCATTTAATTATTGATATGTATATTTAATTATTGATTTTGTGTATGTGTGTATTTAATTATTAATTTTATTTATGCGCATATTTGATTATTTTGTGTATGCGTAAAAGTTATAGATAAGATAAAATAATTAGAATTGAAGTTTAATAAAATAAATAAATAAAATAGAGAGTAAAATAAAGAGGAGCATAGGGAGTGTTGTTGAAGCACGCACAATTTTCGAGATACGGCCAAAATAAGGAGTGAATTATTTATAATATAAGAGGGAGTGGGATAAAGAGGTGTGTTGGAGATAGCCTTCGGAAAAAAAAAATCTCCACAAATTCAATTGTAAAATAATCTATCAAACACAAGCCACAAAATTCTCGTTTCTAGAATTTCATTTTTGCCAACACATTCGCTACTAAATTTGTTTATCTAACAGTGTGGGAGAAAATAACTGACCTCAAGGATTTCAATTTCCCAAAATATTCCGAGGTTTATAATTTTGTAACAGAGTTGACACCCATCTAATAGCATTTGTTGAATCTAATTCAATGATAGATGGCGCACTCCTTTAAAATGATACTTGAATGAAAAAGGTGTAGGATCTTCAAAATTGCATGTAATTCGGCTTCGTTTGAATCTAAAATACTGGTAGAACAAAAACATCCAGCTCTCCTTGGGAGTAAAACCATTAACATATCGTGTTTAACCCCAGTGAGACTTTGTCCTCTCATCCATACATAAAATGCGCCCAAACATGTATGTGGGACAAACCTTCTGCCGTTTGAATCAAGATCAATTCAACTTGTATTGATCACAAAGAAATAACCTACTTGTATACAACAATAAATTTATTGACTGAAAATGTCATTGTCAAGCCGGTTGAACTCTACAAGAAACAAAACGATCAAAGATTGCAAGGCAATCCCTGTACAAATATTCTTATACTTAAATCAAACATTGAAAATTTGGATCCCTAAGAAAATCAAAGCCCAAATTTCCCAAAAATTTTAGAAATATCCCAAGAAAGTTGAAGACCCGGATAACCTCGAAGAGTCTTCTGGACAAGAGTCTCCGGGCAGACTTGCCCTTAGCATCCTAGAAGTCCAAGACTCATCCGAAGAGTCTCCAAGGCTCAAGTCTCCCGATGACTCCGAGGAGTCTCAAGACCCACTTGGAGGATCCTCATCGGGGCACTCTATTCTCGAAGATACCTCCAACCCCTCTTATTGTGCCATAGATTTTTCAAAATGTTTGCCAGGAGATGTTTTTAATAAATAAATACAAATGAACGTATTTTTAAAGAGTAATTCCAAGTGAGAATATTTTTCTCAAGAATAAATCATAAATAAATAGCAAGAGAGTAATTAATAATGTTAATAGTGTAAATAATCATGGTTTTGAGAGTAAAATTGTCTAAGGAAAAAAATGACATGTTCTCTTATAAATAGCACAATAAAATGAACAGTAAGGACTTTTGACACGATTCCCAAGAATGGGGTCTTTTGGCAGTCACATCCTTGCAGCAAAGAAGGATCTTGTGGTAAACATATTTTTTTCTTTTTATCAAAAGGATAGATATGTATGAATGATAAAAGAATTGTACAATTACATTGGGCAAACCCAAATGCAACAAAGGAAAACGACAACTAGAGACCCATTGCAATAGACAGACAACATACAGACAGTTCCACCAAAAGAGGATAAAACATAAATATAAAAAGATAAGATAATTTTGTATACATTTGTTTTGACCCTAAAAATAATAGACTCCACCAATAGAGCTTCGCCCTCAAAAACACGACAGTTCCTGGCTGTCCATAAGTGGTAAACAACACAAGCAAAAGCGATTCTCTTGGCCTTATTAAGCCATGAAGACTTTTGAGCCTCTTTTATAAGCCATTTAAAGCCACTAGGCAACGAAGACATTGGCTTAGGAATGCCAATCCAACCCCTAATCTGCCCCAAAATCGCTGTACTAATTGAACAGTTAAAGAAAAGATGTTGGGATGACTCTTCAAGATTACCATAGAGGCCACAACATCTATCGATGTCTAATAAATGTAGTTTGTCCCTCGTTTGAAGCTTGCCTTTAACACCTAGCCACAATATGAAGGCGTGTTTAGGCATAACTGTTGAGTCCCACACAATACTTGCTCGGACTTTAGTCACACCTTTCACCCGAAAAAAATCATACACTTTATCGAGGCAAAGAGCTTCACCCTGATCCTAGCTAGACAACAAATTGATGGTAGCCAAAATTAACCCTTCCGATTGGCATAAATGATCTCTCAAGGTAAGAATACACTTGAGAATAGGAGAATCCCCTTTTCTAGAGACCTTTGTCCAAATTGAACCATCATTTATGTAGACATGGTTAACCCAACGGACCCATAAGGAATCCTTCTCTTGGTGAAAATTCTATAGAGCCTTAATAAGAAGCACCAAGTTCCAGCAACACAAGTCCTTCAAACTGAGCCCACCCTTAGATTTCAACAAGCAGATATCCCTCCAAGAAACCAGTGAATGCTGGGAATTCCATAGAAAAGTCCTGCACATACGAATAATTTTCTCCAAGATGGTGGTAGGAACTGGAAACACCGATAACCAATAACATTTGTAACGCCCCATTTTTCCCAAGCGCGCGTTACCTCGAGATTTCGGGAATATACATATATTTTTATTTATTTATTTATTTTTTTTTCAACATCAAACACACAACATACGTCTCTCGATATACATACTCTCATCATAATCATTTCTCGATAATCCCAATTATACTTTCTCAGCATATCACAATTTAAAACAATTAATAGACTAAGACAGGTATTATCAAACATATTAGCGGAAGCAAGATCGAAACCTCAATGATATATAACTGACAATTTCCTTTTACAGATAATAACCAAATCGATGTTTCACATGAAAATATCAAAATATTACATAACCTCTGAACATCGCTACGAAAACTAAACATAGTAGCTACATCTCAATGACATTCTTTCCCTTAGCGCCACTGCTTTCACCTGGAACGTTTGAATATTCCAGGGACAAAGTCCAAATTAGATGATGAATCATCTAAGTGAGAGTTCAAAAACATTTTTATGAATATATGCAAAATCGTATATAAAACCGACAAATCCCGACATGCACCAGACTAAGAGAATCCCACGAAACACTTAGCCCTAACCGGGGAAAATACAATCTCTCTAAAGGCGACATGATCACATCGACCCATAGGCAAACATAATCTTGCTTAGGAGGGACAACCTTGACATATGAACCCAGGAATCATCCCATTGTCATTGTTAGGTATTATGCTCCTACTCAAAAGCATTCCAAACCCAAGACAACTCTAGCCCCAAGAGTATCACATCAGCACTATCCTCGGAATCGACGTCACCTCGGTATTAATGTTATTGCTCAAAGGAACTTGGGGTGGTGTCCACTCGCAGCCCTACCACTTGAGCCAACAACCGGGGTGGTGTCCACTCTCAGCCCCGCCACTTGAGTACCGTAGGGTGAAGTCCGTCTTAGCCCCGTTCCAAGTGGGTTACCTAGCATTAATCCTTGGTATGCATCCCGAGTGCTGTCACTCAGGACTACGTCACAGGTTAACAACCCACGTCCCTCATGGACAACACACAACATGCCAATACCGAAAATCATAACATACATAACTTAAAATCAATATTTCGATGTATGCAATTTATCGTACAAAATTTAATGCATGTGTAAATAACCGTTTGGACAAAACATCACCATAAATCAAGTCATAGGGATGAACACTCATAGTAAACCATTCACATGCTACTATAAGTATTTTCGGGTAGAACCACTCACCTTTAGATGCAACTCAAACTTTTCTCAAAAAGCGTGATATACCTCGATTTGTGTGCCCACCTTGAACTTCGCACGAGTCACTTCTCCTCAATCTTCAAGGCACCCTAATCATCATATTTATCCAAAAATTATAATTTTTTCTTAATTTTCTCACACTTTCCTATTTGTTCTCCCATTTTTCTTCTCTAATAATCCAAAATAAATATCTACACAACTATATTCTCAAATATTTTTATGTAATAATTCATAAAATAATTTTATGAAAATAATAAAAAAATTCCAAAATAAATGGACCTAGCACGCGCCTCCACGCGCGAGTGAGTGGGTTGGAGGTTTCGGCTGGCACGTGACAGTTACGCACCGGTCGTCTTCTTTATTTTTCCAGTCGGCGGTGAAGCTCCGATGCCCGATTTTCTTGTACCAATCGAAAGCCCACCTTTAGTCGATCCCGATGCCACTAGTTTCGGGCCGAAAGGCCACCAGAAAAGCCTCCGATCGGGCATTTACAGGCGCGGCGCGGCGGTCTGCCTTCCTTCTCCGATCAGCCTTCGAAACCTCTTCAAATCACCTCTAAAACTCACGAAACTTACCAAAAATGCTCCTCTTGCCTCAAGGATCAAAAGCCCCTTATTGATTTCCCTCAATTCGCCCTCAAAATCGAGCAATTTGATGCTCCAAATTCAGCCAAAACCCTTGGCTATTTATAGGCCAAAATCGACCCCCATGTGGCAAATTTCCGGCCAAAACTCCTCCCACATGCCTCCTAGACCGTCCTTGGCCATGCCCTGATGAGATTTGCTGCCCAAATCTCCAGATTTTTAGGCCAAAATCTCAGCCAGATTTGCCATGCGCGTGCAGCTTTTTCAGAAATTGCAGTTTGGCCCTCTTGAAATTTTCTTTTGCATTTTGGCCCTTATCCTCAAGCCCCTAATCTTCCCAGCACCATCACTAAGACCCTCAAGATTAGTACTTCTTATTTCTCCCTAAAAAATTCTAAAAAATTACCATTTTGACCTCCCTCGGGCAAATTTAAAAAATTACACTTAGGCCCGATTGATCGTTTTGACCCTAAATCCATTCGATTCAACCCGAAATCACTTAAGGGTTGTTCTATACATCAAATATTAGTCATTGACATGCTCTGTTGACATTTCGGACGTCGTCTATAACAATTCAGTATTATGACCTAATCGACAGTTGTATTTTCGCTGTACCGAAAACTGTTCCCAATCTCATTTCTTTCGATGCCATAATTCTTTTCTCGGGACGCTCGTTACTGATGTACCATTTTCTTTAGACATCTAAGTCCCGGGGTACTCCCTCTAGTTGATTCGGCGATTTATTATGCTATCAAACTATTTTTTCGGTATTTTAAATTCACTTAAATTACACGGTGACCTCACACAGATATGGGGTATTACATTCTCCCATCCTTAAAGAAATTTCATCCTCGAAATTTTTCACTTGACAGATTACATCACCGATATTGATACAACTTCCAATTGAAATATCCCAAATACCTTAATCAATTATCCCAATTTGCTTTTATTAAACGCCCAGTGCTGACGTGTCTCTCACAGAATTTCCAGTTGCAGCTCATTTACAGATAATTATACATTTTCCTCAAAATGACTTATATACCACAATTTACCGTAGTCATTTCTATTTTTGTCTTCAAGAGATCCAAATCAGTTTTATCCAATTCCTTTTAGACTGATCCTTAAAATAACATCCTATGTCACCCAATTTGTTTTGATTTTCTAGTCGACACCCTATGTCATGCTTTAACTTTTTCAGGTAACGTGGTTGACAATCGATTTTTGGTAGGCAACACCTAATCCATACAGTTACTAACCCACAATTCGTATACTCTTGACTTATGATGTTCTAGACCTAATTTCCAAATTTATTTCCAAGCTAATGCATATGCCATGATCATGAATGCATCAAAATCAACCTGAATTAGAATTGACATACCTTTGGTCATTGTCGAATGGGTCTCTTCATCATCTCTTGTCAAACCAGGGTAGACCTTTCTGACTCTTTTTTCCAGGCAATAGACTCGTCCGGTACGAGGTCCTGGCGTCATGTTTATCTTCCCGAGCTGATCCATCTTTTGTCTTTTTGGACATTCACTAGCGTAGTGACCGGGTTGATTGCACGAGTAGCATGTGATCCCCATTCGATTCCCAGTCGGAGGTACATCTTTCTTCTTAGGGAAGTCCTTCTCCTTATGTCCTTTTTTGCCGCATAAAAAACACGTGATATGCCCTTGAGAACAATTTCTTCCTGGGTGTTCTTTATTGCATCGAGGACACGGTTTGCTATCTTTGAAATTTTTCCCTCCTGACTTATGCTCTGTGCCTTTCAAATCTCTCTTCTTTTCATCAGATCTTATCAATCTTACATGCAGTAGGTTCATCTCGGTGGTCAGAGACCTATCCAACGCCTCGTTGTAAGTGTTGATAGTACATGAGCTGAGGGCTTGTTGTAGATCCACTTTTAATCCACCCACAAATTTCTACGCCTTCTGTCTTTCGTCAGTTTTGTACATAGGCACGTATCTGATCAGTTGGGTAAACTTGACATCATATTGAGTTACTGACATCTCATCAGTCTGCCTCAAATTCATGAATTCCCAAGTCTTCTCTTCCTTCCAACTCTGGGGAAAGTACTTAGCATTGAAAACTTCTTTGAATGCTTCCCAGGTTTTTGGCTGAGCTTGTCTCGATCTTGGATCCTGCACTACTTGCCTGGGTGTCCTTTTGCAGGGTCCGTTGGGTTGATTACCACCATCGCACAGCTTCTTCTTCTAGCATGAATGTAGCGTAGTTAACCTTTTCTTCGTCACTTCACTGCAGATGTTGGAGCAGCTTCTCAGTTTGCTCTATCCAATACTCAGCTGCACTAGGGTCATCTCCCGCTTTTCCTCTAAACACCGGGGGTCTTTGCCGGCGATACTAATCCAGCACATGGGGGGTGCGCCTTGGCGACTCGTTCCTTGTTACATGTGTCAGCACGCCCTCTAAGATTCGCTCTATTTGATCAAGTCTATTCTCACTAGGACCTGATTGCTCTTCTTGTCGTCTACTACTCGCGACGCGATTCGTCGAACGACTATGGTGATTACTCGTAGCGAAATTCGCAGAGCGACTATGGCGACTGCTTGTGGCGTGACTCACAGAGCGATCACGATGACTACTACTACCATTTTCCTCACCTCGCTCTTTGAGATCCGTGATTCTTCGAGTCCTCACCATCTGAAAAAGGAAAACATCAACACTTGAACCTTAATGATTCTAATACTCGAATCCCTGATAAATACCAAATCATTTTAATACTCGAACCTTAATGATTCATATCACCTATTTATAAACCTAACTTGATAAATAGATTACGTCACATCAAACTAACCATTACTGACTCAGTCATTCTCAATTTCCACTAGTACCCCTGAGTCTCCATCGGGGTTTTTGCTAGTTCGCTCTGATACCAACTGTAACGCCCCACTTTTCCCAAGTGTGTGTTACCTCGAGATTTCGAGAATATACATATATTTTTATTTTTTTTTCAACATCAAACACACAACAGACGTCTCTCGATATACATACTCTCATCATAATAATTTCCCAACAATCCCGATTATACCTTCTCAGCATATCACAATTTAAAACAATTAATAGACTAAGACAGGTATTATCAAACACATCAGCGGAAACAAGATCGAAACCTCAATGATATATAACTGACAATTTCCTTTTACAGATAATAACCGAATCGATGTTTCACATGAAAATATCAAAATATTACATAACCTTTGAACATCGCTACGAAAACTAAACATAGTAGCTACATCTCGATGACATTCTTTCCCTTGGCGCCACTGCTTTCACCTGGAATGTTTGAATATTCCAAGGACAAAGTCCAAATTAGATGCTGAATCATCTAAGTGAGAGTTCAAAAACATTTTTATGAATATATGCAAAATCATATATAAAACCGACAAATCCTGAAATAGGGCTTGACTCTTCTTAATATCCTTCTTTTGTTTAGGTAAAGACTTCTTCACAAGGCCAACTTTCTTCTTTTTCTTAGAAACAAGATGAAAATGAGCTTCCATACCTGAAATAGGGGGGTCTGGGTCTGTTAAAGGAGCACCTGGGCACTTTGTCTCCATCACCTTCACATTAGAATCCAAGGCGACAGGAACCTTGCTAGGCTTATCCCCTCCAGTTTTATGAACCTCCTGCACCTACCCACTCGACTTCAGAATTACTAGGACTTCCACTGTAACCCCCCGTTTTTTTAGCGCGATATTACTTGGGATAATTCTAAAATAATAATTTTTTTTTCTTAAAAGCTATTGCTAAATCATATCACTCTTTATATATATATCACAAAATCTCCATACATTTATCTCAAAAGAGAATCATCATAAACATTAAATGCAGAAGTTAGAATCAAACCTAATATCATAAATTAGTTCTTACATTACGAGAACATAAATTTCTCAACATGACTTACTACATAACATAAGTTCTCAACTAACATTAACCCTAAATAGGGTTCTACATCATCATACCTCAAAACGTTCAGAATTTGAAGTAGCAGAACAACAATACATGAGCTATATAACATACTTTCAACTCATCATGTACTTTGTTAAGTGTTATTTTATGCCTCATTCATCCTTGTTTCTGGTACAATCTCCATCTAGAACGTTTGAATATTCTAGGGACAAAGCCCAAGTTAGATGATGAATCATCTAAGGGAACAAAACATTTAATACTCATGTATGTATGCAATGCACATAATATCATAACTCTCATGTTTGGGTCGACTGCACCTTAAGATTACCCGTCATTTTTTCAGTCTCCCTACCAGACTGGGGTGTATAGGTGCACCCTTGGCAAAGTAACGAAGCCAGTACCTAATCCCAAACCCATGCAACGTATGACTGTGAATCTCATCATGCTCATATGCATATTTCATAAATCAAAAAAGTAAATGCAATCTAAATGACATACTCACAACAAGGTATGACAACATGATAAGATCATAAAACTAAATCCAATTGGGAAGTACCACTTACCTTCTCAATCTTATCGGGCTACCCCGATACTCACACGCTTGCCTTGAAATACGTGCATCACCTCGATTTGCGTGTCAACCTCAATATTTGCATAAGTCACTTCAACTTAAGCCTCAAAGCACCCTAATCATCATATTTATTTAAATAAGTATTAAAACCTATTTTTCCATAATTTCTTGTATTTTTTTCTATTTTCTTCTATTTTTCCTTCTAAAAATTCAAATAAATACCTTTGGATCTATTTTCTCCAATATTTTTCCAAAACAATTCATTATAGTCTAAGAACATCAAAGGAAAATTACTGGACTTAGCTCAAACCCTCGTTTGCACGAAAAATGAAACTGTTTGGTGCAAAAATCGAGACATTAGGAAAGCCAAATCCAAATCTTTTTGCACAAACCCCCAAAAAATATTTTTCTCTTTTGTTTTCTAACATTTTTACAGATTTTTCGGACCACCCATGCGCCCACACGCGCCTAGGGCGACTGGTGTCACGTGAAGGCCAGCGCGTGGTCGACATGTGCCTGTCGTCTTCTCCGGCGACGACCATGTCGGCAATTCTGGATGACTCCACCAGGTTCTTCTCCTTCCTCAGTCAATCAACATAGGTTATCTTGGAGCTCGAAAGGAGAATCGGAAGTTCCTCAAACGAAAGCTCGAAGTCTTGGCCGAAGCTACCGCCTCTAATCTTCGGCGACCTTTGAAACCCTAGAAAGCCTTAATGAAAATCCCTCAAAATCTCCATATTTGCTCCTTAAGTGATGTGCAACAAAAGCCCCTTAATTTTGACTCTCAATTTATTCCAAAACGGCCCCGATTTTGAGCTCCAACTCCTCATTTTCGGCCACCATGAACGCCTATTTGTAGGCATTTTCGGACCTCCAAATGCTCTAGATCGAACAACCCATGGCCTTAAGAGATCTTACCTTCCTCAGATCGCCCTACAAGCAGCCTTACTCGACCAAAGTCGCAAGTTGCAGGTAACGACCAAATTGGCCAATAATCCGGTCGATTTTTCTTTGAATCCGGCCACCACGGTGGCTGTTGTCAGCTATGATTTAACCCAAAGGCATCCTTGACCATTGCTCGTGGGTTCCCAGTAGCCAATTTGGTGAATGGAATGGTTGGTTGGCCATTGATGCTTTGGAAGGTTTTCTTGAAATTGCACTTTGGCCCCTCAAACTTTGGCTTTCTCACTTTGGCCCTTTTCACTTAGCCCCTTAACTTTCCATCATTGTACTTAATACCCTCAAGTCCTAAAATATTCATTTGACCCCCTTAATTCAGGAAAAACATCATTTCGACCTCTCTCCGGCAATTTCAGAAAACTGCACTTAGGCCTGAATCTTCGTTTTGGCCTCAAACCATTTCATTTCTTCCTGAAACCACTAAAGGGTTGTTTCTTATGAAAAAGCGAACCCCACTCAAGCTTTCGTTGAATTCTTGGAAGTCCTCTATAACAATTCAATTTTGCAGCCTAAATGACAGCTGTATTTTAGTTGTACCAAAAATCGTTCTGAATCTAATTTCTTCCGATACCATAAATCATGCCTCGAATTGCTCTACAAAACCGTATTATTTTCCTTAGATATCTTTACTCTAGGGCACTCCCTGCAGTCGATTCGGTACTTTTAATTGCTATCAAATAAATTTTTCGGTATTCTAAACTTACTTAAATTATGTGGAAACCTCATGAAAATATGGGTTCTTACATTCTCCCATTTTTTACAAAAAATTCGTTCTTGAAATTTTCCATACATTCTGAATCTCAAAATTTCATCCTCGATATTAGCACCCGATTGGTTGAATAACTAGGGAAGAACCTACCAGATTACCTATCTATGTTGCTCTATGTTTTGAAACATAAGGTTGGGATTATAAATACCCGAAAAACCCCGAACTCAACTTTCACGTGCCTGGTTAATTTTTTTTTTTAATAAAAATCTATATATATATATTTTCTTCTTCTTTTTTCTTCTTTCTTCTTCCCTATTCCTTTCTTCCTCTTTTCTTTGCAACGCACAGACCCTGCGTGCGAACAGACATCGGCCGTTGTTGCCTTCTAGCGTCGCCACCACCTTCGACGACCACCGCCACCCTCTCTGCAACTGCCTCCAGCGCCTGTTCTGCCATCGGCCGCGAGCCAGGGTGTGGCTTCCTCGCACCCCTAGTTGCTGCTCACCATCTTCGACAACCCAATCGGCCCTCCATCATCCAGATCCAGCCACGTCGCCACCTGCGTCTGCAACCACCGACCTCTGCCTGGCTTCCCTGGCCGTTGCTAACCCACGGATATTGCCTATTGCTATTCTTCTTCAGGTTTGCCATTTTTTCCCTCCTAGCCTTAGTTTTGAAATTTTACAATCTAGATCTTAAATTAGATCTGATTCGACCTGATCCACTTAGATCTATCCCATCCATCTGATCTGACCCATTAAATTTATCCTCAAATTTGGTTAGATCTAGCCAGTACCTAGATCCATCTAGAAATCATGTCAAAATTTGGGTTTTCATGCGGTGCCTATAGAGTCTCGAGGAGGAGATGCACCCCATCGTGTGTCTTTGCTCCTTATTTCAGCTATGAGGGAGCATCTATTCACTTTTCTGCTGTCCATCAGGTCTTTGGCACCAGTAATGCCTCCAAAATTCTAGCCCAACTTCCAGTAAGTGATCGGTATGGGGTAGTCATTACACTCACTATGGAAGCTCTAGCTCGACTTCAAGATCCAGTTTTCGATTGTGTCTCCCACATTCTTGCCTTTCAACAACATGTTGTCGGTCTCCAACAACAGGTTATTGATCTGCAAGCTCATGTAACTTTATTGCAGGATTTACTATTTGCGAACAGTTATGCATATCCTCAATCTGTTCCAAGTTGGTCTCACCCCCAACCTGACCCAGATCCTATCCCAGAACCTGATCTGAGCTTTGCTGATATTTTTGGACCTATCTTGCCTGGATCACTACCCATAGATGATCCAAATCAATTCGAGAGCTTTGGTTATCCCATTATCCCAGAGAGTGTTTCACTTTCTAGTTTTCCAGAGGCTACTTCTCTATTTCACCTTGGCAAAACTAGCGTTAGTCATTGGCCTGAATATCCCATTTCACCCGAACATGTCTCACTCCCTAGTTTTCTAGAGACTACTCTATTTCACTCTGGCGAAACTAGCAGTAGTCAGTGGCCTAAATATCCCAATATGCCCGAACATGCCCCACTCCCTAGTTTTCCAGAGATTACTCTATTTCACTCCGGTGAAACTAGCGGTAGTTAGTGGCCTGAATATCCCATTAAGCTCGAACATGCCTCACTCCCTAGTTTTCCAAAGATTACTCTATTTCACCCCGGTAAAACTAGCGGTAGTTAGTGGCCTGAATATCCCATTATGCTCGAACATGCCTCACTTTCTAGTTTTCCAAAGATTACTCTATTTCACCCTGGCGAAACTAGCGGTAGTCAGTGGCCTCTTCATGACGACGTCGATGAGCTTGGACCTAACGTTTTTGACAGTCATCATCGGTATTGAGCATTGGCAACATTTTGGGGTTTAACTTTTTTTTTTTTTTTTTTGTAATTGTATGGCTTGATCTCTTGTAACTGTATTGAACATATGGAATGAATGTTATATTTTTGAGTACTTTAATGTCTCATTCCCTTATCTTTACCCTTGATCACATATCAATCATAAATATCTCAGCCTCTTATAGTTGTTTATTAATTCATCAAATCGAGATAAAAATATTGACTCTTAATTATCACATCACCTGATAATTTACATCCTCAGTCAAGCTGCACATAGCTGATCGTCAGATAACCTCAAGCTATTAATAGCAGTTTTATTCATCAAGAAACAATTTCAATACATCTTCCAAGAACACATCCTAGTATTTCCCTCATTACCTCAATTTTCTTATGATTTTTTTCACCGACCACAAGTGCCTGCTCCACATATTAACAGGCTCCTTATTTTCATAAATGATTATCCTAAAGATTTCTCACAACTATGGGAACAACAATCCATAGTTATATCACTAGCTAGTGGCACATCTTGTACTCCAATTCATTGGAACTTGGACCCCTTACAAGGTACAAACCCTATTGTGTTGTTCTAAATCTTCAGCATCTGATCGTCTCTCATGCCATCTGTATGACGCTTTGGTCGACAGGTTTCCCGTACCTTACCACAAGCCATCCATCAGCCCTTTGCAATGGGTCCCTAGATCCAGACCTGTTCACTGTGAACACCAAACTAGTAGTGTTGTCACGTGGCAAGAGTTCCTTGTCTCGTCTCTACGAGTCATATCGGTTGCACCACTGTTATTTCATCAGTTGGCGCAACTCATACGCCATCATTTGGCCATCTTCGGCCACTTACTTGACCTAATCCGTTGAATCCTTGATAATTACATCTCATTTCTGAGACACTAAATGATCCTCGAAAATTCCTATCATCCGATCCTAACTCATCAGCAAGACCATGTCATATCAGGCTAATCATTCTTGATTCGATCATCCTCGATAACCACAGTTATCCTATCTTTCATTGTAAAGATTTCAACTAATGACCTCAAATCAACAGTCTCTAAATCTCTTGGACCCATAATCATGGTTACCGAGTCAATCTTACACCCGAATCATATCATCGAATCCTAACTTCAATAATTAGATCATTCTACTTGTACTAACCCCTATCAGACTTTCACTATTCACTGAGAATAGTAAACGTATACTGGAATAGTGTCTGTTCGTGAATAGTACACTAGATAAGTTTTCAAGAAAGAGAGGAGGGTCACAAATAGACACACTTAAATACCAAGTCTTTCCTTAGTTAGAACTTTCCTAGACATGCATTTTCACTATACCACACTTAAATCCAGTAACCTTTAAGACTTCAACCTACAATCCCCAATCTCTAAGTAGGGATTTCATCTTACGAATCATTAGTCTCTTTTCCCTTAAGTATCCACTTGTCATTCCCTAAATCTCCAAATAGGGTTGAGTCGAGAATCCTCAACTGAAATAACAATTAATCTCCAAGTCAAAATTTTCTAAGTCTCCAATTATCAATTCGCCCTGATACCAATTGTAACGCCCCGTTTTCCGAGTGCACTATTACTTAGGACAATTCTAAAATAATAATTTTTTTCTTAAAAACTATTGCTAAATCATATCACTCCTTATATATATTACAAAATCTCTATACATTTATTTCCAAAGAGAATCATCATAAACATTAAATGCGGAAGCTAGAATCAAACCTAATATCATAAATCAATTCTTACATTATGAGAACATAAATTTCTCAACATGACTTAATACATAACATAAATTATCAACTAACATTAACCCTAAATAGGGTTCTATATCATCATACCTCAAAACGTTCAGAATTCAAAGTAGCAAAACATTAATACATGAGCTACATAACATACATTCAACTCATCATACAACTCATCATGCACTTTGCTAAGTGTCATTTCATGCCTCATTCATCCTTGTTTCTGCTACAATCTCCATCTGGAACGTTTGAATATTCCAGGGGCAAAACTCAAGTTTGATGATGAATCATCTAAGTAAGGGAACAAAACATTTAATGCTCATATATGTATGCAATGCACATAACATCATAACTCTCATGTTTGGGTCGACTGCACCTTAAGATTACCAGCCATTTTTCCAATCTCCCTGCCAGACCGGGGTATATGGGTGCACCCTGACAAAGTAACAGAGCCAGTACCTAATCCCAAACCCATGCAACTTATGTCCGTGAATCTCATCATGCTCATATGCATATTTCATAAATCAAACATGTAAATGCAATCTACATGACATACTCACAACAAGGCATGATAACATGACAAGATCATAAAACTAAATCCAATTGAGAAGTACCACTTACCTTCTCAAGCTTATCAGACTATCTCGATACTCACGCGTTTGCCTTGAAATACGTGCATTGCCTCGATTTGCGTGCCAACCTCAATATTTGCACAAGTCACTTCAACTTATGCCTCAACGCACCCTAATCATCATATTTATTTAAATAAGTATTAAAACTTATTTTTTCATAATTTGTTGCATTTTTTTCTATTTTCTTCTATTTTTCCTTCTAAAAATTCAAATAAATACCTTCGAGTCTATTTTCTCCAATCTTTTCCCAAAACAATTCATTAAAGTCTAAGACCATCAAAGGAAAATTACTGGACGTACCTCAAACCCTCATTTGCATGAAAAATAAAGCTGTTTGGTACAAAAATCGAGACATCGGGAAAGCCAAATCCAAATCTTTTTGCACAAACCGCATAAAATATTTTTCTCTTTTTTTCTAACAATTTTGCAGATTTTTTGGATGACCCACGTGCCCGCACGCTCTCGCACGCGCCTAAGGCGAATGGTGGTGCGTAAAGGCCAGCGCGTGGCCGGCACGCGCCGGTCATCTTCTCTGGTGATGGCCATGCTAGCGATAATAGATCACTTCACCAGGCTATCTTGGAGCTCGAAATGAGCACCGAAAGTTCCTCAAATGGAAGCTTGAAGTCTCGACCGAAGCTATCGCTTCTAGTCTCCGACGACCTTCGAAACCCTAGAAAACCTTAATGAAAATCCCTCAAAATCTCCAGATTTGCTCCTCAAGTGATGGGAAACAAAAGCCTCTTAATTTTGACTATCAATTTATTCAAAAATGGCTCCGATTTGAGCTCCAACTCTCCCCATTTTCGACCACCATGAATGCTTATTTATAGGCATTTTCGGACCTGCAAATGCACTAAATCGAACAACCCATGGCCTTAAGAGATCTTATCTTCCTCAGATCGCCCTACAAGTAGCCTTACCCGACCAAAATCCCAAGTTGCAAGTAATGAACAAATATGGCAATAATCTGGTAGATTTTTCTTCGAATCCAGCCACCACGGTAGCTGTTGTCGGCCATGATTTGACCCAAAGGCATCCTCGACCATTGCTCGCGGGTTCCCCATGGCCAATTTGGTGAATGAAATGGCT
This sequence comes from Diospyros kaki, assembly GCA_036245055.1. Classification (NCBI taxonomy): domain Eukaryota; kingdom Viridiplantae; phylum Streptophyta; class Magnoliopsida; order Ericales; family Ebenaceae; genus Diospyros; species Diospyros kaki. The sequence goes on from BSEG01000003.1 coordinate 32,564,025, forward strand.
AGTCGGCCATTGATGCTTTGGATGATTTTCTTGAAATTGCACTTTGGCTTTCTCACTTTGGCTCTCTCACTTAGGCCTTTTTCACTTAGCCCCTTAACTTTCCATCATTGTACTTAATACCCTAAAGTCCTAAAACATTCATTTGACCCTCGAAAATTACAAAAAAATGTCATTTTGACCTCTCTCCGGTAATTTTAGAAAACTACACTTAGGCCTGAATATTTGTTTTGGCCTCAAACCCTTTCATTTCTTCCTAAAACCACTAAAGAGTTATTTCTTATGAAAAACTGAAGGCCCCTCAAGCTTCCGTTGACTTTTCGGAAGTCCCCTATAACAATTCGATTTTGCAGCCTAAATGACAGTTGCATTTTAGCTGTATCGAAAATCGTTCCGAATCCAATTTCTCCCGATACCATAAATCATGCCTCAAAATGCTTGACATAACTGTATCATTTTCCTTAGATATCTTGACTCCAGGGCACTCCCTACAGTCGATTCGGTACTTTTAATTTCTATCAAGTAAATTTTTCAGTATTCTAAACTTACTTAAATTACGTGGTAACCTCATGAAAATATGGGTTCTTACATCCGTAGGTTTCTCCTTATCGGGAATAGCCTAGTCATCCCCTAGGCTTAGGCCCTTCTCCTTAATCGCTAGGGCCTAAGCTTTCATCTTACACTTGCCACTTGAGTGGCCTAAGACATTACATTCTAAACAGAACATTAGCTTATACTTAAATACAATTTTTTGATCTCTAAAGCTTCCAGAAGTTAACCTTATACGAACATTCCTAATCAACTTCCCCCAACACTCTAGCAAAGGATGTAAGAACCCATATTTTTGTGAGGGTGCCAGGTAATTTAAGCAAGTTTCGAATACTGAAAAATTGGCTTGATAACAGTTATAAGTACCGAATCGACTGTAAGGAATGCCTCGGAGTGAAATTGTCTAAAGAAAATGATATGGTCTGGATAAGTGTTCCGAGATAAGATTTATGGTATCGAAAAGAAATTGAATTAGGAATAATTTTCGGTACAACTAAAATATAGCTGCTATTTAGGCTTTAAAATCGAATGGTCATAGGGGACTTCCGGGAAGTCAACAGAAACCTGAGGGAGCTCCTAATTTTCGTAATGAGTAACCCTTCAGTGGTTTCAAGATGAAACGATAGCTCGGTGAGGATACTGGGACAAAATCATCTTTTCGAGTAAATCTTGGGTTATTAATTTTGTGTTTTCGATATTGAAATACAAATTAATTTGATGTTTGAGGGTATAATTGTAATTATAGAATTACCCAAGTGAAATAGAACTGAAAATTAAAGTTTAAAGATGTAATATTCTTATATATAATGTACTATATAGTGTTATATATGTATATATATATGCAATGCGTGTCTATGCACACAAGAGAAAATGGCTATGCCCTGCAACCTTCACGCCATGCTCTGTAAATCCATGGTAGCAAGTGGAGTATTTTAGATGCAAAGAATGTGTGGGAAAAGCAGTGAGGAGAGGGGTGGAAATGGCTATAAATAGGGAGAGATTTAGAGAGTTGGAATGGGAGAGAAATGAAAAAGGAAAGGGAAATGGAAACAAAGAAGTTACAGAGAGACGCTGGCCGAGAGAGAACTCGGCAATGAGCAACCACCAAGTGATTGAGGGAGAAGTCAGAAGCTGAAATGGTGACCATGGAAGCAGCCGTGAGGGTGGTCGAGATGGGTCGTAGCAAGGAGGCAACAAGCGGCACTCATTGTCGCATCCTCCAACACGCACATGGCAGCGCGGAAGAAGGTGCACGAGCAGAGCAGTAATGGCCGAGGCGATGGCAGTCGGAAGCATGGCGATTAGGGCGACCGGGGGCGACGGTGCTAGTTGTAGCAGCGGGCGGCAGAGGCAGGCAGCGAGTGGCTGTGGGGCTGGTGCGTAGGCAGCATGAACATAGAAGAAGGAGAAAGGAAAAGAAGAAGGAAGAAGAGAAGAAAAAAAAGAAAAAAGAAAAGAAAATAAAAGAAGAAAGAAAAAGAAAAGAAAGAATGAAGGATAGTTGTGGTAAATTTGGAAAAATACGACTCCCGGTACTAAAATTTGCAAAAATAGGACACTTTGAAAATCTTTGCAAAACTAGGACTTTTAAGGGTTGAATGGACAAAAATGCCCCCAATTTAAATTGGCCCTAGAATCCCTTCATCGTCTTCCTCTCGCACCCAGAACATCTCTCTCTCTCTCGAACTCTTCGTCATCTCTCTCGCTGGTCCTCTTCATCCTCTATTCTAAGCATCTAGGGTTGTTGTTTCTTCGTCAGTCGTCACCTTCAAATCCATTGTAGGCATGTATTCATTTTCTTATCTTTGAAAACCTTCTGGCCAAAGACGATTGGTATTTCCTTTGGGTAATTTTAGAGTCTTTTACCCTCTTCGATGCGTTTTTTTGAATGACTACGTAATAGGTATGCAAATGAACTTCACTCTGGTTCTGCATTCTAAAGCTCGATTGAGTGGAGGCTATGCATATCACAGGTTTGAACATCTATCGCCTGATGCACCAGTTAGATATCGATATATGTTAAGCGATATAGGTTCAAACTAGAAGCATACCCAAAAATGTTTTATATCGGTTCGGTTCATATATTGGTACCCAAAAATGTTTTATGTACTGACATCATATATCGGTATAATTGTATCGGCTGTAATTTTACATAAACTGATATATAATAACCGAGATATCCTTACCCGACCAATATTATGAAACCAATATAACATTATACACCCGATAACTTTTTTTACTTACATCCAACCAATGTTGGTTACCCTAATAATGTTTTTTTTCTAATTTATAGAAATGACAGCTCATAGGCCTATATTTATACCTGTGATGTATGGAGGTCGGTGGGAATATAATGTCGATAGAGGCGAATATCCATTTGTCTTTCTCGTACGCACATCCCCATTCGCCCGCCTGCCAGAACTACTCCCTTGCTCGCCCTCCGTTCCTAGAACCTCTACATCTAAGGTTGCTGCTTATTCGTTGGTTGTAGCCATCAAAGCCATTACAATTCTCGCACCTTCTCTCCATACCAGGCATGTATTCCTTTCCTAACATTTGATAACCTATGGCTAAAGAGGATTGGTATTCCATTTGGGTGATTTAAGAGTCTTTTATCCTTTTCGATGTGATTTCTTGAATGACAACGTAATGGGTCTTCAAATGAACGTCGCTCTGGTTCTACATTCTAAAGCTTGATTGAATGAAGGGTATGGTTTGAATAATATCGATTTATGTGTCGGTTAGATAAAGATATATGTAAACTGATATAGGTTTAAAACAGAAGCATCCCAAAAAATGGTTTAGCTTTTTGTTTGACACTTCTGTTGGCGAAGAGGGCCAAACATGTCGGTTTCTAACCGATAAAAAAAAGGAACCGATATATCTTGGGAAGTGCAACAAACATCATTTCATCGGTTTATGACCCATTTAATAGAACCGATAGTATATTTCATTGATATTACGATAACATTTTCTCGAATATAACCTGTAGTATATTGGATGGATATTTCGATAGCATTTTATCGGTTTATATCCGAGTTAGTAGAACCGATAGTATTTTCAGTTGATGTATCGATAGCATTTTATCGGTTTATAACCAAGCTAGAAGAAATGATTATATTTTTAGTTGATATATCGATACGATTTTATCGTTTTGTAGTCAGTTTAGTACAGCCGATAACTGATAGTATACATTTTATCGGTCTATAACCGATGTAATGGAACCGATAGTATTTTTAGTTTTTGTTTACATTATAATTGATAGAAGTCTCTATTGGAAGCCATCCATAACATCTTCTATACACATTACAAGTTTAACCTGATGCCAAATGCTAATGTTGTATTATACACAAATTTCATATTTATACACTAAATACGATTACATTGGAATAACAAATCATTAATTCAATAAAAATAAAAAAAAAAATTGGGTCTCTCTTATGTTACACCTCTATTGTAGGTCCCTCTTCTATAGAAGGCTAATAGGTGGGAGACTGAAACAAAAGCCAGGAAATAGATCGCTTTCCTCGGGCTTCTCAGATGCTAGAGCAAATTCATTCACAAACAGTGATTGCTTTTACCATTCTGGATTATTCAACCTCCCAATACATTGCCAAAGTATTGCCTTGGCAATGTATTTGGAGGTTGAAGAATCCAGAATGGTCAGAGTAATCACTCACTATTTGTTAATGAACCTACTCTAGTATCTGAGAAGCCCGAGGAAAGTAATCTATTTCCATGGCTTCTACTTCAGTTCATTGGGGAATATCGTCATTAACATTCAATTGAGGATCTCCTCCTAATGCATTAAACACAACATCTTCAAAGTGGATCTCCAAAGTAAACAGGGAGAAAAACATTAAGCTTACATATAAACAAAACACTAACCTTATTTGTTGTCTTCCCGAACTCTCGCTTGTGTTCTTCTCAAACGTGATGAGAGCCATATTTATATAGCAATCCTTTCCTATCGGTGCTGACATTGGGAAGTACAAAGGACAAATATTTAATTTTTCCTCATAACCATTTAAATATCGGTGTCAACATATCGGTTAAATTACCGATATATTCGCATCGATAGTAACATGTACAAAGGATTACACACCGATACATTTTACCGATATTATAGAGTGGAATAAATGAGGTAGTAAAGAAGGGATACCAAACGTCGGGCAACCGAACTATCATAATTCACGAAAATATTATCGGTCTCGGTTATGTTATATCGAATACACATGGATACATTTTACCGATATTATAGAGTGGAATATATGACGTAGTAAAGAAGGGATACCAAAAGTAGGGCAACTAAACTGTCACAATTCACGAAAATATTACTGGTGAGTTACGTTATAGATACACACCGATACGTTTGACCGATATTATAGATTAGAAAAAATGAGGTAGTATCGGTTATGTTATATTGGCCATACACCGATATGTTTGACTGATATCATATAGTTGTAATAGTATTGGTTAAACATATCGGTTTGTATCCGATATAACGTAACAGATCGATAATATTTTCGTGATCAACGACCATTCGATTGCCTAACTTTTGGTATCCCTTCTTTACTACCTCATTTATTTCACTCTATACTATCGGTCAAACATACGGGCTGTCCACCCACTACTCTCACGCTATATATATATATATACGATATAAATTGGATTCAAAAAGTAACAGTAGCAGCATATGAGGATCATCCAAGAGAAGTGTAAAACAAAGGCAAACCCATTGATCAGTGGGTTTGCCTTTTGTTTTGCGCTTCTCTTGGTACGCACTCTTTGTATTCTCAATATTTGTAAGAATCCCATAACAAGGCCAGCAATAGATATCACTTTCTTCAACATTCTCAGATATTGGATTGCACCGTGTCCTATTGCTAGTTCAAATTCCAAGTATGTTGCCAATGCACTACTGACCTTAAACAACCGACATAACCTGGCTCAATTCCTGACACTTCCCTTGAGTGTTTACTCCCTTAGAGAACCTTGATTCAATATCCTCGACCACATGGCTCAATTCCGTACACTTCCCTAACTGGTTTGAATACGTCGTGTAATCCTCGACCACATGGTGAAATTTTGGGGATTACACGATGTATTCAAACCAGTTTGGGAAGTGTAAGGAATTAAGCCATGTTGTCAAGGATATTGACTTAGGGTTCTCTGAGGGATTAGACACACAAGGGAAGTGTCAGGAATTAAGCCAGGTTATGTCGATCGTACAAAATGATTGAGAAATAATATCAGTGTAGTCATATCAGTAAGTTATATAGAGATATCATGAAGTTGACAACCAATACAACAGTACTGATATATCTATTTAGTTTCTGTTTACATAGATAATAGATGCTATTTAGTTAAACACGCTCAGATTTTTCTACATCCTGTTGGTAAGTAAAGTTGGCAACGGGGGCTCATTCTCGTCTTTCAACTCATCTATTACTGTTGTAGTATAATCGGTTGGGTAAGAATATGTCGGTTAATTGATATTGGTTTAAATATGATGTATGATATCAACCTCTGTCTAATACCGACATATATTCGGTTATATTCGATACCTGCTCCATTGTTAGTACATGTGTCAAATGATTGTAAATTCATTAGTTTATTACAATAATGTAAATTTAAATGTTATTATTTGCCAGTCATTTTGTCCTTTATCTTCTTTGGTATTTCTCTGTTGTCATTGTCGGTTATATTTCTCTGGTATGGAATTCAAATATCACGTATAAATGTATAGAATCTCTTAGTTTGAAACTGACATGAAAACACGAATACAACAAATTCAACCAAATATCGGTTACGATTATGCACTGATAAATATAAATCGATACACTAAAATAAACAAAAAATGGGTTTCGGATATCGGTTATCTACTTATAAACATAAAACAACCACATGATAATATCGATCAAAAATACCTGATCCTATTCTAAGTATATAATGATATCGGCCAGCACATCGCAAATGTATCGAATGGGACCGACATGAAAAAATGAAACAACAAATTAAACCAGAAATCGATTATGATTATTCACTGATAAATATAATATCGGTTAAATGTATCGGTGTTTATCTGATATAACATAACCGATCGAATTTTTTTTCGTGATTTGCGACGGTTCAGTTGCCCAACTTTTGGTATTATGTTATATTGGTTCTGTAATCGATATAACATAGCTAGAATAGTATATGTTCTGTTATATCGGTTTATAATCAATCTGTTTTTCCAATATCCTTTAAACAAACCAAAAGTCGTGCAACCAAACTAGAAATAACCAATATCTTATCCAAAAAATTACTATTATTAATGTAATGAGACGTGTTTTTCTATTTAAAATATTTCTTTTGTAGTTCTCAATGTCTGCACCGATATGACCTTTTATCCTTTGGACAACAATGCCTTTCATGCCCACTACATGTAGATGTTATCAATCGATTATGTTATATCAGTTCTATAACTGATACAACATAACTAAAGTAGTATCGGTTATGTTATATCGGTTCTATGACCGATACAACATAACTAGAATAGTATCGATTATGTTATATCGGTTATAAATGATATGTTTTTCTAATATCCTTTAAACAAATCAAAAGTGGTACAACCTCACCAATCACGAATATCTTATAGGTTAAAATTACTATTAATAATGCAATGAGACCTTTTTTTTATTATTTTTTTCGTTTAAAATCTTTACTTTGTAGCTCCCAATGTCTACACCAATATGACTTTTATCCTTTGGACAACAATGCCCTTCCTGCCCACCACATGTACTTTCACTTTCACTTTTCCATGTTGCTCTAGCTTCGTTTCGGTATCTCTCTAACTGTTCTGTATTCTCGTTGAGAAGAACTTGTCCTCATTACTGTAATTCCCGGTCCTTATTACTAAAAATGGCTCGCTCACATGTGTTGTTTAAGAAGAACACAAGTGAGAAGGCGGAGAAGAAGGTGAATAACATGAGCGAGAAGAAGACGAGAAGGAAGGTTAGAACAATATTTCTTTATTTTGTCATGTTTTGAAATACTTCACCTGCGTATGTCGATATGGGGCTACCATGAAAAGCTGATATGTTAACATATCAATTTTAACCAACATGTTTTGTTAACATATCGGCTGGGTAATATTCCTATACGTTTGTTTAATTATTATTCTTTTCTCTATTTGCTACAAATATTAGATGCTAAATTGGAGATCAAGAAGTTTTTCAACGCTATAATAACTAGACTTGATCATTTTGATGCCACTATTCATTTAATTAGGAAGGTACTGAAGAAGAAGCCTGAACTAGAGGAACAATTTAAGAATTCTGCTTTTAGCCACCTAGTATACGATTTGGATAGAGTAACATGAAGCAATCAATTAGTTCATAGTCTTAAGACTGTTGAAGAGGGAAGTTAAGGACGAGGAAGGCTCTCTATGCTTCAGAATATGTGGGAATGATGTAAAATTTGACAGGGAGGAGTTTGTTCTGATAACAGGGTTGTAGTTTGGCAACAGTGAATTAGTAAAGAGGAAAATCAAGGTGGTGGGAGCTCCTAAACTGTTTGCTAAGTTTTTCCCTGTGACCCGAAGAAAGGTGTTTTAGGGGCTAGGTTGAGAGAGTTATTCAGGAAGGACATTGCTAGCGACAAGGTTAAATGTTCTGATGAAGATATTCTCTCTTTGTCATATCTGATGATCATTAATGAAATCAATTCCAAGTCTCGTTCGAGGAAGGTGGATATGAGATATTTTCACCTGGCCTCCCATTGGAAAGAGGCCAACAGTTTCCCTTGGGTAAACAACTCCTTTATTTGTACCACAGATGGTGCCAGAACTCGCATTCTGAATGCGTTCAATCAGAAGCACTAGAAGAAGAAGACATATGACATGAGAGGTTTTCCAATTACATTACAAGTATAATTTTTTTATAATTGTATTGGTTATTATATATTGGTGTTCATTGGGAAGTATATCGGTTTTATCATATCGATATTTATCCGTTTATTTTCACGGACATTTTTTTTGTGAACCGATGTAAAGTTTATTATATATTGGTGGAGCATAGGTTCATTGGAAATTATATCAGTTTTATCATATCGATATTCAGCCAAATATTTTAACCGACATGTTCTCTGAATCGATTTGTAAAGTTTATTATATATCGGTGGAGAATCGGTTGATTGGGAATTATATCAGTTATATCATATCAGTATTCAGCATTATTTTAACCTACCTGTTTTCTATGAACCAATATATATAATTTAAAACATTACAAGACATCTAATATATTATTTGTTTCTTTATGCAGATTTTTATGTTTGAGGTCATGCCACATTTGGTTGACCTCCAAGTTGTTGAAAGAAATAAAGAAGGCCGTCAATATCCAAGAATAAAGAAATGGAGACTTTATGATCCAAAACTCACCCAAGACTAGATTTTGGAATTGGGAATTTTTTATGAGAAGAATAAAGGATATGTTACCTCTATTGTGCCAACAGAGGAGGAGATGGGTACAGATTATTACAAGGACTCATATTGTGTTTTGGTAGAAGAAAAAGAGGAAAAGGATGAATAAGAAGAAAAAGAAGAAGAAAGGAAGTTCAAAGTGAAGGAAGAGGTGAAAATATTGTGGAGATGGAGTCATTAAACCAAGCGAGCGGTAAGCATGAAGACCCAAAGAAAAAAAAAAACTCTCAAGAACTATCTTCATTGTTTAAAGATAGAAATTGGGGAAGTTGTGAAAAGGGAAGTTAGGAGGGAAGTGAGAAACGAGTTAGGTGACATAAAGCGTATGCTTAATCTAATCTTCCATCAATTGTCAATCAAATCAGTAGTCACCAAGTATGAATTGAAGGATGGCGACGGGGAGAAGATGGAGGATAAGCAAGGTAAGGTGGATAGGATGTATGAGAAGCATGATGAGGTGGAGAGGATGGAGGATACGAAGGATGGCGATGGGGAAAGGATGGAGGATGAGGGGGAAGGGGAGATGGAGATGATTGAGGAGAAGCATGAGGGGGAGGTGGATAGGCCAGAGGATACGAAGGAGGTGGAGGTGAAGGAGGAGACAAAGGCCTCCTACTCAATAAATATGTCATTAGAATTAATAGAACCAATAACTCCTGTTAAGAAAACATTCGAAATGAAACGCATAGAATGGGACAAGCAAAGAAAAAAGGTCATTGAATAAATAATGAAGCCCCCTGCTGAAAATAAGGACGACGGAGTACAAACATTCATCTTCGCCCTTCTGAAGCTGAATCCCTTAGGTGCTCCAAATGGTAATTGGCATCAGGAGTACCAAATTTTTTTAAAAAATTCAATCATTATTAAAGTTACCTGCTATGATATGAACAAGGTGTTTTTTGAGATCCTATCCACACCAGACAGTTGGCTCCAATCTAATGTAAGTAATTCTCTTATTGAATAGGTTATGTTGTGTATCGGTTGATGTTTATGGATAAGTACCGATATAAGTATATTTTTAATATTGTCTTATCTATTTCGTATATCGGGTATTGCCTGATATAGGTAACCGATATATTTTCAATTTACTATATCTATGTATTACTCTATATGTGTCGGTTAGGAACCAATGCCGTAGCAATATAATTAGTTGTTTCTTATGATATCGATTAAGTATCAATATAGAAAACTGACATATTATTCAATCCATCATATCGGATCTATATATCGGGTCTTACTCGATATAGGTAACCGATATTTTTAACTGACGTGTATCAGTTTTGTATGTCAGTTTTAATTTAATATTTAAAATCTTAAAGCACATGGATAGCTACATAAACATGATATCGATTAAGGATCGATATAGATAATCGACATATTATTCATTCTATCCTATCGATTTTGCATATCGGGTCTTACCCGATATAGCGAACCGATATTTTTCAATTTCATGTATCATTTTTGTATTGCAGTTTTAATTTAATATTTCTTATTCATGTTTCTTTAAATCATTGCAGTACATGAATAGCTACGTATACATGATTAATAAAAGAATGAAAGAATCACAGACAACTAATGATAAATTATCATTGGTTCCAAGCACATTTACTATAAGTTGCGACACAATTAATAAAGATAGGTCACATGCAATATGATTGCCTTGAAGATAAGAAAGATAAAAAGGTAAAAAAGAGAAGATTTAAAAAGCCAAAGAAACATGCCTTTGCGGCATGGGATGTTAATGACTCAAGTGAGTCTTCTCAATCCGAAGATGAACAAGGACATGTGTGCTTCATGGCATTAGAAGATGATGATGAGGAAGACAATGTAGAATTTGAGGAACTTCAAGAGGCATATAAGGAATTATATAAGGAATTTTAATGTCTCAAAAAGGAATTAAAGGCTTCTAAGAAAAATCATAAAGAAGAAAGCGAGAAACTAAAGAATGAAATAAACAATCTTCAAAAGGAATCTCAAGAATTAAAGAAATAAAAGGAAAAAGAATAGATATTCAACTAGTCAACCTTCAAGAAGAAAATAAGTCGCTAAAGTCTCAAAACAATAAGCTAATTGTAGAAAAGAATGCAATTGAGAGTACATTAGCCACATTGATATCTAGGAAGAACTCAAGACCTAGACCAAAATTCAAGGCACCTAAAAGAGAATGGAGATAACCTAGGTGGAAGCCACAACCTAAGAAAATCAATCAAGTGCAAATGTGGATACCCAAAGGGGTAGTACAAACAATGAGAGCCTTAGATTATCAAAGCACTAATGTTGTTAATGTACATCATGCAAATGCTCAAAAATTTGTAAAATCATTTGATCCTAATGAAGGAAAAGTTAAGGGACCCGTCTATAGATGGGTGCCCAAGACTAAAACAAGATTTTTAATGTGCAAATGTGCGTGAGGACCACAATGGGCAACAAGTGGTATATGGATAATGGATGCTCATGGCACATGATCAGTGAGAGAGTTCTATTTATAGATCTCACTTCTAAGGATGGAGGATCTGTCACTTTTGGTGACAATGCCAAAGGTAAAGTGGTTGGAGTTTGTATTGTTGGCCAACCACATTTCACTACTGTTAGAAATGTTCTTTTAGTAGATGGCTTAAAGCATAATTTTCTTAGCATTAGTCAATTTTGTGATGATGGATATGAAGTTATTTTCAAACAAACTCATTGTCTTGTTATTGATGGTAATAATTCCATTATTATTTGTGCTAAAAGGAAAGGCAATGTTTACATTGCTGACATTGAAGAAATTAATGTAAAATGCCTAATGGTAAAGAATAAAGATGTTCTTTTATGGCATAGAAGATTAGGTCATGTAAATCCAGACTTAATTAGAAAATTTTCTAATAACGAGTTAGTATTGGGGCTTCCAAAGCTAAAGTTTAATGAAGAAATCTTTTGTGATGTTTGTTGTCAAGGAAGGCAAATAAGAGCTTCTTTTAAATCCAAGAGTGAGATATCAACAAGTAAACCCCTATAATTATTACACATGGATTTATTTGGTCCGACACAAACTAGAAGTTTGGGTGGAAAATTTTATGTGTTTGTTGCAATGGATGATTTTAAGGGCATTTTTGGAAGTTTCTCACTTCCTTTCTCATTCTTTTAACACTGGTAACATCGGATGTTACATTTCACCCTCGTTAAAAAAATTTTGCCCTCGAAATTCACTTTACCATACTCTCCTTGCCCGAGACAATCACATTCTCGGGCTACATGCCGAATTCCCATGGTCGAGAATCTCATAGCCTAACCATTTCTCACCCTTACCTCAGTTATACCCACCTCAAGGCTTCGCTTAGGCATTTGGTCCTCCAAGTCACTAGGACATTCATCAACTGAATACCACTTTGGCCTTCAGCCAAACTACACCACTGGTCGTTGGTCATGCTTACTGCAATGACGTCCATCTCTTGATGGATTTCATCTGCCTCGAAGCATCGCTTTGCAGTCCACTTCCCATTTTCCCATCAACCAAAATAGATACTCGCTAATCATTGTGTCATTGATCAGTCTACCACGATTTTACGCCGATCACACACAGCAACGTTTCCCATTGCCAATCACACATGGCCACGATTTCACGCTGGTCCAACCAGCAACGTCTTAGCACTAATCATCCACCGCAATGCCACTTCTAGTGCCCACAAGACACTCTGACACCCATTCCACCATAGCATACCGCTATTTATCACATGCATGCATAACTTAAGTCGATCGTCATGGAAACTTCTCATTACCGATCAACTAACCATGCTAGCACTACATAGGAAGCAACCATTTGGCCCACCCAGCCCAGCCAATTTCGATCATTTCATACATGGTCTACTACCTTAACCAGTTGACCTTCATTAATCGCTATGATTAAGCATAATCGACATACCCAACACCATGCTAGGAAATTTCACATTTCAACCATACGTGCATTACTCGAGTCCACCTCGAGTTTGGCGATGCATGAATCATTGCATTCTAACCTCGAGCTTAACCATGCTCGGCTACAACCTTCTCCCAACCAGGAGTTCTTTGCATACACACCTAGAGATACTTAGGCCTTTCTTACTAGTCGATACTACTCATTAATAGAGGTCTCTTACCTATACCAAGAAACTCTTCACAGAGCAACCCTTTCAATTCTTCACCTACTTTCAGCTTTCATAATCATGCTCTATGCTAGGCCTTACCTTGGCTGTTAAACCCTACCACGAATCAAGTATCCTACCATTTCGCTTAAGAACGTGGAACCATTAACCGGCCCTCATCATCACCCACAGTAGGTGGCACAAGGGATCGACTCCTTATCATCTGCACAATCACTTATTGCATCGCACCAGTAGGATATCTAGTGCCTTTGGTCCCATCTCGTAACAAGCTAACATGGTTACACCCCCACCCCTGTAGCGGTCTTCTAGCCAAATTAACTCATCCAACTTCAATTTCATTGGAACCTTTCAAATCCCATCTTTTCTCGACAGAGCCTCTTACTCTAAAAGCACGAAACCTTTCGACCATCTTAAATCAGGTTCATTCTCAACTCGCAATAGACACCTGACTTAAACCATGCATAATGGATCCCTTTGTTCTCCTTGGCAAGGATAACACCATGACAACAATGAATTTCCTTCCATGGTCGTTGCATCTCAACTCTTATAGGTCAACTTAACCCACACAACCTTAATCTTGGATTAGCCTTTCCCCCATCACTTTACCATTTCGGATGGCTTACTAATCCCTTGAAAAACTCCGGCTTTTCCCGAATTCTTCTTATACCTTTTACTTCAATCAGCTCAAATCACTCGATGAGTGAGCACATTGGCTCTAATGCCACAATAGCCCTACTAATTGATTTCCTTTCACTACCACTGACTTTTAGTCATGAGGTAAATTTTCCATCAATTCCCATGTACCAAGCATCCCTCTAGCTGTATCAATCACAGCTATTAGGTGATTTCATCACCTAAACACCATTCTTGGGAACTCATCTCATCCCATAAGCTCTTCCTTCGAGCTCTCGTCACCCATTGGAAACATCTTAAATTCGTCCTTAACTTTCATCTATCCAACTCGATTAGCTCTAGTCGATCACCCGGCTCACAACTAACACAACCTTCCTCTAGGCACTACACTTGCAATCATCGACTATCTCTTCGATTTAAGCTCCACCTACTGGAAATCACTCCTACCACTCCTGTGGAACTCACACTTCCACTCAATGCCATAAGACTCACATTCCTACCCGGGCACTTGCCATCACATTGGCTTTCCCCAGGTGATCTATCCTTTTAGAGTTATAGTGCATTAAGAAGTTCATCCAGCGCTGTTGCTCCATGCTCAACTTTTCTTGGGTGAACATCTCAAGTTTTACCCCCGCCACATTTCACACTACCATCTATAACCCTCGTTTCAGAGTAACACTCCTTCAAGCTGCACAATTCTGCCCCGTCCAACCATTTTCTATAACTTTGGATCTCATTCTCAAAATCTACCTGGTTTAACTACCAGGACCCGCTGAACCTTTATATTAAAGGCATACACTAAAATCAATAAGGTTTTACATCACAGTCCTCGAGTCTCACGCTCCCATCATTGCCATCAGGTGCTACCACCTAACAACTGATCCTATGTCATCAACTGGAAACCCATCCAGTGCAACATGAGGATACTTCCTCATTTTTGCATCGACACATTTAGGACTAACACTAAACTGTGCAATTGCTAGCCTTCACGGATTTCGAACCATACCTTAGCTACGCATTCAGCCTGCCACAACTCACATCACAGGATTAAAGGTTCCCTTACTTGAAACCTTCGCAAGCTTCAATATTCCCATTTCATGGTTGGCTTCCATCTCGTAAGTCTAGCCCCCCACGACACTTACTTAACATTCTGGAGCTATTTACCAACTCCACCAATCAACCCATCTTCCCTCATAACCGCAAGGTTACACAGGGTCCATCATCCCAATTTACCATATCACTTTCGATCAAATTTAACTACAACTACATTAGCATCCTTTAGCAAGGAGGATTGCCACGCATCTTGTTATCACACCATAAGATATCACCCAATCGATTCACAAACCTTTTAACCGCCATGACAAAGTAAAGGCACTACCACAATACTTTAACCCTCATGAAAATTTAGGTCTAACCCAGACATAACCTATAGCACACCCCTGGTTTTCGGCGTCTAATCATCTCCACCGCAGATGGGTTACTCCACATAAAGGGCTGCAGTCCCTCCAGTGAACTAATCGTCTGTATCCAGTGGTCTCTAGCATTAGACCCGTCACTAGTAAGCATCAACTGTAGCGTTATTCCCACGCTTAACCCATTTCTTTTCTACGGGTTTCTTTCTCAAACATCTCGAGACAACACTTGAACTTTCGCCAAACCATTTTGTCACTGCTTTACCGTAATAAAGGGCTTAACCCCTACTTGGGTGTAACGTCCCAACAACTCTTATTACTCACAGCTGAGTTGTGGGACTAACCATAGCTTTCGTCACCCTTACCGTGCATCATATAGATCTTTAGCCCCTGACCATTTGCATAATCACTATGTTGCCTTGTGCTTTAGGCGAGCCAACACCTAGTCATCATTGCCGTGTCCCTCCCATGCACTGGCCCAACACTGGTTCCCCATCATGTTGCCCTGTGCTTTGAGGAGCTAACACCTAGTCATTAATACCGTGTTACTCCCATACATTGGCCCAACAACAGTTCCCAACAGCATGGCTCAGGTCCATCACTACCTTGCTTCGCACCTGTAGTATGACTCCAAGCCTTCCGGTCCCACCTTCTATATTGAACTCGGAGTGGCTACCCCACCAAGCTTCCTACTCAGCTACTAAACCATCGGAACATTACCGCGTTCCACGATTCCTTCATAGGACTACTCTAGATGTCTTATTCTTTGTAGAAGACTATTGGTCTCACCTGACCAAATTTCCTAAGGTGCTGCTCCAGATCTTCGGCATTTGATCACCACTTGCAGTTTACTAAGTTGCTCCGACTCATGGGGCACCTGCCTTCATCGCAAGCCAACTCATTAGTCCTCTGCCACATGGTCCATAGCATCAGATCCATCACTGCGAGCCTTGCACCCGCAGCATTATGCTACTATAAAGCCTTTGCGAGCTACGATGGTTCTACCACCCTCAACCGAAAATAACCTCAAGCTCACACCCTGAGCCTCGCTCCTCAAGACTCTACATCTCTTACAACCTAAGAGAATCTTAAACCACTCCACCTCTTGAGGCCTCATGATCTTACCCCTTAAGATCATACCTCATGGCTTCCAATCAACATTTCAAAGGTCCAACTTTCCATAAAAATGGATCTAAGTCCATCATGATTCACTTCACCACCCAGCTCCTAGAGCTTGATTATCAATGATCTCTCAATCCACAACCGACATCTTGAGCCTACCTAAAGTTTCGGCACCCATATCCCAGGGCACCTACCATTACTCTCCAGGTGAATCGAGACCTCTCGTCTCTCCTTGCACACCCATGTATGCATTCAGTCACTATGCCTAGCTTGGCCTTCCAACACGCCTCACTCAAGCTCCCATGACTTGGTATTGCAACCTGGGGCCTCTACATCACTCACCATGCCCCTACCCACTCAAGCATCTGGAGTTGGCATTTCCTATGCACGCATAGCCCATGGAGGTCCTGTTGCCACAAATCATTGTCCTCGGCCCACATACCTATTCATACTCCTCATTGGGTGACCTCCTTGTCTCCCCAACAAGGTTCTCGTGACCTAGGTGTCATTCCCGACCCCAAGCATCACAATAAGGCTCTATTCACCTCTCATCTCTTGACCTTAGGCATCCTGCCTGACCCCCAAGCTTCATCATGAGAGTTTAAGTGGCCCCTCATCCATCGTTCACATTAACGGTCACTTGGCCTTTCACAACCAGGACTTTTAATCTAATAGCTCCCACATGCATATCAACACATGCCCAACTCCTCTATCTCCAATCTGGATTCCCCTAGATTCCAGCTCAACCCACTAGGGATTTTTTTTTCCATCTCATACAAACACCAGCTAGGGTTCATTTGCCACACATCTATCATTTCGTAGGATAAATCCCGTTTCATCATGAAACCAACTAGGGTCTGCCCATACCCTAAGCACATCCCCTACGAGATTACCATAACAATACGATCACCTCGTACCATATACATTTATCATGCATACCTCACACCCGACTCCCCTCCCCCCTCCCTCCCAGAGTCTATCTGAAAGCTACTAATGTCATGCCTACCCTGGTCCTGACATGCATATGCTTCACCTGCTCGCTCCACCTAGAGCCTCACTACAAGCAACATTATCTTACTCTCCTTCTGGAGCTCATCACACAACTTGTTGACGACTTCTTTCCTTGAGCTTTGAGCTAATTTCCACATTAGCTCACTCTATCTCAAGCACACAACCCTTATCGCACCACCTCTAAGGGAACAACTCCATTCCCTCATCCATGCTTGCTCATCTCCCCAACATAGGGATGCTCTACTAATCCCTTCCCGGATTAGTTATGCCTCAGTTCTCCTTGCCCCTTCATGACCCTTATCATGACTCGGCTTTGTGTCCTCACACGAGCCTTAACACTTCAATCACAAGGAACTATCATCCTTAGAATGCTTCATATACCCCTAAATTTTCACATTCGGGTTCTCAACACCAACACCCATACTTGGGCCTTTGACTCTTCTTTACTGGACCTGTATACCTCTTGCGGGATATCATCTCAACCCATGATATTTTCCTATTCCTATAAAAAGGAATATCTGCGCACTCCATTCACATCACCATAGACCTCAATGCCTCGGCCCAACTCCTAGGGTCCTCAGACATATGGTCCTACCTCTAAGGTCTTTCGATCAACCTTCTTCCATTTTACGCCAATCATCCTCCACTCAGCATTCTAACCACTGCTCTAATACCAATTATGATGCTCCATTCCCACTTACGGGTGCCACTCATGAACAATCAACTGAATTGCTCACATGCATGGCCATTCGTGAAGGGCAAACTATGTTTCAACACAAAAGGCCCTAGGTGGGAACTAGACTTCTTCCTTCCCTTCCCTCACTCCCAGGATCCACTAGCAGATTTGGGTTTTAACCATACTACACTAGGCTATTTAATTTCCATTAAGTTCGCCCAATCGCCATTTTTTTTTAAATTTTAATTCTTTTTCTTTCCAAGAATTCCACTGTGCTTCATAAAATTTACCATTTTAATCAAGCCATTGATTTTCCCAAAATTCAAGGAAAAACTCAAAATTTTTATTTCCAAAGTTCGACATTTATCTCTAAAAATGGCCGAAAATCCCTTGATTTTGAATATTCCCCTGGGGCCCACAAACAACCAAGACATGCCCCAAAAATCCTCAATTTTTTAGAATTTTTAAAAAAATTTGGCCGACGGGCCCCACAGTGCGCTGGTTGTGCGGGTTGGCCGCGGGTGCTGGCTGAGCCCCCCCAAACTCTCCAGTGCCAGCGGGCCACCTGGTGGCCCTGCTATTGTTGCTGCTACCTTCCTCCATTTTTCTTTGTTTGTTTTTTTTTTTCTTTTCTTGGGCTTTCCAACCCAAATTTTTCCAGAATTCACACCCCTCATACATGCATAAAAAACACCCACTTTTCCCCAAAAGTTTACAAAAAAAAATACTCATTTTCTTCTTCCACCAAGTTTACACAACAAAGGAAAACTACTATTTTTTTTCACCCACTCATGGTGCTTATTACAACATAAAATCATTACAACCAAAAATAGGCTTCCATGAGCCATACAATGGTTTTGAATCTTCAATCCCATGTATGCACATGCCATTTCATCTTTGACTTGATTTTTCCCATGCCGTTACAACCTATACTTGAGGGTAAAAACCTCATGAGCTATGAAGCTCAATAAGGGTACAATGACAATAAGTATGAACAAAAACATATCATATGATGCCAAATGCATGCATGCAACATGGTTAGGGATTCCACATCCTCACAACCACCTAGGTTTGAGACTTTAACTACCCTACCCCACACAACCTCATAGCCATAGGTCCTTGAACATAAAGAAAACATGCCAATGCACACATTTAAAAGTTTAAGCACATACTTTACCACTTGCAAGCCACCATCCCATGGGGCTATCCCTTACCTCATTCTTTAAATCTTCCAATCTTCATTTCAAGAGAGCTCCCATCATCATCTTTTTCCATCTAAGATGGCATTTCAAGCAAGTAACTTACTTTGCACACAAAGTATACCAAAATAAAAGGAGAAGAACAATGGGACTTACCTTGATCCCTTCATCTTCTTCTTCTTCATCCTTTCTTTCATGAGAGACTTCTTCCTATCTCTTCTTCTTTCTTTCTTTTTCTCAACAATGGAAGACTTCTTCCTTCTTCATTCATTTTCCTTTCCTTTCTTTTTGATTTATTCTTCTAGTATTGATATTACAAATGCAAGACTTCATCTCAACCCTCCATTCTTTTCTCTTTTGGAGAGGAAATCCTAGCCATACAAATAAAGCACAATCCATGTGCTTTTGAGAAATCTCAATCTCAACCATTGATTTTGAGAAGATTTAATCTCCACCCTTGGCTAGAAACACATCTTGGCTACAACTATATATATATATATATATTTACATGTGGCAATCCATGCCAACCACAAGCTTCCATCCACCACCATTGGATCATTCTCCCAATTTTAATACCCAATCTCATAGCTTGAATCTTTCCAATTTTCAATTATTTAAATTGGACTAATTTCACCCATCATTTTTGAGAGACATAAATCCCTCCTTTTTTATTTATATAAATCACTATATTTTTAGGCATTAATGGTGACCATTTTTGCTTTCTTTTCCATTTATTTTTTTCCCCAACATCATGATGGCCTTCAAAAATGTTTTGAGAGACATTTATAATTTCCTTTTTAAATTACTTTAATCTCTCATTTCTCCCAAAATATCTACACATATGCACACACATATATATTGATATGTGCCTTCCCACAAATACATATATATATATATATACATTGGCAATCCATGCCATGACCCAAGAATAAATAATCACCATTGGATCACAAATCCCACTCAAGATTAATCCCATCCATTGGATTTATTAATTTTCCAACATTTAATAAATGGAGACAATTTTCATACATCAAGAATGAATGACATAATTCATTTCTTTTCCCTTTAAATAAATCCCATATTTTCCAAACATTAATGGGTGACTAATTTCCCATTTTCTTTTGGGATTCTCTTTAATTCACCACCATCATGCCACGCATTAAATGCTTGAAAGATTAGTATCATTTCTTTTGTATTTATTTAAATCTCTCCATTTATCTTGAACCACATAATGCCATGTGTCATTCTAAGACACCGAACTTGGCTTCCAAACTTCCATCTCAACCATCAATGTGGCATTACCACATTAATTCACAAATTTAGGAAAAATTAATTATTTTCTCTCATAATTGAATATTCTTTATTTTTCCATTCTCCACAATTTAATTCCTTTATGGAATTTACTCCAAAATTATCAAAATACCCTTTGTTGGACTTCACTATCCAAATTACCAAAATGCCCCTCTCATAGGGCACCATTATTCTCGAGGATCCATCACCTTTTTAAGGGCATTTTTGGAAGTTTCTCACTTCATTTCTCATTCTCTTAACACCAGTAACATTGGGTGTTATAGCTTTTCACTCTCTACTCTCTTGGCTATGGCTTCAAATGAGAGAAGAAAAATCTGATTTAATTGCAACTTCACTGTTGCAAACTTAGCCCCCAATCCAGCATTGGCCATCAATTATTGCGGATCTCTCTCCTCAAATCTCGCCCCAAATCCCTCCAATCTTGCACAAATGTCGGCCATGAAAATGCCCTCCCCCCCACAAACGCGCAAAGCCATATATATATATAACACTATATATTACATCAATAATAGAAAAATTACATATTTAAATCTCAATTTTATCTCTATTTCACCTGTGCAATTCTCTAATTGTAATTACACCCTTAAAACATCAAATTAATTTGCATTACGATATAAAAAATGCAAAATTAATAATTCATAGCTTACTCGATAAGGACGATTTCGTTCCTGCGTCCTCGTCGGACCCTTGTTTCATCTCGAAACCACTTTAAGGTTGATCCTTACAAAAAATTAGAGCTTTATCAAAGTCCTGTTGACTTCTCGGGAGTCCCTTACGATGATTCAGTTTTTTAGTCTGAATCGAAGCTGTATAAAAAATTATCTTGATTCCAATTTCTTTTAATACTATAAATCCTATCTCAAAACACTCATCAAAACCATACCATTTTCCTTAAACATTTACACTCTAGGACATTCCCTAAAGTCGATTCAATACTTATAACTATAAGAAATTATACTTAAACTCTTAATCTTTTGATAATTTCACCTATAGCCCAAGTTAAAATTACTCTTGAGCCCTTTAAAAAATTTGGGATATTACATGGCCAGTGGAAAAAGGTGATTGGCCGAAAATGTCTATAAATAAGCCATGGGTTAACACTCAAAGCATACTAGTGATTTTTTAGCCAAATTTAAGTCGGTTTGAGAAGATTAGAGGTGAGGAATAGGTTCTTGGGAATGAGGGGAAGATTCTGGAGGGAAAATGAGGGAATTTCATCAAGAAACAAGGAAGAAACAAAGTTTCTCAAGATTTTTGGGCTTTGCTGGAAACTAGGTTGAAGCTGTCAGAAACCAGCCACAAAAGGTTAGTCTAAGGTTATATTTAGGTAAAAGAAAAATAGAGAAAGCCATAGGGACAAACAGGGAGTGAATCGAAGTTAAAACGAAGAGAGAAAATGCCAAAAATTAGAAGCTGGTTGGAATTACGAACGTTGTAGTCGGAGAAGACAACCGACACTTACAAAACACATGCTAGAAAAGGGTCATGTGTACGAGCGTGTGGGGTAGCTTCTTGTGGCGCATGAGGGCGCATGACAAGTCTTTTTTCTTTTTAATTTTTCAAAAAAATTAATATAAAATAAATAGAACAAGTTTATGTAAAAATATTTGGTACTTGTTTTACGAAACTCCTGTTTACTATAGAAAACCCAAAATTGACAAGTGTGAACAATACTCCTAAAGGTAAAACAACAAGGTGAGTGGTTCTTGCATATGTTGACCCATCCCCCAGACATTTGTACTTCATTTGTGTGGCTTGTGGCTTTCATATCACGTGTCTTCTATTACCTATGCATCTCGTTTTCGTTGTTATCATGCATCACAACATTTTCTGGCAAGTTGACGTCAGGTTCATCATGTGTGATCGGAAGGATCGCGTAGCTCATCGAGGGGCAAGGTGTTTGGACATAATGATTAGCATGATTACAACATCGTTGCCTCACTTCCACGGAGAGACATTTCATGACATATGGCATGCTGCATATACACGCATGAACTTTTATTCTAAATCACTCACTGAGATGTTTAATATTTCACGGCATATTCAAATGTGTCAGGTACCCCAAGATCAAGTAAAGGCAAGGGAAAAGAGGTGTTTGACTTGTAGCTTAATCTTTCTAAGGAAACGTTGTATTTATATGTATCTCGAACGTTATACTATGAACAATTGCTATGATACTAAAACTTAAGGGGTGTAAGTGTGGGTGTGTGTTATCATTAAGCTTGTACCGAAGAAACATAGTGGGAATCCTAACTTTTTACCTTGCAGGTTCAATCCTTTACTTCCGCTAATAAGGATTTCCCTAACGCCCTCATGTGATTTTTAGTATGTACTTAGTAATGTTGTAATATTTAGGAATGGGGTGTTACAACTCACATCATCTAAATCTATTTGTGCCCAAATTACTTGCATTTTTATCTAAAAATCTAATATTCCAATCCAATAATGGAAAATCATATTTCAAAGTTGTCATTGTTAATATCAAATAATTCTGAATATTGTAAAAAGATCGATAAAGAAAGGCCCAACAGAAAACAAACCAGGATAACGAAGTTAGACCATAAGTTTGGCCGAGACATATCTAGATCTATTGGATTTGGGTTGAACAGACTGGTGAGTAGGATCTGGTATAAGTGGATCAAATATGGATGAATTTGGGTTTAGATCTATTGGATCCAAGCAGATCTAGGTAAAGCTCGAAAGGCCGACGACTATGGCGAACTAATGGAATCGTTGGCAATTAAAGAAGAAAGATGGCAACCAAAAAGACAAATAGTTGACAGTAATAATAGATGGCACAGGGGCCATCTTCGACAGTAGTGGAAAGCACAAAGGCCAACAGTTATGACAGATCATCTACTATGGCACACAAATGACTAACGGCAATGGCAACAGCGATAGTAGGCAACAAAACCCACACTAACGAAGAAGATGACGGGTTTTAGATCTAATGGTGGAAATTTGCTAAAAACTGATAGTTTGATCTAACAATTCTGATACCAATTTGTTATGATTTTAGATCGAAAATAAACTACTATAAAGCCATCAACTACACAAATGAACGTAGCATTTAATGTGAAAAATCTAAATCGAGAAAAATCACAAGTAGAAAGAATAAAATATCACTAAGCTGATATTGGTATTATAATAGTGATTAAGTGTAACTAATTACAAAGTATTAGCAATTTATTTGTAGATCTACTACTCATTTATACATATATACAAAAAATAATTTAAATTAATTCATATTCTAATTAAAAAATGAGTCATAAAAAAGATAAATTTTAATAAGTCTCGAAAAAAATATATTTTCAATTATATATTTTAATCAGAATTAAATTTGAAATTTAGTTAAATTTAAAATTTCAATCAAAATTAAATTAAATTTCGATCCGCAAATTATGACATATGTAATGATATATTATCATGATGTGGTTGTGTTTCCCCTAATGGATCAACTTGGAATTGGAGCTTCGTTGTCAGAAGGGATAAAGATCTAATCAGTCATGATGATTGCCGATCGATTCATTAGCTAGCTAGCTAGCTACCTAAACCAAAGTTGTGGATCATCGAAAGCCCTTAGGTGAAGGCGAAGTGGGCTCGTTCGTGTGACTGCGCAGGAATCGGAGTAACAAGTCAATCTAGACGAGCGTTCTCACCTTTGCTAATTTGGATTTAATTTATGCTTTTGTGCAACGGTTGCTGTGTACAATAGATATAGTTATATGGTTGGCCATTGAAGTTTTCCCTTCTAATTATTAATAAATTTAAAAATATAATAATAGATTTATCAATTCAGGCCGTCGACCCCTAGCTAAAGCTCTTGGTGCCTCATCCAACCCCTACTTTCAGACAACAAATTTTCATCATTTTGGAAACAATAATAAATAGGTGTGAATGAGGTCAGCCGCATCCGACAGCTAAGGGACCCAGATTGCCATTATTGGGGTGCACCGACAAAAGACGTACGAGAAAAGGGGCCACAGTAGAGCAGGCAAAAAGATGCGCATGATTGGGAACGATAAATAGAAAACGGGGATAATAAACGTAAATGATGTACTTAGATTAAAAAAAAAAAAACTAAATGATGTCCGCCCAATCTCTGAACACTGTGTTCTCTTTATTATTTTTAATTTTTTAAAATATTAAAACTGTGTTTATTTTATTATTTTAAAAAAATTATAAAAAAATTCAAAACAACATTTTATTGGTTTTTAGTGTTTTCAGTCAAAATACATTGAAAACACTTAAAATGAAAAAAACACACAACCCCCCTCAATCTCACACACCCAACATCTCTCATCTTTCTCTTTTCTTCCCTTCTTTATCTTTTTTTTCTCTTCCTTCGATTGTTGACTGCCACCACTACTGCCATCAATGACACACCCACCACCACCACTGTTGACCGCCCTTCGTCATTCTCTTGCTAGTTTTGTCTCATCTCCTCTATTTTCTCCTCTCTTATCTTTTTTCTTCATTCTCTTACTTGTTTTTAGGTATGTTGCTCAATGGATCTTTGGGTATCAAGTTGTTGCCACTAATCGCTAGAAACCAACGGTCATGGTGGTCAGTGGGGCAACTGACAATGCATATATAGGCAGATATTGGGTTTGGTCGAACGTTTAAGTTTAGATCTAAAGAGATTTGACCGTTAGATCTTGCTGGTTTTTGGGTATGTTGGTCAATGGACCCTTAGGTGTCAGGTGGTTGCCCCTGATTACTAGAAACCACCGACCATGGTGGTCGGTGGCGACTAACAATGTGCTTTTCATTTGTGGCTGAAAATTAAAAATTAGATATATGAAAATTCAATCTTTAAATTTAGCTCATTTTCGTGTATATTAATTCCTTTGACTTGGAGTTTCTAATGGTAGCCTCTAATCGTGTGAATCTCTGATCGGAAACGGTCATCTACAACTAAAAAGATGTAGGGTGCCAGAGAAGAAGAAAAGAGAAAAAAAAAAAGATAAAAAATTTATTATTAAAATTTAAAAATACAATTATATATTTATTTAAAATTTAAAAAATGTAATACATCTATGTTATAATTAAAAATGTAGGATAACATATAGTATATTATTAAGTGTATAATTTAATATAAATTATTGTTAAGATTTATGTCAATAATTTATTAATCAAATTTATTTTTTTTATTTTAATAGTAGAATTTTATTAAAAATATTTAATTTTATTATTTAATAATTAAATTTATTGAATAAAATATCATAAAATATATTTTTTAAAATTCTAAAATAAACATATTTTCTAATTTTGTATTTTAAAAAATAATTTTTAAAATAACAAAAAGAACATATTTTTAAATACCTTAAAATAAACGCTTAAAATATAAAATTAAAACTCAAAATTCAAACACTAGACAACATCACCTAACCTTTGTTTAGACGCGTTAATAAGAAAACGGGGATACGTTGATAAACCCTCCCTTCACAATTCTGTACCCTTGCACGAAAATCATCTGGGTGTTCAACCCCACCTACAGCTTTCATTATGATCCTTCGAACACGCCGTACCCCCACGTGGATAAATTCGATTCGATGCCATCTTAGGACCATACATTTAAAGTGACTTTAACATCAGATCAACAGTTTCAAAAAAGAGAAAATTATATGTTGAAATAATTTTGTAAAAAAAAAAAAATATGCGCACCAAGCTAAAGAAAATTCACTTTTTTTTAGCTAATTAAAAATAGTGTTACACAACGCCCTATAAATGGCGGAGGAATGTTAGTGTAACCAGCCAACCCTAGCCCAAGAAAAATGAAGAATTGTCATCACAGTTTGTGTTCTCTGATTCTGCTACTTCACATCACAGCCTCATACGCAGCTGGAGAACACCAGGTTTAATATCTCCCTCTCGCTTTAATTAATTAATTAACACTGTCCCTATCTCCTAGCTACCTCAACCTGTACGGTTTATCTCAATCAATCAAACTTCCAAGAATTAATTCATTGTTCACAGGCTTATATCGTCTACCTCCGACGCCACATTGGGCTGAAAACTACGCAAGAAATTGAAGACGCTCACCACTCGTATCTGCTCTCTGTAAAGGCTACCGAAGATGAAGCCAAAGCGTCTCTTATTTACAGCTACAAGAAAGTAGTCAATGGCTTCTCTGCATTGCTCACGTCTGATGAAGCGGCCAAGTTATCAGGTGATCGCATTATATATAAATACATATACTCTAAAATGGTAAAGTTGCCTTGAATATTTATATTGAAGAAACAGAGAAAGATGGTTAATTGTTTCAAATGGGTGTCTGGCAGAAATGGAGGAAGTGGTTTCTGTATTTCCTGGACGCTCAAGATCGGTTCAGACTACAAGATCGTGGGGTTTTGTAAGCTTACTGGAGGGGGGAGGCCACTCCACCCACTCTCTTCAAGAACTTTGGGCTAAAGCCGGTTATGGGAAAGATATCATTGTTGGTGTCTTGGACACTGGTATGAGTTAATTATTAATGCATACTTTCAGCGTTAACTTACAATCATAACAATGGTGGTATAATCCGGTTGAAATATTACTGAAACTTTTGGATGGCACTTCTGTATGCTTATATTTGTGAACATATAATAAAGTTGTCAAATCATATTATGTCTATCTCATAAGTGAAGATACTATTCAGTTAGGCCCATTAATATCTCCGTATCTTAATCTTATCCTTGATAAGAAAAAGACAAAACACAATTGTCTTAAGGTGCAGACGTACTGAAGATGCTGACTCTTTGTTGTTATAAAACAACATCCTTAGAAAATTATTTTATAAAAACAATGAATGTAACAATAACATTTTTAAAATTATGAATTACTATAATCAACTTCTGCTTACTGGTGACTTAAATGTAGAAATCCCTTGTCATATGAGTTAAATTTTACTAATTTTTCTGAAAGTTTATAATTTAGACTACTTAAGCTCTTATAATTTTATTTTTAATCAATAACCCTTGTTGACAAGCAAAAAAAAAATAAAAAAGAAAAACACTACAGTGTCTTAATTCATCTTAAATACACAAAATTATATTATTACAAATTAATTAAAAATAAAACTTATCATTTAAGGGGAAAAATAGAGAGAAAAAAAATTAAAAACATGTAACTACTAACCCTAATTAGTCCTTAACCCAAATAAAATCCTAACTTACCTCCAAATAAATGTAAAAGTCAAGCAATCCATAATCTCATTGAAATCTAATTCACCACAGAATCACAAAGATAAATTAGTGTTCAATTTATTTTTAAATTATAAAATCGAAATAATATCTAAAGAATTGAATTTTTATTTAATTTTATTTTTTACCCAATTATTACGGTTTTTGTTGAATTTTCATCACACATACAATTCTTTGAGTTTTTTGTTTGTTCTTGGTAATTACAATTTTTGATTCAATTTTTAAACACTACATTTTTTATTCTAACTTTAAGAGTTGAAATTTTATTCTTTTGTTAGTGTTTATATTTCTCCACTTTTTTCTTTATTTTTCCCACTCAAATCATCAATTGGCCTCATTTTTGTCACTTTAAGGATAAATTTGGTATGTTTATTTTTAATTGATTAGTAACAATAAAATTGTGTAACTGTTTAATTAGTTTAATTGAGACACTATGGTTATTTTTTTATATAAATTTAATTTTTTTATTAAAATATAATATTAAAGATGATTCTTAATAAAAATAAATTTATAAAAAAATTAAATATACTAAATTATTGACCTCAAGGGAAACTTAGCAAATTTTAGACTCTCATGCATAACTTGTAAAGGTGGTAAATTAAACGCCCAAATACCAATAAAATGACCGGCCAGAGTGCGATTTAGACTTTCCCCTTATTGGATGTGTAACATTCTGTCCAACAGTGGGTTCCCCCATCATTGCGTCCTGGAACTGGGACTTTTTTCCTTCTTACCCATCCTTTCATATTAATAATATTTCTCAGTCCAAAATTTAAATCAAAATGCTCCAGTTACATTAGACCCATGTGATCAGCTAAAATTTCGAACCAAATAACAAGGTGTTTATCTAATTGATGAGCAGTACTGTAACTATTTGTTACTTTATGCTTTTAATCTAATTCATGAGCAGTACAGTCACTGTTTCGTTTTGTACCCCGTAGGCATATGGCCTGAATCTCAGAGTTTCAATGACAAGGGGATGGAACCCATTCCAAAGTCATGGAGAGGAAAATGTGTAAGCGGTGTTGGTTTTAACACATCTCATTGTAATCGGTAAGATTCTCGTGTAAGCGGTATTTAATTTTCTTCTTCATATATCATATAATGTGGTCCATCTCCACGTTTAGTATATGTAAAATTTTTCACTTTTTCAGAATTATTATAGTTAATAAAAAGGTACGTTGTCCATTAAAAATATTAATTAATTGTACAGAATAACATAATTAATTAGCTTGTGTTCATACATTGATTCATTAAAAAGAAAGATAAGAAGACTTCACTTTTTAGAAGGATTATTTAGCGTGAGATCAGCTTGGGAGGTACTGTAAAATAAGCTTAAAGGAGTTCAATCTTGCATTTATTAATCTACTAAACTGTTAATTTTTTCTCTTAACAGGAAGATAATTGGAGCTAGATACTATTCGAAGGGATTCGAAGCAGCTGAAGGTCCATTTAAGCACCAGGAGAACTACTTATCACCAAGGGACAAGAATGGACATGGAACTCACACAGCATCCACAATTGGAGGCCGTATTCTACCAAACACTTCAGTTCCCGGTGGTTTTGCCATTGGAGTAGCCACCGGAGGGGCTCCACTTGCCCGCCTCGCCATATACAAAGTTTGCTGGAACATCCCAGGCTCGTTTGGATCCATAGGCACCACCTGTCGAGATGAAGACATGCTTGCTGCCATGGACGATGCCATTACAGATGGTGTGCAAGTGATCAGCATATCCATCGGTGGAGGCAGTGCCCTCCCATATAATGAAGATGGAACTGCAGCGGGAGCACTGGATGCCGTGGAGCATAACATTGTGGTGGTTTGCAGTGCCGGAAATTCTGGCCCTACCCGTTCAACAGTCACTAATGTGGCTCCCTGGATCCTCACTGTCGCGGCAAGTAGCATCGACCGAGTTTTTCCATCGGCTATTGAGCTTGGAAACGGCATGACAATCAAGGTACAATCTATGGTACTTAAAAGTCATCGGTATTTTGTATAATAAAAGAATGCCGGTGCCTTGAATTCCATAGAATTTCCTTTAATTCACTTTACCAAACCTGACACCAGATTGTTTGATGATGAATATGAGTATTTCTTATTCTTTTGGCAATTTGCAGGGGCAAACAATAACGTCTTTTACGAAACAGAAGAAGAGCAGATTGATTTTCGCAGGAGATGCAGAAATCCATGGCAAAACAACAAATAAATCAACTGGGTTAGTATGATCGATCTTCATTTTATTTTTTCCTTTCAAAGATTTTTCTTTCAAATATGTCTTGATGGGAAATTAACTATATTAACCATTCATGCATAGATACTGCCTTCCTGGAACCCTCTCACCTCAAAAAGTGAAAGGAAAAGTGGTGATTTGCAACGGAGGGGTCAGTGCAAATAGTTTGGAGGTGAAAAGAGCTGGAGGTTTAGCTTTGATCGAAATAAACACTGAAAAAGGAATGGGAATAGATGTTCAATCTCACGTACTTCCAGGAACAACTATATATCAAACAGATTCACGTGGAATTCTTAATTATGCAAGAATGGATAAGAATCCAATGGCAAAACTTGTTCCAGGCAACACTGTTTTACATTCCAAGCCCGCGCCATTCATGGCTGCCTTTTCCTCCTTAGGCCCAAGTCTCGTCCAGCCTAACATTCTCAAGGTCATTTGCATGATCATATTATGAAAATGAACTAATATATATATATAGATTCCATGGATAGCTAATACCATGTGACAATTATTTCTTTAAAATTTTTTATGTTGACGAGAAACTATATTAGCTCCTCCTTCCAATTGCTTCTTATAGTGGTTGAAATTTTTGTAATGCCTCTATTTGTAGCCTGACATTACTGCCCCGGGACAAAATATCTTGGCAGCATGGAGTGAGGTAGCCTCTCTCTCAGGTGTGAAAGGTGATAATCGGGTGGCTAAGTACCACATCATATCAGGAACTTCCATGGCTTGCCCACATGTCTCAGCTGTGGCTGCACTTCTCAAAGCCATACACCCAAATTGGAGTAGCGCTGCTATAAGATCTGCTATCATGACCACAGGTATGTTTAAAGAAATTAGGAAGGTTAAAACTAAAAGTGCTTCCCTCAAAATTAAATTTATACTTTTGTGCATCATAGACATCATTATTTAAGAACAATTAAATACCGTAAACAATTATTTTACATCTTTTAATCCTTCATGTTCTTAGTTTTTCTTTTTCTTTAAATTGTCAATTTATGACAGCAAGATTGGAGAACAACATTGGCAAGCCAATCACAGACGCTACTGGAAAACAGGCGAACCCCTTTAATTATGGGTCAGGCCATTTTCAACCAAGTAAAGCTGCAGACCCTGGCCTTGTTTATGATGCCGCATACAATGACTACATTGCCTTCCTCTGCAGCAGTGGGTACAGTTCTAAAATTTCACTTCCCTGTCCAAGGAACCCTCCCTCCCCAAATGATCTCAATTATCCATCAGTTTCAATTTCCAATCTCAATGGAAGCATGACTGTCACGAGGATTGTCACAAATGTTGGCAGAAGTAAGAGTGTCTACTCTCTAACCGTTGAGTCACCAATGGGGTATTCAGTTAAGATAATACCAAGAACCTTATCCTTTAGTCAATTGATGGAGAAGAAAAAGTTTTTAATTACAATCGCAAAAACACGCCATGTTGGAAAAAATATTAAGAAGGGGGAGTATGCATTTGGTTGGTATATGTGGAGTGATGGGATTCATACTGTAAGAAGTCCAATTGCTGTAGCTTCAGCATAATTTGCTACTGTGGGGCAAATAAAAATAAATAAGTCATAATAATTGAAGACGCTTGTTCTTCTAGACATTCTCTATAATCTTTCCAACTTTCATTTTCATTTGTTTTGTTTAGCCATGATTGCTTGAGATGACAAGTAATAAAATATTGTATAATCTATACATCTATAGATTATATTGTAAAAACAAATTAATACCACGTTTTGATCTTAGAAAACTTGTCAATAAAGTATTTTCTTAAAATATTCTTTATTGTTTTGTTTTAAAAAATTTAACTATGTTAACAAAATTTTAACTCATAACATCTAAATAGTAACCAATTTATAAAACAATTTTACCAAGCTCTATAGTACATATTAAAAGTATAACCTTTGTTGTGCCTCTTTCTGTGGTTTTTGCCTTAAGAGTTGTGCCTCGCCTCCATTTGAGAATCCTCCGGCGTAGTTGCAGGATTCCAATTAGCTTCACCATTTTTATCCTCCAATTTCTGGCCTTGGGCCAACAGTCCAAGCGAAGATTGCTCACTGAACCCTGATAAACAAAAACGACTGCATTATCATCGAAATTTACTTGACCAATGAAGGACGTGGGACTCAGATTGTCAAGTAATTACCTTCCTTGATCTAACTCACTAGAAATTAAACATATGCACAGCAGAAGAAATAAAATCATTTTTTGAAAGATAAATGAAATTAGAAAAAAATTTGTAATCATACAAACAAAAACACCCCCAAGCAAAGGAAGCCCCACAATCCAAAAAAATATAATCAAGAACCATCAAAACAAACAACCAAATAAGAAACCCTGTAGCATTCGCCCCCTAGCTTTTTCTAGCATCTTGGATCAAACTCGAGCAACCCAGCAGAGCATTTGAAGCCAAAATAGAGAACCCAGCAGTAAGCATTACCTAGATAACCTATCCTCAAAACACAAGTGAGCTAAGAAACTGTCCGCATACCTTTAACCCTTAGGCCATCTCCAAGGCGAGCAAAAATTGCTCACCAAGCCAAAATATGGAGAGCCAATTATTGGAAATCCACTCCAACGGTGTTCCTTATTTGTCTTGTCCCTCACCAAAAATTTGTTGAGTTTCAAATCGCTTGCTATAGTTGTTGACCTTCAAATTGCTCCCCATATCTTGTCCCAACGGCAACAAACGCAAATCCAAAATTGGAAGAAGACGATCGGTTACGAGCAGCAAGAGCGACGACAAACAACAGCAGCAGCAGCAATGATAGAGAAGAACAAGCGTTGCAGGCACGTGGATGACTTGCAGACACTAGATCCGGCGGCAACGACAACAACAAACACCTCCAGCAGCAGCGACAACGTCTTTTTCTTGCTGTTTGTGATTCAATTAATATTTTGTATGTTGTGCGAGCTAGACACATACAGCAAAATACTTATAAACAGAAACCCCAGTAAACATAAGCTTCCGATAGAACTGTAAGGATAGAAATTCTCTAAACAATCATGGCAAGCATGTAAGAGATAAATGAAACAGAAGCATAAATCACGAAAATAAATAACGCAAAGGAGGCACCGATTTTTACCGTGGTTCACCCAAAATGGGTTACATCTACGTTGAGCTCAAGCAAGAGGAGCTCACTGCACTATGAAGGGAAGGAATACACTGACTCACAACAGTTCTCTGTACATCACTAGCTTGCGAACAAAAACAGACCCAATGACCACACAAACAAGATCACAAGTCAACCTAACAAGCTAGTGTACAAAAAGAATAAACAGAGCATATACAGAGGATAAAAAGGAGACGAAAAAGATTACACAGAACCCTCTCAAAGAGGGAACCCTCCCGAACCTCGACCAAGAGACGAGTGAACATTGAAAAACCAAAACCCCAATCCCCCACTGCTTTGCTCTCACCTTTTCGTCTACCAGTTCACATCTCGAGGAGCAAAATAAATACAATGATCGAAGGCTGAGATTGCTCCTCATAAAGTATGCACAAAGGGCTGAGATTCAATTGTGCATCACAATTGATTATTCCAACAGAATTGATCAAAGGCAGGGAGAGCTATCGGCAGAGATCTATCGGGCGCAATCGAGGCAACAAGGATGAAGCCACGTGTTACCATCCAGCAGGGTCAGGAGATGCCCGTGGTTGCCACACGAGGCTTAGCCTTTCAGATAAGCAGAACGGCACCGTTTGGTGCTTCACCTTTATTAATCTCCACCTTAAAGCATCAAACCATTCGGAGAACCCTCACCCTATCAAAGTGTAGTATGCTTCAACCCTCACCTTCATAGCTCTGGTTGAGAGATCAACCTACTACAACATTCACCAAGTTCAAGCAATGCTTGAACTTGGTTGCAGTTAGAGTTTTTGTCCCCATATCGACTGGGTTATCTTCTGTAGGCACCTTCAAAATACTTACAATGCCATTTGCTATTAGGTCTCTAACATAATGATACCTTACCTCAACATGCTTTGTTCGTTCATGATATACCAGGTTCTTGGAGAGGTGTATGGCACTTTGACTTTCTGAGAACACAGTCACTTTGTCTTGTAGCAACTGGATCTCCTTTAAAAGACCTTGTAGCCAAATAGCCTCCTTGAAGGCATCAGTAACAGCAACATACTCAGTCTCGGTGGTGGACAAAGCCACCAGAGGCTGAAGTTGGGATTTTCAACTGATACAATTTCCACCCAAGGTGAAAAAGTATGCAGTTGTTGATTTTCTCGAGTCCTTATCACCTGCAAAATCAGAATCTACATATCCCACAAGATTTAGAGTATCAAATCTTCTTTCTCTCTCTATTGTCATTCCTAGAATTTTCCTAGCTGACCCTAGATTCTTCATATCAAAATTAGTGTTTAACATTAACTTTAATTCACTAATTTTATCTTTGGATTTACTGATTATCAAGATATCATCTACATAAAGTAGTAGATAAACAGGGATATCAGAGAGAATAAAATAGAAGCAATTATCATATTGACTTCTTATAAAACCAATCCCTAAAGCAAAACTATCAAACTTTTTATACCATTGTCTTGGGGATTGTTTTAGGCCATATAAGAATTTTTTCAGTAAGCATACATGATCAGGATGAGTAGGATTAATATAACCTGTTGGCTGAACCATATAAATGCATTCATCAAGGTCACCATGCAGGAAGGCTGTTTTTACATCTAGTTGTTCTAATTCTAAATCAAATTGAACAACAACAGCAAGCATCATGCGAATGGTCTTAAATTTAACTACTGGTGAGAAAATTTCATTGTAGTCTATGCCCTCCCTTTGAGTAAAGCCCTTAGCAACCAATCTAGCTTTGTATCTAGGTGGATCAGTGGGAGACATACCTTCTTTTAATTTGAACAACCATTTGCACTGGATCAGTTTCTGCTTTTCAGGTTTAGGGACCAAAGTCCAGGTACCATTTACCTTGAGGGAGTTCATTTCCTCATCCATGGCCAGTTGCCATTTAACACAATCTTTGGAGCTGATAGCTTCCTCATATGAGGTTGGCTCACTGCTCCTTAATTCATTTTCAGCAATCAGAGCACAGTACACTAGGTAGAGTAAGCATACCTTGTAGGGGGTCTGGAGACCCTCCTGCTCCTATCACGGGCAAGTTGATAGCCACTGAGATCTTGAGGTGAGCTATGATGCTCCACCTCAATCTCAGGTTCATTTTCTTGTTCCTCTTGATCATCATGATTAGAGGTACTGTCATCATGAACACAGGCAAGGTAGCATCTTGCTGGTTTTGATCAGGTGAGGATGGAGCAGCTGGCAGGTCATTATTTCCTGCTGGTTGCTCCACCTCAATCTGAGGACCCCTTAATACAGCAAAGTCATCTAGGTTTTCTTGAGTGCTTGTTTCTTTTAGGTTATTGGTTTTACAAGGGAAAACATTTTCATTAAAGATAACATCTCTACTTACTATAATTTTAACTCTAGTAGATTCCCTATCCCATAACCTATATCCTTTGGTACCTTCTTGGTACCTAACAAATACACATCTGATAGACCTAGGTTCAAGTTTGCCATCTGATTTATGAGCATAGACTTCACAGCCAAAAACTCTGAAGTAATTAAAGTTCAGTTTTCTACCAGTCCAAGTTTCTTCAGGGCATTTAAACTTTAAAGCAGTAGAAGGACTTCTATTAATCAAATGAGTTGCAGTGGACAAAGCCTCCCCCCAAAATGACTTAGACATATTGGATGTGAATAATAGGCATCTAATTTTCTCAAAGAGTGTTCTATTCATCCGTTATGCTACCCCAATTTGCTAGGGAGTATTCCTAACTGTTTTATGTCTAAGTATACCATGATCATTACAGTAAATATCAAAGGCTCTACTGCAGAACTCAAGGCCATTGTCAGTCCTAAGGGTTTTAATTTTTCTATCTATTTGATTTTCAACCAATGTTTTCCAGATTTTAAACTTCTCTAGGGTCTGGTCTTTTGATTTTAATAAAAATACCCATACCTTACGAGTAAAGTCATCCACAATAGATAAAAAATACCTGTTACCACTAAAGGTGGGGACCTGAGAAGGCCCCATAGGTCAGCATGAAGATATTCAAGGCATGCCTTCGCCAGGTGAGTTCCCTTATGGAAACTCAGCCTGTGTTGCTTGCCCAGAACACATGGCTCACAAAAATCGAGGGACCTCACAGGCACTGTTCCAAGGTAACCTTGGGTTGACAGTGCCTGGAGACCTTTCAGGCTCATATGGCCAAGTCTCAGGTGCCATATATCTGTCTTATCAGTGTTAGCTATGCAGGCAGAATGAATGTTAACAATGGAAGAGTAACAACCATTTAAAATGTACAAGCCATTTTTCTTAGTTCCTGACAGAATAAGATTATTATCTTTATAAACATGCAGGAAACCATTTTCAGCTCTATATGAGTAACCTAACTCATCAAGTGTGCCAAGAGATATTAGATTTCTTTTTAGAC
This sequence comes from Diospyros kaki, assembly GCA_036245055.1. Lineage (NCBI taxonomy): Eukaryota > Viridiplantae > Streptophyta > Magnoliopsida > Ericales > Ebenaceae > Diospyros > Diospyros kaki. The sequence continues at coordinate 32,600,409 of BSEG01000003.1, forward strand.
CTGGTACATACCTTATATCAGTTAACATTCTGATTTTATTGTCATGTAATTTTAAGGATATGCTACCTATACCTTGGATACTGCATGACTAATTATTACCCATGTATACTGTACCCGTTTTCCTCTGATTAAAATTTTGAAACCATTCTCTATTTGGGCACATATGAAAAGAGCAACCAGAATCCAATACCCATTCATGTTCAACAGATAAACTAGAGACATTAAGAACTTCAGCTAAACAATTAGAGGTTCCAGCATTTACATTTGTGTTTCCCCCTTGTTTCAATTTCTTAATATAATCATAACAATACTTCTTAATGTGACTTTCTTTACCACAGTGATAACACTTCCATTTTTATTTACCCTTCTTATCCTTTTTCTTACCCTTTTGCCCTGACCCATTTGAGTGATCATTGTTACTGGTAAATGATTTTTTCTCATTTTTACTCTTTACAAACAGATTATTTCCAGACCTTTTAGTTGTCCCTAGTTCCAATTCCCTAGCTTTAATACCCGAGATAACTAGATCAAAAGTAGGAACAATGCCAGCATACCTTAATGCATGCTTTACTACATCATAGTCGTCAGGTAAAGAATTTAACAAAATCATAACTTCACTTGTGTCACCTAGTGCTTGATCAGTACCTCTAAGTAATAATGCAAGTCTAGTGAATTCATCTATGTTTTCATCCATTGACTTAGATGTGTTCATTTTGAAATTAAACAACATGTTTTTCAAGTATACTAAATTAGGTGCAGACATAACAGAGTATAATGATTCTAATTTATTCCATAAATCAATAGGGGTTAACATACCATCTACCTTGCGTATGACAGTGTCACCAAGGTGAAGAAAGATGAGGTTAAAAGCCTCTTCTCTTATCTCTTCTGTTCTTGCAAGCTGGTCAGGTGACCATTTTCGGTCATCGGTTTCCAGTGTTATAAGCACCTAATGATGGGAGAGAAGAACTCTCATTTTCTTTTTCCAACTACCAAAATCTCTTTTGCCATCAAATATTCCGATTTCAAATCGGTTGGACATCATCTTCGCCTTGCACGAAGGTATCTTATAGTGGCTCTAGACTCTTACTGAGACTCACACAGCAAAAAACCCGCTGACTTAAAAAATCTCAGGAAACCCTAAGAGTATAAAGACCACAAACCAGACGAAGCCCTAGATTTGAAACCGATTAATTTAGGGAATAGTCAAAAAACCTAATAGCACTATCAGAAGAAACAGAAGCTTTGATACCAATTGTTGTGCGAGCTAGACACATACAGCAAAATACTTATAAACAGAAACCCAGTAAACATAAGCTTCCGATAGAACTGTAAGGATAGAAATTCTCTAAACAATCATGGCAAGCATGTAAGAGATAAATGAAATAGAAGCATAAATCACGAAAATAAATAACGCAAAGGAGGCACCAATTTTTACCGTGGTTCACCCAAAATGGGCTACGTCCACGTTGAGCTCAAGCAAGAGGAGCTCACTGCACTATGAAGGGAAGGAATACACCGACTCACAACAGTTCTTTGTACATCACTAGCTTGCGAACAAAAACAGACCCAATGACCACACAAACAAGATCACAGGTCAACCTAACAAGCTAGTGTACAAAGAGAATAAATAGAGCATATACAGAGGATAAAAAGGAGATGAAAAAGATTACACAGAACCCTCTCAAAGAGGGAACCCTCTCGAACCTCGACCAAGAGACGAGTGAACACTGAAAAACCAAAACCCCAATCCCCCACTGCTTTGCTCTCACCTTTTCGTCTACCAGTTCACATCTTGAGGAGCAAAATAAATACAACGATCGAAGGTTGAGATTGCTCCTCATAAAGTATGCACAAAGGGCTGAGATTCAATCGTGCATCACGATTGATTATTCCAACAGAATTGATCAGAGGCAGAGAGAGCTATCGGCAGAGATCAATCGGGCGCAATCGAGGCAGCAAGGATGAAGCCACGTGTTACCATCCAACAGGGTCAGGAGATGCCCGCGGTTGCCACACGAGGCTTACCCTTTCAGATAAGCAGAACGACACCGTTTGGTGCTTCACCTTTATCATTGTATTTAATTTTATATTGGGTGATTGATATTTTGTGTATTTGGTTATTGATTTGTATGTTTAATTATTGATTTTGTGTATGTGTATATTTAATTATTAATTCTATTTATGCGTGTATATGATTATTTTGTGTATTTTGTTATTAATTTGTATATTTAATTATTAATTTTGTGTATGTGTGAAAATTATAGATAAGATAAAATAAATAGATTTGAAGTTTATTAAAATAAATAAATAAAATATAGAATGAAATAGAGACAAAAATAGAGAGTAATTATAACACGCATAACTTTTTAGATAAAATTAAAATAAGGAGTGAATTATTTATAATATAATAGAGAGTAAAACAGGGATGTGTGTTGGAGATGGCCTTAGAAAGAGAAAATCCCCACAAATTCAATTGTAAAATAATCTGTCAAATACAAGCCACAAAATTCTCGTTTCTAGAATTTCATTTTTGCCAACACGTTCGCTACTGAATTTGTTTATCTAACAGTGTGGGAGAAAATAACTAACCTCAAGGATTTCAATTTCCCAACAGATTCCATGGATTACAATTTTGTAACACAATTAAATACCTTAACAATTATTTTACATCTTTTTCATCCTTCATGTTCTTAGTTTTTTTTTTTTCTTTAAATTGTCAATTTATGACAGCGAGACTGGAGAACAACATTGGCAAGCCAATCACAGACGCTACTGGAAAACAGGCGAACCCCTTTAATTATGGGTCAGGCCATTTTCAACCAAGTAAAGCTGCAGACCCTGGCCTTGTTTATGATGCCACATACAATGACTACATTGCCTTCCTCTGCAACAGTGGGTACAGTTCTAAAATTTCACTTCCCTGTCCAAGGAACCCTCCCTCCCCAAATGATCTCAATTATCCATCAGTTTCAATTTCCAATCTCAATGGAAGCATGACTATCACGAGGATTGTCACAAATGTTGGCAGAAGTAAGAGTGTCTACTCTCTAACCGTTGAGTCACCAATGGGGTATTCAGTTGAGATAATACCAAGAACCTTATCGTTTAGTCAATTGATGGAGAAGAAAAAGTTTTTAATTACAATCGCAAAAAAACCCCATGTTGGAAAAAATATTAAGTATGGGGAGTATGCATTTGGTTGGTATATGTGGAGAGATGGGATTCGTACTGTAAGAAGTCCAATTGCTGTAGCTTCAGCATAATTTGCTACTGTGTGGCAAATAAAAATAAATAAATTATAATAATTGAAGAAGCTTGTTCTTCTAGACATTCTCTATAATCTTTCCAACTTTCATTTTCATTTGTTTTGTTTAGCCACACTATCCTTGAGATGACAAGTAATAAAATATTGTATAATCTATATATCTTTATTATATTATAAAAACAAATTAATACCACGTTTTGATATTAGAAAACGGTAAAGTGTTTTCTTAAAATATTCTTTATTATTTTGTTTAAAAAACTTTAACCAAGCAAAGGAAGCCCCACAATCCAAAAAAATATAATCAAGAACCATCAAAACAAACAAGCAAATAAGAAATCAGTAGCCCCACCGTAAAGCACCTGAAGTTTTACATAGGGTATCAAGGTTTGAATTAGTGCGGAGACTTACTGAAAGATTTAAGTCCTGTGTGAACTGCACTGAATGTCCAACTCTGAGTGTATATAAACTGTGGTCGCATTCAGATTTATTCGAGAGGTGCATCAGGGGAAATGTCACTTATCCATGAAGATTTGTTGGGAAAAGCTCAAACACCTAGGTGAATGAAAAAAATAAAAAAAATAAGAAACTCAGTAGCATTCAGCCCCTTAGCTTTTTCTAACATCTTGGATAAAACTCGAGCTACCCAACAGAGCATTTGAAGCCAAAATAGAGAACCTAGCAATAAGCATTACTTAGATAACCTATCCTCAAAACACAGGTGAGCTAAGAAATTGTCCTCATACCTTTTAACCCTTGTGCTATCTCCAATGTGACCACAATTAATTGTTAAAAATCCACTTCAACAATACTCTTTATCTGCCTTGTCTCTCGCCAAAAATTTATTGAATTTCAAATTGTTCGCTATAGTTGTTGAGCTTTAAACTGCTCCCTATATGTCTTGTCCCAACAGCAACAAATGCATATTCAAAATTGGACGACAACCGACAAGTAGTAGCAGTGATGGCGACAATTAGTAGCAGCAGCGGTGATAGAGAAGAATGAGCATTGCTGGTGCGCAAATGGCTTGTAGACACCAGATTCGACAGTGATGGCAGTGTCTTTTTCTTGCAGTTTGTGATTCAATATATATTTTGTATTGGGTGATTGATATTTTGCGTATTTAATTATTGATTTTGTGTATACATGTATTTAATTATTAATTTTATTCATGCGCACATCTGATTATTTTGTGTATTTGGTTATTAATTTATATATTTAATTATTAATTTTGTGTATGCGTAAAAGTTATAGATAAAATAAAATAATTACAATTGAATTTTATTAAAATAAATAAATAAAATAGAGAGTAAAATAAAGAGGAGCATAGGAAGTGTTGTTGAAGCACACACAATTTTCGAGATACAGTCAAAATAGGGAGTGAATTATTTATAGTATAAGAGGGAGTGGGATAAAGAGGTGTGTTGGAGATGGCCTTCGAAAAAAAAAATCTCCACAAACTCAATTGTAAAATAATCTATCAAACACAAGCCACAAAATTCTCGTTTCTAGAATTTCATTTTTGCCAACACATTCGCTACTAAATTTGTTTATCTAACAATGTGGGAGAAAATAACTGACCTCAAGGATTTCAATTTTCCAAAATATTTCGAGGTTTATAATTTTGTAACAGAGTTGACACCCATCTAATAGCATTTGTTGAATCTAATTCAATGATAGATGGCACACTCCTTTAAAATGATACTTGAATAAAAAAGGTGTAGGATCTTCAAAATTGCATGTAATTCGGCTTTGTTTGAATCTAAAATACTAGTAGAACAAGCAAATATGCAGAGAAATTTACAGGAGATTACAAAAACATCCAGCTCTCCTTGGGAGTAAAACAATTAACATATCGTACGGTGTTTAACCCTAGTGAGACTTTGTCCTCTCATCCATACATAAAACGTGCCCAAACATATATGTGGGACAAACCTTCTGCCGTTTGAATCAAGATCAATTCAACTTGTATTGATCACAAAGGAATAACCTACTTGCATACAACAATAAATTTATTGACTGGACATGTCATTGTCAAGCCGGTTGAACTCTACAAGAAACAAAACGATCAAAGATTGCAAGGCAATCCCTATACAAATATTCTTATACTTAAATCAAACACCCAAAATTTGGATCCCTAGGAAAATCAAAGCCCAAATTTTCCAAAAATTCTAGAAATATCCCAAGAAAGTTGAAGACCCGAATAACCTCGGAGAGTCTTCTAGACAAGAGTCTCCAGGCAGACTTGCCCTTAGCATCCTAGAAGTCCAAAACTCATCTAAAGAGTCTCTAAGGCTCAAGTCTCTCGATGACTCCGAGGAGTCTCAGGACCCATTCGGAGGATACTTATCGAGGCACTCTATCCCCGAAGATACCTCCAACCTCTCCTATTGTGCCATAGATTTTTCAAAATGTCTGCTAGGAGATGTTTTTAATAAATAAATACAAATGAATGTATTTTTAAAGAGTAATTCTAAGTGGGAATATTTTTCTCAAGAATAAATCATGAATAAATAGTAAGAGAGTAATTAATAATGTTAATAATGCAAATAATCATGGTTTTGAGAGTAAAATTGTCTAAGGAAAAAAGTGACATGTTCTCTTATAAATAGCTCAATAAAATGAATAGTAAGGACTTTTGACATGATTCCCAAGAATGGGGTCTTCTAGCAGTCACATCCTTGCGGCAAGGAAGGACCTTGTGGCAAACATATTTTTTTCTTTTTATCAAAAGGGTAGATATGTATAAATGATCAAAGAATTGTACAATTACATTGGGCAAACCCAAGCGCAACAAAGGAAAACGACAACTAGAGACCCATAGCAATAGACAGACAACATACAGACAGTTCCACCAAAAAGGGATAAAACATATAGATAAAAAGATAAGATAATTTTGTATACACTTGTTTTGACCCTAAAAATAATAGACTCCACCAATAGAGCTTCGCCCTCAAAAATACAACAGTTCCTGGCTGTCCATAAGTGGTAAACAACACAAGCAAAAGTGATTCTCTTGGCCTTATTAAGCCATGAAGACCTTTGAGCCTCTTTTATAAGCCATTTAAGGCCACTGGGCAATGAAGACATTGGCTTACGAATGCCAATCCAACCCCTAATCTGCCCCAAAATCGTTGCACTAATTGAACAGTTAAAGAAAAGATGTTGGGATGACTCTTCAAGATTACCATAAAGGCCATAACATCTATCAATGTCTAAGAAATGCAATTTGTCCCTCGTTTAAAGCTAGCCTTTGACACCCAGCCACAATATGAAGGCGTGTTTAGGCATAACTGTTGAGTCCCACACAATACTTGCTCGGACTTTAGTCGCACCTTTCAACCGAAAAAAATATACACTTTATCGAGTCAAAGAGCTGCACCTGATCCCATCTAGACAAACAAATTGATGGTAGCCAAAATTGACCCTTCCGATTGGCATAAATAATCTCTCAAGGTAAGAATACACTTGAGAATAAGAGAATCCCCTTTTCTAGGGACCCTTGTCCAGATTGAACCATCATTTATGTATACATGGTTGACCCAACGGACCCATAAGGAATCCTTCTCTTGGTGAAAATTCTATAGAGCCTTAATAAGAAGCACCAAGTTCCAGCAACACAAGTCCTTCAAACCGAGCCCACCCTTAGATTTCAACAAGCAGATATCCCTCCAAGAAACCAGTGAATGCTGGGAATTCCATAGAAAAGTCCTGCACATACGAATAATTTTCTCCAAGACAGTGGCAGGAACCGGAAAAATCGATAACCAATAACATTCCACCCCCTGAATGATAGATCTAATTGTTGAGCCAAATTGCTCCAATCAACCTATTGTGTGTTTTGATGATTAATAAAATATAATTTTAGTAAAATCATTTTTGGTATATTTAAAACCTCTAATGTATTTTTTATATGGCTTAAGTATTATACTATTTTGTGTATCAAAATGAACCAAGTAATGATATTTTTCTAAGTCTGGAATATTAGCAAGCTATAAGAGAACTTATTAGAAAATGTTTTCATTTTGAAAAACTAACTCCCGGTATTTTCATATCTAATATTCAATAGTGTTAAAATGATTTTTAACGAATTTTTTAAGAAATAGAAGGTATCTATTTTGGGGGTGGTAAAATCGCTAAATTCCGATTTTGTACTAAAACTCAAAATCTACTTTCTTATCTATTTGGATTTTGATTTTTTAGATATTTTTATTGAATCCAAATGGGGGGTACTTTGTTATTTACATTTATGTATTAAAGTAAATGGAAGGTAAATTATAAACTAAAGAAATGGAAATAACTTGTAGTGTATTCATGCTATATGGATTATGCCTTCAAACATTTGCTATATGTTTAAAATCCATTTTCTATAAAATATGGCCCAAAAGTCGACTCTTATATATCTAGAGTCGACTCCTCTTCAGCTGGAGTCGACTCTTGCAAAGTGAGAGGCGACCCAGCCGAGAGCAGTTTATGCAGAGTCGACCTGGCAGCATTGATGTTTTTCGAAGAGTCGACTCTAGCATTAGAGAAGTCGACTCTTGTATAACTAGAGTCGACTCCTACTTCAAATAGGAGTCGACTCCTATTTTAGAGAAGTCGACTCTCAGCTCCCACGATTGAATTTTTCTTAGCCGTTACAGATCCGTTGGAAGCTCTACTATAAATATCAAGGTGGGATTTTGGAGAAGGCTAATGCACAATCAAGATCTATCATCCTAAAGCACTCCCAAGCTCTCAAGCATTCATTTCAAAGCAATCCAAGGCTCAAGCTCAAAGATACATCCATTGGAGCCCAAGGCAAAGGAGAAGAAGATATTCTCTCCAAGTGTGGTAAAAATTGTATCATTGTTTTGTATATTTGCCTTGTATATTGTTCTTATATTGATATCCATTTTAGTCCAAGTGTGTTGGACATAGGATTCATTATTTGTATTTATTGTGGATTGTGAGTGGCCTCCTAGAGCCTAAGTAATCTAGGTGTATTTTGTTGTATTAGTTTTCGGGGTGAGTTAAGTGGAAAACCTCGGTGTTGTGTAAAAGTTCCCTAAGTGAGCTTGTTGAAAACCTAGGTGTGGTTTTAGTGGAACCTCAAGTGTCGGGTTGACCTTGAGAGAGTGGAGTAGGTGTTGGAGACACCGAACCACTATATTTCTTGTGTCGATTATTGTGGTTGTTTGTGTATTTATATTGCTATCATTTTCAAACAACATATATATTTATAACAAAGGTATTTTGTTTATAAGAAAATCTCAAAGAGTTTTAAAAGGGAAGAATTTGATTTAATTAATTTTAATCACTCAATTCACCCTCCCTCTTGAGTGGCCATTGTGTGTGTCAAGGGACCAACACTAATCAGCTCCATCCTGCCTACATATGACAATGAAGCACATTTCCAGGAGTTAATATAATTTAAAATTTTATCAATAATAGGAGCATAGTGAATAACCTTTAATCTACCAGCAGCCAAAGGCAGGCTTAAGTAATGGAAAGGCATCACCCCAAGCGAAAACTTAGCAACATCCTTAATGATCTCCAGATCACATCCATACAAACTAGCTGTGAACATGCTGGATTTGAGCTCATTAACTCGTAATCCAGAGACATTCCCAAACATAGACAAGGAGTCCAACACAATTTTAATAAAAATAACATCTCCCCTGGCCATCAACATGAGATCATCTACAAATGCTAAATGGGAAATTTTAAGCCTTCCACACTTAGGATGGAAATTAAAATTAATACCCAAAGTAACTAATTTCAGAGATCTTGAAAAATATTTCAAGTACAACACAAATAAGAACGAGGATATGGGATCTCCTTGTCTTAAGCCCTTTTCTACCTTAAAGAAACCACATAAGTTGCCATTAATAACAAGGGAGTAAGAAGGGGATGTCACACATTCCATAATCCAACCAACAAATCTACTAGGAAAGCCCAAACCAACAAGCATACTATTCAGGAACTTCCATGTAATACCCCGTATCTTCATGAAGAGTTTCCATGTAAGTTAGATGAATTTAAAATACCGAAAAATGACTTGATAGTAAAAAATAGATCACCAAACCGACTAAAGGGAGTACCCTGGGGCTTAGATGCTTAAATAAAATGGTACATTACTAACGAGCGTCCCGAGATAGGAATTATGGCATCGAAAGAAATGATATTGGGAATAGTTTTTGGTACAGCTAAAATGCAGCTGCCAATTAGGCTGTAATACCAAATTATTATAGACGACTTCCGAGAAGTCAACGGAAGCTTGGAGGGGCTTTGGTTTTCCACAAGGAACAACCCTTCAGTAGTTTCAGGAAGAAACGAAGAGGTTTAGGATCAAAACGAAGATTCAGGCATAAGTGTAATTTATTGATTTTAACCGAGGGAGGTCGAAACGATGGTTTTTCTAGATTTTCAAGGGTGAAATGAAGATTTTAAAGCTTATGAGACTCAGTGGAACAGTTGGATAATTTAGGGGCATGAGGATAAAGGCCAAAATGCAATTTTCGAAAATCTACTCAAGCATGGCAGATCTGGCTGCTATTTTGGCCGAAAAATCAGGAGAAATAGTAGCCAAGTTTTGTCAGGGCATGACCAGGAATGGTCCAGGAAGCGTGTGAGAGAAGCTCTAGCCGAAGATTGGCCACGTGGGGGTCAGTTTTGGCCTATAAATAGCTAGGGTTCTTAGCTGATTTTAGAGCAACAAATTGCTCGAGTTTGAGGGCAAATTAAAGGAAGTCAATAAGGGTCTTTTGATCTTTGAGGCAAAAGGAGCCTAGAGATTTTCGTGGGTTTTCGAGGTGGTTCGAGGGTGTTTCGAGAGTGGCCGGTAAGTCACGCGTGGTGGTCGGATTGGGTCTAATTTTGCCTGATTTGGAGACCCTTTAGTGGTCGTTTCGGGCACCCAAGGGCACCCTCGTGATTGACTAGAAGAGAGCTTCCAGCTGGTGTGATTGGGGGCGGATTCCAGCGCTGACTGGTGAACTGCTAATCGGAGAAGACGACGCGCATGCAATGCACGCGCGACTGCCACGCGCAGCACCACTGGCCCACGCGTAAGGGCGCATAAAGGCTCAGGTATTTTTGAATTTTTTTTATTATTTTGAGAAAAATAAATTAGAAATTATGGTGGAGGAAAATTTTGAAAAATATTGGAAGAAATTGTCATTTTGTAATTTTCAAGGAAATAAGGCTTATGAAAAATAGGATGAAGTATGGAAAAATTTTCAGAAAATTCTAGAAGATAGGGAATATTGATTTATGAATTATTGTGAAGAAAAATCGAGGAAAAACCTTGAGTAGGTATTTATTGAAATTTTGGAGGAGAAATAGGAAGAAAATTACAAAAAATTGGAGAAAATAGATATTGATATGCTTTTTAAAACAAATATGATGCTTAGGGTGCCTTGAAGCTTGAGGTGAAGTGACTCATGCAAAGTTTGAGGTTGGCACACAAATTGAGGCGGTCCACACTTTTTGAGAAAAATTGAGTTGCGTCTAAAAGTAAGTTGTTCGCTACCAAAACTTGGTTTGTTCATGCAAATGGTTTAATGTGTGAGTGTTCTACTATAAAAGCATGTTTTTGTATGAGAGTTTCTACCTACATAAAACTTAGTTTTGACTCGTGAGCGTTCATGACTGAAAACTTGATTTCTTGTGAGTGGTTCTACCGGGAAAAAAAAACTTCTTGTAGCATGTGAATGGTTTTTGTGAGTTGTTCAATCCAATTCTTGTGCATATTCTTGTTACTGTTGATTTATCATGAGCAATTGGTTTCATGCGATGGTTCGTCCAAACAATTATTCACACATGCATTGAATTTCGTACGGTGAATTGCATATATGGAAATGTTGATCTATGTTATGCATGTTATGATTTTCGGCATTGGCATGTTATGTGTTGCCCATATGGGACATGGGTTGGTAACCTATAATGTGGCCCTTGAGTGACAGCACTCGGGATGCATGCCGAGAATTAATACTATATGACCCACTTGGGACGGGGCTAAGATAGACTTCACCCTACGGTGCACTCCTTTAAAGTGATACTTGAATGAAAAAGTTCTAGGATCTTCAAAATTGCATGTAATTCAGCTTCGTTTGTATCTAAAACACTGGTAGAACAAGCAAATATGCATAGGAATTTACCTTCGTGGTCGCTAAGAACCCCGTCAATACTGAAAGAGCCTTGATTTTCCAGGAGATGACAAAAAACATCCAGCTCTCCTTGAGAGTAAAATCATCAACATCGTGTTTAACCTAGGGAGACTTTGTCCTCTCATCCATACATAAAATGCACCCAAACATATATGAGGGTCAAACCTTCCGCCATTTTCATCAAGATCAATTCAACTTGTATTGATCATAAAGGAATAACCTACATGTATATAATAATGAGTTTATTGACTGGAAACGTCGTTGTAAAGTAGGTTGAACTCTACAACAAAGAAAACGATTAAAGGTTGCATGACAATCTCTACACAAATACTCTGATATTTAAATCAAACATTGAACACTTGGATCCCTAGGAAAATCAAAGCTCAAAATTCATAAAAATCCTAGAAATATCCCAAGAAGTTGAAGACCCAAATAACCTCAAAAAGTCTTCTGGGCAAGAGTCTCCGATGCAACCTTGCCTTTAGCATTCTAGAAGTCCAAGACTCATCTAAAGAGTCTTCAGGGTTCAAGTCACTCGATCACTCCAAAGAGTCACAGGACCCATTCGAAGGATACTCATCGGGACACTATCTCTGAAGATACCTCCAACCTCTTATATTGTGCCATAGATTTTTCAAAACATCCAACAAGAGATAGTTTTAATAAATAAATATAAATGGATGTATTTTTAATAAGTAATTCCAAGTGGGAATATTTTTTTCTTGAGTAATTAGCAAGAGAGTAATTAATGTTAATAATGCAAATAATCATGGTTTGAGGGGTAAAATTGTCCAAGGAAAAAGTGGCATGTTCCCCTATAAATAGCATAATAAAATGAACAGTAAGGACTTTTGTCACAATTCCCAAGAATGGGGTCAGTCACATCCTTTGTTAGTGTTGGTGCTCTAATATTAGATTTGGATGCACTACAAAAAAACTGGCATTTAGCGGCGATTTTTAACCGTCGCTAAGTGATTTAGTGGCGGTTTTGAAAACCGCCGCTGAAACAACCGTCGTGGAGCATTTAGCGGCTGTTTTGACCAACCGCTGGAATAACCGCCGCTAAATCAATCATTTTGCGGCGGTTTTAAAACCGCCGCTAAATCAGTGATTTAGCGGCGGTTTTTGTTAATTTTAACGGCGGTTTTAAAAACCGCCGCTAAAATTAAAAAAAATTAAAATTTTTTATTTTAGCGGCGGTTTTAGAAACCGGCGCTAAAATTAAAAAAAAATTAAAATTTTTTATTTTAGCGGCGGTTCTGCAACTGCCGCAAAAATTAAAAAAATTAAAATTTTAAAAAATAAAAAATTAAAAAAAAATTAAAATTTTAATTTTAGCGGCGGTTTCTGGCAAGGCTGCCCCTTCCCCAGTTTCGAACCCACAACCTCCTCTATGCCCTTAGATGCTTGAAACCGCCTGAGCTACCAACTTCCTTTGTTATATAATTGCATATATAAATTATATACCACTATTTTTCAGAATTATATTTTATATTTTTTAATATAAAAAAAAACATTAATTAATTTATCATTTTTTAAAAGAATAAAGGAATAAATAAAAAAATAAATTAATTGAATTAAATTAACTAAATTAATTTATTAAAAATAAAAAATTATATATTTTTTAAAATTATTAAAATTTTGTTAACTTTATTTTTATTTTTATTTTTTTAAATTAAATTTTTAGTTAACTAGTGGTGAACCCGCATGATATATGGGAGAGTTTAATTTAAAAATAAAAAATAAATTTATTATTTTAAATAATTTTAACTAAATTGATAATTATAATTTTTTTAATCTTTAATCACTTTGAAAAAATTTAAATTTACTTAATTATTCACTATTCAATATGCTAATGGAGAATACTTTTAATTCAATATACTTATAAATTTTTTTATTATATTATATTTATTTATAAATAAATATTATAAAATCTATAATATTTCCACTTAAAGACATTCATTATTTTCTATTTATTATATTATAATTATAAATATAAATTAAATATGAGTAAGAATAAGTTTTTTCAATAATAACAAAAATTTTAAAAAAATGAATTTTGATTTCTTCCATAGTCTTAAAATTGTGATACCTTAAATATTAATTAGCATTGAAAAACCCTAATACTTGACAACCCTAATAATTGACATTTGGCAAAATACTTTATTTGACTATCATATTTTAATATTATATAAATATATATAGAATAAAGATATAAATAGATACTTTTCTATGACTTAATTAATAGTTTAAGTTGTCTATTAATATTTCTCATAAAATTCATGCAAATTTAATAGAAAACAATTAGCATTGAAAAACTTGTATATTTAAAATTTATTATTAATTTTACAATAATTAGTATATATTATTTCGAAACAATTGAAAGATTTAAATTATTAATGCAAATTACAAAATGTAAATTATTAATGTAATAAGTATTAAATGCAAGTTTTGGGGGAAAATTTTATTACTACTTATTATTTCAAAGTAATTAAAAGATTTAAATTATTAATGCAAATTAAAAAATACAAATTATTAATTCAATCAGTATTAATTGTAAATCATTAATGCAAGTTTTGGAGGAAAATTTCTTTTTTGAAGACTATCCTACTTTTATATATATAAAGATGCAAATTACAAAATGTAAATTATTAATACAATAAGTACTAAATGCAAATCATTAATTTGGGGGAAAATTTTATTACTATTTATTATTTCAAAACAATTGAAAATTTTAAATTATTAATGCAAATTACAAAATACAAATTATTAATGCAATAAGTATTATTTATAAATCATTAATGCAAGTTTTGGGGGGAAATTTCTTTTTGAAAACTATCCTTCTTTTATATATATAAAGATGTAAATTACAAAATGTAAATTATTAATGCAATAAGTATTATTTGTAAATCATTAATGCAAGTTTTGGGGAGAAATTTCTTTTTTTAAGACTATCCTACTTTTATATATATAAAGATGCAAATTACAAAATGTAAATTATTAATGCAATAAGTACTAAATGCAAATCATTAATTTGGGAGAAAATTTTATTACTATTTATTATTTCAAAAAAATTGAAAATTTTAAATTATTAATGCAAATTACAAAATACAAATTATTAACGCAATAAGTATTATTTGTAAATCATTAATGCAAGTTTTGGGGGGAAATTTCCTTTTTGAAAACTATCCTTCTTTTATATTTATAAAGATGCAAATTACAAAATGTAAATTATTAATAAAATAAGTATTATTTGTAACTCATTAATGCAAGTTTTGGGGAGAAATTTCTTTTTTGAAGACTATCCTACTTTTATATATATAAAGATGCAAATTACAAAATGTAAATTATTAATGCAATAAGTATTATTTGTAACTCATTAATGTAAGTTTTGGGGAGAAATTTCTTTTTGAAGACTATCCTACTTTTATATATATAAAGATGTAAATTACAAAATATAAATTATTAATGCAATAAGTATTATTTGTAACTCATTAATGTAAGTTTTGGGGAGAAATTTCTTTTTTGAAGACTATCCTACTTTTATATATATAAAGATGTAAATTACAAAATGTAAATTATTAATGCAATAAGTACTAAATGTAAATCATTAATTTGGGAGAAAATTTTATTACTATTTATTATTTCAAAACAATTGAAAATTTTAAATTATTAATGCAAATTACAAAATACAAATTATTAATGCAATAAGTATTATTTGTAAATCATTAATGCAAGTTTTGAGGGGAAATTTCTTTTTTGAAAACTATTCTTCTTTTATATATATAAAGATGCAAATTACAAAATGTAAATTATTAATGCAATAAGTACTAAATGCAAATCATTAATTTGTGAGAAAATTTTATTACTATTTATTATTTCAAAACAATTGAAAATTTTAAATTATTAATGCAAATTATAAAATACAAATTATTAATGCAATAAGTATTATTTGTAAATCATTAATGCAAGTTTTTGGGGGAAATTTCTTTTTTGAAAACTATCATTCTTTTATATATATAAAGATGCAAATTACAAAATGTAAATTATTAATGCAATAAGTATTATTTGTAAATCATTAATGCAAGTTTTGGGGAGAAATTTCTTTTTTGAAGACTATCCTACTTTTATATATATAAATATATAAATTACAAAATGTAAATTATTAATGCAATAAGTACTAAATGCAAATCATTAATTTGGGAGAAAATTTTATTACTATTTATTATTTCAAAACAATTGAAAATATGTTTATAGTAATTTTGAACTCTGTTACTCCCGAGTTTTGAACCCGGGTGGCCGGGATGATCCTGTGCGCGCGTAACCACTCGATCCAACAAGCTCCTTCAACATATACTCGCACAAATAATATTTATAGTAAACAAGCCATACATATTTAAATTATATTATACAATATAATTATAATATACATTATATATATATATGTTCAAAAATTTAATTTTTATTTTTTATTTAAGGAATTTCGCGGCGGTTTCTAACCGCCGCAAAAATTAATTTTTTTTATTTTTAAATTATTAATTTTGTTTTGTATTTTAGCGGCAGTTTTGAACCGCCGCCAAAATTAATTTTTTTTATTTTTTAATTATTATTTGTATTTTAGCGGCGGTTTTAAACCGCCGCAAAAATTATTTTTTTTTATTTTTAAATTATTAATTTTGTTTTGTACTTTAGCGGCAGTTTTCGGAAAACCGCCGTTAAATTTAATTTTAATTTTTTTATTTAATGAATTTCCCGGCGGTTTTGAACCGCCGCAAAAATTAAATTTTTTTTATTTTTTAATTATTATTTGTATTTTAGCGGCGGTTTCAGGAGGACCACCGTTAAATTTAATTTTAATTTTTTTATTTAATGAATTTCGCGGCGGTTTTGAACCGCCGCAAAAATTAATTTTTTTTATTTTTTAATTATTATTTGTATTTTAGCGGCGGTTTCCAGAAAACCGCCGTTAAATTTAATTTTTATTTTTTTATTTAAGGAATTTCGCGGCGGTTTCTAACTGCCGCAAAAATTAATTTTTTTATTTTTAAATTATTAATTTTGTTTTGTATTTTAGCGGCGGTTTTCAAAAAACCGCCGTTAAATTTAATTTTAATTTTTTTATTTAATAAATTTGGCGGCGGTTTTGAACCGCCGCAAAAATTAATTTTTTTTATTTTTTAATTATTAATTTTTTTTTTGTATTTTAGCGGCGATTTTCGGAAAACCGCCGCTAAATGCTAAGAAAACCGCCGCTAAATAGGAATTTAGCGACAGTTGGGAAACCGTCGCTAAATTTGGGCTTTAGCGGCGGTTTTCCAAACCGCCGCTAAAAAACCGCCGCAAAAAAACCAGTTTTTTGTAGTGATGACATCTAGTGGTGACAATTGGGGGCTAATGATATAAATCTTGCAAATATAATAAAATATATTTTCATATTTTGTGGCCATATCTTCATTCGTACCTCTCAAATCATCACATATGAATGAGCCCTTAAATTTCTTGTTGATGGTCTTATTCCTAAGTGTTATGAATATGTGACAAAGACTATCGAACTAAGGATTTCTTAAAGTATAGATTCCTAGTCCTTAGATTTCTTAGAAGTGGGCTATGAGTAATCAATTATGGATTGGCACATGGATTACTACCTTTGATTAGTATGAGATACTAATAATAAAGGATGGTGAGTCACATGTCATAATCTATGAGATAAATATAGTAGACATGTGGGTAGATGTTAGTGGAACATCTACTGAATGTGACGAACATGACAGATCACACGGCTGAGAGGATTTTTGATCTGTCATAGGCATTCGATTGTGTTACTAGTCCTTAGACCGAAGGCAATGCAATAGTCTTGTACGTCGGTGCCTAAGATTTGCCTTTACTAAAAGCCATTTGGTTACCGGATGGGGATATACACTGTGTGGTCTCTATGTAGTGGCGTATGGTGGTAGGTGATTATTAATGGGATCCGTCAACCTCCGGCGCTAGGAAAACATCCTATGCGATCAGTGGTGGTCGTGGTTGTACGAATCTCTGGCCAGAGTACACTTGATTGGAAAGTGTTTCCAATGTCGGAAGAAGTTCCGATGTGTCATCTCAACCACATCACGCTAGATCTTGGCATAACTATCGAGTTAGTGAGTTTGAGCACTTCATGACTCTCACTTGATCAGGATGTTAATAGATCGAGGAATTATAGTACACAGGAATTGAAAGCCTGAATAGGTTCTCATTGAAATTTGACTTCATTACTCGTAGGATAGCCCTAACATAATGCTAGATGCCACTCAGGGTCTTTCGGGGTACTTCGAGCAGATGAAGAGGGATTCATTGTAAACCAAAGTGGTTGGTCGACGTCAAAGTGTTTAACACTTCCTGATTGTTACTTAGTGGTGAACTTAGAAGCTTACACACATATTCAAGTGTGGTTGACTAAGAGATTTTAAAGCTGTGATTAATGATCGTCATTAATGGTTAATGATGACACCATTAAGAGTTAATGGATTGGGTTCGAAATTAATTGGAATAACTGTTAAGAGTTGATGGGCATGTCGTTAAGAGTTAATGGGGGTCTCGGTTCCATCATGAGATGGTGAAAGTGTCATTAAGGGTTAATGGTGAGGCCTAGATGCAATTTGGAGAAACTTAAAGCAAAGAGAAGAAACTATTGACAACCCTATATGAACTGTCAATAGTTTGCTGAAAATATGAAGGAAACTGTCGATAGTTTCCCTTGAACTGTCGACAGTTTCTGTCGCGAACCAGCATGTCTTTTTTTGTCATTTCTGAGTCGATTTGGACGACGCGTGGCTGAGGGCTTCAACAAGGACATTCTTCCTCCTTGGAGATCTGAGTGGTCTCCTCTTTGTCCCCTCATGCTCCCTTGTGGTCTTTTGTCCATATTAGGCGTTTTAGGGTTTTGGTCTTGCATATAAAAGGAAAGAGGAAGCAGAAATGAGATAGAGCTTCATGGCATTGGCGGCTGAGGTTTTTTTCTTGGCCATTATGCCTTTCTCCTTCCTTCTTCCAGTCCCAGAAACCTTAGCCTATTTTTCCACTTCTTGCTCCATCTATTTCCTATTTGCTTGAGTAGAAATCCCCTTCCAATAAAGAATTTATTGGATTGGGAATCTTTTCTTTGAACCCCATAGGAGACTTGTCTAGCACACGGGTCTTCCTATGGGGCTCATCCACATGAGGAGCGTTGTAATACCCGAAAAATCCTTAAGGGTATAAATGGTATTTTATGGAGGGTATAAGTGAAATTTTTAAAAGAATAACGTTGTAGGGTACACTAACACAATTTTAAGAAACTGAATTGACCGAAAGAAGTATCCTGGACCCTAGATTTTTAAGGGGAATGGAATAGTATCGATGAGTGATATGAGACATGATTTTAGGTATCAAAAAAAGTTGGATCAGGAATAGTTTTCGGTACATCTGTGGATCAAGTTGAAAAATCAAATCGACGTAGGAAACTTTCAAAAAGTCAACGGAACCCTGAGGGGGTTTCATTTTTGTGTAAGGAACAACCCTGAAGTGGTTTCAGGATGAAGCAAAGGTCTTGTGAGGGCACAAAGGCAAAATCGTCTTTATCGAATAATCTTAGAATTATTAATTGTGGATTTTCGATACTTGAATCTGAATAAAATTTACGTCTGATGATGTAATTGTATTGTGAAATGCTCAAAGTGGGATTTAGAATTAAATGAGAGATTTATATATAATTGTTATAATATATAATATATAAATAATATATGCCAAGTGATAGTTATAATATATAATTATATATACATATGCGTGGGGATAGAAGCGTGTAGCATGAGGCATACATATTATATGTATTTGTGAAGGCTTGATATTTGTGTGTGCGTGAAGGCCGAGTTCATTTATATAAACATATATATATATATATATTATGCATGTATGTCTAGGGGCAAGAAACCAGAAGCAGGGGAAGCAATCTGTGGGCTAAAATTGGAATTGGGTGCAGTAGCTTGCATGCAAGTTTTGATATATTATATGAAATATATATATATATATATAATATTATACAATAGGTGCTTGGTGGCCAAGCACCAACTAGTATATATATGGGCTTGGACGCAATGAGGTGAAGGCACATAGAAGAGAAGAAAAGAAGAAGGAGAGGAAGAAAAAGAAAGAAAAATAATAGAAAATTTTTGAAAGATTTTAGAAATTTATTTGAAGTTTGAGAAACGTGTTAGGCTCAAAATTTAGTAACTTAGTATCAAAGTTGAGATTGAGCTTGGATTTCAAGGCATTTTGAATTGCATTTAAGGTGAGTGTTTTACTGAAAAACTTGATTTTTAGTTTATTATAAATGTTTTGGTTAGTGAGTGGTTTTATCCCAAGAGTTTGGTTTTGACTTGTGATTAGTTTACCCAAAACTTGATTTATTGTGGACGTTTCTACCCTAAAACTTGGTATTTATGTTACTTAAACGTGTTGTGATTTCATGCAAAAGGGTTTTATTGCATGCGAATAGTAACTTGCGACGGTTGGTTTCATGAGGGAGATTTGTCCCAAAATGTTTTGTACTTATGCATTGTATTTTATAAAATGTTGTTATATGATGCATTGAATAGTGAAATGTGGCATTGTCATGTGTTTTGTGATTGTTCATATGGAATGTCAGCTTAAAATGTTGTCTGGATAGTGTAGCCATAATTCTCTAAGGGCATGATGGAATAATAAGGGTATCTTGTATTGGTGTGCATGCCGAGATACCCGCCTTGGTTTCCGTGCGAGGTAGTAAGGTCAGGAAAAATGCACTAGGATGACTAAGTGGTCCATATGAGATTTTGAGTTGGGATTAGGTAGTGGTTTTTGGATGCTTAGAGTGAGAACGTAATCTTCAACGTAAATGTGGTGAGTCAGGTTCCTGCGTTGATGTGACCCTCCTGGGTCGGGAGTTGGTAACGATTGTTCCTGAGATGTTGGGGAGATGCATTGACCTTGCCTCTCTTAAGCTAGAATCGCGTCGTGTCGATGTATCAAAGTGGTGGCATGGCCTTTAGAGAGATTGCTCTTTCCCCGTGGTAGGGTTAAGTGTTGTGGGATTCTCTTGGGCTATGGCTTGCCGGGTTGTGTCGGTTTATTTCATGTCTTGCATTCATTCATGAAAACGTGTTTTGAACTCTCACTTAGATGATTCATCATCTAATATGAACTTTATTCCTAGAATATTGAAACATTCCAGGTGAAAGCAGCAATGTGAAGAGAAAGGAAATAGCCGAGGAGTGACGGCGATTAGTGGATAGCTTATAATATGTCGCTTTCAATTATGTTGTTTGTTTTGAGGACGTCATGTAAGCGTTTGTTTAACTTTATGTAATAAATAAAGTGGTTCCGATTATGTCTATTGAGGTTTCGATCTAGCTTCCGCATTTAAGGTGATTTACCTGTCTTAGTTTATTAATGATTTTATGTTAATATACTGAAAAGGTGTAACGGGATCTTCGGGGAACGGTTGTTGTGTTGAGTTTCCGTTGTTTGGAAAACAAATATATCTCCGGAATCTTACATTACCTAATGCCCTGGGAAGGAGGGGTGTTACAAGCGTAGACTAACTAGGTCTCCTGTATTTTCGAGAGACGGGCTAGTCACCCGATTTATTAATTCGGGGTAGTAAGAGACTGCTTGGTGGACCGTTCGGGAGCTATTGGAGGTAAGAGTTGCTGCCACTGGGGTTTTGTTCAACCCCTACATCGAAACCTGTATCTCTATAAGGTATATTTCTAAACACCCTATGGAATGGATTCAGTTTTATGCATATGATTATATGATACCGAGTCTTGCAAGGTGGTTTTGTGCCTTATTTTCATTGCGCATTTGGATTTATTTTGGAAAATTTTTTGAAATCCGAAAATCCTTACATTTGGTACACTAAAAGTTAGCATTCGCAATAGTGGTATCAGGGCCTCGACTCAGTTTTTCATCAATCTATGCTTGTGTTGATGTATTGTGTATGTGTTTCGGGTGGAGATTTGCTCTCTATTTGCAGGTGCAACATCTAACTTTCGACAGCATAGCAAGGACTGTCGACAGTTCTAGGCATTAGCCTTGATGAACTGTCGACAATATATGCAAAACCCAGAAATTGTCGAAAGTCTCCAGAAACTATTGACAGTTTGGTCATTGTTTTGTGATTTTTGGGTTTTTCGATTTCTGTTTTAATGCAATGTGATTGCTATGATTTAGAACCGATTAATACACATGATATGAGATATCAGTAGCCCGAAAAATGATGCATATTACATTAACACGGATTTTGATATTTATGTTCCTTGTTATTCAATGGGATTGAATGAAAGGGTAATCATGGACTTAGAATGCAATGTGATTGTATGAATGGATGAATGTTACAGGTATTTGTGAAATGGTCTGTAATAATTTATTTTATTCCATTCGGAACTATAATGAGACATAAGTCTCATTGTCATTTTCATTTTTGTCTTAGAAAAATATATAATATATTTCTATATGTAAAATGAAGATGAAGGCATCAAGTGTTGGTGACCACCGAGGAACAAGAAGGCCAAGAGATTGTTGTCCAAATGGGATATGTGGCATACACACGAGATGTGCATGGTGTGTTTGTCGCTATTAATGCCATTAATTAAGTCCAGAGGCTAGGATTTAATTAACGAGCATAAAGTCCATGATCATCCAACTTTGTATGTATGCATGAGTTTATTATGTATGAGATACGTAAAAGAAAAACTTAAATGCATGTGCAAAGTGAAACCTCCAAAATAAATTAGATTCATTTTGAATGCATGAGTCGGTTATGCATGAGATACATAATGGGAAAACTTAATGCATATGCAAAGTGTAACCTCAAAAATGAATTATGAATTTATTTTTGTATGCATGAGTTTATTTATGTATGAAATGCATAAAGGGAAAACTTAAATGCATGTGCAAAGTGAGACTTTTAAAGATAAAGACCAAAATCCTCCCAAACGTGAGAAATATTATATACGATAAATATGATTTATCGTGACACTCTACCGTCGTACGAATTTGTTACCCGA
This sequence comes from Diospyros kaki, assembly GCA_036245055.1. NCBI lineage: Eukaryota > Viridiplantae > Streptophyta > Magnoliopsida > Ericales > Ebenaceae > Diospyros > Diospyros kaki. Next base: position 32,622,887 of record BSEG01000003.1, read on the forward strand.
GTGGGGTGTGCCCAACATACCACCAAAGCGTTGATGGTGCATTCCATAAAGGTTGATTAAATTTCTTATCTAAGCATGAGATGTTGCTGGTTACCCCACACGGATATGACCAACATACCACCAAAGCGTTGAGGTCATAGACGTTTCAAGTGGATCGTTGGTTGAGACGATGAGTCTTGTCTATGTATGTCACTGTCCAAAATACCACCAAAGCGTTGAGGAAAAGGTGGCATATGGGTCAGTGAATCGAACCTCACATGAAATGTGATAGGCAAGTGTTGTCTACTCGAATATATGGGTATCCCAACATACCACCAAAGCGTTGAGGGGTATTCATGTAGGAGAGAACTCGATCACCCGGCACGAGTTCCTTCAAGGGATTCGTGTTTTCCACTTTGGGAAATGTGGGATTCAAAAAATTGAGTGGGAGGTACTATTTAGTTTGAGACCGAAACCAAATACTTCATGCAAGATAAATCAACTAACAATCATTTGTTTCTGCCGCAAATTAAGGAAAACTTTTCCAACGCAATCCCGCGCACATTGGACAAAGTCATTTTAATTGGACCCGACTAAATGGATTGGTTAAGTGAATCGAAAGTTGAAGCGAGTAAGGAGCATAATGATAAGTCATTGGAAAGGTTTGTCCTTACCTTAGTGTCCAAGGACACTTATAAGGGAGAGTGTGGCCAGTGGGAGCAAATGAGGGATATGAATGGAAAGAATGAAGAAGTAGCTAGATATGTGATCTCTAGGGAGCGTCTAGAATGGTAGAAGGCGTGAATGTAGAGGACCATGTCCTTAAGATGATAAATTTGATTGATCAATTGGATTCATTGGGATCCTACATGAATGTTGATTTGCAAATAGACCTCATTCTCCAATTGCTTTCGAATTCATTTGACCCGTTCATTTAAAGCATCAAATGAACAATGTTGTGTGCACACTTCTTGAGTTGATAAAGAGTTTAACAATTACGCAGGCTGAAATGAAGGGAAAAGGTAGAGAAGGTGTTCTCACTATTGCTTCTTCCAATGCTTCTGAGAGAAAAAAAAGTTCTTTCAAGATCAAGAAGTTGGCCACGCAGAAGGACATCTCCAAGGCTAAGGGATTTAAATGAAAGTGTTTCCTTTGCCATCAAGATGGACATTGGAAGAAGATCTGCCTGGTATATCTCTCCAGCTTGAGGGTCAAGTATTCAGAGATCCAAGGTTTAGGTATATCTTATTCCTTTGTCATTAGGATAATCAATGAGATTGATCATTCTCCCATCTAGTGGATGCTTGATTAATGTGCGACCTTACACATATGTTTTTGCATGCACAATCTAGAAAGGAGTAGGTCGCTTGGGAAGTGAGGAATTGTCCTTAATAAGAAATGGTGCTATTGTAGAACCATTAGCTGTAGGGACAGTTTTTGTGACTTTTTATTCTGAACATGTAAAATGACTCTTTATATTTACCAAATGCATTTCAGAATGTAGTATCCATTCCAAAGCTTGTAAAAGATGTTGGGAACTTTCTTACTCAAGCAATGGATGCCATACTCATTATTGTAATGAAACTGCTGGCATGGGCATTATGGTAAATGGTCTTTACATATGAGAGTTGCACCAAAGTATCAGACAGAGAGATGTAAGTGTTACATCTAGTTGCAACGGGAAGCGTTCTCATGATAACGGTATTGACCTTAAACACTCATGGCTAGGGTTGGCAATGGTTCGATTTGGTTTTTGTTTTTGCCAAAACCATAAGCAAACTAAACTTAAAATTACTAAAATCAAAACCAAACCATTACCCATTGGTTTTAAAAATTAAAAACTATAACCAAACCATTCGGTTTCGGTTCCGTTTTGGTTTTAACCATAGTTTTTTTAGTTTGATCTATACGAACAAACAAAGATAAACTCTTGCAAATAGCATTCATAAAAATTTTTAATAACTCTACAACAAACAAAGACAAACTCTAATAAAATTACATTTGTCTTTCATAAAGTTACAAATTAACTTCAAATTTCTTGGATATAATTATTTGATTGATAAAAATAAAATAATTTAATATTAGTTTTTATTTTTATTTGTTAATTACTTTATAAATGTTAAATATTTTATATATTTGTAATGCATTAGTTAAAATATTTGTAAAAAAATGCATTAGTCAATATTTATATTATGTGTATATATAATATATTAAATAAATAAATATCTATTACATATATGTATATTCGGTTTGGTTCGGTTACCCACACATTCAGTCGGTTTCGGTTTGCATTTAGTGAAAACCATAAATAAACCATGCCTATTGAAACAATGTTCGATTTTTCTCCAAACCAAACCATTACCCAGTCAAACAATTTTTAACCTCAATGATCGGTTTAGTTTCAGTTCGGTTCCCCACGGTTTCGGTTGCAATTTCCATCCTTACTCATGGCGTTATATACTAGGCCATACCAATGAGAAGAGGACTATCAAATTAGTCAAAAGGAGGATTATGAGATCCATTAGGTTGTTAACCGCAACAAATTTGTCAATCCCATCTTCTCAAAAAAATGGCCAAGTTACCCTTGGTTGGACCAAGAAGGACCGATGAGTTTTCAAGGTTAATCCACACATGAATTTATGGATTGTTCTCTTTCGTGGCAAGAAATGGTTACAACTACTTCATAATCGTTACTAATGATTTGTCTCAATATGGTTATGTGTACTTGTTGAAGTACTAGTCTGAAACTTTTGAAAAGTTCAAAGAGTTCAAGACTGAAGTAGAGAAACAAACTGGAAAGAGTATTAAAATTCATCGATGAGATTGAAGTAGGGAATACTTGAATAAAGAGTTTGATGACTACCTCAAAGCATGTGGCATTATATCCCATTTATCTCCTTCTACTTCTTCACAATTAAATGGTGTTTCTAGGAAAAGAAACCATACCTTGTTGGACATGGTATGATCAATGATTGTCATTGTTGCTATGGGGTTATGTATTATGCATTACCGTATGTCTCCTTAATAAGGCTCTGAGCGAGACTGTCGAGAGTAATCCATATGTGATATGGTATGGGAAACCGCTTAGTCTTAAGGAGGTTAAGAGTTGGGGGTTGTCCCATTTTCTTTGAGAAGCTCAAGACAGACAAGCTAGAGTCCAAATCTGATAAAGGGTATTATTTTTGCTTTCCTAGTGATCAAATAGTATTGATCAGCCGAGATGCTATGTTCTTGGTGAAAACGTTTCTTCAAGAAGAATGTATAAGAAGGAAAGTAAAGCTAGAAGAGATGTCTTCTGAGTTTTTGATTTGTACCTAGTCAAGAAACCAATTCATAGTCAGTCAGTCCAAGTAATGTCACTCCACATGAGGCTCGTAGAGGACCATTACTCTCACCCTCTGGAACTATATATATTTTGTCATAGAGGAGATATAAGAAGTGTTCTTTTATGGAGACAGTGATCAAAATGTTAATCCTACTATCTACGGAGGGATGATGTTAGACATCGAAATGGTATTAGGCTACGCAATCTGAAATGAAATCTATGCATTCCAATCGATTTTGAATTCTAATTAATCCACCAGAGGTAATGGTTCCCATTGGATGTAAATGGATTTATGAGAGAAAGATTGGTTTTGATGGGAAGGTACGGACCTTCAAAGCATGAATGGTGGCGAACAGATAACGGTAGAGACATGGTATTGACCATGAAATGATGTTTTTTCGTCAGTCATTATGCTTAAATCCATCAGAGTATTGCTAGCATAACTACACACTATGAGATTTGAAAAATGGATGTCAAAATGGCATTCCTGAATGGTTGTCTTGAGGAAGATGTATTCATGGAATTGCTTCCTAGTTTTGAGCCTTCCAATGCCAATCAAGTGTGAAAGCTTAAGAAATCCATTTATGGTTTTGTATGTGGATGACATCCTCTTAATATGGAATGACATTGGCATGTTGATGTTAATAAAACTTTGTTTGTCCAATAAATTCTCCATAAAAGATCTAGGAGATGTGACCTATATCTTGGAAATCTGCGTCTATGAAGATAGAGCAAGGAGATTGATAGGTCTCTCTTAGAATTTATATATAGAAAGATGCTAAAGGGTTTAGCATAGAGAATTCCAAGAAGGGTTTCATACTTTTCAAGTATAGAATTCATCTCTCCAACGGGATGTCTCCTAAGACACATAAAAGAAACAAAAAGTGTGCAAAAGGCCCCTTGTCCTTCGGTTATGGGAGTCTTATGTATGCCATGAGATATACAAGACCTGATATCACATATGCTATGAGAGTCACAAGCAGATATCAATCCAATCCAGATTTGGAACACTAGACAATAGTAAAGTGCATCCTGAAGTACTTGAGAAGCACTAAGGATTTGTTACTGATATATGAAGAAGGTGAGCTTCGTGTTGACGGGTTCATAGATTCAGATTTTTAATCTGACAATGGATGATATAATGTCTTTTATCCGGGTTTGTGTTTTGTTTGTAATGGAAGAGCAGTTAGTTGGAAGAATTCCAAGCTAGAAGTGACTGTAGACTCCACTATGAGAGCTAAACACGTTGCGGCATGCAATGTTGCAAAGGATGTTTCTTAGATGAGGAAGTTCCATGTTGAACTTAAAGTGGTCCCGTCCATTGAGTTGTTAATATATCTAAATTGCAACAAAAATGGAGCCATTGCACAGGCAAGGGAGCCCAAGTCTCACCATGATTCCAAACACATTGAGTGGTGTGTTTTCATTTGATCTGAGATATCATAGCACATGGAGACGTGAGGCTACAAAAGATCACATCATTAAAGAATGTTGTGAACCCACTGATTAAAGCACTATCACAGTGTCATCTTAATTGTTATCTTTAGAAGATGGGTTCAGATACCAGGCGACGATGCAATGAAGACCTGTGGATTGTTAAATCAGCATTAGTGCAAGTGGGAGATTGTTAGTGTTGGTGCTCTAATGCTAGATTTTGATGACATCTAGCAGTGACAATTGGGAGCTAATGATATAAATCTTGCAAATATAATAAAAAAATATTTTCATATTTTGAGGTCATATCTTCATTCATACCTCTCCAATCATCATATATGAATGAACCCTTAGATTTTTTGTTGATGGTCTTATTCTTAAGTGTTAAGAATATGTGAGAAAGACTATCGAACTAAGGATTTCTTAAAGTATAGATTCATAGTCCTTAGATTTCTTAGATGCGGGCTATGAGTAATCAATTACGGACTGACACATAAGTTACTACATTTGATTAGTATGAGATACTAATGATAAAGGATGGTGAGTCATATGCCATAATCCATGAGATGGATATAGTTGACATGTGGGTAGATGTTAGTGGAATATCTACTGAATGTGATGAACGTGACAGATCACATGGTTGAGAGGATCTTTGATCTATCACAGGCATTCGATTGTGCTATTGGTCCTTAGAACGGAGGCAATGCAGTTGTCTTATATGTCGGTGCATGAGATTTTCCTTTGTTAAAAGCCCTCTGGTTACCGAACGGGGATATGCACTGTGTGGTCTCTATGTAGTGGCGTATGAAAGTAGGTGATTGCTAATGGGATCTGTCGACCTCCAGCGCAAGGCGAACATCCTATGCGATCAAAGATGGTTGTGGTTGTATGAATCTCTGGCTATAGTACACTTGATTGGAAAGTGTTTTCGATGTCGGAAAAAGTTTCGATGTGCCATCTCGACCACACCACGCTAGATCTTGGCATAGCTATCGAGTTAGTGAGTTTGATCACTCTATGACTCTCGCTCGATTGGGATGTTAATTGATGAAGGGATTATAGTACATAATAATCGGAAGCCCAAATAAGTTCTCATTGAAGTTTGACTTCATTACTGGTATAGGATCGCCCTAACATAATGCTAGTTGTCACTCAAGGTTTTCCAGGGTACTTCAAAGAGATTGAGAGATCCTTGTTGTAGACTAAAGGGGTTGGTCAACGTCAAAGTGTTTGACGTGTCCTAATTGCTACTTAGTGGAGAACAGTATTTTTTAATATGAGCATCTTTCCCACAGTGGTAGCATTTTCATTTAGCTTGCTTTTGTTTTCCCTTCTTTCCATTTTGTTTATGCTAAACCCCCATTCTGATTACTGTTAAAATCATTTTGCCCCTTTTCGAACTTTTCCTTAACAAACAAATTGTTACCAGGTCTTTTAAAAGTATGTAATTCTAATTCCCTAACTTTAATTCCAGAGATTACAAGTTCTAAAGTAAGCACAATACCAGTGTACTGTAAAGCATGTTTAACTATATTATAATCATCAGGTAATGAATTTAACAGTATCATTGCCTCACTAGTATCACCTAAGGCTTGATCATTACCCTTTAACAACAATATAAGTTTAGTAAATTCATCTATATTTTTATCCATAGATTTCGATGCATTCATTTTAAAATTGAATAGCATGCCTTTCAAATAAACTAAATTAGGAGAAGAAACAACAACATAAAAAGATTAAAATCTATTCCAAAGATCAAGAGGGTTAGTCATACCATCTACCTTTCTAATCACAATATCCCTCAAATGGAGGAACATCAAGTTGAATGCCTCCTTCCTTATCTCATTGGTCCTAGCAACTTGCTCATGGGACCATTTTCGATCATTTGGCTCTATTGCAATAAGCACTTTGTGATGAGAGTAAAACTCTCATCTTCTTTTTCCAACTGCAAAAATCTCCCTTCCCATCAAATGTTCTAATTTCAAATCGGGTTATTATCATTTTCGCCTTGCACGAAGGTACCCTAAGAAAACCCTAGACACTGATAGAGACACATAGCAAACACCTACTGACCGTGACTCTTTAGAAAACCTTAGAGATTCAAACAGGATGATCGACACGAAGAAACCCTAGATTTGAACACACTGCCTCTGAGAGGACCAGAAAATCTAAATAGTGTGTATCAAAGAAATGGCTTTGATACCACTTGTTGGACCGAAAAAGAAATCAAGCCACACAAACACACACACCCTTGATACCACTTAAACACTTTTGACCCAAGCAATAGAGACTTAATTGGAAACAGAAAACATAACGGAAGGAAATAAACAATAGCACAACGAAAAGAAGAAAAATGACACAGCGAGATTTTTACCGTGGTTTACCCCAAAACTCATTTCTACCACCTCAGGAAATTGCTACCATCAAAACGCTCAAGCTTGATGATGTTGGTAGTCAATCCCTCAACGAAGCCATTGTTGTAATAGAACTTAACCTTTAGATTGTTAAAATAGAGAGTCTGATAATAATGCTTCAAGGCTACTGCCACTTTGTTAGAGGTTAATTTGCTCTCTGAATTGCAAAGAGAATCCACAAATCCTTTAGGATACAATGAAGCTCCAAACTGCACCTTGCAATAGTGAAGTTAGAACTCAGAAGCTTTTGTGTATTTCAGAACTAATAGAAAACCCTAGGCTTTTGTTTTCTGCAGCAAACGAAAAGCCAGATGATTTGTGCATTTATAAGGAGAGTGGAAATCATGTGATTAGTTTAAGTTTAAAACGATTTCAAATTTGATTAAAACTAATAGAACTAATCTTATTAGATAATCTGATTGGATAAATTGACTTAAATTTGATAAAAAGATAATATGATCAGATAACTTGATTTAAATTTGGTTAAGTCAAAATAGTTAAAAGATAATCTGATCAGATAAATATGAAGATTTAAAAAAAGAATTAGACACTATGTTTTGAAAATGCCCAACAAAACTATGTACAAAGGACTCAATAATATATGGACCACTAATGAAACACAATGAAGACAATTCATGGACCCTTTGGAAGTCATTGGTAAGCGGTTTTAGTGAGAAGCAATCTAGGGTTTGTGCATGATAATGCCAAGGATCAGCCTTTACATTTATGTTGCTTCTTTTCATTATTTTTGCTTATGGTCATTTATTGATGTTGTTGGGGTTGGAACGGTGGATTACTTGGTTATTTGGTTCAGGTTGTTTGTCTCCGGTGCCTTTTATGATCTGGGCCCAATTGTGCTCTTTGGGGTATATCAGCCTAAGCATAGCTCAATTCAAGTCCCCTTGCGATCGTGACTTAACAATATGCCTCAGATTTCACTTCCTATTCGAATATCACACAAGTTATCTAATAGTCAAGTGTTGTTCGTGTGTTGTTTTTTTACTCTAGTGTTGTTATATGGAGCTTTTGGGCCTTTTAGCTATTAATAAATTTTCACCTTTCTAAAAAAAAAAAAGTGATCCACTAGTCCAGTGTTTTTATTTCAGGTTTTGAGTCATTGGGTGTGTTTATTGTTTGATGCTTAGCTAGTTTCATATTCTTTGATGTTATAGGTCAGATGTAATTATATGTTCTTTGATGTTATAAATCAGAAATTATAGGTCGGAATTATTCTCAATGCATGCCCACCCATGGTGGTAGGCCTAATCACAATTCGGTTCAAACGTAAATTGTATTGGAACTGTTCTCTTAAAAACAAATTGAAATTGTCTTTTCGGTTTCATTTCAAAAACCAAAACTTAAACCAAAGACTTATGTTCGATTTCGGTTCCTAAAAATAAGAAATCAGAACTGGGACTAGAATCGTAACCGGAATCAATTCAAATTGTTAAAAAAATTAAATAGATATAAAATATATAATACAATGTACAATAACTTATATTTTAAAAAATAATTTTGATTAAAATAAGAGAGTTATAAGTGAACTACATGACTTTGACCTCTTTAAACCCCAAAAGGATACCTAGGTAACTTAATTTATATAAATGAATTCTAAATCTTTTCTTTTTTCTTTTTTCTTTTTTATTAAATCGGTTCGAATCAAAAGCCAAACAAATAACAACCAAAACTGAATTGTCAGGGAATCAGAATCAAAACCATCTATAGACGACGATCTCAATTCCACCAAAAAGTGAAATTGGAACTCCTACTTTTAGAACCGTGGTCAGGCTAGTCTCTCTATAATTTTTATGTACTTTCACTTAATTGGACTCAAGCAAAAAAAAAAAAAAGAAAAAATGACAAATTCAATTAACGCCAATTTATCATCTAATGAAAAAGATTATTTTTTGACCATGAAAAATAACATTATGTAATACACGAGAAGGAGAAATATAGCTCAAAACATTACATTTTGAAAATTTATTAATACAACTGGACATAAGTACGAGTGAAGATCTTCAGCAGTTGATCCTCAATTTATTATAACATAATAAGATTAACTCAAGACACCATAGAAGCTAAATGAAAGCACTCCTTGTCTTCCAATTCTCCAACTAATGAAGTAGGAATTTCTTGTACCAAATAGCCGAGTCTTTGGGGTATCTTTTTTGTCCATTGTTATAATCTACATACGTGAGACCATATCTGAGGTTAAAGCCAGAACTCCACTCCCAGCAATCAAGAAGAGACCAAGCCATGAAGCCCTTCACATCAACGCCCTCCCTACACACATAATGAAAATGAAATGTAATCTTAGTGGAATAGGATGATGCTCAGGTGTATGAATGCATAATATTTCAAACAAGAAAAAAGAAAATTACTACTTAGAGAACATGTTCAACTAAAATGCTCTAACATTAATAATGGTCTACTAGAGGTCTGTAGGATTTGTAACTTACTTAATAGCTTCGTTAAGGGCCAAAAGATGGGTATGATAGTACTCTATCCTCTCTGGATCGTTGATGCCTTGTTGAACTGTTTCATTATTGTAATTACCCACCCCTAAAATAATGAAAATCAGCAATAAATAAGGTTGTTTCAAAAGGTGGATGTCAGCAAGCGATATTTTTTAGTTAAGATGTCAACAAGTGATATGAGCTAGATAATCAATTTCCTTACCATTCTCAGTGATGTACATTCTTGGATTTTTGTAGTTCTCCTTGGTGTAAACTAATACCTTTCTAAGTCCATCTGGAACGTTGTATCCATTTCCAAGCTGCAAATCATTTGTCAAAAGTTGAGTTCCAAAACATACACCATTGTGTTCATTATGGAAAGTAAACTCATAGATAAGATGTCCTAATTAATTATAATGTACACATACCGGTTTACCAATTGGCTTTCCGTTCTTCTCGCCTGGAAAGATAAGCACAAATTAATTAGAAAGTTCTTAATTAATATGTTGAGATCAATTCATAATTCATTCAGTAAGTGACATCATTTGCTAGTATTATACAATTTGCATTGAATATTACAATAAAATATTTCTAAAAAGAAATATACTTACTTGTAACATTAGCATAACTATCTGTTGAAAAGCTCAGATGAGCAGGCTTATTGCTAAAAGGCACATGGCTTGCATAGTTTGAGCTATAGTAATTTAGTGCAATGAAGTCATAAGAACCCTTCAGCAACATAGCCTCGGAAGAAGTAAACTTTGGTAACCTTTGTCGCACGAGAGCTTTCATAGATCGTGGGTAGTCTCCATAAACCAATGGATGAATAAACCTGTCAATGATAACACTTCTTTTATTACAAATGCCCAATTGTATCCCTAAACTAAAGATTATGTTTAGCCATTTGAAATGTATTCAACTCACCATCCATACATAAAGTCAATTGCACGGCCGGCTGCTTTATGGTCTAAGGCCTCTACGGTGTAAGGATACATCCAACCAGAGACCAAAGTTATTCCTATTTCTCCTTTTTGAGATGCCTGTAAGTATTCTCAATCATAAGTCAAGATCTAACGATGTACTTTTGTGAATTTAAGATAATAGAAATGATAAAATCTCACTTGGTATTTTTGCTTGTACACTTGGGCAGCTTTTGCATGAGCAATAAGCATATTGTGGGCAGCTATGTAAGGTTCGGTGGCAGAATTCCCAGCTGGACAACTATTATTCCTCCATGCTGAGCATCGTCCGGGTGCCATTGCACCCACATCATAGCCGGTAAAGATATAAACATATGGCTCATTAAAGGTTATCCAATGCTTCACTCTATCACCAAATGTCTTGAAGCAAAACTCTGCATAGGCCTTAAAATCCTCCCTGCCCATGTGTCAATTTTTTTAATGTAAATGTGTCAAAGTTTTCACCATGATGAGTTGTTGAAAAATCTATAATTAAAATTTCTATGCTCATGTTAGATGTATTATGACAATGAATGGCAAGATGCAATTAATGAACGCTCATGTTAAATGTATTCTGATAATGAATAGTACATAATTAAATGAAATAAAAATTGATGCATACAATAAAAATCTATAATTAAAATTTCTATGCTCATGTTAGATGTATTATGATAATGAATGGTAAGATGCAATTAATGAACGCTCATGTTAAATGTATTCTGATAATGAATAGTACATAATTAAATGAAACAAAAATTGATGCATACAATAACCATCCATTCTCTTAAAACACCTCATTCTCTCTGGATCTAGTAGAAGATAAATGAATATGACAATTGGCCCAAATTAATGTGCTTTTATCTCATCATTAGTTCAAATATAAGATTCTATAGCATGCTTAATTTATTTAGTGATTGAAGTAGAGAAGTAGAAACTGCTTCAAATTGCATTAAATAGAAGTTGAGATAATCTCATTTAATTATGTTTACACAAGAGTGTATAATTGTTATTTATTGTTATATCCATTTCTATTAATCTCTCAATTAACATCTTTATTTTTTACATCACCTTCAATTCCCTACTCTCTCAAACAATATAAAAAGTATTTTATATACCATTTCACTCGATTTTATTTCAATTTATTCAATTACTAGCTCTCCCCCAAACAAAGCATATGTAAAGGTAATTTGAAGGCCTTCCGTGCTAAAACAATCATTATACTTGACATTGGTAACTTTAAATTCAAATATATTTTAGTTTATATACGGATACTCAATAAGTGAGAAAATATGATATATATATATATATATATCTCGAATAGAAAAATATCTACTTACCCAATTTTGGGGCTCAAAAAGCCCTCATATTCTTTCTCCAGAGCTAGGGGGAGGTCAAAATGAAAAAGTGTGACAAATGGTTGTATACCTGCATGTTTAGACCAAGGAAAATACGAAGTCATAGTTAGTTGTTTAAGTAATTTTATTAACTAAAATCAAAGAGAAAAGAGAAAGAGATATAGCAAACCATCTGCTATAAGATTATTGATAAGTCTGTTATAGAAATCAACCCCTTTCTGATTCACTCCTCCTCTCTCTCTTCCACCTGAACCACAATTCATTTAAATTAATAAAAAAGGAAGATTAGGTATAAAGATGAAATGAAATGAAAGTAGTTAAAATTGCATGACAAATTTTATATCAAAACACATATTTAAGTGAGGAGAATTAGAGAGTGAGTCAAGAGATGGGTCCGCAAAATTATTTTACAAGTGATAATTATCTTTTTTTTTCTTTATGCTCAACAAAGATAACAAAGTGTAAATTAACACTTACTGGGTAATACTCTCGCCCAAGAAATGGCAAATCGAAAGACATTCATGCCAAGGTTTTTCATCAGTTTTATGTCCTCCTGACAAATTTTTTAATTGTTAGTTACAGTATATTCAACACGAGAGGATATCTACTTGATAAAAATATAAGCGTGTTCGTATTCTGAACAAATAGAAGAGCAAAGTTACAGATTAATGATATTTATAATTTATTCATACCATATAATGACGGTAAAAATCGTTAGCCACGTTCGCATTGCTGCCATCCGCTATTTTAGCTGCCATGTATACAAATCATAATATACAGCGTTACAAAGGGAAATATCACCAATCTAATTAACCTTTGAAACAATAAATTAAATCTTCATTTTTATTAGCATTATAGAATATTTTTGCCCAATTGATGTTTGATTTTGTTTTTAATCTTTCATGTCATGAGAAAGCAAATAGTGACATGACATCTTAATTATTTAATGTAATGTAGATATTCAATTCATTTTAAAAATATAAATTAAAAACTAAAATTTACATAGTCAGTGTCACTAACAACAAGAATAAGCTCACAGATGGATATTTTGTGGATAATGGTTATTTATCCACAAAAAAAAATTGAAATTTAATAGAGGATTAATTCGAACTTGTCTAGAGTAAGCTCACAGATGGATGTTTATGTGTTGATCCAGGGGTGGATCTAGGATTTTTTATTAGAGGGGCTTCAAAAGTTTTTTTTTTTTTCAATAGTGAGCTTCACCAATAAAAAAAATGAAAAGCTAAAAATGAGAGTGTAAGAGCTTTACATGTATATTTAATATAATTCATTAATTTAAAAAATATATAAAATATAAAATATATGCAATGCAAATATCTTATAAAACAACTTAAAGTCGTAACCTGCTAATGCATTATTTTTAAGATGACCACAAAGAGAGAGATATAAGAAGATATATTAATAAAGCATAGGACTAAAATCATTTTAATACATAAAAGAATATTAATAAATAAAACATACTAAAAGATAATCCTACCAACATTCTTGACTAAGGCATATATTTAACATATATCTTCAATCAATATTCTAAATAAGAATACAAATCATATTAATAAACCTAAGAAAATATATTATAAGGGGACGTTAAAATTTTGGCATAAATATAATTATCATCAAAACATTCTAACATAAAACTCAACAAAATTCACACAACTTACTTGCAAAAATACATTTGATTATATACAATTTTTCACATCTCACAATCACAAAACACAAACCTCCTTGAAGAAATGTGGCCAAACACTCCCTGGCTTCCAAGAAAGACATAAATGATCATTACATACATTTGATTACATGCATTTGATTACATATAATTTTTCTTTTGCTTTCTTCAATACAGCATAAATGATCATTCAACAAGCTTAGCCTTTTCTTTAGAAGTACAAACTTCATTACTTTATACGTTTGATACTCAATAATAATTTTAAAAACATTATTTTAACATGAACCATTTTTTAAAAGAATTGGCCAACCCCATGGGTCCGCCGCTGTGTTGATCTAATATGTGTGCTCACTGAGTTGAAAGAGTAATACTTGCAAGTTCCCATAAAATATGAAAACAAAAATATAAATAAACAATATATATATATATATATATATAGAGAGAGAGAGAGAGAGAGAGAGAGAGAGAGAGAGAGAGAGAGAGAGAGAGAGAGAGAGAGAAGGGAGAGACATGGGAATTCCCGAACAAAATCATCCCATTGAGTTTTGCCTCGCGAGTTTGGAGCACCTTCATACTGAAACACAAATACGGGTATACATTGTTACGAAATTTGGATTGAATATAAACTACAATTAAATTATCAACTACACAAGTGAGTACAGAATTTAATATAAAAAAATATAAATTAAAAAAATTATGAGTAAAAAAATAAAATATTACTAAGTAATTATTACTATAACAAAAGTAATATTATCACATTAATTTTAGTAACTTGAACACTTATTTATAGATTTAAAATCATTTATAGATATATACAAAAAAATCATATTCTGATCAGAATTCATCTAAATGAACTAAATTTTACTTAAAATTAAATTTGAGACAATCAAATTGAAAGTTGTAATCAAGGTCAAATTAAGAAATTCAATATAAATTAAAAATTTTAACCATAATTATCACGTATATATATATTAACAAATTAAGGGTGGCGAACCATAAGCATGTATCTAATATCAGCAAGAAAATGAATGCAACTTCTTACTTGATAAGCAGATGATGATGCACCAAAAAGAAAACCTTTTGGAAAACTGGTGCGGTTGAATTGGTCAGGGACAATGCTAGCAGATGCGAGGAGGTCGGAAGTGGCAAGTACGAGTAGGCCTAGCAGAAGCCAACTAGTGTGGTTCGCCATTGTTGAAGTCGCAGTTTGAAGATACCCCAGCAATAGCCCCTTTAAATAGAATGATTTGGTACTGGCGATGCACGTGAAACCATGGGTTGATGTCAATTATCTTCGCTACGTGATGTCAATTCTGTTCGCTACGTTTCACGCGAATAATTACACGTGAAACACGCATGTCTTTGTCGTCTTTCTTTAAAAATCTCGAATGGAATTTGGTCCCCCTCTACGAGTTTTGTTTGTTTGTAATTATGAGTCATGCATGGGACATACACCTTTAATATATATATATATATCTATAATTTTAATCTAATTTATTTATACTTAAGTAATGTTAACGTGACCTAATGAAGTAATGATGTTATGGATCCATTCCATTAATTTTTTTAACCCAGCAGCTAGAATGGAATTTGGCATGTTTGTTTGTAATTATGAGGGAACCATAGGGCGGAGCCAATCACAGCCAACTGGCCATCCATAAATTTTTTGGATAATATTGTTGTACAATTTAATATTTTTTTATTTTTTTCTGAACAGCCACGCAACCACCTTATCTAATCTTCATTCTCTCTCTCTCTCTCTCTCTCTCTCTCTCTCTATCGCATTCTCACTCTCACAGAGTGAGGTAGGGACCATACTTGCCCCTTAACTCATTTTTGTTTGTTTGTACACAGCTAGTTGTCCATCCTTCTAGGGTTGAATAGTGTCCCTGTAGGGTTCTTTTCAGAGTGGAGGGTGTCGTTGTCGTTGGTCTTCGATCAATCATTCACCACTGTCATTTTTCGATCTACCTCTATTCAAACCTTCCCTACTTCCCCCCATAATATTATATATATATTTGACATATATTTTTTAATTTTACTTTAAATGTAAGAAAAATCTCAATCCAATAATAATAATAATAATAATAATAATGATATTACCGGCCTACCACCTAGTTTGAGAACTTACCATAAAATTACGACAAATTTATAGTCTTAAAAGGGAAAAGACTTCAATTACATCATAATAAAAAGATTTTTGCTTCAAAAAAGTTAGATAAACTTACATATTATTAACATAAAAATTACACATAATTAGTAAATTAAGTCTAAAAACTTAAAAAGATTAAAGATAAATCTTTTGATGAAAAGGAGATATTGTCTATGAAGACCACGAATTCATTAAACCTTAAGATTTTGAAATAATACGATGAGTTATCAACCGTATAAAGACATCTCGTCTTGACAGTAAAGAATACAGGATTGAAAAATATTAAATCTTTTTTAATGAAAAGTTAAATATATGAATCAGGTGGTTCGTCATACCTGTTGTTGGAGGGCAAAAATTTTGGATACACAACCATTCATGAGATCTTGAAACCTAATTTGAGTTTCATATGATAGTGTAATGGCAGCAGCATCGGCACCGGTGGCGATGGCAGCTAGCAAAAGGAAGATAATAATGGTATTTGTTTTCTATTTTTTGAGAAAAGGAAAACTGAAAAAACAAACTGGTCTCTTGGTTTTCGTCTAATCTTGAGCAAGATGGCCAGGATTCGATTATATAACCGGACCCAACCCGACATGGAGACAGATACTCCGCAAAACTAACCACAACATCTGCGAGAAATGCTAAGGAGAAACACGATGAGGAAATTCAGAAAGACTGTTGGGACCTCGCGACAGCATCTAAACGTGTGCATAAATTCCAGAAAGTTTCTGGAACAATAATGGAATAAATTAAAATAAATTAAATTAATTAATTGATTAAAAAATAAAATAAGAGTAAATATATATTTTTTAAAAAAAATTTCATACAATTTTTTAAATTTTGTGACGGCTAAATTTGTTTTTTATTATTAAATAAATAAATTTTAATCAATTAACTTAAGTCTAAATTTTGATCAATGGAAAGTGCTTGAAGCTTTACTTGGAAAATAAAAAGGAAAAGCTTCTTTCAAGTGCTTTTCTATTTTTGGGGGGCTGTGTTGCTAAGACAATAAGAGGCTCTTGTTTCAGAAATGCCACTTTTAACAGCCAAAGAATCCGATGCCACTAGGGATGAAAACAATAGTTGTTTAATTTTCTATTCTTGGGTTTATAATAGGAGTTGTGCTGCTCGTCATCTTCCTATGATTCTACGACAGAGTTAATATATATTTTTTAAAAAAAAATTTATACACTTTCTAAAATTTTGTGATGGTTAAATTTATTTTTTTATTATTAAATAAATAAATTTTGATCAATTAACTTAACTCTAAATTTTGCTCAATGAAAAGTGCTTGAAGCTTTACTAAAAAATAAAAAGGAAAAACCTCTTTCAAATGCTTTTCTATTTTTGGGGGCTGTGTTGCTAAGACAAGAAGAGGCCCCACGTTTTATAAATGCCACTTTTCTATTTTTGGGGGCTGTGTTGCTAAGACAAGAAGAGGCCCCACGTTTAATAAATGTCACTTTTCAATTTTTGGGGCTGTGTTGCCAAGACAAGAAGAGGCCCCACGTTTCATAAATGCCACTTTTAACGGCTAAAGAATCCAATGCCACTACGGATGAAAACAATGGTTGTTTAATTTTCTATTTTTGGGTTTATAGCAGGAGTTGCGCTGCTCGTCGTCTTCCTATCATTCTGTAGTAGAGTTAATGTATATTTTTAAATTTTTTTTATATATTTTCTAAAATTTTGTCACGGTTAAATTTATTTTTTCTATTATTAAATAAATAAATTTTACAATAATTAAGAATGTTAATAACTATTAAAAATAATTAATTATTATACATTTAATATATATTTTAATTTATTATAAATTTTTGCCCTCCAACAAAATTCTCATAAAAATTAAAGTTTGATTACATTTTTACTTGATCACGAAATTCTCATAATACTGTTGTAACGATTAATTTTTTAAAATTTAATATAACATTAGACTTTAATACAGTAAATTAAGTATCACTCGAGTGAGATATACAGTTACTAAGTAGTAATTTTTTAAAATTCAATTATACAAAATTGCAAATATAGAGTTATTATCTTAATCATATTTATTACTTTGATACTTAAATTAAAGGATTATGCTACAAGTACGCCGTGGGCTACTCCCTCGGCTACCGAAACATTTTTATATTAATATTGAATTATTTTTTCTTTTGTTTTACTTTTGAGACGTCCAACAAAATATCCCCGCCCAAACCCATCCCCTTCCCTCCTCTCTCTCTCTGTTGCCCGCCCAAACCCATTCCCTTCTCTCTCCCCCTCTCTCTCTGTTGCTCTCCCTTGCTTCCGATCACTGTTGGCTGTCTCTCCGTCTCCGATCATCGTCGACCGCCTCTTTCACGGCGTACGTCGGACTGTCTCTCTCTCTTTTTCTGTCGCCTAAAACAGCTTTCTCTCGCCCTCGCCCGCCTCTCCCTCTCCCCCCACCGTCGATCCCACCCGTGTCCCCCTCTCCCGACTCCATCGACCCCACCCGTCTCCCCCTCTCCTTACCCTGTTGACCCAGTAGCCAGCCACCTATTTGCACCCCACCGCCGCCCACTGTATCCCCCTACGTCTTCTGGCAGAGATAATCTTTTGGAGCAAAATGACTAGTTTTTCAGGTAATTTTCTAGATTTATATACTGCTTGTCTTCACATAATAGCATTATCGTAAGGTGATATTTCTTAGTTTTGAGTCCATTTACAACACAAAAAAAGTTGCAATGGTTTTGCATCAAAGTCGTTATTGATCTTGGTCCCCCAATATAAATGAATTTTTAAAATAGTTTTACTATCATATTAGATGAAATCATGCTTATAGTTGAATAATAGGCGTTGAAAGGCCATGTCCAAACATGCTTAAGAGAAGTATAATAGTATGCTGCAGAGGCAATGCTGCTTAATGGCTCATATAGTTGAATAAAATGCTTGCCATTGAGCAATTCAAGTTTATACTCATTTTGTTTGCATAAGTGGTAGGTCCAGTGAGCTCAATTCAAGTTTGAGTCGTGTTTTATTATTCTTTCCAATGATTGTTTTGTCTTATTATTATCTTCATTTCGCGCATTAATTGTTTATACTTTTTGGTTGGTACAAGTGGGGAAATAATTGACTCAAGTCCAGTTTTGTTATTTTTTTGGGTTTAATTTCTAGTATTTTATAAAATTTATTCTCAATTTTATCTTAATCAACTTAAATATTTTATTAAAAATTATGTAAAATGAATTATTTTGCCTATGTTTGGGGATAACTGTATGATGCCTCAGGAAATGAATGTGTAAACCATATGATTAGTAAGGCCGGGGTAGAGATTTAGATACCAGACAGATTAAATGTTTTTGATATGCATACATTAAACCTTTACTTGATATATTGTGTAATTCTTCTTACTAAATGTTGCCTTTTTTGGTTTGTGTTTGTGAGTTTTATCATGGAAGTTAGTGAATAAAAATAATGTTCTTGTTTG
Organism: Diospyros kaki; assembly: GCA_036245055.1. NCBI lineage: Eukaryota > Viridiplantae > Streptophyta > Magnoliopsida > Ericales > Ebenaceae > Diospyros > Diospyros kaki. The sequence goes on from BSEG01000003.1 coordinate 32,642,093, forward strand.
TTTGTAACACTCTAATTGCTTGCAAACTATTGTTATCTTATCCCTGTCATTATTTGCTATTGTGGTACAAGTACCAGAACTTTTACTCGGAAGTAATCTATATTGGCACGATCCTTTGAAAGTCTTGTTTACCTGATATGTTAATGGTTTGGCACTTCTGGAATATGTTAAATGGTTTTTTTTTTCTTGTTTAAAAGGCGCTATCTAGGCATCTCTTCCAAAAGAAACAATAAGCTCATCAGCTCTGAAGTCCTTCAAGGTATTGGTGTAACACTCTTTCTATAGAGGCTTCATTACTATGAATCTTTTTTAACCTTGTGTTGTTGCTAATTGAAGTACAATTTCTAATTCACAGAGTTACAATGACTGGACGAAATGCAGAAGTATGTCATAGTTGTAGACAGCGGGGGCACTACTTTACGGCATGTCCAACAACACGCCCATGCCCATTGTGTAAACGAGGCATTGTAAAATGTTTCGAGGTAGAAAAAGAGTCCGTAAACAAAGGAAGGTTGTTCAATATTTGTAGTATAAAGTGTGGATTTTGGAAGTGGGCCGAAGAAGATAAATCAAGTGGATTTTACAGCAAAGGTGAATCCAGTGGCAGTGCTTTAGCTAAGTCTACGACTAATTTTCCCGTAGAAGAGTTATCTCGCATGTTCCAGACTATAGCTCGAATATATGAAGAAAATGACGTGGAGATTTCAATGAACATAACAGTGCGCAAGGGAAAAGAAAGTGTGTTTGACAATGGTAAAGGAAAGGGCCCAGCATGATTATGGTTGACACTTGAGAATTGTATTTATTATGTGTATGTAGTGGGGTATTTTTAGTGGTAAAATTAGATATGTGTTTGTAGCGGTAAAATTAGATATGTGCTTGACACTTGAACTATTAGATATGTGTTTGTAGTGATAAAATTAGAACAAGTTTTTCTGGAGATATGAATGTGTTTGTAGTCAATTTTTTTTTTTTTTTTGGTTAGTGGTATCTATTTTTTATAGTTAAATGGTTTTTAAACTTTATTTGATGATTATTTTATAATTATATAAAATTATATTAAATGGGACGTGAGTGATCTTGTACAATGCATGTTCTTGTTGCTTGCAAGTGCTCGCTTGAGCAGGTAGACTGGGAAAACTGCATCTGATCACTTACAGTATGTGCAAATGTGGTGGCTTGAAGAGTTCACTAATGAGTTTGGGTGCATTTAACTTTCCATCTCTCCAATTAAATAGATTGTTCTTGCAAGGGTCATTTAGAAAATGACTAGATTGAGTTTTATACGGTGCATGGTGGGTGAAGAATGAGAATCCCACTTGGTTTAGTTATCTCGTTCTGGTTAGGAAGATGCTAGGAATGATACTCCATGTACTAAAAACGTTCAAATAATGAACTAATAGACATGAAATTTTGCTTCCTAACTTGTCACTCCATTTCATCGGAACATAAGCCAACTAGTAGTAGTAGTTGTTGTAGTATAAGCAAAAGTAGTGCAGAAGCATACCTCATTTAATGTCTAATTGATTGTCTTTTCTTGGACTTCCTCATTAGCCATTTTGAACATTTAATAGGTTGCTAGTCATCACTAGCTCATACAATGCAGATGAACCTGCAAGCAATTGTTACCCTTTAAGTTGTTTATCACTATTAAAATTTTTATTCTGCTTAATGTAGGACAAAATTGCCTATGGTGATTCAGTGCCCATTAATCATTCGAGGGGTAGAGGTGTTCAGTTCCCATTTACTGTTACTGACCGTGTCATTATAAAGGTATATTTTAAGACCCTGATTTCCTATCTATATGTAGTTACAACACATTAACAAAACATAAAATCATTAAAAACAGCAAAAGAAATAGAAAAAATTACTAAAGAAAAACACAAAGATATTACAAAACAAAGTCATTGAAAATTATTGCAAGTTGGACAACAAAAAGAAAATTATTCTACATAAAGTAGATCTATTTCTCGCCACAGTGAACACCCATAAGTGAACTAAAAGCAAAAGCAATAGTAATAGTACAATGAACCACCACAATGAACACCCCATTAGTGAACCAAAAGTAGATATATTTCTCTCCATAGTGAACAGACAACAAAAAAATACAATGAAAACCAAAAGCAATAGTACAAAGTGCAATGTAATCATCCTTGCATAGCTCTTCTAATCATCCTTGCATAGCTTCATGCTAATCATCCTTGCATAGCTTTTCTAATCATCCTTGCATAGCTTCATGCTAATCATTCTTGCATAACTTTTCTATCTTTGCTGTAAAAAGATAGGAAAGGAAATTTACAGACATATGCTCATACTGACCATTACAGATACAACGTTTCCAAACATTATGAATTAGGTCAGAACTCACACATATAAATACAATAGCACCAATATTATAATGTCATACCTGCTGGTGCCATGGTCTAATGGTTCTTGAAACAGAACCAGCAAAAGGAACCATTGAAAGAGGACCTCCTGCAACATGAAGACATTAATAAACATATGCGATGAAACCCAAAGATTATGTTTGGTTGTTTTGTGTTAAATCAGAGGAGGTTCAAAATACGTTGCCCTGAACATGACACTATTTTTTGAATTCTTAAATTCTGTGTGGTGGAAGGTCTGTGTTTTACATTGAGGCACTCAAGTAAGATTTATTCATAGATCTCCCTGTTTTTAAAGTGTTCTCAACTAATCCAGGGTTAAAGCCTTACAAGTCTTCATCCAACTAGCTCTGTCAAGGGCACCACAAACCCATGGCTTCACATAAAAATTCACTGTCCTTTCAATTACTTAAATTAAAAGAAATAAAAATAGAACTTAAATTATTAGTTTTATTCTAGTATGTAGGTGACATTTTTAATCATAAAGATTGGGAATTGAAACTTTCTCATGTTTTAGATGACACCATGAAAAAGAAAGAGATGACACCATGATGTAGCAGTGATGAGTTGCACTCACAAGCCAATGGAGCTCGAAAACGTATCAATCCAATACATCCACAGTTTAAGAATCAATATAATATTGCACAGAAAGGTTAAAAGTGAAGCTGATTAGAAAAGAAGTTCATGTATCCCAACTAAAAGAAGAAAAGAAAAAAGAAAAGATTAGTGCATATGTATTAGTAGTATAACATTTACTTGTAGAATGAAACTCAACGACTAGCTTCAATTAATCTAAACTCCACTCCACAAATAGGCTAAAAGTAGAATACGCTGCTGAATCTGTAATCTATGCAAAGTGGACAGCTGCTTATTGAAAATGGTAGCTTTAGTTGGATATAACCGTCTCATTTGAGGAACTCAAACTTTCACATGCATTCATTTCTTAGTTGCCTATAAAGCTCATCAAAATATGGGCATTTAGTTCTAATATTGTGATAGTTAGAGCCTTCTATATTGAATAGGGATACAAGCCAGCCAAATTAGGCATCATATGAAGCTTCAAGCCTTAATCTTATTATGTGAAATCGACCATCTCCGTCAATTAGGTACTAAGAAAAAGAAAAAAAAGTCAAAGTAGCTGACCATGTAGTCACAAATTTAGGCATCTGTTTAATCCTATTTTTAACATTAACTAAACTACTCTTAACAGTAAAAAAATGAATATGAATCAGGTTGGGGAAAGAAAAAAAAAAAACAGCCATAAGACTTGCTCCCAATGGATAATAATTAGTGACTGGTGAGCCCTTTTACCTTGCTATTATTCAAACAGTGCATTCCTTGATTGGATGCGAATTTTATGACATATCTTTCTTGGTATTTTAAAAAATTAAACAATGAACTCACCTTGAAAATTAGATGTATGAATTGGTGGAGACGGACGCCCCAAGCTAGGAAATGGCAACTGTTGAATGTATGGAATATGTTGCGGGATGCTTGCCAATTCATTGGCTTGAAAATTGGGATGTGTAACTACCTGTGCTCCATCCTAATCCTACACCGAAAAATAATTTTTTAAAAACAAAATAGAAAAAAGTGATCAAATGAAATGTTATAAAGTTACGTACCAAGCGTCGTGGATATGAGAAGGGTGTCATGACAAGGTATTGTGATTCCTGTGTAGTCTGAATAGAGGCTGCACCATCTTGTAAATTCTTTTGAGGCACTTTCTTGACTTTCTGTGTACTCGAAGACACCTGTGCATCATCGAACTATGATTAATTTATATTCCCCCTAATAGGTTACTTGATCATTACAAATTAGTGCTTACCTTAGTTATTTTCGATCTCGACTCCAACGGGCCCTTTTTGCGAAGCTTCTTAGGCCTTCCCTTACTTCTCAAGCAGTTGGGGTCTAATATATTCTCGCTTGAAGCATTCTCCATTGTTTGCTCATCGGAGCCTACATGAACAATCGCCTGAGATAGATGATTACTTCCGCTACTTGACTTCGACGTGGAAAGCTCATTTTTTTTAATTTGAATCCACTCCATAAGCTTTATTGTATGACCTTCATCATATGCTGCGAGATTAGCTACCTCGGTAAAAGCTTTGCACAATTTGTCATATCTTAACTGCCCAGGACTATTGATCCACCCATCATAGTTAATTGCGACTCTTGTGTGGCATCTAGTCACATCTCTCCTCCACCTCCTTAATATATACTTTTCAGGAAGTGATTTTACGTTATTACGAATTAGTACTGAGATAGCATGCCTGCAAATAATTCCTCTAAACTCAAATAGGTGGCAACTACAAATAAATTCGCAGCTATCCTTTTGAAATAAAATGGTAAAATTTTTTCTTTTCACACTCCCACCAACTACGACGTCCTCCTGTAACTTATATGCCATTCCTGAACACCCATCATCGACAGATATAAGGTCACAATACATCTTTTTGTTGATTTCTTCTTGAAATTCCCTGAATTTTGATATGGTATAAACTGATTGGAACTGCTTTTCAAATTCATAAGGTGTAATGCATGGAACCATTTGCGAAAATGAACGAAAATCTGCTTGGAACTCCTTCTCAACCTTATTCTTTAGTGCTCGCTCATATTGTTCAACAAACTGCTTTAACGATGTCTTTGAATGGACAAACCCATCAAAGAATGCATTCATACTCTCACTGCGTTGAGTTGTGGACATACCTGCACAAAATGATGTTTTCAAGAAACAAGGAACCCAACGGCTTCTATCCATGTAAAGTCTGTCCAACCAATCATTATCATGCAATTTATATTCTTCAACCATCCTAATCCAACCTTGTTCAAATTCTTCTGGAGTTTGCGAATCATATACTAGTTCGTGTATAGCCGAAAATATGGCACCCTTTTGAACATGGTTGCCAAATTTTTCAGGCAACTTCTTCAATATATGCCACAAACACCATCTATGCTTGGTATTCGGCAATACTATTTGGATTGCATTTTGCATAGCCCTGTCTTGGTCTGTAATTATTCCATTAGGAGCCTGGCCTTGCATACATTGAAGCCATGTCCTAAATAGCCAAACAAATGTCTCTGTATCCTCACTCGAGAGTAACCCACATCCAAGCAATGTAGATTGTCCGTGATGATTCACCCCAACAAAAGGGGCAAATGGCATATCATACTTATTTGTGAGATACGTGGTGTCAAACGTCACAATATCACCAAACTCCTTATATGTTTCTCTGCACCTATTATCAGCCCAAAACACATTTCTCAATCGAGACTCTTCATCCAAATCAATACTGAAGAAAAAACCAGGGCAAATTGCTTGCATTTTTGAAAAATAAGATTGTATTGCAGCCGCATCTCCTTCCCCTAATCCTAACCGTCTAACCTTTTCAACATAATTCCTACAATCCCTCTCGATGCACGTCATATTCTCATATCCACCTGCTTCAACAACCGCTGAGTTATAGCTTTTATGTAATGGAATTCCGGCCATATCATTCACTTCAAGTTGACGTTTTACATGTGCACTCAATTGTCGGTTGCATCGAAACAATCGAGATTTGGATGGACTCGTATTATGATTATGCTCAAGATGGATTGTGTGAATTCGCCATGTTCCAATACCATCAACACTTGCAGTCAATCTAGCTTTACACCCTATTTGAATGGTTGGTTGTGGCATCGAATTTGTACTTTTAGACCTAGTTCTTTGGCCTTCTCGACAACATGAAAATGTTACATATTTTACAACCCCATCCTCACCCTTTCTCGAAGTTCTTTTCCTAACTGGAAAACCAACGTTATAGGCATATTTCTTATAAAATTCAAATATTTCATTGGCATCCTTAAACTTCATTCCAACCTGCGGCACAATAATCTCACTGTCTTCTTCTAATATTTCATCATCCAAACCATCCACATTCTCCATTAAATTATAATCTTCATCATTTCCCAAGCTTCTATCATCTATTGTCTCATCATCAAGGTTAAAATAACAAACATAAATCAAACATTTCAAAAATACTCAAAAACATAAATCAAGCAGTATATAAATCTAGAGTGTTACAAACAAACAAGAACATTATTTTTATTCACTAACTTCCATGATAAAACTCACAAACACAAACCAAAAAAGGCAACATTTAGTAAGAAGAATTACACAATATATCAAGTAAAGGTTTAATGTATGCATATCAAAAACATTTAATCTGTCTGGTATCTAAATCTCTACCCCGGCCTTACTAATCATATGGTTTACACATTCATTTCCCGAGGCATCATACAGTTATCCCCAAACATAGGCAAAATAATTCATTTTACATAATTTTTAATAAAATATTTAAGTTGATTAAGATAAAATTGAGAATAAATTTTATAAAATACTAGAAATTAAACCCAAAAAAATAACAAAACTGGACTTGAGTCAATTATTTCCCCACTTGTACCAACCAAAAAGTATAAACAATTAATGCGCGAAATGAAGATAATAATAAGACAAAACAGTCATTGGAAAGAATAATAAAACACGACTCAAACTTGAATTGAGCTCACTGGACCTACCACTTATGCAAACAAAATGAGTATAAACTTGAATTGCTCAATGGCAAGCATTTTATTCAACTATATGAGCCATTAAGCAGCATTGCCTCTGCAGCATACTATTATACTTCTCTTAAGCATGTTTGGACATGGCCTTTCAACGCCTATTATTCAACTATAAGCATGATTTCATCTAATATGATAGTAAAACTATTTTAAAAATTCATTTATATTGGGGGACCAAGATCAATAACGACTTTGATGCAAAACCATTGCAACTTTTTTTGTGTTGTAAATGGACTCAAAACTAAGAAATATCACCTTACGATAATGCTATTATGTGAAGACAAGCAGTATATAAATCTAGAAAATTACCTGAAAAACTAGTCATTTTGCTCCAAAAGATTATCTCTGCCAGAAGATGTAGGGGGATACAGTGGGCGGCGGTGGGGTGCAAATAGGTGGCTGGCTACTGGGTCAACTGGGTAAGGAGAGAGGGAGACGGGTGGGGTCGATGGAGTCGGGAGAGGGGGACACGGGTGGGATCGACGGTGGGGGGAGAGGGAGAGGCGGGCGAGGGCGAGAGAAAGCTGTTTTGGGCGACAGAAAAAGAGAGAGAGACAGTCCGACGTACGCCGTGAAAGAGGCGGTCGACGATGATCGGAGACGGAGAGGCAACCAACAGTGATCGGAAGCAAGGGAGAGCAACAGAGAGAGAGGGGGAGAGAGAAGGGGATGGGTTTGGGCGGGAAACAGAGAGAGAGATGAGGGAAGGGGATGGGTTTGGGCGGGGATATTTTGTTGGACGTCTCAAAAGTAAAACAAAAGAAAAAATAATTCAATATTAATATAAAAATGTTTCGGTAGCCGAGGGAGTAGCCCACGGCGTACCTGTAGCATAATCCTAAATTAAATGTTATAGTTACTGTTATGGGTATTTTCCGTCCAACTCTATGAGGGCTGGGCCCAACTTATTGGGCCGGTACAACTGGCAAAGGAGCTGACAGGCCTCAAGCTCAGACCCATCAAAGCGAGCTCGTGCATGGCCGAAGCTCGCTTGGAACGATGTCACCTGGGCGAGCCCCCAGCGACCTCGCTAGTTACTGGCTCAGCTAACCAGCTCGCGAGACAAAAGACCAAGGTCCTGACGAGCTGACAAGGCAACAGGCCGAGGGCCGCCCCAGCCATGCAGCCCAGGCCCATCGTTCCCGGCCCGCCTGGCTAGCCCATGCTAGTCCCATCTTGGTCCATTCGTAACGACATCATTACCACGGAGCCTGGATTTCCGCGCGCCCGCCTCCAATCCCATCTTCATTAAATGACTGGTCTCATCCACATTAATGAAGGGTCCATCAGTACCTTCTTACAGCATGGACATCCTTCGCCGGCATTAGGAATTCTGTCCCATCTCCTAGGACAGACATGCTACGCCTAAGGAGAGACATCCCACGATATATAGGCCAGCTCTGGTAAGAAGGGGTAAGACAACTACTTTACATTTTGACACATTCTTTCTCTCTGAATTCCCCACAGACTCGCTTATTAACTTAAGCTTCGGAGTACCTTGCAGGGACGGGAGACGAGGCCCAGAAAATCAAATACCAAATATCACCAACACATTCTTCGGATCCACCGCACCAGGCGGGCCAAAAGAAACATAGTCGACCGATTTTGAACGTCGACATTTTGGCGCTAGAAAGAGGGCCCGCTTTGGTCAACACATCAATGCCGAAAACCAGAAACACGAGAGGTTCCGGAGCAACTACTAGCCGACCAGTGAACCATCTCGGTCGCTTACCAGGAATCCCACGAATCGGAGATACCATGGCGTCCACTTCCAGGCCACCTCCGATCGAACCTACTTATAATGTCCCCGGAGAATGCTCCTACCCGCCTATGGCTCCTGCCACCGATGCAGAAATAACACGGCTCTGGCAGCAACGTCAAGAAACTTTGGAGAATACTGTTATGCAACTCGCAGACGCAGTCAAAACTCTCGCGCAAGTGCAAGTTCAGACAGCGCAGAGGCAAGCAGCCGTTTCTCGGCCTTTGGAAGAAACACCCCCCCAGAAGAAGGAAACGACGCCGGAAGGCGCCCACGAAGAGCTGGTTCGGTTCGCTCCTCCAACCAGCGCTCCCGGAAAGAATAAAAGCGGCGTCACCATCATAAAGGACCAAGGACGCGCGTCACTCAGCAGAAGACTGGTGTAAGCCTGGTTCGGGATGACCATGAACGAACCCGTGGAGAGAATCGCCAGCCCGGAAACCAACGGCGGGGAAACCCCTTGGAAAAGATTAGCAGCAGCTATGCCATCTACCGCCATACCCCTGATCATGAACGTGGGGTACAGCCCACCCCGCGAGGTCACAATCACTCGGAACGGGATATCGCACCAGAAGAGCGACTTACTACCAGGCGGTCGGCAAATCAAGACCCCATGGTAGGGGAATTACTTTTGAGAATTCAGCAACTGGAGGCTAGGCATGGGACGCATAATCAGAGGGGAAGCTGCGAAGAGAGAACCCCGTTTTCCCGAGAAATCGAGATGGAGCCCCTACCTCGCAGGTTTAAGGTCCCCAGCATTCCTCAGTATAATGGGGACAGTGACCCATACGATCATCTGGACTCCTTCAACGTCCAGATGGACCTTCAAACGTCCAGTTCGCTAGTCAAATGCCGGGTTTTTCCCGCGACATTGGGAGACGTACCCCGAGCATGGCTACGAAGGCTTCACCCCCGCAGCATTAACAGTTGGGAAGAATGTCAGAGCAAATTTGCGGACCAATATAGGTCACTCCGAAGGCAGCTCGCCCCAACATGCCACCTCGCCACCGTCTTCCAACGATCCAATGAGTCTCTGAAAGATTACATAGAGAGGATCAGGCGCGAGGTAAACAATGTAGAGAATCCATCCGACGAAGGGATATTGACTGCGATCTCCACTGGGCTCCGCAAAGATGGGAAGCTCTACGAGAGCATCTATAAGTCCCCGGTGAGAGACCTTGGTGAGTTTTTCGAACAAGCTGCAAAGGAGGTGCGTTGGGAAGAAGCATTCGGTTTAAAGAAACCCGGCGACCAGAAAAAATGAGAGGGCCTCTCCAACCAGAACAAGAAAAGGGGTGAAGAGGAGACTCGCAAAGAGGGGCAAGGGCGGGCTCTCGATGACCAGGTTGCTAAAAAGGCAAAGTTCGCCCAGGGAGTCGAGCGACAAGTCCGTCAAGGTCGTTACGAAAATTACAGTGTCTTATCGGACTCACGTGATAGGATCTTCGCCACAGAGCATGACAGAGAAGACTTCGGGAAGCCTAATCCTCTGAGAACTCCCGACAAATACAGAACGAAGAGCAAGTTCTGCGCCTATCACAATGAGGTGGGACACACAACATCCGAATGCTCGGCGCTGAAAGACGCAATTGAAGAGTTGATCAGAAGAGGCCGGCTACGTGAGTATGTGGTGCGTCCCAGAGAGCAGCAATCCAAGCAGCCAGCCCAACAGAGCCCACACCGAGCTCCCGAGCCGGACCAGGCACCCACAGTAAGGACTATCTTCACCATTCACGGAGGACCACATATCGCGGGGACCTCCAACAGGTCACATGAACGGTACGTACGAGAGGCCGGACACCTTCTGCTCGTTAGGAACAGCAGCCAAGCGGGACCTTCCAAAAAGGCCAGGATCGCTTTGGCCGCCATCTCCTTCACCCAGGACGATTCCACCGAGGTGCACAGCCCGCACAACGACGCCCTCGTAATCCGAGCTCGCATCGGAAATATGGAAGTGCGGAGAATCATGTTAGATACCGGCAGCTCGGTAAACGTCATGTTCATGTCATGCTTCGACCAGATGGGGCTAAAGATCGACCAGCTGATATCTTCTCCGGAACCATTGTACGGGTTCACTGGTGATGCTGTAACACCCAAGGGACGCATAAGGCTCCCCCTAACGGTGGGAGAATCAGACCCCCAGGCCACTGTGATGGCAGATTTCCTCATCGTCGATGGCCCATCCGCGTACAATGTAGTCATGGGAAGGCCTGCCATGAACGACTTGGATCTCATTATCTCGACCAAGAGCCTGACGGTTAAATTCCCTACACCAAAGGGCGCCGGATGCATAAAGGGTGAGCAGCAATCAGCAAGGCGCTGCTACGAAGAAGCGTTAAAGATAGGGTCCAAAGTGAAAGGGATAAATGTAATCACCAGAGGCAAAGTTTCAACCCCCAGTGGCCAAGAAACCGACCACGATCTGGACCCACGCGATGTGGACTGCGACCGCACCGCTAGCCCGGCTGACGAAGTAGAAGAGGTAGAAATCGGTGGTCATGGCATCAAAAGATCCCTCCAAATCGGCAAGGGCCTTCCCTCCGGCATGAAGGCCCAGCTGGCCGAATTCCTCAAAGCAAACTTAGATGTGTTCGCATGGAATCATGAGGACATGGAAGGAATAGACCCGAAGATAATGCAGCACAGACTCAATGTCAACCCCAACTACAAACCGGTGCGACAGAAAAGGAGGTCAATAACGACCGAACGATACACAACGTTGAAAGAAGAGGTGGATAAGCTCATGGCCAGCGGGCTCATCAGAGAGGCCCAATATCCGACCTGGGTGTCGAACCCGGTCCTTGTAAAGAAAAAGAGTGGGAAGTGGAGAACTTGTATCGATTTTACAGATCTAAACAAAGCTTGTCCAAAAGATAGTTTTCCTCTTCCAAGAATTGATCAGCTCGTCGATGCCACCGCTGGCCATCAGCTCCTAAGTTTCATGGACGCTTATTCCGGGTATAACCAGATCCCTATGAACCCTGATGAAGAAGAACACACCTCTTTTATAACGAATCGGGGGTTATACTGTTACAAAATGATGCCCTTCAGATTAAAAAATGCGGGAGCTACATACCAACGGCTCGTCAACATGATGTTCGGAGACCTGATTGGGAAAATCATGGAAGTATATGTAGATGACATGCTAGTAAAGTCCAGACGGGCCAATAACCATGTTAGCGACCTCACGGAGGCATTCCAAATTTTGAAGGAGTACCGGATGAAGCTGAATCCGCTCAAATGCTCGTTCGGCGTGGCCTCCGGGAAATTCCTGGGATTCATAGTCAACGAGAGAGGAATTGAGGCCAACCCCGAGAAAATCTGAGCTTTGCTGGACATGCGGGCACCAACCAAGACTAAGGAAGTCCAGAGCCTTAATGGACAAATCGCAGCCCTCAGCCGATTTGTCTCCAAGTCATCCGACAAGTCCATCCCATTCTTTAACATCTTGAAACAGGCAAGAAGCTTCGAATGGACAAAGGAGTGTGAAAACGCTTTCCAGCAGCGAAAAGAATACTTAGGGCGGACTCCCCTAATATCTAGACCAAAGGACGGAGAGGAACTGATCCTCTATCTGGGGGTATCTGAGTACGCCGTCAGCGCCGCACTCATGCGAGAAGAAGATCGGGTGCAATACCCAGTCTACTACGTCAGTCACAGGTTCCTCGACGCCGAAACAAGGTACTCTCCCATGGAAAAGCTCGCTCTCTCTCTTGTCGTTGCATCCAGAAAGCTACGCCCTTATTTCCAAGCCCATCCAATCGGCGTGTTAACCAAACACCCATTGAAACAAATCCTTCAGAAACCCGACTCATCCGGCCGCTTGCTCAAATGGGCTATTGAGCTCGCCCAATTCAGCATTGAATACAAGCCTAGAACGGCCATAAAAGGGCAGGCGCTGGATGACTTTGTTGCAGAGTTCACGGGACCAATCGAAGAACCCCCTCCCTTATCCTCTCCCGTCTGGGAGCTATTTGTCGACGGTTCTTCCAACGAGCACGGGTCTGGGGCCGGCACCCTCCTGATAAGCCCGGAAGGACACAAGATTCCCTATGCGCTAAGATTCAGCTTCAAGGCCACCAACAACGAAGTAGAATATGAGGCACTTCTGGCTGGCCTACGCTTATCAAAAGAGGTCAACGCAAATCGACTAAAAATTTTTAGTGACTCTCAGCTCGTGGTTCGCCAGGTACGAGGAGAATATCAGGCGAAGGGTCAAAAGATGTCGGCATACCTCCTCAAAGTTCAAGGACTCCTTCACTCCTTCGAGGAATACGACGTGAATCAAATCCCGCGGGACCAAAACTCACATGCAGATGCACTCGCTCGTCTGGCATCAGTGGGTGATGCAAATTCGTTGGAGGCAATCCCTATAGAGTTTCTGGCAGCACCGAGCACAGAGGATAAAAATGAGACTTTGCGGATAGAGCTAAGGCCAGACTCATGGATGCAGCCGATCGTGGATTACTTACAAGACGAAAGGCTACCAACTGATAAGCTGGAGGCTAGACACACTCGAGCTCGCGCGGCCCGATACTGCATTGTTGATGATGTGCTGTACAAACGAGGGTTTTCAGCCCCGTTACTCAGATGTATTGATAAGCCTGATTGCCAAGTAGTCCTCACTGAAATCCATGCGGGACACTGTGGCAATCACGCTGGGGGGGTATCCTTAGCTCAGAAGGCATTTCGCCAGGGGTTTTACTGGCCCACCATGAAACAAGATGCTACAGACCTGGTGAAAAAATGTGATGCGTGCCAAAAATTTGCCAAGGTACCACGGGTCCCCCCCGCCTACTTACAACAAATGAGTAGTCCTTGGACATTCGCCATGTGGGGGATCGACCTGATCGGGCCACTCCCAACAGCTCGCGGCGGCTGCAAGTACGCTATTGTAGCCGTGGATTACTTCACCAAATGGGTAGAGGCAAAGGAGCTCGCACAAATATCCGCGGCAAAAGTAGAAGGCTTCGTATGGAACCACATCATTTGTAGGTTTGGAGTCCCTCAGCAGATCATCACCGATAACGGGACTCAATTTACCAGCGAGCAATTTGTCCAATTTTGCGAATCATTCGGGATCAAGAAAAGCTTCACAGCCGTAGATCATCCACAAGCTAACGGCCAGGTTGAAGCTGTCAACAAGATAATTAAGCAAATATTGAAAACCAGGTTGGAGGCCAGAAAAAGAGCCTGGGCAGACGAACTACAGACAGTTCTCTGGGCCTACCGAACTACTGCTCGTTCGACCACAGGAGAAACCCCTTTCTCCATGGTCTATGGGTCCGAAGCAATGATCCCCGTGGAAAACGAAGTAATAAGCCAGCGGAGGGCCACTTTCGACCCGGAGAACAACGATCAGCTACTCGCTTCACATCTCGACCTAATCGAAGAAACAAGAGAGGCAGCTCGATTAAGGATCGCGACCTACCAACAACGTGTCGTAAGATACTACAATCGACGGGTCCGAGTCCGACAGTTCAGTGAAGGAGATCTTGTGCTGCGCCTCGTCCTTCCCGGAGCTCGCAAAAGCAGTGAAGGGACCTTAGGCCCAAATTGGGAGGGCCCATACACGATAAGGGAAAGCCTTGGCAATGGAGCATATCATCTCACAGATCAGGACGGAGCAACCCTCCCGCGAGCGTGGAATGCAGAGCATTTGAGACAATATTTCCGATAAGAAAGCACTTCTCTCTCTCTTGTATTCCTTATTTTCTGAACGAATGCTTCACTTTTAAGTACCACTTTATATGAATGTTTCGCTTCGTATATGAACAACGAACCTTTCATACCTGAATTATATTTCGTGACTGCAAAATAAACAAAAAAAAAAGGCTTGCGAGCTGGGGCCCATTCAACTTAGCTTTTATGCTATGGTTTGTGGCTTACCTGAGCAGTCATTTATTTTTATTAAAAGGCTTGCGAGCTGGGGCCCATTCAACTTAGCTTTTATGCTATGGTTTGTGGCTTACCTGAGCAGTCATTTATTTTTATTAAAAGGCTTGCGAGCTGGGGCCCATTCAACTTAGCTTTTATGCTATGGTTTGTGGCTTACCTGAGCAGTCATTTATTTTCATTAAAAGGCTTGCGAGCTGGGGCCCATTCAACTTAGCTTTTATGCTATGGTTTGTGGCTTACCTGAGCAGTCATTTATTTTTATTAAAAGGCTTGCGAGCTGGGGCCCATTCAGCTCAGCTTTTATGCTATGGTTTGTGGCTTACCTGAGCAGTCATTTATTTTTATTAAAAGGCTTGCGAGCTGGGGCCCATTCAACTTAGCTTTTATGCTATGGTTTCTGGCTTACCTGAGCAGTCATTTATTTTTATTAAAAGGCTTGCGAGCTGGGGCCCATTCAACTTAGCTTTTATGCTATGGTTTGTGGCTTACCTGAGCAGTCATTTATTTTTATCAAAAGGCTTGCGGGCTGAAGCCCATTCAGCTAGCTTCTATGCTATGGTTTGTGGCTTACCCAAGATCGTAGTGGACAAACTTAAAGTCATTTATCTTGACCACCAGTGACATGGAGTGAAAGAGAACATCCTGTGTGGGGAGCTGTCATATTGATCAGACTGGATAGCATCCTTATGTTCGGGTCTCAGTCCACAAAAAAATATATATATATATATAGAAAGACGAGGACCTCAAGCAATAAGGAAACTCTATCATTGAAGGGATCCGAGTACAAAGTCAAAGGAAAAGAAACGAAAATCTAAGGGCCTAGAGGGTCCGAGGTCGGGGCCGCGACATCCTGGGGGTTTGGATCGGAGGCGTCTTCCGCGGATAGGTCGACCACGACCTGCGAAGGTCCAGGCTCAGGGGCTCTAGTCTGCGAGGTTGCGGCTTCGGCGGCATATCTCTTCACCACTGCTATCGCCTCCTCGCCGAAGCAAGAGACGTCGAGATCTGGGTACGCCTTCCATAAAGTAAAGAGGAACGAGCTACAGATATCAGACTCGACCTCCTCACGCTCCCTGGAAACCCGAACTTCGACGTCAACTTTCAGCTTTTTGATTTCTTCCTCCGCCGCTTCGGCCCGTCGAAGAGCCCCGTCCAAATCACCCCGTATCGTGACCAGCTCCGCTTCGGCCTTATTCAATTTTGAGGTCACCTGAGAGAAGGTCGATTGATGCATCCTTCTCTCGCGGTCTAGCTCATCTTCGGCCTCCTTCTTCGCCCTTTCGGCATCTCGTGCCCGGTCCTCCAGGCCCTCTACCTTATTCCGGTATCTTTTGGACTCATTGGTCACAAAAGTAAGATTCTCTTCCAGTTTCTTCTTCTCCTTTTTCAGCGCCTCCACAGCGATCTCGAGCTTCTCTCTCTCCCTCGAGAAGCGGACTCTCTCCTCCTTCTGCTTAAAGACGCCTAGAGAAGCCTGCAAAGCCCGGAGATTAAACAACACAAACAGTGACGACAACTAAACGCAAAGAAGAAAGCAGGACCCTTACCAAGAGGCAGTGGCGTGCGACGTAATCGTCCAGTGTGTCGCCGGACACCTCCTTCCTGTCCAAATTCCTGGCGTAATTGCCAAGGACGTTGTTCAAATTGTCCAAGAGGGGACTAAAGTACGTCCCGCCAGCCGTGACCATAGAGGCGCTCGGCGCAGCAGCGGCGTCTGTCTTCTTCCTTTTATCAGTCCGAGATTGCTGGGCGATCTGCGGGACCGGCGGAGTCTTCCTCTTTCCACCCGGAATCTCCTCGCCGACCACCTGCTTACCGCGAATCGCCGTCGCCGCATCGGCCCCAGGTCGCAAGGAGGCACCAGCAGGAGCCGGTTCCGAGGAGCCCGCCGTTGTCAATACGGGATTTGGGCCTGGCATGTTCGCGGGGCCGCGGCTTGCGCCTTTCGCATCATCAGAGGCGCCCCCAGCTCGAGCCTTTGCCGGAGAGGAGACCGCGCGAACAGCCTCGGGCACACTCGTGATCGCGGGAGCCCCGGGGTGCTGGAGTTGAAGTTTCATCGCTCCCGATAGTGGTGGCGGGGCTGCAACAGCGACTTCTTCGCGAACCCGACTCTCTTCCACCAGATCCACCCCGAAACCGACAATGTCCAAGGCCGACCTTATTTCCCTCTGACCCCGGATCCCGATGTCTTCTTTCCTAATTTCTTTAAAATCCAGGGGAGAAGCGAGCTGATAATCCCTGAGCAGGCAGTCTGTAAACTCGCAATCGTCTTTGTCAGTCTTTGCCTCGGAAGCGCTCTTTAGTCTTGCCGCCTCGGAAGTGGTCAGCTCGGGTTTCCCACCAGCAACACCTGCAAAATCAAGACGGACGAAAATTTGTAAATGCAGAGCACACAAACAGTTCACAGTCATAGGGACGAGTTGAAAGACCACTCACTCGGCACAAGGACAAAGCTGAAGTTGTTAAGATCATGGAGGGAGCAACAAGAAATATAGAACCAATGGGACTTATAGTCCCCTACGTTGGACCTACCCTTTGCTTTCCCTTGTGGCAAAAGTCCCTTATGGTCAGACGAACGAGCTGCCATGTAATACAGCCCGTCCTTGGTACCCATGAAAGAATAAAGGTACCTAAGAATTTTGGAAGTAGGGAAAGGGAGGTCGTTTTTCCTAAAGAGTAAGGCCAAAGAGGTTATTTGGGCGTAGGAATTTGGGGTCAGCTGAAAGGGGGCAAGTTTCAGATCATTTAGAATGGTGACAAGGTAGGAATGAAGTGGGAACCTAAGGCCAAATTCTAAGTGTTGCGGGCTAACGGCCACGTATCCCGCTGGAGGGAAAGCAGCGTGGTCGCCGGGTGAAGGCACCATCACGCGAGCACCGCAGGGGAGCCTGTACTCTGAGGCGCACGACTTCAGCTCAGCAAACGTCATCTTCGAAGGATAACATTTGAAAACCTCACGAGCCGCACGCTCCTCGGAAGCTCGCGCAGCCACCGATGAGGCGGTGCGTTGAGGAATCCTCTCAGCGACCTCAGAATCAGACGAAACTACACTTCTTGAAGCTCGTGGCAGCACCCTCCCTCCGGCGCTCGATGAGCTGGAAGTGTCGTCGTCTTCCACCCCGATGTTGCGGTGCTTCCGACCTGATGTAGACATCTAAAAAGAAGGAGGAAAAGAAGGTCAAATCAGAGTGGCGGGTCGGAAGCACCTAAGAAACTCTCTAAATATCAGGCCTCGCGCTTCGCAACAGGGCATGACCCAAAATGAAACCAAAAGAGGAGATAGGAAGAAAAGGGGAAGACCGAAGCCGAGTTTCCTGAGTTTAACAGGATCCCCTAAGATTCCCAGGAACCATTCCCGTGGAACCGACCACCATCGCCGAATGGCGCAATATGGAGGCCGAATAAAAAAAAAGAAGAAGAAGAAGAGGAGGAAGAGGAGGCAAAGTCGAAAACAAAATATACCAAAGGGGTCCAAGAAACTTACAGTTTTTCGATGAATAGTTGCTGGTTTTTGAGTGCAAAAAAAAACCGTCGAAGAATGAAGACGAGGGAATCGCAAGATCTGCAACTATGGAACCTTGGGGTCGGGGAGAAAACAGGCAGAGGGCCGCCCCAGCCATGCAGCCCAGGCCCATCGTTCCCGGCCCGCCTGGCTAGCCCATGCTAGTCCCATCTTGGTCCATTCGTAACGACATCATTACCACGGAGCCTGGATTTCCGCGCGCCCGCCTCCAATCCCATCTTCATTAAATGACTGGTCTCATCCACATTAATGAAGGGTCCATCAGTACCTTCTTACAGCATGGACATCCTTCGCCGGCATTAGGAATTCTGTCCCATCTCCTAGGACAGACATGCTACGCCTAAGGAGAGACATCCCACGATATATAGGCCAGCTCTGGTAAGAAGGGGTAAGACAACTACTTTACATTTTGACACATTCTTTCTCTCTGAATTCCCCACAGACTCGCTTATTAACTTAAGCTTCGGAGTACCTTGCAGGGACGGGAGACGAGGCCCAGAAAATCAAATACCAAATATCACCAACACGTTCTTCGGATCCACCGCACCAGGCGGGCCAAAAGAAACATAGTCGACCGATTCTGAACGTCGACAGTTACTAAACCAATGTAATGTACCACTTAGTTGAATAATCATTTGGTTATTTAATTAATGTTATTCTATCATATTTGTGAGTAAAATAAGTATATAATCGATTAATCTCTTAAATGTTTACGTTTTATTTGATTAAAAAAAATTAGTCAAGGACAATATTTGTCAGTTGTTACTCAACTAAAATAATTTTGAGTATCATTAATAGAATGTATTGATAAAATAATAATCAACCTATTAAACTCATACATTAATTAATTAATTTGAAGTCACAACAAATTTTTTTATCAACACATTCTATTAATCATTTTATTAATATATTTATAAATAAGTATACTCAAAATTATAAATAATTTAATTAATGCAGTTATAAATAAACTTATTCATGAGCCAGCTTGCGAACTTCTAATCGAACTAATTCGCGATCCTGCAATCGAGCCATCTCGTGAGCTTATAAGCGAGCCAGCTCGCGACCTAGTTTCGAGCTAGTATTTGAGCCAGCTCGCGAGCTGCTATTCGAGCTAGCCCGCGTAGCCCGCAAGCCTATTGATCCAAATTTTACTGAACTCAAACTCAGTTCGTTAACAAATCGAGATTCAAATTTAGGCCAAAACTCTGCTCATTTACCTTAACGAATGAACTTGAATGAACTTTTATCGAATCGAGTACCAAACCGAGCCCAAATAGCTCAACGTATTTGTGTCCCTAAATCTTCCCTACTTCTCCCCATAATATATATATATATAAGTATATATATTTGACATATATTTTATAATTTTACTTTAAATGTAAGAAAAACCTCGACCCCATAATAATAATAATAATAATATTACTTGCCTACCATCTAATTTGAGAACTTACCATAAAATTACGACAAATTTATAGTCTTAAAAGGGAAAAGACTTCAATCACATCATAATAAAAGGATTTTTGCTTCAATTATAGTCTTAAGGGAAAAGATGTTTTGTTTCAATTATTATTGTTATTACACATATAGACTCTTAAAAGCACTTCACTTTTTTTATGGTGAGAAGGTGAATAACGGGACATCTTGAAGGCATAAGGACTCTGATGGAATTCGAATCCCATCTATAGATTAGACACCAACTCCAGCCCACTCCCAAATTTAAGGTAAAAATCTCAAATTTGAGGTGAAATCCCTTCCAACCCACCTCCCAAATCTTACCCTAAATTTGGGGCGATGAATAGTGTTATCCCATATTTGGGGTAGCATTATTCACTTACCTCAAATTTGAGAAAATGTCTTTATCTCCATTTTGTCTTTCCATATTAAATATAATAAATTTTATTTTTTTATATTTTTACATCTTTTTATTTACTTATTATTAGTTGTTCACTCCTAACCAAAGGAAGCGGTCGAAGACTGGATTGCCATGGCAGGACGCGAGCTCCTACGACGGATCCGTTCGGGGGGCGTCTGGTACCTGGAAGCACTCCATTGCTCGAGTAAGTAAAGGAGTAAAGAAACGGTAGTGTACCAGTATGTAACGCCCCACTTTTCCTAAAGCGTGCGTTAACTCGAGATTTCGAGAAATTTTTTTTTTTTCAAAATCAAACACAATATAAATCTCCCGATATACGTACTCTCATCATACTCATCTCCCGACAATCCCGATCGTACCTTCTCAGTATATTAAAATTTAATAATAGACTAAAACAGGCATTATCAATCACACCAGCGGAAGCAAGATCAAAATCTCAAATATATATACAACTGATAATTCCATTTACAATAACCAAATCAATGTTTCACATGAAAATATCAAAATGTTACATAATCTCTGAACATCGTAATCGTAGACAAAAACCTACGAAGACTAAACATAACAGCTACGATGACATTCTTTTCCTTGGCGCTACTGCTTTCACCTGTAACGTTTGAATATTCCAGGGACATAGTCCAAATTAGATGCTAAATCATCTAAGTGAGAGTTCAAAAATATTTTCATGAATATATGCAAAATCATGTATAAAACAGACAAATCCTGACATGCACCAGCCTAAGAGAATCCCACGAAGCACTTAGCCCTAACCAGGGAAAATACAATCTCTCTAAAAGTGACCCGACCACATCAACCCATTGGCAAACCGTCCCTGCTTAAGAGGGACAACCTCGACATATGAACCCGGGATTCACCCCATTGTCATTGTTAGGCTTTATGCTCCTGCTCAAAAGCATTCCAAAACCCAACGAAACCCTAGCCCCAAGAGTGTCACCTCAGCACTATCCTCGGAATCGACGTCACCTCGGCATTAATGTTATTGCTCAAAGGAACCTGGGTGGTGTCCACTCACAGCCCCGCCACTTGAGCCAACAACTGGGGTGGTTTCCACTCTCAGCCCCGCCACTTGGGTCCCGTAGGGTGAAGTCCGTCTCAGCCCCGTCCCAAGTGGGTCACCTAGCGTTAATCCTTGGTACGCATCCCAAGTGCTATCACTCTGGGCTATGTCACAGGTTAACAACCCACGTCCCACATGGACTACACAAAACAAGCCAATGTCGAAAATCATAACATGCATAGCTTAAAATCAATATTTCGATGTATGCAATTTACCGTACGAAATTTAATGCATGTGTAAATAACCGTTTGGACAATCCATCACAATAAACCAAGCCATAGGGATGAACACTCACAGTAAACCGTTCACATGTTACTTGAAGTCTTTTCGGGTAGAACCACTCACCTTTAGATGAAATTTCAAATTGATAGCGTGGTTTGTCTCGATTTGCGTGCCTGCCTCAATTTGCGTGCCCTCTTCGCACTTCGAACGAGTCACTTTACCTCAAGCCACAAGGTACCCTAATCACCCAATAATTATCAAAATATAATTTTTTTTCCTTAATTTTCTCACATTTTCTCATTTTCTCTTATTTTTCTTCTCTAATAATCCAAAATAAATATCTACACAACTATTTTCTCAAATATTTTTACATAATAATTCATAAAATAATTTTCCAAAAATTTTGAGAAAAAAATCAAAAATTACCTACGTGGCACGCGTCTCCACGCGCTGGGCGATGGACAGTTTGGGCTGGCGCGTGGCAGTCACGCGCCACCGTTTTCAACCTCGATCCGACCGCCGGTGGTTGCTCCGATCACCACGAAACGGGTACCCCCTGAAAGCCCATGAAAAGTCAATCCTATTGGCACTGGTTTCAAGTCGAAAGGACACCGAAAAGTGCTTTAAAACTCGAGTTGCAGATCACGGTGGCGGTCCGCCTAGGGCTTTTCTGGCCACCCTCAAAACGCCTCGAAACTTCACCGAATTCTCCATAAATGCTCATCTTGCCTCAAGGATCAAAAGCCCCTTATTGGTTTCCCTCGATTCGCTCTCAAACTTGAGCGATTTGATGATTCAAATTCGGCCGAAACCCTTGGCTATTTATAGCCCAAATTCGACCCCCACGTGGCCGATTTCTGGTCAAAGCTTCTTCCCCACGCCTCCTAGGCCATGCCCTGACGAACCTAAGCTACCAAATCGCCGAATTTTTTGGCCAAATCGGCCATGCATGTGCAACTTTCTGAAAATTGCACTTTAGCCCCTTAAAATTTTTCTTTTGCATTTTGGCCCTTGTCCTCAAGCCCCTGATCTTTCTAGTACCCTCACTAAAACCCTTAAGATTATTACTTCTCAATTCTCCCTTGAAACTTTTGAAACATTATCGTTTTGACCTCCCTCATGCATTTTTAGAAAATTACACTTAGGCCCGATTGATTGATTTGACCTCAAATCCATTCGATTCCACCTGAAACTACTTAAGGGTTATTCTATACATCGAATACTAGTTCTTAACACTCTCCGTTGACTTTTTGGACATCGTTTATAACAATTCGATAATACGACCTAATTGGCAGTTGTATTTTTATTGTACCGGAAACTATTCCCGATCTTATTTCTTTTATCACAAAAAATCATAATTTATTTTACTCGATGATACTATACTATTTTTCTTGGCTATCTAGGGTTTGAGGTACTCCCTCTGACTAATTCGGTCGTCCAAAACTGTGTTAGTGTGCCCTATAGTCTTATTTTTTCTAAAATTCCAATTATGCCCTTTATCAAATATCATTTTTTATCCTCAAATTATTCTCGGGTTTTACACAGTAGGTCAAAGGGTAAAACATACCTTGGCTTCGAAAAGAGCTGGTTAATATAAGAGGAGGAGACATCCTCCTACATGCATGCGTCGTGCATTTGCAGGTGATAGGACTGAGTATCCGGAGCCAGTGGAGGTTCTCAGGTGGCGGCATGGGGTCGACGGGACCCTCATTAATGTGGATGGGATCCACTATTAATGAGGATGAGATTTGAGGCGGGCGCGCAGATACTCAGTGAAGGCTGCAATGATGTTGTTGAAGGCTGGCGCAGAGCCAAGATGGGGTCGAGATTGGGCCATGAGGGATGTGCCAGATTTGGTCGAGATATGGGCCAAGAGGGAAGGGCCAGAATGGGCCGTGAGAAAGAGGCCAAATTGGGTCATGAAGGAGGGGCCAGATTGGGTCATGAGTGAGGAGCCAGATTTGTAATACCCGAGAATTTCTAAAGGAATCAAGAGTAAATTATCTTGGGGTATAAAAATGGAATTTACAAATAAATTGAGGTTTCAGGGTAATTTTTTACCATTATGAATGACCGAATGACTACAGGGAGTGCCCCAGAGCCAAGATGTTCAAGGAAAACGAGATGGTGTTAATGAGCATTTTGAGGCATGATTTATGGTATCAAAAGAAATTGGATAAGAAATGATTTTTGGTACAGCTAAAATACAACTATGATTTGGTCTGAAAAATCAAATTATCATAAGAGATTTTCGGGAAGTCAACCGAACCCCAAATAGGTTCATATTTAGTATGTAGAACAACCCTTCAATAGTTTCAAGAAGAAACAAAAGGGTTTACAATCAAAACGTAGATTCGAGCCTGAGTGTAATTTCTTAATTTTGCAGGACAAAGGTCGAAATGACGTTTTTTCATAATATTTGGGGATGCAATGGAATGTATAGAACTTGTAGGTCGCAATAACACTATTGAGAAGCTCAAGGGCTTTAAGGAAATGGCCAAAGTGCAAAATGGAAAGAGATTGGGGTCAAAGTATAATTTTTCAAAATTACACAAAGAGAAATTTGCCATGGCCGACCAAGCTTCCACCACCACCTCCCATCACTGAATTTGATGGTGAAGGACTCGAGGAAAGTGGCCTAGGATGCTCTTGGGTCGAGCATAAATCGACATTCTCCACGAGGGTGATAAATTTTGGATGATTTTCGATAGTTTCTCAGCTAAAATTTTGATGCGTTGAATCCGTGTTTGGTGGTTTTTTTGGACTAATCTGGGGCAGGTAGAAACCTCAGGGAGGTTGGATTGACCAGCCATGAGTGTTGCAAGGCTTGAGGTTGCCTATAAATAGAGGATTTGAGAGATGACTGAAATGTGTGAAAAATTAAACTCTCAGATCTGAGAGATCAAGAAAAAAATAAGGGAAACAGATAAAGGGCTTCTGTTCCCTATGTTTAGAGGATCATTTCTGGAAAATTTGAGCATTTTTCGTTGAGAGATGAAGGAGACATGAAGCTTCGTCAAAAAATGTGTTTCACCAAAAAATTGGTTTGAGCAGTAGAAAAATGGCTCTGATCGAGCGGTTTGAAGCTATCATCTTGTAAAGGATGAAGAGATGAAGGCGTAGGTTCAAACGGGAGGTGAAACGGAGCTCAAACGAATGAGATATAGCCAAAAAACCCAGGTTGTTCGAAAGTTGGTCGAGAAAGAAAACCGGTGTGTGTAGTGCATGCATCAACCAAGCCCCACGAGTGGGGGCACATGAAGGAACAAAAGGGGGGCGTGAGGGCGAGTCCCTTGGTAAAACAATTAGAAACAAATACAAAAAAAATCAAAAAAAAATAAAAATAAAAGGGGTTTGTGTTCAAAGTTTTGGTGTTTGCCTTTCGGGTTTCTTCGTTTTCGCAACAACTAGCCTCGCTATGCATGCAAACGGAGCATTGGGATAAGTTCTGAAATTTTATTTTAAAATTCTCAGAATATTATGAATTGTTGTTGAAAAAGATTTGAGAAAATAGTTAAGAAAATATTTATTTGGAATATTATAGAGGAAAATATAAAGAAATTGAGGTATTAATATATTCCATGTATAAATATGATTTATAGGATCTTTGTGCTCGAGGTTAAGTGATTTATGCAATTTTTTAGGTTGGGCACGAAAATCGAGATCAGGCATGCAAATCGAGGTAATGCACATTTTTTGAGGTATTCTTAACTTCGTGCAAAAAAATGAGTGGTTTACTTCAAAAGCTTATACATTTTTGTATTTTGCCTATGTTGAGTATGATAGTCATGAAAGTAGCTAAGTTATATGTATTTTATGCACATCTTGTCATATCTGTACATATATTATTATTTTGATGGTTATGATAATTCATTCGGCATGATATTATTGGCATATCGATACTTGTGTCAGGATGGGATGTCGCCCTGATAGTGTAGTCGTAATTTCCCAAAGGCAAATGATGAAATAAAGTTAGCATTATCCTGAAAACAGGTCGAGATTCTACCTAGGGGTTCCGTGCTGGGCTGGTGGGTAAGGGAAGTTACACTAAGGTATATGATTGTTCATGTTATTGTATCATGCATTCATGTATCATGCTTCTAAACCCTCACTAGAAGATTTATCTTCTAATTGGGTTATGCCCCTAGAACATTCAAACGTTCCAGTTAGGATTTGTAGCTATAGTAAGGGGATGATTGATGAAGTGGTCGATGGGTTCGGTGAGTTGTTCCGATATATGCTTTTTCACGAGGATTTAGGACATGTTTTTAGTCATGCTCAGAAGTTTATTATATCGATGATCATGTATAATTGTTACGGTTTAATGTATTTCTGAGGCATCATTAGACTCTATCTAAGGTGCTTAGTTGTTATTTCGAGAAATGAATCTTCATGTATTTAAGTATTTGATGATATGATGGTATAGATTTTTGTGTTATGATTAAAGCGAATTCGATTATGTACCATATCAGGTTTCGATTTTAGCTTCCGCATTTATAACGATTACCTGTCTTAGTTTATTGATTTTTATTTTGGTATGCTGAGAAGGTAAAACGGGATGGTCGAGGAATGATTTATATTGAGTTATGTGAAAAAATACCCCCGAAATTCCATGAGTTATTTAACGTCGAAATGGCAGGGCGTTACAAGATTGGGTCGAGAAATGAGAGGCTAAGATTGGGCCGTAAATGAGGGGCTGAGATTGGGCCTGGACGGTCCACAGCTCCTCAAGTCGAATGTTTGAGAAGCGAGCATTCGATATAGAAAAAGAGAGTCTAGGATAATTTGTTGGATAAGCTAGTTTTGGAGAGTTGGATTGTTATTAGGACCCAGCCGAGATAGATGGCCAAGTTGACACATGGTCTCGCTCGAATAGATGCTGGTTTTGAAAGTATTTGAAGTCGACTTGGCCTCTATGGTAAAGTAATTTTCTTCATGTGTTGATCTGTAATGCGAGTGGTTTAAGGATTCAAGGCATTTTGCTTGGGAGATGGGGGTATTATAAGCGATAACTGATAACTCTTTAGATGTGTGACAGGTGGCGATTCCGTAGTAGTAGATCTATGGCGGATGGTTTTTTACCGTGGGATGTGTCGTAGGTTGTTCAACGATCTTTATAAGGATCCTTTTTAGGTTAGCGTTTCCTCGCTTTTTAGCCAAAAGAAGAAGGAGAGAGGTGCGGGGTTTTTTGCAAACCTTGTGAGCGGTAGCTTATTTGATTGTTGTCACGTCTATGTACTCTTTTGTGGGACGAATGGCTTTCGCATATTGTAAGAAAGATATCAGGGAAGAGCTGGAGACACTCCACAAGGAGGAAAATAAAGCCGCGTCATGCTTTGCTTCGACCGATAAAGCCACGTTAGGCTCCGCTTCGGCTGACAAGGCAGTTGGGAAGGCCCTCGCTACGTCTGTGCTGGTTGTTCCTACCGCACAACCCCTTGCTATGGTTGTTGCCACCACGATTTCGGGCCTTGGCTTTGGAGAGCCTACCATTTTCGAGAAGCTGGCCCAGCATAAGAAGCATCAGAAGGGTCCTGATGGGGAGGTTTGATCACCCGGTGGTTCGAGTCCTACTGAAAGTGGCAACTACTTTGTTTCGTTTCAAGACCCGGAGTTTCAAAGCACCCTTTTCATCGACGCTTATCTTGATCCGTCATTGAATCGGAGGAGGTTACTAGGTTTTGGCTCACCGCTGCATTTCATCAGGTCGAGAACCAGGTACTCCAGCTTGCTGCGGATTGCCGCTTGCATGAGGTGGGCATGGTGACTCGGATTTCAAAGATGAAGACGGACCATGTTGAGAAATTGTGCCGAGTTCGGGAATTAGTAAGATGAGAGGTTAAGAAGGTCGTGGAGGCGATCATTGTTGTGGTAAAGAAGCGAGCTGATGAGACCGATCGTACAATCGGTGTTCTTCAAGTTCAACTAGAAGCTGCTGGTGCGAAGCTGAAGAAGTTGGAGGTGGAGGTGGCATTAGCCAGATCTGAGGTGACGACAACGGAGATGAAAACGAAGGCTGAGGTGGCAATTTCTCAATTCGAGATGGCGATGGTGAAGACGAAAGCGAAGGAGTCGAGAAATGAGGAGTCTGAAGTGGTCATGTCCCACGTCCGAGCTATTTTCCCAGAGTTAGATCTTTCAGCCTTTTGTTTTTTCAAGGAGGTTAGGGACGACTACCTTATAAACCTGGTGGAGGGGTCGAGCCGAGCCGAGCCATGATTTAATGTGGTACCTATGTTTTGGCGTGCGTCTTGTAATCTTATTGGGTACTCTTTGCTTAATAACAAATTGCTTTCTTTTTCCTTTCACAATGCTTTGTTTCTGTCAAAATTTTTGTGTGTATCTTGCTCAGTCCCTGTGGTTTTGGTGCTTTGGTGAGCTTTTTATGCCCGAGATTTTGGTCTGTGGGGCAGGGCCGAGCTATAATTTTTTTTAGGGGTTCAGTGTCTCGATTTTGGGTTGTTGTTTTGGCGCCTTTATTTGATTGTGCGGGGGCTCCTTGAGCTCTAGGAATTGAGGCGTCTGTCTAATGACGTGAGGCGCCGCTTGCAGTCATGGAGTGGCCCATTGCCCTAGGTGGGGCAGGTCCGTCAAGGTGCTCACTGTGGGACATGTGGCGGAATCTCGTTGGCTACTAGTCGCTCATTGGGCATCTCGTGTGATGCCTATTAATATGCGTCGCCTTCTTGTGTGCACATCCTTTGTATTGGTTCTCGAACCATTCCTTTATCTTTCCTTATTTTGACATTTGATTCCTCCGATTAATCGGACTTCAGAACAATTGAGGGTGATGTGTTAGTCTGCTCATCGATGGCTATCTCAATTTTGAGTTATGCTCGTGCGTATGACTCGGTATACGAGGAGGTTACTCGGATCGCATTGAAGTTTTCTATCGATTCGTCTTTGGGGGTGATAAGGGAAAAGATCGCCTCCTGGACCAGGGAGGGGGAGGAGAAGGATGGGGAAAAGAAGACTTAGGAGGCAAAGTTCGTCTGTCGTCCCAATAGCAGGGAAGAGCGTGTTTGTCATTTGGTCCCGGATACTCAATAGAGGTTGCAATGATATTGTTGCAGGTTGGCGCAAAGCTAGGATGGGGTCGAGATTGGTCCATGAGGGATGGGTCGAGATTGGATTGAGAGGGAGGGGCTAGATTGGGCCTTGAATGAGGGGCCAGATTGGGCCGAGAGATGGGGCAAATTGGACCGTGAGGGAAGAGTCGAGATTGGGTCTGGACGATCTATTAGTATTAACAATATTTAAATAATATTAATAAATTATAATCAAGAATAATAATTATTAATTGAATTAAATTAAAAATTACTAAATAAAAATTATAGACATAATAATTAAAAATGAATCGAACATTAGCTACGACGTCATAAATTTTGAAAATTAAAGTAATATATAATAATTTGTACCTAATTTTATCATGTTGAATATAATGTTTTTTTAATTGAGATGATTTTATAAAATAATATTATTAATAATTGAAATTTTTTAGTTAGTTATGTAATTTTTGGATAGTAATTTAAGTTGACATATAACAAGTAAGTAAATAATTTTGAAAAAAAATAAATATTTATAATAACAAAAAAAAAAAAGAAAATACTATTTGGAGTGGAGAAAGTTTTATCCTTACCCCAAATCTAGGGAAAAGAGTTGAAGATGTTCTTTATAAACACCCATCCACACAACATGCAATTTAAAATGAAATTAAGTGGGCACATATCATGATGAATAAAAACAAAACCATCTTTTTGGTTTCACAATGAGTATTATTATTCATCTCCACTGGAGATGAGCACCAGTGACATGGAAACCCACTTTCACACTTTTTTTAATATTTTGTTTTACCTTTCCTCTCTCTCTCTCTTTCTCTCAACATTCTCTTTCTCTTGGAACACTACACACTCTCTAAGTAAATTTCTTCCTCTCTCTCTCAACTCAACGTCCCCTCTCTTTATTCTTAAACCACATACCATGCTGTAATTAATTAATTTTAATTTTTTAAATAAAATTTAAAAATAAAATGTAAATGTGTACCTTAATTCTTTCTCTCTTTTTTCTTATTCTTTTTGCCTTCATATTTTTTCTTCTTAAAAATATTTAAACAATTTAAGGATAAAATATAAACGTGTACTTTAATTTTTTCTCTTTTTTTTATTCTTTTTTTCTTCACATTTTTTCTTCTTAAAAACAAATTTGGATAAATTAATTGATTACAGTATAGTATGATGCTTTCATTTACAAAAAAATTTGATTCCGTTCACAATAAATTATTTGATTAAAACTATGACTTCTACAAGTAACATTAAAAAATAATTAAATCAAATATATATAGCTGAATTAAAATCAATATAATTTTTAAATTGTATTAATAAAAAATATTTAATAATAGTAAAAAATACAGTGAAATTTGCTGGGAGAATAAATGTGGTCTAGGAATAAAGAGAGGGACGTTGAGTTGTGAGAGAGAAGAGAGAGGAAGAAATTTACTTAGGAGAGTGTGTAAGACTGTAAGTGTGCCAAGAGAGAGAGAATGTTGAGAGAAAGAGAGAGAACAGGAAGGCAAAACAAAATATTAAAAGTAGAGATGAATAGCAATACCCTTTGGCAATAGGCATTGCTGAGTTGTTGCAAGTGACTCTCCCACCACCACCACCATCACCACCAACCTTTAAATAGAAATTTCTGGTGTCGATGCAAGGGAAACCTATGGATTACTTTTTCTTTATTTTATTTTATGGATCAAAATCCCTGGTTTTAAAGTGTTATTAGTGTTCGACCAGCAGTACATGTGATCTGGACTTTTGTTTTTTTATTGAACGCATCTTCCTCGTAGTTCTCTTTTTAATGTTTTTAATGGTTTCGCTCTTTTGAAACCACTCGCAAAATCTCTTTAACATTTTGTTTTTCAATAATTAAATCAATCTCATCCCCACCAAACGTAACCATTCTGTTAATGCAAGCTGGCCACAGAGCCGGCTCAACGACATTAGGGGCCCTAGGCGAAAAAAAATTTTGAGGCTTTTTTCAAGAGTATTAATTTTTTATAAAAAAATAAAAAATATACCTTTTTATGAGAAAATTTCATCATTTCCTTAAATTAAAAAAAATTAAAATTCAATTAACTACAAAATTTGATAATCTCTTAACGACAATGAATTTTTAATTAAAATATAATATCTTAGAAATAAAAAAAACCAAATAACCTATTACAATAAATAAAGAAAAAATAAAACTATATTTTTTAAAACTTTAAGAAGATCGGTGCAAGTCGAGTAAAAAATTATATATTCCTAATTTTTTTATAAAAGGAAACAAAACAAAACATTAAATTAATAATATTAAAATTATAAAATTCATCAATAATGAACAAATTTTAATTCTACAATGTTGTTGAGCACTTGAAGTGTGTAAGAGAGAAAGGAAGGGAAGTGAGAGAGAGGAGGGGTAGTGAAAATGGGTTTAATGGTGAGATTATGAAAAATTGGGAATTGGGAAATGTGAAAGCAATGGTATAAAATTTGGACAGAGCTTCTATGAGAGAGAGAGAGAGAGAGAGAGAGAGAGAGATGGGGGCAAGGGGAAGGGAAGGGAAGTGAACTGTAGCAAGATTTTTTTTATAAATTTAGTATTTTTTATTTAATTAATAATATAAATAAATTATAATTTTTTTAAAATAGGGGCCTATAAAAAATTGGGCCCTAGGCAGCTGCCTATTTTGCCTTATACTTGGGCCGGCTCTGGCTGGCCACAGAAGGTTTTGTTTATCTCTATATATTATTATATAACTAATAACACATTTTTATGTTGTAAAATCATGTCAATAAACTAAAGTTTTAAAGTGTCTCTTATATTTAAAATAAAAATAAAACTTAGTTTATCTTTTATATTGTCCGTGGCAATAATGAACTCTAGACATTATGTGTGCTATTTACGGTCTGACTCCTTTTTTTTTTCACTCATGAAATTACTTTTTATATTATTGGCAATAATAATAGGGTGTAGTCCAGGGTCCAGCAATCCCACGATTACATTTTTGTGGCAGCTATCATTAATGAGCCGAGATTTATTGTCGCTGTTCCCTTTCCTATTCATCAAATAAAAATCAACCAAATCACTCATTATCAAACAGTAATTATTTTAAAAGAAATTATAAAATTATAAATGACATATATGTTGATTAAATATATATTATTATTTGATTTTATAATTTTTAAAATAATTACTGTTTGATAATGGGTGATATGACTGATTTTCATTAAATGGATAGAAAAGGAGACAATAAACTGGACAACAAATCTCAGCTCATCATTAATTCTTTGGCCTTTTTAAATTTAGATTATTATAGAATTAACTCATATTAAGATTCAATGCAAACTGAGCAATTAAAACTCATAAGGTTCAAACTTATTATCACCTGTTATGTAAGTACTTCTGCTTGGATATTCCAACCACTCAGACTACCCAAACGAAAGTGCTTATGGAAGGAGAAAGAATGAACCACAAGACAAGAGCTATCCTGGCATGCATACACAAGAATGAAAATAACGGAAGCTAAACTATAAATATACATGTACTACGGGAACACCGATAGCACAGCGGTTATAAGATAAATAAAGGAATATAAACTCATGTGCCGACATACACAAGACACAGCAAATGACCTGGCACAGTCGAAAATGATAGAGTAAATCCTACTCAGACATCAGAGTTGACGGGGACTGACGAAACTGCCTATACACCATACCGACTCTACTGCTAGACGCTGACTCCCTTGCTTGAACCCACGCTGACACTACCTGGAATGATGGAAAGCAAAGTGAGTCGAGAGACTCAGCAAACATAAAGAAAAGAAAGGCTGAAAGCTGAACATAACCAGAAAACTCTTCTCAAAATAAACCCTCAGGTACACACAAGTTATGAGACGCTACAACGCAATAGTAGAGCATAATAAAACACATACCGGTCCTTGGGGCCCACACAAGACATACGGCACCCAAGTCCCATACCAACCTAGCGCTACCCTGAAGGCAATAAATATCTCCACAAATTTGCGTGCGCGATCTCGAGTCGGTGCTCCCGTCACCCGTGTGTCCATGTCGGTACTCCCAACACCAGAGCCATAAGCTCCCTCGGAACGGTACTTCCGTCTGAGAACTAATAACTACTAGTAACCATGCAATGCACATAAAAATGTAATGGCGTAGTGAGTATCAACGTGATACACTAGCGCCTATATATCTAGGCATCAGGCCATACTCTGCCCACATAGTAAACTACACGCGATGCATATGCCAATACTGGATGCAACCTGACCAAGCTAATATGTCAGTGTCTAAGCATACTCAATAAATGAATATCCCAACATGCAACCCGTACCCATGTGCATATCAAATCATGAACAGTAATATAATAAATCTAATCGTGCAGTAAATCACATACTGTCAGAGCTACTCAATAGTGCCCGGCACTGGTCAACGGCTAGTGACTAGGAGTGTCCACCTGACGATCCACTTCAGAGCTGTACAATAGTCTACCCCAACGTCACCAAACAGCCGACCCTTGCCCCACTACTCGATAGCTCTAACAGAACCATAAACAAACTCGAGAAAATCGTAAATAAATCTGCACGTCTAGGAACCTAGTCCCCAAGTTGGGTTAGGCATCATTCCGAAAGGAATGGGGGCGGTACAAACCCCCGTAGGCACATAATAAATAAAACTCTAGAAGTCTCGGATTTAATTTAAATTAAAACAATTGAATAATAACTCAATAAATCATACTAGGAGCCAAATTAGAGTAAGAGAAGGGATAAAATACGAGAAATCATGGAGTCTCTCACGGGAATTAAAGAATAGGAGAAGAGGGCTAGGAGCTTGCCTTTCACGGCTGTCTCTTGCTTCCCTTGCACTCCCACTGCGAAGTAAAACATTTAATAACAATTAATTAAAATCGTGGCTCATATTAATTAAATCTAATCGTGTAATATAAATAATTTAGTCGTCTAAAATCTCACGTAGGCACACCAGAAGTAAAACCCCAACGAGTCTTATATTTAATTTAAATTAAATCCCGTTAATAACATTGTCAATTTATATAAATAATACGCGACATCGAAACGAGTTAAGAGAAAGCGTAGAGTTCATAAAATGAAAGGAATTCGCAGAGATAGAGGGAGCTTACCTCAATTTAGCTGTTTATAGCGTTTTTACGCTTGTATGGCACCAAATTAATACACGCTATAAAATAAATTAAACTCCCAAAATTAACCAAAATTGGACCCAAAATGAAATTTCGACCGTACAGAATGTTTAATACACATTGCTCTACTTACCTGACTAATTAAACCGTGTTTAAACCTCAATTAATCTTGAATTTTCTTCCAATTTTTTCCACTGGCACGCCTTCTTCTTCTCGCAATTTCATTCCTCAATTGCTCTCTGTTTCTGTTGCAAAATTGGCCAAAATTAGCCTTTAAAATCGCAGCAAAATGCTGTTTTAGGCGCAAGGCCAATGGGCGCCCCAGAGGCCACCACGTGTCGCGGCCTGCGGCTGCCACGCCGCCCCCCACCGCCTTATCAAAACGGCGTCATTTTGGTGCTTTATGGCTAATAAAAATCAGCCAATTCCTCCAGCACGTGCAAGCCTCCCCCGCGGGTCGAACCCGGGACCCCGAGTTCCCCCTCGCGCACGCATGCCGCCTGAGCTGCTGCCACCTTCATACATGTATACATATCACTATATTTAAAATAATTTTCTGCCACTTCCCACAATTTGCACCAGCACTCCAAAGTTCCAAAAATGCCACTCACACCCCCACATTTCTTTTATTCCTTATTTAACTTTCACCCCATAATTTTTAGAAATTCCACTAAATTAATTTATTTATCATTTCCATAAATATTCCTAAATAATTTAATTAAATACCTAAATTTTCTATTTCCTCAAAACAACATAAAATTTTATTTTTTCTTAAATCTCCAAATAATCTAATATTTTCTTTAAACTCACAATTAACCAATAGTCTCCATAAATACAAAAATTATTAATTATCTTATTTATCCATTTTCTCCACATAACATAAATAAACATTTTCTCTTATTTCCTCAAATATTCAATAATGTCCTCAAACACCGGTTTGAGTAATTATTATTTATTTTCAACTTTCGGGATATTACATGTTACTTCGTTACCCAACTCGAATAGAAGTATTTAATAAATATTTCATCATTGACAAATAACATAAGATATATATATATATATATATAAATAGAGGAGAGATCTGATTGTGCATGCATGTTTAAATTATATTAAAGGCAGATTCAGTAAGTACACTTAGATTAATAATTTTTTAAATTTGAAATTATAAGTAACTCAATCGAACCACCTCATGCATTAATCTTAAAAAAATATATACCCTCAAAACTTAACTTTCAATGAATAGCAAATAAATACTCTTATATTTGAATCTGATCACCATCAAATTTAAGCTTGAGATATAAAGTTGACAGCCCTTGAGATTGCAAATCTTGCTAGAGAAGCTCACATTAAACTTAAAATATCAAAACATATGAAAAAGATGAACTCCTAAGGACTTCAACAAGCATTGAATCTTACACTAATATTTCCACCACTTCCATGAAAAACTCAACCCATGAGACGAGATATACCATTCCTTCGATCACTTCCTTCATATCAGATTCAATTATTGTACCAAAATACACTGCCCTTCTTACCTCAATCCAACATATCTCCACTATTAATTGTTCATAGCACTCTATCAGGTTCAATTATTATAACAAAATACACTACCCTGATTACCATTTACCTCAATCCAACATATCTTTCCTATTGCTTTTGACACTATCAGATTCGATTATTAAAA
The DNA here is from genome assembly GCA_036245055.1 of Diospyros kaki. Taxonomy (NCBI): domain Eukaryota; kingdom Viridiplantae; phylum Streptophyta; class Magnoliopsida; order Ericales; family Ebenaceae; genus Diospyros; species Diospyros kaki. Next base: position 32,677,329 of record BSEG01000003.1, read on the forward strand.
CAAAATACACTACCCTGATTACCTCAATCCAACAGAGCTTCACTATTGCTCATAACACTCTTATCAGATTCAATTATTATAACAAAATACACTACTCTCCTTACCTCTATCCAACAAATCTCCACTACTGCTCATAACACTGTGTCATACCAATCAATGTAAAGTTCCTTTAAGGTGGCCCAAATGTTTTTCTATTATTACATTGGTTATGGGTTGTAAAGAAAATTCCTTCATTAATTATGGCCCAAATATTTTTATGATTATGTTTCTATATTTATGCCGATTATGTTCTCTTATTAATTGAGTTGTAAAGTGGTAATATATGTATATCTTTGATGGAAGAATGTAGTATAAATTCATGGTTTTGGTTCCTAAGCTTGATCATCCCTTTTTCTTCATCATACACCATCATTTGGGGTGTTCAAGAGCTTGAAAGAACCAAATCTGTAGAGACATCAAAACAGCAATGGCCGGAGATATTTTATTTATTTTTTGCATTGATCTAAATGCTATTTTGATATTTCTAGCTTGTTAGATCGCTTTATTTATGCTAACAATCAATCCTTCTCACCGGGCATGAAAAAATGCATAAAAACTTTGCAAGTGAGTGAGTAATGATATTGTTTTGCCTGGGCCGTGGAGTACATATATACTATTTGAAAAGTTTGAAGTATACGACAGAGGCTATCGACCGATGGAGAAAGATTTCTTCCTTTCGAGCAAGCTTCAATGGTTTGCTTAGCATCCCATTCGAAACATATCAATTCCCGTTGGTTTTCCTATGGAAGATTCAATTGTTAGAAGACATATGCTTCAAGCCATGAAGTTGGAGCTTGCTAGAACAGTAAGATTAATTTGGAGCAGAAGGATTCCTATGACACGTCAAAAATTTATATAATTTTGAAGTGTTGTATTATTGAAAAAAATATTGGAAAATATATGTCTGATCATAACGAATAAATTAAATTTTTTATATTAATGAGATTGTCAAAATTCTTTAAGATTTTAGAATATCAATTTTTCGAGAGAAAAACCATTAAATGAGTCACCTAATGGTTTATTTACAAAATTGCTTGTTAGTGTAATTACCAAAATTTTGTAAAATGTTTGGAGAATTAGTTTTCGAAAAAACATTGTTACCAAGGAAGTTAATGGATGATTATTCAAAATTTCTGGATATCAATATGATTATTCAAAAATTTCGATATTTGAGTGCTTGCGGAAAATAATTTTCAATAATCAGATAAACTTTAGAATTATTTTCTAAGAAAATGTTGTAAAAAATGGAATCTGATATAAATTTGATTGATAACATAATAATAATACACATTACAAAATAGTGAGCCTTGAAAATTTATTTGATTTAATAGTTAAGTGTGAATTAAGTTAAATTAGCATTGGATATGATATAATAGTTTATTTGTGTAAGGTAAGGTAATGATTGAATAAATAGAATTAATTGGTTGGTACTGATCATCGTTAAATAGACAGGTAAGGTGTCTCGACAGCTTGGATCTAGGAATTTCTCCTAACGCAAGTTAAGATCATGGTTCTAATTAAAGAACTCTTGTGTTGTGGGTTTATTATATATATACCAGTGCTTCTTTGCATGTGATGACGATATCCTTTCTGGAGAGTTATCGATGCACGTCAATGTCTTGGTCGATATCATTGAGGTGCTGCCTTGCTGCATGCGCAGACCTCTTGTATGCTCTTTTGAATTGAAGTTTCCTAATTTGTGTTGCATCCAAGTGCTTTGTCCCCCTTGTGAGAGCGCTTCTTGCTGCGTTGTTGGCCTTTGTTGGCCTTTTAAGCAAAAATAATATATATATATATATATATATAACTTATAATTATTCTTGATTTAGATCCATCATTCAAATAAATGGTATAAAATTTTGATTTAGATCGATGTGTTGGGGATATGTTGATTATTGTTGCAATTTCAATTAATATTATTGCTGCCGCGTGTAGTGTCAAATTGCCAACCAATTCGCCACAAGAGGCAGTTGGTTTTCAATTATTATTATTATTATTTTTATTAGGGTATATAATGCTATTTTAATATAATATTTTGACATTCATAAAATTATAAAAACCTTTTAAGACCAGCTATAGGAAACTTTCTTTCTTACTTACATTATCTATTTTATTAGCCTAATTTAGATTGATTTTTTTTAAAAAAATTTTAGGACAAAATATAAATTGTTATAATGTAGATGTTGGCCCAAATTACATGTTTAATTTGTTATTAACCATTGTTATATATTAAATAATTTTATTACTCTAATTTTAACGATTTCATCATGCCAATTATAAGTTGAAAATTTAAACCTTTATTAGGTTTTAAATGATCCATCTTTATACTTTACATGGTTAAAGATAAATATTTGATCTCTCCCAAGATACAGATCAAATGGTTGGACCACGATAAATTAAAATTCATACCAGCAAATCGTGAGTTCTATTTCTTACCCTACACAATGAGATAAAATCTTTATTTACAATTTACCTTATTTATCAATGAGATAAAATCTTTATTTACAATTTACCTTATTTATCAAAATCGAGGACACAAACGACGAGAGATCGTGCAAGAATGTAAATCCCAAGATAAAGATTTTGACCTATTAAAAGATTACTTTCCTGGTTATTTTTTGTCAGAATTTTTTATTTTTACATATCACCCTCATTTTCTTCACCCCATGCTTCAATCTTCAAGATTTATGTTTGCTAAAATTTTATGTTTTAATATTCAGATAAATTTAAAAATATTTATTATAAGATCTTGACCGTATATGAATAATAATATAGATATGTATAAATTTTTTCTTTTTTCCTATTCATTTTTTGTAAAAAAAAAATTATCAATATATTTTTACACTCAATGAACTAATTAATTTTCAGAGTCTGCTGCTAATTAGCATTGTTCTGAACTCCTCTGGAAGGTGTTGCTCCAATTAAGTGAAAAGTGCGCGTTGCTAACTTGTAAAACCAACAATACTTGATATTATTGTAGCATCTCATCCATTTGGGACTAAATTGCCTGCACATCCCGTGTGCCATGACCTCGTCCTTGAACTTAAGGTTATTGTTTATTCACGTGCCATTTAATGCAGGATAAATTTTTAAATTCTTGAGAATCTTAGGTTTAAAATTTATATTCACATATAATGTACAACTTTTTAAAAAAAGAATCTAAAAAAATAAAATTTTCAGTATTTAATTTTAATCAAGTTTCTTACGACAAATTCTATGGGAGTTGAACATTTTGGATTCGCTTGAATTAGGAAAAATTTTTAATAAATAAAAACACCAAAACACCACTTACTCTCTTATAATCCCATAGTCATTTCATAATTATTTTCGCCATAACTTCCTGTGTCCTAAGCTCTATTAGCAACAACAACTAAATGCTTTGTATATAAAATTATTTAAAAATAATTAAAGTAGATACTCATACAAAGATATATATTATGTATATATTATATATATACACACACACATATACATAATGTATAAAAAAATTGACGTTTTTTGACTTCCTAAAGAAGTTGTAGGTGCCAATATTTTATATACTAAAAAGAATTTATCATTTTAAAATAAAAAATTAAATAAGGGTAATTTTGAAAAAATAACATGAATTTTAAGGAATGTTATATCTAAACCAAATATAAGAATACCCAACATTCTTGAAAATGTTTAAACCTAAAAAAACATAAAATTGCATAAATCTTAAAAATCAAATATTCTTAAAGAGTGTTCTCAGGAATCATGCATTTCATAAATTCAAAAAACTTTACTGTACCAAACGTGTTGACTAATTTAAAGGTTCTTGAACCACCATGTCTAGCAAACACGCTGGTCCAAGAAAATAAATAGACAATAAAAGCTTGAGAGTAAAGAGGTTAGACTAAAATAATGGGGCTATTAGTATGAAAAAATCAAATTTTGTCGTGTTTTTATGATTTTATCTAAAAGTTCTAATTTTGGCAATAAGGTCTAAATTTGATCAATTAGTTTCAATTTTATCCATGACCCGAATTCGATTCGAGAGGCATGTGCACCCGTTGACGTCGCACGCCACCTGGCAATTTGAATGGACCGTGTAAAAAAATAAAAAAATAAAATGATGTTTAATATATATATATATATATGTTATATATATTTACACAGAAAGAAGGAAGGCAGGTGGAGGACGAGGACGATGACAACGTGGGGCTGGAGGTGGCGGCCAATCTAGAAGCTAGAGGTTGTGGCCGATCTAGAAGCTGGAGATAGTGATAAAGGTCGATTTAGAATCTAAAAGGTTGATGGTCGATCGTTGATGTCTATGGGGCCAGCTTAAGCGACCGACGACGAGGGCAAGGTGATCAACAAAGGACGTCATTGGTTAGCAATAGTTGATGGTCGTTAGTCACTTTCTGTGAGATGGATTGTCTAGGGATTGATAAGTATAGTCAGCCCAAGAGTTTTAATTTTAAGGTTTAGAATGTGGCAAATTTCGAGGACGAAATTTTTGTAAGGAGGGGAGAATGTAATACCCCATGTTTAGATAAGGTTGCCACGTAATTTTAATAAGTTTAGAACACCGAAAAATTGATTTTATAACAATTTCAGGTACTGAATCAACTGCAGGGAATGCCTCGGAGTAAAATTGTCTAAGGAAAATTATATGGTCTCGACGAGCGTATCGAGATAGGATTTATGGTATCGAAAGAAATCGAATTCGGAATAGTTTTCGGTACAGCTAAAATACAGCTATCATTTAGGCTTTAAAATCGAATCGTTGTAGGAGGCTCCTGAAAAATCAACAAAACCTTAGGGGGGCTCCGGTTTTGCGTAACGATCAACCCTTCAGTGGTTTCGAGATGAAACAACAGCCCGGTAAGAACACTAGGGCGAAATCGTGCTTTTTAACTAAGAATTGAATTATTAATTTTACGTTTTCGGTATTGTAATGCAAATAAATTCGATATTTAAGGGCATAGTTGCAATTAGATAATTATTTAAGTGAAATGGAAATATATTTTTAGAATTTAAATATATAATTACAAAATAGTATAGAATAATATATATATATGTATATAAATGTGCTGTGCGTGCATAAGTGAGGCTGCCATCCTCTGCAAATGTAATTGCTTCGCGAAACTTCTGTGAAGCTTTAATGGCCGAGATTTTGGCCGCAAAATGGGGGGATTTTGGCAGCGAGATTTGAGGGTATAACAGCAAGATTTGTGGAGATTTTCATATTAAATGTTGTGCGTGGTGGACAAGCAATTCACAGTGATACTTATGAGGAGCCACTACCTATAAATTGGCAGGATCGTGGCCGAGGGAGAGTCAATGCGGGATCGTGGGATCGAGAGAAAGAGAGAGATAGAAAGTAAGTGAGGGCCGAAGAGCATCAAGCGGCTGCCATAGCCGGAAGTCCTAGCTTCCAGCAAGCTCGGCCATGGCAGCCGAGCGAACAACATCAGTAGCGTGGAGGCGCTGAAGCTCGGGCGAGCAAGAAGCGCGCGGTAACGGCCAGCGGAGGCTCGGCAACAAGCGAGTGGCAGATGTTCGTGGCGGACGAAGTGCGGCGAGCAGCGAGCTGGAAGCTCGCAGGAGCTGTGAACAACAAGATTGCAGCGGCTGGCCAGCGAACCAGCGGCGGCCGCGAGCAGCAGCTCGCGGCAGTGTGAGGTGCGGCAGTGCGGGAAGCTGGTGGTGGCAGTCGCGATGCACGGCGAAGGCGGCCGCGATGGCCGGAGAAGCTCGGCCGTGCGCGCGCATGGCTGGCGCGCCAGTTGCAGGCAACCGCGGGGAAGAAGAAAGAAGGAAGAAGAAGAAAAGAAAAAGAAGAAAAGAAGGAAGAAGAAGAAGAAAAGAAGAAGAAAGAAGAAGAAGAAAGAAAGAAGGAGGAAAGGAGTTACAGGCGCGGGAACAGGGGAAGCGGGAGGAAGAAGAAGGAGGAGGAAGAAGAAGAAGAAAGGAGAAAGAAAAAGAAAAAGAAAAGAAAAAAAAAAAGAAGATAGAAAAATTGAGAAAAAAAATAGAGAAAATGTTAGAAAAATCTCAAAAAAAAATTCTAGAAAATAGGGAATTATGTTCCGGTGATATCCTGGAGATTTTGGTGAGAAAAACAGCCCGAGCACGTGTTTCAAGGATAGGGCACGCATATCGAGGAAATTCGAGATTCTAAGTTAAGGTGAGTAAAATTTCTTAGAAAATTTCATAAATTTAAGAATATTATTTTATGAATTATCATAGTGAAATATTTGAGAAAATATTTCTAGAAATATTTAATTTGAAATTATTGAGGAAAAATAGGAAGAAGTAGAGAGAAAATTAAAGAAAATGCCATAAATTATGAAAAAATAGGATTTAATATTTATTCAAATACTTATGGTGATTAGGATGCTTTGAGGTCAAAGTTGAGGTGTCTGATGCGAATTTTGAGGTTGGCACGCAAATCGAGGCAAGACACAAATTTCGAGGTAGCCCGATAAGCTCTAAAAGGTAAGTGGTACTTCCTTGAAAATGTTTTCATCATATTGACATGCTCTGATATGTATCTATCACGTAGAATGCATACATGACTATGAAATGCATGATTACACATTGATATCATTGATCACACGCATATGAGGCCGTAGGGAGTACGAACTGGCACCGCTGCCTTACCAAGGGTGCACCCATACACCCCGGCTTCGAAAGAGGTGGCCGCTAAAATGGTGGGTAGCATGAGAGGTGCAGTTGACACCTACGATGAAAGACATTGCATACACACATGACATAGCATTATGTACCCTTACTTAGATGGTTCATCATCTAACTTGGGTTCGTCCCTGGAACATTCAACGTTCCAGTCGGGACTTGCAGTGATGTTATCGAGGTTGAAGATGTGTAATGATGCGAGACGTTAAGAAACGAGGAAATGAGCCATGCCATGTTGTAATATGAATAGTTTAAGAATTATGTACATTGTATTTATTGTTAGACGCTTATGAACTAACTTATAATAAATGTCATGTCCAGTTATCATTATATGCATTACCGTGAGCAGGTTCGATTCAGCTTCCGCTTTGTAAATTGTATTTATCTCTGGTGTGTGAATTAAACACTAGATAGGCCTTAGGGAATTTCGGGTATAATGAAAAAAAAAATAAAAAAAATAAGACCCAATTTTCTTAAGGTATAACACGCCCTGAAAAAGTGGGCTGTTACAACGAGTATCAATATGTCAATAATATCGTGTTATGCAAAAATCACTACTTTTCATGTAATATGACAAAATGATCATAACTGTAATAAATATCATGCATAATGAAGCAAACATGTCATATATAGATTCTTAGGATAAAACCACTCACAAAACCATGTTTAGGATAAAATTACTCACCTCATACCTGAATTTTTGCACATCTCAAAAAATACACATTGCCTCGTTTTGTGTGTCCGACCTCAATTTTTGCACAAATCACTTCAACTTAAGTCTCAAAGCACCCTTGACTTAGCCTCTCGGGCTTTCTCAGTATGTGTGCCCTGACCTTGAAATACGTGCTCGATAAATTTCCTGGCTCCGAAATACTTCTCTAGCCTCAAAATTATTCCTAGAATTATTTTAGCATTTTATGGAACTTTTCTCCATTTTCTTTTTCTTTTTTTCTTCTTTTTCTTTTCTTTCTTTCCTTTTTTTTTTCTTTCTTCTTTATTCTTCTCCCTCCTTCCTATTCATCTTCTTTTTCCAGCTTCTTCTTCACTGCGCCTGTAACGCTCAACCAGATCCAGCCTCTTCACGCCACTGCTGCTGCAGCCGCCGACCACCATCTCTGCCTTCAGCCTGCCACCACAGCCTCTCCGGCCACTACCCACGTCCTCACCGGCCTCCGTCGCCACTGTTGTTGCGCCTGCCCGCTCGCGGCTGCCATAGCCACTTGTGGCCATGGTTGCTACTTGCTTGCAACGGCTAATTTCAGCCGCATCTCTACCTCCAAACACTGGCCAAACGATAGCCTCCTCGCTGCCTAGCTTCGTCGCGACTTGCTACTGAAGGATGCCATGGCCGATCGAGCTTGCTGCTTGTGGCTATGGCTGCTGCCCACTCTCTCTTTCTCAATCTCTCCCTCTTGTTTTCTCACTATCTCGATCTCTTTTTCTCTTTGATTTCGCATTTACTCGCCCAAGCTCTCACGAGCTCCCTGTCATGGAAAATTCGACCATTTCTCTCTCTCTCTGCAACTCTCTCAATCCTCCCATATATATATATATGTGAGCCAACCCTCATGCCTTGGCTAACAGTCTCGACAACTTTCTCAATCTCCCTGTAACCTTTATGTGGAAAATGGCTCTCAAATGAAACACCAATGGAGTCTTTCTGCGCCAATGCAATTTGTCCCTCAGTGCTAATCTTTCCCCATGTCTCACAGCCACGCATACACATATATATGTAAAATATTTATATATTACATCACTATATTTAAAAATTATCCTTTTAAGTCCCAAAATTCATCTTTATTTCACTTATGAAATTCTCTAATTACATTTATATCCTCAAACGTCAAATTATTTTACATCTCAATACCGAAAATGCAAAATTAATAATCAAAGATTTACTCGATATGGACAATTTCGCCCCAGTGTTCTCACCGGGCTGTTGTTTCATCCTGAAATCACCTTAGGGTTGCTCATTATGAAAAATCAAAACCCCCTCAAGGTTTCGTTGTTTTCCCGGAGGTCTTCTACGATGATTCAATTTTTCAGCCTGATTCGCAGTTGTATTTTAGTTGTACCGAAAACTGTCTCAGTTCCGATTTCTTTTAATACCATAAATCCTATCTCAGAATGCTCGTCAATACCGTATCATTTTCCTTCAATATCTCTACTCCAAGGCACTCCCTGTAGTCGATTCGGTCAATTTTCTAGGCTATTTAGATGCCAATATTCCCCAAAATTTTATTTTTCTAATAAAACGTTTATTCTCTATTAACCCAATTTTCTTGGGTATTATAGGCTCTCTAGCAATCTTGCTAAGAAATACAACCTCCTATTTCACAATTAGGCCTTGTAGTATAAACCGCTAAAAATTATAATCTCTTACCAACACCCCGTACGTTCTCTAGTTCACAAGTTCGGAAATACAAAAATAATGTACAAGAGAAGATCTGAGAGTGGAAACTCTCAGTTATAATAATCTCTCAAATATAAATGCAAAAGGTTGAACAAATGATACAAATGATAATCAAAGTCTTTTGAGAGAAAAATGAAAATACAAGTAAAATGAAGAAGTAAAACTAAAAATGTTGGCTCAACTAAATTTATTATCGTTCATTAGTTGAAGAGTTTCTTTGAATGGTATTTATAGGCATCCCAAAAACTTCAAAAGAAACTAGCCATTTATAGTCGTTGGAGCTTATAAAACTAGTCGTTTGATGTCTCTAAATAAAAAACGATCGACAAGTTAGCTCAAATATTAAAAAAGGTTGATAGTTTATGAAAAACGATCGACACATACTAATGCAAAGATTTTGTTAGTTAACAAATTACGACAAACAGTCGACGGTTTGCCAAAGATAAATTCAAAAAAAAAAAAATCACTATATCAAATATTAAAAATCAAAGTTGTTAAAATTGAGATTTAAAATGGGATCGTAAGAGGGTCCATAAAATCGGATCGTAAAATCGTAAAAGTTTACGAATAATTAAAAATATTCTTTAATTTATATAAATATATACCAATAATAACATAATTCTTAATATAAATCAAATACATGTACCTATTTCAAAATTACTTAATTTATCAATTTCAAAAATACTAAATAATATGAAATTTCTAAATATTAAGTCTATCATTTATCATCAATTCATAATTCATCCCTCCCTAATCAAAATTTCAAACAACAAACATTACCATCATCGTCAACAAATATTGTTCTTAAATATAAATAAAAATACTAAGTCATAAAAACAACAAACATTGTTAAACTTCTACATTATGTCATTATAAGCACAACATAGAAACTAAAATAAATCATTAATACAAATATTTAAATCTTCATCCAAGTCCAAGCTAGAACAATCACCATCATCATCAACATCTTCTAAAACAATGTCATCTTCAAGTTCAAAATCGCCAACAAAAATATCATTACTATCCAATTCTGAACCTCTTAAAGGCTCCAATGGACCTTCATCATCATTTTTGTCTTGGTCATGCACCACGTGATCTTTACCTTCATCTTCATGACTTTCCAAATCTTCACCAACTTCATTTTCTCCACTCTCTATCATTGTTGCACCATCAAGAATATCTAAACCATTTCCATTGGAGGAATTAATATGGCTAGACTCCTATGTTATCCATTCATCATCTGAGGATAGCTCATCAACGCCAAAAGTTGTTACATTTTTTATGGATTATCTATCTCTCAACTTTAAATTATACATTACAAAAACCAAGTCATTCATCTACTTTTGATGCAAACAATTTATTTGCTTTGTGTGGACCTGAAACATAATTTACAAAGTTATCACAAATCAATTGTTAGTTTTCATTAAAACATGGTGTTCAAATTTTAAAGCATATTTAAAATAATGACTAAGTATATTTTGCTTACCATCTCAAATGCACTCCAATTTCGTTCACCCCTAGAAGAGCTGCATGTCAAGCTCAACACACGAATAACAAACCTTTACAACTGAGAACATCCATCTCCATAGGTGTCCCACCACTTTCCTGGAGCCTTTTTATCCCTTGAACGCTTAGTAGATTCATGTCCAAATAACCTTTTTGCATCTATAAACAGATCAAGTTGCACATCTATTTTGTCCCCTTCATCTAGATCTCTAACCATTCTTTCAATGCAATTAAATAGTCCCAATTTTATTTCCATATTAACTTTAAAATTTGGACTATAATGATAATGAGGGTTCAAGTAATACATCAATTGAAATTCCCATATTTCATCAACAATCTTTAAAATTAGCTCAAAACTATATAAAAGAATGATAAAATTAAATAAATAGTTGTGTATGTAAAAGAATGCAAGGATTGTAAAATTATAAAACTATATATAGTTAGTAACTTACTTTTTCTTTACATTATTAAAATTTACTTTAATCTTCTCTCTAGCTCGATCCATCTCCTCATAAAGAAAGCCCATGACCAGTTGCTCATCTAAATCAACCAATCAAAGAACTTTTACCAATATGGAAATACTACCTTCAGACAATAAATTATATTTTTTCAAAATCTGAAATCTAACACCATTTGTTGAACTCGTTTTCCATATGTTGAGATCATGACTTTGAAGTGAACATTGTCATCAAGTGACATTTTAGTTCATTAAGGCAACCCAAAGTCAAATGTGTTGTATCATATTTTTTGATATATGAGAAAATGTGTTTGATGAAAAACCAACCTTAGAATGAAAAATATTTTTGAAAATCTCATATTTCGAAATAATTTTTTCATATTTCGAAACATGCATGATTAGTGTTTTGGCACGAAAGTTCAAATGTTTAAAAATCCAAAATTCATGTATCATGTTTCGAAACCATGTTTCTATGTTTCGAAACATAGTTCTGTTATGTTTCTATACATATTTCGAAATGATCTTTGTCATATTTGAAATAAATTCAATATTTATGCATCATGTTTTGAAACTAAGTTTCCATTTTTCGAAACATCAGTCTGCCATGTTTCTATACATGTTTCAAAATGTATTTTGATAAGCTTTTAAGTTTTCTTAAGTTTATATACTATATTTTGAAACTTGTTTGAAAACTAAGCATATGTTTCAAAAACCTATATAGTATGTTTCGAAACCTCTGTCATCTTTGACAACAGAGTATTTAAAATCTTTGTTTAACATGTTTTGAAACATGTTTTTGAAGTATGTTTCGACCTTCATATCATGTTTTGAAACATCTGACTCTGTCAAAAGAATATTTGAAAATCTGTTGTGTTTTTGCACTTTATTTCAAAAGCTATTTAAAAGCTTACTTTTGAAATAATTAATCTCCAAACCCTGATGTTTTAATTTCAGATATGTTATAAGTGAAGAATAAAACAAAATCATTTTGTTTTTTAAAAGATGTCTTCCTCTCATTCTGTCTCTTGGTGCATATCCATCTGTAAAGGTAGTATGTTTCAAAATATGGTATGTATATTTCAAAACCCCTGTGTAAAAATGTGTTGTTTTGAAACCTACTTTATTATCTTGTCTCTAACGATTATAATTAACCAAAAATATATCTCTTTGATATATATATATATATATATCAGTTCTTTGAAGACAAGAAGCACCTCTTACAAGCATACACAAGCACAAGGAAACAAACTCTTAAAGAATATCACTTCAATTATTCCTTGGTGTGCATTGTAGTGTGAAGAGAAGAAGCAAACTGAAACCATCATCACTACAAAAAAACAGCATTTTAGCGGCGGTTTTTTTGTTATTTAGCGGCGGTTTTTAACCGCCGCAAAGTGCTTTAGTGGCAGTTTTGAAAACCACCGCTAATACAATCGTCGTGAGGTATTTAGCGGCGGTTTTCAACAACCGCTGGAATAACCGCCGCTAAATGTTGTTTTTTGTGGCGGTTTACAAACAATTTTGACATTTAGCGGCGGTTTTGTAAACAATTAGCGGTGCTTTGGTAACCGCCGCTAAATATTTAGATATTATTTTATTTCCAGCGGTTATGTATTTTTAGCGGCGGTTTGCTAAACCGCCGCTAATATTTTTAGTGAGTATTTTATTTGTAGCGGCGGTTATTTAACCGTAGCTAAAATCATATTTCACAGCGGTTTAAAGAAACCGCCGCTAAAATAAAGCAATTGTTAAAACAATTAGCAGCAGTTTTATTTTGATTTTTAGCGGCGGTTATATAACCGCCGCTGAAATAAAATAATTTATAAAAAATAACGACGGTTTTATTTTGATTTTAGCGGCGGTTTTGAAACCGCCGCTGAAATAAAATAATTTGTTAAAAATAACGGCGGTTTTATTTTGATTTTAGCGGCAGTTTTGAAACCGCCGCTAAAATAAATTAATTTGTAAAAAATAACGACAGTTTAATTTTGATTTTAGCGACGGTTTTAAAACTGCCGCTAAATTTTCGTGCTTGATTTTTGGCACTTTAGCGGCAGTTTTAATTTTGATATCGTGGCTTTTAGCAACAGTTTTGAAATCGCCGCTAAAAGCCTAAAAGAATCGCTCCCAGCTTGCTTTTTTGTTCACCAAAACAAAAACCTGTGCCAAATTACTCACAATGCAACTCACAAATAACCTAAAATTTATAACATATATACAAAATTCACATACACAATATTCAATCCATTTAATCAATAAACCATAAATATTCAATACAACTTAAATATCCAAATATGTAACATATTTTAAACAATTTAATATCCAAAATGAAGTTCCATATCATCACATCAACTTTGTTGGTTTGGATCTTGATGGGTCTAATGAATGTCATGACTTGCATTAGAAGAGAGCCTTCCTGCTGGTGACACTGGTCCACTATGTGCATCTGGTGCCTAAAATAATTAAAATTATATTAGATATGTATACAAAAAGAAAAAACATACTTTGATGAATATTTGTGGAGATAAACATAAACAATCACTTGAAATGAAAAATTAAAATTCATAATTTAAGAATTAATATATTAACATACTATTGTATTGAGCATAGCAGCAAACTCAAGTGGTATATTCCCCACGATATTGGTGAAAATATAAGCCATTGCACTCTTTAAACTTCGAACCTCTTATTGACTAGTCTCTAATTTTTCCTCCAATTTTTTCATATATTGTACAACAAGTGTACTAGTATTATTGGATGACGAGGGTGTCCCACTGAATTGAGCAGTGGTCCCAAAAACTTGGCTTGGACTAGGACTGAAGCCCAAACCTCGAACTCGGCCTGAATGTTCTTTTCCTAGCACACGAGCAAGTGAATCATTTAAGGAGACTGACTGTGAAGACATGCCTTGGCTCTCAATCTCAGAAATTTTCTCCTATATGGATTAAAAAACAATATCAATCATAAAAATCTCAAAAAAAGACTTGGGTCTTACTCAAATGTTTCAATGTCACATTCACCTTTATCATTACATGTCTTTTGAGCAACACACACAAAAAAAAGGTGAGGAAATTGCCACAAGGAAAACTTCAACAAAATATAAGAAAATGTGAAGGGCATTATGTAATTGGTTATAGTACTGCTCACATCTAGACGTAGTCAAAGACTCAAAGCACATGCAAGAATTTTAACAAGAAGTTAAAAACATCCAATCCAGCCAACCAATGCATCAAATCAATATATATATATATATATGTGCGTGTTAAAAAGCTGGATGATATGAATTAGAAGCCCAAATAAGACTAGGCAAATGCTACCTGGCTGACTGCCTTCCTAATATTGCTTCAAAACTATCCCTTCATCATCTTCAACCTCTCATCTAAATTTCCCAACCCTAATTTCAGCTGAAATTGCAGTTTTGAGTTCATTCTCTATTCTTGAACATGTAATCACCATAACATTTCATAAAGAAGAAAATATATTATCCAATCTAAGAACCAATCTAAGAACTAATGAAGTAGGATGACATATTTTGAACAGTTGGAATCTACTCGAAAAAAATGTGCTTTGAGTCTAAATTATATATTTTTTAAAAGCTGCCTTCAGAATACAAAAAGAAACATTTATATATGATGTCATCAAACCCTATTTAGAAGCAAACAATGAAAATTAAAATAAAAACTAATTAGGAAATTCAATCAAATTACCAATTGTTAATTTTTTAAATTGTACCGTGCTGTTGAAGAGGCAATATATAGGAGTCTGGTGACATGCAAAACAGTAGTAGGCCAAAAATGCAGCTCAAGTTTTCTTTGGTGAGGTTTCAAATCCTTAACATGGAAAACATCATTAGTATTCATGTCATAAGATCAAACATGTATTGATCTGGATGGATATGAACCATGAGATAATCATCTTGATTCTAGTCCCTAGCTGTAGTGCACATCAATAACAAGTTTATGATCAACATTACTTGTCGCTGTGTTTTGCCTGATCTTGACATGGAAATCATGGATGTTTATCTAAATTTTACTAAAATCAAGAGTTGACTTTCCTAAAAATTCCAAATCCCTAGATTTAGGTTCTTCTTCATGCATCCTAATATAGTTATATGTATTATTTATCATGGTAGTTGTTATGCCATTTTATTCCTCTGTTCTCCCTTGTGGTCTGAGACTAAAAATTAAAGCAATGAACCTCAAGTTTAATCAAACTTACAAGCCTGCTAATGCAAAGTCTAGATAACTCAATGAATGTATTCTTTCTCATTAAAGCACTGATTTTTGTTTATAAACCTCCTATATTTTTCCTGCAGGTTGTGGACTGCTTGATTAAATTGATAGGTCCCAATGGTGGTGAAATTTGTGATAATGCCTCTATATTTTTGGCTTGTGATACAGTCATGAATTTTCTTTTGAAGGTAGTATACTATATTACAGACTCGCAGATCTCTGTAAATTTTGTAGTTGTTTTTAGAAGATATTGCTGATATTTGTATTTCTTTTATGAATAGAGTGAAGAAATCGATGTTCCATTAGATGGTGATTATTTTGTTCATCTGTTAGGAGCATTGTCATATTGGGCAGGTATCTATTCAGTCACTGCATTTAAAAATTGCTTGGTTTCTGAATATTGACTGGAAGACTTGGTTCCCAAAATATCTTACTATTTAATCTTTTCTTTTTTTATTACTGCTTGCCTTCATTACTTCAGATTCCATCTTTTAAATGATATCTGCTATTGTGAAACAGAAAGTAAGCCAATAGGAAGAAACCTTTCCTGTATTCACCCTGTATGGGGTTTTAGTGAGTTGTGGGGTATGGGAAGGCATCTCTAAGGTTGTTTTTCTTCATTTAAGAGTGAATTTTCCCATATTCTTTTGAGCATGCTTTCAGATCAAGAAAACTTGTGCTTGATTCTGAAACTAATGTTGACTTTTATTAAAAAATTAAAGTTCAAGAAGAATGTAATGCAATGGTAAGACTCTTATTAATTACACCTCTCAAAAGACATGAGTTATTTATTACCCAACTTGAGGATAATTGTTACCTGATTTTCGTAACTCATAAGCTTCATGTTTTTAAAGTCTAGGTGGATGTTTGTGTCTACTAGAAATGGCAATAGCCTGATTGTGTTGAATTATATCAGATCATACGCAGCTTCCTGTTTTTAAGCTTCCTATTTTTTAGTATATGTATGTTTTCTGCTAACAAGTTCAACTAAACTTATAACTCATTTACTAATAAAGCATAATATAGATAAAAGCTTCTTCTATGATTCAAAAAGTGGAATGGTTATGATACAAAAAAAACTTACGCTTATAGTTCGTGCTCCTTCATTCACAAAAGATCCATCTTTCTTCTTATGCGTCGCAATGTATAATAAACCCCTACTCACAGTCTGGCCACTCTCAATTTCCTATAATTTAGAACAATTTCACATAAATATTAGTTGATGTTAGAATAAAAAATTCATATTAAGGATAAATTTTTGCAATATTACCGTCTCATATTTTTTCCTTGCTAGACTCTTCGACCCTCATGTGTGTGGAATTGTCAATTTGAATCGATTTTCAGCATTTTTTTGACATATCTCCTAGATATCCAACAAAAACATCATTAGTTTAATCTTAACCACTTAGTCGTATACATATATTAGTAATCTTATAAGCAAGATTAGTAACATCACCTTAGTCTTATCTCGTGCACGATAGTCAATAAAACTTGCCCATTGGTCTTGAGATATTCTCGGTGGATGCTTTGTAATATTTGCTTCTCGACCAATATTGGGATCATACCACTCATGGTATAATTTACATCTATTGTCCTTCCATTTCTTCCCAATGTTCTTCAAAATAAAATTTTTAGCAGGCCCCTCGTCAACATTAAATTTTTCCTTCAAAAAACAACAATATTAGTTACAATAACATATTAAAAAAATATATCAAAAAATACAATATTAGTTAATTACCATGATTCTATTTTTGTAAATTTCTTCTTTGTATGTCTTCGGTACTTTGTGCCAACTTTCATAGTTGACAGGAAAAGCAACAAAATCAGAGGCTAATTCTCCTAAAATCCCTCCAAGAAGTCCAGCTGGATCTCCAATTGGTTGGAATGATTCATTGAACTCTAACATAACACGCCTTCCACGTGCTAGTAACCAAGCATCTTTAACCCTTAGTTTTTCCTGTTTTATAAGCCCTTCTTCATCTGTCAATCAAAACACATATACCTAATTTAATAATTAATGCAAGTATATAATAATTACATGCAATTTAAATATTTTGTGCATACCTATCACATTAATTGTCCAGTAACGACGTGATGTAGACGAGGCTATCGATGGAATATCATGAGAGAGATGTGGGGTGGATGATTCTGATGGAGTCTGCCTAGATCTTGGAGGTTGTGATGGGGCATGGCCAGATAATGGAGGTTGTGGTGGAGTTGGGGAGGATGCTATAGGTTGTGGTGGAGCTCGGGATGATGCTGGGGGTTGTGGTGGAGCTGGGGATGATGCTGGGAGTTGTGGTAGAGTTGACAATGATGTTAAAGCATGTGTGGGAAGTGAGGCATCTCCACCTAAATCAGTAATGCCTGTCTTTCTTAGACGTTTTTTCCTAATCATGTGTGGGAAGTGATGCAAAATTTCATGTTTCGCGGCGGTTTTCACAACCGCCGCAATAAACCCGTTTTTTTGTAGTGCATCCTTTCAAGCTCTCCTCACTCCATATCAATAGATTTGTAATAACTATTTGGTAAAGTGTTTAAATATATTCAAATTGTTGGATTGTAAAAGATAAGTGTTATTTATCTTGTTATAAGGTTTGAGTTGAGCCCGTAAAAACTCATTGTGTAAGGTTTTAGGGTGAACTGTGGTAAAACCCTTGGTGTCGTTGATCGCTAGTGAAAGTGATTGTGTTTGCAAATCCTTCAAGTGGGTAAGCTTGAAGGTAGTGGAGTAGACGGGTGCCGAACCACTATAAATCTCGTGTGTACTTGATTTTTCATTCTTACTTGTTATCTTTTTTCATGCTTTCAAAAGAATCGATTTTTGAAAAACTAAAGGAGTTTCAAAATTAGAAAAATCAGATAATAAGGTTTCGAAACATACTATAGTAGGTTTCTATAGTATGTTTCAAAACATGTCGACAGTAAGTTTGATTTCGAAACGTACTCATCTATATTTCGATACATACTTAACAGCTAGAAACGTTAGTTTCAAAAAATACTCCCTCAGGTTTCGAAACACAGTGTCCTGCAAGCAAAAGTTTTTAAGTTATTAAAAATTTACCCAAATCCCAATTCACCCCCCCTCTTGAGATATATTTTTTATTATATACAACTAATAATATGCAATTGCAAAACGAGTAACAGCTAGTCGTATAAAGTCTTTTCCTTTTGTAAAATGTCTCAACATATAACACTACAAGAAAAATCAAATTCAATGACGAGAAAACTCGTCACTAAAATAAAAAAATTTGTCACTAAATAATTTAGTGACGGATTTAGTGATGGAAAAAATCCGTCACTAAAAGTCGTGTCGCATAAATTTAGTCACGAATTTAGTGACGGACGATTTTTATCACGGAATTAGCGATAGGAATATCCCGTTACTAATCTATGACGGGCATTCCTATCATAGATCTGCAACGGGATTCCCATCACAGATCAGTAACGGGTAGCCCCCGTCTCAAATCAATGACAATCTTTCCGTTACTAAAATATTTTTTTAAATAAAAAAATAAAAATCATATATCAAAATATAAATAAAATTAAATTAAAATTTAATTATTTTTATCATTAATCTGTGGACTACTCATCGCTGATTAGAAACAAGATTCCCGTCACTAAAATATTTTATAAAATAAAAAAAATTATATATTAAAATTTAAATAAAATAAAATTAAAATTAAATTATCTTAATCCTAAGCTGATTAGTGACGGAAACCCCGTCACAGATCAGCGACGGGGCTTCCCATCACTAAATTATTTTTTTAAAATAAAAAATAAAAATTATATATTATATTTTAAATAAAATTATATTAAAATAAAATTTTTTAATCTGGGGCTGATTAGCGACGGGAACCCATCACAGATCAGTGATGAGCTTCCCGTCAATAAATTATTTTTAAAAATAAAAAAAATTATATATTTTAATTTCGATAAAATTAAATTATTTTAAATCAGGTAAGAATCTAAAAATTAAAAAAATAATAAAAAAAATATTAAAATTAGATATTAAAATTAAACTAAATTTAAAAATAATAATAATAAATTAAAATTATATATTAAATTTTAAATAAAATTAAATTATTTTAAATCATGCAAGAATGTAAAAATTAAAAAAATAATTTCATTAATTAAGTTTAATTAAATAAAAAATATAAATATAAATATAATTATATAAATTAATTATTATATAAAAATAAATATTTTCATAATTATTACTATTTACGAAAGTTCACATTTAAAATTTTTAATTTATATATTTTTATAATTTATATAATTATATTGAGAAATATTTTAATTAAAAATAAAAATTAAAAAGCTGATAATTATATTTATATATAAATACAAAATTTGATAATTAAAAATTTAATAAATTAATTGAATAGAAAAGAAAAAGCAAATATTTAGCTTTTTATTTAAAATTATTATAATATATTTAATAAATAACTACTTAAAACACTGTTTTTACAAAATAGAATTGAATATTTATTAAATTTTTGTATATAATTAATATTTCTTTTAAAAACATTATATTTTAAATTTTTATTAAATTTTATAACATTATATTTGCATTTTTAATTTTAAAATATAAATAAAATTAATTAAAATACATATCTTAACCTTTTATTTAAAATTATTATAATATATTTAATAAATGACTAAAAACACTTTTTTTACAAAAAAAAAGTATATTTATTAAATTTTTATATAAATTAATATTTCTTTTATTAAAAAAATTATTTTTAAAATTTTTATTAAATTTTATAACATTATATTTTTATTTCCAATTCTAAATCTTGTATTTAATAAATACCTAACTTGTAATACCCCATGTTCATATGAGGTTATCACGTAATTTCGATAAGTTTAAAATACCAAAAAATTGGTTTGATAGCAGTTACAAGTACTGAATCGGCTACAGAAAATACCTTGGAGTGAAATTGTATAAGGAAAATGATATGGTTTCGATGAGCGTTCCGAGTTAAGATTTATGATATCGTAAGAAATCGGATTGAGAACAGTTTTCGGTACAGGTAAAATACAGTTGTCATCTAGGCTGTAAAATCGAATCATTGTAGGAGACTCCCAAAAAATCAACGGAACCCTAGGGGGCTCCAATTTTGCGTAATGAGTAACCCTTAAGTAGTTTCAGAATGAAACAACAGTCCGGTGTAGACATTAGGACGAATCGTCCTTTTCAACTATGCTTCAAGTTATTAATTTTGTGTTTTTAGTATCGTGATGTCAATTAATTCAGTTTTTGAGGATATTATTGCAATTAGAGAATTATTCTAATAAATTTAGAATAAAATTTGAGGTTTAAATATATAAATTTATTATTAGTATAATATAATATATAGTTATACATGTGTATGTACGTAACAGTGTGGCGCCTCTGCAAATTCGTTGGCCACGCCCTGCAAATCCATCCCCATGCCTTGTAAATCAGTCATCCTTCTGAAATCTTCAAGACATGCCCTGCAAACCGAATGTGGGTTGGAGTGTCTTAGACGCATTGAGGGACGACCAGCCAATGAGGAGATGAGAGGATCGCTTATAAATAGAAGGAGAAGAGAATGGAGGAAAGCAAGAAATGGGAATGGAAGCCGGGACCGAGAGAGAGAGCGAGGGCTTAGAAGGAGAGATTGAGCTCGGGCTGGGCAATCCGAGAGAGAGAGAGAGAAAGAGAACGAGCTGGAAGAGAGGTAAGTCGAAGTCAGCCATGGCTTTTTGCGAAGCAAGCTCAAGCGAGGCAGCTGGAGCGGTCAGAGGCGCTGGTACCAGGTCGAGGTAGCGGCTATGGGTGCGGTGGTGCGGTGCAACGTTCGGCGAGGGCCGAGGCGAGCAGCAGCACCGGTCAGCCATGGCTAATGCAAAGCTACTGGTCTCGAAGCAGATGCGGCCATGGCCGCTGGCAGCTGCTGCGGCTAGCCGCGATGGCGGTGGTCGCACGGGCGGTGGCTTGCGCGGTGGCGGTGGGCTGAAGATGGTGCATTGCAGGCGTTCACGCAGGAGCAGGGGTGTAATATCCCCAATTAATTAAATGAAATAAAATTAATTAAATTAGTTAATTTGTTAAAAAGAGAGGCAGTGCGTGTGCGTGGTCTCTAAGCCATCAACAGTGGCCATTTTCTGTCAAATGGAAAATAGAGAAGGAATAGAGGAGAGAGAGAGCAGGGTGGGCCGAGAGATTGGGAGGAGGGGAGTGATCGAGAGAGAGAGTGAGTGAGAAAGAGAGATGGAACGAGAGAGAGAGAGACGGCCAATCGACCATGGCAGCCGCTGCCATGGCCAACGGGGAGCAGCCGCGGCTTGAAGAAGCCACAGCCATAGCGACATGAAGCAACGGTGGCGGGGGCGACGCGAGGCGGTAGCAGCGGTGGCGCGCGAGGCCGTGGGAGGCGGAGCTGGAGGCGGCGGCGGCTGGAGGAAGGAGGCCGCGACGGTGCTGGTTCGACCACTAGGAAAAGAGAAGAGAAGAAGAAGAAAGAAAGAAAAAGAAGAAGAAATAAGAAAAGAAGAAGAAGAATGGAGTTGTAGGAGGAGGAAGACGCAGGGGAGAGGAAGAAGAAGAAGAAGAAGAAGAAGAAGAAGAAGAGGAGAAGAAAATAAGAAAAGAAAAGGAAAGAAAAGAAAATAAGTGAAAAATAAATGAATTTTGGGATTTTTCAGCATGGAAAGTGGTTAGGTACGTGGGTAAAAATTAGTAGAAGCCTGATACGTTTAAATTATAAATTTTAAGCGATTAAAATTAATTAATTTGAGTTCCGATTGTGTTATTTGCTAGGAAATGATTTAATTTACATCGGGAGCTCGAGTGAGGTCGGAATCAGCTGGTTTCAGGCAAGTTCTCAACCCTCATCTCCTGATCTTTAATTCCCGTGAGAAACCCTGTAATTTCTCTTATTTTATACCTTCCCTTCGTCTGTTTTGACCCGTTTATTAATTATAGAATTTTGAGTCTTTTGATTTAAATTTAATTTATTAAGCTGACTTCGAGAATTTTATTAGCGCGATTTAATTTAAAATAAATATGAAACTCATTGAGATTTTACTGTGGTGCACTTACAAGGGATTTTAGATAGTTAAATTATTTATATTACACGGTAGATTTATTTAATTAAAGCCGCAATTTTATTTATTGCCAGCGAACGTTTTACTTCGCAGCGGGAGTGCAAGAAAAGTAAGAAATGGCTGTGTAAAGTCAAGCTCCCAACCCTCTCTTCCTGGTCTTTAATTCTCGTGGAAGACCCCATGATTTCCTGTATTTTATAACCTCCCCTACTCTAATTCGGCACCTAACCTTATTTGTTAAATTATTAGTTATTGGTTTTAATTTAAATTAAATCTGAGACTTCTAGAGTTTTATTTGTTGAGTGCCTACGAGGGTTTTTATCGCCCCCATTTCTTTCGAAATGATGTTGAACCCAGTTTGGGGACTAGGTTCTTAGACGTGCGGGTCTATTTACAGTTTCTCCGAGTTTAGTTATAATTCGGTTAGAGCTATTCAACAGTGGGGTAGGGGTCGGCTGTTTGGTGACGTTGGGGTAGACTATTGTACGGCCCTGAAGTGGACCGTCAGGCGGATACTCCTAGTCACTGGGCGTTGACCGGTGCCGGGCACTGCTGACTAGCTCTGCCGGTATGTGATTTACTGCATGATCAGATATATTGTATTACTGTTCATGATTTGATATGCACATGGGTACGGGATGCATTTTGGGATAATCATTTATTGAGTATGCTTGGACACGGACATTCTAGTTTGGTTAGGTTGCATCTAGCGCGAACATATGCATCGTGTGTGGTTTAGTATGTGGCGGAGCATAGCCAGATGCCTGGATGTATGGGCACCAGTGTATCACGTTGATGCTCACTACGCCATTGCATTTTTAAGTGCATTGCATGGCTACTGGTAGTTATTAGTTCTCGGACGGGAGTATCATTCCGAGGGAGCCTATGGCTCGGTTGTCGGGAGTACCGACGGGGACGGGGATGGGCGACGGGAGTACCGGCCCGAGATCGCGCGCGCAGGTTTGTGGAGATAATTGTTGCCTTTCAGGGCAGCGACAGGTTGGTATGGAACTTAGGTGTCGTGTGTCTTGTGTGGGCCTCAAGGGCCGGTATGTGCTTTTATTACGCTCTACTATCGTGTTGTAGTGTCTCATGGCTTGTGTGTACCTGGAGTTTTATTTTGGGGAGAGTCTTCTAGTTATGTTTAGCCTTCGGCCTTTCTTTTCTTCATGCTTGCTGAGTCTCTCGACTCACTTTGCTTTCCATCATTCCAGATAGTGCCAACGTGGGTCCGGGCAAATGAGTCATCTTTAAGCCGCAGAGTCGGTATGGTGTACAGGCAGTCTCGTCAATCCCTGTCAACTCTAATGCCAGAGTAGGATTTACTCTATTGTTTTGTACTGTGCCAGGTCATTTCTTGTTTCTCTTGTATGTCGGCACAGGAGTCTGAGTTTATTTATTTATCTTGTGACTGTTGTGCTAGCAGGGTACCCGTAGTGCATGCATGTGTTTAGCTTCGCTTTCGTTGTTCTTATTTTTGTGTATGCATGCCAGGGTGGTCTTTGTCTTGTGTTTTATTCTTTTTCCTTTTCGTAAGTGCTCCCGTTCGGGTACTCTGGGTGGTTGGGATATCCAGGCGGGGGTGCTTACAAGGGGAAGGAAGAAGAAGAAGAAGGGAGGAAGAAGAAGGGAAGAAAAGAAAAAGAAAAGAAAGAAAAAAAAAGAAAAGAAAAGAAATAGAGAAGAAAATATAGAAAAATGTCAAAAAATTCTAGAAAATTTTAGAAAAAATAGGATTTGGATATTTGTTAATATTTTTAGAGATTTTGAGCGAGAAAATAGTTCGGGTACGCATTTCGGGAATATGGCATGTATATCGAGGAAGTCAGAGATGCTAAGTTAAAGTAAGTAAAATCTCTTAAAATATTCTTAAAATTCAAGAATATTATTTTATGAATTTTTCGTAGAAGAATATTTGAAAAAATATTTTAGAAATATTTAGTTTAGATTTATTGAGAAAAATTAGGAAGAAATAGAAAGAAAATTAAAGAAAATGCCAGAAATTATGGAAAAATAGGTTTTAATATTTATTTAAATAATTATGGTAATTAGGATGCTTTGAGCCTTAAATTGAAGTAACTTGTGCAAATTTTGAGGTTGACACGCAAATAGAGGCAGGCACAAATATCGAGGCAGCTCGATAAGCTTGAGAAGGTAAGTGATACTTCTCAACTAGATTTAGTTTTATGGAAAATGCTTGCTTTGTAAGTGAATTATGTTCATCGAAAATGTTTTCATCATATTGACATACTCTTATATGTACTCATCACGTAGACTGCATACATGGCATGACTATGAAATGCATAAATACACATTAATATCATTGATCACTCGTATTGAGACCGTAAGGAGTACGAACTGGCACTGCTGCTTTACCAAAGGTGCACCCATACACCTCGGCTTCGAAAGAGGTGGTCGCAAAAATGGTAGGTAGCATGAGGGGTGCAGTTGACACCTACGAGGAAAGGCATTACATTTATGCACGAAATATGTTTTATGTACCCTTACTTAGATGATTCATCATCTAACTTGGGTTTTGTCCCTAAAATATTCAAACGTTTCAGATAGAGATTGTAGTAGATACGAGGATAAATGAGGCATGAAATGGCATTTAGGAGAGTGCATCGGGAATGAAATGTATGTTATATAGCCCATTTATTTAAATTCTGTTACTTTGAATTCTGAACGTTTTGAGGAATGTTGAATTTATTTATGATTAATATTAAGATATCAAGTTTCGATCTTTGCTTCCGCAATTTAATGTATAATGATTCTCTCTCGAGATTAATAGATGGGAATTCTGGGACGAATTCGATAAATGATGTGATTTAGCTTTAGTGTTTGAAAGAAAAAAAAAATTATTGTCTCGAAATTATCCCAAGTTATAACGCGCCTGGGAAAAGGGGCGTTACATAACTAACTAACAATATTTATAAAAACTAATTAAAATATAAATATTAAACTTTTTATTTAAAATTATTATAATATATTTAATAAATAACTACATAAAACACTATTTTAAAAAAAATTGTATATTCATTTTATTTTTTATAACCACTTAATATTTCATTTACAAACATTAATTGACATAATAATTTTTTTACACATTTGTTAATGATTTTTTGTATAAATCATTAATAATATATACAATAAATTATAATATATATTCAAAATATTTATATAAATGTAAAATAAACAATAACATACATTCGATAAATATAAATAATAAAAATATTAAAATAAAATTAACATATCAGTTAAAAAAAACAATCTATAACTAACAAACATTCAAAATATGTCTAACAATTAAAATGATAAAATAATAAAAATAAAAAAAATAAAAAATACCTTATAAGATGGAGTGATGCCGAATTGAAGGAGGGAGGGAGAGACGCAGAAAAAAATGCAGAGAAGGGATATTTAAATAGGGGAAGGTGGGTGGGAAATTAAAATAATTGGGCGGGGGGATTTCAATTTCGCTGGAAAGAAGGCGGACACGTGGGGGGAGGAGATTCGGGGGTAGGGGTGGGGCAGGGACGGCCGGGGGGGTGTCGGGGCAAGAAGGGGACACGGGGGGATTCAAAATAAATTAAAAAAATATAAATAAATAATAAAATATATGATGAAATATAATATTTTATAATATAATATAAAATATTGTATTATAAAATTAAATAATAAAAAGTAAATATTATTTATTTTAACTTTTAATTTTAAAATATTAAAATATAATATTTTATTTTTAAAAATTAAAATATAAACAATATAAATAATATAAATACTAATAAAAATAAATATTTTATTTATAAAATATAAATATAAAAATTATAAAATATAAATACACAAATAAATTAAATATAAAATTAAAAATTATACTTCTCGTTGATCAAGATTATTTCATTGAACCTTTATGCCCTTTTATTTATAAGTTTTAATTTACACTATAAATGTTGAAGACAACTGATATTAATTATTAGATTTTTTAATTTCATTTTTACTCGATACGACATGTCATGTATTGTCAAATGTTCGATCACTGGTCGTGCTAATATTGGGGTTCTTCATAAATTTTGATCGATTAGTTCATACATATAGAATTATAATATATTACAAACAAAAATAATCTTAATACCGGTATTACTCAAAAAACTTGGTGCATCAGTTCCAATTCCAATGATAAAAGAAATTTCTTGTAGGAATTTCTATATATTTTTTGAGAAGAGCTTATTGATTTGTATAGAGAGTATATATCAAAATTAGTTTAAGTAATATTATGTCCTTTTGGATGCATTTGTCCATATGATCATTGATTAATATATTAATTTAATATTTTTTTCATATGAGTATATATATTTTTCCTATAGGAAGTGAATGATCCCACTGATCTCTACAATCTCATTTAAATTTTTGAGATAATGATATGATTCAAATGTTTGTGATGGATTTCTTATATTGAATCTCTATTTATAAAATTATTATAATGTTCATTGTTTGCAATGGATTTATCACATTTTAGTCTTTTAATCACCAGTATGTACTGATTTATCAAATGCATTGAAGAAAAGAAAAATGAAGTGAAATTAGAAAACTTAATTAAGAAACATGCCTGGTTGGTTTCAAATAATTAAATAGGTATTCTTAAATATTAATTTTTTATCAAGAAAATTAATGATACCTCAACATATGAGTTTTTTAAATTTTCTATATGATACATGGTTTCATTTGAACCATAAAATCATTCAATAAAAAGTTATTATATGAAAACTTGTATTCAATTATTTATAATATTTTTGTCACGTAATCATATTTTGATTAAATAATGACCTCATTTTACATAAATAATGTTGTAAAAATTTTATTTATGTTGCGGGCTGCCCATATATTCAATACACAATTATAATACACAATTAATTTAGTGGAAAGATTTATATATATTCAGTAAAAAATTTAATAAATTTTTGAATTTTATTTAAATTTTTATTTTTTAGCTACAAAAATGTTTCGTCTCTAAATAATTTGTAACCTTGTAGTATATATAAAAATGGAGTATGGAGAGTAAAGTTATGGCCTTATAACATTTCATAAAATTAACATTGTTTTGACCCTTCTCCAATTAAATATTGTTGTTAATTTCTTTTGATCTTTAAGTTTATTCTTAAGAGTGGAGTGATGATCCAAATGACACTCTCCAAATGTTTTTGTGTATTACAGAAGTTATACATATATTTGTTTAAATAATTTAATTTTTTTTAATTATTTAACGACGAAATATTTCAAGGCTAAATATTTCTAATTTTATTTAATTTTTTTAATTATTTAGCAACAGAATAATAAATTTTATTTTATTTTTATTTTTTTAATTATTTAACTACGAAATATCCGATCGCTAAATAAATTTAAATTTATTTTTATTTTTTAATTATTTAGTGATGAAATATCCATCACTAAATAAATATTATTTTAATTTTATTTTTTAAATTATTTAGCGATAGCTTAACCCGTCGCTAAATAAATTTAATTTTAATTTTTTAAATAATTTAGTAATAGGTCTACTCGTCGCTAAATAAATTTTATTTTATTTTTTATTTTCTTTAATTATTTACCATAGTTATTTAACGAAGGGATTACCCGTCGCTAAATAATTTTATTTTATTTTTATTTTTTTAAATATTTAGTGATGGGTAATTCTTCGCTAAATAATTTTATTTTATTTTTATTTTTTAAACTATTTAGTAATGGGTTTACCCGTGGCTAAATATATTTCATTTTATTTTTTATTTTTTTTAATTATTTAGTGATGGGTCTAACCGTCACTAAATAATTTTAATTTATTTTTATTTTTAAAATTATTTAGGGATGAGCTTATTCATCGCTAAATAAATTTTATTTTATTTTTTAAATTTTTTAATTATCACTAAATAAATTTCATTTTATTTTTATTTTTTAAATTAGTTAGCGATGGGTTTTCTCGTTCCTAAATAAAATTTATTTTATTTTTTAATTTTTTTAATTATCACTAAATAAACTTTATTTTATTTTTATTTTTTTAAATTTTTTAGCTACGAGTAATCCCGTAACTAAATAATTTTATTTTATTTTTAATTTTTTAATTATCGTTAAATAATTTTTTTATTTTTATTTTTGAATTATTTGGTGATGGACTTGCCTGTCGCTAAATAAATTTTATTTTATTTTTTCAATTAGTTAGTGATGGGTTACCCGTCGCTAAATAAATGTCATTTTATTTTTATTTTATTTAATTATTTAGCGATAGGTAATTCTGTAGCTAAATTTAACAATTTAATAAAAAATATTTAAAAAATTAGTAACGAAATATTCCGTCGCTAAATATAAAAAAAATTAAAAATTTGACGACGAAATTTTCGTCACGAATCTGTCCCTAAATAGTGACGAAAAATTTTCGTCACTAAATCCGTCACAAATTAATAGATTTTTTGTAGTGATAAAAATGAAAATAGTTCTAGAATTGATATAGGTTGATATCCTCCTGGCCTTTGTAATGGCAGTAGAATGGACATTCAATTTCTTTTCAAAATCCTCCAGTATCAAGTCAATATAGTGGGTAGCACATCGAGTCCAATACAACCCTTTTCTTTTCTCCATTAGCATCTTATCTGTAATTTTATAATTTGAAATATTATCAGTTACAACTTGCACCACATTTTCCTCTCCTACTTTTTCCACTATAGCATCTAAAATCTCAGTTTTAAAAACATCAGATGTATCAATTGAGGTAAAAAAAAATGTCCCCTTTGGGCTATTAACTAAGAAATTACAAATTGAACATTTTTTTTTTATCAGTCCACTCATCTGACATAATTGAGCAACCTATATTTTTTCTTTCAGCTTTGTACTCCTCAAAGGAATTCCATGGTGCAAGTTGATACTTTTACTTTTGTCATTAATTATGGTTTTGATGATGAAAACATTCCAAGCAAGCTATTCTTAAATATATCAAAATCAATTATCAAATTATCATGTATATGTGATTCATTGTGATAAAATAAATGTTTTTGGAAATCAATCTCTTAGTTTATGGATATCAAGATCAAACTCAAGTATATCTGTTTTGTTGAAATTATTGGTTTTGAAAATTAAATTTTCAAGAAATAATCTTTTGATCAAAAGAAATTTCCTTTGGATAAGTTTTTCTAGCCTAATTGTCGACATCTTGAAACAATGCTTGACATTGTCGACAGTCCTTTAGAAACTGTAGATAAATAGAAAGCATGGTTTCGTGATGCCATGAAACTGTCGACAGTTTGGCAAGCAATTATCGACAGATAGTATGCTTGCAAAGTCATCTAACAACAGCCTATATGCATCTATCGACTAAGACTTGTTTCATAAGTTAAATCTGTGGACTAACACTATTCATCTATCGATAGTTTGTTTCACAGGTTCTCATAACAACCAATTTTTTGAACGCATTTAATGCTCCTAACCACCACCAACTATCTAATTCTTGTATCATCTCACCATCAACAATAAATAAGTGATTGAAGGATCATTCAAAGCTCTTAGATCATTCAATACTTAATTGCCAAGTGTTCAAGAAGTTATTGAGCATTAAATATTTTTGTTCTCTCATATCAAAGTGTAAAGGTTGTGTTTCTCTTGTATTCATCTACATTCTAGCCTTGTATTTTCATTGAGAGAACCTATAACTAAGAGGTCAAACTCTTAGAACTCTCATTTTACTGTTGTATTCAATTTTTCCAAGCTTGTAGAGCTTGAGGGCCTATTTATTTGATAAAAGGTTGTATCTTTCCTAGTCCTTAGACTAAAGTACCTATTTGGTTTAAGTAGGGGGTGTTAATTGATTGAGTTTAAAAATCTTTAGTGAGAAGCTAAGGTAGTGAACTAGGCTTGGATAAGTTGAACCACTATAAATCTTTGTATTCTTGTATGCTTGTTTTATTTAATTTCCTTTTAGCACTTATCCATCCCTCACTTGTTTCTTATAACATTTGTTTACATTGTTTAAAGAATTGAAAGTCAATTATTTTTTAAAATCACCAATTCATCCCCCTCTTGGTGTGTGCCCTAGTACTTAATTTCTATCAAGAGTTACTTTATTTTTATTTTTTTTTCAAATATTTCACTCTAATCTCATGATAAGAAGAAGGTTTAAGTCCACATTCATAAAATGAGAAGATCAAGGATAAGAGACCCACAATATAAAAAAATAAATCCCAACAACAAATCTCAAAGAAGAGAACCTTGCATATCAAGAAGAGATGCAAAAAGAACTTGTCTTTCTTTAGATAGAGATAAATTAAGAAAAACTTGTCTTCACACTTAAAACTCACTCCTGAAGCTTCAAATGATGGAGATGGAAATGGAGAAGAAGAAAAAGAAGAAAAAAATCAACAAGATGAAGAAAAACAAGAAAGTGGAAGACTTCTCGAAAGTGGAAGGAAGAAAGAGAATAGAGAAAAACAAAAAAAAAAGGGAAATGGGGAGAGAGAGGGCCATGTGCCTCTCACCAAAAGACCTTTTTACCCTTCACTTGCATACACAAACACAATTATTATCATATCCGTTTTGAACATTTATCATTTATCATTTCTTTTCCCATTTTTTTTTTATCAAACCCATTTATACAATTTCTCATTTACCCGTATACTTTTCACACTCAACATAAGGACCTCAAGCCCTTTTTTAACATTTCACAATTAAATTATATTTTCCTTTAATTTATCTCACCACATAGTAAATAGACTCAAGCCCAACCCATTAATTCAACTCTTACTAATTAGGCCCAACTCACATAAAATCAAAGAGTTTATTTTCTAATTTGGCTCAACACTTAAGGCCCAATCCAATTCACTTGAATTTAACTAAATTCACAACCAACATAGTTTAGACCCAATCCATTAGAAATAGGTTTTATTTAATTTTTAGCTATCCCAAGCCTTTTGGCTTTTCACATTAGCCCAACCCTATATACTAAACTCAAACCATTTTATTAAATTTTCAACCTCTAGATTTCTCTATAATCCAAGATATATAAAAATATATCATTTATCAAAATAAAATAAAATCATTAATCATGACATAGACCCAATAATGGGTCGTTATATGTAATGTATGACATATATGCTCCAACTTTGAGCTTAGTCTAAGCATTATTAATAAGTGTGATGCTCCGAATTAAGAAAAACGAGAATCCACTATGAAATTATTTAAATATTAGCAACCAGTCATCCTAAATAATATATTCAGTAACCCTTTTGATAAAGATGCAACTTCACATCATCCACCTTTAAGAATTTCCTACATCGACACTTAATACACGGACACCTTAAGCTCTCATCATCCCGCATGAACTAGGGCCGAGCACATACATAATGTATAAAACTCTCAACTCCACATAAGAATTCATTTGTTAGCCTTCCACGATTAGGTGCCAACTTGTTGTACATCCACGTCCGTTGCTCAAGTACGTCCATGGTCTACAACAGATTCACATCAATTGTTAGCCCACATAAGAACTCTCAACCCCAGTAAAGAACAAAAATAATTTCCAAATTATCACTTCAAACTCATAACTCCAGTAAAGAACAAAAAATTTTCATTTAAAAAGTTGGTTATAAAATAATAATTAAAATTCAAAATTTCTATTGACTTCTTAATCATGAAGATAATTATAAAGCTCATACTAAACAAATCTTTATTGTTCCAAACTAATCAAGTGTATCGTCAAGTTATGGTGATAATGAATTTTAAGTGATACGTTGGTTATAAAGTTAACTTATAAATATATTTAACATGATTTATATTATTATCAATAAATTTAATTTTATTATAAATATGTGAACATAGTTGGAAATGATCTCCAACCTCCATAAAAACATAGGCTTGTTCATTAAGAATTTTATTAGGTCAGAACTCTAGCCTGAGGTTGAGTTGAGCTAGAAAATGAGACTCGTACTTATTGATTTAAAAATTTGTCAAACTCGAGCCTAGGTTCAAACTCAGCTCCATTATATTAAATGTCGAACAAGTTTTAAATAAGTTCAAATAATTTTTAAGTGAGCTTCATACAAACTTTTAAAGAGCTAGTGGAATTAATTTTGATATAAAGCGATGTAGTTTTGCTTTTGTAACTTTAATAGAGTTGAATTAAACTAATTAATGTATTAAAAATTAATTAATTTATATTTAATTAAAATAAAAGATAACAAAAAAATATAAAAAATCAAAAAATCCAAGTGGATAGTAAGGTTGTAGTCGTTGGAACCATTATCGATTGATGATGATAAGTTTGAAGGTAAATATACAAAGAAAAAAATAAAAAGAAAAAGAAAAAGAAAGAGAAAGAAACCATCAATCGACGATTGATTCAGAGGTAGACCTAGAGAAAAAAAATAAGAATAAAAGACTAAATTTCAAGATTTGAAAATCAAATGGTCCATCCTAGATTTAGGAATCCGATGGGTTTACCTTAGATTTTGGATTGAACCCATCTGGGTTCGATTTTAATTGTTGATCTAAGTTTGTTTTCATCTATCTTTGATAAATTGATGAAACCCATCCATCTTCCATGAATAAATCTAAGTTTGTTTTCATCTATGTGTATTCATCCTAATTTGTCTCCATCTTCGTTGAATCAAATAGGTTGATCTAGGGTTTACAAATACAAGAGGGTTTCCAAATACTTGGTGCGTTGGTTCTCTAGAACATATCACCAACAGGTCATCCAATGGCCACCGGTTCACTACCGATTGGAATGGTTTGAATCGATAATTTGTTTTTTTTTTTTATGTTTATTTTTATTTAAATTTTTTTTATGTAAATAATTTAATTAATATTATACACAATAAAACTTCATCATTTTGGGCTTTTAATAAATATCCCGAACCCTTGAAATTGATAGAGAGGATGTGTTTGAAAGAATTGAATGCACATGAATTCTTAATGTTAATTTTAAAAAACAAACATATCATTAAAAATACATCAAATCATATAGAATGTATATACAATTTACTTAAATAATACACTAACAAAAATTTTCAATTAAACAAATTACACATCGTTTTAAATTACACTTTAAATAAATCTACAGACAAGCTTTTCATAATTCAAAAAATCTGTAATTAAAATAAAACCTAAATAAATAAAATTGACCAAGCTCTAACCCAGTTGAAATAAATTTAGGACGTTTTTTACTGACTCCATCCACATCCACTTGTAACGTAATGCATGTATTATTTATATATTAATTTATTTTTGGGCACGTGACAGTCATTGACCGCAAACAACAAGACGAAGAGTGTCTTAAGTGATAAGATCCGGTGTGGTGTAGGGGTGGCCGGGGGGGGGGGGGGGGAATCTTTTTCTTTTTCATTTTATTTCTTTATTATATCACCATATTCAAATTGCATCACTGCAGTTGTCTTCTACTACATGCTCAAATCCCTAAATGATAACTTGTCTACTTCTTTCAAAAACAATAGCATAGATTTTGCAAGATTCTTTCATACATTCTATCAAACTTTGGCATGCAATAATAAAGACACTTTACAATAAACGTCCACACACAAGGAGACAATACATGTAACTACGATCAGAAACATTTATAGAATTTAAATAAGAGTAACTTAAAATGAAAGGCAATACATGTCACCTATGAACCAAAAAATAAATATAACTTACCAGTCTACTCAAGCATAGATAGCAGGACAAGCAAAATATTTGATTGATTTAGAAAAATACAAGAGGTATGAAAAAAAATATTGAATAATTTAATTACTGGGAAAAAGTGGAAAAAGTATGAAAACAAAAAAATACTAGACCAGCCACAATTGTCGTCGCCAGCAGCCACGAGCAACCACCATCGGCCAAATATTTCGACAATCAAATCCTACCATAGAAATACCAAGTCAAGGGATTGACATACACAAAATGGGACAAACCTAGCGAGTGGATTTTCATAGATCTAATTTTTAATTTTCGGCCCAAACTAAATAATACAATGGCAATCCCAAGGCCACCGTGGCCGATGGTTTCCAATGATTGAAGGCATCCACCCGACATGCTTACCCCTATCAACCAACATAACCAAAAACCAACAAGATTGAATGGTCAAATCTACATAGATCTAAACTTAAACTTTTGGCCAAATCCGACCCATGCGTATATGAGTATATATATCATAGATCTATGTTAAAAATAAGGCTAATCAAACTAAAAGACTTACCTATTTGTAGATCGGGATTGCTTTCACGATAAAAATGCGATCGGATCTAAGATCGAACGGCCACATTTCACAAAAAAATATGATTTATAAAAGTAAGCTTGGAAGAGAGAGAGAGAGGGGGCGGGGGGAAGAACCAAAAGAGGGAGGCGGAAACAACTTGGGAGCCCTAGTGGAGGCGACGACTTGAGGCAACAACAACAATGACCGAAGACGAAACTAGAGGCGACAACGACGTACAGGCATCTGGAGCTGGAGTCAACGGCGGCGAAGGCAATGTTTAACGACCCGTTAGTGGGTCTAGGAGTTTATTAATATTTTATTTATATTCTATTTATGGGCATTAGAAATTTTTCCCTAACTAAATTAAATATGGGAAATATTTTTATATGACAAAATGTATGTAAGTAAATTATGTGTTTAATTTAATGGTTTGGGGCTTTGAAATTTGGGTTGAGGCCAAGTGTAAATTTGGTGTGTTTTATTTGAAGTAAAGTTGTAAAGCCCATTGGGCCTAAGGATATGTTGGGGCCACTGAGTTGGGCTAATGAAATGGGCATTGGGCCCATGTTTATCAACTTGTGTATTTGATTTAATAAAAATAGAAATGGATTATGAAAAGTCTAAAGAAGGCTTATCTTATATGTTGATTGTGATAAAACTAAGGGTAAAATGGGAATGTCATAAATGGATATTTATTATGAATAGTCTTATGTGTACTATTGGGAAAGAAAGGAAAATGGAAAAAAAAAAAAAAAAGAGGTAAAAAACCAAAATAGGTCTAATGAGATTGTGGTGTGTGTGTGTGTGTTAGTGAGAAGAGCAATTTAGTAATTAGCAAAGGGGGGTGGTTGGAGAGTTGGTGGCAACCCATTCCTTCCCCCATGCCTTCTCATTTTCCTTTGTCTCCTCTTGCTCTCTCTCTTTCCTTCTCTCCCGATCAATTTCTTCTTTCTTTTTCTTGCTCTTCTCCTCCCATTATTCTTTTAGTGGAGATTCAAGAGGTGGATTGCAAGACTCAAGGGGTGTTTCTTCTTCTTAGATTTTCTTCATCAAGACAAGTTCTCTTGCATTCTCTCTTTTTAATGGTTTGCGCAAGTTCTCTTCTTTTGGAAAGCTTCCTTCTTCATTTCTCTTATCTTTTAGTAAAAGGTATATCCTTATGTTTAATCAAAACTCTTGCTATCATCTCTTCAATTGTGGTTTTTGAAAGATTAATTGTAGTCAAATGCATTAGTTCCAAGTTTTTCTCAAACCTTGTGGATTTCCTTCAAGGGGTCGTTGAGTCTCGTTTTGGTTTTTATGGGGCTTGTTTACCCCATCTTCTATTCAAGGAATGGCAACTTGGGGGTTAGGGTTGTGTTTGTGGGTGTTTTGGCAGTTTGTTGTTCATGGGCTTCCAGTTTCATATGTGTTTAGTCGACTTTTGAGCTTAAGGTTTCGAAATCTAACCTCTATATTTTGAAACATGACCAAATACAAACTTATATTTCGAAACATACACTCTATGTTTCGAAACATGACAGAAACTCACTACGCACCTTGTACTCTTTTAGTCATAACTTTTGATGTAGAAGCCCAAATTGAGATCCATTTAAAGCGTCATAAACTAGAATTCGAGGGATTCAATTTGATATATAATATCATATACTTTAGTTATAATTTGAGTTGGTTAAGACTTTTCTCAATCCAAATTAGGTATGATTGTTAAAATAAGTTGTTGCTAAATTGTTCATCTGATACCACTCAATTCTCTAAAATAATAGGATGTGGTTGAAGATATATATATATATATATATGTGTGTGTGTGTGTATACATGGGATTCATGAGATAAAAACGTAATTGAGTTGTATGAGGAAGCATGATAATCACAATTGGGAAGTTGTAAAGAAATGTTCTTGGTTGGCATGTCCATAGAATCTCATGTGTGATGCATTACTATCATTATATAAATAATTACCCTAATTGATGTGGTGAAACCTATTTAAATGTGAATTGAGTGAAAGAGCCAAGAACCTTAATAGGCAAAAATTGAGGGTGTGTAAATGTCACTTGTTATAGCATTATTTGTGGCTGTGTTGCTTGGCGGTGTGTCCGTATAAGTATATTGTATGGTGATATGTCCGCATAATTATATTGCATGGCAATGTGTCCGCAAGATTATATTGCATGGTGGTGTGTCCGCATAAGTATATTGCATGGTAGTGTGTCCGCATAAGTATATTGCATGACGGTGTAACCGCGTAATTATATTTCTTGGTAGTGTCCACGGAATTATATTGCATGGCAGTGTGTCTGCTTAAGTATATTCTATGGCGGTGTGCCCACATAATTATATTGCATGGCGATGTGTCCGCATGACTATATTACATGGCGGTTTGTCCACATAATTATATTGCATGGAGATGTGTCCGCATAAGTATATTGCATGGCGGTGTTCACGTGATTATGTGGTATGGCGGTGTATCCGCGTAATTATCTTACATGGCGGTGACACATGCTATAACTATGCATTGATGATTTCACATGTTGTGAGCGAAAAATGAAATGATCTAATAATGCTATGAAAATATTGATAAGAGACATGATATTATATTGGATTATGGGAAGGGGATTGTATTATTATTATTATGGGAAACTTTTACATTCTAATTAAATGGTTGGAAAACATTAGTATGGGTGGTAAGGTATCTATTGTGGACCCTTTCGTCATTCATATCTTTAATTCAGCGATTGCCATTGTGGATTATATATAAACATGTGAAGCCTTATGGCTCACCTTGAAAAATGTGTTTTGATGAAATGTTAAAAATTATATTTCTTTGAGGATGTTGTTGCCAAGTGTATAAGGCATCAACCCTATGCTTGTCTAGATGTCAGGTAGTGCTTTTCTTTTGGCACTGAGCAATTCATGCTTTCATATATCGTTCTATTGGTGCTTCTTTTTGCTATATACTTGCTGAACTTTATGACTCACTTTGTTTCTTTCGTCATTCCAAGAAAGTGGAAGATAGATATTTGGGGGTGAGTTCTAGTTAGATGTGTACAGAGATGTCCCGACCTTAAAGATTTATGGGTGTAAATTGAGGGTATGATTAGAGGGTTTCATTTTGTATTTAAAGTCTTGATACCCTTTATTTTAAAAATGCATAGGTGGTAAGTTTGAGATGATGATGTAATAAATGTGTATAATCTATTATGGCTCTTATTGATAGTTAGCAAATGTAGAAATGAAAAGAAATTTTTATAAATTTTGAGTGATTTTTTATCTGTATCTATCTAGAATAGACCTTCTCTCAAACTTCCTATGCTAGTAGAAAAATCCAAAAGCAGGCCCTGACACAATGGGCTTGAGGCATCAATGGTGGGAGTGAGTATGAAAGAGAGAGAAAATGAGAGGAGCTGGAGATAGTTGTGGAGGAAAAGAAGGAATTGGGGATTTGATAGTAATAATAATAATACTATTATTATTATTATTATTATTTTAATTTGATTATCATTCAACTTTAAAATTATTCATAAATGAACAATCTTTGATATTAATGTCTATGTTATAATACTATTATTACTGTAGCTATTCTAATGTTTATGTTTATTTGTAATTGGTATTCTAATATTAACTTGAACAAACCTTGTAGTTTTTGTTTTCTATTAGGAAATTATTTTTAATTATTCATTTTATCCACTTCTTAATCCAACCTTATTTTCTATAAATGAACAATTTTTTATATTTTCTTTGTTTATGAAAACTATATTGTGTGAAAGAATTATGTACAAATAAAAAAGTTCTTTCACACTTATAAAATGAGGAGATTCAATATTAGACGCTCAATTTTAGTTTTGCTTTCGTTTAGTTTAAAAAAAATGAGTATGTCAAATATTAAATGATCTGTTGATAATAGAAATAGTCAACCCTAATAATGTAATGGATGAACGGTCTTCTATAGTGACTCAATTGATCATTAAAATGTTATTTAAGAGATTGACTAGATCCTTCACGATTGAAATAATTATAAAAAAATATGATGGATTAAAGACTCAACGCTATTGAAGTACAAGAGATAATAGTAATAATTTCAATTCATTTACATTAAAATAAATTTATATTATATTTTTAAATTTCATGTGACCTCGACCATATGAATTAAGTTAATTCATATATTTAGAATTAATCAAACACAATGCATTTATTGATGGTTAACCATTGCACTAAAGAAAATAATTAATATTATCCTTAAATTAATTAATTATCAAATAGCATACTAAATATATTATTGAATGAATAAATGTTTCATAAAGATAATACTAAATATATTATTAATCAAGGTTATGATTGATGTATTCTATATATATATACACATAGAAATGTACATCCTGATCATATTTGATTTATTGTTATTTTTAATTTAAAAAATTAATATAAAATCGATGTTTCTATTCTAAGTACTAATTAAATAGGAGAAAGAAAAAAGCATATTTATGTTATGTTAAAAAATACAAACACTTGCACGTTAAGTACTACTAAACTATAGCGGAGGAAAAGAATATCTAGTAATTTAGATTTTGAAGTAAATGATTAATTAATTATAGCATAACTCAGTATATTGAGTGAAATGACAAAAATGGTGCCTCCTAATGTCAGCTATAGTTGTCCTAATACACTAGAAGTAATAGTTAATTAGTGTATTATCATTTAAATTATATTTTAATTTATAAATTTTTACATATTTAGTTTACATTTATATATATTATTTTATATTTTACGCACATAAAATATATTTATGTATATATTTAGAATTTAAATAAATACTCATATTATGATGACCCCATCCTTAGAAACCCCGGCCAAGGCACCAAGGGAGGAGCGCCAAGAAGAAATAGTACCTGTTGGAGTCATAAGAAAACACAACCTGACATTTAATAATCAACAACATGACTATATATATATGTATATTAGATTAAACATCATATACTATCACATACAATGGGCCATACACCCGAAGCATTACAAAAGAAGATAAAACAAGGCCCACAAAGGCTATACATCCCTAAACCCGGGCACCATAACAAAAGAAGACCTCGAGGATCTTTTGTCTGGGTCAGCCTGTACATGTCTATGTTGAGCCAAATTGCTCTAATTAACCTATTGTATATTTTGATGTTTAACAAAACATAATTTTAGTAAAACTATTTTTGGTATATTTAAATCCCCTAATGGATTTTAGATATGTCTTATAGTGAAAAACTTATTTTAAGTATTATAGTATTTTGTGTATCAAAATGAACCAAGAGATGTTATTTGTTCTAAGTAGAAGATTAGTGCATTAGAATGACACATATAAGAAAATGTTTTCATTTTGGAAAACTATTTCTCGGTATTTTGATAACTAATATTCATTATTGTTAAAATAATTTTTTAATAAATTTTTCAAAAAATAGAATGTATGTATTTTGGGGGTGTTAAAAT
Source organism: Diospyros kaki (assembly GCA_036245055.1). Classification (NCBI taxonomy): domain Eukaryota; kingdom Viridiplantae; phylum Streptophyta; class Magnoliopsida; order Ericales; family Ebenaceae; genus Diospyros; species Diospyros kaki. Next base: position 32,717,407 of record BSEG01000003.1, read on the forward strand.
TCCTAAATCCCGAGTTTGTACTAAAAGACAATGAGAATATCAGGGTCTAACCTTAGGGGATAGTAAACACCCCATTCATGCATGTATAAAGGAGTGGAATCATACCACACACACATTATGAACATATAGTCGCATGCATTCATGCCATGCTAGCCTTAAGTCACCACAATATGAATAGAGAATAAGAAGCATACTACCACAAAACCATTATACTCAATTATATTAAGGGATTTAAATCCTACACAAATCTAGCCTTAAGGCCTACCCAAGCTTGACACGAATCCGATTTTATAGCTCACCCGTGCTTGACGATGTAACACCATAAGGGATATCCCAGCAGATCCAATCTGCAGCATGCAACATGGATCACATATAATCGACAAGACCATGCCATGCAACACAAAATATCATGTTTCACACATAACCCATCATAAGATCTCTCATAATTTACATGCACAAAGCCAATCAAACTCGTAAAATCAAGGTTGACATGTATGAAATACATTTAAGTATAGGGAATCATGAGCCAAGAGGAATAAAAGAGAAGTTTAAGCTTGCAGAATGCTTTTGAGCCAAACAGGGAGAATTCAATCAACAGATTGCCCTCAATTTGTAAACATATTGCCTTCTGGGAGGCAATCTATCGACAAATTGCTTCCAATTTGTCGACTAACAGAAGCTAAAAACCACCTGACTTCCTTGTTTTTCTCACTCGAACCATGGCAAAGAGAATCAACCTCTTGCCAAATCCTCAACCTATTAAAAAAGTATCATTCTCGAGTAAAAATAAGGAAAACAAATCCCTTTAAAAGCATTAGCAAGGGGTTTAAACAAAGAGAAGCAAGTAAATTACAATTATATAGAAATTTGGCTCTCAAAACAAAGAGTTTGACAAAAACCAACTCAACAGTTGAAATCTTAGATTTACAACCATGAGAAAGGATTAGTATTTGTCTTACTTTCCTTCTTTAACAATGCCTAACCTTTCTTTACCCTCAACACCACTTGTAAGTTGCATACAAAGAGATTTTCATCTCTTTTTAACCACAAAACAGAGGAAAAAGAGAGTTCTAGGATAGAGAAGAGCTAGGGGATGAGTTTCTTATCTTGAAATCCCTAGTTGCCTCATGAAGAAGAGATGAAGAGAAAAAGGGCCCTAGCTACTAGAAAAGTCACTCCCGAAGCTCCACCGCCTCAAGTTGCTCATTCTTTTAGCTCTTCTCCTTATTTATACTTTCCTAACATTTTGATTTAATTTCATACCCAAATTTTCAGCCTATTTAAGCTTACTTAAGTTCCCAATTTGCATTTCATTTATTTGCATTTATAACCATTTACCTTATGTTTAAGCCACTTCTTTATTTTGACTTATTTCATTCTTACTTTGACTTTGAATATTCCACCTTCTTGCTTGTTCTTCCTTTGACTTGTCAACCCTTTTTACATTAACTTCTTGATCATTCTTAGTCTTTTAAGCCACCTCGCACTTACCAAATTAATTCCCTATGTTATTTTTCACATGATAGGTAATTCCTACAATAATAACGTAACCATATCATATTAATGGGGCGTTACACATGTAGACTTTAAAAAATTTATCATTAACCATTAAATGTATGTTAGAAGTAGTTTTAAGTTTAAATTTTGTGTAACGATAAATTTTAATTTTTTATGTAAAATATACAAATGATATTTTAAACAATTACTTTATTTATAGAGTTTTATAATATTAAAATGTAGTGTATTTTTATATAAAAATATAAATAAACATAGGCATATGATACATAGATCATTATGGGAATAGTTTACATTTTCTACACATTTAATAAATATTACCAATAGTTATTAAATAAATATTTAGCTTACATTTAATAAATATTACCAATAGCTAATTATTATAAATTTAATTTATATTTTTTTATATTTATTTTAAATTTATATGTATTTCATTTTATATTTTATGCACATGAAATAAATTAATTTATATATTTAGAATTTAAATAAATATATTTAGACTTTAATTTAAGTAAATATATTTAATTTATTTATTTATAAATAAAAAATTTAGATTTTATAAATTAATATTTTCAATTCATCTAAAGTTTGAGATGAAAAAGAATTCATCTCAAATCCCCTATTTTCTTGTAGTGTACCCTACAACCCCAAGCTCTTGAATAGTTTAGATTAGGTTTTCTCTCGTTCCAAAATTCATATGGAGTCATTTTAGTCCTTTTATTTGGAACTCTATTCAAAATGTGGCAAGCTATCATCATTGCCTCTGCCCAAAAACCTTGGCTAAGACTTGAATTTCATAATATTAATTGCATTTATCATTTCTATTATTTTTGCATTCTGTCACACCATTTTGCTATAGTGTATATAGAGGGTTGTTACTTCATGTATAATCCTAGTGGATTCAAAGTACTTTGGATCAAAGTACTTTTCCCCCCCTCTGTTAGACCTTAGTTTCTTTAGTAAAGTTTCAAAACTAGGGCTGACAATTTTTGACACAACAAGACTTGACAAAAAGTTAGGCGGGTTTGAGTTGAGACTAAATTGGTTTGGATCATAAACGGGAACACGAAAAAAATAGTGTCTTATACTGGTCGACTCACCTAACTCATTTAGACATGTAATAAATTTGTTTAATTAAAGTGATTAATAGATTAATATAAACCCATTTAACCCAATTATACACATAATGACCCATTAACCTAATTATACACATAATGACCTATATCAACTCACACACTTATTAATTTTTATTTTATTATATTATTAAAATTAACAAATATTATTTGTTGAAAAGTAAAGAAACTAAAACCCTAATGCTAATTCCTAAACAGTGAATCCACTGTACGTTCCCTTACCCCACCTTTTAATGCATGGATGATAACACTTGGGATTTTGTGTTAGAGTACGTTATTTGTAATTTTGTATGTAAGTAATTTGTGTGTTGGATTTTTAACAGGTTATATGTGTTATAACAAGTTAAATATTAACCTATTTTTGTATGTTGACAGGTTAAATGTGTAACGCCTCACTTTTCCCAAGCGTGCGTTAACTCGAGATTTCGAGAAATTTTTTTTTTTTCAACATCATACACACAACATAAGTCTCTCGATATACATACTCTCATAATCATTTCCCAATAACCTCGATTATACCTTCTCAGCATATCAAAAATTAATAGACTAAGACAGATATTATCAATCACATCAGCGGAAGCAAGATCGAAACCTCAATGATAAATAACCGACAAATTTTTTTTATAGTTAAATAACCAAATCGATGTTTCACATGAAATTATCAAAATATTACATAACCTCTGAACATCGTAATCATAGACAAAACCTACAAAAACTAAACATAGTAGCTACATCTCGACGACATCCTTTCCCTTGGCGCCACTGCTTTCACTTGGAATGTTTGAATATTTCAGGGACATAGTCCAAATTAGATGCTGAATCATCTAGGTGAGAGTTCAAAAATATTTTCATGAAGATATGCAAAATCATATATAAAACTGACAAATCCTAACATGCTCCAGCCTAAGAGAATCCCACACAGCACTTAGCTCTAACCGGGAAAAATGCAATCTCTCTAAAGACGACGTGTAACACCCCGCACTATACGGGCGTGTCACTATAAGGCAATTCCCAGGGGATCTTTTTTTTTTTTTAAGTTCGTCACCCACGACGCCATGAGCACAATCTTCACATGCAGATAAAACACTTGTCGCATACAATGGCTGGCACCCGCGGTGATTTCAAGAACAATCTTCACATGCAGATTTAAACCCCGAGAATTCCAGTCTTGCTCGTTTAACTACTAATAACACAATCATAACTAAATGAGACATTATATATGTCACAGCGGAATACTTTATTACCAAAATGTCGTGGCCTACCACGAGTTACATACAAGGTGTCCCTACACCAACATACATACAACATCGTTGTTAAATAATTACAACACTATCGGGCGATTGTTTATACATATAACAAAGTAAATACCAATCCTTCCAAAATAATATAACAACTATCAAATAAACACCACTAGCTCACCGGTCGTGTCCTTGACCTCGCAATTGTCCCTGACTGGAACGTTGAATGTTCCAGGGGCATAACCCATGTTAGATGATAAAACATCTAAGTGAAGGCATGAAGCAGTTTATACAATGCATGAAAGACACACGAGCATGGCATACTGAACGACAACATGCAAGACACGTCTAACTTGAGAAATATCCCTGACATACTTAATCCCTCGAATGCCCCACTGTGACACCCGTTCACCTGGTTTAATGTTAATCTCTCGAGTGCACCGTCGTGACACCCGTTCACCTGGTTTAACATTATTCTCTCATGTGCCCCAGTGTGACACCCGTTCACTTGGATTAACATTGTCACAATCTCAAGTAGACCCCATCCCGCCCCATATGGACCCAACAACAACATGAAACTCGACCCCAAATGATATGAAAATTCACACGCCATGCACCAACATTGTTGAGTAAAACAGTTAATGCAATGTAGCAAATGTTGACACGATGATCATAAGTAAAAAGCCTTGTAAACAATCTAAGTTCAGGAGGGTATAACCGCTCACTAGAACCCACCACACGCACTTAAAAACACTTCCAAGACAAGGTAAAGTTAAAATCAAACCACTCACATTCAATCGAAAAAGTCCAGATTTTACCTCGAAAAATGTGTCACACCTCAAAAATCGTGTAATCCTTCTTTTAACAACCCAATTGACTCCTATTTCACCATTTAAAACCTTAGGAATCAATATTTCTATTTTTCCTCAATTTTCTCTATTTTTATTTATTTTTCAAACATTTCTACCTTCAGAAATTCATAAAAAATACCTAACATCAATTTTCACAAAATATTTTTCCATGATAATTCCTAAAATAATTTTACCAAAATTTTGAAATTAAAACCAAGGAAAAACCCTACCTCACGCGCCACCTAGGACCTCTGCGAGTGAAAGCCACACGCCGCCGGACTGGTTGTCTTCTCCAATCGTCTTCTCCGACTCCGGCAACCTCCAATGCTTCAACTTCTTACAGGGGCTTGTAGAGCTTGATAAGGCGACCTCAATGGTGCCTTTAATCATCGGAAAAAGTCGTCGGAAATGGCTTTAAAAGTCAGTTGCAAGTCTCGGTTCGGCAGCCCCCGATTTTCCGGCCAACTCACTAAAACCTTGCTATTTCTACACCAAACAATCCCAAATTCTTCAGAATTGATCCTTAAAACACAAAGAACAAAAGCCCCTTATCCTTATGCCTCGATTCAAGCCAAAATGCCCTTAATTTCACTCGATTTTTCTGAAAAATCCTCGGCCTTGCAACGTCTATTTATACCCTCTCTCGACCCGATTTTCCACCATAGATCGGTTGCCCTTATCCCCTAAACCCTAAATCTAGCCTCCAAACCAATTAAACAATCCTAGATCGCGAGCCTAAGCCCTCGAAAGATTCGGCCAAATCGAAAATCTCTTGGCCATTATTTTCGATCAAATCAAGCCATTTTCCAGCCAATGGAAGCTCCCAACGACCTCATCATCGCCTGGAGGCTACCCTAGAGCCTCTGGCCGATCTGCCCGATGCCTTAGAAGCGGCAGGTCGATTTAACACCAAGCAATTTTGAAAAATTGCATTTTAGCCCCTAGCCCACTTTTAATTACATTTTCTCCCTTTCTTAGATACCCCTAGACTATTTAACACTTCCACAACGGCCCTCAAGTTCTATATTTTCCATTTCCCTTTGGAATTTCTGAAAAACTTGCCATCTCGACCTCCCTCGGGTAGTTTACAAAATTTACACTTTTGCCCGGATGCTCCTAATCACGTGCTTTTGACTTCAACTCTTCGAAATGTCTTGATTTTTATCAGATATCGTCTAATTATGCCTTTTCACCTTAATTGGCTTACATTAACTTAGTCATTTGTCTTTTATCTAAGTTTTGGATATTGCACTTAAGCCCAAAACATTGTTAAACATCATTTTGACCCATAACTTTCAAAAATTCTCTTAATATTTAATACCGGGTATTACACGACGCAACCACAACGACCCATTGGCAAACACAATCCTGCTTAAGATGGACAACCTCAACATATGAACTCGGGAATCACCCCATTGTCATTGTTAGGCATTATGCTCCTACTCAAAAGCATTCCAAAACCCAACGCAACCCTAGCCCCTAGAGTATCACATCAGCACTATCCCCGGAATCACGACACCTCAGTATTAATACTATTGCTCAAAGAAACCTAGGGTGGTGTCCACTTGAGTACCGTAGGGTGAAGTCTGTCTCAGCCCCGTCCTAAGTGTGTCACATAGCATTAATTCCTAGCATACATCCCAAGTGTTGTCACTCAAAGGCCACGTCACAGGTTACCAACCCACATCCCATATAGGCAACACATAATATGCTAATTCCGAAAATCATGATATGCATGACATCAAATCAACATTTCAAGGTATTCAATTTATCGAAATTCAATGCATGAGTAAATAATCGTTTGGAGGAACCATCGCACAAAACCAACCGCTCATGATAAATCAACAGTAACAAGAATATGCACAATAATTAGATTAAATAACTCACAGTAAACCATTCACATGCTACTATAAATCTTTTCGGGTAGAACCACTCACCTTTAGACGCAACTCAAATTTTTTCGAAAAGCTCGATACGTCTCGATTTGCATGCCTACCTCGAATTCCGCACGAGTCACTTCACCTTAAGCCGCAAGGCACCCTATTTATCATATTTATCCATCAATTATCAAAATATAATTTCTTCTTAATTTCCTCATATTTTCCTATTTTTTATCACTAATAATCCAAAATAATTATCTGCATAACTATTTTCTCAAATATTTTTACATAATAATACATAAAATATTTTTTTGAAAATAATAAAAAAATTCAAAATAAATGGACCTGGCACGCGCCTCCACGCGCAAGCGCGTGGTCTGGAGGATTCGGCTGGCGCATGACAGTCACGCGCTAGTCGTCTTCTTCAATTTTTCGGTCATCGACGATGCTCCAATGCCCAATTTTCTTACACCGATTGAAAGCCTTCTTCCAATCGATCAAGATGGCCCCAATCTATGGCCGAAAGGACACCTAAAAGGCCCTTGCTCAGGCAGTTGCAAGTGCGGTGTGGTGGTCCGCCTAGCTTTTCTGACCAGCCTTTGAAACCCTCTTGAACCAGCTCGAAAACTCACAAAAATCTCCAGAAACTCTCCCCTTGCTTCAAGGATCAAAAGCCCCTTATTGGCTTCCTTCGATTCTCCCTCAAACTCAAGCAATTTGATGCTTTAAAATCGACCAAAACCCATTGCCATTTATAGGCCAAAACCGACCTCCACGTGGTAAATTTTCAGCCATAGCTTCTCCTACACGCCTCCTGGACCATCCTTGGCCATGCCCTAATGACACTTGGCTTCCTTTTCTCCAGATTTTCCGACCAAAATTGCGGCCAGACCTAGCGCCATGCTTGAGCAGATTTTTGAAAATTGCATTTTGGCCCTCTTGAACTTTCTTTTACATTTTGGCCCTTATCCTCGAGCCCCTGAATTATCCAACTATCCCACTAAGCTTCATAAGTTTTAAACTCTTCATTTCACCCCCGAAAACAAAGAAAAACCATCGTTTCAACTTTCCTCGACCAAAATTAATAAATTACACTTATGCCCGAATCTTCCTTTTGACCCTAAACCTCTTCGTTTCTTCCTGAAACTACTGAAGGGTTGTTCTTTGAGAAAAACCAAAGCTCCCTCAAGCTTCCGTTGACTTCCTGGAAGTCGTCTATAACAATTCGGTATTACAACCTAATTGGCAGCTGCATTTTAGCTGTACCAAAAATTATTCCCGATCTCATTTCTTTCGATACCATAATTCTTTTCTCGGGACGCTCGTTACTGATGTACCATTTCCTTTAGGCATCTAAGCCCCGGGGTACTCCCTTCAGCTGATTTGATGATTTATTTTACTATCAAACTCATTTTTCGGTATCCCAAGCTCCTTGAAATTACGTGGCAACATTATGCCAATACGAGGTATTACAAAATGTGTAACACGTTAATATATTAATCTTTTTGTGCATGTTAATAAGTTAATGTGTGTTAATAGGTTTTTGTGTGTTAACAAGTTATCTGTGTTAATAGGTTAACAAATTTCCGTGTTAATGTGACAAGATGAGAATGACTTATTTAATAAATGAGTTCAAATGTTATATTATCATTGATACAACATGTTTAACCCATTTAATTAAGCGAGATTAAACGGATCATATCGTGTCACCTATTTAATAAACATGTTTGAATTAAGATTAAAAGATTTGGCATGATTAATTAAACGAGTTGTGTTCAAGTTAGTCATATACATATTATACATATATCTCGACACAACCATCATGACCTGTTAACCTTAATTGCCACCCCTACTCATAATGCAATTCAACTTCAGCCTATAAACTTGAAAATATTTCATAACTTCATCTTTAAAGTGTAGTAAATAAATATAACAATATCTACTGTAATCATAAATGAAAGTTAAGAAATATTTCTTTTCACCTATTGTAGGAGTACTGTGCAAATCACATTCAGAATGGATCTGTTCTAACATGCTAGTGGTTCTTTCAACCTTTGGACAAGGATTTTTGGTATCTTGGTTAAGATGCATGTTGTACATTTTTCATTCCTTTCATCGAAATGTTGCAGCAATTCCAATTTTATGGTATCTTGCAATCTTCTAAAGTTAACATTTCCAAGTCTATTATGCAATCAAATAGAGGAGTCCACAATATAAACAGAAGCTAATGAGTCATTCTTATTAGTGATTACAACTACATTTAATTTGAATATACCATCACAGCGACAACCCTTTCCCACAAATATTCTCCCCTTGGAAAGCACAAACTTATCAACCTCAAAAACGAGTCTAAAACCAAAATTTATTTAGCAACCTTCCCGAAACTAGATTCTTCCTAACTTTATGGTACATAATACACATTGGAAAGTGTCAGCACTGTAACAACCCGCTTTCTCGGGCGTGTTATGCCTTAGAAAATTTGGTCTATATTTTTTTTTTTTTTTCATTACATTATCCCGAAAATTTCTTAAGACCTTATCTAGTACGAGATATCTACACTAGAATACAAAGCGGAAGCTGAATCGAACCTGCTCATGGCAATATATACATGACTAACTGGACAAGTATTTATTATAAACATTGTTACATAACCTTCGAAAAGTAAAACAAATGTACATAATCCTTAACTATTCATATCATAACATAACATGGCACATTTCCTCGTTTCCTGACGTCTCGCGTCACCACATATCATCAATCTCGAAATCATCTCTGCAAGTCCCGAATGGAACGTTGAATGTTCCAGGGGCGAACCCAAGTTAGATGATGAACCATCTAAGTAAGGGTACGTAATGCTATGTCATGAGTGTATGCAGTGTCTTTCCTCGTAGGTGTCAACTGCACCCCTCATGCTACCTACCATTTTAGCGGCCACCTCTTTCGAAGCCGGGGTGTATGGGTGCACCCTTGGTAAGGCAGCGGTGCCAGTTCGTACTCCCTACGGCCTCATATGCGTGTGATCAATGATATCAACGTGTAATCATGCATTTCATAATCATGTATGCATTCTACGTGATAGATACATATCAGGGCATGTCAATATGATGAAAACATTTTCGAGCAAGTACCACTTACATTTTAGAGCTTATCGGGCTACCTCATAATTCGTGTCTTGCCTCGATTTGCGTGTCAACCTCAAAATTCGCGTTAAACACCTCAACTTTGACCTCAAAGCATCCTAATCATCATAGGTATTTAAATAAACATTAAAACCTATTTTTCCATAATTTTTGGCATTTTCTATAATTTTTCCTCTATTTCTTCCTATTTTTACTCAATAATTCCAAATTAAATATTTCTAGAAATATTTTCTCAAATATTTCACTACGAAAATTCATAAAATAATATTTTGGAATTTCTAAAATTTTCTAGAGAATTTTACTCACCTTGACTTAGCATCTTCGATTTTCTCGATTTGCGTGCGATATTCCCGAAAAGCGTGCCCGAGCCATTTTCTCACCAAAAATCTCCGGGTCATCACCGAAACATAATTTCTGATTTTTCAGGATTTTTCTAGGAATTTTTCCCCTAATTTTTCCTATTTTCTTTTTCTTTTCTTTCTTTTCTTTCTTTTCTTTTTTTCTTCTTTTCTTTTCCTTTCCACTGTTCATCGTCTCCTTCCTCTGGCTCCTATGCGCGCACCACCTGTAACTCCTTCCTCCTTCCTTCTTTCTTCTTCTTCTTTCTTCTTTTCTTCTTCTTCTTCTTCTTCTTCTTCCCTTTCTTCTTCTTCTTCACCCGCAGCTGCCTGCAACTCCCTGCGCCCAACGCCTGCAACCGCCGCCATTGCCTCGGCCAGCTTCACCGGCCATCGCGGCCGCCCTCGCATGCTTCGAGCCTGGTCCCCGCTGACTTCCCCAGCTGCTGCGCCGCCGCTGGCCGCCGCTTGCGGCCATTGATGGCCGCCACTGGTTGCAGGCTTGCTGCAACTGGTTGCGGCCATGGCTGCCATGGCCGCGCCCGCTCCCTCCGGTCGAGCCTCTGGTCGCCACCATGTTGCCCGCCATCACCGAGCTACCGCTGGATGCCGCCGTGCCCCCCTGCTTGCCTTCAACCGAGCTGCCAAGGCCGCGACTTGCTGTTCGCGGCCATGGCCGCTTGCTATTGCTTCCTTCAGCTCTCGCTCCCTCCCTCTCTCTCGATTTCCCTTGCTTGATGCTTCTTAATTGGTCAACTTCTTTGCCTATTTATAGGAAGCCTCAGCTTGCTTCCCACGTGCATATATATATATATATACACACTGTTACATGCTTGCCCGCTACGCATGACATTTAATGCGAAAATCTCTACATTTATTACACATTAATTTCATATGCCACCTACCCACAGATCACGTGGCCAAAATCTCTCATTTGCAGCCCCAAATCGCGGGCATTAAAAGCTTCTCAGAAGCTTCCTCAAGCACCAGCCAGGAATACGTATACATATATATACTTTATATTATATATTACATTTAACATATATAAAAATTATGTATTAACCCCAATTTTTACCTTAAATTCATTAGAACAAATATCTGATTACAATAATATTCTTGAACACTGAATTAATCAACATTTCGATACTGAAAACACAAAATTAATACTTTAAAGCTTAGTCGAAAATGACGATTCGCCCTAGTGTCCTTATCGGGCCATTGATTAATCCTGAAACCACTGAAGGGTCTCTCATTACGCAAAATCGGAGCCCCCCTAGGGTCCCGTTAATTTTTCGGGAGTCTCCTACGATGATTCGGTTTTACAGCCTAATTAGCAGTTGTATTTTAACTGTACCGAAAACTGTTCTGAATTCAATTTCTTTCGATACCATAAATCCTATCTCGATACGCTCGTCGAGGCCATATAATTTTTTTTAGATAATTTCACTCCGAGGCATTCCCTACAGTTGATTCGGTACTTAAAATTGCTATAAAAATCAATTTTCGGTGTTCTAAACTTATTAAAATTATGTGGCAACGTTATACGAACATGGGGTATTACAAGGACTTTTCCAGAAGTGAACTTTAGCTCCACATTTCCAACTCCCTTGACTAGGACAGTTGATGCATTTCCCATGAACAGAATAGTGCCCTTATCCACTGGTTTCACCACTACAAGAAATTCGGGATTTAGCGACGGAACAGCGACAGACTTGCAACGGAATACGAAATTTTTTTTTTCTAAAATTAGCAATGGATTTTAGCGATGGAAAAAAATTCCGTCGCAAAAAAAATAAAAAAATAATTTTTTGGCGACGGAATCAGTAATCCATCGCTGTAATTAGCGACAGAAACTTATTTTCGTCGCTAAATTTTCATAAGAATAAAAAAAGTAAAAATAAAAATTATTTTTTTTAGCGATGGATATTAATTCCGTCGCAAAAAAATAAAAAAATTTATTTTTTAGCGACGGAAACAGTAATCCATCGCTATTATTAGCGACGGAAAATTATTTTCGTCGCTAAATTTTAATAAGAATAAAAAAAGTAAAAATTAAAATTAAAATTTTAGCGACGGAAAAAATTCCGTCGCAAAAAAATAATTTTTTAGCGACGAAAATAGTAATCCATCGCTATAATTAGCAACGGAAAATTGTTTCCGTCGCTATATTTTAATAATAATAAAAAAAATAAAAATTAATTTTTTAATTTTTGCGACGAAAAAAAATTCCATCGCAAAATTTTAAAATAAAAAATTAATTTTAATATTAAACGTTAAAATAAAAAATTTAAATTTAAAATTAATTTAAATTAAAAAATAAAGTTAGCGACGGATTATCCTATTTCGTCGCTCACTTAGCGACGGAATATTTAATCCGTCGCTAAAATTAATTTTTTTATATTTTTTATTCAGATAGTTTATAAATATTTGAATTTGAAATGAATATTTAAATATATAAATATTTAAATTTTATAAAAAAATTAAATATACATTTAACCATGAGATGAATATAAAAAAAAATAATTTATAAAATTGAAATAAATATATTAATATTAAAAATCATAATATTGCTAAATTCTAACTCATAAATTAATATATTTCATTTGCATAAAATAAAAAATATTAAATGTATAATAATTAATTATTTGTAATATTTATTAAATGTGTACAAAATATAAACAAACACTATATTTGAAAAATAAATAAAAAGTTTTAAAATTATAATATTATTGAAATTTTCTTTATTTTAAATTTTAGAAATCATAAAAATAAAACAATATTGAGGGATTACATTATATAGAAAGAAGTCTAGAAGCTATCTTGTTAGTATTTTTCTCTCTATAAATAGGAGAATTTTTTGATAAAATAAAAATTTTAAAAATATGATATATGGATGACATTGTGTCTTATACTTGATAACAGTATCATATGTTACTATCTAATATATAGACATTATAACACAATTAAATGTATAATTAAGTCATTCATAATAAACAACTAGAGAAGTGACATATGCTAATCCGGATAAGAAAGTATCAAAATAAGTCGAGGATGATTTTTGAACAAAGATATGGAATGATTTTCCCCCTTAATAGTTATACTATAAAAAAACTATATGGATTACATTAATGTTGACTAAGAAAAAAATAAATATATCTCTTTATCATTTGTCCTCTCTAATTTTGTCTCTAAGTTATAGATGAAATTCAACAATTTATAACTCATTGTGTTGATTAAATGAGTTCTACCATTAGTATAAATATTATGTAGATTTTGTATAATATAATTTTTATTTATAGAAAAAAATTATTTTTTTAAGATTACAAACTATTAATAAATAATTGAATATATCAAATTAATTTATTATAATTATTAGATTTATAATATAATTAAATTTTTAAATAAATATTATTTTGAAATACAATAATTTAAATTATTTTATTATCACATTTTAGATAATTACAATAAAATTTTATTTAAATTATATTTTTTTATTAATTAAATAATTATTAATATTATTTTTATAAATTATATTATTTTTATATAATTATTAAATATTAAAAAAAAAAATCAATTCCCGCCTTGCAAATCCCGCCCCCCTCCCCCTACCTTTTCCCCCCAAAATCCCCCCAAAATCCCTAAAGTCCCCCTTCCCCAAAAATCTCTAATCCTCTGGCCCTCTAGCTCTCTCTGGTTCGCTTGCCCTCACCTCTTGCCGTCGCCCTCTCATCTCGGTCGCTGCCTCGCCCTCGCCCCCGCTTTCGCTCTCGCTCGTTGTTTCGCCCTCGCTCTGGCCTCTCGATTGCTCTGTCGCCCTCGCTTTTATTTTTTATGCTTCATTCTTTTTTGTTGTATTATTTTATTTGTTAATATATTTTAATTGTTTTCAATAAATTATTAAAAATATTTATTAGGATTTTAGTAAATTATTTTATTTGTTAATATATTTTTTAATAATTATTATTTTTTATTTTTTTATTTTTTTATATACTTTAGTGACGGAATATTTTCGTCGCTAAATATTTTTTTTTTATTTTTTTATTTTATATGAAAAATAAAAAATATATTTTATAAAAAAAATAAAAAATAGCGACGAAATATTCCGTCGCTAAAATAAATTTTTTATTTTTTTAATAATTTTTTTTTAAAAATAGCGACATAAATTTCCGTCGTTATTTTTTTAAAAATAAATAAATTCAATAGGCGATAATTTATTTTAATAATAAAATAATAAAAAATATATTTTTAGATAGAGACGGAATTTATTTTCTATCATTAATTAGAGATGAAAATAAATTATGTCCCTAAAGTTTAAAATAAGAAAAATATATTAGTTTAAATTAAAAATAATAATAAATTAAATTTTGCAACAGATTTAATATTCTGTCAGTACTTTTAGCGACGCAAAACAATTTTCGTCGCTAAAAAATTAAATTTTAATTGTAATTTTTTTGCTTTTCAAATATAGAGCCGGAAAGATTTTTCCGTCACTAATTTTAAAAATAAAAAATTAAAATTCAATATTGATAATAAAAAATAAATAAAAAAATTGTGTTGACGAATTGTCTGAGTTCATCGCTGATATAGAGACGGAACTTTCAATCTGTCGCAAACCTTAATTTTTATTTATTTATTTAATTAATTTATAAATATTTAAATATATAAATATTAAATTCTATAAGAAATTTAATATATTAATGTATATTTAATTAAAAACTTTTATAAATTTTTCTTTTTAATTATCTCATGTTATTAAATATTATATCTTCGTTGTTTTGTTATGCATCGTTTGACCTGTTTGTTTGTTTGATAGTATATCGTTAGTTTTAAATATTTATGATTTTTAAAATTTTTAATTTTATTTTTGTTGTTTACTACTTTATTGAATCAAATCAAATTAATTAAAATTCGATATAAACACTTTGTTTGTATGACAATATATCATTAGTTTTTAAAATGTATTATTTTTTTATTTCTAATTTTATTCTGGTTTTTACTACTTTATTGAATCAAATTAATTAAAATTCGGTATAATCAAATTCATTGAATCAAATTAATAAAAATTATTAATTTTTTAAAAAATTTGCTTCTATTCAATTAATGTTTTTTAAAAAATTTAGTTTTTGTTTTCGATTATATTTTTTAATTAAAAAAAATCGAATCGATTGGATTTTAATACAATGATGTTTTTATGATAATAAAATGACGTCGTTTTTAGCCTATCATACAATTTTTCAGCTTGTTTGATTTTTTAGGTTATTTGGTTTATTGGTTAATTAAATTTTAATTACTTTTTTTATGTGTGTGTTTGGTTTATTGAATTTGTTTAGTTTATATAATCTATATTTAGTTGTTTCTATCTAATTTAGTTTATTAGGTTTAATCTGTCAAGTCAATTTAGTTTAATTTCTCAATTCAATTTATTGTTTTTTTGATTTATTTGATAATTAAACTGATCACGTTCCCCTAATAATGAAGGAATATGAAAGAGAAAATAATCAAAATTTTCTTTTAAAAAAGATTAAAGACTACTCAACATTCAAAATATATTAAGAATATTGTTACAATATTTTTAAATTTTTTTTATCTTTAATAATTTTTTTATTAAAATAGTATTTATAACATATAAAATTAATTTATTATAATTATTAGATTTATAATATAAGTATTTTTTAAATTAATATTAATTTAAAATGCAATGATTTAAATTAATTTATTATGATATTTTAAATGATTATAAAAAATTATTAATAAAATAATTTAATAATTATCATAATTTTAATAATTTTATTCATTATTATAAATTTTATTAATTATATAATAATTATTATTTTTTTAATAATTTATTAATGAAAGATTTTCACAAATCCCCGTAAAACCCCCCCTCAACTCCCATCCCTTCCGCGCCTAAACCCCTCTGTATCGCCTGTCTCCCCCTTTCTTCTCCCTCGATCCTCTGCATCGCCTGCGTCCTGCCTCTTCTCCTCTCTCTCGTTCGATCTCGCACTCGCTCTCACCTCTCGCGGCTCGCTCACCGTCTCCCCCTCGCCCTCGCTCGCTATTTCTCGCTCGCCCTCGCTCACTGTCTCCCTCTTCTCCCTCGCCCTCACTCACTGTCTCTCCCTCACCCTCGCTCGCCCTCGCTCACTGTCTCCCTCTTCTCCCTCGCCCTCGCTCACTGTCTCCCTCTTCTCCCTCGCCCCGGTTGCTCACCGCCGTCGCCCCCCGCCACGCTGCCGCCGCCGCCTCCAGAAGGTCCTCTCTCTCTCTCTCTTTGTCTATATATATATATATATATAGATTTATTTGCAATTTTCTGTATTTGGTGTTAATTTAATTTAGTGTTAGTTTAAATTAATTTAGTGTTAGTTTAGTGTAAATTAATTTAATTTAATGTTAGTTTAATTTAATTTAGTGTTAGTTTAGTGTAAATTAATTTAATTTACTGTTAGTTTAATTTAATTTAATTTAGTGTTAGTTTAGTGTAAATTATTTTAATTTACTGTTAGTTTAATTTAATTTAATTTAGTGTTAGTTTAGTGTAAATTAATTTAATTTTGTGTTAGTTTAATTTAATTAAATTTAGCCTTAGTTTAGTGTACATTAATTTAATTTACTGTTAGTTTAATTTAATTTAATTTAGTGTTAGTTTAGTGTAAATTAATTTAATTTAGTGTTAGTTTAATTTAATTAAATTTAGCCTTAGTTTAGTGTAAATTAATTTAATTTTGTGTTAGTTTAGTGTAAATTAATTTAATTTAGTGTTAGTTTAATTTAATTTAATTTAACCTTAGTTTAATTTAATAAATTTTAATAGTATTATAGAATTAATACTATTAAAAATTAATACTATTCAAAAAAGCATTAAGTATGTAAATTTTAACAGTATTATAGAATTAATACATAATTAAAAATTAAATATAAAATTAATTAATAAATTTTCAAATATATTATAAAATTATTAAAAAAGTTTGATATATATATTTTTAATAATTAACACTTATTTTTCTTGAATTTTCACTCAAGTGTTTTCAGTCAAGTGTATATATATATAATATGTTGTATGAAAATGAAAATAAAATAAAAAATGAGTATGATATAAAATGAAAATAAAAAATTATTATTTAAAAAATAAATATGTGAATAAAATTCAGTGAATAAAAAAAATAAGAATTTTTTTTGTAAATATAATTTTTAATATAAAAATAATAAAAAATAATTATTTAATTTAAAAATAAACATAAAATTTATAATATATTTAAATACATTTTTGAGTGATAGACAAAAAATATTTTATCTATTCATAGATAAAAATATATTTTTAAATTATAAAAATAGTCTTAACGTTTAAAAAACAAAAATATTTTACAAGCGTGGAAATCAGAAGTTTTCGTGTACCATACCATACGCATACATATGTATTATATCGTTAGTTTTGTGTTAGTTTAGTGTAAATTAATTTAATTTAGTGTTAGTTTAATTTAATTAAATTTAGCCTTAGTTTAGTGTAAATTAATTTAATTTTGTGTTAGTTTAGTGTAAATTAATTTAATTTAGTGTTAGTTTAATTTAATTTAATTTAGCCTTAGTTTAATTTAATAAATTTTAATAGTATTATAGAATTAATACTATTAAAAATTAATACTATTCAAAAAAGCATTAAGTATGTAAATTTTAATAGTATTATAGAATTAATACATAATTAAAAATTAAATGTAAAATTAATTAATAAATTTTAAAATATATTATAAAATTATTAAAAAAGTTTGATATATATATTTTTAATAATTAACACTTATTTTTCTTGAATTTTCACTCAAGTGTTTTCAGTCAAGTGTATATATATATAATATGTTGTATGAAAATGAAAATAAAATAAAAAATGAGTATGATATAAAATGAAAATAAAAAATTATCATTTAAAAAATAAATATGTGAATAAAATTCAGTGAATAAAAAAAATAAGAATTTTTTTTGTAAATATAATTTTTAATATAAAAATAATAAAAAATAATTATTTAATTTAAAAATAAACATAAAATTTATAATATATTTAAATACATTTTTTAGTGATAGACAAAAAATATTTTATCTATTCGTAGATAAAAATATATTTTTAAATTATAAAAATAGTCTTAACGTTTAAAAAACAAAAATATTTTACAAGCGTGAAAATCAGAAGTTTCCGTGTACCATACCATACGCATACATATTTATGTTTGCAGTGTAAGTGATTTGATAGGAGGTATTTTTTATTATTTTATTATGTGTGTATAAAGTTGCGTGTGTATTAATGTATATTTGATTATGTATACAGATATGTGTGTTAATTTAGTTTAGTGTAAATTCATTTAGTGTTAATTTAATTTAGTTTAGTATAAATTTAATCTAATGTTAATTTAATTTACTTTAATTTATGTGTACAGATATGTGTGTTAATTTAGTGTATTTGATTATGTGTATGTCTGTATCTAATTGTGTATTTGATTATGTGTAAATTTGATTATGTGTACCCTATAGGGTGTAGTCCATTTATAGGAGAGATTTTGTCAAATTTTCTCAAAAAATTATATTAAATAAAAAAATAATTAATTAAATTTTTTTTAGGCATTTATTTAAATTTGTTGGAACTTAACCTTAGATTCCCGTTCGGTGACTTCCTCGATGGAGCGAGGAGATCACTGAATTGTCCAGTTGGACAGTCTGAAAATTTGGTGTCGTGTTGTGTGCCCAGCGAATACGCATTAATTTACTCATGCATGGTACGAAAATTCAGTAGCATTTCTTGTTGTTCTCCGGTTGCATATAAGAATATATTTTGATTCATGCAATTGACTCAAATTGAGTTTAACTTGTATGAATCAACACATAATCTTTATCGTGCATCTGGAGAACTGTGCTGAGATGCTGCCGAAATTTCGTATCGTGAGTAAATGCGTCCGCTAGTAGTCATATCACGATTCATTTCCGGATGGGATAGGTCCTAACCTTCAAATTTTAAGGAGGAGTTATAAGGAGTAGTTCAGTGGAAGAATATTAAAACAATTCAAATAAAAAAATTATAATTATAATTTAGTAATTTTTTATTATTTAATGGTACAGGAAAAAAATGAGATCAGATCGTCAGTGGATGTATATCAGGCGTAAAGAGGATGGTTATGTTTCTATGGAATTTATCAAGGGTGTTGAGAAGTTTGTTAATTTTGCTAAGAGTCAACCAGAGTGGATGGATGGGAATAAGATTAAATGTCCTTGTAATCAACCAAAGTGTAGGAACACGGCTTTTCGTGACCAGGATACCGTGACAATTCACTTGCTCACCAAAGGTTTCGTACCGGGGTATTATGAGTGGACACTTCATGGGGAAGTTATTGCTACGGTAGATTCGGTTGATATGTCTTACTCAGCATCAACACTTGAAGCAGAGTCAAGCAACTTATTTGAGACTATGGTAATGGATGCTGCCGGGCCTGATTTCAATCTGAATATGGAGGAGGAACCTCCAAATCCGGAAGCTCAAGCATTCTATGACATGCTTAGTGCTGCAAAAAAAGAGTTATATCCTGGTTGTCAAAAGCATACGCAGTTGTCGCTTGTTTCTAGATTGCTTAGCTTTAAGTCAGAACACCATCTATCTGAGAGGGGATTTAATCAACTTTGTGAATTACTTAAGGAGGTTCTTCCTTAACCTAATACGGTGATTGATAATTTTTACAATACTAAAAAACTGGTTCGAGGGTTGGGCCTTCCTGTTGAGAAAATTGATTGTTGTAGAAATAACTGTATGATTTTTTGGGGTGATGACAGTGATTTAACAGTCTGCAAGTTTTGTCATGAGAATCGGTACAAGCAAGTTGATCAAGCTGACAGTAGCAAACGACAAAAAACTTATGTTCCTTATAAGAAGATGCATTATTTTCCTTTAACTCCTCGGCTTTTGAGATTGTATGCATCCAATTCAACAGCAGCAGAAATGAGGTGGCACGCAGATCATGTGGTCGAAGATGGCGTCATGCGTCATCCGTCGGATTCTCCTGCGTGGATTCATTTTAACCAGACTCATAAGGAATTTGCTGCCGAGAAAAGGAATGTCAGACTTGGTCTTTGTACTGATGGGTTTCAGCCGTTTGGTCAATCTGGGAAGCAATATTCTTGTTGGCCTGTCATTGTTACGGTGTATAATTTACCACCCTGGATGTGTATGAAGGATACAACAATATTTTTAACAGTGCTAGTGCCAGGACCAGAGAATCCTAAGGCAAAACTTGAAGTTTTCTTACAACCCCTTATTGTAGAGTTGAAACATTTGTGGGATGTTGGTGTGCATGCATATGATATCTCATTGAAACAAAATTTCCAACTGAGAGCGGCTTTGATGTGGACCATTAGTGATTTTCCTGCATATTCAATGCTCTTGGGGTATAGCTGTAATACCCCATGTTCATATGAAATTGCCACGTAATTCTGATGACTTTAGAATACCGAAAAGTTAATTTTATAGCAATTTCAAGTACCGAATCAACTACAGGGAATGCCTCAGAGTAAAATTATCTAAGGAAAATTATATGGTTTCGACGAGCGTATCGAGATAGGATTTATGGTATCGAAAGAAATCAAATTCGGAACAGTTTTCGGTACAGCTAAAATACAGCTGCAAATAAGGCTGTAAAACCGAATCGTCGTAGGAGACTCTCGAAAAATCAACGGAACCCTAAGGGGGCTCCGGTTTTACTTAACAAGCAACCCTTCAGTGGTTCAGGACGAAACAATAGCCCAGTGAGGACACTGGGGCGAATCGTCATCTTTGACTAAGCTTTCAAGTTATTAATTTTGTATTTTTGGTATCGTAATGTCAATTAATTCAGTGTTCGAGAATATTATTGTAATCAGATAATTATTCTAATGAATTAAGGTAAAAAAAATTGGGGTTAATACATAATTTTTATATATTAAATGTAATATATAAATAGTATATATATATATATGTATGTATTTGTGGCTGTGTGCGTGTGTGAAAGCTGGCTTTGGGAAGCATTGATGGCCGAAATTTGGGGCTGCAAAGGGAAGATATTGGCCACGTGAATTATGGATAGATAGCGTATGAAGATGGGGTGCAATTAATGTGAAGATTTCCGCATTTAATGACATGCGTAGCGGGCAAGTTTGTAACAGTGAAGCCATCGCCTATAAATAGGTAGTGATTTGAGCAATGAAGAAGCACCAAGGAGCTCGAGCTTCGGCCGAGAGAGAGAGAGAGAGAGAGAGAGAGCAAGCGAGCTAAGGCCATAAGAATGGCCAGAAGCAGCAAAGTCGCGGCCATGGCTTCCATGGCCGCGAGCTCCAGTTGTTGGGCAGCAAGGGGGTGATCGACCAGCGCGAGGAGGAGCTTCCGGTTAGATGCAGCAGAGACCTTCGAGCTCGGAGAAGGCTGTAAGGCGATCGGGAGAAGCTGGCGGAGCCATGGCAGCCATGGCCTCAACCAGCTGCAACAGGGCAGCAACCAGCCGCGGCCGCGAACGGCTGCCAGCAGCGGCGCAGCAGTCGGGGAGTTAGCAGGGACCGGCGAAGGCGATCGTGGCGGCCGACGGGTGCGGGAAGGATGGCTGGCGAAGCTCGGCCGTGGGCATTCATGGCTAGCGCGCGAGGAGTTGCAGGGGAAGGAAGGAAGGAAGAAGAAGAAGAAAAGAAGAAGAAGAAGAAAAGAAGAAGAAGAAGAAGAAAAAGAAAAGAAGAAAAGAAAGAAAGAAGAAAATGAAGAAGAAGAAATGGAAAGAAGGTGGGTTGCAGGGGAGGCGCGGAGAAGAAGATGAATAGGAGAAAGGTAGGAAAAAAAAAGAAAAAAAAAGAAAAAGAAAAGAAAAGAAAAGAAGAAAGGAAAATTAGGAAAAATAGAGAAAATGTTAGAAAAATTTCAGAAAAATTCTAGAAAATAGGGAATTATGTTTCAGTGATATCTTGGAGATTTTGGTGAGAAAATCGGCTCGGGCACGCTTTTCGGAAATATCGCACGCAAATCGAGGAAATCAGAGATGCTAAGTCAAGGTGAGTAAAATTCTCTAGAAAATTTTAGAAAGTTTAAAATATTATTTTATGAATTTTCGTAGTGAAATATTTGAGAAAATATTTCTAGAAATATTTAATTTGGAATTATTGAGGAAAAATAGGAAGAAATAGAGGAAAAATTATAGAAAATGCCAGAAATTATGGAAAAATAGGTTTTAATGTTTATTTAAATACCTATGATGATTAGGATGCTTTGAGGTCAAAGTTGAGGTGTTTGGAACGAATTTTGAGGTTGGCACGCAAATCGAGGCAAGGCACGGATTACGAGGTAGCCCGATAAGCTCTAAAAGGTAAGTGGTACTTCCTCAAAAATATTTTCATCATATTGACATGCTATGATATGTATCTATCACGTAGAATGCATACATGATTATGAAATGCATGATTACACGTTGATATCATTGATCACACGCATATGAGGCCATAGGGAGTACGAACTGGCACTGCTGCCTTACCAAGGGTGCACCCATACACCCCGGCTTCGAAAGAGGTGGCCACTAAAATGGTAGGTAGCATGAGGGGTGCAGTTGACACCTACGAGGAAAGACATTGCATACACTCATGACATAGCATTACGTACCCTTACTTAGATGGTTCATCATCTAACTTGGGTTCGCCCCTGGAACATTCAACGTTCCAGTCGGGACTTGCAGAGATGATTTTGAGAATGATGATGTATGGTGACGCGAGTTGTCAGGAAACGAGGAAATGTGCCATGTTATGTTATGATATGAATAGTTAAGGATTATGTACATGCATTTAGTTTCAGAAGCTTATGTAATAACTTTGTAATAAACATTATGTTCAATTATTTATGTAATGCCATGAGCAGGTTCGATTCAGCTTCCGCTTCGTAAATTGTATTTATCTCTAGTGTGTAAATTAAACACTAGATAGGCCTTAGGAGATTTTGGGATAATGTAATGAAAAGGAAAAAAAAAATAAGACTAAATTTTCCTAAGGTATAACACGCCCGAGAAAGCGGGCTGTTACAGTTGGTATCAGAGCTTAAGTTGATTAGACCCTATTTGGAGTTTAGGGAATAGTAATTTGGAGAGAATCTGGTAGAGCCAGTTAGTAGAAACCCAAAGTGGAGACTCAGGGGAAAGAAACTAAGGGTTCGTAAAATGAAATCCCTATTTGGAGATTAGGGAATGGTCGATTGAAGTCTTAGAGGTTATTGACTTGAGGATCTAATCTTGCTAAGCAATAAAACGCCCGTTTAAGATAATCTAGCTATTGATGTTAGGATTTGACGATATGATTCGGGTGTAAGGTTGACTCGGTAAACCGTGAGTATGGATCCGAGAGATTTAGAGACTATTGATTTGAGGTTATTAGTCGAATCATGGCGTGACATGATAGGGTAACTGTGGTTATTAAGGATGATCGAATCATGGATGATTAGTCTAATGTGGCAAGACCTAGTTAAAAAGTTAGGATCAAATTATAAGTATTTCGAGTATCATTTAGTATCTCGAAAATAGGATGTGTAGATCAGAGATTCGACGAATTAAGTCAAGCGAGAGGCCGAAGATGGTCAAATGATAGCGTGTTAATCAATGAGCTGGTAGTGGTGTAACCGATGTGACTCGCAAGGACGGGATAAGAACCCTAGCAGCGTGATGACACTACTGGTTTGGTGTTCTCAGTGACAGATCTAGATCTAAGGACCCACGTGAAGATGGCTTGTGATAAGGTACGGGAAGCCCGTCGATCGAAGCATCATGTCAGACTGCCTGGGAGACGATCAGATGCTGAAAATCTGGGACAGCCCAGTAGGGTCTGTACCTTGTATGGGTCTAAGTCCCAATGGTCTAGGAGCGAGGTGTGCCACTAGTTGTGATTGATCGAGGCCAGAGAATTAACCCGAAATGAAATGGATTGAATATGGACTGAGTGTCCTACTTAAAGAATTGTATCAGGGTTCGCGGTCATCTTGGGAGTAGGTGACACGACGAACGGTGCGAAGCTCGAGGAATAGAATGCCACAATATATAGTATAGCAATGGGGTCATGGATGGTCGTGTGCTGATAGTCAACTGGATTTAAAGAGTGAAATGCGAGAGTCAGTAAATTCTCGATAAACGAGATTTCGGGTAGTAAAGCATGGCTAGTTCAAGGCCTTGACGATGACCTCGGTTCAAGGAAGAGTTTGGGTATCGAAAAATAAAAGAGTTGTTTGATAGGTATATCAACCTAGCCAACAGAAGTTGTGACTACGATTCAATGTGCCAAGTAGGAATCGAAAGTCTTAAAGACAAGACATACCTTGTGCATCAGTATGGAGACCTGAATCATTAATTGAGGTTTAAGGTATCCTTAGGTAAAGAGTTCCGAGAAGTTTTGGGGCTCGATTCTTTATAAGAAATGAGTGGAGCTAGTTAACGCGATCTGGTCCGGGATCTTCAAAGATAAATCGATTTGGGATTTTCGATGAATTTTCCCTAAGGGATGAGAATCCAAGGACGTGTGATGAGACTTTAAAGTTTTCAAAAAAAAAAAAAAAAAAGATTGGAAGGTCCTTAGGTAATGTTGTTAAGGAAATAGAGACTTTAAAGTTTTCAAAAAAAAAAAAAAAGAGAAAAAAAAAAGAGAAAAGATTGGAAGGTCCTTAGGTAATGTCGTTAAGGAAATAGAGATTGATGAATTAGTAAGAATCAGGGTACCATGGAAGACGTAAGTACCTACCCATTCTAGATAGCGGGATGGTTACAGATTGATGTTTTAAAAAAAAAAAAAAAATCTTTGGCGTGTTTGAGAGAAATAGGCAATGACAGATGTGTTAGGATGCTAGTAATAAATTAAAATCTGTTGGAGATCTAGAATTTTCGATTTTGAGAAAATGGAAATCCTGTTGGGCTAAACGGTTAGTCTAGATAGCCCTGATAGGAAAATCGAGAGATATGTAGCTAGATGGTCACTCAAGTGATGTAAGCAAATAAGAAGCCTATCAATATGTAGTACGACCACTTGTGGTCAATGAAAAGCTGTGAGAAAATTAAGGAAGTAAGAGAAGTAACAGAATAAGCTCTTGGAAGATTTATCGGGATCATTTCTTAGTGATGAAACTGGCAATAAATAGTTTGAGGTTATTAGATGTTTAGTAGCTTGATTGAGGACGTAAATTGTTGAGTTTTGAAAAGAGGTGATAATTAAGAGTCAATATCTTTACCTCAAATTTGATGAATAGTTACAAGAGGCTGGGGTAATTGTGATTGATGTGCGATCGAGGGATGAGACATTCTAAATATCAGCAATGGAATCATGATTTGATGATGTGACCAAAGTACCAGTTGCATTAAAGTCACGTGGTAATTGTGTCTATCAAGGATATACTGGTGTACTCCTTAGATAGGGAGACGCATGAAAAACATTGAAAATAATGTCACGATAGAGGTTAAATCGAGATTGGCTTGCTAGGTTAAGGAAGAAATGATAAGAGCATAAGGCTCCGTGTCGGGAATATTAAATCAAGGTCAATTGTCATAAACACCAGGAGGATCGGAAGTTCCGAAAAGTCAGATACCCCGATAGGTTCGAGAGACAAGCCAAATGTTTTGAGTAGAGGTTGGTTCAAGCAAAAGTCAGTAACTTGAGTAAGTAGTTCCAAAAGGATTAAGCATGATTAAAGTTAGTTGACATAGAACGTTATTACTAGGAGAGTAATTTGAGGATTAAATGATTAATTTAATTTGAGGATTACTTCAAAAGTTCGAGGAGTTATTTAAGTTATGGGTATATGGATAAATAGGTATTAGTTTGGCAACCAAGTAACAAAGGAACAAGCAATGCAAAGAAATTAGTATTGCTAGACTTGGAAGACAACGTTAAATTTCGGTCAAAGTTTTGGAGACAGATAGAATCTATTAATAGAGATTTCTTGAGAAAATTGTGCATGATTAGAAGATAATTGTGGTCAATTGGCAGAAACTTGAGATTGTATCAGGAGATGAATACCTACAAAAATGAGTAAATAATAGAAATCTCAAATAGATTAGCACAAGTAAAGATTAAGCAATAACTAAGTTTGAGATGACCTAAGGTAAAGCATAGCTAGTTTCGAGAACGAAAATCATTGAGGACATGATATGGTAGGACCACTGGCTTCTTATGAATCTGGAAGCCTATGAAACAACCTCGTAATGACAAGATACGCGATTTAAGTCAAGATGTATCGAGATCAGAGACTTTCGTACCTAAGATTGTCAAAGCAAGAGTAATTAATACAAAATAATGACATCGTAAGAAATCGGAATTAGAGAAGTGTCGTGATTAAGGATATCGACTGGATGACCTAATGAAAAGTAAATTGAAAATTGATGATGTGGATATGAGAATTACAGGCTCATTACGACGATATGTGTAGAAATTCAGGTTAAGATTCATGGCCCAAGAACTAAGTTATGTGATTATGATTTATGCATAGTTGACAAGTATACTTGTCTAGAGATTGATAAGTATGGTCAGTATAAGAGCTCGGATTTTGATATGTGCATTGGTACTCACGAATTTCGAGTGGGATCTTTTTTATTTGATCAATCAGGTGTTGATTTCGATGATGAAATTTTGAGATTTAAGACATGTGGCAAATTTCGAGGACGAAATTTTTGTAAGGAGGGGAGAATGTAATACCCCATGTTCATATGAAGTTGCCACGTAATTCTGATGACTTTAGAATACCGAAAAGTTAATTTTATAGCAATTTCAAGTACCGAATCAACTACAGGGAATGCCTCAGAGTAAAATTATCTAAGGAAAATTATATGGTTTCGACGAGCGTATCGAGATAGGATTTATGGTATCGAAAGAAATCAAAT
Organism: Diospyros kaki; assembly: GCA_036245055.1. Taxonomy (NCBI): domain Eukaryota; kingdom Viridiplantae; phylum Streptophyta; class Magnoliopsida; order Ericales; family Ebenaceae; genus Diospyros; species Diospyros kaki. The sequence continues at coordinate 32,744,385 of BSEG01000003.1, forward strand.
TCTGAACAATTTTCGGTACAGCTAAAATACAGCTGCAAATAAGGCTGTAAAACCGAATCGTCGTAGGAGACTCCCGAAAAATCAACGGAACCCTAAGGGGGCTCCGGTTTTACTTAACAAGCAACCCTTCAGTGGTTTCAGGACGAAACAATAGCCCAGTGAGGACACTGGGGCGAATCGTCATCTTTGACTAAGCTTTCAAGTTATTAATTTTGTATTTTTGGTATCGTAATGTCAATTAATTCAGTGTTTCGAGAATATTATTGTAATCAGATAATTATTCTAATGAATTAAGGTAAAAAAAATTGGGGTTAATACATAATTTTTATATATTAAATGTAATATATAAATAGTATATATATATATATATGTATGTATTTGTGGCTGTGTGCGTGTGTGAAAGCTGGCTTTGGGAAGCATTGATGGCCGAAATTTGGGGCTGCAAAGGGAAGATATTGGCCACGTGAATTATGGATAGATAGCGTATGAAGATGGGGTGCAATTAATGTGAAGATTTCCGCATTTAATGACATGCGTAGCGGGCAAGTTTGTAACAGTGAAGCCATCGCTTATAAATAGGCAGTGATTTGAGCAATGGAGAAGCACCAAGGAGCTCGAGCTTCGGCCGAGAGAGAGAGAGAGAAAGAGAGAGAGCAAGCGAGCTAAGGCCATAAGAATGGCCAGAAGCAGCAAAGCCGCGGCCATGGCTGCCATGGCCGCGAGCTCCAGTTGTTGGGCAGCAAGGGGGTGATCGACCAGCGCGCGGAGGAGCTTCCGGTTAGATGCAGCAGAGACCTTCGAGCTCGGAGAAGGCTGTAAGGCGATCGGGAGAAGCTGGCGCAGCCATGGCAGCCATGGCCGCAACCAGCTGCAACAGGGCAGCAACCAGCCGCAGCCGCGAACGGCTGCCAGCGGCGGCGCAGCAGCCGGGGAGTTGGCAGGGACCGGCGAAGGCGATCGTGGCGGCCGGCGGGTGCGGGAAGGATGGCAAGTGAAGCTCGGCCGTGGGCATTCATGGCTGGCGCGCGAGGAGTTGCAGGGGAAGGAAGGAAGGAAGGAAGAAGAAGAAGAAGAAGAAAAAGAAGAAGAAGAAAAGAAGAAGAAGAAGAAAAAGAAAAGAAGAGAAGAAAGAAAGAAGAAAATGAAGAAGAAGAAATGGAAAGAATGTGGGTTGCAGGGGAGGCGCGGAGAAGAAGATGAATAGGAGAAAGGTAGGAAAAAAAAAAAGAAAAGAAGAAAGGAAAATTAGGAAAAATAGAGAAAATGTTAGAAAAATTTCAGAAAAATTCTAGAAAATAGGGAATTATGTTTCAGTGATATCCTGGAGATTTTGGTGAGAAAATCGACTCAGGCACGCTTTTTGGGAGTATCGCACGCAAATCGAGGAAATCGGAGATGCTAAATCAAGGTGAGTAAAATTCTCTAGAAAATTTTAAAAATTTTAAAATATTATTTTATTAATTGTCGTAGTGAAATATTTGAGAAAATATTTCTAGAAATATTTAATTTGGAATTATTGAGGAAAAATAAGAAGAAATAGAGGAAAAATTATAGAAAATGCCAGAAATTATGGAAAAATAGGTTTTAATGTTTATTTAAATACCTATGATGATTAGGATGCTTTGAGGTCAAAGTTGAGGTGTTTGGCCCGAATTTTGAGGTTGGCACGTAAATCGAGGCAAGGCACGAATTACGAGGTAGCCCGATAAGCTCTAAAAGGTAAGTGGTACTTCCTCAAAAATGTTTTCATCATATTGACATGCTCTGATATGTATCTATCACGTAGAATGCATACATGATTATGAAATGCATGATTACACGTTGATATCATTGATCACACGCATATGAGGCCATAGGGAGTACGAACTGGCACCGTTGCCTTACCAAGGGTGCACCCATACACCCCGGCTTCGAAAGAGGTGGCCGCTAAAATGGTAGGTAGCATGAGGGGTGCAGTTGACACCTACGAGGAAAGACATTGCATACACTCATGACATAGCATTACGTACCCTTACTTAGATGGTTCATCATCTAACTTGGGTTCGCCCCTGGAACATTCAACGTTCCAGTCGGGACTTGCAGAGATGATTTCGAGAATGATAATGTATGGTGACGCGAGTCGTCAGGAAACGAGGAAATGTGCCATGTTATGTTATGATATGAATAGTTAAGGATTATGTACATGCATTTATTTTCAGAAGCTTATGTAATAACTTTGTAATAAACATTATGTTCAATTATTTATGTAATGCCATGAGCAGGTTCGATTCAGCTTCCGCTTCGTAAATTGTATTTATCTCTAGTGTGTAAATTAAACACTAGATAGGCCTTAGGAGATTTTGGGATAATGTAATGAAAAGGAAAAAAAAAATAAGACCAAATTTTCCTAAGGTATAACACGCCCGAGAAAGCGGGCTGTTACAATAGCACGGCAGGAAAGCTGGCATGTCCTTATTGCACGATTCACTCGGACTCATTTTACCTGTCAAAGAGTCGAAAGATTTCATGGTTTGATAACCATCGAAAATTCTTGCACCGAGATCATCCGTATCGACGGAATAGGTATGGATTTCGCAAAAATACTTTGGTAAAAAAAACACCACCTCCTGTACTGTCTGGACCTGAGATACTTGCTTCCTTGGACGAGTTGGGTTTAGTGAAGGCGACACAACCCAATGCTGCACAGACTAATGCGGATAATAGTCATGGTAGTGGTTGGAAGAGTAAGAGCATTTTTTGGGATTTGCCTTATTGGAAAACTCAACTTATTCGACACAATTTGGATGTTATGCATATAGAGAAAAACGTGTTCGAAAATGTGTTCAATACAGTGATGAATGTACCGGGCAAAACTAAGGACACAGTGAAGTCGAGAGAAAAGTTGAATCAATATTGTCGCCGCATTACTCAATCAACTTTTACTCTGAACAAGAAAGAAAAAGCTGTCATGTGTGCGTGGGTAAAAAATTTAAAATTTCCTGATGGGTATGTGTTGAACATGGCTAGATGTGTTGACACAAAGAAGCTTAAGTTGTTTGGGATGAAAAGTCACGATTGTCATGTGTTCATGCAAAGGTTGGTGCCCATTGCATTTCGAGAATTACTACCGCAAAAAGTATGGGAGGCATTGACTGAGTTGAGTCTTTTCTTCAAAGATTTGACATCGACCACTATTAAAAGTGAGCATATGATGAAATTAGAGAACGACATCCCCATCACTTTGTGCAAGTTGGAGCTTATATTCCCTCCAAGTTTCTTTGACTCTATGGAGCATCTTCCAGTCCATTTGGCTTATGAAGCAAGGATAGCAGGTCCAATTCAATATCGATGGATGTATCCGTTTGAAAGGTACTATTTATTATATTGATAATTTTTTTTTCCTATTTTATAAGAAACATATTTATTTTGTAGTTCACTTATCTAATTACTATATACATTTTATATAGATACCTTGGAAAGTTGAAGAAAACAGTTAGAAATAAAGCTCGAGTGGAAGGCTCTATTTCTAATTCATACGTTGTGGAAGAAGCGTCATTGTTGTGTTCTCATTACTTTGAGGATCATGTTGTTACAAGGCATACACGAGTGTCGCGTAACGATGCTGGTGTTGTAAATGAAGGGGATGACCAGGAGGGGAAGTTATCAATTTTCAAGCATCCTTGTCGACCATTTGGATGTAAAAAGTCACGAATGTTATTCGGTGAAGAATATGATGTTGCACACAGATATATTTTGATGAATTGTCCAGAAGTTGAACCGTATCTGCAGTAAGATTTTGTTAATTAATTGTTGTTAATTTTTAAATTATATTTAAATTGAATAGTCTAATGTAGTTATTTTTATTTTTCTTTTTAATTTTTCAAGAATTTACGATGCTGAGCTAAGGCAACGTAATCTCGGCATTGGGGACCACATTATTGAACAATTAACAAATAAGGAATTCCCTTCTTGGTTTCATAATTATGTGAGTTGATTAATTAAAATATTAATTTCACTCAATTTCTTATATAATTATTTCTTATATATCTGTCTTATTTAATAGGTTCGCGATCCTACGAACAATGTGACAAATTCATACATAAGGGATCTCGCAAAAGGACCTTTTAACACTGTTACAACGTACCCTGGCTGCTTTGTTAATGGATTCAAATTTCACACGATTAGCTATGATTCGAATAAAGGCACTATGAATAGTGGCATGTGCGTTAAAGGATCCAACTACGATGATCCCGAGAAGGACTATTATGGTCGGATAACAGAGATTATCGAACTTGAGTATCCTTCAGTATCGTCATTCAAGAAAGTTATATTGTTCAAGGGTGATTGGTTTATTCCAACTTTGAACGAGGGGGTGAAGATTCATCATGCATATAAGATCGTCGAGGTCAATGAAAAGAAGAAATGGAATACAAACGAGCAATTTGTATTAGCTTCTCAAGCAATTCAAGTATATTTTTGCGAATATCCAAGCTTGAGGCATAACAAAAGCGATTGGTTGGTTGTAACAAAAGTCAAACCAAGGTTCACAGTAGAGGTTCCACAATCTTTTAATAATCAAGAGGCGACTCTTCCATGTGAAGCGTTGCCTTACCAAGAGGATGACATGGAACTACACGATATCGCAGTTGATGATGCCCAAATCCTTAAGACAGTGAATGATGGTGACCACGCTGATTTAAATGATGAGCCAGTTATGGAATCAGAATTTGATGAAGCCCCAGAGTTGAATGATGAGCAAATTTTGAGATCTGATTCTGAAAATAAGTCTGAATCGTATGATGAGCAAGTCTTGCGATCAGACTCTGAATATGATTCTGAATCAGAGGATGAACAAGTTCTTCAATTAGATTCTGATGACGACTTAGAATCTAATGACACAGATGTAGACTTATATGATAGTGATTAGAGGTGAATTTTATGATTTAAATACTTATGTTTGATTATTAATGATATTGATTTTGTTAATTGATTTATTTCATTATAGGTACTAATTCACCTCCCGTGCGATGCACGAAAATTCATATATATTGAATTTGTTTAAAATTAGTAACCTCACAATCATAAATTCTATCTACAGTCTACAAATTTCAAAACTACACATTTTTCACAAACTAATTACTAATTTAACATATGATAAATATAAATAGTTTATACTTAATAATAAATAATATGACAACATATAATAAATTAGTAACATAAATAATTAAAATATAAAATATAATAAAATTTTCAAAAAAAACATGACAACATATGATAAATATAAATAGCTTATACAAATATTAATTTTGTCAAAATAACTTAAATAATTTATTTAAAATAATTCAATTTTACCTAAATAACTAATTTAATATAACCTATAAACTAATTATTTTTTAAAATTAAGTAATAACTTAAACATATATAAGATCTGTATTATTTTTTGCATGGTTCTGAAATTCATTAAGGGTTTTAGAGTTTTGAATAGTGGCTTTATTGAGAGAGAATGAGAGGTAAATTATAGGAAATAAAATAAAAAATTAAATTTATTTTTTTAAAAAAATTACTTGGTAGTCGGTATTTGACGGTATTACTTGATATCTCAAGATTTTTGTTGATTTAAAAAAGTCTCATTTTTTTGTAATTTATTTTAATTAAAATTTTATGTTATTATTTAAAAATTTAAAAATTAATAATATTGATTAGATCTTACTTCTTTATATACTAACATGTTTATACATTCTTCAAATACTATTTAATTATGAAAAAACGATCTACAGGTTTCAAGAACTACACGTTTTCAACAAACTTATATTTAATTAATGATTTATAAAAATTTTATTTTGGGTAAGAAAAAATAAATAAAATATCAAAATAGAAAGTGGAAATGGGCGGGAAAAAATTTTGACGGCATTTTTGTTATAATATATATATAGATGACAGGTGTTAGAGGACGATTTCGTGCAGGACGCAGTGGTTCTAGACCTGACTCGTCTGGGTCTACTGCTGCTTCCACGTCATCTACTGCAGCACCACATATTTCGGGAGATATTTCACCGGCCTCCCTCCCATCAGCATCTCCTGTTGCTACTCCTGTAGTTGCTTCTTCACCAACCCTTCCTGCAGAGTCACCAGTACATTCATCATCTCATCACTCGACTGACAGTCATTTTACATCGGACTCATTACATGTTATAGAGCAAGACGGCGATGGGTAATTTTAATTTTATTTAATTTTTTTCACATTATGACATGTATTAATTTTTATACTAATTATTATTTTTTGTATACAGAAGCATCTTTTGTCGTACAATAAATATCTCCCATATTATATCGACAATCTTCAAGAAACGTCTTCATAAAGAAGGTCATGTTTGGAAAGAAGTGCCTTCGGAGATAAAGGGCATGTATTGGGATGAATTTGCGGTATTAAATTTAAATTAATAATATATATATTTCAATTATTAATGTAGAAATGTTTAAATTATTTAATCTTTTTTTTTATTTTACAGAAAAATTTTCAGTGGGATCCTGCAATTGATGCATTGGTGAGAAAAGAGTGGGCACAAAAAGCAGCGAAACGATATATCGACAACATTCGTAAGTGGCATGCCAATGGAAAACCAATCTTTGTGCCAGATGATGTTTGGGATAGCTGGATGCAGAAATGGGAACAAGATGAAGCTTTCAAGAAACGGTCTGCACAAGCATCGCTGAACCGTTTGAGTGAGACAGGTGGCCTTGGGGCTGGTCCTTTCCGTCATACTGGGGGTTCTATATCTTCAGCAGAGCATAAAAGACGAATGGTGAGAAATTTAATTTATTTAATTTGTTAATATTTAATTTTTTTTATTAACATGGTTAATTTTATATCATTTTTTTTAGACACATGAGTTTGGGAGAGAGCCTACACTGATTGAATTGTTTGAACGAACTCATTCTAAAAAATCTGAGGAAGGACAGATGGTATATGTCGACAGACGTTCTTCGAGTGTCGCTGTAAGTATTTTTTAATTGTAAGTAATATCATTTTTATAATTAACATAAGTTTTAATATTCATAATTGATTTATTTTATTTTCTTCATTAAACTGTTGTAGGAAATGTATGGATAGTTGCTAGAGCAAGCAACTCAACCAAATGAAGGGTCTAAGGAGCCTCAGCAGCCAGATTGCGATCAGATATTCATCCAGGCTGCTGGGGGGAAAAATAAGAAGAAGAGGATTTATGGCACGGGATCTTTATCCCAATCAAAATTTTCTGATGTTGGCAGCTCATCCTCTGTCTCATCTGGTTTTAATGAAAACCCAGTTATACAAGAAATGACAGAGAAATTAAAAGTGCAGTCAGAGCAGATAAATTCGCAGGCGGAGCAGATAAATTCACAAGCAGAGCGGATAAATTCGCAGGCGGAGCAAATTAATTTGCAGGCTCATGAGCTGGGCGATGTTCGACGACAGATGTTTGAGATGCGATTTTTGATTGAACAACTTACTGCATCTACTCGTGGTATTGTTCCTTCTTCTTCTTCTCAGCCACAATCAACTCATCAACCTGAGCCTAATGTTGATGATGATTTAGATGATTAGTTTTTGTAGTTATTTTTATGTAAGGATTGGTATGTAACAGACAATTATATTAGCATGTAATAGACAATTATTAGTATCTTGTTTGAATATTAATTTTTATATTATAAATATAAATTTTGGAATTTTTATATAATTTGTTTAATAAATAATTATAAATAATTTTTAAAATTAAATAATTAAATTAAAATAAAATTAAAAAAATGTATAAATTTAGCAACGGAAACAAGTTGTGTCGCTAAAATTAAAAAAAAAATTAATTTATTGCGACGGAATTTTTCCGTCGCAATAAATTTTTAATATATTATTTAATTTTTTTAATTTACATCAGCGACGAAAAATTCCGTCGCTATAATTAATTTAATAAATTTCAAAAAAGAATTTCTTTTTTTAAAAAAAAATTCACAGAATTTAAAAAAATAAAAAAATTCTTATTTTTTAATTAGCGACGGAATATTCCGTCGCTATATTTTAAATATTTTTTTTAAAAATAATAGCGACGAAATATTCCGTCGCTAATAAAAAGTAATATTAAATTTAATTTTTTTTAAAAATATTGCGAGGGAAATATTCCGTCGCAGAATTAAAAAAAATAAAAAATTCTTATTTTTTAATTAGCGACGGAATATTCCGTCGCTATATTTTAAATATTTTTTTTAAAATAATAGCGACGGAATTTTCCGTCGCTAATAAAAAATAATATTAAATTTAAATTTTTTTTAAAAAATATTGCGACGGAAATATTCCATCGCAATTTTTTTAAAAAATAAAATTTTTTTATTTTTCAATTAGCGACGGAATATTCCATCGCTATATTTTAAATATTTTTTTAAAAAATAATAGCGACGGAATTTTTCGTCGCTAATAAAAAATAATATTAAATTTAAATTTTTTTAAAAAAATATTGCGACGGAAATATTCCGTCGCAAATTTTTAAAAAAATACACTTAGCGACGGAAATAGTTCCGTCGCTAAGACGTCGCTAAAATAGCGACGGATCCGTCGCAAATAGAATTTAGCGACGCAGGATTTAGCAATGGACAGTTTCCGTCGCTAATCCGTCGCTAAAAATATTTTGTGACGGAATTTTGGATTTAGCGACGGAAATATTCCGTCGCTAAATCCCGGAATTCTTGTAGTGCACGGTCTTGAAGAATCTCTTGTTTTTGCAAACATGGAGAGTAGCTCCAGAGGCAATCCACCTAACCCATCTCTTCCTCAAGAAGGTTGATTTCTGAAATCACAGCAATGAGTTTCTCATCATCAGCACCTGATGAAGAAGTGGCTAGTGTTGTTGCCTTCTCCTTCTTCTGTTTTTTTTGTTTCTAAACTTGTTTATGAACTTGTTGGAATATCCTTCCTCAACCACATGCACCTTAGGAACTTGAGTACCAGGTTCCTTGCTATCATTATCCTGTATGCATAATTCCTCTTCTATACGATGATGTTTAGCCAATTCTTCAAGAGACAACTACTCCTTGTTATGTTTTAGAGTTCTCTTAAAGTCTTTCTGAGATGGTGGCAATTTATCAATGATTGATGACACAATAATACAGGTATCCATGTGCATATTATGTTGTGTGTAATGGTTCAAAATACATTATAACTCAAAAAATTGTTCCATCAGGCCTGTTGTGTACCATTTTACAGTTACTACAAGAAATTTCTTACTAGCTAGTAGTATCCTCTTGCATATACTTAGCCTTCAACCTATCCCATAATTCCTTTGCTGGTGTGACTGTATGGTAGATGTTGAATAGTGAATATGCTATGGTGTTCAGGATATGGCCTCTGCATATCTCATCATCGGTGTCCCATTTCTGCCTCCTCCTGGTAGGAGCCACAGTCTCATTTTGAGTGTCCTTAGGCCTTGGGATGTTCAGCACATACGCCACTTGAAGGGTAATCAATAGGAACTAAACTCATTTCTACCACCTCAGGAAATTGCCACCATCAAAACGCTCCAGCTTGATGATGTTGGTAATCAATCCCTTAACGAAGCCATTGTTATAATAGAACTTAACCTTTAGATTGTTATAACAGAGAGCCTGACAACAATGCTTCAAGGCTACTGCCACTTTGTTAAAGGTTAATTTGCTCTCTGAATTGCAAAGAGAATCCGCAAATCCTTTAGAATACAATGAAGCTCCAAACTGCACCTTGCAATAGTGAAGTTAGAACTGAGAAGCTTTTCTGCATTTCAGACCTAATAGAAAACCTTAGGCTTTTGTTTTCTGCAGCAAAGGAAAAGCCAGATGATTTGGATTTATAAGGAGAGTGGAAATCATGTGCTCAGTTTAAGTTTAAAACGATTTCAAATTTGATTAAAACTGATAGAACTAATCTCATTAGATAATCTGATTAGATAAATTGTTTCAAATTTGATTAATTCAAAATAATTTGATTAAAAGATGATAATATGATCAGATAACTTGGTTTAAATTTAATTAAGTCAAAATAGTTAAAAGATATCTGATCAGATAAAGATGAAGATTTAAAAAAAGAATCAGACACTATTTGAAAATGCCCAACAAAACAATGTACAAGGACTCAAAAATGGACCTTTAATGAAACACAATGAAGACAATTCATGGACCCTTTGGGAGAGTCAGATTGGTATGCGGTTTTAGTGAGAAGCAAGCTAGGGTTTGTGCAGGATAATGCCAAGGATCAGCCTTACATTTATGTTGCTTCTTTTCATTACTTGGTTATTTGGTTCAGGTTGCTTGTCTTCGGTGCCTTTTATGATCTGGGCCCGATTGTGCTCTTTGGGCTATATCATAGCTCAATGCAAGTCCCCTTGCGATCGTGACTTAACAATATGCCTCAGATTTCACTTCCTATTCGAATATCACACAAGTTATCTACTAGTCAAGTGTTGTTCGTGTGTTGTTTTTTGACTCTAGTGTTGTTATGGAGCTTTTGGGCCTTTTCGCTATTAATAAATTTTCACCTTTCTAAAAATAAAAAAAAGTGATCTACTAGTCCAGTGTTTTTATTTAAAAGGTTTTGAGTCATTGGGTGTGTTTATTGTTTGATGCTTAGCTAGTTTCATATTCTTTGATGTTATAGGTCAGATGTAATTATATGTTCTTTGATGTTATAAATCAGAAATTATAGGTCAGAATTATTCTCAATGCATGCCCACCCCATGGTGGTAGCCCTAATCACAATTCGGTTCAAAAGGTAAATTATATTGGAACTGTTCTCTTAAAATAAATCGAAATTGTCTTTTCGATTTCATTCAAAAACCAAAACTTGAACCAAAGACTTATGGTTTGATTTCGGTTCCTAAAAATAAAGAATCAGAACCAGAACTGGAATCATAACTGGAAACAATTCAAATTATTAAAAAAATTAAATAAATATAAAATATATAATATACTATACAATAACTTATATTTTCAAAAATAATTTTGATTAAAATAAGGGAATTATAAGTGAACTATATGACTTTAATTAGGATACATAGGTAACTTAATTTATATAAATTAATTCTAAATTATTTTTTTCTTTTTTTTTATTAAATCAGTTTGAATTTAAATCCAAATAGATAACAACCGAAATTGAACCATCAAGGAATCAGAATCGAAACCATCTGTAGACGACGATTTCGATTCCACCAAAAAGTGAAACCGAACCCCTACTTTTGAAACTATGGTCAAGCCGGTCTCTCTATGATTTTCATGTACTTTCATGTAATTGGACTCAGACCAAAAAAAAATGAAAAAATGACTAAATTCAATTAAGGCCAATTTATCATCTAATGAAAAAGATTATTTTTTGACCATGAAAAACAACATTATGTAATACACGAGAAGGAGAAATATAGCTTAAGAACATTACATTTTGAAAATTTATTGATACAACTTGACATAAGAGTGAAGATCTTCAGTAGTTGATCCTCAATTTATTATGACATAATAAGATTAACTCAAGCCACCATAGAAGCTAAATGAAAGCACTCCATGTCTTCCAATTCTCCAACTAATGAAGTAGGAATTTCTTGTACCAAATAGCCGAGTCTTTGGGGTATCTTTTTTGTCCATTGTTATAATCCACATACGTGAGACCATATCTAAGGTTGAAGCCAGAACTCCACTCCCAGCAATCAAGAAGAGACCAAGCCATGAAGCCCTTCACATCAACGCCCTCCCTACACACATAATGAAAATGAAATGTAATCTTAGTGGAATAGGATGATGCTCAAGTGTGTGAATGCATATTAATATTTCAAACAAGAAAAAAGAAAATTACTACTTTAAGGGAATTTGTTCAACTAAAATGTTCTAACAATAATGGTCTACTAGAGGTTTGTAGGATTTGTAACTTACTTAATAGCTTTGTTAAGGGCCAAAAGATGGGTACGATAGTACTCTATCCTCTCTGGATCGTTGATGCCTTGTTGAACTGTTTCATTATTGTAATTACCCACCCCTAAAAATAATGAAAATCAACAATAAATAAGGTTGTTTCAAAAGGTGGATGTCAGCAAGCGATATTTTTTAGTTAAGATGTCAACAAGTGATATGAGCTAGATAATCAATTTCCTTACCATTCTCAGTGATGTACATTCTTGGATTTTTGTAGTTCTCCTTGGTGTAAACTAATACCTTTCTAAGTCCTTCTGGAACGTTGTATCCATTTCCAAGCTGCAAATCATTTGTCAAAAGTTGAGTTCCAAAACATACACCATTGTGTTCATTATGGAAAGTAAACTGATAGATAAGACGTCTTAATTAATTAGAATGTACACATACCGGTTTACCAATTGGTTTTCCGTTCTTCTCGCCTGGAAAGATAAGCACAAATTAATTAGAAAGTTCTTAATTAATATGTTGAGATCAATTCATAATTCATTCAGTAAGTGACACCATTTGCTAGTATTATACAATTTGCAATGAATATTACAACAAAATATTTCTAAAAAGAAATATACTTACTTGTAACATTAGCATAACTATCTGTTGAAAAGCTCAGATGAGCAGGCTTATTGCTAAAAGGCACATGGCTTGCATAGTTTGAGCTATAGTAATTTAGTGCAATGAAGTCATAAGAGCCCTTCAGCAACATAGCCTCGGAAGAAGTAAACTTTGGTAACCTTTGTCGCACGAGAGCTTTCATAGATCGGGGGTAGTCTCCATAAACCAATGGATGAATAAACCTGTCAATGATAAGACTTCTTTTATTACAAATGCCCAATTGTATCCCTAAACTAAAGATTATGTTTAGCCATTTGAAATGTATTCAACTCACCATCCATACATAAAGTCAATTGCACGGCCGGCTGCTTTTTTGTCTGAGGCCTCTTTGGTGTAAGGATACATCCAACCAGAGACCAAAGTTATTCCTATTTCTCCTTTTTGAGATGCCTGTAAGTATTCTCAATCATAAGTCAAGATCGAACGATGTACTTTTGTGAACTTAAGATAATAGAAATGATAAAATCTCACTTGGTATTTTTCCTTGTACACTTGGGCAGCTTTTGCATGAGCAATAAGCATATTGTGGGCAGCTATGTAAGGTTCGGTGGCAGAATTCCCAGCTGGACAACTATTATTCCTCCATGCTGAGCATCGTCCGGGTGCCATTGCACCCACATCATAGCCGGTAAAGATATAAACATATGGCTCATTAAAGGTTATCCAATGCTTCACTCTATCACCAAATGTCTTGAAGCAAAACTCTGCATAGGCCTTAAAATCCTCCCTGCCCATGTGTCAATTTTTTTAATGTAAATGTGTCAAGTTTTCACCATGATGAGTTGTTGAAAAATCTATAATTAAAATCTCCATGCTCATGTTAGATGTATTATGATAATGAATGGTAAGATGCAATTAATGAATGCTCATGTTAAATGTATTCTGATAATGAATAGTACGTAATTGAATGAAATAAAAAATATTGATGCATACAGTAACCATCCATTCTTTTAAAACACCTCATTTTCTCTCTGGATCTAGTAGATGATAAATGAATATGACAATTGGCACAAATTAATGTGCTTTTATCTCATCATTAGTTCAAAAATAAGATTCTATAGCATGCTTAATTTACTTAGTGATTGAAGTAGAGAAGTAGAAACTGCTTCAGATTGCATTAAATAGAAGTTGAGATAATCTCATTTAATTATGTTTACATAAGAGTGTATAATTATCATTTATTGTTATATCCATTTCTATTAATCTCTCAATTAACATCTTTATATTTTACATCACCTTCAATTCCGTACTCTCTCAAACAATATAAAATTATTTTACATACCATTTCACTCGATTTTATTTCAGTTTATTCAATTACTAGCTCTCCCCCAAACAAAGCATATGTAAAGGTAATTTCAAGGCCTTCCATGCTAAAACAATCATTATACTTGACATTGGTAACTTTAAATTCAAATATATTTTAGTTTATATATGGATAGTCAATAAGTGAGAAAATATGATATATATATATATATATATATATATACATCTCGAATAGGAAAATATCTGCTTACCCAATTTTGGGGCTCAAAAAGCCCTCATATTCTTTCTCTAGAGCTAGGGGAAGGTCAAAATGAGAGAGTGTGACAAATGGTTGTATACCTGCATGTTTAGACCAAGGAAAATACGAAGTCATAGTTAGTTGTTTAAGTAATTTTATTAACTAAAATCAAAGAGAAAAGAGAAAGAGATTTAGCAAACCATCTGCTATAAGATTATTGATAAGTCTGTTATAGAAATCAACCCCTTTCTGATTCACTCCTCCTCTCTCTCTTCCACCTGAACCACAATTCATTTAAATTAATAAAAAAGGAAGATTCAGTATAAAGATGAAATGAAATGAAATGAAAGTAGTTAAAATTGCATGACAAATTTTATATCAAAAGGCATATTTAAATTAGGAGAATTAGAGAGTGAGTCAAGAGATGGGTCCACAAAATTATTTTACAAGTGATAATTATCTTTTTTTTTTTTTTTTATGCTCAACAAAGATAACAAAGTGTAAATTAATACTTACTGGGTAATACTCTCGCCCAAGAAATAGAAAATCGGAAGACATTCATGCCAAGGTATTTCATCAGTTTTATGTCCTCCTGACAAATTTTTTATTTGTTAGTTACAATATATTCAACACGAGAAGATATCTACTTGATGAAAAAATAAGAATCATCCTATTCTAAACAAATAAAAGAGCATAGTTAGGCATTAATGATAGTATCATGCTATTTGTACATGATAATCTATATTTTTGGTTATACACATGCATAAATGATTAAAATACCCCTTGTACCTTACTATCTTACCTCGCCATCTTGTGCCGTCTCACTGTTTTGAGTAAAGAATATTTTACTCATACGTCTCACTGACTCAATTTAACATCTTAGGTGAAGGGTATTTTAGACATTTTAACTACATTATTAGGTTCGTACATACTTAAATGTAGCGGCAGTTCACCACATGTGGGTCCAACCTATGTGATCTTTTAGAAGACTTTGTCGCACCAGTAAAATAAATATATTATAGCAAAAACGTATTTTTTACATAAAATTCTATTAGAATACTAATCTTCTCATTTGGTAAATAGTCAGCCATCTTTACTATATAGTTTTTCATTTAGCTCTATAAAAAAAATTTAACCATTTTCACCAAATTTTTATAAGTTGTTCTTATTCATTCAGATTTTTGTCAATTCATATATACGGATAGGCACAAGATAAATGAATATTATTTGTCATACCATATAACGACGATAAAAATCGTCAGCCACGTCCGCATTGCTGCCATCCGCTATTTTAACTGCCACGTATACATATCATAACATACAGCGTTACAAAGGGAAATATCACCAATCTAATTAACCCTTGAAATAATAAATTAAATCTTCATTTTTATTAGCACTATAGAATATTTTTACCCAATTCATGTTTGAATTTGTTTTTAATCTTTCATGTCACGAGCAAGCAAATAGTGACATGACATCTTAATTTAATGTAATGTAGATATTCAATTTATTTTTAAAATATAAATTAAAAACTAAAATTTATATTGTCAGTGTCACCTAACAACAAGAATAAGGCTTTGCGGTGATAATAATGGCTATTTATCAAAAAAAAAAATTGGAATTTAATAGAGGATTAATTCAAACTTGTCCGGAGTAAGCTCACACACGGATCTTTATGTGTTGATCTAATATGTGTGCTCACTGAGTTGGAAGAGTAATACTTGCAAGTTCCCATAATATATATATATATATGGAGAGAGAGAGAGAGAGAGAGAGAGAGAGAGAGAGAGAGAGAGAGAGAGAGAGAGAGAGAGAGAGAGACATGGGAAATCCCGAACAAAATCATCCCATATAGTTTTGCCTCGCGATTTTGGAGCACCTTCATACTGAAACACAAACACGGGTATATATCGTTAAGAAAATTTGAATAGAATACTAATCACAATCAAATTATCAAATATTTCAACAAATACAAAATTTAATATAAAAAATATAAATTAAAAAAAATTACTAGTAGAAAAATAAAATATTATTAAGTAATTATTACTATAACAAAAGTAATATTATCATATTAATTTCAGTGACCTGAACAGTTATTTATAAATTTAAAATTATTTATAGATATATATAAAAAATCATATATTTTTTTAGTAGAATTCATTTGAATGAACTAAATCTCGCTTAAAATTGAATTTAACAATATCTTAATCACAATCAAATTAAAAGTTGTAATCATGATTAAATTAAAAAATCTAATATAAATTAGAATCTTAAATCATAATTATCGTATATATATATATATTAACAAATTAAGGGGGGCGAACCGTAAGCATGTATCTAATATCAGCAAGAAAATGAATGCAACTTCTTACTTGATAAGCAGATGATGATGCACCAAAAAGAAAACCTTCTGGAAAACTGGTGCGGTTGAATTTGTCGGGGACAAAGCTAGCAGATGCGAGGAGGTCGGAAGTGGCAAGTAAGAGTAGGCCTAGCAGAAGCCAACTACTACTGTGGTTCGCCATTGTTGAACTCGCGGTTTGAAGTACTTGCCACTGCAATAGCCCCTTTAAATAGAATGATTTGGTACTGGCGATGCACCAAATCATTTTTTAGTTTCCTCATCAACATCGTTGGGTTGTTGTCAATTCTCTTCGCCACGTGAAATATTTTTTAGTTTCCTCACGCTTACATGGGAACATGTCTTGGTCGTCTTTCTTTAAAAATCTCAAATGGAATTTGGCCCGTCCCTACGATTTTTGTTTGTTTGTAATTATGAGTCATGCATGGAACATACACCTTTAATATATATACATGTATATATGTATAATTTTAATCTAATTTATACTTAAGTAATGTTAAATTGTTAACGTGACCTAATGATGTTATGGGTCCATTCCATTAATTTTTTTAACCCAGCAATTTGAATGGAATTTGGCAAGTCTCTATTATTTTTGTTTGTTTTGTAATTATGAGCTAACTGCAGTGGCAGAGCTACCCACGTTACCCAACTCATCTAACCTTCATTCTCTCTCTCTCATATATATATATATATATATATATGAGAACAGGATGGAGCTTTCTTGCTGTCTGGACGACTGATTAAAAGTCAGGTTCGATATTTGCAAAGTCATTCAAGGTTTTGTTAGTGTAGTTAATTTGGATGAATGGCCATGTGTGGATTAGCTTCATAATGAAGTTGATTATCAAAAAATTTGACTTCAAATTAAACCATAAAATCTTGGTCCACAAGTTATGAACGCAAGTTGTAAGAAATAGAGTATTATTGAAGAGTTGGATAGTCTCCCTGTAGGGTTCTTTCCAGAGTGGAGGGTGTCATTGTCGTTGGTCTTCGATCAATCATTCACCACTGTCATTTTTCGATCTACCTCTATTCAAGCCTTCCCTACTTCTCCCCATACTAATATATATATATATATATATATATATATTTTGACATATATTTTTTAATTTTACTTTAAATGTAAGAAAAACCTCAACCACATAATAATAATAATAATAATAATAATAATAATACTTGCCTGCCATTTAGTTTGAGATCGTACCATAAAATTATGACAAATTTATGGTCTTAAAAGGGAAAAGACTCCAATCACATCATAATAAAAAGATTTTTGTTTCAATTATAGTTTTAAGGGAAAAGATGTTTAGTTTTAATTATTATTATTGTTATTACACATATAGACTCTTAAAAGTATTTCACTTTTTTGACCGTGGGAAGATGAATAACAACGGGACATCTTAAAGACATAAGGACCTCCCAAGTTTGAGGTAAAAATCTTAAATTTGGGGTGAAATGCCCTCCAACCCAACTCTAAAAATCTTACCCTAAATTTGGAATGGTGAATAGTGTTATCCCATATTTGGGGTAGCACTACTCACTTACCTCAAATTTGAGGTAATGTGTTTATCTCCATTTTGTCTTCCCATATTAAGTATAATAAATTTTAATTTTTTTTGTATTCTTTTATATTTTTATATCTTTTTATTTACTTATTATTAGTATTAATAATATTTAAATAATATTAATAAATTATAATCAAGAATAATAATTATTAAATGAATTAAATTAAAAATTATTAAATAAAAGTTACAAACACAATAAATAGAAATGAGTGGAATGAATGTTAAGACATTATAAATTTTGAAAATTAAAGTAATATGTAATAATTCTTGTTCCATTTTTATGTTATATGTAATAATTTTTTTTTAATTTTATCATGTTGAATGTAATGTTTTGTTAATTGAGATGTTTTTATAAAAAAAATATTATTAATAATTAAATTTTTTAATTAATTACTTAATTTTTAAATAATAATTTAAGTTGACATATAATAAGTAAGTAAATAATTTTGAAAATAAAATAAATATTTATAATAACAAAAAAAATACTATTTGAATTGGAGAAAATTTTATCCTTATCCTTACCCCAAATCTAGGGAAAAGAGTTGAAGATGCTCTTGATAAACACCCATCCACCAACATGTCATTTAAAATGAAATTAAGTGGAACATGTCATGATGAATAAAAAAAGTCAGCTTCGAGTTTGGCAAAAGGCATTGCTGAGTTGTTGTTGCAAGTGGCCTCTCCCACCACCACCACCACCACCCCTTTAAATAAATAGAAATTTCTAGTGTCGATCGATGCAAGGCAGAGCCGGCTCAACGACATTAGGGGCCCTAGGCGAAAAAAAATTTTGAGGCTTTTTTCAAGAGTATTAATTTTTTATAAAAAAATAAAAAATATATTTTTTATGAGAAAATTTCATCATTTCCTTAAATTAAAAAAAATTAAAATTCAATTAACTACAAAATTTGATAATCTCTTAACGATAATGAATTTTTAATTAAAATATAATATCTTAGAAATAAAAAAAACCAAATAACCTATTACAATAAATAAAGAAAAAATAAAACTATATTTTTTAAAACTTTAAGAAGATCGGTGCAAGTCGAGTAAAAAATTATATATTCCTAATTTTTTTATAAAAGGAAACAAAACAAAACATTAAATTAATAATATTAAAATTATAAAATTCATCAATAATGAACAAATTTTAATTCTACAATGTTGTTGAGCACTTGAAGTGTGTAAGAGAGAAAGGAAGGGAAGTGAGAGAGAGGAGGGGTAGTGAAAATGGGTTTAATGGTGAGATTATGAAAAATTGGGAATTGAGAAGTGTGAAAGCAATGGTATAAAATTTGGACAGAGCTTCTATGAGAGAGAGAGAGAGAGAGAGAGAGATGGGGGCAAGGGGAAGGGAAGGGAAGTGAACTGTAGCAAGATTTTTTTTATAAATTTAGTATTTTTTATTTAATTAATAAATATAAATAAATTATAATTTTTTTAAAATAGGGGCCTATAAAAAATTGGGCCCTAGGCAGCTGCCTATTTTGCCTTATACTTGGGCCGGCTCTGATGCAAGGAAACCTATGGATTACTTTTTCTTTATTTTATTTTATTCATCAAAATCCCTGGTTTTGAAGTGTTATTATATAGTATTCGACCAGCAGCAGTACATGTGATATGGACTTTTGTTTTTTTATTGAACGCATCTTCCTCGTAGTTCTCCTTTTAATTTTTTTAATGGTTTCGCTCTTTTGAAACCACTCGCAAAGTCTCTTAACATTTTGTTTTTCAGTAATTGAATCAGTCTCATCCCTACCAAACGTAACCATTTTGTTAAAGCAAGCTGGCCACAGAAGGTTTTGTTTATCTCTATATATTATTATATCACATTTTGTTAAAGCAAGCTGGCCACAGAAGGTTTTGTTTATCTCTATATATTATTATATAACTAATAAGCACATTTTTATGTTGTAAAATCATGTCAATAAACTAAAGTTTTAAAGTATCTCTTATATTTAAAATAAAAATATAACTTAGTTTATCTTTTATATTGTCGGTGGCAATAATGACCTCTAGATATCATGTGTGCTATTCTGTGAATTTGAAATGTCATTTCTACGTTTTCGAACCATTTCCCATTTCAAAAATGACAAAGACGTCCTAAGATAATTTTTGAGTTATTTCTGTAAATTGTATAGCATTCCAAGGTCGTTTCACAATTTATAGAAAAATGTGGGAAACGCGTTTTTCGCTAAAAATGTATTTTCTTTGCCTGCAACTGCGATAAAGCAATTGCATGCAACGGAGAAATGAGGGTCACCACTCACAAGATCTGTAACTCGAGCCATCGAGAGGTTAGGCGGTGGCCAAATCGGAGGATGCAGCGACAAGAGAAGTGAGGTGGCGATCAACGATGAGAGATGTAAGGCGGCAGTCAACTGCGAGGACGAGAGGCGAGACGGTCATCGATGAGAGGCAAGGCAGTGGCCAAAGCGACGAGTCGATGCGTCAACAGTTGGCAGTTGGCAACGAGCAGCCATATCGGTCAGCAGATGCAGCGGCAGTCAACGGTTGGCAACGAGCTGCAATGCGGCAAGATAGGTCGGCAGCGATAGCAGCAGACTCGGATCGGATAAGGTTCAAACATTTTATCACCTGTCACTGCGTTACCAACTCGAATATAAGTATTTAATACTTCATCACTTGACAAATAACATAAGATATATAGAAGAGATATCTGATCGTGCATGTTAAAAACTTGATTTCAAATCTAAACTGGAATTGAAAAAAAAAAAAAAAAGAATGGTCAACGAGGAAACTACATTGGAGGAGGCTTTAGGGTCCCGCTGAGGGCTCCATCAACAAGTTGGATATTATTAAGTTGCAGCTTGCAGGGGAGATGGCGTTTATTAAAGGCAGATTCAGTAAGTACACTTAGATTAATAATTTTTTAAATCTGAAATTATAAGCAACTCAATCGAACCACCTCATGCATTAATCTTACAAAATTTATACCCTCAAAAACTTAACTTTCAATGAATAGCAAATAAATACTCTTATATATATTTGAATCTGATTACTATCAAATTTATGCTTGAGATTTAAAGTTGACTGCCCTTGAGATTGCAGATCTTGCTAGAGAAGCTCACATTAAACTTAAAAAATCAAAACATATGAAAAATATACAACTCCAAAGGACTTCAACAAGCATTGAATCTTTCACTAATATTTCCACCACTTCCATGAAAAACTCAACCCATGAGACGAGATATACCACTCCTTCGATCATTTCTTTCATATCAGATTCAATTATTGTAGCAAAATACACTGCCCTTCTTACCTCAATCCAACATATCTCCACTATTAATTGTTCATAGCACTCTATCAGATTCAATTATTATAACAAAATACACTACCCTGATTACCTCTATCCAACACATCTCCACTATTACTCATAACACTGTGTCATACCAATCAATCCTTCTCACCGGGCACGAAAAAATGCATAAAAACTTTGCAAGTGAGTGAGTAATGATATTGTTTTGCCTGGGCCGTGGAGTACAGTACATATATACTATTTGAAAAGTTTGAAGCATACGACAGAGGCTATCGACCACTGGAGAGAGATGTCTTCCTTTCGAGCAAGCTTCAATGGTTTGCTTAGCATCCCATTCGAAACATATCCATTCCCGTTGGTTTTCCTATGGAAGCTTCAATTGTTGGAAGACATATGCTTCAAGCCATGAAGTTGGAGCTTGCTAGAACAGTAAGATTAATTTGGAGCAGAGGATTCCTATGACACGTCAAAAATTTATATAATTTTGAAGTGTTGTATTGTTGAAAAAATATTGGAATATATATGTCTGATCATAACGAGTAAATTAAATTTTTTATATTAATGAGATTGTCAAAATTCTTTAAGATTTTAGAATATCAATTTTTCCAGAGAAAAACCATTAAATGAGTCACCTAATGGTATTTACAAAATTGGGTGTTAGTGTAATTACCAAAATTTTGTAAAATGTTTGGAGAATTAGTTTTCGAAAAAACATTGTTACCAAGGAAGTTAATAGATGATTATTCAAAATTTCTTGATATCAATATGATTATTCAAAAATTTCAATATTTGAGTGCTTGAGGAAAATAATTTTCAATATTCAAATAAATTTTACAATTATTTTCTAAGAAAAGGTTGTGAAAATTGGAATCCGATATAGATTTGATTGATAACAGAATAAAAATACACATTACAAAATAGTAAGACTTGAAAATTTATTTGATTTAATAGTTAATTAAGTGTGAATCAAGTTAAATTAGTATTGGGTATAATATAATAGTTTATTTGAGTAAGGTAAGGTAATGATTGAATAAATAGAATTAATTGGTTGGTACTGATCATAGTTAAATGGGTGTCTCGACAGCTTGGATCTAGGAATATCTCCTAACGCAAGTAAAGATTATGGTTCTAATTAAAGAAAGCTTGTGTTGTGGGTTTCTCTATTATATATATACCAGTGCTTATCCACATGTGATGACGATATCCTTTCTGGAGAGTGAGTTAGCGATCCACGTCAATGTCTTGGTCGATGTCATTGAGGTGCTGCCTTGCTGCATATGCTCTTTGAATTGAAGTTTCCTAATCTGTGTTGCATCTTAGTGCTTGTCCACGTCGTGAGAGCGCTTCTTGCGTCGTTGTTGGCCTTTTAAGCAAAAATAATATATATGTATATATATAACTTATAATTATTCTTGATTTAGATCCATCATTCAAATAAATTATACAAAATTTTGATTTAGATCGATGTGTTGGGGATATGTTGATTATTGTTGCAATTTCAATTAATATTATTGCTGCCGCATGTAGTGTCAAATTGCCAACCAATTCGCCACAAGAGCCAGCTGGTTTTCAATTATTATTATTATTATTATTATTATTATTATTATTATTATTATTATTATTATTATTATTATTATTATTATTATTATTATTATTATTAGGGTATATAATGCTATTTTAATAGAATATTTTGAAATTCATAAAATTATAAAAACTTTTTAAGACCATCTATGGGAAACTTTCTTTCTTACTTACGTTATCTATTTTATTAGCCTAATTTAGATTGAATTTTTTTTAAATTTTTAGGACAAAATTTAAATTATTATGACGCAGATGTTGGCCTAAATTACATGTTTAATTTGCTATTAACCATTGTTATATATTAAATAATTTTATTACTCTAATTTTAACGATTTCATCATGCCAATTATAAGTTGAAAATTTAAACCTTTATTAGGTTTTAAATGATCCATCTTTATACTTTACATGGTTAAAGATAAAGATTTGACCTATTAAAAGATTACTTTAATTTCCTGATTACTTTCCTGGTTAATTACTTTAGTCACAATTTTTTTATTTTTACCTGCCACCCTCATTTTCTCCATTTCATGCTTCACTCTTGAAGATTTATGTTTGCTAAAATTTTATGTTTTAATCTTGAGATAAATTTACAAATATTTATTATAAGATCTCAATCGTATATGAATAATAATATAGATACCTATAATTTTTTTCTTTTTTGCTATTCATTTTTTGTAAAAAAAAAATATCAATATATATTTACACTCAATGAACTAATTAATTTTCAGAGTCTGCTACTAATTAACATTGTTCTGAACTCCTCTTGGAAGGTGTTGCTCCAATTAAGTGAAAGAGCGTTGCTAACTTGTAAAACAAACCATACTTGGATATTATTATAGTAAAATATGAATTTTGTAATATTTTTTCTCATTACAATAGTAAAATATGAATAAATACATAAATAAATGTGTTTTGAGTTTAGACTTTGTTTTGAATGAAAATACTGAAAATAACTTTTTATTGTTTTGAGTTTTATTTACAAATTTTTTTTTGTTTTCAAAAATACATTTTCAAAAACAATAAAGAGAACGCATTTTCATTATTTTAGAAAATTAAAAATTAAAAATGACTTGAAAACAACAAAGAGAACGCAGCCTAACTTTTTACTTCATAGTAGGCCATCTAGCATAAATCATTGGAAATTACTACATCCTACCAACACCCAATAGTTCTTCTAACTCACAAGTTAAGAAATACAAAAATAATGTACAAGAAAAGATCTGAGAGTGGAAACTCTCAGTTACAATAATCTCTCAAAGATAAATGCAAAAGCTTGAACAAATGATAATCAAAGTCTTTTGAGAAAAAAATGAAAGCACAAGTAAAATGAAGAAATAAATTGAAAACGTTAGCTCAATTGAATTTTTTCTTACTCATTAGTTGTCTCAAGAGCTTCCTTAAATGATATTTATAGGCATTCCAAGAGCTTCAAAAGAAACTAGTTGTTTATACCTGTTGGAGCTTGTAAAACTAGCCATTGGATGTATTTGGAAAAATATGGTCAACAAGTTAGCTCAAATATGAAAAACAGGTGATAGTCTATAAAAAACGATCGACACTTACTGATACAAAGATTCTGTTAATTGACAGATTACAACAAACAGTCAACAGTTTGCCAAAGGCAATTTCAAAAAAAAAATCACTATGAAAAATAATAAAAATCACCGTAACAATGGTAAAATATCTGTAACAATGATAAAATTACTGTAGCAAACAATTGTATTATTTTAAAATCAAGCTCTTTCAAAAGAGTTTTTTTATATAACATTTTTAACATAATATTCCAAATACCATCAAGAAATTTATCACAAGATTTTTAGTATTGGATTACATGATGAAATTAATTTTTATTTTGGTGTTTAAAAGAACATATAATAGTAAATTGGATAACTAAGTTAATAATCATTAAAAAAATAATTTCATCATCAAAATATAATTATTTTTCATCATCAAAAGCATATCAAAGGCAAAACATTAATCACTCTCTTTTTGATAACGACAAAACTAATATGAAAAACTCAAAAATCTCTCATTTTTTGTCATAAATCAAAAAATATATATTTGAAATAATTTTATCACTAGTCAATGTGAATTGGGCAAAACATCAATAGGGTAAGAATATTCTTGGGTAAGATAAAATTTTACAAACTCCCCCTTAATAACGTATATCAAAAAAATATTATTCTCCCCCTTAATCAATGCATGTATTAAATATTACAATCGTTTTGACAAAATAACTCCCCCTTAATTTGAGAAATAGGATTGAAATTTTGGATAGAAATTTTCACCAAAATAATAAATGCAAAACACATAAACATAGAGAGTTTTCATCAAGATATTAATTGATAAAATCTTTTCTTATTCTTGGATGACAATTCATTATTTAGGATTGAATTTCTTCTTCATCCCCATTTTCCTTCATGCTTGATTCATCCATAAAGATTCCACTTTGAGTTCCATTTGGATGTCAAACAAATTTGTAAAAATAAATTATCCACAAGCTTTTGGTGCCCAAACCACCTTGGGTTCACCATTGTTAGCATAAAACTCCTTCTTAGAAATCCAAATTTGCTTAAATCTATGTGAATTGTTTTTTAACAAAACATTTGTTTATAGAATGCCCACATTGACCATAATAATGACAAATGATTTTAGAATGTGAAGCAAAATTTTATTTTCTTCACAAAGCCACATTACCCTTTTGTTCTTTTATCTAAATCTTCTCTTTGAATCTCAAAGGCATTTTTTAATTCTTCTTTTTCTTTGTTGGCTTTTTCAAGAGATAGTTTTAAACATTTGTTTTTCTCTTGAAATTTATCATTTTGAGCTTTCAAAAATTTCTTCTCATTATTCCAACAATCTTTTTCTTCTTTTAATAAACTCACTTCTTCATCTAAAGATTTTAATTTCTTCTTTAAAGCATTGTTTTTCAAACTCACTTTTTCAAATTCACTCATTAGATCATTAAATGCATCATGTAGTTCATCAAGAGTAAAATTTCAAGTTGAAAGGGTTGAGTGAGAAGTTATCTCATCTTCCTTGGCCATGAGACATAATTTGGCCACTTCTTTTACTTAGGATTCATTACTTGAAGATGAATCATCTTCTTTCTTCTTGAACCTCTTCTCATATTTCTTCCTCTCAAACTTATCATTCTCCATTAGGTTTCTTCTTTCAAATTTTTTAAACATTTTTCTTTTAATGAATCTTTTGAGTTTCTTAGTGAGTATTTCAAAATCATCATTTCATTTTTCTTCCTCACTAGAAGAATGAGAAACTTTGAAAAGAATATTCTTATTTCTTTTCTTCTTACTGTCATCTCTATTCATCATGATCTCATGAGTCATGAGTGATCCAATCAAATCATCAATGGATAACCTATCTAGATCTTTAAGCTCTTGAATGGTTGTTACTTTAGGATCCCATTCTTTGAGAAGACTCCTAAAAAAATTTCTAACTTTCTCCTCATTTGAAAAAAAATTTCCTAGAGCCTTTAAACGAGTGATAATATTATTAAACCTAGTAGACATATCCTTAATGGACTCCCAAGATTTTGTAGAAAAAAACTCATACTCATGAATTAGTAAATTTACCTTTCTTTCCTTGACTTGACTAGTACCTTCATTAGTGCATGACTTCCAATTTGTCCCAAATCTCCTTGGTTGTTGAGCATGTGGATACTCAATTGAACTCCTCAGGGCATAGAGTACAAAAAAATATGTTCATGGCTATTGCATCTATCTCAACGATTTGTTTGTCCTTATTCATCCAAGCCTTTATTTTCTTTATGTCTGGAAGCTTAACTTCCTTCTTGATGGGCTGCAAAATGATTGTGTCCTGCATAAGAAAACAAATCATCATTTTCTTCCAATAGTTATA
This sequence comes from Diospyros kaki, assembly GCA_036245055.1. NCBI lineage: Eukaryota > Viridiplantae > Streptophyta > Magnoliopsida > Ericales > Ebenaceae > Diospyros > Diospyros kaki. The sequence continues at coordinate 32,771,096 of BSEG01000003.1, forward strand.
GTTAGTACCGTCAAAGAAAGGGGGACTGGTGATGCTTTAACCCTTAAATTTAGATGAACCGAAAATGTGTCATTTATGGATCTTTTATCCTAGGTTGTTAGACTTTTTAAAAAATTGGTACTTGGCCCTGATACTAACTGTTATAAACGTATAGCAATGGCACCACAACCCAAGAAGGAGGTGAATTGGGTGTTTGGGAAATTTAATTAAAACTTTTTGGAAGGTTTTGAAGAATAAACAATAAAACAATGAAGTATAACAAAAATAAATGTAAAAGAGACACAACGATATATAGTGATTTGGCTAAATCAAACTTAATACACTCCATTAACTCCTCACTAAGGATTTAAAGTAATTAACTAAAACCTCCTATCACACTCAGTAGACCCTCTAGCAATCTTATTAGGAAATACAACCTCCTACTTCACAAGTAGGCCCTCTAGCATAAACTATTAGAAATTACAATCTTCTACCAACACCCAATAGGCCTCTAACTCATAAGTTAGGAAATACAATAATGATGTATAAGAGACAATCTGAGAGTGGAAACTCTCAGTTATAATAATCTCTCAAATATAAATGCAAAAGCTTGAATAAATGATACAAACGATAATTAAATCCTTTTGAGATAAAAATGAAAGCATAAGTAAAATGAAAATGTTAGCTCAACTGAATTTATTCTTGCTCATTCATTGTCTCCAGAATTTCCTTGAATAGTATTTATAGGCATGCCAAGAGCTTCAAAAGAAACTAGCCGTTTATAGCCATTAAAGTTTATAAAACTAGTCATTGGATATCTTTGAAGCAAAAATGGTCGACAGATTCAAAGCATCAGTCGACAAGTTAGCTCAAATATGAAAAATAGTCGATAGTCTATGAAAAAGATCCACACTTACTGATGCAAAGATTCTATCAATCGACAGATTGCAACAAACGATCAATAGTTTGCCAAAGGCAATTTCGGAAAAAAAAAATCACAATAGTTGTTGAACCTATTTGAATATCCGAAACCAAACACCCACAAGATCGAAGCAAACAGATATACAAGAACAATAAAGCAACGCTTACACACGCACTCAAAGAGACAAAGGAGTTTACGTGTTCGGATTCAAAATAGAATCCTACTCACGGTAGGGGCTTTAGACCCCTAGTCAATCCACTAGATACGAGCAACAAGATTACACAAAAAAAGAATTACAATCATCCAAGCCCTATAAACTGAAAATACCCAACTTACAGTGATATACGATGTAGATAAAGAAGCGCAAACTTACAATCTCAGCAAGAATCAAGAGCACTCTCAGAAGCATCGATTGTTCACATACAATACATCAAAAGTACATAGAAGGGGTTAGATTTCAGATTAGGGTTTCTGTAACAAAGGGAAGTGAGAGCGAGAGAGAGAGAAAGCAGAATGCTTTCTCCTTATATCCGTCCGCATATATATATATGTGGGCAACCAAGAAATGCAATCAACAGACATCCTACAGCCACCTGTCATCAGCTTTATAACCAAGTTAAATAACAACACATATATATATTTCTCACATAAAAACATACAGTAAATAATTGCAACCTATTTGAGAAAAATATCTAACAAATTCCACCTTGGATCAAGATGGGTTGCTTTGTGGAATTGATTGGAGACCCCTGCAAGTCTCCCGGCTACGTTGGGAGAACATTAAGCAATGATAAAGCTTACTCAAATTTAGATGCAGGAATAGACTTTGTCAGCATATCTGCTGGATTTACTTATGTCTTTATTTTCTCAACCTTAACTTATCCTTTTTCTATGATATCTCTCACAAAATGTAAGTGCACATCGATGTGCTTGGTCCTCTCATGACAAACACTATTTTTACTTAAATGTATTGCACTTTGTGAGTCACAGAAAATTTTGGGAATAGAATTAACCATCCCTAATTCTCTAGAAATACCTTGAAGCCACACAGCTTCTTTAACTGCTTCAGTTAACGCTACATACTCTGCCTCCGTGGAGGAGAGAGCAACAATGTGTTGGAGGTTTGATTTCCAACTTCTCAAATTTCCACCTAGAGTAAAAGCATATCCTGTTAGAGATCTTCTTTTGTCAAGATCAACAGCATAGTCACTGTCACAGTAACCTAAAATGCTATTTCCACCTTCTTTAGATGATTTGTACACTAATTTACGATTTTCAGAACCGTTTAAGTATCTTAGCAGCCACTTGACTGCATTCCAATGGTCTTTACATGGCTTACTCATAAACCTACTAACTAGGCTAACACCATAAGCTATGTCTGGCCTGGTTCCAATCATAGCGTACATTAGGCTACCTACAGCATTAGAGTAAGGAATTTTACTCATATATGCTTTTTCTTTTAATGGCAAATTTTCATTGACTGCTCTTAGCTTAAAATAGGAAGGAATGGGAATGATAATGGGTTTACAATTAGACATCTCAAACAATTCAACCACTTTCTTCACATAACCCATTTGAGATAATGTCAAGATCCCTTCCTTTCTATTCCTCTCAATGTCAACACCTAGAATTCTTTTAGCAGCCCCCAAATTCTTCATCTCAAATTCTAAGGTTAATGACTTAGTTAGCTTCATAATTCCCCTTTTATCCTTACAAGCAATCAGCATATCATCTACATAAATCAGTAGATAAATAAACTGATTATCCTTTAAATGCTTGTAGTAGACACAATGATCATATTCAGACCTATTAAAGCCTACTTTCATCATAAAGTCATCAAATCTCCTATACCATTGTCTAGGAGATTGTTTCAGGCCATACAAGGATCTGTGAAGCTGACACACTAAGTTTTCTTTTCCCTTTTTAGAGAAACCGACAGGTTGTTCCATAAAGATCTTCTCCTTTAGGTTACCATGCAAGAAAGTTGTCTTTACATCTAATTGCTCCAAGTCCAAATCATATAGAGCAACCATGGCCAAAACTAACCTTATGGAAGTATGCTTCACCACTGGTGAAAACACCTCATGGTAATCAATTCCCTCTACTTGGGAATAACCTTTGGCCACAACCCTAGCCTTAAACCTTGCTGGTTCTACACCTGGAATTCCTGGTTTTCTCTTGAAGATCCATCTACAGCCTATAATTTTTTGGTTTGGGGGTATTTGGACCAAAGTCCAGGTTTTATTCTTATGAAAAGAATCCATCTCTTCTTGCATTGCTTTCAGCCACTAAGCTTTATGCTTACTTTTATAGGCATCAGCAAAAGTTAAAGGTTCATGGAGTTCAATTGTATCTCTTATATTCAAAGCATATGCAATAATGTCTGCATGGGCATACCTAGTGGGAGGCTTTGTTTCCCTTTTAATTCTGTCTCTAGACAACCAATAATCACTCAAATCTTCATGACTGCTGGCGGCTAAATCTAAAACAGCCAAGTTTGGAGCATCAAGATCAGTTTCAAAACTGGTCAGCTCATTATTCTCCATACTATCCTGAGAATTTTCAAGATTTGAATTAGATTCTAGGTTTCCACCTAGTTGGTCATCACTTTCCACCTCAAACTTAAAAGAATCAGGATTAATTTTATGCGAGTTTTCTGCCAACTGATTTGGTTTATAAAACTGAAATTCATTAAAAATCACATCTCTACTTAATATGATTTTCTTATCTTCTACTAACCACAGCTTATATCCTTTTGTTTCCTCGGGATATCCAAGAAAAACTACTTTCTTTTCCCTAGGATCAAGTTTTCCCTGCTTCTTATGGACATATCCTATGCAGCCAAAAGGCTTTAAATGGGAAATACTAGGTGGATTTCTAATCCATTTACTTTCAGGAGTCATAAACTGAATTGCAGAGGCTGGGGACCGGTTAATTAGATAACAGGCTATGGCTACAGCCTCAGCCCAAAATTTCTTTTCTAACCTTGATTCATTTAGCATACATCTTACTTTATCAATAATTGTTCTATTCATCCTCTCAGCAATTCCATTTTGTTGGGGAGTGTCAGCACATGTCCTATGTCTTTTTATCCCTATTTGCTTACAATAATTTGAGAACTCATTGCTACAGAACTCTAAGCCATTATCTGTTCTTAAACACTTTATTCTTTTTCCAGTTTGATATTCAACCAGAGTTTTCCATTCTTTAAATTTTCCAAAAGCTTCATTTTTATGTTTTAGAAAATAGACCCACACTCTTCTTGAAAAATCATCTACAAAAGATATAAAGTATTGAGCACCAGATAAAGCGTAAGGTACATTAGATGAACCCCATAAATCAGAGTGAATATACTCCAAAATATTCCTAGTTTGGTGCCTAGCAGTGTCAAATTTCAGCCTATGGGATTTTCCTAAAACACAGAATTCACAGAAGTCTAAGGTTCCAACTTTCTTAGAGTCTAGCATCCCTTGCTTACACAATTCTTGAAGACCCTTAGGCCCTATGTGTCCTAACCTTTTATGCCATAGAACTGTCTCATCTTTTCCTAAGGAATAGATTGAAATATCTCCAGATATAGCCTCTCCTTGTAAGATGTAGAGTCCTTGCTTTAAAATGCCCTTTAAAACTACTATAGATCCTTTGATTATTTTTAGAATTCTATTTTGGAGTTTACAAATACATCCATTTTGATCCAACATACCTAATGAAATTAGGTTTCTCCTAAGGTCAGGAACTAACCTAACATTATCAAGGATTCTATGGGTACCATCCCACAATTTAAATTTTATAGAGCTTGTTCCAATGATTCTACATGACTGGTCATTTCCCAGTCATTTCCCATAAGAACTTTGCCCCCATTAATTAGTTTAAAGTTATAAAGAAGTTCTCTTCTAGGGGTCATGTGAAAAGTACAGCCCAAGTCCATGATCCACTCATCACTTGGGCTTTGCTCTGAGATGATTAAGCCTTCCCGACTTTCATAACCATCTGAGAGGTTTGCATTATCTACTTTATCTTTATAATGATCAGCACCCTTCCCCCTCTTAGGACAAAGCCTCCTGGGATGTCCTTCCTGCTTACACAGCCAACAAACTAAAGTTTTAGAATTTTCCTTATCCTTGGATTTTGACCTAGAGTGATTTTTCCCCTTAGATTTGAATTTCTTACCAGGTCTGCCCCTTACTTGCAGGCCTTCTGCAAGGGTATTCCTTTTTTCTTTCTTTTGTTCTAGGTCCCTAGACCTCAAGGCTACCAAAACATCCTCTAGGGTAAGTGTTTGTCTTCCATATTTCATTGCAGTCTTAAGATTATTATGTGACTCAGGCAGAGAATTTAATAAAAGAATTGCTTGATTTTCCTCTGATATTTCTTCATCTATATTGGCTAGAGACATAGTTATTCCATTAAACACGTCAATATTCTCTTCTAATGATTTTGCAGGATTCATCTTAAAGGTAAACAGCTTATCTTTTAGGTGAATCTTATTAGAAAGAGATTTTGCCATATATAGAGATTCTAATTTTAACCATACCTGAGCGGCATTACCTGCCTTGCTTACCTGTCTAAGCACATTGTCAGAAAAATTGAGAATTAGTAGACTGAATGCTAATTGTTGCAATTCTTTCATTTCTTGGGAGAGAGTGGACTCTGCCTTATCCTTCTCTCCCTTCACTGCCATCACCTCATCTAGTGCTTGTATGCATTTGTGTTGCACTAGAATGGCCCTCATCTTCATCTGCCATAGGTTGAAATCCCCATGGCCATCAAACTTGTCGATCTCAAGTCTTGATGATCCCATTTTTCCTGTGCAACCACAACACAAAGAACACAGCAACAAAGAAAATACTCTAATAAGACAGGAAAACACCAAAAGGTTCGGTATACCGCTTCAAGACGACACTGGCGAATCAAGAAAGACATCAATCGTTGAAACCCCTCGGTTGTCAAATCTTTCTGACCGTCACAGTTCTTTCTTCGTGTGTGTTCTTTACTGATCTTAAGACAATCCGAATGTCTCCTTCGATCTTGGTACCAACACAAGCTCTGATACCACTTGTTGAACCTGTTTGAATATCCAAAACCAAACACCCACAAGATTGAAGCAAACAGATATACAAGAACAAAAAAGCAACGCTTACACACGCACTCAAAGAGACGAAGGAGTTTACGTGTTTGGATTCAAAATAGAATCCTACTCACGGCAGGGGCTTTAGACCCCTAGTCAATCCACTAGATACGAGCAACAAGATTACACAAAAAAAGGATTACAATCATCCAAGCCCTATAAACTGAAAATACCCAACTTACAGTGATATACGATGCAAATAAAGAAACGCAAACTTACAATCTCAGCAAGAATCAAGAGCACTCTCAGAAGCATCGATTGTTCACATACAATACATCAAAAGTACATAGAAGGGATCAGATTTTAGATTAGGGTTTCTGTAACAAAGGAAAGTGAGAGCGAGAGAGAGAGAAAGCAGAATGCTTTCTCCTTATATCCGTCCACATATATATATGTGGGCAACCAAGAGATGCAAATCAACGGACATCCTACAGCCACCTATCATCAGCTTTATAACCAAGTTAAATAACAACACACACACACATATATATATATATATATATATATTTCTCACATAAAAACATACAGTAAATAATTGCAACCTATTTGAGACAAATATCTAACAATAGTAAATAGGTAAAATCTTTGTAGCAACAGTAAAATTACTTATCACCAGATTTTTTACAGTGGATTGCATGATGAAATTAATTTTTATTTTGGTATTTAATAGAACATATAAAAGTAATTTGGAGCACTAAGTTAATAACCATTAACAAAATAATTTCATCATCAAAACCATATCAAAGGCAAAACATCAAATATCATTGGTACCCTATATCTTTCTTATTTTTAACATATTAGGTGAAAAATGTACTTAGTTTTTTTCTTTTATCTCTAATTATGTGGTTACATTTATGCCATCACAACAACTAAGTCACAACATTAGTGGATTACAACGTTAATTACCTAATATGTCGTGATCTACTCTCTCGATATAGTATGATTGGGAGTGATCCATGATTTCTTAGTTTATCCATTAATTGAAAATCTTAGGGTCTGTTCTCTTTGCGATTTCCAGGCCATTTTTAGTTTTTAATTTTTCAAAATAGTTAAAACGTATTTACGTTACTGTTTTCAAAAATGCATTTTCGAAAACAAGAAAAAATTTCATAAAGGAAATCCAAAATGCCAAAAAGTCGTTTTGATCGTTTTGAGCCAAAATAGGTGCAAAATATGAGAATGCGAAAAACTGTTGTTTTGAGCATCCCAATCTTGTACAACAACAATTTTTCTCTTCCTTCTATCTTTTCTTTTCTTCCTTCTCTCTTTTCTTTTCTTCCTTCTCAAGGCTCAACCGTCGACTGCACTTGCCACCTCCATCGCCATCGACCACCATCACCTTTGTAAATCACCAATTTTGTGTCTGGCTGGAGGTTTAAGTTTAGATCTATAAAAATTCGGCCGTTGGATCTTGTTGATTTTTGAGTATGTTGGTCGATGGGGATAAAAGTGTCAGGTAGTTGCATCTGGTAGCTAGAAACGACCAACCACGATGGCCGTTGATGACTGTTAGTGCGTTTATGCAAGTGTTGGGTTTAGCCGAAAGTTCAATCTTGCCTTTGATCGCTGGAAACCACCAGCCAAAGTGGCCGATGACGACTGACAGTGTATTTTTCAATTTTGGCCTAAAATTAAAAATCGAATCTATGAAAATCCAGTCATTAAATCTAGATCATTTTTATGTATGTTAACCCCCTTGACTTAGTGTTTCTAATGGTATAATTTGATCGTGGGAATCTCCAGTCGACAATGGTTGTCAACGATCGCTGGTGGTGGCAGTTGTGGCTAGTTTAGGCTATTTATTAAATAAAATATTATAAAATAATTTTTCTCAAAATTCTAAAGTAAACGCATTTTTTAATTTTTTGTTTTAAGAAATGGTTTTTTAAAATAATAAAAAAAACGTGTTTTCAAAAATCTCAAAATAGAAATTTAAAATATAAAACTCAAAATAAATTAAAAACTCAAAATTAAAAATTAAAACACAAAAGAACACCACCTTATCGTTTGAAGTTGAATTGTATTCTCAAACAATACGGACATGCTTTATCTTCATGTCAATATCATTGGTAACCTATATCTTTCCTATTCTTTAAGGTTTTTTTTTTTTTTTTTTGGTGACCCAGGGTTCTAGGTCTTTAAGCCCAACTACTCCCTAGGGGCGAGTGACATTCCCCCTTGATGCATCTCTCGATAAATTCGGATGTGGACCCAGTCTATGCACACTCAGAGTGGATTTTCGAGAAGCTACTACCTTCCTTGTGAACTCCAGAATGGGGACAAGGCACACTAAGACCCTCTCTCCACAAGGGCAACTTGCCTTCTAGCATTAAATGCTGCCTTCCTAGATGTCGCTGAGATTCGAACATTCAATACTCCTATGAATCTCCAAGTGTTTTACCGTTGAACCATATCCGTACGTGGGGTTTTTTTTAAGATATTTTACTTTGACTAACATAATCCACTAATGTTGCAACTTAGTTGTTGCAATGGCATAAATGTAATCACATAATTAGAGATTTAAAAAAAACTAAATACATTTTTCACAATTAAACACCCTAAAATTTGTACTTTTGCTTCTACTTCACACAAAAAAATAAATAAATATTAAAGCATTTGTTTATTTTGGTCAAACACAACAAATGGTTGTTTGATTTTTACTTGGATGGGAATTAAGAAACGAATGGAAGAGAGAGACCCTTTCCATTGTTTAAATGAAGATTTTATAATAGAAGGAAAGGGAAGAGGAGGGTACATAATGCCCTCTCATCTCCATTCTTATCTATATTTTCCTTACATCCCCATTTGAGGTGTAAAAAGTATAAATAAAATATATTTATAGATATAGTTACAATTGTTATACCCCAAATCGGTTATTTTTGTACCGTTATTATTTTTTTAATACCCTTTTATTATAAATACTTTTGATCCAACCTACTTATCTATATATATTAAAAAAATAAACGATATAATTCTAATTTTATTTTTTTAAATTGTTTCATTCTCTTCCCTTCTTTGTCAGAAGTACAATCTCATTACATTTTTTATTTAATTTTTATTATTCTTAAAGAATAAAATTTTAATAAATTTATATTATTATTTAATTTTTACATTTCATTATATCATATATCATTTCATTCTTCAACCCACCTCCCTCCAAAATAACGTCAAAGGTTTAGTTAGCTTTTGCCTAATTATGGGCCGGAGCGTCGGTGCTTCTGTGTTGGGCCCTTCATATCTTACAAATGGCCAATGGGCCTTAATTAGTTCACTACGAACTGCAAAACAATATCAGTTTTCACCGGCCCTCTGCCGCCGCCGCCGCCGCAGTCGCTGGGTCAAAAATCAAAATGAGACTTTTTTTTTTTTTTTTTTTGTCTGTTTGCTCGCCTATAGAGGAAACAGCAAAAATCGCCTTTTAACTGTCCGGTTAATGAATTTTCTCTCTGTTTTCATGAATCAAAATTAATAAAAAATCAAAGAATAATTAGAAGATGAGATCGAAGTCATTATCATAGTATCAAGGCAAGCGTGTACAGAAGAAGCCTACAAGAGAAACAACGAATTCAATGACTTCTACGTGGGTGAAACCCTTTTCTTCAAACTACACAAATGTACAAATTCGTACGACAAGTTTTTGTTTTCTTTTTTTTGGTTTCAAGTACTTCAAAATATTTATTTTTACTATGATATTATATTATTTAATCGAAATTAACTAGTTAGATAATTGGAGCATAAAAAGAAATTAACTATAGATAACAATCACATCATAATTCATCAAATCTATTATATATGTTTACTTTATTTATTACTTATAGAATAATATTAGAGATGGCATCTTATTATAATTAAGCAAACAATAACACATATCTTGATATAATTAAAATATAAAAATCTACTGTCGTTCTCTTCCTCTCTAATCCTGCTTATTTTCTTTATTTATGTTTTGTTCTGTGTTTCTTTTATTTATTTATCTATTGATTTATGTTTTTTATTTATCTATATATTTATTTATATATAAGTCAACAAAAAGGGTTTTAGAGTTATGAAGCCCTGTTAAAATTTGTTATTATTCTTAAATTAATTACCCTTTATAATATACTACATAAGAAAGAATTAACGAGTAGAGACCCAACAGTTTCTCTGTAATAATTAATTATTAAAGTAACGTGTGAAAATATAAATTCAAAACATGAAATAAAAAATCAAAAACCCAACGGGAAAGAAGCAGTGGGTTTTTTTGTCATCTTAACGGTAATTTGTATGGGATGTCTTCCATTGAAAATGAATTGTGATTGAACTTGAAGTACTAGCTAGCCACTCAAACTCAAAAAAGGCTTTGTTTATTTACAGAACAGAAAGGAAAGCTTGAAGCATTTAATTACAATTTCAGAGACCATGTCACCAACTGCTTCATTCAAGAAGTTGATTCTAGCCATGGAATTACAGCACCTTCAAAGTAGCGATTCCCCCGGGATGGGAGGATATTCTTTCATTAGTCTTGATCTTTCCTTTGGATATCTTCTTTTTTAATATTGCAGTATATATATATATAGAAGTTGATTCTTTCAGCCTTATTTTGAGATAAAGGTAATGCTTATTTCATCACTTTTGGTGCTTATTTTGAGTCTACATGTGAACATGAATGCGTCGCTAATTATTGAGATTTCTTTTTTTTTTAACATATTTCATACTACCTATTATGTTTTTCTTTTAGTAACGTTGTTTGTTTTCAACTAGTTAGAAACTATGATCTTTTGAGAAGAAACTATAGATGAGAAACAAAAAATTGAGCTACTTTCATTGAAATCAATGATAGCAGAGCAAAGTCAGCAGAGTTTAAGTCAGAAGGCTCAGGGACACATACGAAAAGAAGGACCTGCAAGCTTTCTACAAAGAGACGATGCAACCGCCGTTGCCAGAGAAGAAAATGACTTTGTATAACATTTAGTTGTGCATGACATTTTCCATCACCAAACATCTAATTTATTTATTTATTTATAAAATATGAACAATAATTTAAAACAGAAGCAAATATTAATTTAATGAAGTTAAAAATCAAATCCACAATTATTATTATTATTATTATTATTATTATTATTCTACAAGCTTAACGTTCGCACTCATCTCAATCGCAACGTCCGTTTTGTTTGCTTCCGGAAACAGTGACTTATCAGCTTAGAACACTCCGGCATTTTCTGCTTCTACATGATTGCACGAAAACAACGGCGGACGCGACCTGGCAGCGAAGAACCGAATATAATTCAGATTCCCCGGCTCGCGGTCGTGTCGCTCGGTGTGGCGTGCGAAGCCACCGCCGAACACGCGTCCGATTGCGACAGGTTTGTCGTATCCGGTGCGTGCTTGGAGTTGGATATTCCGGTTGGACCGACGATGCGCCGAGCTGCCTGATGTGATAACTTTCATCCTACGGCTCCTATCCAATCGTTATAGCTAGGTAAGGTTACAACACAGCAAATTAGGCTATAGGGTTCCGCTCTCTCCCCCCAACTGTATTTTTATTGGATTCTTTGGGCTTCCAGCTGTAATTATAGTTGAACTTTGACCTGTAATTATATTTTAATTTCACTAAATTTTTTCATAATTTATAATATGGGACCCTTTAACTCTTTTCTAGTATTATTTTTTAACAATAACTCCGTCTCACATCACTTTTTGATAATAAAAAAAAAACTTAGATTTATATGTTGAAAAAATAATTAGAATTTCTCAATTAATCTTAAACAATTACAAAGAATTCTATTACAAATCAATTAAAATAAAAATGCTAAACTCACCCTAATTAAAGTGGAAGAAAGTGACACTAATTTATGATTTGAAAGTAAAAAAAATATAACCACTAAACTAAAAGGACAATAAGAAAAATTCTAACTTTTAAACTAGAAACACAAATATAGTATTTGAAAATTCAATCAAAAATTATATTTATATAAAAAAAAGAAAACTAAAATAATTATGTGTTTAAAAATTCATTCAAAAACCCTATTATTGATAATTAAAAAAAAATCAATTCTTTGGAGATTACTTGTTTCCACTATTTAAAAATAAATTAAAGATTAATTTATTTTTTTGATTTAAGGATAAATTAGATTCCGCTTTGCTAATGGACCAATTTGCCTTGCTACTTCTTTGCACATAAATTGAAATTTTATTTAATTTTAGATACTAATTAAGGTTCATGGTTATTTTTTTAACCTTCTTTTATTTTTCCTCTCAAATTAATTAGCAATTGATGCCACTTTCCTCTACTTATTAAAAGTAAGTTTGGTATTTTTATTTTTAATTAATTTATAATAATATAATTGTTTATAATTGTTTAAGATTAACTAATGCATTGTGATCATTTTGTTTTTTTTTTTTTTACATGTAAATCTAAATTTTTTTTTCTGTCAAAAAATAATGTTAAAGGAAGTTCTCGGTCAAAAAAAATATATAAGGGAGTTAAATGTTCCAAATTATAATCTTTGAGAAAATTTAGTAGATTTTAACCTTTTAATTTTTGTGATCATATATAATTATTAGGTTTAATTTTTACTAAAATTTATTTATTTTTTTAATTTTTAACTTTAATTAATTTTAGAATTTGTATTAATAAATTTAACAAAAAATCTAAAGAAGTATTGAATTTTAACAAAAACTAAAGTTAAATATTTGTGATAACAAAAATTAAAATATAATGATTAGTTTGTTAGAGAATGCACCTCTTAAATTTTGACTTGACTATTTGAAATGGACACTTTCAAATTTTAAAATTTACCTAATTGTCGCTCAAAGGGCCAAATTCGTGACTAATTTAGGGACATCATTGCTAATTTTAAAAAATCTGTAAATTTTAAAATTCAAGAATTGTCAAACCCAAATCACAAAAGTTTAAGGAAGGTTGATTAAATTAAATTACCCTTTTTATTATATTTGATCTTTCATGAACAATATTTGAACCCAGATATATAAATTAATGGCGTTGTTCATTTTATTACAAGTTAATTTACCATCTAAATAATTAGTATTTAGAGACATAATATATATATATATATATATATATATATGTTGCGTAGATGTTTTGGTCGCCCAAAGTGTGTTGTGGTTGGTTGGAAGCTTAATTTGTTCACCCAATTTTTGAGTACCCAACCATTATAAGCTTCTTTCATCGTCAGATTTCGATTAATTAAAAATGAAAATATATATGGATTTAGATATATAGAGTTGACTTTGATGAAGACTAATTAAACTGTGATTGGAATCTTCAAACACTTTGCTCCATTAATTAGTCTTTGGTGGAAATATGAAAAATGTCCCCTTGACGGTGAGCTAAAGGAATTGAGGTGGGCAAGTTTGATTGATGGGGTTGGGGTTGCGCGCTGTTGAATTTGAAATTTAATTAATTTCGGACAAATTAAAACATTGATTTCCTTCCATTAATTTGTTAGGGGTAGCTGTAGCATGCATGACGGCTCCTTCTTCAAGTACCCTTCGCATGCATGGTTGCATTCTTATTCTTATTATTATTATTCCAGCAAGCAAAGCTCAAGTCAAGACACAAAAGGTAAATTTCGTACCCCTCAGCGCTACGCCCTCACCTAATCTAATCTAATCCAATCCAAAACTTAATCCTTATCCACATCCGGATCATGCTACCTAGCTATCACCATTTCAACTTGTGGGTCCCAATCCGTTTAATCCATGATGCATCATGTCACTTCATTTATAAATTGATAAATTATTAACGTTAGACGTCACCAATATATGTTAATTACTTTCTGATAATGCACTCATATAATGCTAGAACCTAGAATTGCAACACATCCAGTGGATCACATAAATCAATGCCTCACTCATCGAGGAGATGATACGTACGTACTCAATATTCAAGAATGTAATAATTGAGTAGTCCAAATAGGAAACATTTAATTCAATTTTATATATATATTCCCATCGATCTCTATATACAACTTATCCAATTACAACTCTAAATCAAAGCTTCATGTCGCTCCAAAAATAAATAAATAATTAAGCAAACAAACAAACAAATGATGATGTCTGCAAATGATGCATGTCTATATATAACTTTTCTTTTAATTTCTCAAAAATATTTTTTTAACTCTTGTCGGGGACCGAAACTCGATTGGAAAATCCATCGTGTATGGAAGGGAATAAATAAAAATCGACGCACCCAAATCAATAATATAACAATCAAGCAGTAGCAGTGTTGCATATATAACGAAAGAGTGAGTGCCGTGAGCCACACACAAGACAACCAAGGAGGCGTTTGGGCCACCGCCTGAGTTAACTTGGAGAGAAAATTTTCTCGGCCGAGAAAATAGACACCACTATTAAGAAAGCTGGGGCCACACTCAAACCCTTTCCAGTGACGCAATCTCACGACACAATCAAACTGTACCCACCATGATTCAGATTCCTCCTTAATAATTTCCCTATAAATTCCCAGCCCTTTTCCCTCATTTTTTTCCAATTCCTCAACCTCTGCAACCCATCAATTAATTAGTTTTCCATCTCCTCTTGTCCATGGAAGAAGAGCTCCAGGAATCCGATGTCTTTTTCCCGGAAAGTGAAGAGGACGAAAACGGCGAGTTCGGTTTTGCAGGTCATTTGAACAACAAGCCGAGGTGGAAGAAGAAGAATATGAAGAAGAAAAAGAAGACGCAGAAGACGAATTCGGTTCCGGTGGATATTCCGGGGAGAGATGCGTGGTTTTGCAGGTGGGTGGAGTCGAATTTCCTGGACGACGACGACGATGAAGAGGAGGGGGAGTTGGTGCCGCCGCATGTGGTGGTGGGGCGACGGATCTGCGCCGGAAAGATGGCGTTCTCGGTGTGCACGGGCAACGGGAGGACTCTCAAAGGGAGGGATTTGAGCCAAGTCCGGAACTCGATTCTCAGGATGACCGGTTTCTTGGAAGCGTGACGAACTTACAAATCCAGAACAAAAGTTTTCTAGGTTGGTTGATTTATTTACCTTAGACTAGGAACGTCAAGGAAAATAAAAAAAAGTTCTTCATTTGTTTGTCTCTTGTAAAAATTCGAAATTCGATCTCCGTTACTTGTAATTTGTAACTTTAAAACATGATTTCTACTTAAATAAACAACATACCAAATTGTTCACTGGGTTCGTTCTGTGTTGGGTTCCATGCTTTTCGGCTCAGTGTGAACTGTTCCATTTCCTTCTTGAAATTTCTTATTTTCCGGGCAAGTACGTACTTAGCTTTAATTAGTTCATATGTACTTTGTTCGAAAATATTTAAATGATGTGATGTGACATTCAATTCAAGTAGTTAATCATAGAATTATAATTTCCAATAAATTTAAAAACAAGATAGTAAAAATGCTAAAAGGAAAAGAATTTAAGCCTCATCCACAACAAATAAAGATAAATATCTATTCATGCGAAAACTTAAAGTTTTGATAAAGAATTTAAGCCTCGTTGTTTTAAAGTTTTGATATTTAAGGTCATATTTTACATTAATATATTATATATTTACACACATCTATCCAGATATAAATATTATCTCAAATATTAAAATTAAGTATATCCACGTACGTACGTATCATTTCCATTCCGTTGCCAAACACCAACGACTTAATTTCTTGAATCTTGAGTTCGTTATTATTTTAAACTTGGGCAAATTAAAGGGCGTTTGAATCTTCAATTTAACTATATATAATTCTTTCTTAATCTGCACGTTTTATTTTAATGAAACTAATAATTAATTAAAGCAAAAGGCAAGGAGGAAAATAGTAATCTACTACTTCCCAATCTTAATTTTAGTACTCATATATATATATATATATATATATATCATGATCTTAACTAAGTAAGAGCATCTCTTCACATTAATTGTTTAATTTAAAAAATTAATTCTCAATCCCTAATTAATCATGAATAAAATTAAGAAAATGAGGCTTGGTTTATCTACTGTATATATCATCACAAATTTTAACTCTCAATCCCCAATGAATTTTAATTTCATTTACCTGTCACAAACGTGTTTGATTTTTTGATCGCATGTCTCGAATTATTTTAATTGCATCTCACATTTATCATCTTTAATATCTCACTACTCATATCTTATGATAATAAATAATAATAATAATAATAATAATAATAAATCATTTTTATGAGTTGATTGTATATAATAATGAATTAAAAGAAAACATAAGATATTAGCGTGTCTCTGAGCTGCACGAGGGATCAACGAAGTCCATTTCATCACCTTTTAATCCGTTTTGAGGTTGACGATTAAGGGGTAAGTTAGGCATTATATATGGTTATGGATGAGGACAGTTGGAATTAAGTGCATTAATTAATTAATTAATTAATTAATTAATGTATTAGGCATGTAACGTGTTAATTTGGATATGCTAGTTTCTACCCACTTTCTTCACGAGGTTTCCGTTCCCCTTTTTTGCTCTCTTCATTAAGCTCAATTTAAATGCGTAGTCATATATAAATAAGCATTTCATATAAGGGTTTTGTTAATAATTTTTTTATGGTATTTGTTAAGGTGTATTTAATATATTTTATTTTTTTTAAGTATTAGAATACTTTAATTCACTAATTAGTAAAATATTTCAAAATTTGATGTAGTTATTATTAACTAATAAAAACATTTAATGTTAAAAAATATATATATTAAATACACATTAAAAAGGCACTTATTAGCCAAACCCACATAAAATAAAATTTTATATTTTAATATTTTATATTTAACATAGCCCTTATTAATATTTTATATTTAAAATATGATATCAAAAAAATGACCCAAAATATTATATATTTAAGAATTTTACAGTAAAAAAATTCGATGACAATCAACACACTAAATATTAAGGACATTTAATAAAAAAAAATTCCCTGTCTAAACTTTTATGGCCACTCAATTCAATTGTAGAAAATGTTTTTTTATTTTTATTTTAATTTTATAATTAAGCATACTCTAGTATTTTATATTTTAAAAAAGTGATAGTGTTGGTTTTCAGGAAATTTACAGCATGGCATGACATGACATGACATTTGTGATAATGTAAATCTACGAGTTTCTTGAAAATTAAACTATGTTTCTTTTTTGTTTTTGTTTTATATAATATAATATAATGGGAAGAGATAAAGTCAGAGATTGGAATAGGAATAGGCGACAGCAAGGCCACTTGCGGAGCCGTAGGTGTCGCGTTAAATGATTTACCAATAAAGGAAGTGCCACGTCACAGGCTCAATGATGATGTGATGCCCCCTTTTTGGATAGAGGGAAATTCGCCTACTCATCTCTATCCAAGTAGAATAAAAGATAGAGAAAAATCAATGCCAAAAGCAGCTTAAGCTTGGTTGATATGATTGATTTATAATCAGTTAATCAAATTGTTGGACAAAGAACAAAATTAGATTTATATTCGGATTTCATACTGTTCCTGTTGAACCATCTAATCCATTAACTGGGCCACCAGTAGTCAAACCGTTTCCCTTATCATTATTATATATATATATATATGGTAGTGCCATTTTTTGCTTTAGATAATGCACTGTGTAGTAGTAGTAGTAGTAGTAGCATGTACTTGGGCGTATAAATTTGGTGGTTATTAAGATGATGTGAGGGAGGGGAATGATATAAGGAGGGCATAGCTGACGGCACTGAGTAAAGTAGTTGAGGAATCCATCGTCGGGTTATCCCCTTGGATCATTGAATAAAGTGGCTCGCATGGTTGTCAACAGCTGCTGCCACTGCCACACGATAAGTTCCCATCCCAAACTGGGAACATTTTTGCAGCATCCACAAACAGCTCCCAATCAATGTTGTCAACCATTCTTGTTTTCTTCTTATTTCTGTTTTTTCTTTTTTAAGCTACAGACACTATAATACGGTCCCTCTGCTCTGCTCTGCTCTGTTCGTTTGTTTTGTTTATTTTATTTTATTTTTCGTTCTTATCAAAATTAAAAGGATCGATAAAGAAGAGAGCATTTTAAGAATTTTTACAAAATTAATTACCTCCGCCTCCTCCTGCAATCGTATTTGGGTCGTCTGATCCCATTGTTCAATATCTTCCTTTATGCGATCACACATTAAAAGGGCATTTTCATCTTAGTTGGTTAAAACTCACATTTTGACACATATTAGTACGTACTGAGAAATAGTTTATAAATATATTCTGCAAAAATGGGCTCAAGAAAAATAACATAACATCAGCGGCAAACCAAACCTCTCAATTCCTTGTATCAGAAGGTTATCTGCGTGTTTGGGTGAAATGAATGGTATGACACTTGCATGGCACAATAATTTTTCAAATGTGGAAAATGGAAAGAGAGAGAGCCAAAAACATTTCACCCACTTCATTTCATTTTCATTTTCATTTCATTTAGAGAGAGAGAGAGAGAGAGAGAGGACAAGTGCCCCTCTTTGATTGTTCCCCACTTTCTTGATGCCCTTAAAGAACTCCAAGATGAAACCCATCAATTTCTAATTGATGAGTTCCACAAGAATAGCTTGCCTCAGTGGTCTCCATAATTTTCAGAAAGGGTTGAGCAAACAGAACAGAGCAGAAAAGAGCCAATAATAATTAGAGAGAAAGGAATTGCGTCTTGCTAAGAACTTGAGTGCAGATTAGGAAGTGGAAAAAAATGGTGTTTTTTTGAGGTTAGCTAGGAAGTTGATAAAGACAGCTTATTCCTCCACCCTACCAACAATACACTAGCAACCATATATATCCTCATGTTATAATAATCATAAGATTATAAACAAAGGTTTGGAGACTAATATGAGAATAATGATACAGATTTATGATTTGGGTTGCCACATTCATAACTTGTCTTTGCATTGTTCCAACAATACGATTTATGCGTAGCTCTTGCATTGGTTTTGACCTGTTTTGTTAAAATTAATGCAAAGACAGCCCATAAATTCAACAGCCCAACTCGTAATATGTATCATTGTTCTTATTATAATCATTTGAAAGCGATGAACCATTCTGCCATCATGATTTGAATGGAACATGTGTATGTAAGAATACTTCATGATTTGGTGCACTAAAGTCTCTTTTTGATTACCTAATAAAGGAATAATTTTTTTTTTATTTTCTCAAAAGCGATAATTAGAGGCTTGTCATAATGTACACTTTTTATTAAGTTTTCTATTAATCTTATAGAAACATTTAACAAACACCTACCTAAGGTCTGAATGTTGATAAAGAAAAAATTTACAAAAATAGTCGATACAATTTTCAAAGTTTATAAAAATATGGCCAATTAGACTATTTTATTCTAAATTTAGGATCATTTTTCAATTTTATCTAATTTTGACATTTGTTTTAATTTAATCATCGAACTTTAACTTTTATTTCAATTTTATTATCAATTAGCCAGACATATGCCACGACATACGTGGCGCTAATGTAGTATGCTGATGTGTCCAATAATAGACACATCAGCAAAATGACATCGTTTTGTTGTGATGTTTAAGTGGATATTGATTTAGATCTGACCCACTAGATCGACTCAACACTTAATGAGTCAAAACTCATCTTCTTTCCCAAATCACCTAGGATTTTTACCTTCACCTTGCATTGTCGCCATTTTTGCCTTTATCGCTGCCAACCACCTCTTTTTTCCTCACTCTTCATTGCCAGCAGCCTTGCTTCCATTAACGGCAGACATAGAACTAGCCGATCAGAAAAAGAAAAGAGATGGAAGAAGACCAGAGGGTCAAAAGCAAAGGGTCGTAGCCATTGTGAGCACATCAAACCATGGTCGTCGACAATGAGACCAACAATAGCCATGGTCGCCTTGTCTTCCTCCTGTAACGCAGTCGATAATAACCCAGATTCTCCACTTCCAACGGCCATCAGACGCCAACCACATTGCTATCATGACGGCTGACTCTCACATGCCTCTACTGATTGCTCATGCAAGCCGTCGTCGTTGATTCCTCGACTATCTTTGATCTGTCAGCCTCCTCTGCCTCCAAGTTCGATCAGCCAATCTCGCTCCAGCCGTCGACCCTTGCCTTGTTGTCTTTTTCGGCCACTTCGCCATCATCGCCCTTCACCAACCTTCGTTGAAGCTCCCTCACCCTTGTTTCTGCCATTAACAAAAAGCTTCAGCCAACCCAAATCTCAACCCAGATGTGGGTGATATTTGGGTTGAGCCAACCCACCATTCATATTTTGTGATTTTGGGTTTGTATATTTGGTTATTAATTTTGAGTTTGTATTTGGTTATTAATTTTGAGTTTATGATTTTGGTTATTGATTATTGATTATGTGTATATGTGTATTTGATTATTTTGTGTACTTGATTATTGATTTTATGTATATGTATTTGATCATTTTGTATATTTGATTATTAATTTTTGTATTTAATTATTAATTTTGTGTATTTAGTTATTGATTATTAGGTTTGTTCATTTGATTATTAATTTTTACCAAAATGATGTCTTTTTGCTTTGTGTATGACAAGAGTAAGGCAAAACGACTTCATTTTGCTAATGTGTCCATTATTGGACACATCAGCACGCCAAATCTTCCACCACGTAAGTTGAGGCACATACTTGGCTGATTAAGAATAAAATTAAAATAAAAAGTTAAAGTTCGATGATCAAATTGAAGCAAAGGTTAAAACTGAATAAAATTAAAATTTGATTCAAAGTTCAAGATATATTAATCTATTCGATCTAAAAATATTGATAAAGTTGCAAGTTCTAAAAAATCATTTAAAAGGTTTTAAATATCAAAATGTTAATTACCAATGACAATTTTCTTTAGAAACCCAAAACCCGTCAAATAAATTTTTTTAGACTTACAACTTTTCAAACCCTTTTATCTACCTTTTAAAACTGTAATAATTATTTTTGTAAAATTTTTCTTTATGAAATTTAGACCTTAGGTATATTTTTGTTAGGTTACAAATAGTTTAGGTATGAAACTATAACCCTCAGTATGTAATAAGAGTTACAATAGCTCATATCCACGAACGGTGTAATAAGAATTATAGTTACACTACCTCTTAACAGATCAAACTTTCAATCCAAATATTCAAATCAAACATGCAAGAGTTTCAGAGATTTGCTGAATGAAAACCTACGGACAGGAGGTTGTGATTAATTGAGCCAATATTTGCGGTTTCAGATCTCAGACTCAGGCCCACACTAAAAAGCCCAAGCCATTCAAGCACTTGTTGGCAGGAAAGCAAGGAAAGGGGAACCTTTGAAGCAAAATGTGACTTCAGAAGCAGTTCAAGAAAAAAGACTTCAAATTAATTAATGGGGACTTGATTTGTTGCATGGGATTGGGGTGCATATCTAGTTTTTCCACAGGGTTAGGACTTGCGAGTTAACACAAGCTTGTAGTCTAAGCTTCGATATTATAATGTTGGGACAGGGCATCCTTTCTGCTCCTAATTATAACGTTTATTTACTGCATGGGAATCAACCAAACAGCTAAATAAATAAATAAATAATTGACAAAATGTCAAATTAATTAGTCCATACATTTTGGCATAGAGTTAAATGACAGAGCGAACTCATTTGACATCACTAATTTAACTCTTTTAAAAGTAAAAGCTCCAAGTTAGTTGTAAGCCAATTTAGAGGAGCTAAAAGGAAAAAGAGAAACCAGCTCTAATCAAGACACTACTAAACCTTCAATATCCAATACTTCAATAACAGCTGGATATTCCGTTTTTATTAGTTTTCTTCAACAATTTGGTTCCCAGGTACATCCAGCATCGACACAGTACTGAACACAAGTTCCTAAAACAAGAAAACTTGCTGAAAGAATGAAAACTTTAGCAAAGTTAGCTATACATCTTCGTTATCATCGCCCTAGTTCAAAACTTCTTCAATACATTTCTTATTCTGGGTTTAAAGGCATTTCCTATTCTGGGTTGTCCCTGAAAATGAAAGACATTTAGTCATTTTTAAGACAACCAAAACCTCATGGCAGTAATATTCCTCTGCAATACCCTTTCCTCCACCTCAGAACACAACTCTGTCGAAAAGAAATAACAAAAATTCAATGTGATAGAGATGGTTTCTATCCTTAATTGGACTTCTATAAAATGTTTTTAACGAGATAAGATTATCAGTTAAAGTACAATTTTAATTGAATATAAATAACTTTTAATGAAGATAATCGAGTAATTTGACAAATGTATCACACTAAATATTTAATTAAAGATGTAGACAGATGATAGATAAATATAGCATAATCTTTATCCTACTAAAATTTGTAATGGGGGCTCTAACATTACTCCTGCCCCTTTTCTCTCTCTACCTTGAGAGGTTTTGAGTTCTTCGTGGCTATTCCTAAGCGAACCGCGTATATGGCGTGATCCCGCCGGTCTCCACTGGCAAGATCATGTCCAAGAAGCCAGCCTCCCTTAGGCCGAAGCAATGGGGGTATTTCCAAGCAGATTTGCAGGTCCAAATTGCAAAATCCAGCTATTGCTTGTGTGTTAGGAACGAGTGTTGATGGTTTACCAATGGCTGGAAATGGAGGAAACGATGCAGCAAGGTCAAAATCAAGTTCGGCAGAGGAGTTCAATGGCTATGAAACAGCCGGCATGATGTCAAAACAAGAGGAAGGCAACGATCAGGTTCAGAATGATAATGAACCTTACAGCGAAGAAGAACGTGTAGTGATGGAGGGTGGACAGGAGTTCATGGCCGAAGATGGCGGCTTGCTACTTGCAGATGTCTCTGGGCAAGGTGACGACCATACAGTTTCTAGACAAGATGGCGAAGAATCTGGAAGGATCGATTTAGGTGACCCTTCGTTGTTTCCTTCGTTGAATGGTGGTTGAGCACGATCTTCTCCCCCGTGTGCAGAAGGTGTCGTCGATGTGAGGTCCTTCACAACACCTACAGAAAAGGTCATCAAAGTGCGACCATCTTCGTCCAGTGGTGAAAAGAATAAAGGTAGTGCGAGGCTGGAAGCTGGTCTGCAAGACATGCACCAGCTTGAAGATAGGAGTTCTGATCGCCTTAAAAAAGTATGTTGGAGTTTGTTGATGTCGGTCCGTATCATTTTATGGATTGCCCATTTATTATTAAATGTTGGGAACCAGGAATGAATTTGGCTAAAGAATGCTATTCAGCCATCTCATTGTGGGTTAAAATTCATAAGCCCCCATTAGAATGATGGTCCCCGAACGAGATTTCAATTATGGTCAGTTAGATTGGAAGACCTCCTCTGCATGCAGATCCAATAACAGAGGATAGATCAAGATTAGGTTATGCTAGGGTTTGTGTCGAGGTCAATGTTTTATCTAAGTTTCCGAAGCATATTGATATTGACCAGGGTATTGATGAAGCCATTAGGGAACGTCATATCTGTAGGTTGCTTATTGAGTATTAGTGGATTCCATCTATTTGCTCCTACTGTAGGGTCTTTGGTCACTCAAATGAGCAGTGCCCAAAACAGTCAAACCCTGACCTTCCAGAGACTAATGAGAAAGGAGGTGAGGAAGAGGGTTTTGTTAAAGTGCAAAGTAAAAAAGGGAAAGACAAGATGAAGGCTAGGAGGAAGGAAACAAGCCCATCATCTAGACCCTCTGAGCTTGATTATGCTTCTATGACCATGGCGGAGTGTCTTGATTTCCACACTATTACAGTCCATTATGACCCTAAGGAGGTTGATGCACAAATAAAAAATAGATTTTGTGCTCTTGCGAAAGAGGACAGGGATGTTCCCTCTCCAATGGTGTCAGAGGGAGAGGCAGATGAAATGAATGCTCAAGAAGACTTAAGAGAATGACAAGAAAACAAGAAGGAGAGCTCAGAGCTTGAACGGGCAGTGAGCATCAGCTAGGATGGGCATCGGTCTAAGACTAGAGCTCAGGCCAAAAGAGATAGGAAAAAGATATGTGTGCAGGTGAGCTGAAGCAAGGGCCCGTGAGTACGGATCCGATCCCCCAAGAGTGTGAATGATGCAGATTGTCGCTTGGAATGTTAGGGGTCTAAATCAAACCCCTAAGCAATGGGAGGTTCGGTCATTTATCTCTCAACAAAAGTTGTTGCTTGTTGCTCTTCTAGAGACTAAGGTCCAGTAAAGGCATGTTGCGGACATTTCTCACAACATTATACCTTCCTGGAATTGGGAATTCAATTATGATATGTGTGATGGGGGTCGCATCTGGATTGGTTTTGATCCGATTGCCCTCAGTGTGCAGACATTATTCAAATCAGACCAACTTATCCATATCAAAGTAACGAGATCTGAGATCCCAAACCCCCTAGCCTCGTCGTGCATATATGCTAGGAATGAAGAGGTTGACCAAGCCATATTATGGGATACCCTCAATAGAGTTGTGGTGTCAACAGCGTCTAACCCTTAGCTCCTCATAAGGGGTTTTAATGTGTGTCGCAATTGTTCTGAGATGAGGGGTGGCAACATCTCTTTCTCTTTAGATATGCACATGTTTAATGACTTTCTTTCCTTCTGTTCGCTTCTGGATCTAGCAGATAGTGGCCCCAAATTAACTTGGAGCAATAAAAAGTTTGGTGATGATTATATTTTTTGAAAACTAGATAAAGGGGTCAATGATGGCTGGCTTGCCCATTATCCGGAAAGCAAGGCTTTCTTCCTTCAGTCTAGGATCTCTGACCATAGCTCTGTTATGGTGTCTTTATCTACTAAGTATCAACAAAAGGGAGTCTGTTTCGATTCCTTAACCATCTTGTTGATCACCTTCTTTTCTTGGATAAGGTGGTAACTAGTTGGGATAGGTGGATCCCTGGCGTTCCTGCATGTTTTGGGTTGTTCAGAAGCTCAGAGTAGTTAAGGATGCTATGAAGATCCTTAATACGTTTAGGGGTCATGTTTCTAACCTAGTCTTGTCCCTTAGAAACAAATTAATTCGTATCTAACAAATGATGCAAGACAACCCCTATGACCCTGTCATTCACCAAAAAGAGCTTGAGTTGAATAGGTACTATTTAGTGGCTCTTGAGTAAAAGTCATACCACTTCCAGCTCCGTGCTCGGATTAGGTGGTCAACTGAGGAGGATCAATGCTCCCAATTCTTCTTTCAATCTATGCTCGCTAGGCGTAATAACCTTCATATTATGAACCTCCTAAGAGAAGATGGTACCCTTACAGAGTCTAAAAATGAGGTGGCGGAAATCATGGTCGTCTACTTCCAAAACCTTTATGGGCAAAGTTCTCGTTATACCCCCCTTAACCCTATCGATGTGGCCCCCTTTATTGACAAGCATTTGGAGTCAAACCAATGGGCTGGGCTTGTTACTAAGGTTTTAGCTGAAGAGGTTAAGTTAGCCCTCTTCAGTATGGGTGATGATAAAGCCCTTAGGCCAGATAGGTTTACTGCTAAGTTTTTCAAAAAATCCTAAGAGATCGTGGGTCTGGATGTGGTGAAGGCGGTCCAAAGCTTTTTCTTTACCTGTCGTCTTTTTAAGCCTGGTTAATGCAATCATTATTAGCCTCATTTCCAAAGCACCTCACCCTAAGAATCTGTCCCAATTCAGGCCTATCTCTTGTTGTAATGTCTTGTATAAAGTCATTACAAAGATATTGACTAACAAGATTAAGCCGGTGCTCTCAGGTCTGGTGGATATGTCTCAAGTGGCGTTTGTGCCTAGGCATTCAATTGGGGATAATGTTCTACTTGCCCAAGAATTGGTTTTTCAATACCATCTTCATAAGGGGCCTTCCCAATGTGTAATGAAAGTCAATATAGCTAAGGCTTATGATACGATTGAGTGGGACTTTCTCCTTATGGTTCTTCAATTGATGAACTTCCCTCCCCAATTTTACGGTTGGATCCAGGAATGTATCACGACACCTCGATATTTGGTTAAGATCAACGGGTAGTTAAATGGTTTCTTTCCTGAGAGTAGGGGGTTAAGGCAAGGAGATCATCTATCCCTATACCTCTTTGTTCCTGTTATGCAAATCCTCCAAGGTATTGTTAGGCACCACTCGCGATCTTCGGATTTTCAATTCCATTGGAAATGTGAGCAGCCTCGGTTAGTGATGCTCATGTTCGCTGACGATTTGCTCTTGTTCTCTCATGGCAACCCTACCTCGATTAGCATCTTGAAGTCATGCTTGGAGCATTTTTCCTTGTTGTCTAGCCTAACAGCCAATTCTTTAAAGAGTAACTGCTTCGTATCGTGCAAGGATGCTTCCCTTTGTGAGGCTGTTTATAACGCCTCGAGGTTTAGAAGAGGGACCCTACTTTATGCGGTATCTGGGAGTTCCTTTACTCTCTTCTAAGCTCTTTTATAGGGACTGTCAACCTATTATCGATCAAGTGAGGAACAAAATTTGTACTTGACGCAACATGACCCTCTTATTTGGGGGCTGCTTACAATTAGCTCAGTCGGTTCTTTCCACTATCTATGTGTACTGGGCTTCAGTGTTCATCCTCCCAGAGAGGGTGATTCATGAGATTGAGCAGCTTATTCATAACTTCCTTTAGAGTGGCAATGAGACGGACCCCATAAAGCAAAAGTTGCTTGGTGTGACATTTGTTGCCCAAAGAAGCAGGGTGGCCTGGGTCTTAAGCCTCTCTATGTTTGGAATCAAGCCTTGGTAGCCAAGCTTATGTGGCGTTTGCTGGTTAAGGATAGGGAATCCTTATGGGTGCAGTGGGTGCACACCTATAGAGTAAAAGGAGGAGCATGTTTTTGGCTCCTCAAGACTCCGTATACCTGCCCGTGGTATTAGAGAGAGTTGCTCCTATTTGCGAGAAATTAGGTGGAGGATCGGGGACGATCGTTGTACGTTCTTTTGGTATGATCAGTGGCACCCGTTGGGTGTGCTTATTGATTGCTTCTCTCGCCAATTACCTCAACAATCAGGCATTCCTATCTTAGCCAAGGTCTTGAATTTTATGGAGGATGGTTCCTGGACTCGGATGGAGACTTTTCTTTCTCTATCCCTAGATCTTTTTTGGAACCATCTTCCCAACCTGCCGCAGCCTGACCGCCATGATGAGCCTTATTGGCTTCCAGCCCTAAATGGGCTCTTCTCAATTAGGGTTGCCTTCCAGGCGATTCAAGCCTAGCGCTCCCAGGTTTCCTGGTATCATTTAGTATGGTTGTCTACTGGTATCCTTGCTTACTCGTTTATTCTGTGGTTAGCAATTCAAGAACGTTTATTTACTCTTGACCGTATTAACTTGTTCTTGTATTTTTTGAATAGATGTTTTCTTTGCAAGGCTAATGCTAAGAGACATAACCACCTGTTCTTCTAGTGTAGTTATTCTAGAGAGGTGTTGTCCTTCTTTCGTAGATTGAAGAAATTCAGCTGGCCCTAGCGCAGATGGGATATTGGAGTCCTTTGGGCAACGACTAGATAGAGCAGCAAGAGTCCCTAGCAGGTGGTGAACAGATTAGTTCTTCATGCCCTGATGTATTTCATTTGAAGGGAGTGCAACAACAAATGTTTACGTGATCAAAAAATATCAGCATCCCGGTTGGCTCACTTGATTTAGTGTGCGGTGTGGGCCCGTTTGACGACTATTTGCTTCAGGTTGTCCCTTCAGAGTCATGCTCTTCGTCATGTCTGGCGACTTCCAAAAGACCAGACATCTTTCCTGCATTGAGATGTCATTGCTTTGGAGACAGACCTTTATGTCCGTGGAATCTCATCCTTGGTACCAGCTTCTCCTGTGCTTATGCTTCGTTGATTCTCAGCTTACTTGGGTTTGTCTATTGATCAAACCTTAGATTGTCAGAGATCTTATATGCTACATTGTCATATCTAGATGGGATTTTTGTCTCGCTTCTGATCAGTGTATTTATCTTGTACATATTTTAGTTTTCCTCATTTTTCTTTTTTTTTATGTTTATTTTTATTTTTTACTTTTCTTTCATTTTTCTGGTCCAGAGAGTGATCGTTGATGTATTGTTCTCCTTGGTGTTTTGGTGGTCCGGGGTTCGCCCTAACCTTGGTTTGTAGTTTTTTTAGGTGTGTTTTGTTTAATATATTTCTTATTTACAAAAAAAAAAAAATTGTAATGAAGGACCCTATAAATATATACTAGACTAGATCCCTCTTCGCTCTCAACACACATGATATCTAGGTAGTCTTATTCACACCATCACAATTAGGGTGAGGAGGAGAGCCTAATCCACCCCACATCAGAATTCATATGAAGCACTCAAATTCTGCCCTCACAATTAGGATGAGGAGGAGAGAGAGGCCTAATCCAGAATACATATGAAGCACTCAATTTCTGAGTATCAATGGCGTCAACTATGCAGTTAACTTTGATTAAATTTAGTGCTCTATTATTCATGTATTATTATCACTTCTATCTTACATTCTATTTATATTTTCACTTTTAACCCAACAAACACTCTAATTATTTGACTCCACCTTATTTTGTTTTCCCATCTCTTTCCTTCTTGTTCCCCATCCTCCCTGTAAGTTCCGAGTTATAAAAATACGGTGCAAGATGTGTTCTTGTAAGGAAACCAAAATGGGATCGTATTAAAT
This sequence comes from Diospyros kaki, assembly GCA_036245055.1. Lineage (NCBI taxonomy): Eukaryota > Viridiplantae > Streptophyta > Magnoliopsida > Ericales > Ebenaceae > Diospyros > Diospyros kaki. The sequence goes on from BSEG01000003.1 coordinate 32,799,609, forward strand.
CAGTCAAATGGGAAATATTTTTTTTCCCTCAATGGTATAATTACATAAATTCAGACCAATATCGCGGCCACTTTTACAGTATGAACCATTTTAAGACTTTCCATTATTATAATATTAAGCAGTCACGTCCATCAGTTTCATAGGGACATCAGTAGGGAAACAAAATCCTTTACAGGAAGACTGCAGTCCCTTGATTGATCACAGAAAGGCAACGAGCAACATTCATACTCAGTAACAGTTTCAGAAAGGCCAGTTCAATGTTCTTTTGTCCCACAAACTCTGAGAATTCAATATACAAAAAGAATATAACATCTTATCTCAACTTAAAAGCTTATGACACGAAGGGCATGAATCATATAGCAGATAGCGCTAAAGAAGACCTCAATCCATCCAAAATCAGTCTCTAATTGCATCAAGGCTCCTATTAGAAAGAAAAAATAAAATCAAGTCAAATAAGTGAGAAATTAATACATAAAAGAAATAGCAAATCGAAAGTCATACTTACAGACATCAAAGGGTGACAGACTTGGGAGTATCACTGGAACTGAACAATGCAACTAGACACCAATCAGAAAAAATGCTTCCGTAATATATATTGAAACTTAGCCTCTAGGATATGCCGAGGAAGTTTTTCGTTTGGTTGGTACAAATGCAAATTTATTGAAATCGACACCAGCAGTTGACCTTCAACAAACGCTTACGGTATTAAAATTGGTGCTTGTATAGGATTTGCAAGTATAATGAACTGGAGCATTGGTGTTAAACGGTATTACCTACTAGTAAATGTATTTTGCACATCTTTTAAAGGAGCACGGAGACCACTAGCACGGGAACCAGATGAGGAGAACCTGAATGATGACATTACAGATACGAATCTTTCCATTGATTTCTCTGCTATGTCTGAATACTTTTCCAAATGGGAGATGTTACATCCAAACTTCCCTGATTTGGCATTTGCTTCTATGACTGTATCATCAGGGGTGAAAGGGCAGGCACCTGAAGCAACAAAATATAAAGTCTATTTTTATAGTCTGGAGAAGGAGATGTTGAAAGGCATAACAGACTTAGCAACAACAAGATGGATACTTAGTAGTATAAGACAGCTAACAAACTCCTATTATGACCAAATGAAACCAGTGAATGCATAGTATCTTCAATTCTTGAATGCAACACTTGCGATGTGCATTTACCACTTCATTGAAGGCTGATATCAGTCCAAACTCGGTCAATGGTAATACCAACAGATCAAATTTTTAGTCAAAACATATTTCAGTTCAAAATTTTGGACAAAAGCAGAGGCCATCCCTACATCAATATTAGGACAAGTTCAAGGAGCACTGAAGTCAACCAAAATATCAGCTGAAGACTTAGGTAGAGAGGTGCAAGACACATGTCATCAAATTTGTGCCAACAATAACAAAATTCGTTTGAGCCAGGGTCCAAAAAAGTTTAAAGGGAAACTAACATTTGTTGGAAGTGTGTTTATGATGAAAATCAATCTATAACAAGAACAAGAAAAGATAAATTCAAGCAAGCAGCTAACTTGGAAATTTGCACATTTTCCCAGTGTATTCTCAATCACCTACTTGCAGAGCTGACTATTTTCTCAATAAGCTAGACTTGGTGGTGGAGGAATTTTATTCCCCTTTTGCATATCTGCGTCCCCTAGATGTGACAAGGTAATGATATGCAATATGGGTCCAACACTGCCCAAATTGGGCACTTGGATCCTCTTCAAGAACTCCCTTACAAATATGGGAAAGAACTTGGGGGTTTTCTGCAATTTTTTTGCATTAGAGGGAAAGAACTTGATACCAAGAGAAAGTGACCAGAAATAAGCAGTTGCTCGTGAATTCCCTTAAAAATATGGCCAACTAGGCCTCCACCTGGGCACAAAACCATTTGGATTCACTTTCTCCAAGGCAGATCCTTCCTAATTGAGGTTGTGCCATCTTTGTTAAATCTTGTTTTGCAGCCTTGAGAAATGGAGGACAAGGGCAAAAGTGTGACCTTAGTTCTGGGCTGCCACCCATTTTCTTGGATCCCCTCAGTCATTCCTCCACCAACCACCAACCACCGTCGCTCCAATGGCCGCTGGTTTTTCATATGGCGGGCCACAGAAACCTTTCTTCATGAGCAGCAATGGTTAAGCTGGATACCTAGTGAACCATATGGTGGTCCAAGTTAGCCCCCCATTTTCATTTCATAGTCAATCCCTAGCTTGATCTTGAAGGTGATGTTGCCAGTTTTGATGGACGATGGATCAATTGAAATGATCGGTTGCCTATCAAGTGGAGGCTGAGCCAAGGGTTTCCAGTCACTCAGAAGGCCCAGAGATGGAGAAGACAAGCCATGGAATCACCCTAATTGAGGGTTACTGGAACCACAATGGTGAGGCTGAGCTGCAAAATTGCTTGTAACCCTCAACTACGGCAATTTCACAGCTCAGCCTCACCATTGTGTTTTCAATCTCAACTAGGGAAAGTTCATGGCTAGTCTTCTCCTACATCACTCTAGCCCTTCCAAGTGAATGGAGACAATTGGCTTGGCCATTATAGGAACCCAATTTTCAATTGAGCCGTCATCCATCAAAATTGGCGACATTGCCATGAATACCAAGCTAGGGATTGACTATAAAGTGAAATTGGAGGCTAACATGGACCACCATATGGCTCACAAGGAAGGGTTAACATAACCATCTTCACCATCATGGCTCATGAAGAAGGGCTTCTGCAGCTCACCATATGAAAACCTGTCCATGATTGGAGCAGCAGCAGGTGGTGGTTGGTGGAGGAATGATTGTGAGGGGTCGGAGCAAATGGGTGACAGCCCATAACTAAGATTACACTGCTTGCCCTTGTCCTCCATTTCTCAAATCTGTGAAACAAGGTTTTGCAAAGACGGCACAGCCCTAAATTGGGAACGGTCAGTCTTGGAGAAAGGAACTCCAAATGGTTTTGTGCAAAGAGGATTGAGGCCGAGCCAACCATATTTATAAGGGAATTCATGAGCAACCGCCTATTTCCAGTCACTTTCTCTGTGTCAAGTTCTTTCCAGACAACTAATCCATATAAACAACTAACAACAAACTTACTGCACAAGATAATTTGGTTGATTATCTTTTATATTGTTTTGGCCATATGTTGAGGTAAACAACTAATCCATCAAATAACACTAACATGTTTAGATGATATGAGTTCTTAAAATGCACAAAACTGTCAAGCCCTTAGATCAAGGCTGGACAATTATGGCAATTCAACAAACAGAATGAGAGAGAGAGAGAGATAGACACACACAGAGAGAAAGAGAACAAGGAAGAGAACGAGATGATCTTTGTCATTCAATCGATAATTCCCTCCATAATGCTGTAGGTTCCTATATAGGGAACCTCTAGAACTAACTGTTACAACAAACTCCTGCCTAACTAACCACTCAACCCCTTTTGGTTACCCCCAACGGTTTACAGGGTTGTTTTCTCCTAATTATTACAGTACTGCCCCTAGGGCCGTGACAATCCCCTTCCCCTCAAACAATTCTTGTCCCCAAGAATTGACAGCGACGGCTATGGTTCAACCAATTCCTGCCTTTAATACTTGTTGTCTCTCCTTCTTACTGTTTTGTTTTTCCCCTTTGAGTAGTAGAAGTGTAGCAGCGTTGACAGCCTCCGACGGTTCTGTTGCTGCCTTAGCCTTTTCTTCAAACACTTTAGTCCATATAGAATGCAGCTATGATTCCTCCCCGATGATCATCTTGCACTCACCTGTTTCCTCATGGAAGACATTCTCTTCTTTTTCTTCCTTTTTCCCATCATAGCCCTCCATATACATCAATTGTCTCTTACATTGATGGTCAGGGCTATAATTGTTTCCACACCGAAAGCTTAGCCCTAGTTGTCTCCTTTTCTCTATCAGATTACCCTTAGTGGCATTATTATTGGAAGGTGCTTTGGCTGCCTCTTGATTAGGCCATGTAAGCAAAGGCCTAGAGTTACCACTCCCATACTGCCCTGCCGATAGACTCGACTCATAGGGAATTTCATGCTTCTTAAAAATGCCCTCTAGGGTCACTTCCTACAGTCTCGCTTTTTCTACAGTTTGCCTCACAGATGTGGGTGTCATCATCTTTACCATGGGCCGCAATTCCCCCCTCAACCCGCTGATAAAGCTGGATACCAAGTATTGTTCAGTAAGCCCTGGCTGCACAGTGCACACCATGGACCTCAATTCCTCAAATCGGGCTTGGTATTCCACTACAGTCCCTTCTTGCTTCAATTTGTTGAATTCCTCCACTATATCCGCCATGCTTTTCTCCCCAAAACACTCACATAACCCCTCCGGAAAATCTGCCCAACTTCCCTGCATTCCCTCATCTTGCACCCACCCTTGATACCAAGAGTCTGCTACCTCGTTCAAATAGACTGCCGCTAGGTTGATCTTTTGATCTTCTATAATCCGGTAGAACTGAAAAAACCTCTCGCATTTCCTTATCCACCACTGTGGCTTCTTCCCCTCAAATGCCGGAATTTCCAATCTTGGCATAGGAACATGGTTGTGAGTCGTGGGCTGCGAATTCCTCACCTGTGTTTCTTGGACTGCAGGCTGCTCCACTTCTTCCAGAGTTTCTTGCGTACCTGACCGATTGGCCTGATGCTGCAAAATCGGATCAAATGGCTATCTTGGTGGAAATTCCGGCGACAATCGGAATTGGGGCAGAGAGGACAACATACTATTGATCCTCTGCCCTTGTTGCTCCACCGTTTCTTGACATCGTTAAATAGCTTCTTGCTGCTTCGCCATCACAGCTTGCATGGTTTCTCTCCATTCCTCTAGGTCTTCCCGCATTTGGCGTATAGTATCCTGAGTATGGGTCATCCCAAATTCCATGGCTTCCAACCTGATCTCCATCTGCTTCAATCGCGTACCCTCAACCATGACGCCTTGCTCCTCAATCGCACTGGCCCTAAAAATTTGCTTATTGAATTGCGTACAGTAGCAGCCGATAGTTAACTGTCGGGTTCGCCTTCCCATCTCAAGATCAATGCTGGTCCTTGCTTGCCTCTCAGTGCCGACCCCAATCAAGAATGATCAATTCTTATATTAACGAAATTCAGCCTTCGGAATTGTTGAGTTTCCCTCGCCTTCACGTCTAGTCTTGCTCACACCGTAATGGACTAGAGTTCACCACCATCGTTAGTCCTCCTATTCACGTCCGATTCTCAAATCGGTGAAGCCACCGGCCACCTCCTATCCTTTCGACGTCGGCTTCCAATTCCCCGAGTCGGTGACCCCGTACGCTTTCGGTTCTTGAATCAGCGAACCCACGGGCCACCTCCAATTCCCTACCAGACCCACGTCGCCAACTGCCCAAACGTTGGCTCCGATGCCACTTTGTCAAGCCCTTAGATTAAGGCTAGACAATTATGGCAATTCAACAAACAGAATGAGAGAGAGAGAGACACACACACACACACACACAGAGAAAGAGAACGAGATGATCTTTGTCATTCCATCGATAATTCCCTGCAAAATGCTGTAGGTTCCTATATAGGGAACCTCTAGAACTAACTGTTACACCAAACTCCTGCCTAACTAACTACTCAATCCCTTTTGGTTACCCCTAACGATTTACAGGGTTGTTTTCTCCTGATTATTACAGTACTGCCCCTAGGGTCGTGACAAAAACTTCATAACTTGTAGGATCTCAACTTTATAGTGCTTTTTGTGTTTTAACTTTTCTAATACACTATAAATGTGTTCCAAAAATTTCATTTGAACTCCTAATATACAAACAGATCTAAAGTTAATGGAGAAATTTATGCCCAAAAAAAGGACAAAAAATTGGTTTTAACATAGAACTCACTGATAACACTTGATATTTATACATACTTTGAGTTGAAAGAGAAGCATTTGTTCGAACGCATTTGTAATTCATCTTTTCCTGAAACAAATAAACCAAATTAAAAAGAAATACATTGAGATTTATCAGAAACTAAATAGGAAATGAACAAAGCTAGGTACATAGGAATATAAACTGAACATAAAGCACCTACAATTTGATCACTGTCAACAGAGGGAACCTTCCTTTTCATGATTGAGCTGCTAGTATACTTATTGTCAGAACTACTCTCAGGGATGGCATGTTCACACATAACAGTGGAAGGATTATGGACTGAAAGCTTTGTGTTCTTACTTCCCTGATCATTTCCATTTACCAACTTAGGCAGAAAATAAGAACTCCTCACAGTAGTTTTTCTGTTCTTCATTCTAGTTTCACCCTCACTAGCTCCAGAAGAAGCCTTATATTCACATTCATAGACAGTATTCTCCCTTTTATCCATGGTAATATAATTTTTTTCAACTAGCATTTCATTTTGATTTACAAGTACACTTCCCTTTGCTGACTTATGCTGAAAATAAGAACTCTCCAAGATGACATTTGGATGCTCCATGCTCATTTTGCCTTCATTCCTATCTAAGCTAGGCTTCTCTTCCTGCTCCTTATGTGATTTTATACAAGGTTTATGAATTGAATGCCATGACTGTTGCAGCAAAGGATCATGGGGGTTCCTCTTGTCAGCCATAGTATCCTTTTTGTCACATAATCCTATTTGATCCAATAGCACAAAAGCAAATGAGTATCAACTCACTGAATGTTTCATCTTTTAGGCTCAATTTGGAGGAAAATTAATTGTTACCATGAATTGGAGATTCCAATGTCCGAGGAGATTCTGCAACAACACCATTGCCAGCCTAAAAGAAGGATAAATTTGTAATCTCAGAAAAATGCATAATCAGGGTTTTAAGTACCAACTAATACCAATAAGAATGTAAATAGCTCAAGTTTCTGACAGCTCACACAGTTCTCTATAGGAGAGGCCATGCCTTGATATCCGCTGTCAAGCAGGGATCCTGCTGTGCAGTTTGATTTGCAAGCAGCAACCTCCTTGGTGACACGTACCACAGGACTAGATGTTTCTCTCATTTGACTTTGATGCTTAGGCATATCCCGAGGGACCTTATACTTTCTCTTTGCTTCAAGAGATGCAAAACCTTTAGTTGTTAAAGAAAGGCAAGATACCATTGATCGCATGTAAACACAATTGTAGTGACACCATATTATGGGGAAGAAGAGAACACGTATATGTTTCTTTCTTTTAGATCAACACTCAGGTCCATATTTTAAGACAAACATTTGGAATATTGCATTATAACTTTCTAGAGGAAGTAATAGCCAGCACCTTCTGGGCCTAACTCTGCTATGAAAACCTTTCTGGCTTGCTGTAAACCATCATAAACAACAAATCTAAACTACTATATCATTAAGAGGAAGGAATGGACTGAATCAGGAATTTCATCTAAAATGGTATGAGAAGGACATGTTGAACTCTTCTAGTGGGAGTATTCAGTTCAGAAGTCAACTGCAGTGTCATAACTGCAACTCTTCAAGTAACTAAAAGAACTCTTTTCTGAAGTAAGACTTTGCTACAGCAACAACCAAAAAGCATCCCTGAAGATGAAGTTCAAGACTAACTGGATACAGAAGTAGTTTGTAAGGAGATTTCTCTGTGCAGGCAACTCTAGCTTTCTCCTTTCAGGGTTGAAATTTTTTAGTTGGTAGGTTCCATCAACCGCTGAACCAGTATTCCTGTTCACTTCCTGTTGACCAAAATAGATATAAAATTCAAGCATAAAACCTATTAGTCAGAGAAAACAAATGTCTATAGACAGAATCTTGAAGTTGAAACATAAATCTCAAATATATAGCATGTTTCACTTGCAATATGGAATGATGATGTTGCCCACTTTTAAGTTGCACTGTCGTTGTATTCTTCCAAGCAATTTTTAGTCATTTGCCACATAAAGGCATATACCCTGTATTTAAAGCCTTAATCTTAAACTCAGGTGAAGGTTACAAAAGAAGCCAGCGTGCCCAGAAAAAGATGTCATAACAATCACCTTGTTTCAACCTTGTAGCAAGCAAAAAGAAATTTTGCCACAGAAAGACATAAACTTGTGCACTACTTTCTTAATGCAAAGGGCAATATAATGCATTGAAATACTGTACACGAATTATAGTCACACAATGTTTTCTAATATCTGAATTTGGGTCCCATGGTTCCACGCCTTCCAATCACCATTCACCAGCATGTATCCAGTGAAGCTTTAACACACACATTGGGTTCCAAGTTCATCCAAGTTCATGCTTTCATCCACTTAGTTCCCAAAATGGATTCTTGAATTCAAAAGTTATCCCCTTACGATCAAATTATGGGTTCTAAGTTCAAGGCTTATCCACTTAGTTCCTGCCTGTTTCTTAAGTTCAAGGTTGCCTAGTTGCTCTCCAGAAAACAATGGGGTGCTGGCACTATGTAAAGGTCCAAACCCTGAAGGGAACCTTTACTTGTTGCACACTGCCTCCCACGTGCCCATAAAACAAAGATGCAATAATGTTTAATTTAAATCAGGTGGAAGATTGTTTAAAACTTATTTAAATTAAATAAATGAGTTGGAAACCCAAGAGGAATACATTAAATAGGAACTCTAAAAGACATTCATAAATTAGGAAGTCCAAAAGATTTGCCTTCAATATAATGAAAATATCTAAAAATGCTATTATATATTCAGCATCTAGATATAAGGTTAAGAAGTGCTCGGTTTCCATCAGTTGGTGGAAAACCATAAGGGAATGAGATCAAATCCGAGCTAAGTTGAGTCCCAGAGATAAGAGTTGTTGGAATCCTTTGCGCAGTGGGAGGCTCCAACAACCTTCAAAGAAGTCTCATTGCACCTCTTAGCCAGATTTGACACTAGTGATAGTTCTAGTTTTCTAAGAAAAGCCTTATAGCCTAATAAAAATTTGGGTTCAGAATTGCCGGATGCTTCATTGATCTATCCAATGCATCTATTCTATTCACAACCACTTTCAGATATTAGAACAATATAGCTGTAAACTTTTTCTTCTAGCAATTTGTTAAAGTATGCTCCCAACTAGAAGATTACACTGATTCAAACAAAAGGAGAATGGTAGGTCCCCTAAAGAACCAAGTGGCGATAAGAGAAAGAATAAAAGGCCGAAGTAAAAGGAAAAGAAAGGAAAATTATTGACGCAGAAGAAACAAATAGAGCTATGGAATATTAAATGAACTAGAAGTTAAGGTGGTAAGGGAAGTTTATTACCTCAAATGGCATTTTGGTAAAGGGATCCAGATCACCCCTTGCTATACCTTTTGCAATTTTTTGAGGTATTAATGTGCTCTTGGTTAAGGTTTGAAACTGAAAAAACTCTAATGGAACATAGAGGAAACCAAAACTAACAGACCACAAACAATTAAGATAGTTATTATAACAAGGATATGGGCCTAAGAAGTCTAAATCATTGAGAGTATTATCAGGCAGGTCGGACAAATGTACAATATCTTCAATCGTAGGGTCATAAACTCGTTGATGTTGGAATGTCAGTACTGCTTTTTTAAATGATTCTTCATATCCAGGAGAAACAGCAACCGTGCTGTATCTTAAATGTTTGATTACCTGGCATCAATAATCAACGAGACATCATTTGGAGCTCACCAATGAATGCAAGGAAAATTAGAAAAATAAAATAGATAGCTAGTCACTAACATGCAACTTAAATACTGCTTCACTTCACTAGCCACTAGAAAGCCAGCTCTTTTGACCTATTGAGTGTGTGTGCAATTATTAGGTTTCTTGACAATGTCTCACCTTATCATAACTTTTGAATTTCTTCACTAGTGCATGAGCTTTTTTCAAGCCCAATCCAGGTAAAGACTGCAAATAGTCACATCCACTAAGAATGCACATCTCAAGAAGCATCTGCTTAGTGAACCCTGTAAAATTCAGTTCTTTGTTCTGTTGTAACTTGGAGTACTGAAATTCAATACTTTGCCCAAATTTGTCCATCTTGTAGATGATCTGTATTTAGCACAGGATTAAAAATCGGGCAAAAACAATGAAAGTTAATATAGAACACTAGGAAAAACATGCTATTTACAACGTGAAACAACACTGAAATTAACACATGCAATAAAGTGAGAGAAAAGCAAAAGAAGTCAATGACAGAATGAAAATATATCATGTTGTGAGCATAGTCTCAAAATGACAACCAATCAAACTTACTCTGGGACAACCAAATGCTATTAGGTCTGAGTCCTCAGTAATAACTGCATCAACCTGTTTGCTGACTGCCAAAAATGTCATTTGGGCATCTGCCTCATAAGGAGCAACAATGTAGTACACATTCTCTTGCTTCAAGACCTTCAATATACACCATTTAAAGGAAGTAGAGGAAACACTATTATAAGGGGTAAAAAATATAAAATAAGTTAATATGCTGGGAATTCATCATTTACACTATCTGCAATAGCTCAGAATAGCACCACAAAAGGGTCCCTCTTATTACCTGGATTAGTTCATATGCCACTTTAGGAGAGATGTCAACAGCCTTCTGATAGCACTCATAAGCAGTAGCGGCATTACCATTTGATTCATGCTCAATAGCACGGGCGAGATTCTCTTTCCTGGCCCTGTTTTTGAGACATACATGACATTAATTGTTTAAGGCCTACCATTGATGTGAAGCATTTTCTATCAACATTGACCAGTTTCCTCATAGAACAAACTACAATGTGCATAAGTTATTGAACCCTGTACACCCTATCGGAGAAGTAACACATATATCAAAAGTGAAGTTCAAACACAACCAAAATGAGGGTGCTCTAATACTTCTTTTCTCTGCTGCTCTCCTTCTTTTCCTTCCGTGTGTCATCTCTTCTCTTGCTGGATTTTCCTCATTCTCCTGCTTTCTCTTCACTAGTTTTCCTATTCTACATGTGATTTTAGATCACCCTTATTTTGAGAGGGAAACGAAGCATCAACATTTGCATGAGTATTTCAAAGCTTTAAACTCACATAATGATCAAGGCTCACCATGTGTTCCACACCCAGCATAATTTAGTTTGGAAAAACATTAAAGAGGAAGAAGAAACAATGAAAGGAAAAGTGTATATCACTTTGTGAAAATAAATTTTCTTAGCTCATGAAAGCATCCAATGTTCAGAGTCCTTGTAATTGAAACTGGAAAAATTAACTCAACTCAACATTTAGAGGAGTTGCATGAACACTGTTTCTCCAGTGTTCATGCATAGTGTGCCTCCTTCAAAATACGTAAAAAAGTAAAAGCAGCAACAAAGAGAACACAGAAAAAAATAAAAATAAAAAGGACAGCAGTCTGCCTGTGTTGATAATAAGATAATGTCATAGACCAAGGGTGTGGGGGTAATTAGAGCAGTACAGTGGCAGTATTGTAATAATCTGTAAAGGAATAATTCAAATTCCTTTCAAGCTTCGGGCGCACGCTGGGCAGTAACTAACTGCCGTGCCAGCTTTTATTTTTCCTATAAATACCAGATGGTTGAGGATGGGGAATTATGTGAGGATTATACCACAAATTCCTTTCCCTCTCTTTTCCCAATTTGCTCTCTCTCTCTCTCTCTCTCTCTCTCTCTCTCTCTCTCTCTTGTTATAATTCTTAATTTCTCTCTCTCTTTTTCTCTCAATCTTTCCTGCCTACAACATCTCTTTCCAATTTACGGAAGCAAACTATTGTCAGATCCGAGTCTGACATTTGGTATCAGAGCCAAGACCTGGAGTTGGTAATGGCTGATGGAACGCGCGCTAAGTAGTTGGAGAACAAATTGGATGCAATCAAAATTGGATTGCGATATGATCAGGAGCAGGTGGACGAGAGGTTGGAGACGATGGAGTTAGGAATGAGACACACGTAGGAGGAGATCCACAGGAGTAGTTCGGAATACACGGAATCGCTGGATCGCGTAATGAATGACATTCGGGAAGAATTCGCTGGACTCAATCAGCAATTGACAACAGCTTTGAGCATGTTTGCGAGGCAATCTAACGTCAGTTTGCCAACGGATTTTCCCCCAAGGCCACCATCCGCACCCATCCTAACTTCACCGATAAACCGACTGCGACATCTAGAGCCAAGAGATAGCGGAGATCCAGTTGAATTCGGAGAAGGTATGAATTACCGAAACCATGGAGGGACCAATCCGCTCCATCTTGGTCCATGAATGGAGATTCCAGTTTTTTATCGGGATAAGCCGAGATAGTGGGTACGCCGATGTGAACGGGTATTCTACCAGCATCGTGTCATTGAAGGGGATAAGATATGTATGGCTGCTTCCTACTTAAATGACGTGGCGGATGCTTGGTTCCAAACTTAGAGCCATGGTAGGGGGGATTTGAGTTGGCCGGAGTTCGTTAGCCAATTGTGCTGAAGATTTGGAGAGAAGAACCGATCTAATGTCATTGAGGAGTTTAACAAATTGAAACAAAATGGCACGGTGGAGGAATACCAAACTAGATTTGAGGAGTTGAGGGCCTTACTTTCATTGTCTCATCCTTATCTAGATGAAGAATATTTTGTTTCAAGTTTTATCAGTGGGTTGGAGGAGTTAATTAGGCCTACAGTTAAGATGTTGTTTCCCACCACAGTGGCCCAAGTAGCTAAACAAGCTCGCCTACATGAGCTATCGATGGAAACCTTTGCTAGGAGGCATAGGCTATCATCCAAAAACAACCGAGAGGAACACAACATTAGGGAGTATCACAGGGGTAATACTTCACAATGGCAGAGAGGAGGACCCGTGGGGAAAACCAATCAGCCTATCTTACAGCCCAAGAATTTGTCAATGGACCAAAAGAGACAGTCAGGCCTATGTTTTCATTGTGAAGAGAAGTATGGGCAAGGTCATCAGTGTAAGAAACTTCTCCTAGCTATGGAAGGACAGAAGGAAGGAGAGGACGAGGAAGCAAGGATAGAGGCAAATGACGAGATGCTTGAAGGGAATGAAAGAGGCGAAATCTTCATGCATTCTCTTCAAGGTCAGGCAGCTGGTAGAGTCATTAAGGTGAAAGGGTTGGTCCGAAAAAGAAGTTTAGTGGTGCTAATCAACAGTGGCAGCACTCATAGCTTCCTTGATGAAACAACAGCCCACAGTCTGCAGTGCAATCTACAAGAAATGCCTCCCCTTTCAGTACTAATAGCCAATGGAGCTAAGATGGTAAGCCAACTAAGGTGCAGAGGATTCAAGTGGTTAATGAGTGGGCGTGAGTTCTCAGCTAATTTGAGAATACTCAAACTAGGAGGGTGTCATGTTGTGTTAAGGGTAGATTGGATGAAAACCGTAAGTCCATTGGTGTTTGATTTCAACACCTTGGAGGTCACATTTAACTGGGAAGGCTAACAAGTAACCCTGCATGATAGTCAAGAAGTGGGAGAATGTAAGGTAGTGTCTGGAAAAAGAATTCAGAAATTGTTAGAACAGGGGAGTACCACCGTAGGGCAACATCTAACACACCTCAAGCTGGCATTTCAGATCCTCAGATTCCATAAATGGTATGTGAAGAGGTCTAAATGTTCATTTGCAGAAAAAAAGGTGGAGTACTTGGGCCATATCATATCTGGACAAGGAGTGAGTACTGATCCCCACAAAATTGAAGCTATGAAGAGTTGGCCACGGCCAAAAACATTGAAGGAGCTACGGGGTTTCTTAGGCCTTACCGGATACTATAGAAGGTTTATAAGAGGCTATGGGGTGATGAGCAAGGCACTAACCTATGTTGCACGGAAACGGAAACGGGAAACGTTTTTGATAGGAAACGGAAACGTGGAAACGGACGTTTTTCTAAAAAAATAGGCATAAATAGGGTCCGAAACAGGAATAAGAAACATTTCAAAAACGAGAAAACGGCACCTATGAGGTGTTTCCATGCAACATACACGTTGACTAATCTATTAAAGAAGAATAGTTTCAATTGTGGTCCAGAAGCAGAGGAAGCATTTGAATCTCTTAAGGCAGCCATGACTCAGGCCCCAACACTAGCCCTATCGAATTTCTCTAAGGAGTTTGTCTTAGAAACGGATGCATGTGATACTAGTATAGGGGTTGTGCTCAGCCAAGAAGGACACCATGTGGCTTATCTAAGCCAATCACTAGCCCCACGACACATGGGGCTCAGCTTCTATGACAAAGAGCTATTGGCAGTATTATTAGCTGTGGAAAAAATGGAGACACTACTTAGAGGGCAAGAAATTCACCATTAAGACCGACCACGAGAACCTCAAATTCTTATCCCACCAAAGAGTGCATAATCAGCTACAAAGAAAGGGAATCACCAAGCTCATGAGCTTCGACTTCATTATTCTCTATCGTCAAGGAAAAGAGAACAGAATAGCCGATGCTCTGTCCAGGAGGGATGGCTCAGCATCCTGCCATGCCATCTCAGCTCTAGTTTCGGATTGGGTGCAAGATATAACCCACAGCTATGATCAGACTCCTTGGATCCGAGATTTAATCACCAAGGTAGCAGTAAAGGCCACTTCTGACCCGAACTATCAGTTAAAAGGGGGACTACTAAGGTTCCAAAAAAAGTAGTTATTGGGGATGACGACCAGCTGAAACAGAAGATCCTACAAAGTCTGCATAACTCTCCCATTGGTGGCCACTCAAGACTCAATGTCACGTACCTGCGAGTCAGATAACTCTTCTACTGGAAAGGATTAAAAAAAGACGTGACTCAGTTTGTCTTGGCATACACTACATGTCAAAGGTGTAAACATGAGCAAATACCCTACCCGGGCCTCCTACAACCGTTGGAAATACCGTCACAAGCTTGGGAATTGATCTCAATGGATTTTGTGGAAGGGTTACCGAAATCTGAGGAAGCTGACACTCTACTGTTGGTGGTAGACAAACTGACCAAATTCAGCCATTTCCTCGCATTAGCTCATCCGTTCACAGCTACTGAAGTAGCTAGAAAGTTGATGGATAAAGTCTTTAAGATTCATGGCTTACCAAAGGCAGTAGTATCCAATCGTGACAAGGTATTTACCAGGCAATTCTGGAAGACATTATTTCAAGGGCTAGGAATCAAGCTACATCTTTCTTTAGCATATCATCCCGAGACAGATGGGCAGACAGAGAGAGTTAATCAGTGTTTGATGCCTAAGTATCTCCAAACCCAGAAGCTGGAGTCGGTGGGTGGCACTAGCACAATGGTGGTATAACACCAACTATCATACCGCACACAAACGAACCCCTTTTGAGGCTTGTTCGAGTATTTACCCCCCATTATTCCAGCAGTAATGCATTACTCTCCCACAAAAATGTCTGATGACCTATATCTGAAGGACCGGCAAGAAGGTCTCCTCACCATCAAGCAAGAACTGACCCTAGCTAGTCAAAGAATGAAGCAACTGGCAGATAAACATAGAACCAAAAGGCAGTTTGAAGAAGGAGAGGAGGTTTATCTGAAAGTCAGAGGTTCCAACAACATCTGTTCTGCAAAGGACCAATATCTAAGCTCAGCCCCAAGTTCTATGGGCCATTCAAAATCCTAGCTAAGGTGGGACCCGTGGCTTACCGTCTACAGCTACCTGAGGGAGTGGGTTTGCACCCAGTCTTCCACGTTTCGCGTCTGAATAAGTCTATCGGTCCAACAGAGTTAGCTAGTAGAACACTGCCAGCACAACTAGAAGCCATAGCAGAGACAGGTGAACCCGTGGCCATGCTGGACAAACGCGTGATATACAACGATACTACTCCATTGACTCAAGTCCTTGTACAATGGTCTCATCTCCATCCAGACAACACAACATGGGAGTATCTTCCCGACCTCCTCCAACAGTTTCCAAGAATTTCCAGTCTCCTTTAATTTCTTAGGGACAAGAAATGTTTTAAGGGGGGAAAAATTGTCATAGACCAAGGGTGTGGGGGTAATTAGAGCAATATAGTGGCAGTATTGTAATAATCTGTAAAGGAATAATTCAAATTCCTTTCAAGCTTCGGGCGCGCGCTGGGCAGTAACTAACTGTCGCGCCAGCTTGTATTTTTCCTATAAATACCAGATGGTTGAGGATGGGGAATTATGTGAGGATTATACCACAAATTCCTTTCCCTCTCTTTTCTCAATTTGCTCTCTCTCTCTCTCTCTCTCTCTCTCTCTCTCTCTCTCTCTCTCTCGCGTTCTAATTTTTAATTTCTCTCTCTTTCTCTCAATCTTTCCCGCCTACAACATCTCCTTCCAATTTACGGAAGGAAACCTACTATCAGATCCGAGTCTGACAGATAAAAGGATTCATTTTCCATTCAAGTCAAGAATCAGGATGTTTTTCTCACTTTCACATTCTTAAACTCTATATGAATTGAGCCACCATGTCACAACCCTGTTGTGACTGCGGTAGCCCTCTTGCTAATCCGAGGGGATTGGTAGGGAAATTCAGACCTCCACTTGAGAATGGAGTCGACAGAAAGAAAAACAGCAAGGAATTAGAGAAAGAGAGAAACAAACAGAGAGAGAGAGATAGAGAGAGAAAATGATTAGATTGAGAATAGAATCTTCTTGATTTTCATGCATACCCCTCCCAAGCGCACGAGATACACATTTGTAAGGCCGTTGGAGGAGTATATTCTCCTGATAGGTGGGCCCACACCCTTAACCGCATAACAAACTCTTATTCCTAGCACATGCTACTAGTCCTCTAGCACACTAATGGTTACAGCAGAAAGGATAACATATAAATGAAGATTACAATGAGCAAAATTTTAAAAATAACTCTCAATAAACTGCCTCTGTGACAATGCTCCCCCCTTGAACGCTTCCTTGTCCTCAAGGAAGATTAAGTAGGCTAACAGAGCGAGGAAACTTCTGGAGCAAATCTGGGAGGTATTCCCAGGTGTTGCTCTCCATAGTATTGTCTTGCCATTTCACCAACACCTGGATTAATGGAGCTCCTCCATGCTGGATCACTCTTCTCTCGAGTATGCCCTCAGGCTCCACAACTTGGTCAATTCCCTTAGGCAGAGAGGGTAGTGTTGAACTTACTGGTTGTTTCCCAATAGATTTCTTTAGTAATGAGACATGGAACACGGGTTGTATGTGAGTTTCGACCGACAATTATAGACGACAAGCCACTCTTCCCACCTTGTCAATTATGGGAAAAGGTCTGAAGTACCTGGGGCTAAGCTTGGTAGCCCTACCCTGTGTTAGCACCCTCAAATGTGGGTGTCTCAACCTTAGGAACACCTATTCTCCCACCTCAAACTCCCTCTTTGTCCTTTTTTTGTCCGCATACTGCTTCATGCGGTGCTAAGCAAAGGCCAGTTCTTGTCTCATTTGTTGGGTCACTTCCCTCTTCTTCTGTAAATATTCTTCCACCGAAGCCACCTCTAATCCCCCTCCAACTGCTAGTAGTACTGGTGGCTTGTACCCAAATAGAGCTTCAAAAGGGGTTACCTTAATAGATGAATGTAGAGTGATGTTGTAGCACCACTGTGCCAAAAATAACCTTCTATGCCATTCCTTGGGATGCATTAGGTATATACACCTTAGATAGGTTTCCAGACATTGATTCACCTTCTTGGTCTGACCATCTGTTTGAGGGTGGTATGCCGTGGATAATTTGAGATTAGTGCCCAATGAGCTCATCAGCTCTTGCCATAGTGAACTAATAAAGATGCTATCTCTGTCCAAGATTCTGTTCTGGGGAACCCCATGCAGCTTAACTACCCGATCTAAGAATACCCTAGCTACTTCTTGAACAGTATAGGGATGGGACAACCCTATAAAGTGGGCAAAGTTGGTGAACCGATCCACCACCACCAAAACATTGTCCTTGCCCTCTGATCTGGGTAACCCATCTACAAAAATCCATCGATACACTCGACTAGACTTGTTCTGGAATGGATAGGGGTTACAGCAACCCAAGGTAGGGTACTAGCTCTGTTTTGCACCTCTTGCATACATCACATTTCTGCACAAACTCCTTGACCTTAGCCTTCATCCTCGACCAATGGAATACTCCTTTAACCCTCACATATGTATTCTGCTCACCCGAATGGCCCCCTAAGGGCGACTCATGCAAGGCCTGCATGATCTTCCTTTTGGGATCAGCCTTGTCCCTGACCACTATCCGTCCTTGGAACCTCAGCATTCCCTCCTTCAAGGTATACCCCTCCATCTCTCCATTCCCCACCGTCAGTTTTTCCAGTAAGGCAGTAATTCGTTGGTCCCCAACATAACTGCCAATCACTTCTTCATACCACCGTGGAGTCACCACAGTGACTGCTGCAAGGCTTCCCTCTTCATGGCACTTGGAAAATGCATCTGTGTCAATGTTTTCCTTTCCTTTCCTGAATTGTGTAGTGTAGTCTAAGCCCATGAGTTTGGCCATACCCTTCTATTGAAGCTATGTTTGCAACTTTTGTTACAATAAAAACTTCAAGCTTTCGTGGTCCGTATTGATAATAAACCGTCCCCCTTCCAAATAATGCCTTCATCTATCCACAACCATTAGGACTACCAAGAATTCCTTTTCATAAATACTTAGCCTAGAGTGCGTAGGACCTAGCACTTGGCTTAGGAAGGCAATAGGCCTTCCTTTCTGCACCAACACAGCCCCGATACCAATGCTACTCACATCCGTCTCTAAGATAAAGGACTTGTCAAAATCCGGCAGTTTCAATTCCGACACCTTACTCATGGCCTCTTAACATCCTCAAAGGCCTTCTCTGCTTTGGGCCCCCAACTAAATCCCCCCTTCTTCAACAACTCAGTCAAGGGGCCGCTGATCACTCCATAATTCTTAACAAACCGCCGATAATAACGTGTTAGCCCAAGAAATACCCTTAAGGCCCTCACTGTTGTGGGTCTCGACCACGACACCATTGCCTCAATCTTTCTAGGGTCAGTGCTCACCTTCCCTTTAGAGATTATGTGTCCCAAGTACTCCACCTGCCCTTGACCAAACTCACATTTGGATTTCTTAATGAATAATTGGTGAGATCGAAGGATGTCAAGGGTGGTTTGTAGGTGCAAAAGATGCTAGTCAAAGGTGGAGCTATAGATGAGGATATCGTCAAAGAATACTAAGATGAATTTCCGTAGATGGGGTTCAAAGATACGATTCATGAGTGATTGAAATGTAGTTAGGGCATTGGTAAGTCCAAATGGCATTATCAAAAATTTGAAGTGTCCATGGTGGGTTTTGAATGCAGTTTTAGGAGTATCCTCGGGTTTCATCCTAATTTGGTGATACCCCAGACGTAAGTCGAGTTTAGAAAAGAATTGGGCATTGTGGAGTTCATTCAAAAGATCCTCTACCAAGGGTATGGGAAATTTATCCTTAACTGTTATGAAATTAAGGTGGCGATAGTCTACACAAAACCGCCATTTTCCATCCTTCTTTTCTACCAGCAAAATAGAGGAGGCAAAGGGGCTTTGGCTAGGCTTGACAATAGATTGTTGGAGCATGTCCTTAACCATCCTCTCAATCTCATTCTTTTGGATAGGTGAATATCAATAGGCTCTAATGTTAACTGGTTCGATATTTGGTTTGAGGTTAATTGAATGATCAAACATCCGGTTAGGGGGTAGGGGTTTTGGTTCAGCAAAAAGATCCTCATATTTCACCAATAATTCATTAAGTATTGCCAAATGGGTTACCTGATCAGGATGCTCTCCCAAGTTGCTGACTAATAAATAAGTTTGCCCCTGCTCCCTTTGTTCCCCTATTGTGTCTTCCTTGGCCACAATTGAGAAGGATTGTGCCCACTGAATCCACTTCCCTTTCATGACCCTCTTCAACCCTTTTCGTATCATCAGCTTACACATCCTAGCTTCTCTTCCTCCAGTGATTGTCATTCTTCTCCCTTCCTTCTCGAAGGACACATCCATGCGGTTAAAATCAAAACTAATAGGGCTTACTCCCTTTATCCAATCCACCCCCAAAACCATGTCGTAGCCCCCCAATTGTAATAACCTCAAGTCGGTTTCGAACTTCTCCCCTTGCATCTCCCATGAAAACCCATTACAAGCTGAGGTGCTTAACACCTTCTGGCCGTTGGCCATTGTTACACTCAAGGCAAGTGTCCCTATCAGCTAACATTTCAACCTTCTAGCAGTGTTTTCATCAAGAAAACTGTGGGTACTCCCACTATCAATCAAGATCATCAAGTTGTTACCCATAGCCTGACCTCCTACTTTAATAATTTTATTTGCCCCCATCCTCTTCTTCCCCAACTTCTTGGTCACTACTTTCATCACCTTCGAGCAATAGAATTTGCCTCTTACAGGGTTGGTCGGGGTGATATTTCTCTCCACACCTGAAGCATAAACCTGCTAACCTTCTTTGCTCCCTCAATTGATCTCCAGAAGGTGCTGGGTTTTGGCTAGCAATCCCCTTCACCCCGCTATTTCCCCTGCCTATTTCTCGGCTAAAATTCCTCCCCCCTCCACTTAAGGTTCCTACCACCATTCCTTTTGTCTGCTGCATTTGCTTCCTCACTAAGGCTTCTACTTCCAACTCCTGTAATCGAGCATCCTCCGATGCTTGGGCCACAGTTTGGGGTCTCAACACCTTCACCATTGGCCTTAATTCATTGTTGAGGCCACTCAGATAGCTTGACACAAAATAGGCTTCGATTAGATAGGGGTTGTGTTGAATCATGTAAGACCTTAGCTCCTCAAAACATTTCTGATACATTTCCACACTACCCGATTGTTCGAGCTTGTTAAACTCTTCCACAATGTCAGCCATGCTTCTTTCTCCAAACCTTCCACACAAAGCTTCTGTGAACTCCCCCCATGTCTAGTTCCTCCTTAGTCATATCACCCCCTGATACCAGGCGTCGACCTCCTCATTGAAGTAGGTGGCTACCAAGGGCACCTTCTGTTGTTCAAGGACATTATACCATCTAAACAGCCTTTCACATTTCCTTACCCACCACCGGGGGTTAACCCCTTCGAACACTAGAATCTCCATCCTAGGCATAGGGAATCCATGGGGTTGATGGTTCATCGGACCCCCGAGTACTTTACCCAATATTCCTCCTTCTCTACCCCCATGATTAATCTCCTCCTCCTGTATCTCCAGCTCGCGATCAACCCTGTTCCTCTAAAGGATAGGATTTATTTCCTCCCTAGGGGAAATTCAGGTGCTAGCCTTATCGGTTGTTGACAGCCTAACATGGCCATGAACTGCTGCATTTGTGCACCCAGCTCATCCCGTACTCGAGTGATGGATCCTTCTAACCTCCTTTCCATTCCATCCATGGCGTTCTCTACCCGACAATCCAATGCAAGGATCATTTCCTGATTCTGAGTCGTACCCAACTCCAATTGCTCCATCTTGTTTTGGCATTCCGCTACCACCACCCCAATTTGCTACAACTGGGCTTCGAAATTCTTCATACGTGTCCCCTCCGCCATGAGTTTTTTTTTTTTTTTCTCTCCATCCACTGGCCAGAACCGTGCTCTAATACCAATATGTCACAACCCTGTTGTGACTGCAGTAGCCCTCCTACTAATCCGAGGGGATTGGTAGGGAAATTCATACCTCCACTTGAGAATGGAGTCGACAGAAAGAAAAACAACAAGAAATTAGAGGAGAAAGAAAGAAACGAACAGAGAGAGAGAGAGAGAGAAAATGATTAGATTGAGAATAGAATCTTCTTGATTTTCATGCATACCCCTCCCAAGCGCACGAGAGGCATATTTGTAAGGCCATTGAAGGAGTATATTCTCCTAACATGTGGGCCCACACCTCTAACCGCATAACAAACTCTGATTCCTAGCACATGCTACTAGTCCTCTAGCACACTAATGGTTACAGCAAAAAGGATAACATATAAATGAAGATTACAATGAGCAAAATTTTAAAAATAACTCTCAATAAACTGCGTCTGTGACACACCAATCCAATAAATTGTTCTTAAGGATAATACAAAATCATTGACATAAAGGTATGTGAAAGTAAAACTAACAAAGGCCCAGCCTATTAATTAAACATAGCTATCTTGTATCATGGATGCATTTGAATGTATAAAGACAACCACATGCCCATGCATGTCTATTTAAATGAGTAACTAAATACATGAATGGCATATACATCATACATCCTGGATCAAGTAAAGACTCTGGGTTTCCAGCAAAATAATTCGATCGGGTAGTTGCTGAACCATACCACATAGTTCCGGCAACAACAAAAGCTGCAAAAAAGACAGCAACGATACTACTAGAAAGGACAGTTTCAATATTGCCCATACGCAATCCTTTGTATAGACGTTGAAGCGGGCGGACGCTCAGATGGAATAGACCCGCTAATATGCCTAATGTATCGGCTGCAATATGATGAGAGGCTATTACTCCCGAAACAAAAGGGTCAAAACCTTCCACGCCCCACGCTGGATTTACAAGTTGTACTTTTCCTATTAGTCCATAAGGATCGGACACCCATATTCCAGGACCATATAAGCCTGTTACATGAAATGCACCAAAACCAAAACAAGCCACCCCTGATAGAAATAAATGAATTCCAAAGATCTTGGGCAAATCCAAATAGGGTTTTCCTGTACGTTCATCAGAAAACTTTCTCAAACTGTTTCTTTTTAAGAACCAAAAAGATTTGTGCCAAAACAACAGATGTTAAGAAGAACAAAAGGGCTTGAATATAGATACAAATGGTTTAATGGGAGCAAGAATTTCTAGAAACATTTGGAACATTTTGTTTCTAAGCAGAAGAGCCGTTTTCAAGTAGTGTTCGATTTATTCCTACAAACATATCAAGATAAATAAAGGTCCTTAAATTTGTTTGTGACCGTTGAGGAGTCGTATGAGATAAAAATCTCACGTACAGTTTTGTAATAGAGATGATACCAATAATGGTATCACTAACTATGATTATCTAACAGTTCTTGAACAACTTAGAGCCGGGCGTTCTTTTCGCACTATTACTGATATGAAAATAATGGGAAAAATCGAATTCAATTGTCAACTGCCTATCGGAAATAGTATTTTCGATTCATCCCTGGAGTTGAATACCTCATTCAAGAATTGTTTTTGATCTAATCTGTAGGAATCAATAGAAAAGGCAAATCCCTTATGATACACCAGATCCAACTTGGTTATTGATGGTTCCTTCTTCGACTTGTGGAAAGATATACTTTGGAGTTTTAGATTCATCTGAAGCAAAAGGATACACGTAAAATAAATTGGCAGCATGCACGTGTACATTGGTTGTGCACAACAGAATTTCAGTTCCAAATATCTCTTGCAGTGATTTTTTATTTCTAATGTTCAAGAATTAACTAATACCAAATATATGTCTAACAATATACAATTACCAACATATGCATTCAAGAGGTAAAACAATTCAATTAAATTGGCACTTCCAATAACAGTTACTGTACCTTGCACGCTTGTTCTCTTGTTCAATCTTCATTGGTAGAAGACCTCCATCAAAGACAAGAATAGGTCTAACACCATGATGCCGCAGCAAGTTCACTCTGTGCATGCAGTAATCAATGTGCCTGAAATCGAACACAAAAAAGAAAAGGAAAAAAAAAAAAAGGAAGAAGAAGCATGTTAAAGGTAACTTCAAAGCTTATTTCTTGTTCCTTTCTAAGGCTAGCTGCAAATCAGCTATCATATTTCAGCATGACAATCAAACTTCTTAGCTGACAGTTTATCAAGATTGATGGGAAGGATAACGATATTTTTATACGAATAAATTATTTACCTTTCCTTTCTGATTATCAAAAAAATATATATTTTCTTTTCTACCAAAACAAAAGACCTCAAAATTTACTCAACCACGTAAAAACAAGACACGCATTGAAGAACAAAGACAAACACATAGCTACCCACACAAGATTACATCCACGTGAATTCACCGAACCAAATAAATTCAGAAAATATGAACAAAAACCGAAAATATCAAAAAACTAACTTGGAGGTGGGTTGACCCTTGCATAGCTCTTTGCTGCAACAAAGGGCCCCTTTATGCAGCCAAGAATAGGTGTCGACGGCTACACAACAGCCCTCTAGCTCCTTGATATGCATCGGGACCATTATCGATTTCAACATTGGCAATAGCCCCTGGATCCCCATTTTCACTCTCCTGCACCTCGACCCTGTGAGGGACTTTGGACTGTCCGAAGTTACAGTCGATTGGATCGATCAAAAAAGGCATTGGATGCCCTAATATTAGAGAATAGCTGTCCTCATTTTTCGCAGAGAGGGAAAGAGAGAGGTGGCGGGAAGATTTGGGAGAGAAGGGCGGGCTAGGGGACATAACGGAGAATTTGGTTTTCCTGAGGGTTAATTTGGGCAAAAGGCACGTGACCCGCCGGCATCAGGAGCTCTCATATTATTAAAATTTAAAATAAAATTACTATTATCTCTCTATGATGTACTCCCTCCCTTTCTCTGCATCTATTAGTTCAATAAAATTTGTTAAAAAAAATGCCAATAATGGCAATTGCATAAATAGATGAAACCCAAAAATGATAAGAATTTAAAGTAACAAAAATGTACTTTTATCAATATCGAGTTTGCCCAAGCATATAGGAGGTGTATTGTTATAATAGCAATAGAAATCCGAATATATATATAACTCGATTATAACAACAACAACCACGGGTATTGAATATTTGATTGACCCAACAAACTGACAATAACAAATAAATACAATAATAGCAATAAAAATAGTGTAGAGGTTAACAACAAAAAAGTAATTACAAACCCAAAAATTGGCGAGGGATATGGCTACTGGGAAGCTCAAAGACCGAGGCACGCTGGAAAATGATGTCCTAAAAACAATGGCACCCTATTTCGATCACACACAGGCTCCAACGATTGTTGACATAAGATACAACGGTCGGTTCCGGCAAATGGTGACCATGAACGGTCGGATCTAACAAAAACTCTCTCAAGCACCAGCTCTCCTTGGTAAAAACTCAAACACAAAAAACTCAACTAAAATTCAATGCCAAAACAATAAAAACCCCTAGCCTTTTATAGTCGAACCCAAGATGTTGAATCACCACAGCATTCACGCCAATAATGAAAGCCGTCATTAACTCTAACGATGATTGGAGCTCCTGAAGTGTTGGTGGCATAAATGTGCAGTCTGTTCAGTACCCAAAAAGAAAAATTAAAAAAAAAAACAAAACAAAACAAATCAAGTTTATCCATATATATACATCCATACCGACTCGACCCTCCTGATCGATCGACTGGATGAACAAGGGCGACGCGTGAGGGGCTAGGGGCTCGCCCGCTCGCAAAATCTGGGTGCCCCTTAGGGCCCAACCCCAAGTGGGAGGTAAGGGTTTAAATGGCCTTAAAGCTCCTTATATCCCACCGATGTGGGACAACACTGTCATATACACACATACTTGCACTCACTTCACATTAACGCACAATAGTCCCGCACATGAGTGTAAGTGTACTAAATCAAATGGAACCTACACAACGCCATAGAGAGTAAATAGATAAGTTACCATCAAGTAAGATATATTTTGGACTTGAACCTTCTTAAGTTAATACCCATCGAACTTATCAAAGAAATAGTAAAGACCGTTCTTGACCTTCTTGTGGTAAATTGAGACAACAAATATCACACACAACTCATCTTATACCAATGAGTTCTATACGATTATATCCATTTTGGTCCTAAACAACATCCTGAATTCATGAAAGCTTTAGATAACCTAAGCCCTTTGAACAGTTCTCATAGAAGTAGCCCACTTCTACTCTTACATAGGTAATCATTGATTAAGAACACTCTGTCACTATCCTCTTTTAACAAGATATCAATATTACCTATATCACCAACAGATCACAAACTATTTTCTACAAGGAACTAGAGAATAAATTGAGTTCTTTAGTGTGTAAACTATGAATTATTACAACCAATTTGCTTATTTAACTCAGATCTTGGGATCTCCAGTCAACTAGGTTAGGTTACCACTGAAAAATTTATTTCACAAGCTTTAACCTCATTCCCTTAGATGTATAGGTGACTTCTTTCCTTGTCGGTCATCTTGTCAAAAGATCGATCAAATTTTACTTAGACTTCACATAGTCAATGAAAATTATTCCATTGGTAAGCAGCTGCCTTATTGAATTGTGCATGTGCCTTATATGTCTTGACTTTCTATTGTAAACACTATTTTTAGCTTGCATTGAAGCAACTAAGTTATTACAATAGATACATATAGTGTTTACAGGTTTTGGCCACAACAGAATGTCTTCTAGGAAATTTCAAAATCATTCTGCTTTTTCACCTACTTCATCTAGAACGATCAATTTTGACTCCATATTAGACTGTGCTATGCACGTCTGTTTTGAAGACTTCCACGACATAACAGCACCACGTAAGGTAAACGCATATGCACTAGTTGACTTAGTCTCTAAGTTATCTGTGATCCAATTAACATCACTAAATCCTTCCAGTACATGTGGATATCTCGTGTAATGTAATTCATAATCAAACGTGTACTTCAAATACCTAAGTACCCTAACAAAGGCATCCCAATAGTCACATCCAATATTACTTGTGTATCTCGCTAACCTACCCACTGAGTAGGCAATATCAGGTCTTGTACAATTCATTATGTACATCAAACTTCCAATGACCCTAGCATATTCTAAATGAGATACAACTTCACCATTATTCTTCTTTAATTTAGAGTTTGGATCAAATGGAGTAATTGCTAGCTTATTCTCACAATGACCAAATTTTCTCAACACTTTCTCGATATAATGTGACTGAGAAAGTACATACCCTTCAAAATTATTTGCCATCCGAATTCCAAGAATAACATCAGCAAGACCAAGGTCTTTCATATTGAAATTGAAATTCAACATCTTCTTTGTGAATTCTATGACATTTCTATCAGTGTTCATTATTATCATTTCATCCACATACAAACACACAATAACACACTCGTGATTTATGATTTTAACAAAAACACATTTATCATACTTATTTATCTTAAACCCATTTGCTAGCATAGTATGATCAAATTTCTCATGCCATTACTTTGGTGTTTGTTTCAGCCCATAAAAAGTCTTTATAAGTTTACATACTTTCTTTTTATGTCTCTTTACAACAAACCCTTCAGACTATTCCATATAAACTTTTTCCTCTAAATCTATATTCAAGAATGTTTGTAATATCCCAGTAATTAGGAAATAATTAATGATTATTCATTTTATCGGGAATAGTTAATAATTATTAATTTAGTTGTGAGTAACTAATAATTATTAATTTAAATTGGGAGCGGTTGGTAATTAATAATTATTGTATTTATGGTGACTATTGATTATTTGTGAGTTTAAAAAAAATATTAAATTATTTGGAGATAAATAATAATTTATGTTGTTTTGAGGAAATAGGAAATTAAGGGTAATTAATTTATTTATTTAAGAACATTTATAGAAATAAAGAAAGATTAAAGTAAATTAAATTAGGTGAATTTTTGGGAATATTCGGGGTATAAGTGTAATAAAGGGAAATAGAAGTTCGGGTGTGTGTAATTAATGAAAATTAGGGGTGCTGAAATGTGAATTACGGAAGTGGCCGCGATTCACTTTAAATTTAATTGGAACGCATATAGGTTAAAGGAAGTTGCCTAGCGTAGGCGACCGCGCGCGTGAAAGGGCTTGCGACAGGTCGTGGGATCAAGCCAAGGGGGTGCACGCACTGGTGGGGAGAAAATGCTGATTTTTATCAGCAAAAGGCTTCCCGAAATGACGTAGTTTCGGGGAGGCGGTGGTGCCTTCCACTGGCTGCCTCGGTTGCTGCCACGTGGCTCTCCCCTCGCAACTTATTTTGCACCATTTTTAAGCCTATTTCGGGCATCTCCAAGCTAGCAGAAACAGAAGGGAAAAACAAAGAGAGAAAGGCTCGGCCAACAGCTCGTCGGGGAAGGAGAAAAATCCAAGAAAATGGGGAGAAATTCTGGTTTAATCTGTGTTTTAAGCATCCAGGTAAGTTAAATAAATTATTAGAGTATTATATACATAGAGATATTAGTTTTATACGGATTAAATCTTATTTTTAGGCTGTATTTTGACTTATTTTAGTGTTATTATTATTTTGCAGTGCGTGAGCATTTAGGGCTAAAAATATGCGAAATAAGGCAAACCTTCTTCACTTTCTAATTTTTAGTGACCTCGTATACCTGTAATAGTCTCGATTTTATACCGATTTAACTAGATTGTTGGAGATACGCGTATAGGCTTTGAATTGAAGTTTTGTGTAATTAGTAAAATTTATTAATTTGAGTAGCAGCAGAGCAAGAAGGTGGGAATCTTCTATTAAAAGTCAAGTTCGTAACCCTTTCCTCATGTTCTTTAATTCTCGTGAGAGTCTCCGTGGTTTCTCGTATTTTATCCCCTCCCTTACGCTAATTCGGCGTCTAGCATTACTTATTAAGTTGTTATTCATTTGGTATTATTTAAATTAAATTTGAAACTTCTAGAATTTTAGTTATGCCTACAGGGGTTTGTACCGCCCCCATTCATTTCGGAATGATTCTGAACCCAACTTGGGGATTAGGTTCCTAGATGAGGGGGTTTATTTATGGATTTCTCATGTATGGATCGGTTAGAGCTATCGAGCAGTGGGGCAGGGGTCAATTATTTGGTGACGTTAGGGTAGACTACTGTATGGCCCTGAAGTGGACTGTCAGGTGGACACTCCTAGTCACTGACTGTTGACCGGTGCCAGACACTGCTGACTTGCTCTGCCATTATGTGATTTATTGCATGATTTGTTATGTCATTCATGGCTTGATATGCACATGGGTACAGGATGCATGTTGGGATATTCATTTATTGAGTATGTTTGAACACGGACATTCTAGTATGGTTAGATTGCATCTGGTACGGGCATATGTATCGCATGTGGTTTATTATGTGGGCAGAGCATGGGCTGATACCTGGATGTATGGCGCCAGTGTATCACATTGATGCTCACTACGCTATTGCATTTTTATGTTCATTGCATGGTTACTATATGTTCAGTAGTCTCAGACAGGAGAACCATTCCGAGGGAGCCTACGGCTCGGTTATTCTACAGCTCGGGTGTTGGGAGGACCGACACAAGCACAAGGGTGATGGGAGCACCAACCCGGGACGACGCACACAGGTTTATTGGAGAAATTTATTGCCTTTTAGGGCAGCGACAAGTTGGTATGGGACTTGGGTGTCATGTGTTTTATGTGGACCCCAATGACTGATACGTGCTTTTATTTACCATTGCATGCTATGTTGTGCGTCTTATGGTTTGTGTGTGCTTGGGGGTTGGTGTTCTAGGGAGAGTTTATTAGATATATTCAGCCTTTAGCCTTTCTTTCTGTAACATCCCACATCGAGCGATAGGAAGGACCGGAACAACTCACCCTGATGGGCCTACGCGAACTTTCCAGGGGGGTCACCCATCCTTGGATTACCCCAGGTCAAGCACGCTTAACTTGGGAGTTCTTTGCCAACATTCAACTCAAAAGGTATCCAGCTGGTGTTGTTTCCTTCCTTACAATATCCTTGATATGTACTAACTTTTCTGGGCTCTTGGGGTATTACATTCTCCCCCCTTGAGCACATGACGTCCCCGTCATGCGACCTTACAACTGGTCCCAGACCTTCTCCCCTTGAGGGCTGCCATCCTAGAAGCCTGCCAGAAGCCGCTCCTTGTACAGGCCCTCGAGCCCCGGTGCCACTCCCCGCCCTCGTCGGACCGCCTTCATCAAGGGTCGGCTTTGATACCATCTGTAACATCCCACATCGAGCGATAGGAAGGACCGGAACAACTCACCCTGATGGGCCTACGCGAACTTCCCAGGGGGGTCACCCATCCTTGGATTGCCCCAGGTCAAGCACGCTTAACTTGGGAGTTCTTTGCCAACATTCAGCTCAAAAGGTATCCAGCTGGTGTTGTTTCCTTCCTTACACTATCCTCGATATGTACTAACTTTTCTGGGCTCTTGGGGTATTACACTTTCCTTATGCTTGTTGTGTTTCTCAACTCACTTTGCTTTCCATCATTCCAGGTAGCAGCGGCGTGGGTCATGGGCAAGGGTGTCAGCTTCTAGCGGCAGAGTCGGTATGGTGTACAGGCAGTTTCGTCAGTCTCTGTCATTCCCCTATCAGCCCTAGATAACTCTGATATTTGAGTAGGATTTACTCTTTTATTTTTTACTGTGCCAGGTTATTTCTCGTGTCTTATGTATATTGGCACAAAAGTCTGTATTCGTTTATTTATCATGTGACTGCTATGCTAACAGGGTACCCGTAGTGCATGCATGCGTATAGCTTAGTTTCCGCTGTTTTAATTTTTGTGTATGCATGCCAACATAGCTTCTGTCTTGTGTTTCATTATTTCTCATTTCGTATGTGCTCCCGTTTGGGTAGTTCGGGTGGTTTCATTATTACAATGCTGTATTCACATTCATTTGGTGAATTTTCTAAATTGTGTAATGATGCAATCGCAATCAACAACCTTATAGATGTGATTCTCATTACTGGACAATAGGTGTCAAAGAAGTATTGCCTTTCTTTTTCACAGTAGCCTTTAGCTACTAGATGGGCTTTATATTTATCAATAGTGCAATCAACTTTTAATTTTCTTTTAAATATCCATTTACACCCAATTGGCTTATTTATAAGAGATAAGTTGATCAATACCCACATCTGATTTTGTATAATGGACTCCATTTCACTATTGATAGCTTCCTTCTAATATGGAATATCAGAAGATGCTATAGCCTCATTAAAAGTTTTAGACTTATCTTTTACCATATAAGTTAGAAAATCTGGTAAAAAAGAAGTAGCTTTCTTAGCTCTTTTGTTCCTTCTAGGTTCAACCTCAGTTTCCTGTCTAACTTGACTTTCAAAAGAACTTGTTTCATACTTCTTCTTGGAACCACCATCATTGTGTCTCTCTTCCTTGAAAAGGAATATATTCTCAAATAACTCAACTTCAATAAATTCTATTATAGTGTTATTGTTAATATTAGGAATTTCTGATTTTACCACTAGGAGCCTATAAGCTGCACTATGCAGTACATAGCCAATAAAGACACAATCTATTGTCTTTAGTCCAAGTTTGGTCATTTTCGATAAAGGAACTTGCACCTTAGCTAAACACTCCTACACTTGTCAGTCTTTTTATATGAAATTCTATTCAATATTAAATTTGTTATAAGCAAAACTTTCCCTCTAATAAGAATATTCTTCATGTCACAAACATCATTGTGAACTAGATCGAGTAGTTCATTGTTTCTTTCCATAGATGGAAATGACTTTCTTGTGAACTTTGACTCAACACAAACTTCACACTTGTGTCATTTGTCAATAATAAAGTTAGGCAGCAGTCCTAAATTTACCATTATTTGAATTGAACAATAATTTATGTGCCCTAACCTAGACTGCCACACATCACACAACTCAACAGTATAAATAGAAGTTTTTTTTCTTATTATCATTATTTTTGGGAATTTGGGCTAGTACATTTAGTTTAAACATGCTATGATGCAGATGGCCCCTTCCCCACATATATACCCCTTTAGTCAGAGTAAATTTATCTGACTCAAACACAAACTTGAACCTATTTTTATTTAATAAGATTCCAAATACTAAATTCTTTCAAATTTTCAGCACATGGCACACATCATCAAGGGTAAGTATTTTTCCAAATGTCCACTTCAGCAGGACCTTGCCTTTCCCTTCCACTAGAGAAACTGAAGCATTCCCCGTATATAGCTTCTCAGTGTCATCAGACTTCTCATATGTGGAGAACAAAGCCTTATCCCCACAGATGTGTCTCACTGTAACACCCCACTTACCCATTGCATGTTATAACTTAAGAAATTTGGGACTTATTATTATTATTATTATTATTATTATTTATCCTTTCACATGCTAAATTTAATTATTCCCGAAATTCTCTTATACCTATCTAATGCCAAACCAAACAATTTATACACTAAGTTTAAATATAACCTTATAAAACGGAAGCTGAAATCGAACTTGATCATAGTATCTCATACATTGATAACTGAACATAGTTCGTAATACAAAATTCTTCAAAACTCGGTACAATACATAAGCTTTCAGAATACGACTTAAAACATACATTATTGTCATGACATATTACATAATACTTGAAATATTTATGCTACAACAAAACATGATACGACTTGCTCATTCCTCAACAACTTGAGTTGTTACACATCTTCAATTTCAGTACCTTCACTGCAAGTCCCAACTGGAACGTTGAATGTTCCAGGGACATAACCCAAATTAGATGATGAATAATTTAAGTAAGGGTACAAAATGTTTTATTATGTGTATGCAATGTCTTACTTCATTGTAAGGGTCAACTACACCCTTCATGCTACTCACCATTTTTAAGATCACCTATTTCGAAACCAAGGTGTATGGGGGCACTATTGGTAAAGCGACAGTGCTAATTCATACTCCCAAACAGACAACATGCGTGTGATCAATAATATCAATGTGTACATATGCATTTTATAGTCATGTCATATATGCAATCTATGTGATGGATACATATCGGAGTATGTCAATATGATGAAACATTTTTGAAGATCGGGATTTGAACATACATCAACCATACAAGACTTATAGAAGTACACTTACTTTTCACAAACTAAGTTGCCTCAATAAGTGTGTCGACCTCGAGGGACATGCTAGACGCGCTATTTCTCAATCCTTGGCCTCAAAGGTTCCTAAACATCAAATTTCATCCAAAATATCAATTTCCTAATTTCCTCATAATTTTTCATAATTTCTCCTTATTTTCTAAGTCTTATTTTTTTTCAAAAATTCACAATAAATATCTAAACTCTCATTTAACCCAATTTTTCCTCACTAAAATTCTTCAAATAACATTTCTAGACTTTTGAAATTTTCTTGCAATTTTTCATATTCAATTCTTATTTTTCTCTATTTCCATAATAACAAAACCACAAAATAACTAATTAATTTAGTATTTTTCAGAAATTTGTCCCCAAAATAAGGTATAAATCAAATTCTAGATTTTCTGAATTTTTTTCAGATTTTTTTAAAAATTCTTCTTATTTTTTTCTTTTATTTTCTTTCTTTTTTTATTTTTTTTTCCATTTGGCACGTGCGTGCAGCCCATGCGCTGCCCCCATGCCTTGGCGCGTGCCGCCATGCGCCCAAACCTCTAGGTCGTTCTTTTCAGTGGCCACTTTATCGCCGGCGACCCTCCCGCACCCCCAAACTTTGAAACAGCCTCATAGCCCCCCTAAATCCGACCTCCCAACCCCAATTTTGGCCTTAAAACTTAGAAAAAAAATAAAAAAATATCTCAAATTGGTGTTTGAAGCCTCGACTTTGGCAATGGCATGATTTTTCGACGAGCTTTGATTCCTCGCTTCCTCTATTCCGTTGGCCACCAAACTCTTTAGAAATCTTGCCCACGACTCAAGGATTAAAACCTCACTCACCAAATTCTCAAAATACTGCCTTAACACCCGATTCTCGAAGTAAATGTTTGGATGAGAAGTATTGCTTGAACTCGGCTATTTATAGCCAAAAACCGACGTGTCTTGTCCCATCAAGGACACCTCCGCGCCCTAAACACCATACTGAAGGCTATTACGGCCTTAACCCGCCCCTCTCCCTCTGATTTCTTGCTTCAGACGGCAACCAGAGCATGACTTCTGCGTCTGATTGATTTCAGATTTTTTTTTGTAATACACACACACACACATATATATATGAATTTATATAATTGTATATCAAAATAACATTTGCAAGGAAATTTTTAATTTTTTAATACATAATCTTTACATATAATTTATGGTATAACCATGTTTAAACTCATTATTTACTATATATTTTATACGATATAAATATGTTTTTATATCTTATACTTACTTATTCATTCACGACATATTCGCATTTATAATTTATACATACTATACTGTTTATACGCATCCTAACTCTATTAAATCCACTAACAAATACTAAAATTCTACTAATTTTACTATGGTCCGTACCAAAAATTTCACTTATTATTCACGACGTTCCAGCGTATTACATAGCCCCAATGTCTATCCACCAACCTTGGTGTTAGACACCATGTAAACATCAGTGACAACTGCAACCAGGTTGACATCTTCCTCTTTCATATTGGTCTGACTGGGCTTGTTCTTGTGTTGGTTATTGCCAGAGCTCTGTCACTTTTTGTGACGACAATCAATAGCTTTATTGACTCGTTTTTCCACACATCCAACAACTTTTTTGGATGCGCTTATTGATGGTCTTGTTCTTAGGACCCATGTTCCCACTGTTTTTCTTGGCTTGTTGCTTATTGGGTTGCTTTGAAACTTCAACCATGTTAGCCTTAACTTCAAGTTTTAGAGGGACTTTATCTCCCTTCTTATTGGCCTCTTCAATGTGGAATCTTATAGCCAGATCCTCCATGAACAATTTTTTTCGCTTCTGTTTGAGATAATTTTTTAAGTCTTTCCACGAGGGTGGTAACTTCTTAATCACAGCGACAACCTAGAAGGGCTCATTAATGACTAACCCCTCACTCAATAAATCACTGAAGATGACTTGCAATTCTTCCAATTGGTTGACCACCAACTTGGTATCAACCATCTTGCAGTCAAGAAACTTCCCACTGAAAACTTCTTGGTGCTAGGATCTTACAATTTATACATCTTATCCAGTGCCTCCCAGAGCTACTTGGACATTTGATAGGTCGTGTAGTAGATATTGTACAATAAGGACAGCCCACACAATATATAATTTTGGCAAAAGAAATTCGAGTGCTGCCATGCCTCCTTGATTGCTTGACTCTCGACTGTGACATCTTCTTCAGGAGTGACCGGACACTCATCCTTGAGAATATGGGTCAGATTCAGGGTGGTGAGATAGAAAATCAAATTCTGTTGCCACCTCTTAAAATCCAC
Source organism: Diospyros kaki (assembly GCA_036245055.1). Lineage (NCBI taxonomy): Eukaryota > Viridiplantae > Streptophyta > Magnoliopsida > Ericales > Ebenaceae > Diospyros > Diospyros kaki. The sequence goes on from BSEG01000003.1 coordinate 32,834,467, forward strand.
GCCATTGAATTTTCGTGGCTTCTCAATGTGAGATGTTGCCTTAAAGGCAGCTAGTCCGACAGCGACAATGGTGATAGTAGCTGGAATAGTGACTGAGGTAGCGGCCTAAGTAGAGGCGGAAACAGCAGCAACGATGTTGGGGTTGGGGGTAGCCATATCAGATTATAGGCAATATTTTTAGATTATGGTTACTGTTTTCAGAATGTTAGAACAACAATAGAAATCCAAATATGTATATGACTCGATTATGGCAACAAAAACCACATGTATTGAATATTTGACTGACCCAATAGGCTGACAACAACGAATGAATACAATAATAACAATAAAAACAACACAAAGGTTAATTACAACCAAGAAATAACAGCAAACCTAGAAACTGGCGAGGGAGACAGCTATCTGGAAGCTTAGAGGCTAAGGCACGTTGGAAAACATTGTCCTGAAGATAATGGCACCTTGCTCTGGTCACACGCAGGCATCAGCGAACGATGACCACGAATGGACGGATCTAGTAGAAACTTTCTTAGGCACCAACTCTTTTTGGCAGAAACTCAAACATGGAAAACTCGATTGAAACTCGATGCCAAAACAATAAGGCCCCCAACCTTTTATAGTTGGACCCAGGATGCCGAACTGCCACAGCATTCATTCCTATAATGAAAGCCGCCATTAACTCCGAATTCATGTTCGGTACCCAAAAAAGAAAAATTAAAAAAAGAATTCAAATTTATTCAAATATATATGTATATATATGCATTCGTGTTGACCCAACCTGCCCTCCCAAACAAACAACAACAATGACAGAGTGCGAGAGGTTGAGGGCTTCCCCACTCGCAAAATTCGGGTGCCTCTTGGGGCCTAACCCCAAGTGGGAGGTAAGGGTTTAAATGCCCTTAGAGTTCCCTATATCCCATTAATGTGAGACAACACTCTCATATACACACACACACACACTTGCACACACTTCATATGAATGCACAACATGTGTGTGGCGTGGAGGTGGGGCTCATGTCTTCTCTCTGATTTTGTCCATGTCAAGTAAATATTATATTATTGGCGTGGGTGGTAAGGCCCACACATTCTCTATGATTTTGTTTACGTTGAATAAATATTATATTACTTGACACTGGTAATATAATAATTTTGTTTAAAGCAAACTCTAATGAGCACTAGTATTTTAATTTAAAAAAAAAAACATAAGGATCAATTGACTTCGAGTCACTTAAGCACTGTGGTTTTCAACTTGAGTTCTTTAATAGATCATTTAATTTAAATAACCTAATTCTTAGTGCAGTAAAACCGAGTAATTTATATGCTTTTGATTCAAATATTAAAAGAAATAAAGGAGATAAGGGGAACAGGAGATAATATATATATATATATAAATAAAATATAAAAATATATATAGATGGATAGATAAATACCTACAAGATAAATAGAACACAAAAATTTGAATAATAGGTAATAAAATAATGCATATTTGTTTGTCCAAGTTATCTACCATGTATATTTTACTATTCACTGAATTTTGACTCATTATAGATTCTTTTAATTTTTAGATTATAATTTAGTCGTGGAATCAAAGCTATAGATGAATTGACTAAGCCAAGTTCAACTCAATTTAGATTAACTTACTAATTATGTGTGGTATTACCCATAATTTTATAGGCGTTAGTGTGGTATTTTTATCTTTGAAATTAATATTGTTATAGTTTGATTATTCATAAGTGTTTTTATTGTCACAATACAATTATTGAGGCAACTTATTCATATTAATTAAATTTGAATGATTAACAAAAAATAAATTTTTAATATACAAATTATAGTATATTTTGATGATTAATTAGAAGAGAATTTTTAATATATAAATTATAATATTTTTGGTAATTAACAAAAAGAGTATTTTTCTTAAATATATTAATTATAGTACTTAATTAATTTTTTATTAATTTATAAAATAATTTTATAGCCTATGTATTACCAAAAATATTATTTTCTATTAAAAATATTTTTAAGATTAATATATATTTTTAATATTAATATATTAAATATTTTTTATAGCATGTGTATTATCAAAAATATTATTTTCTATTAAAAATATTTTTAATATATTTTAAATTAATTTATAAAATATTTTTATAATATATGTATAAAAAAAATTTAATAAATCAGGTGCGTATTCCTTTAATTGAACCCACAATCTTAAACTAGTCAAAGCATTCCCTTATTAGTTGATCTACAAGTCTCATTAATTATATAAGTGCACATATTAAATTTAAGTTATACTAAACTTTTCTATCTATAACAGATTTTTAACTATTGGAAAAGTGTTTAAAATACCTATAAATATCCTCCAAATTCATTTTTGAGACATACAAGTGCTTTTATTATGTATCCAAATCATCTGAAAGCTCTCAAATGCTTTCAAGCAAAACATCCAAACAATCCGAGACTCTCGAAGTATTATTGCACATCCATCGAAGAGTCATAAGTCAAGAAGAGAAAAGTTTTTCAAGTCTTCTACGATAAATCCAAACTTCTTCATTTGAGGTTACAAATTTATTTATTTATTTAAATATTATTGTCTTGTATAATTTATTCTTAATTATTTATTTGTATCTAAGTGTTGACAAATTATTTGTAAACTTTTAAATTATTATTGTGGATTGTATTGGTTTTCTAGAACCGTTAAAATTTAGATGAATTTAGTTTTCAAGATAAGTTATGGTAGAAACCTTGGTGTAGTAATTGCCTAAAATATCGAACCACTCCAAGGGTGGTTAAATCTCGAGATAGTGGATTAGGTGTGTGTAAAAATATCGAACTACTATAAATTATCTTATGCTTAATTTTATTTATTTTTCTAATATCTTGTGATTTGCATTAATTATTAATTTTAAATATAATTTATTTTAATTATTAAATATATATTCTTAAAAAATAATTAATCAATAATATTTATTAAAAAAAAAATTAATTACTCAATTCACCTCTCTTCTTAAGTAATCATATCCTGAAGAATCAATAACAATGCGTATATATGTTTGCTTAATCCTAATGCACCTTTAGTTTAAAAGAATTAAGTGTTGATTATGGGTCTAACAGAGAGTGACATGAGAAATAATTGTGGTGTTTGTTTATAGTTGATGAAAAATAATATTTTAAATATTTAAAACAAATTTATAGTTATTTTATTGCATAAAAAAATATAATATATAATTCATAAAGTCAATAAAAATCTGTGTTATTTTTAATAAAAGAAGTGTTTTTGTATATTTTTGCAAAACTCAAAAGTACTGTATGTAATTTATCCCAATTTAAGGCATGTTGGAGAACACATCGACTTAAGTGCACTCCCACAACACATTACATTGTATATTTGATAATATCATAATTTTCTTAACTCAACTTATTAAGTTTACAAGGCCAAACTCAATCTTTTAAAAGTTGCGGGGTTGGAATGAATGTGGATAAATCACACTAAAAGTCACAAAATTTTGGTCTTCTTTTTAATTTGATTACTAAATTTCAGTTCCTTACAAAGTGATAACAAAATTTTTAAATATTTTTTAATATAGTCACTAAAGTGATTTTTAGACAATTTTTTACCAAATTTGTTGACGTGACAATGGCCACATCATCGCTATGTCAGCGCCACATCAGCAATTTCGGCTAAAAATTATCAAAAAATTACTTTAGTGACCATATTACAAAATATTTTAAAATTTTGTGATCATTTTATAAGAAATTAAAATTTAGTGACCAAATTGAAAATGAGGCCAAAATTTTGTGACCTTTGGTATAATTTACCCGAATGAATGCATTACAATGAAATATTATATTATATTTTTTTCTCATTTGTAAGTTATGTGCTTAATAATAATTGGTTATATATTTATATATTATTTGTAGTCATTTAATATTTACTTGATAAATTTATTAAATAATTAAATTCATACATCTCACATAATCTCAACTCATCTAATTCTCAAAGTAAGTCTTAATAATATTACATAAATAATCAATGTAAAATGGAATAAAACTTAACGATGTGTCTTGAGAACTAAAATTAATAATTTTTTAAAATTATAATAGGCTAGTTAAGTTAATTGTTACTCTTAAGTGCTTAAATACAATTAACAAAACATTAAATTACGTGTAATCTAATAATATAACTAATGAAGCATTAAAATATAAATATAATAACATAAATAATACAAAATAAATAAAATTCGACAATAATTAAAAAACCCAAAACTATTTTACATATAATAAAAATAAAACTTAAAATTTAAAATTTCTGTGACACTAACTTGGGCTCTCTAGAAGGTGAAATCTTGCCTTGGCTTGGCTCTACCGAAGCTGTAATACACTCATAGGTATAGGGGCGAATAAAGTAATTTCCCTTCGGATTGCACGTCGCAGAGTCGGCGGCACAGCCAAAAAACGACACGTCGGGGTCAAGAGAAAAACCCTAGCTGTGTGCGCCTCCCTTTCTCTCGTTATCTAAAACCTCGCTCTCAGTCTCCTCTTCGGTTCGCTGCTCTCCTTTTCAGTCCACGGAGCGTCTCCTGAACCCCACCGGCGACTGCAAGAAGCGAAGAGGAGGGGGCTACCAAGCCCTTCTTCTCTCTCTGCCATGAATTTTTCGTGCGTTTATCAGTCGAAGAACCGAGGCTTCTCAGTCTTTTGATTTCTATTCGGTAAGTATTTCAAACTCTAAAGTCATATTTATTGCATAAAGAATGCGTACACTCTATTGGGGTTTGCATTGGTTTTTTAAGTTTCAAATCTTTTTCTCATGTACTGTAAATAATTCAAGATTTTGTATCCCTATAGAAAGCACAATTTTATGTAGGATATTGATGGGTTTCCTGATGTAACGTCTGGGTTCAAGTTGGGTCTTGAGTTGCCGTTTGATTGGTCCGTAGGTTGATTGAAATTGGCTCGATTGAATGCAACTCAGTGCTCTTGTTCGTCATCTTTGAAATCGTTGTTCTAGTTTTAATCAATCCATCTAACTTTTCTCCGGCCTAATTTGGATTAGTTTTGTTGAGTTTCACATTCAATAGGAAGCTATAAATTTCAAACTTTAGTTGGTTCTACTTCTTTCCACAATCTTCTGTGACATTCATATAATTTATTTGGTTCCTATAAGGTCTGAGCCCTGACTCTCTCTGTTGGGGGTAGTCCTAGTCTGTTATTCTGAGGATAAGTTATTCTGACACAGGACAGCAAAGAATCACAGAAAGTTAATTGATTAAGAAGAAGAAGAAGTAGCAGCTGGAGAAGAGAAAAAAGGAAGAGAAAAGCCGAGAGAGAGAGAGGGGGGGGGGATAAATTATATTAATCATCCATAAAAGTATGAAGAAAAGGTTACATTATGTTGCCTATTTATAGGCTATTAGAAGATTACCTATATAAAAGATAACTAATCAAAATATGATTATAATCTCTAAAATCACATATAACTCTTTATCTGTTCCCTAAATCACATAAAGTTAACATAAAATTCTATCATCTAAATAACTATGCTAAATCAAAATAGAAAAAGATAAAACCTAATCCCAACCTTATTTTTAAAATCAAAATAGAAAACATTTTGATATGCCGATCATATTGGCCAGTGTTGGTTCTTTTGGCATTTGATCAGTTCTCTGGTTGATGCCCATTAGATGCATATTTTGAATATATTGTCCTCATTTATTTGACCCAATTGACCTTGAATTTGCTGCTAATGCTTTGGCGGTTTGCTTGTATTTGTCTAACGGTTCTATTTTGCTTGACAACTAGTGGGTTGTATCATTGAGGACAGCTGTTGTTGCATTGGATTCTTTGATTTATACTGGGTTCCTTCAGAGCAAGGTGCAAAGTAAGTCACTGTGTACCCTGTGTTGCTGCACCTAGACGGATCAGGAGTTATGGTGTCCGAGAAGCAATCTGGAGATCTGAATGGTATGCCTCTTCAGTTTTTGCAGTTCCCAACCATGATTGCTACTGAAAATATTCCAAAGAAGTTGAAAATCAAAATTGGCCCCAAATGCATTGATGTTGAACCTGGCAGAAAATCTTGTGAATTTGTCCAGCATGAGTTCATGAATGATGACACTGGTCACAATGTTCCCGTGACTGGAAGTATTAAGTCAGAGAAGAATCAATCACACAATTTAGTGATTCCTTCTGACAACACAAAGAACTGTGCTGCTGGTAACTTAAAGGTGGAAATTTCTGTAGTGAGCTCTCATAAGAGAGGGCTCCAAGGAGTAGGGGATGGCCAAAAGGAGAAGAGACGCAAGTTGGAGCGTAGTGTGACACTTCAGTGTTCTAGCATTTTGAAACATTTGATGGCTCATAGTTTTGGGTGGATTTTCAATGAGCCAGTTGATCCTGTGAAGTTGGAGATTCCTGATTATTTCTCTATAATCTCTCACCCAATGGATTTAGGTACAATAAAAACCAAATTGGAGAAAAATAGATATTCCAATGTTGAAGAGTTTGCAGCGGATGTTAGGCTGACTTTTTCCAATGCCATGGAGTATAATCCTCCTTCTAATGAGGTTCATCTCATGGCCAAGAAACTAAATGATATTTTTAATGCAAGATGGAGATGTTTGGAGGCAAAATGGAGTCATGGTTACAATATTGTGGAGCAGGGGCCTATATCAAGTGGAAGAGCAAAGAGTACAGATAACCCAGAGCAGAATGACAGCAAAACCCATCGTTTACATGTTAAGTCTTTGCCCAAAAGGTTGATGTCAGCAGAGGACAAACAAAAGTTGCAAAAACAGCTGTTGGAGCTATCAAGGGAAAACATGTCACAGCAGTTGCAATGTTTCCTTAAAAAATTTGGTAACAACTGGCGAAAAGAAGGAAGGATTGAGGTGGACATAGATGCCTTCGATGATGAAACTTTGTGGAAGATGAAAAGAATTATAAGCACTTGGGGTGCAAAAGCTGCAAAAGTAAGTAACTTCCCAAGAAAATAGGTTTGGTTTCTTTCCTAGTATCACAAGGGCTTATGTTGGCTTTGTGCTTAGAAGCTTGTCTATGTTTACTGTGCTGTATGCATTATATGTTCTTCACCTTTCAGTTTTTTCCTTAACTATAGCTTGAGTTTGTGTTTGCCTATGCTTAAGGTTTGATTTCTTTATATCTTGCACAGTCTGAGGCTGCTAAAAACATTGAGAATGGAACACGACATTCTTTGGGAAAGATTGCCTACAAAGGTATGATGTGGCAGAGTAAGGTTTCTGCTTTATGGCTCTGTACAGGAGCTAATCAACGATGTCTCTTATAGGCACTGATAGTAGTACGAGAACTGCTTGTGGCTCTGTCAGTGTCAGCCCACCATTGGACTTGGATGTCCCAAAATGTTGTTCATGTGGCAGTATGAGATGCCAATGCAGCCTTCAAAATGATTTGGCCAGTGCACTCTCAAGTGGTTGGTTGAGTTTTTCTCTTGCTGTTGTCTATTCAAGCTCTTTTAAATTCTCTATTCAGCTGACTAATTTACTTTTTGCTTTGTGTCAGATTTGTCTTCAGAAAGATCTCTGGGACATGATCACGATGCTTCCAAAAAGGTTCACATCAGTAGTCTTGTTTATTTTAATAATCATATGAAACATATAGTTAAAGTATCTGTTTGTGATGTCAGGACTGTGGCACAAAAAGTCTTTTACAAACCCAAATGATCAAATCAAATCTGGACTCTGATGGTGAGAATATTTTCTAATTTGTTGTGAAATACTCTGATGGCTGCTCATTGGTTTTCTGAATGCCGGCATGCTGTTGGTAATGATTGAAGGTGCTGTAAGTTCTTTGGGAAAAGAACATTTTTGTCTCAGCCAACAGCTCTCATCTGTAGCTACCACTGCCACTTATGGGAGAGGTTAGTTTGTCTATCAGCAATATCTGAAGGATTGTTGCCACCTTTAGACTTGATCTTATATTTTGAAAGCCTTCTACTTATGTTTGTTTATTTGTTTTAGATTGGACTCCGCTTATTGACATTCAACTATCTCCAAAGAAGGCTCTCCGAGCCGCAATGCTAAAGAGCCGTTTTGCAGACACCATCTTAAAAGCAAAGCAGAAGACACTTCTAGATGATGTAATGCCTTCTGATTCTCTGAAACAGTTGATGGATCTTGAGTTAATAGGTTTTACAGCGATTTAGAGTTACTGTTACTTATGCAAAGTGATATACTGCAGGGTGATAAAGTAGATCCTATAAAAATGCAGCAGGAGAAGGAGAGACTAGAAAGGCAGCAACTAGAAGGTGATTACATTTTTATTCACTGATCGTATCCATCATTTGTCATAAATTCATTTGTGCTCCTGAGCCAAGGCCAACATTTAATTTTGTGAAATTTCACTTTTCATGCTGGCTTTATTGTGGCTTCTGCTTATGATTTATGCATCTTGTGTTAATTTTTCCTGTCAATGGAGGTGGGAGAAGGTTAGTTCTGTTTGCTCCACTGTAGGCTGTACTAATGGGATAAGGAACAATATATTTTCGAGATAAGATATATTAATCTGTTGTATGTTATGATAACCAAAAGAAAAGAGAAAATAACTATAGAAAATGGACAGTGTCATGGTTGGCTTAAATGTTCAAAGTATTTAGAATTATAGCTGTTTATTGTTTCTATTTATTATCCTTAATTGAATGTGGAAAAGATCTATAAACATATATATATATATAGAATCAGGTTATTTGGCATAGTTTTGTGGGGGGGGGGGACTATTCTACATTTTATAAATACTACTACATTTAAAAAATTTGAAAAATGCTACCCAGCCAACTTATTTAACAAAATACTATTCTAGCTTACATCTCAGGTGCCACAGAGGAAGTCTTCTAGTGTGGCAATTTTGGTTGAGGCAGAACTGCTGGTGAGATTAGCTGTTCTTGAATGAGCCTGATATAACGTTGTCACGTTCCCAAGGGCGATAATGTAATTGAGCTACAATTGTTTGTTAGGAGATATTTTTAATTTTGTTGAGAGTAGGAGAGAGCAAAAGATCAGTTTACCTGAATTAATTGAACCATACCAACTGATTGGTTCGGTTCGATTTTTTTCTTGCATTGGTTTGGTTCTCTTAATTTTTCTCAAAAGTTCTGTTTTCGGTTTGGTTTTTGGTTGAAAGAACCGAACCGAACTAATTGAACCAACCAAACTTTAAAATGATGTTGTTTTGATGTTTATAAAACAACATTGTTTTCTTCGGTTTTGTGTGTTTACTATCGGTTTTCTTCGATTTTTTTTTTGTTTCTTCGGTTTAATCGGTTCGGTTCAATTTATATGGTTTGAGTTTGGTTTTTTTGATTATCGGTTAGTTTGGTTTTTTGGGTTAATCGATCGGTTCGGTTTGGTTTTGCTCATCGGTTTGGTTTAATTGGTTAGTGGATTTTAGTTTAGTACCAAACCGACCGTTTGCACACCTCTAGTTGAGAGCACATAGGTGCTGTTTCTAGAATCTACCTTAAGTTAGATAGCCTATAAATATGCTATATGTGTGTAGAGAATGATATGATGAAAAAAAAAATTAAATTCGAGCTTCTTTCTTTAATATTCTCTCTCTCGATTTCCCCTAATTTTCCTTCCATTCTCTCTGTTTTTGCTCAGTCTCTCCCTATAATTCTGCTCTCCCTTTCTCAGATTCTCCTCAATTTCCTTTCTAAACCCTAGTCCAACCCTAGGTTGTGACTTTTGGTATCAAAGCTATCGGTTCTTGGAAGCTCTTTGCCTGCCGTTTTCTGGAAGTTGATTGTAGATAAGTGATTTTCAGAAATTTAACAAGCAGTGGTTATCGGAAGTTGGTTTCAGGAGTTTCGTAGTGTTTCTAGTGAATTCAAGTAGCATTGTTAGAGGCGAGTTAGGTTGTTGAAGGTGAGCACTAGATTCACTTTAGAGGCGCCTTTGAAGGACTGTAACAGAGTCGATTGAATCATAGCAAGCTGATTCTTGGCTGATTGATTGCCAACGGTTGCTACAGCGTGTGATTTAGGAAGGCGACCTCAGAAGTAGAGTTTGGCAACTTCTGGTAGTGATTTCGATAACGTTTATTAACTACAACAGAGTCGATTGAAGAAGTCTATGGACCTGATGGTTGGTACTCTGGCAATCCTTCTTCAATTGTTGAGGGTAAAGCAGGCCAAGCGAGTTCCTTAGATCAATTCTTGGCTTGGATTTGAAGGTGGAGCAACAACTCTTGGTTTGACTTAGGGTGAAGCAAGAGGTTGACTCTTGGTGATGATTTTCGACGCTCCCGGACTATTAATTCATGATAGTATTTAATCGTTGCTTCCTGATGCTTCTTTGTGGTTAATTTTCGATTGGTCCTTGGCTGTGAGTCAAGACGATTTGCAGGCGACCTTCGGGCTTAGGACATATTCAAGTGGAGGTGACTTACTTTTGAGAAGAATGGACCGTAATTAGAAAGGACTCTTCTTGCAGGCGACCTTCGGGCTTAGGACATATTCAAGTGGAGGTGACTTACTTTCGAGAAGAATGGACCGTAATTAGAAAGGACTCGAGGAAGAACGTGTTGCAACAAGAAAAGAAATCTAGGAAGGATGCAATCAACTGGTTGACCTCAAACACAAGTTGGATGACTTACTGATTCTGTTTTCACATAAGTTCCTGGTTAGTGTTCCAGTTGAATATTTTTCGAAGGGACATTCTAAGTCCTTAAAAAGAAAGGTTTTGAAAGGCAGTTTGTCTGTTCGGAATTTTTCTACTGCAGCTGAGAAAAGACCTGAATTGGAGTAGATAATCTAGGATGACAGAGAAGGAATGGCAACTACCAGAGATGTTATTGAAGCTCCACTGGAAAAGAAATTTGTTGAAATGAATTTGGTTACAGTTGTCAACAAACTAGAAGAAGAGCTAATAGATCAAGATGTGCCTATTGAGAGGTTACAGGAGCAAAATGAGGAATTATTCGATGAATTGACAGAGGAAGCAAAGGCCATTGCAGTAGCCCGAGTGTCTAGTCCAATATTTGAAGAACCATCTAATATTCAAGAATGGAACCTTGAGAGGCCTGGTCCTAAGAATGAAGGTTCTAGGCATACTAAAGTCACAACCTAGGGTTGGACTAGGGTTTAGAAAGGAAATTGAGAAGAATTCGTGAGAGGGAGAGCAGAATTGGAGGGAGAGGCTGAGCAGAAACAGAGAGAATAGAAGGAAAACAGGGGAAATCAAGCAGTGATCTAAAAATCAGCCTAGGCAACTGTCGCGATTATGGCCTAATGAACCCCCTTAGGCGCTGACCTGGCTAATCGGTACTGGGTGGCGCCTACTCGACCAAGGCGATCGCCTAAGCTCATGAAATGCTTGGGCTGATTATGGCCTAGTCGGTTGCCTAATCCATTTTGTATGTTAGGTTTTTTGTTTCCCCTTCTCTTTCTTGCACACCACTGCCGACCGTCTCTTGCGGAGTCGCTGTTGCTGCTTGCCCTCTCTGTTTCAGTCTCTCTCGTTGCATGCTGCGACCACGACCAATAGCCTCTTTGAAAGCTCTCTCTGACGCTGCCAATCATCTCCCTTGGCCCCTTGGTTGTCGCCTCCAGTCGTCTCTCTTGGCCCTTTGGTCGCCGCCAACAAACGTTTCTCTCACGGCTGTTCTTCCTCCGCCCTTCGGTATATATAATCAGTTTATATATATAATATCAGTTTATATATATAAACTTTTTTTTTTAAGTTATATATATAAACTTATATTAGATATATAATCTGTTTATATATATATAATTTTTTTTTAAAAAAAACAACAATTTGCCTAGGTCTTGCCTAGGGCCCTGCCTAGGCGCTAGGTCCCAGTTTGGTGCCCAACTAGTGCCTAGCGCGTTTTAGAACACTGAAATTGAGAGAGAAATGTAAAGAAAGAAGCCTGAATTTAATATTTCATTTCATCATATTATTCTCTACACACTTATAGCCTATTTATTGGTTGTCTAACTAAAGGCAGATTCTTGGAACAATACTTATGTGTTCTCAACAGAATTAAAAATATCTCTTAACAAACAATTGTAGTTCAATTACATTATTGCCCCCTCTATTACCCTCAGGAATATGACAATTTCCCCCTCCTTGAAAGGTTTCTTGTCCCCAAAAAACTTATTACCATTGAGCCATTGTTATTCATCAAATCCCAGCTTTCTCTATCTGTTTTATTCTTCTTTCTTTCTTTCTTTCTTTCTTTTTTTCTTCTTCTAGACTTTTTTCTCTTTTCTTTTACGTTCCTGTTCTCTTGCTCTTTCTCTGGTAGGACCAGCACCAGAAACTGGTCTGAAATGACAGCAAGACTGTCATATTGCTCACGATCAAACATATTCATAACAGCAGGGAGGTATTTTCCTGCTGGAATTGTCATCATCATCTTGACGCTTGATTTAACCAGTCATGGACTCCTGAGCCCTCTCCAAAGCCAATTGATGAATAACAATTTTGGATCAGAGGTGCTGAATTCAGGCGATTATCAAGTTGCTGAACGGAGCCGATTAAGTCACGGAAGGTTGGGACAAATGTTTCTGCTTTGCTCATGGAGATTCAAGAACTCTTGCATTGGACGATCAGATAATAGGGCATATTGCCTAGTTGAAGAAGCAAGAGTGCAAAGGGTGAAATTGTTTGACAACTGCAAGAGTTGCATTGTTTGATCCATGGGTTTCCATGATTTCCTTTTTCAATACAGTTAAGTTCACTTTTAAGGCAAGCAATGCAAACATTTTCAGTACAATACAGTTTAGAGAACCGCTGGTGATACATGTGGTTTCTGGGTCAGGCCATAGGCCTCAGGCCCTATAGGAGGAACCCAACACAGCCTGGAACTATTCACCATGGGTAGCCTGACCCATTTGACATCTCTACCCAAGTCAGTATAGTTTTCACAAGTGCCAAATATGTCACAATTTTTTTAAGACGTAAATTGACCAAGCAATCCCCGAGGCTATTCCTAAATCTCATCAAAATATGGTTTTTGCAATAACTTGGCACTACATTTAGTCCATCACTAGATTTTTAAATTTTTAATATTTGGTGTACATAAACTACAGAATTTTAGGAGCCTATTATTTTTTCAAAATTTTGCTACACATTTAGGATTTTCAAAATACCCTTGGACGTGGCTGCTGGAGCACTTCCAGTTTCAGCAGAAAGACTTGCTCTGGCAGCCCCTTTGAAATCCCTTTTTTGGTACAAATTCTGCATATTTTAGCAGTCAAAAACATATTTTTTGTTTGTTCCCAATTTTGCACGCGCTAACCTTTTGTTGTTTCAGATACGTTGCTTATTTTTTGTGAGTTTTTTTTTTTTTCAAATTGATTTAAACACCTGAACTTCGGATCCTGCACCTCTAAAGTACACTTTAGGCCAAACTACTCTTCCATAAGGAAACACCCCTAAATTATTTTCCCTTACTATTGGGATTTGCCCATACCTGTAAATAATATTTAAGACTTGTATACCATTTTTGGGACTTTTCCTGTCCCAAAGTCCTGTACATCCTCATGACCAATTTTTCTCAAATTTTCCTTAGAATAGCTAATCTGTTTAGACTTCTTTTAGAATAGCTAATCTGTTGTGAAGCTTTGCACGCATTTACCTGTCCTCAAGGAGAGAGTCCTATTCTTAAGGATTTATCCGTTAAACGGTTAGGAATCTAGACCCCTAGGATCTTGATAAGGCGCTTTCATTCGAATCATAGACACAAAGTTCAGCAAGGAAATCTCGTTTTAGATCATCAAATAAAGGAGGTTTACAGATCCACAAATTCTATCATTGCAGCTTTATGACGAAGGTTAATCCGTCAAACTTACAAGTATGGAACCATTAGATTCCTAGGTCACAATAAGTCTCTTATGCTTATTATAAAGTCCCTCAACATGGAGATAATATCAGTGTCACAAAGTGTAAGGTTAGTCAAACTCAAGAAATACAAAATGTATCCTGCAAGAACCTCAGCCTAACTCTAAGAACCCACCATTCCTTTGCCAATTGATCCCTTTACTCTTGTGTGCATGAAACAAAAAATGGGGTGAGCTTTAAGCTCAGTAAATTGATATTCAAAGCACACAAAAATGAGCTAGAAAGATGCAATTTCATTTCCTCAAATCAGTGTACACCAGAAATGTGACCCAATCTACAACATAGGTAGACCAAATCAATGCCCTCTGAGTTAAATGGCATGGTAGCACTCTCGACCCCTAGGCAAGCCTCTGGCTCTCCATATTCAAACCTTAGAGGCTTAGCACTTCATGAAGAACTCATTCATGCATCAAAACACCATGTCAGTATGCAAATGGAGAAATAAAAGTACCTATGCAATGGATTTACCTTTGAAGAATACCTGTTGGACTACTTTGGCCTTTTTTTAAAGCTTAATATGCTCTAAAAGGTCTCTCAAAGCTATAATGTTGGTCTTGAAGAGCTGGGTCTGAGTACTTCTCCCTTTCTTGCAACAATTTGCATAGAAACCTTTATTGTCTTTCTGCAGTCCAGGTTTGGTTCTCCCTCTGTAGCTAACAGTCTCTAGCTGTTTTTCTAGAATCATTCTCTGCCCTATAACAAATCTGTACCTTTTCTGAACCCACAAGGACACCTGGCTGCAACAGGAAAAACTTCTATAACCTTTTAGTTTTGGCTCTTTGGGGCCTTCTTTAGCACTCATTTCACTTTGGCTGGGTTGTTGCTGGCTGATCCCCAGCTAGTTTCCCTCCAAAGAAACTCACAATCTGGTTTTCCAGCTCAGCAAGTCACCACAAACTCCCATTTCCAACTCAGTAACACTGTTGCCCTACTTGTAAGCTGTCCCCTTTTCTTTTCATCTTCCTTTTTTTTAAAAAAAATTATTTTTGTTTCTTTTTTTGTCAAGTCTGAATTTGATCTTCCAGATCCTTAAGTTCAAGACTACATTCCCCTATTCCAGATTTAGGTTTTGGTCTCACAGTCATCACAAGTTAAACCTCAATCAGTCCCATTTTTTGTCAACAATTCTAACAGCTTTTTTTGTTGGTATTCCTCCCTTTAAATCAATTTTATAAGCTCTCTAATTCCTCAAGTCATATGGTACCTTTTATAGGATCTTAGTAACCTCAAGTCATAGGGCGATCATCTTTTTTTTGCTCACTTCTTTGCCTTCATCTCCTTATAAGAGTTGGGATTTTCTTCTTGTTTTTTTTTGGTTGGGGGGGGGGGGGGGGGGTTATGTCAGTGAACATTGTGTCAAGCCCTCAAGTTGTGGACTGAACAATTGAAAGAATTCGACCAGAATTCCGAGAAGAAGAAATGAATGTAGGGAGAATAGATAGAATATAAGGGAGAAAGAACAGATAGAATGAGAAAAAGGGAGAAACAGAGAGCGAGAGGAAGAGAGAGACATAAATGAGAGAAAGTAAAGAGCTTATTATTCTTCCATGATACATTCTCACAGTAACAGGTCTCTTCACATAGAGTCTATATCAGTATAACAACAACCTAACTAACATCTTAACTAACGTAACAGTATGAAATGGACTGTTGTACAGTTAGCCTAACTAACCTCCCTCTTAACCCCAGCTAACCAACTAACGGCTATTATTAGCCCTCTACGGATTTACCTCTAGGGTCGTGACAGTCCTCCACCTCTTCAAACAATTCTTGTCCCCAAGAATTCACAGCTGTGGACCCCGTTCTTTATCCAATTCCAGCCTTCACAATCTGAATTATTCTTCGTCTTTTATTGTTCTTTTCTCTTACTTGCCTTGGCCTCTTTTTCTTCCTCCCTCTTGGCTTTATCTGATGAATGAGAGAGGAAATAACACCCCGTTGTTCAAAAGGTTTTCAAACTCATTTGAAGTATCGCCTTCATTTCCCTCTACCAAAATCAACACCAACTCTTCTACCTCTTCAGCGGCTATGAAATCTCCAACAATATCATCTGCTGTGATCTTTTCCTTTCTTTCTCATCTTCCCTAGAGATCTCCTCAATAGGATTATCTTTTACTTCCTGAATTTCTTGTTCCATTGCAGGCAATTCATCATCTTCTTGTTGTAAGTTGAAGGTAGCCATTGAATTACCTTTGTTCTGCTGGCTGCTCTTAAGAAAACTTTTAAGTGGCAGCCCATGCTTTCTGCAAATGGCTTCCAGTGCTAATTCTTACAGCCTTGCCTTCTCCACTGCTTGTTCCGCTGTCATGGGACAAAATGTATTCACCATAGGCCCTAGCATAACATTAAGACCGTTAGTGAATCTTAATACAAAATAAGACTCATTCAATGTTGGATGGGAATGGAGCGCATGCGCTTTCAATTTCTCAAACTTGACCCAATACTCCATAACCGAGTCCTCATGTTTCAGCTTGTTGAACTCGTTGTAACTCTCTCCCACCTGATTTTTCTTGGAAGACTTGCAAAATTCATCAAACTTACTTGATAGACCTTTTAATTTGCTGTCAAAACTATCCCAAGTATTTGCAATTCTTGTATCCATCTTCTCAGCTCAATTTCCTTGCAAATTTGCCTCCGACACAACAATCTGCCCTTGCTTCAGAATCGCACCTTCAAGATCGTCGAAATCACCCAATCACCATCCACAGAAATTTGCTTGCCCAACTCCCACCAGAATCCGCCTTTGATCATCATTGCAGTCCTTTCAAGTTCGAGTAGAGAATCTCAATTGGAATAGTAGCAATTGAGAATCACCAATTGTTGGAATTTGCTTTAGAAATGGCCAAACTTCTCAACCAAGAAGTATCGGCCTTGAACTTCAATCAGGACCGATTCTTGATCCTTTGCCTTCAACTTCCGAACCCAGCTTCGTGGGAATTTTCTTGGGTGTTATACGCAATTGACACCCAAGACAAGAAACGTTGCTTTGCCTTCAAGCGACGGACCAGAGTTTTCTAAACTTCTGCTGTTGGATTCACTACTTCTGACAGCTTGGTCCTTCTAGTTTTGTCTTCAGCTCGTTGTGGCTTCAAGTTCGCAACTTGTCGCCTCATAGTAGTCACCTAGGATAATCGCACTTCAAATCATTGGAATCATCTTTTCCCACAATCACAACCCACCTTGTTGGTCGTCCACACTCCTGCAATCATTCTTGTTCGTTCAATTTAATCAAGTTGACGGACTCATTTGCCACGTTTGCCTTCTATTCCGAATTTCTTTCGGTCTGTTCCTTGTTGTCAATCGTCCCTCCAGTATGCTTTCAATTCCTGAATTGACGGACAGAAGTGTACGCTCCTTGTGATGCCCCACCGGCTGCCGTTTATGATACCCAAATTGGTGAACCCAATCACTGACCCCTACGCTCCCAATACCTGAATCGATGAACCCACCAACCACCACCTAACCCTTCGTCGTTGGCTTCCTGCTCCGATCACACACCTTCGGTCCGACTGTGTTTCTCCATCAACTCACCTAACGGAACCACTTCGCCAGCTACCAAGAACACCGGCTTTGATACCACTTGTCAAGCCCTCAAATTGTGGGCTGGACAATTGAAAGAATTCAAGCAGAATTCCGAGAAGAAGAAATGAATGTAGGGAGAACAGATAGAATGAGGAAGGGAGAAAGAACAATTAGAATAAGAAAGAGGGAGAAATAGAGAACGAGAGGAAGAGAGACAGAAATGAGAGAAAGGAAAGAGCTTATTATTCTTTCATGATACATTCTCACAGTAGCATGTCTCTTTATATAGAGTCTATATCAGTATAACAACCTAACATCTTAACTAACGTAACAGTAAGGAATGGGCTGTTGTAC
Organism: Diospyros kaki; assembly: GCA_036245055.1. Taxonomy (NCBI): domain Eukaryota; kingdom Viridiplantae; phylum Streptophyta; class Magnoliopsida; order Ericales; family Ebenaceae; genus Diospyros; species Diospyros kaki. Next base: position 32,852,214 of record BSEG01000003.1, read on the forward strand.
AGTTAGCCTAACTAACTATCCTCTTAACCCTAGCAAAACCAGCTAACGGCTACTATTGGCCCTTTACAGATTTACCCCTAGGGTCATGACACATTGGAAGATGATTGCCCATTCCCAGAAATGGTGTTTTCCATGTTGAATTAATGTCTTTTCCCTCCCAATACTGTTGGTTAGTCCTAAGCCTGGATAAGCTTTGTGATTGTTAATTCTAGATATTGAATGGCGGGTGGTTGTGCTGGGCAGCCAGCAACCAGATTAAAACCCGTCAGATCAAACACTATTAAGCCTTCTATTAGGCATGAAACTCTAGAATTCATTGTTGTTGATCCTACCTAGTGGGATTAAGCCTTCTAATGTTGGTGGTTTTGTTTTTGGGTGGTATGTTATTATTTTAATAAGTCTTAACATAGGTATATACATACTACATAATACCACTTCTGCTATATCTTACTTAGATTATGTTTTTTATTTCCAAATAATCTTTTATTCTGTCATCTCATTTTCTTTTAATTTGCCTTATACGAAGTTCATGTTGTATTCTGTTGAAATACTATCCACTGTTGTCATTGTCAAATTACTTGCATCCTCTGTTAAGCATTTTAATGCAAAATGCCCCCGCCCCCAGAGGAAAAGATAGTCAACTAACTTTGAATTTCATTGTTGCAGAGAAGGCGAGAATAGAAGCCCAAATCAGAGCTGCTGAAGCTGCCTCACGAATGAAAGCAGAAGCCGAATTGAAAATGCAGCGGGAACGAGCAAGGGAAGCTGCTCGGCTAGCACTGCTGAAGGTCTAGTCTTTTTTTGGTCTTTTACGGTTAACAAATGTGCAAGTTGTCTACTTAACAGCCTGGTGCATGGAGAGGGCATTTACCATTCTTGTTACGTGTCCCAATGCAGATGGAGAAGACTGTTGAGATTGATGATAATCTGGAGATCCTGAAAGAACTTGAGATGCTTTGTGGGTGCTCACTATCTAAAAATATGTTATGCAATGTCCGGGCTGAAACAGTTGTTGGATGCGCTGAGAGGATTCGCTTTAGTAGCCCCTTGGAATGGCTAGGTTTGTCTAGGAAAGACGATTATATGGACGAAGAGGACGAGGCCGCGATATTAGGCGGGGGAGGAGATGGGGAGGAGGGGGAGATCATTTCATGACCCCCTCTCTCCCCCTCTGTATCTAAATATATGATACCTTGAGGGAGAGATTAGTTAATTTAGACAGTTTGCTGTAAATGAGAATATTCCCGTAGGGCATATGTAATCATGCTATTATATGTTGAGTGAAATGATAGATAAATAGATAGGTGCTATAGGTAGCCCCCGCAGTTGATGGGAATTTGGAACTATGAAATCATCTGCTTTTTGCTTGGGAGTAACAACCCAATATTTGAACATTATATGAAATACCTAAAAAGTTGGGCCTAACTAGTATTTGGTCTTTATATTCCTTAGATAAATATATTGAGGACGAATAATGCTACACGTCCCGAATGCCTTGTGGAAAGTCTTACATGTAAGTTTTATTTTTTTGCATTTCCACCTCCCCCCAACCCAATCCCTCCCCCCTCCCCCCCCCCCTCTCTCGTTTCTTTTCTCTCTACTCTCCCGTTTGCCAAGGCTGCCGTCGCCCCCCCCCCCCCCACCGCTGCTTCTGCTCTCGCCATCGGTCCCCATCGTCACCGTCACTGCCCCATCCAGACCTTGCCGTTGCCAGCCCCGCCGTACTCACCTGCCGACATCACCGCACCCGCCTTGTGTTATCGCCTTCCCTGTTTGTGGCATATTTGCAGCAACTCTTTTGCAATTCAATGGTTTGAATCCCATCTCTTGATCTTCATCCTTAATCATTGTAGTCTTGAAATTTAAGCTACAAATTGAAGTCATTTTTGGAACGGGAACGCTTCAAAAACAGATTGATTTCTTATTATTTTACTGAAAAAATTAAAATGATGTCACCAATGCTAAGTTAGAAGTCCACTGCCCACCCCATAAATTCAAAGAAAAGTGAGAAATTTCAAGCATTTCAATCCTTTTGCAAATCCAGTAATCAATACAAGCACAGAAACTAAAAGAGAAACTCTCTCCTCCTCACCCAAATCACCATTAAAGAAACTCCGAAAGTATAGGACACTTCTGTATTATATTGTCAAACACAAATGAAATCTTTTACATCCCCAAAAAATCTCTAGAAAATCAAACCAACCCAGACCAAAGAACAAAATAACTCAATAACGAGAAAGAAAAATTTCAGACGAAACCGATTATCAATCAAATTCAATACTGCCTGTAGCTAACAACAGATTTGGCAAAGCCTCTACCGGATTTTCCTCCCATGTCCTCGCCGTTGATCGCATTCACGGCCGCCGACGAGAGCTGCTTCAATTCCTCAATCCCAGCATAAGCATAGCTCTTCCTCACTATCAGGCCGCCGGTTCTCTTTTCCGCCAAGGTCACCAACTTGCTCCCCCCGATTTCGGTACAACTTCGTGTTCTTCAAAGCCGTCGGAGGCGTTAGAGATTTTTCCATCATCGGCGACAGCGTGTTCGGGGCTTCCTATTCTCCTTGCGTAGAGCCGCGGAGAAGTCGGGCACCGACTGGGCCAGAACGGAGGACCCTTTCCGCCGGCTGGGCGGCGTCGAAAAGCTACCCTGAAACTTGGACTTGTTTCTTGGGCGGGGATAGATTGGTGAAAATAGAAGTAAGAGAACCTTGACATTATTGATGAAAATAGAAACTTTGCTTTATTTCCTTCATTGCAGAGAGGTTTGAAGACTAGTGGGTTCTTGGACTATTCGTACTAAAGTGAGTGAGAGAGAGAGAGAGAGAGAGAGAGAGGGAAAATTCAGTGGGCGGGGTGAGTTGGGGGGGGGGGGGGGGGGGAACTTACCTGTAAGACTTTCTGTAAGGCATTCTGGACGTGTAACATTATTCATTGAGGACTCCTAGGAAGCACAAACTTCTCAATTGGGATCAAATCGAATATGCATCCTTTTTACCACCTTTTAATTTCTGATTCTATTATACCAAGCAATATCATGGCTCCCTATTTCAAACGTTCATCCTCTTCCTGTTATCAATTTTCTCCAAGGGGACCATTTCTGAGTCATTCTGATTTGTGCATGGGATGTTAGATTGCCCTCACGTCCATTGAGGCTCCAAGCCAACTTGCGTTAGTTATTGTTGATATTTTCTATTGGAAGGGAGGAGTTTGGATCAATGGTTGAAATTAGAGGCACCCATTCGTGCTAGCTCGTGCCTGCAATTGAACATGCTCAATGATGCATGATCTCAACCTTCACATTGAGTCCAAAGTAATTGGTTAGGGACATGTAGTGAAAGGGGCCTCGCCTTGAAGGTGGAGGTTCTCAAATCCAGTCGAGTCAAGTAAGGTTTTGATGTGCAACAGAACTTCTTGTAGCTTTCAATGCCCAAATCACCTTATCTCACTCGCTCGCTCACTCTTCGTGGGCTAAGAACTACTACTACTGCCCCAGGGGCATAGTCGAGTGGTAAAGGGGCAGGTTGAAAGGTTGTTTAGTGGTTCTCAGTGTGAGTTCGATTCCTAGGGGCAACCTAATGCTTTTTTCTAGGGGAGGACTTTGAGAGTGACATTAGTGGTGCCAAGGCCTACTACTCTGATCATTTGGGCACATCTCTCGATTTACCTTCTCAGTGTAGTTCTAGGGACAGAGTGACTGAGAACGCCAATAATGAGGCATAATAATAATAATAAAAAAAAAACTACTACTACTCCTACTTTGGTCTCTACTACTTGAAGTTTGTGTGCAAGCTTTAGGGCCTACTCCTCGAGCAATAGTGCGCAAACTCTAGGGCCTACTCCTCGAACAACTAACTCATTCTCCATCTCTTTTCCATGAGAGCCCCGACAAAAGCCTCTACCCACTCAAGAGATTCCTCCTATTGTGCTCTAATCCTAATGCCTTCGGCTCCCTTGAGAACAAGTGATAACACAAAAGTACTAATCTCGGGTATAAGGGGAAACCATCGGTGTTATAACACAAAAAAGAGTGTTATAATGTTTCAACAATCCTTTCTGCAGAAGAAGACACCACTAATGTGTGTAAGTTGAATGCTAAGTAGGCTTTAGCCATATCTTTGTCAAAAGGAAAAAATAAATATTGGTTAACAAGTGAAGCATTGTAAATATTGATTAATAAGTACTGAATTATGAGCAAATAAAGTATTAAATTGAATATTGCGGGGTCAAGATAATAGTCTCAATATATCAATAGTACCATGTAAGACAATGTTAGGAATGAGGGGGAGAAAGAAGGAGACATATAAAAAAAAATAAGGACAAAATAATAAAAGAATGGAGTTAAGAATTTTACGTGGTTTGAGAAACTCCTTTACTTCTACGGAGCTACTGTATTATTTCACTATGTAGGAAAATATATATAATATTTTTATAAAACACTCTACTTACAAAACTACAACCCAATTACATTAAGAGGATTATTCTTCTCAAATAACTCTTTCTTTCTCTCTTTCCTCTATTTACAGGCCTCCCTCATGCTGTTGAAATTTTAGAGACATTGGTAGCTATGAAGTTAATGAACAAAAGCTGGTGAAAGAAAAACCATGAATGTGAAGGCTGTAACCTCATTATTTTTATTCACATCATCATGTCTTTAAATAGGTAATACATATCAACTGAATAACAAGAAAATAAGATTTACTACTGGACTTAAATTTAAAAACAATTAAATTATCTCAACTCACTAAATCAGTAAATAGAATCAAAGACCCAATCATAACTAACAATTTTGATCCAATCAACCCACTAAATCAACAACTTTGAATCAATATTCAACATTCTTCCTTGATTTAAAGTTGCAAAACTTCAACTTTTTATGGAGCACTTCTCTTCAAATTTCTTCCCAATTGTGAATCACTTCTCTTCACTTCTTGATGCACTTTTCATCACAATCAATACTTCCTTCAAATGTAGAAAAAAAACTTAATTTAGTTTCATGGAGCACTTCTCTCCAAAAAATTCTTCTTAATTGGTGCACTTCTCACAAACTAGAAGAGCGTTTCTTCTTCAATTCATTTTAAGAATCTCAAAATTTCTTTTGAGATTCAACACTTGTATTCTCTTCGTTCTAGCATTCCCTTGATATAGCTCTTTCAATACATCCCATGCTTTTTTAGCAGTTTCACAAGCCATGATTCTTGAGAAAATTGATTCAGAGACATCAACGTGTATTTGAGATAAAACCCTCGGAGCTTTAGCTTCTGTTTCTTCATGAGCTCTGATTTGGTTGAGCGTAGGATTGTTGCCAAACGGAGATATCTCCCTTTCACTTTCGACCCACTGCCATAAATTGAGACCTCTCAAATGAGCTTTGATTTTGACAGCCCTTACTTGATAATTTTCTCCATCAAAAGCTGGTGGTGAAAGAGATGATGTGTTTGTGGAAGCCATAGAAATAAAGAAGGCATTGATGAGTTCTTTCTCACAGGCCCCTTAAGATCATTGAATGCTCTGATACCACTGTTGATGGAGAAAATTATCAAATACGAGCTGTCAAAATGAAAGCTCATTTGAGAGGTCTCAATTTATGGCAGTGGGTCGAAAGTGAAAGGGAGATACCTCCGCTTGGCAACAATCCTACTAAGCTTTAACTTTTTATGGAGCACTTCTCTCCAAATTTCTTCCCAATTGTGAATCAATTCTCTTCACTTTTTGATGTGCTTCTCATCACAATCAATACTTCCTTCAAATGTTGAAAAAAAACTCAATTCAGTTTCATAGAGCACTTCTCTCCAAAAAATTCTTCTTGATATAGTTTTTTCAATACATCCCATGCATCCTTAGCCGTTTCACAAGCCATGATTCTTGAGAAAATTGATTCGGCGACAGTAGCGTGTATTTGAGATAAAGCCCTCGGAGCTTTAGCTTCTGTTTCTTCATGAGCTCTGATTTAATTGAGCGTAGGATTGTTGCCAAGCGGAGATATCTCTCTTTCACTTTCGACCCACTGCCATAAATTGAGACTTCTCAAATGAGCTTTGATTTTGATAGCCCATACTTGATAATTTTCTCCATAAAAAACTAGAAGAGCGTTTCTTCTTCAATTCATTTTAAGAATCTCAAAATTTCTTTTGAGATTCAACACTTGTATTCTCTTCGTTCTAGCATTCCCTTGATATAGCTCTTTCAATACATCCCATGCTTTTTTAGCAGTTTCACAAGCCATGATTCTTGAGAAAATTGATTCAGAGACATCAACGTGTATTTGAGATAAAACCCTCGGAGCTTTAGCTTCTGTTTCTTCATGAGCTCTGATTTGGTTGAGCGTAGGATTGTTGCCAAACGGAGATATCTCCCTTTCACTTTCGACCCACTGCCATAAATTGAGACCTCTCAAATGAGCTTTGATTTTGACAGCCCTTACTTGATAATTTTCTCCATCAAAAGCTGGTGGTGAAAGAGATGATGTGTTTGTGGAAGCCATAGAAATAAAGAAGGCATTGATGGGTTCTTTCTCACAGGCCCCTTAAGATCATTGAATGCTCTGATACCACTGTTGATGGAGAAAATTATCAAGTACGAGCTGTCAAAATGAAAGCTCATTTGAGAGGTCTCAATTTATGGCAGTGGGTCGAAAGTGAAAGGGAGATACCTCCGCTTGGCAACAATCCTACTAAGCTTTAACTTTTTATGGAGCACTTCTCTCCAAATTTCTTCCCAATTGTGAATCAATTCTCTTCACTTTTTGATGTGCTTCTCATCACAATCAATACTTCCTTCAAATGTTGAAAAAAAACTCAATTCAGTTTCATAGAGCACTTCTCTCCAAAAAATTCTTCTTGATATAGTTTTTTCAATACATCCCATGCATCCTTAGCCGTTTCACAAGCCATGATTCTTGAGAAAATTGATTCGGCGACAGTAGCGTGTATTTGAGATAAAGCCCTCGGAGCTTTAGCTTCTGTTTCTTCATGAGCTCTGATTTAATTGAGCGTAGGATTGTTGCCAAGCGGAGATATCTCTCTTTCACTTTCGACCCACTGCCATAAATTGAGACTTCTCAAATGAGCTTTGATTTTGATAGCCCATACTTGATAATTTTCTCCATAAAAAACTAGAAGAGCGTTTCTTCTTCAATTCATTTTAAGAATCTCAAAATTTCTTTTGAGATTCAACACTTGTATTCTCTTCGTTCTAGCATTCCCTTGATATAGCTCTTTCAATACATCCCATGCTTTTTTAGCAGTTTCACAAGCCATGATTCTTGAGAAAATTGATTCAGAGACATCAACGTGTATTTGAGATAAAACCCTCGGAGCTTTAGCTTCTGTTTCTTCATGAGCTCTGATTTGGTTGAGCGTAGGATTGTTGCCAAACGGAGATATCTCCCTTTCACTTTCGACCCACTGCCATAAATTGAGACCTCTCAAATGAGCTTTGATTTTGACAGCCCTTACTTGATAATTTTCTCCATCAAAAGCTGGTGGTGAAAGAGATGATGTGTTTGTGGAAGCCATAGAAATAAAGAAGGCATTGATGGGTTCTTTCTCACAGGCCCCTTAAGATCATTGAATGCTCTGATACCACTGTTGATGGAGAAAATTATCAAGTACGAGCTGTCAAAATGAAAGCTCATTTGAGAGGTCTCAATTTATGGCAGTGGGTCGAAAGTGAAAGGAAGATACCTCCGCTTGGCAACAATCCTACTAAGCTTTAACTTTTTATGGAGCACTTCTCTCCAAATTTCTTCCCAATTGTGAATCAATTCTCTTCACTTTTTGATGCGCTTCTCATCACAATCAATACTTCCTTCAAATGTTGAAAAAAAACTCAATTCAGTTTCATAGAGCACTTCTCTCCAAAAAATTCTTCTTGATATAGTTTTTTCAATACATCCCATGCATCCTTAGTCGTTTCACAAGCCATGATTCTTGAGAAAATTGATTCGGCGACAGTAGCGTGTATTTGAGATAAAGCCCTCGGAGCTTTAGCTTCTGTTTCTTCATGAGCTCTGATTTAATTGAGCGTAGGATTGTTGCCAAGCGGAGATATCTCTCTTTCACTTTCGACCCACTGCCATAAATTGAGACTTCTCAAATGAGCTTTGATTTTGACAGCCCATACTTGATAATTTTCTCCATCAAAAGCTGGTGGTGAAAGAGATGATGTGTTTGTGGAAGCCATAGAAATAAAGAATGCATTGATGGGTTCTCTCTCACAGGCCCTTTAAGATCATTAAATGCTCCGATGCCACTATTGATGGAGAAAATTATCAAGTACGGGCTGTCAAAATGAAAGCTCATTTGAGAGGTCTCAATTTATGGCAGTAGGTCGAAAGTGAAAAGGAGATACCTCCGCTTGGCAACAATCCTACTAAACTTCAAGTTTTTATGGAGCACTTCTTTTCAAATTTCTTCCCAATTGTGAATCACTTCTCTTCACTTCTTGATGCACTTCTCATCACAATCAATACTTCCTTCAAATGTTGAAAAAAAACTAAATTCAATTTCATGGAGCACTTCTCTCCAAAAAATTCTTCTTGATATAGTTCTTTCAATACATCCCATGCATCCTTAGCCGTTTCACAAGCCATGATTCTTGAGAAAATTGATTCAGAGACAGTAACATGTATTTGAGATAAAGCCTTCAGAGCTTTAGCTTCTGCTTCTTCATGAGCTCTGATTTGATTGAGCGTAGGATTGTTGCCAAGTGGAGGTATCTCCCTTTCACTTTCAACCCACTGCCATAAACTGAGACCTCTCAAATGAGCTTTCATTTTGACAGCCCATACTTGATAATTTTCTTCATCAAAAACTGGTGGTGAAAGAGATGATGTGTTGGTGGAAGCCATAGAAATAAAGAAGGCGGTGATGAGTTCTCTTTCACAGGCCTCTTAAGATCATTGAATGCTCTGATACCACTGTTGAAATTTTAGAGACATTGGTAGCTATGAAGTTAACGAACAAAAGTTGGTGAAAGAAAAATCATGAATGTGAAGGCTGTAACCTCATTATGTTTATTCACATTATCATGCCTTTAAATAGGCAATACATATCAACTGAATAAGAAGAAAATAAGATTTACTGCTGGACTTAAATTTAAAAACAACTAAATTATCTCAACCCATTAAATCAGTAAACAGAATCAAAGACCCAATCATAGGTAACAATTTTGACCCAATCAACCCATTAAATCAACAACTTTGAATCAATATTCAACATCATTATGTTTATTCACATTATCATGCCTTTAAAAAGGCAATACATATCAACTGAATAACAAGAAAATAGGATTTACTACTGGACTTAAATTTGAAAACAACTAAATTATCTCAACCTACTAAATCAGTAAACAGAATCAAAGACCCAATCATAACTAACAATTTTGACCCAATCTACCCATTAAATCAACAACTTTGAATCAATATTCAACATTCCTCCTTGATTTAAAGTTGCAAAACTTCAACTTTTTAAGGAGCACTTCTCTCCAAATTTCTTCCTAATTGTGAAACACTTCTCTTCACTTCTTGATGCACTTCTCATCACAATCAATACTTCCTTCAAATGTTGAAAAAAAACTCAATTCAGTTTCATGGAGCACTTTTCTGCAAAAAATTCTTTTTGATATAGTTCTTTCAATACATCCCATGCTTCCTTAGCCGTTTCACAAGCCATGATTCTTGAGAAAATTGATTCGGAGACAACAACGTGTATTTGAGAGTTGAATATTGATTCAAAGTTGCTGATTTAATGGGTTGATTGGGTCAAATTGTTAGTTATGGTTGGGTCTTTGATTCTGTTTACTGATTTAGTGGGTTGAGATAATTTAGTTGTTTTTAAATTTAAGTCCAACAGTAAATCCTATTTTCTTGTTATTCAGTTGATATGTATTGCCTATTTAAAGATATGATAATGTGAATAAACATAATGAGGTTACAGCTTTCAGATTCATAGTTTTTCTTTCACTAGCTTTTGTTCGTTAACTTCATAGCTACCAATGTCTCTAAAATTTCAACAGTGGTATCAGTGCATTCAATAATTTTAAGGGGCCTGTGAGAGAGAACTTATCAACGCCTTCTTTATTTCTATGGCTTCCACCAACACATCATCTCTTTCATCACCAGTTTTTGATGGAGAAAATTATCAAGTATGGGCTGTTAGAATGAAATCTCATTTGAGAGGTCTCAATTTATGGCAATGGGTCGAAAGTGAAAGGGAGATACCTCCGCTTGGCAACAATCTTACGCTCAATCAAATCAGAGCTCATAAAGAAGCAGAAGCTAAAGCTCCAAGAGCTTTATCTCAAATACACGCTATTGTTTCCGAATCAATTTTCTCAAGAATCATGGCTTGTGAAACGGCTAAGGAAGCATGGGATGTATTGAAAGAACTATATCAAGAAGAATTTTTTGGAGAGAAGTGCTCCATGAAACTGAATTGAGTTTTTTTCAACATTTGAAGGAAGTATTGATTGTGATGAGAAGTGCATTAAGAAGTGAAGAGAAGTGTTTCACAATTGGGAAGAAATTTGGAGAGAAGTGCTCTTTAAATAGTTGAAGTTTTGCAACTTTGAATCAAGGAGGAATGTTGAATATTGATTCAAAGTTGCTGATTTAATAGGTAGATTGGGTCAAAATTGTTACTTATGATTGGGTCTTTGATTCTGTTTACTGATTTAGTGGGTTGAGATAATTTAGTTGTTTTTAAATTTAATTCCAGCAGTAAATTCTATTTTCTTATTATTCAGTTGATATGTATTGCCTATTTAAATGCATGATAATGTGAATAAACATAATGAGGTTATAGCCTTCACATTCATGGTTTTTCTTTTACCAGCTTTTGTTCGTTAACTTCATAGCTACCAATGTCTCTAAAATTTCAATAGAAAAGCTGGTGAAAGAAAAATCATGAATATGTTCTTTATTTCTATGACTTCCACAAACATATCATCTCTTTCACCACCAGCTTTTGATGGAGAAAATTATCAAGTATGGGTTGTCAAAATGAAAGCTCATTTGAGAGCCCATACTTAATAATTTTCTCCTTCAACAGTGGTATCAGAGCATTCAATGATCTTAAGGGGTCTGTGAGAGAGAACCCATCAATGCCTTCTTTATTTCTATGGATTCCACAAACATATCATCTCTTTCACCACCAGTTTTTGATAGAAAAAATTTCATAGCTACCAATGTCTCTAAAATTCCAACACACGCGTTGCGTGGGCTGCTCCAATTTTGCCGCATTTCTCTTGCTGCTGCTTTGGTTATTGCATGCGTTGTCTTCTTCTGAAAAATTCCATAGCTACTTTTGTAAAAAAAAAAGAATGGTTATGCTGTCTTAATTTAAAAGATTGCTGTAGCCGTTTTGTTCCTTCTTTCATTTGCGTTTTTTCTTCTTTGCTATTGGCCCCCTCCTATTTGACTTCGAAAGACAACATTCAAATCATGACCAATAAGGCAACCATTATCTCAATCTTAAATATCTCTGCCTAAACATCCTAACCTTTTAGCTCTATATCTAAGCATCAAGACGTTACAGGTGCGCTCTCTTTACTTTTCAATTTTCAGTTTTGAATTTTAAATTCATTTTCAGTTTTCTGTTTTGGAAGTCTGCTTTTAGAAAATTGAAAACACGTTTTCTTTGTTATTTTGAAAAACTATTTCTCAAAACAGAAAATTAGAAAACGCATTCTCTTTGAAATTTTGAAAATAAATTTTTAATAATATTTTATACAAAAAAATTTGATTATTTAGTAAATGAGAAATATTTAATGTTAATATATTATTAAAAAAATATATACATTTTAAAGTTAATGAATTTTGTAATATTTTTTCCCATTACAATAGTAAAATATGAATAAATACATAAAGAAATATGTTTTGAGTTTTGAGTTTGTTTTGAATAAAAACACTCAAAATAACTTTTTGTTGTTTTGAATTTTCTTTACAATTTTTTTTTTTGTTTTCAAAAATACATTTTTAAAAACAATAAAGAGACCATGTTTTCATTATTTTAGAAAATTGAAAACTAAAAATGACTTGAAAACAACAAAGAGAACGCAACCTACATGACTGTAAAAACAGAACTATCATATGGTATAATAAGGTATGGACAGACTAAATCATTCATACCCTTACATTCAGTTTATTTTAAACCTTCTCTCTCTAACTTAAACATTCGAGGGTGCTTTGAGCATTCCTTGGATACTCTTTCTATTTGTGATTTCAAGTCACGATTAATAGATTAGTAGCTTTCAATCGCTAACTGAACACCCATTGATCCGATTAAGACATAATTAATGGCGACCACTAGTTTGATTAGTGGAACTCAAATTGTGTTGGTTTGGGAAATGGAAGTACTCGAAAGTGTCAAAATACTATAAATCTCGTTCCTTGTGTCCGGTGTTTAATTACTTCTAAGTGCCTTCATCTTACTGGCTATATATACACGCTCTCAATTTGTGCATAAGTTTTTCAGTACATAGAATACATTGTTTTATTTAAAATACAACCGTTAAGAGTACATAAACACAAATAATTACAGACACACAGAAAACATAACATTACACTTGAATTGATATATTTTCAAATCATAATTGCGGTATCATAATAAGACAGGAACTAATATTCATAAACTTGAACCTTGTCAGTTGTTCATTTAAATCCTCATGAGATCAATATATGACTTCCCACGAAGTTCCCGCGACATATATCCCTTGGCATAGTCTAGTACTGTTATTCTTTTGAACAATGCTGGAGTTTGAGGAGTGATAAGGCTAGGCGCAGGACCTAATTCTCCATCAAGTTTTGGACTAATAAAAGTGGCTATAGAAAGCCTCTCTTTCTCTGAGTTGACAATTGCTCGATGCTCAATACTTCGATAGTTTCCATTGGTTAAGATCTGTCATAAACCATTGGTCAATTATATATGCACCACACAGACACACACTTTGAATACTATCACTCACAAAGCCCAAGAGTTGGCCTGTGCAAGAGATTATAGTTGCCTCCTTTGTAATTAGAGTTCAAATTTCTCATAGATAAGTTCACACACAAATTTCCATCTCTCACAGGCCAACCCCAAGAGTTAGCCTGTAAGTTTTTGTGTGTTTTCAAGAATTTACTGTTCATATCTGAAGGGTAAACAATATTAGTCTTAGAATTAAGCCCAATGTTACCTCTAAGCTGTCTCCAATGTTGACAATAAAAGCATCAGGCAGTGGTTTGATGGGTACCCATTTGCCATCTTTCTTTATCTGCAACCCATCCACATCAGTAGCTTGGAGAAGGATGGTAATGCCGGTAGCATCAGAGTGGGGGCTCAGCCCAATAACTTTCTCTGGTTCTGGACATGGCGGATAATGGCTGATTCTTATTGATTGCAGCCCACCCTCAAGCCTCATCATGTCGTCTTCATTCATTCTTAGTGCTTTTGCCATGAGGCTGAAGAGCTTCATGCTAAGATTTCTCAATTCCTCTGTGTATGCTTCGATGGTGTTTCTGCTTGGAAAGACAAAAAAATTAATTGCAGGCTGAGTTATTTAATTAAGATTCAAAGCATATCTTAATATGTATGTAAGTTCAGAGAGAGAGAGAGAGAGAGAGAGAGAGAGAGTAGTGAGTGACCTGAGTGGAAGAGGCAGGTTCGGAAATAGATGGGGCTTTCTTATGTGAGTTGGGAGTGTGATCATGTAAAACATGTCTGCCCAATCAAGCTTCTGCTCCTCGGACACAACGAATGCTTGCCCAAATCCTTCCACGTGCCCTGGTTCTTGCCAAAATCTCTTCTTCTCTTCCATTGGCAGCTTGAAGAATTCTTGTACCTCTAACTTCACTTTCTCCACCACCACAGAGCTTACTCCATGACCGATCAACTGCAATAATATTATTATTTGTTCTTTCCATCATTTTTCAACATATATAATTTGAATCTATCAAGAATTAATTAAGATGCATAATTAAACAAATGCATATATACCTGAAAGAAACCCCAATCTTTGCAAGCGTTGTGCAGGTTCTGCAGCTCGGAATCCGCCATTTCTGGAGAAAGCAAGCTCTGGAAATTGATGACCGGGGCTTGTGATAAAGAAGGGGAATCGGAAATGAATGGAGGGTCTTGATCAGGCCGAACATAGCGGAATGGAACAGTGCTGAGTGGCTGCTTTGCGAGCTCCTGAACACTAGGCACCAACAGAGAGCCGCCTAGCCTGGCCTCCATGGCGTTGGCTGTGCTGTGTGAAATCACCCAATTAAGCAGCTTCCTTCTTCCTTCCACGATGCGGAGAGCGAACGAAGTTCAGGCCCCCATCTTATACTCGCTATTTTTTATGGGATGATCCCAAGATTAACATAATTAAATCGAGTAATTTACAAAAATTAGGAGAGCAAGGCTTGTTTTAATTATAAAGACACTCTTAAGGTTTCAAAAATAGTAATGAGTACTCTATTCCTTAGTCAAATTTTAAAAACATGGTGAAATAACATATATAGTGAGGGCAATGCAATGTTGTCACTGACGGACAACATAGCATTTGCTCGTCGGTAAGGGAGGTGTGTGCCTCATGCACATGGGCCCATGTGTAGAGATGGGCCCGACGTGCATGGAGCCCGTTCCCCTTTACTAGCAGACAAATGCTATGTTGCCGGCCAATGGACAACATAGCAAGCCTGTATATATATATATGTCCCTAATTTTAAAATATTCTAGAATTGAAAGAAAATCAAAACAACAACAAAACTTATCCTTTACAATCCAATCTTTCACAATAACATTTCTGGATTGAACCTCAATGGGTTGAATTAGTACAGAGAGTGGAGAGGAGATGATATAATAATGGCTGAAAACCCATTGCAAATAGGGGTTTTAGCATTCAAAAACTTTATTATTGCTTGATAGGTTTTCAAAATATTGGAAACTTATTGTTAATAGTCATTAATCAAATTTTAAGAAAAATAAAAGAACAAGTAAAAAAAAAAAAAAGTTGATGATGGTTGATACTTAGGCTTAAATGATGGAACCCAATCTAGATCACATAATTTTTAGGTTTTTGATTGAATGTCACTGCCAAACTCAGTGGTGGATTTAATTGATGAGAGATTAAGAGACCAACTAATTCATTGCCATCATCATTGTTGAAGATACTCGCTACTACAGCCACTGTCATCTCTTTCTTGCTAGGATTGAATTGACCCAATTGAACTACCTTCCAGATATACAAAAATCGAGTTAAATGATGAAAAACCCCACCGTTAATGAAAAACCCATTCTAATAAATTGTGCCAATGGGTTCCCCCATTGTTGCAACACAGTGTGAGAATGAAATATCGTTGTTGGTTGACTTTTTGGCATTCTAAAAAGTCCAATGGTGTTAATTAAAATTCAATGATTGCATCTGTAAGTTTTTAAATGTTAAAAGAGTACTATTTATAATTATCATAAACTTTGAGGGTATTAGGCATATTTTTTCAATTAAATTTTAGGAAATGATGGCCGACTTTTTGTAAGCCCAAGAAACAGATAATATTAATAATGGTGATGAAAAGCACGATGATAATGATAAGGAAAATTCTATTCACAGCGAAAATTTTACTTTTCGCAGCTATATTTTAATATACCTAAAATACTCTATTTTGAAAACTCATTTTTACCCTTACATTCACTTTCTTCCTCAATCAATTACCCGTCACCCATTCCTTTCAAAACCACCATCCATTCCTTCCAAATCGAAGACAATATAACAAAAAAATATCATATCCAATATATATAATATAACAAAAAAAATATCAATATAACAAAAAATACACACATATATATACATATATACATTAACACAGCAAACATATATATATATATATACACACACGCACACAAAAGGAAGCACACAAACATATATATAGATATATATATATAGGAAGGAAGCTCAGCGGCCATGGGCGCCGAGCTTCATCAATCACTCCCCCGAAAGCTGGGCTCCCCGAACTCCAGCTTTCGGGGGACTTAAAGTCCCCCGAAAGCTGGAGTTCAGGGGACTATAAATCCCCCGAACTCCAGTGTTCGGGGGACTTTAAGTTCCCCGAACTCTAGGGTTCGGGGAATGGTCGCCGAGCTTCGTCTCTCTATCCATTCCTGAACCCACGTGTTCGGGAAATCATAGTGGGATAAAAAAAAATTAAGTAAAAAATTATATATTTATTTTTTAAAAAAATTAAATTATTCAAATCCAAAACTTAAATAAAAAATTAAGTATAAAAAATATGTTAATATAATGTTAATATAAAATATGTTATATAAAAAATATGTTAATACAATTATATAAAATATAAAAAAGTAAAATATATGTTCCCCGAACCCTGGAGTTCGGGGAACTGCGGATTTTCCGAACCCACGGGTTCGGAAAATCCGTTATTAGATTAAAAAAATAAACTAAAAAATATGTATTTATTTGTATTAAAAATTAAATTATTCTACTCTAATACATAAATAAGAAATTAAGTGTAAAAAAATATATAATATAATATAATATAATATAATATATTATATATTAATATATTATATATTTTATGAGCCTCCGAACACCAGAGTTCGGAGGCTCCCAACGCCTCCGAACTCCAGAGTTCGGAGGTAGTAATTTTAATAATAATAATAATAATATTATTATTATTATAATATATAAATTATATACATATTATAGCATTTTGCAATTAAAATAGTGAAAATTTTAATAATAATAATGTTATTATCAATTAAAATAGTGAAAATTTCAATTATTATTATTATCATAATATATATATTATATACATATTATAGTATTATATTAACTTAATTACAAATTAAAATAGTGGAGCGTCTATGTAAATTGAAATTTGTAATATATTATATTATATAATATATAAAATAAAAATTGAGAGCCTCCGAACTCCAGATTTCGGAGGCTCCCAGCACCTCTGAACTCCAGAGTTCGGAGGTAGCCAACGCTTATGAACTCCAGAGTTCGGAGGCACGGGCCATTTTCGAAACTCAGGTTTCGGAAGTGGCCCAACCTTCCGAAATTCAGGTTTAACGCCTCTGAACCCTAGAGTTTGGAGGCATAGGTCGTCTCTGAAATCTAGGTTTCGGAGGCGGAGGCGTGGGTCACCTCCAAACCCAGTTCGAAGGCCATGCTGCCTCCGGTTCGATGGCGGTGACCGATCCGAACCCAGGTGGCCACCACCTTTGCCCATCGAACCTCTCATCTTCTAGTCTCCAAGTTCAAACATGTAAAAATTACCTGTGTTATCAACAAGTGCAGAGCAGAGAGACGTGGCTATAGGGAAGGCGATGACGGTTAGTGGTGGTTGCAGAGAAGTAACAAATGCTGTAGAGAAGGGAATGGCTGTAGAAAAGGGAACGACGTGATGTATGAGATATATGAGGGTAATTTTGGAATATAGGTGGCTGTAACAAGTAATAATAATAGGTGTGAAGAGTATTTATTAAATTTATTTTAATTATTGCTGCGAAGAGTAAAAAGTTCGCTGCGAATAGAATTTCCCTAATGATAACGAGGTGGAAGAAAATATTAGTTGTATAAATAATTAGATTATAGAGGGACGTCTAAGACGTTAAAATTTAAAAGTATCGTCATTTAATTTGTCGTTATTATTTTTGGATGAAACTCTATGAGTGATGATGAAATTTAATTTGTTCATCGAATGAAGTCTAATTCAACCATCAAATTCGTACATCTTGTCAGTACATCTAGAGGCCAGCCAACAGAACCACGTACTCAAAATCCGGGTGCGGTTGACCCGCCAACAGTAAAGCCCTCGTCGTTTTCAATGGCCGAACCTGCAAGTTATGTTGCATGGAAATAGAAACGGGAAACGTTTCTGATAGGAAACGGAAACGTGGAAATGGACATTTTTTTAAAAAAATAGGCATAAATAGGGTCCAAAACAGAAATAAGAAACGTTTCTGAAACATTTCAAAAACGAGGAAACGACACCTATGAAGTATTTCTGTGTAACATAGCCTGCAAGCACTGGTTCATTAATAAGCAAAGCCAAAGCGTTGCCATGGCCGCTGGGAAAATCTGGCCCAACTGAACCGTCCGACCGCTGTTCTGCAACCGCAGACCACCACCGACCCGGGGGGGGGGGGGGGGATCGATACATTGTTGTTCGAAGGCTCCCCTGTTTCAAAGTAGCACTCAAATAGCATTTTAGATTTATTTTTTAGTTTAATATCTAATATGTGATAGAACTGAAATAAGAAATGAATGTTTTGCTCCTCCCTCTCCCTCAGGACCCACCCCATTGCATGACCTCAATTTCTGCAAAACTTATCACAGTTCTTAAAATAATAAAAAAAAATAAGATAAATTATACCAAATATCTTTGAAATTTGGCAAACCAATACCGATGCTCTCCACATATAAAAAATTGATACAGATTTCTTTTGTCTTTCATTAAATTATTCTGTAAATTAACTATTATGCCTCATATTTTTAAATTCTCTCCCCCCTCTTCTCTATTTCTAATAAGTATGTCCTTATCTCTTAATTTTTTAAATACTTTGAATAAGTCTTATAAAGAGACGTTAGGTCATATTGATATTTTAGTTATTGAGTTTTTTTTTTTTTTTTTTTTTATGACCCACGTAACCAGGTTTTACCTATTTAGTTTTGGAGAAGGTCGGTCTTTTCTTTTGTTTCGCTCTCCAGGTAAATCGGATGCAGTCACAAGTTTATATACACGATCAATCTCCATTAAATGAGACATTTCTACTTCTATCAGGAGTTAATCTTCTATCACTCCCAAAGAAAATTAGAAGCTTTACCACTTGTACCATGCCCTCGGAGTGAGTTATTTTAATATTATCTATTTAAGATTTTGTAGGATAATTAGTGACTGAATTATAGGAGAAGTTGTTAATATTTTTCTATATACTGCTCACTAATAATGAATAAAGTCATGAAATTATTTCTCCTAAATATTTAAGTATAGTGGAAGAGTGGGTTTTCCTCTAATTAATTAAACCTGAAACACATTTTTCATTGAGTGAATTCTTTCAAAATAGGGAAGCATAAGAGAACCAGTCCAAAACAAACTCTTCCTCTTCACATTGACCTATTAAGACCTATTACTAGAACTCTACAAGCCAAATTCTCCCACATAACAAAAGGCTGGCTAGGTTGGAAACTAATGTAGGTTCATTAGTAGTGGGGCAAGAGAGGGTGTTGAAGGAAATGCATGAAATGTTCTCTGCCATGAATGCTCATTTGGACTAGATTCTAATAACCAAATAGCTAGATATACCAATGCTAGTGGGAGAACGAACATAGACTTTGTTCGCAAGGTGAACCCGGACTTTTCACGCTACAACGGCAGTGATGATCCTACTACTTAGATTTGTTGTGGTGAGCAATTCTTCAAATTTGATCAAACTTTAGAAGAAGATAAGGTGCTATTGGCATCAATTAACTTGGAAGGTGATGCTCAACTATGGCTCCAATTGTTCAAAGATGAGGATCATGAGGTTACATGGGAAAATTTTAAAAGCAGTCTTCATGCGAGGTTTGGTCCTACTCAAAATGAAGACTTTTTGGGTGATCTCACAAATTTGCTTCAAATCGGTACAATGGGAGAATATCAGACACAATTTGAAAAATTATTAGTTCAAGCTGAGCAATTAACACTAGCACAAGAAATTAGTTGCTTTTCTAGTAACTTAAAGGAGAGTACTAAGACGGACGTCCAACGTCCAAGCCCGTTGACCCACTAATCGTACATCCGTCATTGGGTTAGCAAGATTGTATGAAGAATGGAATTGCTTTCTCGACGTGCTATCTCTATTGAACAAGTGAAGTCCAATACCAATTAGACTATGATTTGCCCTCTAAATTCTACGCTGATTAAGAAATTATGTCTAGCTGAGCTAAAAGAAAGAAGAGAAAAGGGGTTGTGCTTCAATTGCAACGAGAAGTGTGGGCCAAGACATCAATGCAAGAAATTATTTCTCATTGAGGGGTGTTGGGCAGAAGAGGATACTGATAGGGATGTGGAGATGGAAATTGAAGACTCGGTGGCTCACCGACGATCAAAAACACTCGAGATTTTTGTCCATGCTGTCTCTGGTGCATGCGCAGTCACCATAGACAATGAAGGTATGGAGTTGAATAGGATCATGCCAAATTACTTTCTTAGTGGACTCAGGAAATATACACAACTTCCTAAATAGTAAAATTACAGAAAGGGTGGGAGTCATATCCAACACAAAGGAGAGCTTTGAGGTAGCTATAGCTAGTGGGAGAAAAAATCTCCAACAATGGACGTTGTAATACGGTACATGTAATGCTCCAAAGAATTCCTTATTTTTATTTACTTCCATTAGAGGATTATGATGTTGTGTTGGGGGCCCAATGGCTACGTATGTTGGGACTTATTATATGGAATTTTGCTAAGCTAACCATACAGTTTGATCATGACGGAAAGAAAATCATGCTGAGGCGGTTGGCAGCACCAGTAAACAAAATGGTGGAAGAAACTGGAATAACTAGGGAATTGAAGAAGAAAAAAGAAAGGTCCTCTTACATCTACACTCCATCTCTTTGCACTCAATTGAAAAGGTAAACTTGACCCATCCTGAAGTGCAAAATTCTACAACCCTATCATGAGTTGTTTAAGAAACCTTGTGGGCTACCTCCCTCCTAGAACTCATGACCATCGAATCCCATTGAAGATAGGGAGTAAATTTGTTTGTGCGAGACCTTACAGATGTCTCTATTACCCAAAGATGAAATTGAAAAGTTGATAGTCAAAATGCTAGATTCAGGGGTGATCCGCCCCAACCAAAGTCCTTACTCCTCACCTGTATATATATTTTGTTGGTAAAGAAACATGATGGTTCATGGAGATTTTGTGTTGACTTTAGAGCCTTAAAAATTGTTACCATCAAAGACAAGTTTCTTATACCAATGATTGATGAGTTATTAGATGAATTACATAAGAGTAAAGTTCTTCACCAAGCTAGATTTGCGATTAAGATACCATCAAATTTGGATGCATAAGGATGATGTTTTCAAAATTGCATTTAGAACTCATTAAGGCCACTATGAGTTCTTAGTAATGTCGTTTGGCTCACAAATGCACCATCCACCTTTCAATTTTTGATGAATGAGGTATTCAAGCCTTATCTTCAAAAGTTTATTTTGGTTTTTTTTTTATGATATTCTAATTTTCAACAAATCATGGGAAAGCATTGGAAACATTTTGAGCTTTCTTTAAACATTTTAAAGGCTCACCATATATTTGTTAAGAAAGAAAAATGTAGCTTTGCACAATAGGAAGTGAAATACTTGGGGCGCCTCATTTCCAAGGATAGAGTTGCTGTTGATCTGGACAAAATAACTGCTATTCAAAAATGGCCAAAGCCCCAAACCATCAAGGCATTGCAAGGTTTCCTTGGATTAACAAGATACTATCACAAATTCATTCAAGGATATGGAAGGATTACGACTCCACTTATCCAATTATTGAAGAAAGGGAACTTTCATTGAAATGAAAGGGTTGAGGAAGCCTTTAAGATGCTCAAAAGAGTGATGAATCAAACACTTGTATTGGCTATTCCAGACTTTGGTTAGCCATTTGTGGTTGAATGTGATGTATCTGGAATAGGTGTTGGAGGAGTCCTTGAATTGATTCCATCCAATCGGGAGTGGTCGTTCTCCAGGCCCTACTAGCTGAGTGTTCTGCTCTCTTAACATCTTAGCCGTCGTTCTCCACCAAAGTTTGGCTTATTCTGTTAGCACAAAAGTGGCACACCTTACCCATTGCTTCTTCGGGCAGTTCATGTATTCTAATAACTAGTGGACATCTTCCAACTAGAACTCTGCAACACTTGGATCAACCTTTAGTTGTCTTTTAAACGTTGGGGGTCATAGGTCCATGAAAGCCTTGAGCCAACTGGCTGCCTCAGTATCCGCCCGATGTATAAGATGTGTTTCTCCACCTACCTGATGACTTTGTCCATACTCATGGGAGGGTCCAAGAACTTTTGTTGAGCATATTTGATTAATATCCTTAGCGCTAGAGGTGCGTGGTGCTTGGGTATGTGATCTGCACGCCATTTTATTTTCTTTTTAGGCACATAGTATAAAATTCTTTGCTACGTTTATTTACCATTTCCTCATGTCAGTACTATTAAAGAAAACTCGCATTTTCATTATCAACAACAACATTACTATCATACGACTAGTTAGAATTATGTGGACATATATTATGGATGGTACCCTCATCCTAGTACCTCATATCTATTCTGCACTAGTACTCTTTAACTACGCAATATTCTTTTCGTCCCCCTCTGCACGGGACATGGCCTCATCTGCCAGGTACATAAGATCCCCTATTATCCCCAACACTCGAGCTGGAATTGGCTGACTCCCCTCTTAAGTTACCTGGCCTTCATACTGTTGCCTTAAACGGAAGGTCCCTAGAAAAATTCTCAAATCCTACAGGATCGTTATGTGATATCCAACATAGTTCCCAAAATTTAGCTTATTGTTGGAATGAAATTTCCATAATGGAACCTGAGGCTCATATCATCCATCATTTTTTCGGTCAACTGTCTCCAAAACTCATTCATATATTTTTTGGCAAATAAGACCTATTTTTTTGAAAGGTCCCACATATGCTCATATATGGTCAATCAAAATACCTAGTTTACCCGACATAAATAACTCACTATACCCTCATCATCATGTTGTCTTCCCCCTAAGTTATGGTTTAGCCTTTGTTCCCAGGTGTGCCAGAGTAAGTCTAGTGCTACGTTCGTGCCTATATTTGGGATCATCATACTAGGATTTGACCCATTAAGATCCTTTTGGTGTGTGAATCTGCATGCAACACATAAGGCCAAGTCAGTAATCAATGATATATATATATATATATATATATATAAAATACATACCTTCCCTTCTAAGGCCAAAATTAGGAACCACACATCCCATCGCTTACTTATTTTGGGAAACAATTTTTCTAAGTAAGTCGATATCACAACACATGCCTATTTTAAGGAACATACAATTCATGGTTATGACCTACTCCACCTATGCATGCAATCACAATTTTATCATTACTTTTCTCAGACTCCCAAACCTTAGGCCTACTCAGCATACTATTTTGTGGTTACAACTCTGACACCTATGACCTCATTCTTAACCAGGCTCTGATACCATCTTGTGACACTCCTTTCTTGAGGCCCAAAAGAAATTTGGATGAGATTATAAA
Source organism: Diospyros kaki (assembly GCA_036245055.1). Taxonomy (NCBI): domain Eukaryota; kingdom Viridiplantae; phylum Streptophyta; class Magnoliopsida; order Ericales; family Ebenaceae; genus Diospyros; species Diospyros kaki. The sequence continues at coordinate 32,875,476 of BSEG01000003.1, forward strand.
TATATATATATATATATACATACCCTTTTGCTTATATTTTCTTTTCAAAGATAACTATAAACAAATCTAACTATACACCCAATGCCCCTTATTAGGTATGACTAGATTCGCAAATAAATATCCCAAAATGTCGTTTATCACACAACTTTATTACAACCACATAATTTGTAAATTTAAAAATGATTCATGAATAAATACTTTTTAGGGTTCCTTGACTGCATCCACGGGTGATGCTTCCACTAACATTGCCTTTCCTTTACTAGAGCCCAAGCTATCTGTGTGGTTAGTTAGGAGGGTGAGTCTTAAGACTTAACAAAGGAAATATATATAAAATAACAAATCACAATTCATAACAACATGGAAAAGAAAACATGAAGTGATTTATGCATGTGGGTCCGTTCACCTCATCCATCATGGATTCTTGGTGGCCCTTATATGATTTCCCATGGACCTTAACACGAGCTCTGTGTTATTTCCAAAATTTATAGTCTTATGTCCAAACACTTCCCTATCATCACATACAAGTTATGATCACAAAATTTGTACATAAAATATATATTGACCCTTACTGTTTGTTTTTGATGCCTTGATAAATCTCTTTGAATAGATTCCTTTAAGTGTTGAAAACACCGCTGCCATGTGTTAGAATTCTTCTAACAAAAATTCAACATAATAGATTAAAAAAATTATTTTAACTAAATATTATTAAATCACTTTTAAATATAATACTAAAACTCATACCTTAAATTATGAACGCAACTTTCTAACTTGCTCTACAAGTGACACTTAATCTTTTCTTTAAATTTCTGTCTCGCAAGCACTCAACTTTCATGGATGCGCTCTATTTATAGAACTCTTATTCTCTTTCTATTTTAATAAATTTTTATTCTCATTCATCCCCCTTTCACCTTTCTTTCATGTGCTATCATCATTTAGCTTGCAGAACCATCAAATCAATTTAATTCCATACTCAATTCACAAGCTAATTTGGTAGCCAAATCAAATTTTAAAATCTTACGCATGCTCCTTTAATTCATCAATCCCATCTCAATTTAATGTCCTTTCACATCTTCAATTAATGTGTTGTTGCTCTCACTTCCCTCAATTAATACTCTTTCATTCATTACACGGCTTCAATTTCTTGTGGCTAGAATTGCTTGCAATTGGAAACAGTCAAAAAGTTAAACATTTCAGTAGCATCCATGTGTCATCAACAAACAACCCAAGGCCTCCAGGTGGTGCCCAAAATAGTGCCGCTTTGGTACCTCTCTTGGCTAGAAAAAATCCAACAAAATTTCACTCCCGTGCGCATGCAAGGCTCGAACCCGAGACCACAACCAGCCGATCTACCAGCCTGCTCACTTATTAATATGCAATCATTAAATTTATACTAATCCCAACTCTGAATTTCCAAAATTTCATTGAAACCCCATAAATTTTCAAAAATCCTTAATCATCTCCCTATTCCAAAATATAGAAATTTTAATTTCTTTCATTAAATTTCTCAAATCAATAAATCATAAATAATACATCTCAATTACAAAAATTATTATTTTTTTAAAAATATCAGGATGTTACAATTAGTAAGGGTAAGTAGTTGGGCCTTAGAAATACAAAGAATGTATCATTTATTTCAAAGATATAATTTATTTATCAGTTGACAATTTGATTCTTGTGATTGTAAAGGAAATGCATTCTAATCCTCATGAAGGTTTCTACAAGACTTTTTATAGACTACGATCAGTGTTTTATTAGCAAGGTATGAGAAAGCACCTCCAAGAATTTATTAAGAACTATAAAACTTGTTAAAGGCACAAAGGGGAACATTTGAAACCTATAGGAATGCTATAACCCCTCCCAATTCCCATGCAGATTTGGACTGATATATCCATGGAATGGAATTTATAGAAGGCTTGTCAAGGTCTAAAAGGAAATAAGTAATTTTTGTTGTTGATTGGCTTTCCAAGTTTGGCCACTTCATCCCTATCTCTCATCCATATTCTGCAGCTATGATAGCTCAAGTGTTCTTTGAGAAAATATTTAAACTATGTTGAATTATGACTTAAGATGTTGCTAATTCTGGTTTGAATAATTCAGTTGTCAGTTAGACTATGACCTGCTATTTATGCATTTTTGGAGGAGAAAATATTTTCTGATTTGATTAGCAGATTATTTTGCAGATCTGTTGATTTTTTGCTGTAAAAATATTTCAAGTTTATGCTCAATAAATATTTTTCTTCACCCAATCTATTCTCTATTTCTTGTACGTTCCTTTCCTTTTTCTTCTTTCTCCATAAAAAACCAACTTGGTATCATAACCCTTCTTCTTGAGGGACCTGTGAGATTGAGTGAGCCAAAAGGCCCAAAACACAAATCAAAACCCTCCACACAAACACAACACACAAAATTTGTGATCAAATGGAGTCAGAGAGATCATTCCCATTAGTTGCACCACCAGTCTTTGATGGTGACAACTATCAAGCCTAGACTATCAGAATGATAGTTCATCTGGAAGCTTTGGATTTGTGGGAAGTAGTGGAGAATGCCTACGCAATTCTTGCATTGCGTAACAATCCAACAGTTGCTTGGATCAAGAACCATAAGGAGAGAAAGACCAAAAAATTAAAAAGCAAAGGCTTGTTTGTACTCTGCACTTTCAAGCACAATTTTCTCTAGAATCATGAACCTAGAACTTACAAATGATATCTGGGAGTATCTCAAGAAGGAATACCAAGGCAATGAGAGGACAAAGAATATACAGGTGCTAAACCTAATCAGAGAGTTTGAAATGTTGAAAATGAAAGAGTCAAAAACCATCAAGGACTATTCTGAGAAGCTGTTAGGCATTGTAAATAAGGTGAGCTTGCTTCGTAAGGAATTCTTTGTTGAACGAATTGTACAAAAAATTCTTGTGAGTTTGCCGGAAAAATATGAATCTAAAATCTCTTCGCTAGAAGAGTCTAAGGATTTGTCAAGCATATTCATGGTGGAATTAATAAATGCATTATAGGCTCAAGAACAAAGAAGATTGATGAGGACATAAGGCTATGTGGAAGGGGCTTTTCAAGTAAAGTTAATAAAGAACAATGCCGGCAATCATCGTACTTGTCATCATTGTAAAAAAACAAATCATCCAAAGAACAAGTGTTGGTGGAAACCAGATGTCAAATGCAGTAAATGTGGTCAATTGGGTCATGTGGAAAGGATATGCAAAAATTAACAATAAAATGAAGCCAAATAGTAATGAATAGCCAACCGGAGGAGGATGAGTTATTTTAATTCTACTCAAAATCATATTCATGTCTATGCCAACAAAAAAAAAAAAAAAAATGCCTATGCCCCATAACCATACCTATGCCTCGTAACCATAAACCATAAAATACCCATATAACTATATTTAAGACATGTCAAAATTAAAAATTTGTATTTGCAGTCTCAAAGTCAAGGAGGAGTATTGAATTATGACTTAAGATGCTGCTAATTATGGTTTGAATAAGTTAGTTGTCAGTTAGATTATGACCTGTTATTTATGCTATTTTGTAGGAGAAAATATTTTTTGATTTGATTAGCAGATTATTCTACAGATATGTTGATCTTTTGCTGTATAAATATTTCAAATTTATACTCAATAAATATATCCCCTCTCTCAATCCATTCTCTACTCCTTGTACGTTCCTTTCATTTTTTTTCTTTCTCCATAAAAAACCAACAAATTACATAGGATGCCAAAAAGTATAATGTGTGATTGGGATCCCACTTTCACCAGCATTTTTTTTTGTGTGTGTGGAAGGAATTGTTTAATTTGAAGGCACTAGCTTCAACTTTAGCTCTACCTATCATTTCCAGATTGATGGCCAAACAAAAGCAGTCAATCAGGTGGTCGGGATGTATTTTCGATGTTTCACAAGCTACAAGCCAAATGAGTGGGTGCGGTGGCTTCCTTGGGCTGAGTTATGCTACAATTCTAGTCTTTACTTTTCCATATTGACAACCTCTTATAAGGTGGTTAATGGAAGGTCTCCACCTACACTTTTATTATACATTCCAAGTATCTCTAAGGTTGGTGCTATAGACCAATAATTGCAGAGTAAAGACCAGGTGATCAGGGAGTTACGAAGCCAGCTAAGTTTAGCCTAACGACGCATGAAGAAATTTTATGATGATCGAAGAAGTGAGAAGAAATTTGAAGTCGGAGACCATGTTTATCTCAAGTTGCAACCATACAAGCAAATGTCTGTAGCCCTTCGAAGAAATCTGAAGCTATCAGCGAGATACTATGGACCATTTGAGATTATAGAAAAATTTGGTGTAATGGCCTACAAGCTAAAGTTGCCAGAACATTCTAAGCTACATCCTGTATTTTATGTGTCTTGGCTCAAGAAGAAGGTTGGAGCTAGTGTAGAGGTACAAGAGAACTTGCCCATAACTCTTGATAATACTCAATTTGTATCTCCTACGCCTCAAGCAATTTTAAAAAGAAATAGAGAGGAAGTTCTGGCTCACTGGCAAGGTCTCTCTCCAGCAGATGCAACATGGGAAGATTCTCAAGAGCTTTGTCTTCAGTTTCTAGAGATATTCCTTGGGGACAAGGAAGATTTTTATGAGGGAGGAATGTAATGTATATCCTTATCTCCTTGTCCTAATCTCTTAGTTATTTTAAATGCATTGAATAAGTCTCTTAAAGAGACATTGGGTCATGTAGATATTTTAGTTATTAAGTTGTTTTAATATTATATACTTGAAATTTGTAAAATAGTAAATAACTAATAAATTATAGAAAAAATTGTTAATAATTTTCTATATATTGGTTACTGACAATGAATAAAATCGTGGAATTCTTTCTTCTAAGTATTTAACTATAGTAGAGATTTGAGTTTTACGTCAATGTTAATTTTACATCAATTGTTCCTTATTCTTTTGTCATCAAGATCTCTTAGAAGTAAGAGTATTATTCCCCCCTACGTGTCTCCCCTGGACAACCCCATCATCACCAATGGGGTTGTGCATTGTCCGCCCATCTCTGTTTCTCTCTATCTAATTTTCTGTTTCTTTTCCCAGTCTCTTTAAAAAGGAAGAAGTGATCTGGATTCTTCTTTCAGAATAGCTTAAAATAAAAAGGGGAATGTCGAAATAAAATAACCTCGCATATATAAATCAATGTATGTTTGCTTTAGGAGACGACAAGTCACTGGGTTTATGATAATGGACATCCTAAAGCCATTAGTCTCTGTTGAAGTATGATGAGTAAACCCAAGTGACGTTGTCGCAAGGTAAATGAGATTCTTTTCTTTGAACTTTCTTTGAACTTCATCAACTCATGGTATTCTGAAAAAAGAAAAAAAAAAAAGAGAAAAAAGAAAAACTCATCAACATGAAGGAAACAAAATGTCTTAACAAGGGAACCCAACAAATACATAAACAGTAAGAGAAGCACGCTTCTATTAAAAGCTATGAGAACTTAAAAGGCAATGGTACCATTGGCAAAGCTATAAATCCGGCTCAAACGTCTTAATAGAGCTCTTTACACATTAAGTATTTGAATGCGCCGATTTATAAATATAGTCTTTTGTACGGTGTGTTTTATTACTTTTGATTGCCTTATATCTTGCTAGCTACACGTTCTCAATTTGTGCATGAAAAGTGTATATTTTTATTTAAAATACAACCATTAAATACATAAAACACTTAAATACATAAGTTTTTCACTGCATATATAATAATGCATAAAATACCCAAGCACTTACAGACAGATAAATAACGTCAAATTCGATGGAATTTTTCATTTTTTGAAATCATAATGGGACACCACTTCATCCCTAAAAATTTGAAATTCCTTAGTTCTGCTGTTCATCCCTTTGAATCCTCATGAGATTCAGATTCGACTTCCCACGAAGTTCACGCGACAAGACTCCTCTAGCATACTCTATAAATCTCATTGTTTTGAACAATGCTGGAGTTTGAGGAGTGATAAGACTAGGCGCAGGACCCAATTCTCCATCCAGATTTGCACTAATAAATATAGCTACAGAAAACCTCTCCTTCTCTGAGTTAACAACTGCTCGGTGCTCAATGCTCTGGTAATTTCCATTGCTTAATATCTGTCAAAAACCACTGGTTAACTATGTATGCATTGCACACGCACATTGAACAGTATAAGAGATACACTTTTAAAGGGTTGGGCTACCGAGATGAGACTATAATTGTTTGTTTTGTGACTAGGTCCAAACCTACCTCTTTACTAAGGGCAACCCACGTGATGCGATGGTTTTGTGGGGGTCAATTGTGTACTTGTAATTCTACTTCATATACATCCAAAAGTGGATAAGGAATCTCATAGTTACCAAAGGAAGAAAAAAAAAAGTTTGTCACAGAATCAATAGCCACAATTACCTCTAAGCTGTCTCCAATGTTGACAATAAAAGCATCATGCAATGGCTTGATGGGTACCCATTTGCCATCTTTCTTTATCTGCAACCCTTCCACATCAGTAGCCTGGAGAAGGATGGTAATGCCACTAGCGTCAGAGTGGGGGCTCAGCCCAATAACTTTCTCTGGTTCTGGACATGGCGGATAATGGCCGATCCTTATTGTTTGCAGCCCGTCCCCAAATACCTTCATCATATCTTCTTCTTTCATTCCCAATGCTTTTGCCATGAGGCTGAGTAGCTTCATGCCAACCTGTCTCAATTCCGCTGTGTATGCTTCGATGGTGTTTCTGCTTGAAAAACAACGAATTAATTGCAGCTGAGTTATTTAATTAAGATTATTCTGTTATGAAATTGGATCGAATATAAATAACAATCAAACCATCAAGTATACACATGAATACAAAATTTAACATGAAAAATCTAAATAAAAAAAATCACGAGTAGAAAGAGTAAAATATCACTAAGATGATATTACTGTAACTAATTTTAGAGAATTGACCACTTATTTATAAATCTAAAATCATCTATAGATTTATACAATAAATTATATCTTGATCAAAAGATAATTTATAAAAATATTCATCAAGATGAGATAAATCTTAATCAAAATTGAATTTGATAACATTCTAACCATAATTAAATTTAAAGTTATAATCACGATCGAATTAGCAGTTCCAATTTTAGTTAAATTTGAATTTCGGGTCACAATTATAGCAAACTCCACATTGTCACAAAATTCAAATATGAAATTATCCAAATTTTTTTTCTAGCAAAATCACAAATAATTATTTTCTTGATAAATACCAACCAAAACTGCTTCACATGAAATGTAACACCTTGCTTATCCCAAGCATGCGTTAACCCGAGATTTTGAGAATATTTTTTTTTTAATATACACTCAACATAAATCATTCTCAACAATTCCGTTCTACTCTTTCAATATATCAAACTTAAAAATCAATAAGTTAAGACAAATAACATAATCATAAAATTTGGAAGAAATATCGAAACCTCAATGATACATAACCATAATTCCTTTATTCATAATATAGAAACCGTACCATTATTTGACACGATATCTTCAAAACAAAATACATAGAGATTAATTCATCAACAACACAACTAAACACTTCAAACATAATCAAAATATATGATAAAGATCTCTAATGTAATCAACGGCTACATCTCAATAATCTCATTTCTCTTGGTGTCGCTATTTTCACCTAGAACGTTTGAATATTCTAGGGACATAGTCCAAATTAGATGCTGAATCATCTAAGTGAGAGTTTAAAATATTCTCATAAATAAGTACACAACTATAAACAATAGACATATCTCGATATGTTTCAGCCCAAGAGAATCTCATACAACGCTTAATCCTACTATGGGAAAAGAATAATCTCTTTAAAGGCAATATAATCACATTGACGCATTGACAAAACATAATCTTATCTTAAGAGAGGGAACATCAATGCATCTTTCCGACACCTCAAGAACAATCGTTACCACTCAGAAGCATCCTGAAAACACTACCCATGTCCAACACATATGCCAATGCCATAACCACAACGTTAACATGTAATGATGCATTACATAAAATGACATTTCAATGCATACGTAAATAAACATTTTTGATGAACCATCTACATGAAATCAACCATTGCATGAAAGAAAATCAAGTATAGGGTCAAACCACCCGCAATAAACCAAGTTTTAGATAGAACACTCACAAATCAAACAAATTTTTTTTGGTAGAACTACTCACAATAAACCGAGTTATAGGGGCGAACACTCACAAACAATCAAATTTGAAGTAGAAACTTTCACAAGTCAAAACCATTTATATAAAACAATCCAAGTTTTGATAGTAAAATCACTCACCTTGAACGTACTCAGAAAATCTCGATTCTCGTGTTCCACGATCGATTTTCGTGTTGGATCTCAGATAATCATACTATTACTCAACCTTGAGCCCCAATGATTCCTAGACATCATATTCATTCAAAAAACATCAACATCTATTTTTTTCATAATTTTCTCCTCATTTTCTCCCTATTTTATCCTTAAAAATTCTAAAATAAATACCTCCTCAAGGTTTTTCTCAAATTTTTCTCCACCATAATTCGTAAAATATTAATTTTTTTTAGAAAATACCTCATTCCCACGCGTTGGCCCGTATACTACGTGTAATGAACCGCGCATGTAATGCACTCATCGTTCGTCTTCTACATTTTTTCGATCACCGACAATACCCTGATGGTTGATTTCTTCCTCCGACCTTGGCTTACTCCTTGTTCTGATCACAATGACACCCTTGGATGCTTGAAACAGTGGTCGGAAGTGCCTTGATCGGGCATTTTAAACCTCAGCTCCGGCGACCCGACCCGATTTTCTTGCCACATTCGAAACCCACTTAAACCTTCATGAAAACACTCCAAATTCTCCAGAAATGATGCCTACACACCCAGGAACAAAAGCCCCTTATCCAATCTCTCAAAAACACTTCAAAACACGAGCAATTTGATGCTCCATTTTCGGCCAAAACCTTTGCCTATTTATAGGTGAAATCTAGCAATCCTTAGGCTAATCACAAGCCATTGCTTCGCCCCTAAACTTCCTAGGCCTATGCTTGGCTATACCCTGGTAAGATCCTGTGGTCCCATCGTCAGATTTGGGATTTATGTGCGGTGGTAGGTCGGCCATACTGCTGGCATCAAGTTTAAAAAATTACACTTTTACCCCTCCGATTATTTCTTTGGCATTTTGGCCATCTTTCTCAAGTCCTTAAACTTTGATATTTTACCATATGAACCCCCAAATCTCACGCTTCACAATTGACCCAACAAATTTGGAAAAATAACATTTTCAACCCTTTTTTGACTAGAATAAAAAATTACACTTAGGCCCCAAATGCATATTTCGATCGCAAACCCTTTTGTTTCATCCCATAACCACTTAAGCATTGTTTTATTCACAAAATTAGAGCCTTGTCAGGGTTTCGTGGAATTCTCGGATGTTTCTCTTGACTTTTCGATTTTTCCAAGCTGCAACTTAACTGTATCAGAAACTATCTCTGATTCAATTTTTTTCTATGCCATAATTCTTATCCCGGGATGCTTGTTGACCACATAACCTTTTCCTTAGATATCTAAGCTCCAGGGTATTCCTTGCAGTTGATTCGATCACTTATTCAAGGTATTTTGATATTCATTTTCCACGAAATTTCATATTTCCACCAAAACACTTATTTACAAAATTTTTGGATATTACAGGAAATACCACCCAAATCCACACAAAGTTTATTGTAGTGGATATTTTTAGCGGCACTCAAAGTATAGACAACAAGATCAGGCTCAACGTATTTTTACTGACTTTAATGATTCCACATTCACCAATGTAAATCCCCATTGATGACTCCACCTTCATCTAAATCCATTTGTCCAAAATTGCATGCATCTTAACCTGCAATAGTGAGAATCAAATATTTCGATCTAATAATAAAATATCATACTTTAAGGTAGTCAATACGAAGATTAAATAACCCCACATAATATGCCAAATGATAGATAAATAAAATCCCCATAGAAAATAAACTAGAATACCAAATCTGGACAATAAATCTGAGCAAAAAACAGATTTGAAGATTGTTGGGTTTGTGTTTCCTAATGAGGCCCAAGGCGATGACGATGGTTTGGGTTAACTTCATAGGCTTCGGCCTGGGATTGAAGCGATGGTTCATCATCCTCATTGGCAGCCCAAATTGAAGTTGGGCCATAAGCCTTAACCCTCTCTTTGGAGGAGAAATGGGCCTGGCCCATTTACTCAAGAGAGGGGGAGAAGCCCTGTAATACCCCGAGAGCCTAGAGAAGTTAGTATATATCGAGGATAGTGTAAGAAAGGAAACAATATCAGCTGGATACCTTTTGGGCTGAATATTGGCAAAGAACTCTCAAGTTAAGCGTGCTTGACCTGGGGTAATCCAGAGATGGGTGACCCCGCTGGGAAGTTCGCGTAGGCCCATCAGGGTAAGTTGTTCCGCTCCTTCCTATCGCTCGATACGGGATGTTACAGGTGGTATCAGAGCCGACCCTTGGAGAAGGCGATCTGATGAAGGCGGGGAGTGTCGCCGGGGCGCGAAGCCTGATCAAGGAGCAGCTCCTGGCAGGCTTCTAGGATGGCAGCCTCCAAAGGGGAAAAAGGTCTGGGACCAGTTGTAAGGTCGCATGACGGGGACGTCATGTGCTCAAGGGGGGAGAATGTAATACCCCGAGAGCCTAGAGAAGTTAGTATATATCGAGGATAGTGTAAGAAAAGAAACAATACCAGCTGGATACCTTTTGGGGTGAATGTTGGCAAAGAACTCCCAAGTTAAGCGTACTTGACCTGGGGTAATCCAGGGATAGGTGACCCCCCTGGGAAGTTCGTGTAGGCCCATCATGGTAAGTTGTTTCGATCTTTCCTATCGCTCGATATGGGATGTTACAAGCCCAGTAAAGCCCAAGCCCAAGCTTTTGTTTACTTGCCTTAGCCTTTCATATTTAAGGGATTTGTTCCCTCTTTTGAGCCCTAGTCTGTGGCGGTTGTTCGTTCTCTCTCTTGTTCCCTTTCTCGGCCTATTGCTCATTCCTTGTATGACCGATCCTTCATGGTTTTACCTTCTTGGTCTGATGCTCTTTTGCTTGCTGGGGGCCGCACCTTTCTTATGCGGTGTGGCTATCAGTCAATGGCGTTTGCGATGCCTATTTAGTCCGAGTTGTTGTCGTCTCTTAGATAAGTGTTCTCGGCCATTATTAAACATTTATCTTTGTGATTACTCTCCTTTCCTTGGTGGATCCTACTGTGTGTGGAAGCTTGTGTGGCTAGGGTAAGGGGTGTCGATCGGCCGAGAGGCTTGGTTGTTTGAGGGTTTTGGTTCTTGGGGATTTGGGCTCCTTTATGGCTTGGTATCCCTATTTGTTGGTTGTTGCCTAAGTGGTGATTGAACGAGCCCGAATTTGAGCCTTGGAGTAGTCTTTGTGACTGCCATTGTTGTTGAAACAGGGAGTTTTACATTCTGTTCTTGCATTCCTTACTTTCAGTTAAATCTGGTTCGACTTTGGTATACACTAACTTATTTGTTTTGTAGTTTTTGCGCAACATATATGGGTTATCGGATCTAGAATAAGCCAATGGGGTCGGGTCAAATCTGAACCAGATATGGGAAAGGATCTGAGTTTAAAGCTTGTTGTTAATGGCAGAGGAAGCAATAGAAGGCCAATGACAACGGCTAACAGTAACTGCAATATGGACAGTGAACAAGCTTCGATGATTGTCGATGATGGCGGAGGAGCAGTCAACAGCGGAAGAAAGCAAACAAATAGCTTAAAAAAGAACATAGACGAATTGACCGAAGAATAGAGATTAATGGCAAAACTGTCAAAGAAGATGAAACAATCAATTGATGTCGTCATTGATGAATGCAACTGAGAAAGCCAATTAAGCCCTTAGTGAGTGGGCCGTCGATCAACGGTGATGGCATCATTTGATGGTGGGTCAATCGTTGACGATAGCTGCATAATCGGTTGAATGAAGACATAAACAATTGATGGTGGTCCTTTGTGAACAATGGAGGTGATGATCTGAGACTATGTGGTCGATGGTGATAGTAGAGGGTAAGAGTCGACAATAATCGATGACGACTGAAAACATACAACGAATGATTGCTGTGGCTGAGGATGCTAGAGCCATCACTGACGACGACAAAAGGTAGGAGATGGTCGATGGTGACGACGATCGGTGGAACGACAGCGGTGGCAGTGGCAACAGCTAGGCAACTTGTGCTTTGGATGAAATATGATGAAGATGTGCAAATCCAATAGTTGAGATATGCCAAACATTGATGATTTGATCCAACGACTTTGATACCAATTTGTTATAAAATTGGATTGATTACAGACCATAATCAAACAATCAATTACACATACGAACACATAATTTAACGTAAAAAACTCAAATAAAAAAAAATTATGAGTAAAAAGAACAAAATAACACTACAACAAAAGTGATATAATTGTTACCAAAATATTACTAAGATGATATTATTAAAATTAATTTTAAAGCATTGTATACTTATTTATAGATCTAAAATTATCTATATATGTACACATAAAATCATATTCTAATTAGAAGATAATTCATAAATATATTGCTCCAAATAAAATAAATCACAACTAAAATCAAATTAGAAAATATTTTAATCATAGTTAAATTCAAAATCATAATCATCATCAAACTAATAGTTTCAATCTCAGTCAAATTTAAATTTTAGATCAAAATTATAACATATTCAAAAGCGTATCTTAATATGTATGTAAGTTCTAAGAGAGAGAGAAATTATAACATATTCAAAAGCATATCTTAATATGTATTTAAGTTCTGAGAGAGAGAGAGAGAGAGAGAGACCTGAGTGGAAGGGGCAGGTTGGGAAATAGATGGGGCTTTCTCATGTGAGTTGGGTGAGTGATCATGTAAAACATGTCTGCCCAATCAAGCTTCTGCTCCTCGGACATAACGAATACTTGCCCGAATCCTTCCACATGCCCTGGTTGTTGCCAAAATCTCTTCTTCTCTTCCATTGGCAGCTTGAAGAATTCTTGTACCTCTAACTTCACTTTCTCCATCACCACAGAGCTCACTCCATGATCGATCAACTGCAATCTTATATATTTCTTAATTTCTTTCCTTCTTCAACACACGCACATACACACATGATTTGAATCTATCAAGAATTAATTAAGGTACATATATACCTGAAAGAAACCCCAATCTTTGCAAGCGTTGTGCAGCTTCTGCAGCTCGGAATCCACCACTTCTGGAGACAGCAAGCTCTGGAAATTGATGACTGGGGCTTGTGGTAAAGAGGAGGGATTGGATATGAATGGAGGGTCTTGGTCGGGCCGAACATAGCGGGCTGGAACAGTGCTGAGTGGCTGCTTTGCGAGCTCTTGAACACAGGGCACCGGCAGAGAGCCGCCTAGCATTCTGTCCATGGCTGTCTTCTTTCTTCCGCTGTATGAAGAGGAAAGACAGTTTAGGTCCCTTCTTATAGTCACCATTCTTGATCGGATCATCTAGAGGATTGACATAACTACATCGCTGGAGACGGTGACTTTAATAATAGGGACAAGCAAAAGATGAAACATGTGATGAGTGTCAATTACATCATTGGAGGCGATGACTCACAGGCGATGATAAACATGTGATGACTAATGCTATTCGGCCTTCCACAACACCCTCAAAGCCACCCACAATGCAATTACAAATCTACCCATCAATATAATTACAAATATACCCTTAATACATAATACCCATAACAACTCATTTTCCCTCTCTCAGACTCTCTCCCGTGCTTCTCTGCTCATCCTTCTTCTCCCCCCCCCTCTCTCTCTCTCTCTCTCTCTCTCTCTCTCTCTCTCTCGTCCCGTGCCATAGCTTTTTCGGCGTCCTCGTTCCGACCCCTATCTACAATGAGGTAAGTCTTTATGATTTTAAGCAAAGTTCCATGATATACGTGTATACTTACGATTTGGGTTTAACCGAAACTTTAAACTTAGATCTACGGAGATTTAGCTGTTGAATCTTGCTGGTTTTTGGGTATGTTGATCGATGGGCCATTGGGTGTCGGGTGGTTGCCTCTGATTGCCGGAAACCACCGACCAAGGTGGCCGGTGGTGGTTGGCCGTTTTTAAGTTGTGGCCTAAAATTAAAATTCAGATCTATAAAAATTCGACCGTTAAATCTGTCCAGTTTTGTGTGTTAACCCCCCTTGACTTGGTGTTTCTAATCGTGGGAAATCCGGCTGGCAGTGGTCGCTGGCGGCCGCTGATGGCGGCGAATGTGGGCGGAAATCTGGAAATCTTTGTTTCTGTTTCTCTCGTTTTTTTTTTAAATATTCATCTACCATATTATACTTGTAAAGTATTCACTTTCTATAATTTTTTAGATTTTATTGCAGACAATAAATTCTTAAGGAAAGCCTCAATGAATTGCATAGGTATGGTTGCCTGCTCGGTTGTTACTAGTTGTTCTATGATTTTTTTAGGTAATTTCATATTATTTCAAGGGTTAATTGCTTTTACAGAGCCAATTCCCTAGTTGAAAGTGCTTCCGTTTGCTATGCATTTTCTCTGGTTTTGTTTAGGTTTCAATCTGTTTGGTAGATTTTATAATTCAAGATGGACTAGCTATTGGCTTTTATGGCTCACGGGGCAGGGTCCCTTATTTTATTATTTCTGTTTGCTTTTTGACATGTGAAGAAAAATAAAACAAGAAAAAAATTTTGCAATCACGTTTTGGTTATATTCTTGTGCTTCGCATGCATTTTTTGTAACTAATCTGTTGTGTTGCAGGCTGCTCATTATCAAACTTGGAAGGTTGATATTCATGGAATGCATATGGTGCTTATTTTTGACACGGTTGAATCTTTCATGCCAACGGACACACCTCATCTACAATTCGATGACAACTCACTAGATGTCTGAGAGCATTAAGAAATAGTATAACCAAAAAATTTTAAGGAGCTGTTTATGAAGAGCATTTTGTTAGCAAAGTGCAAATCAATTTATTGTCATCAGACAAGCTAAGATGCACATTAAGTCGCTTAAACTTGTATTTTATTGTCATTAGAATGACACAGTCTTGTGGTTGAATTTCCTGTTCTTGTTGTCCAAACCAATTTAAGATGTACATTACGTTACTTAAAACTAGCATCTCTATGAAGAATCCAATCTTGTGTTTGAATTTCTTATGTACATTAAGTTACTTCAAACTAACACCTTTATGAAGAATCCAATCACATATATGTAGAACAAAATTATCCTGACTATTAAGATCATCATCAATTGCAGATTCAATAAAATAATCGCTTTATTAATCACAACCACATATATTATCATTTTGGTTCACGTACTTGCAGAAGTGTCAACCCATATTGCACAATTTTTTCAGGAACACATTTCCTACACAAATACCATACATAAAAGAGCCCATTCATTCATTGTCTCTCTCCCTTGAAAACACAGTGCCTCCAACACTCCCATGAAAACACAGTAGACATCATCCACGATGACAGTTGATCTAACACATTCAAAATGAAAAAAAACAATTCAAACACAACCAAATCAGAAACAATTTTCAAATGATGCATGATTCTTCGCGAAAGAAAGCGCAAACGAATAACAAATCAAGCACAGCATCTTCCAGCATCAATTGTTTCATCTCATTGTTTTGGACTGAAGTCTTTCCCACATTCTCTTCTTCGGAAGCTAAATCTCTTATCCGTCCAACAGTATCTTCTTCAGCAACAAAAGAGGTGGTAATACTAACAAGTGGAAATATGGTTACTTTTGAAGCTTGGTTGAAAATAGCAATGGAAACTGCATTGGACCTGCAAGATAATAGATAAAATTTTAAAGCTCAATTTACTCCATAATTGGAATTCAAAAAATTATCATAGGTCATAAAACTTGATGGCTGGAAAATTAATTTGACTGATAAACATTGACAAAAAATACATGAAGCATCTTGCTGAAGAAACAAATAACCATATTATGAAACGATTATAGATGAAATAAAATGCTTTTGTCATTTGAAAAAATACATGATCCGAAGCGCAAGCTGAGTCTGACTACTACTGCGAGGCCCAGGCCTAGTAGGGTCGAATGGGTGAACCCAACTTACATAAGAATTAAATTAAATAAACGCAACACTAGCAGGGAAAAAAAAACGCACTGCCAGTGGCCACCGTGGCCGGTGGTTTTCGGCGATCAGAAGCAACCACCCGACACCCTTATCCCCATCGACTAACATACCAAAAAACCAACAAGATCCAACGGCCAAATCTCCATAGATCTAAGTTTAAACTTTCTGTCAAACTCAAATCTTAAGTATATTCGTATTTCTTGGAACTTTGCTTAAAATCATAGACTTGCCTCCTTGTAAATCGGGGCCGGAACGAGGACGAAAGAACGAAGCAGTCGGAATCTGCATTGGGATCCATGTCTCCGACATTCAAAGCCACTGAAGCTTGGCTTCCATTAGCTTCTGAATTCTTAGCCATCGCCTGATTCCCATTTCTGGAAACAGTAATGAGAGAGAGAGGGGGGGTTGGGAGAAGAGAGGGGAAGAAGGATGCGCAGAAAGAGGAACACGGAGAGAGTGAGAGAGAAGAAGATTTTGAATTTTGTTTGCAAATTTTATTCTTAAATATCGCGATATCTTACAAAAATATTGCGAGATTTTGTGGGATGGCACTGAGGGTGGCGTTGTGCAAGGCCAAATAACATTACTCAACATGTGATAGGGTAATGCTAGACGCACAACTTCATTTACAATTTTAATTTAACGATAAATTAAACTCAAATTATTTGAAAAAGCACCTAAAATTGGAGCTTCTTCCTCATAGCCCCCCCTCTCTCTATACTGCGTCTCCTCCACATTCGAATGTTCAATGCTAGTTCTTGTCGTCATCGGACCTCCACTAGCAGCGACATCGAGCGTCGGCGAGCGTCTACTCCACCTCCGATCGTTTGGCATTCGTTCTTGTCGTTGTCGGTCTTTCACTAGCAACGGTCGTCGCCTACGTTACTAGTGAGCTCAAAGATAAAGGAAATCGATTGCAAAAATAGCAAATTATATCAATTGTACACCTGAAAGACAGTGACAATAAATCTCCATCATTACATTAAAAATAATGACTTTCAGCTAGCTAGGATACATTCAAAACGATCATGGCCACACATTTTGAAAGATAACGATTTATCAGGAAGACAATATTTGCACATTAAAAACTAATAAAATTGTACGTCAGATTAGAAGGTTAGAGATCACAAATTCTTTAGAATAATGATTTTTGTTTCACGCGTAGTTGGGGTTAGATTTGAGAGATTCGCTGTTGTGCTGAGAAGAGGATGTGGAGGGGCATGAGGGCTTGGGTGGATGTGGGTACATGTTGGGTGGGGTCGACGGTAGAGATGTCAAACATCTTACCGAGCTTGCTGGACCTCTTGATGTCATTGCCAGTGTACGAAATAGTGCAAGAAGACATAGTCGGTTAGCGGTGGGTCTTGAGATGCTTGGGTCGACCCGAGATGTAAAGGTTGTTGGCGGGTAGAGAAAGAGATAGAATGTGAGGAAAAAGTAGGTGTTGGGTGGGATTTCAATTTTTTGGTTGATTGAGGGTATGTTTGTAATTGAAAGAGATGATAGATTTGTAATTAGAGCATAGTTGTCAACGAGGTTGTCATCGTGAGTTGTTCGTCTAGCATTATCCCATGTGATGAGTGCTATTTACTTTGGAGTCTAGAAGCAAAGAGCAAAGAATTTTTTTTTTTTGGGAGAGGGGGTCTAATAGTAAAAAAATAATCTAAACATTTTCACAAATTTGTAATCTAATTCAATTCTTTCAATTTTAACAATTAGGTCCCAATTGACTCAATTGGGTGGAAGTTTATCAACCACGTAAAATCGATTTAGGTGGTGTGTGCTCTAAGGGATGCGGCATGTCAGGTGTAATATATTAATAATATACGTGGGATCCTTATGTATACATAAGCAATATATATATGTCTTCATCGTCTCTCCTGTTGTCATCGTCGTTGGCCCCGTCGACTACTGTTAGTCCCTCATTGTTACATCAATTGCATCCATTACAATTTTTCACCATCGCGACTGCTAGTTCATCTTTTTTGATCGCAATGGTCGTCTTCCTATTCATTTCTTTTTCTTGTTCATCTTCTTTCTCTCTTAAAGATGACCATCGTAGCTAGAAATGATGAATAGGCGGCTAGAATGGTCATCTTCTCCTGTTTGTCTTATCACTCTCGAAGATGACCATCGTGGTTGGAGAAGATGAACAGGCACTAACGATGGCCGTCTTCTCTTATTTGTCTTTTCTCTCTCCAAGATGACCATCACGGTCAAAAAAGATGAACAAACAGGCATAATGGTCACCTAAAACACACGCCCCTAAATTAATTTTACATGGTGGATAAAATTGTACTAAATTGAACTAATTGTGATTAAATTGTCAAAATTGAAAGGATTAGATTAGATTGCAAATCCGCCAAAAAGTTTAGGGCCTGTTTTCTTTACTATTTTCAACTCATTTTTAGTTTTCTAAAACAGTGAAAACATATTTATTTTCAACTCAAAGTTTCTTACAGGTTCTGATCTTGCTTCCGCTATGTTTGAAGTGTATCATTCATTTACTATGTTTGGGAGTGTTATTAAATAAAAGTTATGTTGAGGATTTATTGTCGATTTATGTTTGATGTAAAAAAAAAAAAAATCCTAGTATATATTAATGTCCTGGAAAGTAGGGTGCTACACTTGAAATTTGTAAAATAGAAAATAACTAATAAATTATAAAAAAAATTGTTAATAATTTTCTTTATATTGGTTACTGACAATAAATAAAGTCGTGGAATTCTTTATTCTAAATATTTAGCTATAGTGGAGATTTGAGTTTTATGTCAATGTTAATTTTACATCAATTGTTCCTTATTCTTTTGTCAAAATCTCTTAGAGGTAAGAGTATTATTTTGTTGACATACCGTTTTAATTATCTTTTCATCTTTCCCTCATTCTTTTGCATGGCCGAGCCCCCCCTTCGCGGCCGGGCCCGACCCTGAGGGTATATTTTCAAGGCCTAGGGCCCCACCAGAGCTGGTAATTCTGAGCCTAGATGGGATGGGCTCATCTCATAAATAATTAAAAGAAGGCAAGAGAGTCTAATTATAAGGCAGTCTTTGGCCTGGGCCAATCTCATACCATAGTAACCCATTAATTATGCTGTAATGGAAATAAGCAGCTTGAGCCATCTCAAGAAGGCAGGGAGACTATAATAGAAAGAAGTAGTCGAGGAAGCCTCCATATAAAATTTTAGGATCTCACATATAAATAATATTATATAATAAAATATATAATATACTTATATTTTAGAGGGCCCATATAAAATTTTGCTTACGGCCCCTCAAATCTCCCCCCTGGGGGTCGGGAGGGTATGTGTCTCCCCATCATCACCAATGGGGTAGTGGATTGTCTGCCTGCCTCTTTCTCTCTATCTAAGTTTTTGTTTCTTTTCCCAGTCTCTTTATAAAGAAACAGTGATCTGGATTCTTCTTTCAGAATAGCTTAAAATAAAAAGGAGAAAGTCAAAATAAAATAACCTCACATATAAATCAATGTATGTTTGCTTTAGGAGACGATAAATCACTGGGTTTATGATAATGGGCATCCTAAAGCCAGTAGTCTCTGTTGTAGTATGATGAGTAAACCCAAGTGACATTGTCACAAGGTAAATGGGATTCTTGACTTTTGAACTTTCTTTTAACTTCATCAACTCATGGTATTCTGAAAGAAAAAAGAAAAAAGAAAAAAAAGAAAAAGAAAAGCTCATCAACATGAAGAAAACAAAATGTCTTAACAAGGGAACCCAACAAATACATAAACAGTAAGAGAAGCACGCTTCTATTAAAAGCTGTGAGAACTTAAAAGGCAATGGTACCATTGGCAAAGCTATAAATCCGGCTCAAACGTCTTAATAGAGCTCTTTACACATTAAGTATTTGAATGCGCCGAATTATAAATATAGTCTTTTGTACGGTGTGTTTCATTACTTTTGATTGCCTTATATCTTGCTAGCTACACGTTCTCAATTTGTGCATGAAAAGTGTATATTTTTATTTAAAATACAACCATTAAATACATAAAACACTTAAATACATAAGTTTTTCACTGCATATATAATAATGCATAAAATACCCAAGCACTTACAGACAGATAAATAACGTCAAACTCGATGGAATTTTTCATTTTTTGAAATCATAATGGGACACCACTTCATCCATAAAACTTTGAAATTCCTTAGTTTTGCTGTTCTTCCCTTTGAATCCTCATGAGTTTCAGATTCGACTTCCCACGAAGTTCACGCGACAAGACTCCTCTAGCATACTCTACAAATCTCATTGTTTTGAACAATGCTGGAGTTTGAGGAGTGATAAGACTAGGCGCAGGACCCAATTCTCCATCCAGATTTGCACTAATAAATGTAGCTACAGAAAACCTCTCCTTCTCTGAGTTAACAACTGCTCGGTGCTCAATGCTCTGGTAATTTCCATTGCTTAAGATCTGTCAAAAACCACTGGTTAACTATGTATGCATTGCACACGCACATTGAACAGTATAAGAGGTACACTTTTAAAAGGTTGGGCTACCGAGACGAGACTATAATTGTTTGTTTTATGACTAGGTCCAAACCTACCTCTTTACTAAGGGCAACCCACGTGATGCTATGGTTTTGTGGGGGTCAATTGTGTACTTGTAATTTTAATTCATATACATCCAACAGTGGATAAGGAATCTCATAGTTACCAAAGGAAGAAAAAAAAAGTTTGTCACAGAATCAATAGCCACAATTACCTCTAAGCTGTCTCCAACGTTGACAATAAAAGCATCAGGCAGTGGCTTGATGGGTACCCATTTGCCATCTTTCTTTATCTGCAACCCTTCCACATCAGTAGCTTGGAGAAGGATGGTAATGCCACTAGCATCAGAGTGGGGGCTCAGCCCAATAACTTTCTCTGGTTCTGGACATGGCGGATAATGGCCGATCCTTATTGATTGCACCCCGTCCCCAAATACCTTCATCATGTCTTCTTCTTTCATTCCCAATGCTTTTGCCATGAGGCCGAGTAGCTTCATGCCAACGTGTCTCAATTCAGCTGTGTAGGCCTCGATGGTGTTTCTGCTTGAAAAACAACTAATTAATTGCAGGCTGAGTTATTTAATTAATTGGATCGAATATAAATCACAACCAAACTATCAATTACACACAAGAATATAAAATTTAACGTGAAAAATTCAAATAAAAAAAAATTAGAAGCAAACAAAAAATAAAATATCACTAAGATGATATTATTGTAATTAATTTTAGAACATTGACTATTTATTTATAAATCTAAAATCATCAATAGATTTATACAATAAATTATATTCTGATTAGAAGATAATTTATGAGGATATTCATTAAAATGAGATAAATCTCAATCAAAATTGAATTTGATAACATCATAATTACGATTAAATTTGAATTTCGGGTCACAATTATAGTAAGCTCCACATTGTCACAAAATTCAAATATGAAATTATCTAATTTTTTTTCCAACAAAATTAGAAATAATTAATTTCTTAATAAATACCAATCAAAGCTACATCACAGGAAATGTAACACCCTGCCTATCCCAAGCGTGCGTTAACTTGGGATTTCGATAATATTTTTTTTTTCAACATACACTCAATATAAATTATTCTCAACAATTCCGTTCTACCCTCTAAGCATATCAAACTTAAAAATTAATAAGTTAAGACAGGTAACATAATCATAAAATGTGGAAGGAATATCGAAACCTCAATGATACATAACCATAATTCCTTTATTCATAATATAGAAACCGTACCATTATTTGACATGACATCTTCAAAACAAAATACATAGAGATTAATCCCTCAACAACACAACTAAACACCTTAAATATAATCAAAATATATGTTAAAGGTCTCTAATGTAATCAACGACTACATCTCGATAACCTCATTTCCTTTGGTGCTGCTGCTTTTACCTAAAATGTTTGAATATTACAGACAGATAGTCTAAATTAGATGCTGAATCATCTAAGTGAAAGTTCAAAATATTTTCATGAATAAATGCACGACTATGAACAATAGACATATCTTGATATGTCCCAGACCAAGAGAATCTCATACAATGCTTAACTCATAGCAGAGGAAAAGAACAATCTCTCTAAAGGTAACATAATTACATTGACACATTGGCATAACACAATCCTAGCTTAAGAGGGGTAAGATCAACGCATCTCTCCGACACCTCAGGAACAATCGTTACCACTCTCGACACGTGAGAACCCGACTCACCACAATCACGTTAAATATTACGTTCCCACTCAGAAGCATCCCGGAAACACTACCCATGTCCAACACATATGCCAATGCTATAACCACAACGTTAACATGTAATGATGCATTACATAAAATGACATTTCAATGCACACGTAAATAAACATTTTTGATGAACAATCCGCATGAAATCAACCATTTAAATGCCAAAATCATTGCATGAAATAAAATCAAATATAGGGTCAAACCACTCACAATAAACCAAGTTTTAGAAAGAACATTCACAAGTCAAACTAATTTTTTTTGGTGGAACTACTCACAATAAATCAAGTTATAGGGGCGAACACTCAGAAACAATCAAGTTTGAAGTAGAAACTTTTGCAAGTCAAAACCATTTGTATAAAACAAATTAAGTTTTGACAGTAAAACCACTCATCTTGAACGTACTCAAAATACCTCGATTCTCGTGCCCTACCTCACTTTTTGTGTCGGGTCTCAGATAATCGTACTATTACTCAATCTCGAGCTCTAATGATTCTTAGACATCATATTCATTAAAAAAAAATCATCTATTTTTTTTATAATTTTCTCATAATTTTTCCTTATTTTCTTCCTATTTTCTCCTAAAAAATTCCAAAATAAATACATTCTCAAAGTATTTCTCCACCATAATTCGTAAAATATTAAAAAAAATTCCAAAAAATACCTCATTCTTATGCACCCTCACGCGTTGGTGCGTGTACTACGCGTAATAAATTGCACATGTAACGCATATGCCGGTCGTCTTCTATTTTTTTTTGATCACTAGTGATGCTTCGATGGTCGATTTCTTCCTTCGACCTTGGCCTACTCATTGTTCTGATCACGATGATACTCTTGGATGCTTGAAACAATGGCTGGAAGTACCTCGATCAGGCGTTTTAAACATTGGCTCTGACGACCCTACCCGATTTTCCCACCATTTTCGAAACCTACTTAAACCTTCATGAAAAACACTCCAAATTCTCCAGAAATGATGTCCACACACACAAGACGAAAAACCCATTATCCAATTTCTCAAAAATACTTCAAAACACGAGCAATTTGATGCTCAATTTTCAGCCGAAACCCTCGCCTATTTATACGCGAAATTCAGCTACCCCTAGGCTAATCACAGTTCATTACTTCGCCCCTAAGCTTCCTAGGCCCATGCTTGGCCATACCCTAGCAAGAACCGACCGTCCCATCGCCAGATTTAGGCTCCATGTGCGGCGACAGGTCGACCATATTGCTGGCAGTAAGTTTCATAAATTACACTTTTACCCCTCTAATTATTTCTTTTGCATTTTAGCCCTCTTCCTCAAGTCCTTAAACTTTGATATTTTACCACATGAACCCCTAAGTCTTATGCTTCACAATTGACCTAACAAATTTGGAACAATAACATTTTCAACCTTTTTTGGACTAGAATAAAAAATTACACTTAGGCCCCAAATGCATGTTTCGATCGCAAACCCTTTTGTTTTATCCCAAAATCACTTAAGGATTATTCTATTCACAAAATTAGACCCTCAGGGTTTCGTGAAATTCCTGGATGTCCTTATTGACCTTTCGATTTTTTCGAGCTACAATTTAGCTGTATCGAAAACTATCTTTGATCCAATTTCTTTTTATGCCATAATTCTTATCTTGGGATACTTGTCGACCACATAACCTTTTCCTTAGATATCTAAGCTCTAGGGTACTCTTTGTAGTTGATTCGATCACCTATTTAAGGTATTTTGATATAAATATCATATTTCCACTAAACACTTATTTACAAAATTTTTGGGTATTACAAATATAAATCCCCTTTGATGACTCCACCTTCATCTAAATCTATTTGTCCAAAATTGCACGCATCTTAACCTACCATTGTGAGAATCAAATATTTTGATCCAATAATGGAATATTATACTTTAAGGTAGTCAATACGAAGATTAAATAACCCTACATAATGCCAAATAATCGATAAATAAAATCCCAATAGAAAACAAACCAGAATACCAAATCTGGACAATAAATCTGAGTAAAAACAGATTTGGATATGGGTTATCGGATCTAGAGTAAGCCAATGGGGTCGGGTCAAATCTGAACCAAATATGGGTAAGGATTTGAGTTTGAAGCTTGTTGTTAATGGCAGAAGAAGTAATAGAAGGCTAACGACAACGGCGAATGGTAACTACAATGTGGATGACGAATCAAGCTTTGATGATTGTCGATGATGGCGGGGGAGCAGTCAACAACGGAAGAAAGTGAACAAATAGCTTGAAAAAGAATAAAGACGAATCGACCGAAGAATAGAGATTAATGTAAAAACTAACAAAGAAGATGAAACGATCGATTGATGTCATCATTGACAAAGGCAATCGAGAAAGCCAATTAAGCCCTTAGTGAGTGGGCCGTTGGTCAACGGTGATGGCAATGTCTGATAGTGGGTCAATCGTTGACGGTGGCTACATAATCGATTGAATGAAGACATAAACAATCGATAGTGGTCTTTCGTGAATAATAGAGGTGATGATAAGAGACTATGTGATCGACGGAGACGACTGTCGATGGTGATAGTAGAGGCTTGAGTCGATAACAATCGATGACGACTGAAAACATACAACGAATGACTGCAGTGGTTGAAGATGCTGGAGCCATCACTGACGATGACAAAAGGTAGGAGATGGTCGATGGTGACAACAACTGGTGGAACGACAACGGTGGCAGTGGTAGTGGCAGTGGCAGTGGCAGCAGCTAGGCAACTTGTGCTTTGGTTGAAAGATGACGAAGATGTGCAAATCCAACGGTTGAGATATGCCAAACATTGATGATTTGATTCAACAGTTTTGATACCAATTTGTTACGAAATTGGATCGATTACAAACCATAATCAAATAATCAACCACACATACGAACACATAATTTAACGTAAAAAATCTAAATAAAAAAAATTATGAGCAGAAAGAACAAAATAACACTACAACAAAAGTGATATAACTGCTATCAAAATATTACTAAGATGATATTGTTGGAACTAATTTTAGAGCATTGTGTACCTATTTGTAGACCTAAAATCATCTATATATGTACACAAAATCATATTTTAATTAGAAGATGATTTATAAGTATATTGCTCCAGATAAAATAAATCACAACTAAAATCAAATTAGAAAATATTTTAATCATAGTCAAATTCAAAATCATAATCATGATCAAATTAATAATTTCAATCAAAATTATAACATATTCAAAATCATATCTTAATATGTATGTAAGTTCTGAGAGAGAGAGAGAGAGAGAGAGAGAGAGAGAGAGAGAGAGAGAGAGAGAGACCTGAGTGGGAGGGGCAGGTTGGGAAGTAGATCGGGCTTTCTGATGTGAGTTGGGAGAGTGATCATGTAAAACATGTCTGCCCAATCAAGCTTCTGCTCCTCGGACATAACGAATGCTTGCCCGAATCCTTCCACATGCCCTGGTTGTTGCCAAAATCTCTTCTTCTCTTCCATTGGCAGCTTGAAGAATTCTTGTACCTCTAACTTCACTTTCTCCATCACCACAGAGCTCACTCCATGATCGATCAACTGCAATCTTATATATTTCTTAATTTCTTTCCTTCTTCAACACACGCACATACACACATGATTTGAATCTATCAAGAATTAATTAAGATACATATATACCTGAAAGAAACCCCAATCTTTGCAAGCGTTGTGCAGCTTCTGCAGCTCGGAATCCACCATTTCTGGAGACAGCAAGCTCTGGAAATTGATGACTGGGGCTTGTGGTAAAGAGGAGGGATTGGATATGAATGGAGGGTCTTGGTCGGGCCGAACATAGCGGGTTGGAACGGTGCTGAGTGGCTGCTTTGCGAGCTCTTGAACACAGGGCACCGGCAGGGAGCCGCCTAGCATTCTGTCCATGGCTGTCTTCTTTCTTCCGCTGTATGAAGAGGAAAGAAAGTTTAGGTCCCTTCTTATAGTCACAATTCTTGATCGGATCATCTAGAGGATTGACATAACTACATCGCTGGAGACGGTGACTTTAATAATAGGCACAATCAAAAGATGATAAACATGTGATGAGTGTCAACTGCATCGTTGGAGACGGTGACTTTAATAATTAATAATAGGCCCAAGCAAAGGATGATAAACGTGTGATGAGTGTCAACTACATCGTTGGAGACGGTGACTTAAATAATAGGCACAAGACACTACAAGAAAAATGACTTTTTGTGGCCACTTTTAGTGACGGCCAGAAGACATTCATCACAAATACAACTATTAGTGGCAGCCAAAGAATGCGGGTCACTAAAAAGTTCTATTTAGTGGCAGCCGAAAAAATTGGCCACTAAAAATCTCTTTATTTGTGACGATCACCATTTATGGCCACTAAAGGTTGTATAATTGTGACAACCAACCATGTTAGCCACTAAAAGTATGGGACTCGCATGCTTATTTGTGAAGGCCGACACTGGTGGCCACTAAAAGTGGGTTATTTGTGACAGCCAAGTATGACGGCCACTAAAAGCTTGAAAGGTTGGCTTCAAACTAGTTTCTTTGTGAGGGGCTGACATTGGGTGGTCATTAAAAGACGATTAATTGTGACGGTCACTAGTGGCCGCCACTAAAAGTGCTCCAACAAAGCATTATTTGTGATGGTCGTCACTGGCGGCAACTAAAAGTAGTGGGCTCCTTATGCTTATTTGTGAGGGCCGGAGTTGCCACTAAAAGATTACTATTTGTGACAGCCACTAGTGGCGGCCACTAAAGGTGAATTATTTGTGACGGTCACTAAAAGCTTAAGAGGTTGCCCAGCTCAACCTAACTTATTTGTGAGGGGTTGACATTGGATGGCCATTAAAAGACGATTAGTTGTGACAACTACTAGTGGCCGTCACTAAAAGTAGTGGGCTCCTTATGCTTATTTGTGAGGGCCGGAGTTGGCGGCCACTAAAAGATGATTATTTGTAAAAGTGACTAGTGGCAACCACAAAAGGTGAATTATTTATGACAACCAAACTTGGCGGCCACTAAAATCTTGAGAAGTGGTTTTACTAGTTTATCTGTTAGGCTTGGTTTGCAACTAAAAGCACATTATTTGTGACGACCAAAGCCAACGGCCACTAAAAGTATACTTATTTATGACAACCAAACATGGCGGCCACTAAAAGTTTTTATCTAACTTTAATTATAATATATACTTATTTGTAGCGGTTAGATCTGACAATCATTAAAAGTGAATTATTAATTAAAAAAATATAAAAATATTTTAATATAAAATGTGATATAAAATATAAAATATAATTAATAATTAATAAAAAATATTTTCATTCTTAATAACATTTTTCTTCCAATATACTTTTATAATTAATAATTAATAATATACTTATTCTTAACAAATAAATTTTATATTCTTAAAATATAAATATAATTAATAATTAATAATTAAAACAAAGTATGTTTTTATTTCAATATTCTTAAAAAGTATATTTATTATATTTAAAACATATTGGTATAAAAAATATACTGGTATTTTTTATATTTATTGTTCTAATAAATATAATATAATATTTTATTTTATTAAAACAAAGTATGCTAATATATATGCTAATATATTCTATTTCAAGTTATATTTTTATCATTAATAATATTTTTTTCCTTTCATCTCCCTCCCTCATCTCTCTCCCGCCTCCTTCATTTCCCTCCATCTCCCTCCCTCCCTCATCTCTCTCGCCCCATCGCCTCTTCCGCCGCCTGACTGCGTTGCCCTCTCCCTCTCCTTCTCCTTCTCCGTCTCCGGCTTCGGCTCTGTCATAGCTCCGGCTTCGGCTCCAGTGCAGTTCCCTCAACTAACACTGCGGCGTCTCCATCTCTATCGTGGCCTGCAACTCCAGCAGGTATCTCTCTGATTTTGTTGCAGTAGAGAACATATTTTGTTTTTTGTGCTTAGTTTTACTCCTCATCCATGGATTTATCTCTGATTTTATGCTTCATCGTATCAGTTCTTCATTGCAAAAGGCATTTTGAGTTCGTGTGAAAGGGGTTTCTGTCTCGCCCACACACCTATTGGATTAATCTAAACCTAAATCCCTTTCACTCTCCAATCAATCATCACTTGTCGCCTGTTGGATTAATACTATTTTTCTGATTACATTACTTCAGTGCATTTAAAAAAATTAGAATGATTACCTTAGTTTGGCAATTTGCTTATTCCACTTCCATGAGTAAGACTTTTCATTCAAGCTTTTAATTATTTTATTTGTATTCATATGTACAATTAATACTGAAAAAGAATACATACAAAATATCTTAATTGGTCAATTTGTATTCTGCCCTGTTTTTAGTGTTAACTATTTCAGTATCAAGCAATGGATCAAATTGTAGAAACAATATCTTTCTCTGCTCTACAATGCTTTTGGCTGCGCTTGTCTTTCAAATGAGAATGAAAATGTGGCTGCATTGTTGAATTTATTTTCGTCATATACCGCAAAAATGGTCAGTTGAAGTAGCACAGAAACAGGTCACTAACTGAGTCCAACGGAGGGAAGGGAACATTTTGATTCGCGGCAAGGTAAAGTGTTTTGTGTACTTCCACTGTGCTTTAAAACCACAAGCAGTATGCCATGGATGATGGATGTTGACTAATTATGAATTCATCTGTTTATCGTTCCACGAATAATCTAATATTGTCATATATTCTATGGTAAAGTTGTAATTTGAATGCCCTCACTGAGGAATTTCAAGTTATTGAAAATTTCCCTAGTGTCAGGGACGTGACTGAAGAAACAGCCTTGGCTATTTGGAGTTCAAAATTGCAGAAGTTTTGGAATTCCTCTCCTTATTATCTTAAGGATGAAGGGCCAAAGAGTAAGCACTCAATAGTTTAAAATTTATATATGTCCATATTCATAAGGAAAAAAACAGAAATAGATACATGACAATTCTTTGCTTTAGGAATATTGGCATTGCTTGGTGGGTTTAATTGCAAGTTCAATTTATATTCTGTTGTCTGCCTTATATCGTTTTTAAAACATTTGTTTATTGATAGTTCATGAATGGTTAGTTGCATAAACATGCTTTTGATTTCAATATCAAGATCTTATTTGCATTCCTAAATTGTGGCCACAGAAGAGGAAATGATAGATATAGAAAGGTTCTCTGATAGGGGGAAGCAAGGGACTGAACGAAAGCATAAACTTTCTGACTTTGTAAAGTGTAGTATTGAATACGTTCCTGCAGAACTAGCTCAAGGTTTGTAGTAACCCCTTTGAATCATCCTAGTTGAAGTAAATATCAATACATATTGTATATAAGTTTTTCTGCTCTTCAATGTCTTTTAACATTGCTGGATGATGTCTCGTGTTAATAAATGAAATTCAAATTCAAAACCAGAGCGATATGGTCGAAGGAAAGTGAGATGGAATCAAGAGTCTAGTCTGCAAAAGATTCCAATGCTTTGCATTCATTTCTCTTACACCTGTCTTGGGTTTGTAATAGTTTTGCTGGAACCAAGCCTATATTCTTGCTGAAAATCTCCCTATTATTGATAAATTTTACTATTTTGGAACCTGGCACATTTGTTTAATTTTACTGTTTTGGGTTTGTAATAGTTTTTCTGGAATTTGTTTAATAGTTTGGCTGTTATTATTTTATCTTTTAGTATACTATTCGTTGTAAGGTGGATTCACAATAAATTTTGCCCATTCTTGTTCTTTTATTTCTGACATTGCCGAGCCTGTTCATTCTTATCGTGGTTTTAAGCATAGTTTGAACATGTCTTCAAGGAGCTACTATTACTCATAATATTCAGTAAAATGTAATACTAGTTTATGGTCGTTTGTGTAATTGATGCATATTACTAGGATCTGGTTTCGATTCATCTAAAGGATGGTTGATTCAAGAGTCAGTAATCTTTGCATGTGAGGCTGGCTTAATCATTCTGGATGACATTTAGATTATTCAATTTTTTGTAGCATTTTCAATATCTTCTTGTGCTACCCCAATTTTTAGTTTAAGCTTCCAACTCCATAAAACCCCAAACTTACAGAGGTTTTACTTGCAGTTACAGTCTCTTCTCTGTATATGGTGAAGTTTGTACATTATATTTTTTCGATTTTCTATGGAACTGTTGATCAATGATCCATTTATTTAGGAAATTATTCCATTTTAATAATGCTACTGATTATTATTTCAAAACTGATTAATATATTTATGTGACAGACCTACAGAAATTAGATGTTTTTGAGAAGCTCAAAGAGAAGTATCAGGTTACTGATCTAATTCAATTGCGCCCTTATGCTTCTTTTAAAGATATCAACTGCACAATTCCAAGAATCTTGTGATTTATTTGTTGTTTACTTTTTATATTTCTTGACTTTGTCCTGGATTTCCTCATTTTGCAATATTTTGCTGTTTATTTCAAATAACTAGGGCCAAGGCAAGAAAGGTGGAAAGGAAAAGCAAAAAGGTGAAAATGAGGAAGAAGATGATGACAAAATTGAAGAGGAGGATGAGGAATTCAATGACGATGGCGATTATAATCAGGTTTGTAGGAATAAGTTCATTCTTTTCTCTTTTCTTTTTTTCTAGTAAGATAACTTTGTTGCTAAATATGAATACCTTGGATTTAGCTTTACTTTTAGTCAAGTTGCTACTTATAACACCTACACTTGTTATATCTGAAGGCACGTTATTGCTGTATCTGTGGAATTGTTTCCTTAAATTCGCGTCCAGAAACTCACGCATAGATGGAAAAATTTGGTGTCCTTGTGTGCAATGTAAGAATACATATTTTTTTGGTCAATATGATGTCAAGTTTCATCTAATTAGGTATGGAATAGTTAAGAATTACGTTAATTGGTACTACCACGAAAAAGGTGGGAAGGGCTTTTGCAAACTATAAATATAAGTTGAAGGATGACTATTATGATGCATATGACAATGATGATGATCGAATTAAGTTTGCTCCAACAATAGTCAACCAAGGACAATGGAGACAATTTGTCACTTGGTTGAGCTCACATGAGTTTCAGGTATTCTATACCCTTTACTTTTTTTTATACACAAGTCATTTTAATTTTTTAAAACATGATTATTGTATTTGGTCTTACATATAGGTTTCTTGTGCTCATAATAAGTCTAATCGGTCAAAGCAAACAATGACTAAAACTACAGGCACTAGAAGTTTTGCTCGAGTTAGAGCTGAACGAGTATAATTTAAATAATTTATACATCTTTCTCATTAACAATTTTTTTTTTGTTGATTAACTTGTCTATTTAATATAGGCTGAAATATTAAGACACGAACCATCTGCATGGGAAATGTTCAAGGTGACACACAAGAAAAAAGACGGGTCAATGGTTGATTCCACATCAAAAGAAAAAAGACGAGTCAATGGTTGAAAGAGAAAAATAAAGCGTTGTCGACAGAATTGGACCAAGTCAAAGAAAGACAATCAATTTTTGAAGCTTTTATTGAAGATGTTTGGGCATAAAGGATTAGAAACAACAATTGACTAAACTTAATTGTTTAATGTCTTTTTTTGATGTAAAGTGTTAGATGTTTTTTTTTATGACAATGTGATTGTAAATTGCTAGATATTTTTTTTTTTTGACAATGTAAATGTAAAGTGCTAGTTAATTATTAATTGACTAGAGTTGTTTTTTGAAGTTTCTTGATGATTAGAATGATGTTTATTTTGGATACAATGTATTAAATTAATAGGGTTTAAAATATAGAAAAACAAGCAGTAGGTTGTGGAAAAATTTTATAAAAATCACTTTTTGTGGCGGCCAACAAAAAGTGGTCACTAAAAATGTCTTTTTTTGTGGCAGCCATGACTCTCACTAAACATATCTGTCAAACACTTTTTGTGGCAACCAATATAATGTGGTCACTAAAAAACATTCATTTTGTGGCGGCCAACACTATCACTAAAATCTTACTATTTGTGACAACCAGCAAAGCCGTCACAAAAAATTCATTACTTGTGACAATAGTGGCTGCCACTGAAGAGTAATTATTTGTGACGGCCATGACTGTCACAAAAAATGACATTAGTGGCAGAGGACTGTGGTTGTCACTAAATTTTTTTTTGTGACCGTCACATCCGGCCGCCACTAAACGATATTTTTAGTGACGGTCAGCTAATAATCGCCACTAATACTATTTGTGACAGCTTGTGACAACCAATTTAGTGGCCACTAAAACTTTTAGTGACGAGTTTTTATGTTTTTAGTGACGGTCTTGGCCTCCACTAAAAATCTTGTTTCTTGTAGTGAGACTCAAATAATAGGCACAAGCGATGATAAACATGTGATGGGATAATGCTAGACGCACAACTTCATTGACAATTTTAATTTATCATGATATTTTGATGTTAAAATATCAAGATAAATTAAACCTAAATTATTTGAAGAAGCATCCAAAATTGGAGCTTCTTCCTCATATCTCCCCCCCTCTCTCTCTCTCTCTCTCTCACTTTGTAGTGTCTCTCTCTGTCCACTACGTCTCCTCCACCTTCGACCATTTGATGCTCGTTC
Organism: Diospyros kaki; assembly: GCA_036245055.1. NCBI lineage: Eukaryota > Viridiplantae > Streptophyta > Magnoliopsida > Ericales > Ebenaceae > Diospyros > Diospyros kaki. The sequence goes on from BSEG01000003.1 coordinate 32,908,405, forward strand.
TTGTCGTCATCGGGCATCGACGTGTGTCTACTCCACCTCCGACCGTTTGGCAGTCATTCTTGTCGTTGTTGGTCCTTCACTAGCAGCGGTCGCCACCTACGTCGCTAGTGAGTTCAAAGATGAAGGAAATCGATCACAAAAACAACAAATTATATCAATTGTACACTGGAAAGACAGTGATAATAAATCTCCATCATTACATTAAAAATAGTGACTTTCTGCTAGCTAGGATACATTCGAAACGATCATGGCCACACATTTTGAAAGATAACGATTTATCGGGAAGACAATATTTGCACGTTAAAAAGTAATAAAATTGTACGTCAAATCAGAAGGTTAGCGATCACAAATTCTTTAGAATAATGATTTTTGTTATGTGTGTAGTTGGGGCCAGATTTGAGGGATTCACTGTTGTGCTGAGAAGAAGACGTGGAGGGGTGTGAGGGCTGGGTATGTATGTTGGGTGGGGTTGACAGTAGAGATGTCAAACATCTTGCCGAGCTCGTTGGACCTCTTGATGTCACTGCTGGTGTACGAAACAGTGCAAGAAGACATAGTCGATCAGTTAGCGCTAGGTCTTGAGATGCTCAAGTCGGCCAGAGAGGTAAAGGTTGTAAAGGACATCGAAAGAGACATAGTCACACGTGGGAAAGAGAGAGAGAGGGGGGTGAGGAAGAAACAAGCGTTGGGCGGGTAGAGAGAGAGAGATAGAATGTGAGGAAGAAGTAGGTGTTGGGTGTGCGATTTCAATTTTTTGGTTGATTGAGGGTAAATTTGTAATTGAAAGGGAGGATATATTTGTAATTAAAGCATAGTTGTCAGTGAGGTTGTCATTGTGAGTTGTTCGTCTAGCATTATCCCATGTTAGTGTTATTTACTTTGGAGTCTAGAAGCAAAGAGTAAAGAATATATATATATATATTTTTTTGGGAGGGGGGCTAATAGTAAAAAAAAATTTAAACATTTTCACAAATTTGTAATCTAATTCAATTCTTTTAATTTTGACAATTAAGTCCCAATTGACTCAATTGAGTGTAAGTTTATTCACCACGTAAAATTAATTTAGGTGGTGTGTGCTCTAAGGGATGTGGCATGTCAGATGTAATATATTAATAATATATGTGAGACTCACATATATACATAAGCAAAATATATATATCATTACAAAAAATCAACGTTTTAGCGACAAAAAATTTGATCGCTAAAACATCAAAATTTGTCGCTAAATTTTTTAGAGACGAATTTAGTGATAGCTACCTTTCCGTCGCTAAAAAGGGCGTCGCTGAAATTTAGCTACGAGATTTGCGATGTGTATTTTTTAATGACGGAATCAGCGACGGGGTTGTACCTGTCGTTGAGATTAGCGAGGAAATTAGTGAGGGGGTTGACCCGTCGCTAAATTTGAATTATTTTATTTAATTTTTTTTTATTTTTTAGCGACGGGGTTGAGCCCGTCGCTAAATTTTTATTTTTTATTTATTTATTTTTATTTTTTAGCGACTTGGTTTAACCCTTTCGCTAAATTTTAATTTTTTTAATTTAATTTTATTTTTAGTTTTTAGTGACGGGTGTGATCCAGTCGCTAAATTTAAATTTTTTTATTTTTTAGCGACGGGGCTGACCTCGTCGCTAAATTTTAATTTTTTTATTATTTAGCGATGGGGTTAACCCCGTCGCTAAATTCAACCCCAAAATTCAAAATTCAATGCCCGCTAGCCCCCGACCTCCCCTCATGTGCGCCACGTGGCTACGCCTATGCTCGCCACGTGGCAACGCTGAGATATTATTAGACCAAGAGGTGCAATGGCACACACCAAGAGGGGGGTGAATTGGTTATTTTAAAACTTGAAATTTTTTTGATGGAAAATAAGTATTTATTGTAAAAGAGGATAATGAAAAGCTAGCAATGAGAAACAAACCAAATAACACAAGCAAGAGAAGAACACAAAGGATTTATAGTGGTTCGACTTAACTCAAGCCTAATCCATTACCTTATCTTCTCACTAAGGATTTTGAAAACTAATCCACTTTAACCTCCTATCACTTCGGATAGCCCTTCTAACACCAAGGTAGGAAATACAAACGTCTTGCTTAAAAAGCAAGCCCTCTAGTAATATAAGTTAGGAAAACAAGAAAGATACAAAAGAGAGTTTCTAAGAGTATACACTCTTAGGTACAATGTCTCTCAATAAAGATGCAAGGCTTGAATCAAATGAAACAAATTTAGTACAAAACCTTTTGAGAGAAAAGTTGAAGCATAAATGCAAATCGAGAAATATGAAATAATCCTTAAGCTCACTTCACTTCATTCCCATCCATTAACCTCTTCTTAATCATCTTTGATATGTATTTATAGGTGTCTCACAAAGTTGAAGAGAAATATAGCCATTTCTACCCGTTTGGAACCGTTGGGATTTGAAAAAATAGCCATTAGAGGCTTTTTGCGAATCAATCTATCGACAAATAAAATGATTTGTCGACAGATATATAACACAAAATTGAAACATAGTTGACAGATGAGATCATTAGTCAACAGATTTGAAGAAAGCATTCTGTTAGTCAACAAAGTTATATGTTTAGTCGACAAAGCATTGGTGATAGTCGACAAACAACACAAGATAGTCGACAAGAGAAAATACATAATCAACAGATATATGAAGTTAGTCGACAGATGCAATATAGAAACACAACTTAGTCGACAAAAAGATAAGCTTAGTTGACAGATGCAATGTAGGGTTCTGTTAGTCGACAGTTTGAAGCATTTAGTCGACAGATAGCATAGAGATAGTCGACAAATGCAATGACTCTAGTTGACAGATGAAGAGAAATTTCAATCCAACATATTTATATTTCTTTAGTTTAAGTAAATGTCCTCATTTTATTTTATTTATAATTTACCTTCCATTTACTTTAATATATAAATGTAAATAAGAAAGTATCTCCCATTTGGATTCAATAAAAATATCTAGAAAATCAAAATCCACAAGAATAAGAAAATAGAATTTGGGTTTTAGTATAAAGTTAAGATTTTGCGATTTTACCACCTTCAAGATATACACTTTCTATTTCTTGAAAAATTCGTTAAAAATCATTTTATCACTAATGAATGTTAGCTATTGAAATATCGGGAGTTAGTTTTCTAAAAAGAAAACATTTTCATATATGTCTCCTTATAAGGGCTAATCTTCCAGACTTAGAAAAATATAACTTTGAAATCTCGATGTTTGAAATTTATTTGGTTTTCATTCTTACAAAGTAATACTTGATATTGAAATTGATTTATATTGAAAATTAAAACCTTGATTTATGACTTAGGGATTAAATAAAATATTATTTTTTATCATCAAAACTAAGTATACAAAAGTAAATAAAATATTATTTTTTATCACCAAAACTAAGTATACAAAAGTAAAACAACATATTTTACTCCCCCAACTATTATTCTCAACCTTTTTACCGGATTCGAACCCCCAATCTCTCATAACCAAGTTTCGCGCATGAACCAACTGATCTGGAAACCTTTTTGTTTATTGTTATACATAAAATATATTTATAGTATTCTCTTCTAAATATTTTAGAATTATATTTATACACCAAAATTTCTTAAACTTATTTAATAATATTAATGTTAGTAAAGGGAAATGAATATTAATTTTAATTTTATTTCATTATTAATTAAAATAAAACTTTATTAATTATTATATTAGCAGTGAAAAATTATGTTTTTATTTTAATTTTAATTTTTAATATATTTAAAAATTATTAATTTAATTTTTATAAATATTAATGTTAGTAAAAATTATTATGATATGTTTAAATGTAAAATTTTTAATTTTTACTTAATTTTTTTTATTTTTTTAGTGACGGGGTATTTTGATTTTATTTATTTATTTATTTTTATTTCTTAGCTACGAGAGCACCCGTCACTAAATTTAATTTTTTTATTTAATTTTATTTATTATTTTTTATTTTTTAGCGACGGGGTTGACCCGTCGCCAAATTTTAATTTTTTTAATTTATTTTTTTTATTTTTAGCAACTGGTTGGACCAGTAGCTAAATTTTAATTTTTTTTTATTTTTTAGCGACGGGATTGAGTTCATCGCTAAATTTTAATTAATTAATTTTATTTTAAACCTCGTCGCTAAATTTTATTTTTTTATTTATTTATTTTTTATTTTTTAGCGATGGATTGCCTTGCTACTAAATTTAAATTTTTTTATTTAATTTTATTTATATATTTTTTATTTTTTAGCGACAGGATTGACCGGTCGCTAAATTTTATTTATTTTATTTTTTAGCAACTGGATTGGCCTAGTCGCTAAATTTTATTTATTTTATTTTTTAGCAACTGGATTGGCCTAGTCGCTAAATTTTAATTAATTAATTAATTTTTTTATTTTTTAGTGACGGGTTGACCCCGTCACTAAATTTTAATTAATTAATTTATTTTTTAAATTTTTTAGCGATGGGGTTTTGCCCGTCGCTAAATTTTATTTTTATTTATTTATTTTTTAGCAACGGGGTTTTGTCTGTGCTAAATTTTAATTAATTTATTTATTTTTTATTTTTTAGCGACGGGAGTGGCCCCGTCTCTAAATTCTAATTTTTTTAATTTAATTTTTTTTATTTTTTAGCGACGGGGTTGAGCTCGTCGCTAAATTTTATTTTTATTTATTTATTATTTAGCAACGGGGTTTTGTCTGTGCTAAATTTTAATTAATTAATTTATTTTTTATTTTTTAGCGACGGGAGTGGCCCCGTCTCTAAATTCTAATTTTTTTAATTTATTTTTTTTATTTTTTAGCGACGGGGTTGAGCTTGTCGCTAAATTTGAATTATTTTTTTATTTATTTTTATTTTTTAGCGACGGGGTTGAGCCTGTAGCTAAATTTTAATTTTTTTATTTAATATTTTTTATTTTTAGCCACGGGATTTCCGTCGCTAATTCTGTTGCTAAATTTAAAAAATATTTAAAAAAAATAGCGACTGAAATTTCGTCGCTAATTAGCTACAAAATAATTCAGTCACTAAATTCCGTCGCTAAAATACATTTTTATTGTAATGCATGTCTTCATCATCTCTGTTGTTGTCATCGTAGTTGGCCCCATCAACTGTTGTTAGTCCCTCGTTGTCACCATCGATTGCATCCATTGCAATTTCTGAGCATTGCGATCGCTCGCTTGTCTTCTTCGATCGTGATGGTGGTCTTCCTATTCGTCTTTTTTTCTTTTTCATCTTCTTTCTCTCTCAAAGACGACCATTGCAGTCGGAGAAGATGAATAGGCGGCTGCAATGGTCATCTTCTCATGTTTGTCATCTCTCTCTCAAAGATGACCATTGTGGCTGGAGAAGACGAACAGGCACTAGAGTTGGTCATCTTCTCTTATTTGTCTTTTCTCTCTCGAAGATGACCATCACGGTTAGAGAAGATGAACAGACAGGCGCAATGGTCGTCTCTCATATTCATCTTCATCTAGTTCCAATTCATCTTCTCTCTCGAAGATGACCATTACAGTCGGAGAAGAGGAATAGGCAACCACGATGGTTGTTTTCTCTTCTCTCTATCTCTCTCTCTTTCTCGAAGATGACCATTGCGGTCAAAGAAGATGAACAGGCAACCATGATGGTTGTCTTCTCTTGTTCGTCTTCTTCTTGTTCATCTTCTCTATCTCTTGAAGACGACCATCCCAGTCGGAGAAGACGAATATGCAACTGCCATAAACTACAACTAATGTTGTCAATGATGACTACGAATGGCTAACAATGGTCGACGACAACAACAAATATATATATATATATATATTTTGCTTAGGTGTACATGTGGGCTCCACGTATATATATTATTAATATATTACATCTGGTATGCCATGTCACTTAAAACACACGCCCCCTAAATTAATTTTACATGGTGGATAAAATTGTACTAAATTGAACTAATTGAGATTAAATTGTCAAAATTGAAAGGATTAGATTAGGCTGCAAATCCGCCAAAAAGTTTAGGGCTTGTTTTCTTTGCTATTTTCAACCCGTTTTTAATTTTCTAAAACAATGTAAACATATTTATTTTCATATTTTAAAAAGTGAGGTAAAATTTTGTAAAATAAGTGCAAAATCTAAAAACACGAAAAATAGCATTTTGACCGACGAGGGTCCCAATCTCGCACAATAACAACCTTTTGTCTTTATCTTCTTTCTCTCTTATTTCCTCTCTTGCTTTTCTTTTCCTTCTCAAGGCTCAGTCATCGATCACACTCTCCATCACTAGCACTACCTTGGGCCATCGTCAAAAGCTCCATTCGTTTGATTGCCAATGCCTTCAGTCGTCGACATTGTTCGCGCCTCTTGCATCATGACCAACAACCTTTGTAGATCATTGATTTTGTGTCTGGCCAGGGGTTTACACTTAGATATATGGAGATTTAGCAGTTTGATCTTACTGATTTTTGGGTATGTTGATCGATGGGGATAAGGGTGTCGAGTGGTTGGCTTTGATCATTAGAAACCACTAGCCACAGTAGTTAGTGGTGACTGACAGTGTGTTTTCGTAGGTGTTGGGTTTGACCAAAAGTTTAAGCTCAAGTCTATGGAGATTCGGTCATTGGATGTTTTTGATTTTTTAGTTTGTTGGTCAATGGGGAAAAAGGCGTTAGATGGTTGTCTCTGATTGTCGGAAACCACTGGCCACGATAGTCGGTGGTGACTGACAATACGTTTTTTAGTTTTGGCAAAAAATTAAGAATCAAATATATGAAAATTCAGAGATTAAATTTGACCTATTTTTTTGAATGTTGACACACCATGAGTTTGGCGTTTCTAATGGTAGGAGTGGTTGTGGTTGGTTTAGATTGTTCATCGAATAAAATATCATAAAATAATTTTTTTTAAAATTATAAAATAAATGTATTTTTTAGTTTTTTGTTTTGAAAAATTATTTTTGAAAATGACAAAAAAAATATATATATATTTTCAAAAATCTTAAAATAGAAACTCAAAACCTAAAGATAGAAATGAATTCAAAACTGAAAAGTGAAAATTAAAATACGAAGAAACTATCACCTTAATTTTTTTTTATTTTTTACTCTGAACCTTTTTTTTTTTTTTTCTTTTTCGGTCCAACAGAGCGCAAAAAACAGCCGAGTGGATAAATCAGCACGCTCTGGTTCGTCAATCGGCAGTAGCTTTGTCGCGTCCGCGTGAAATATCTCCTCCAAGCGGTTCCCTCAGCGGCGGTGGGGACCCAGCTTTTGTTATGCTGACATCATTAAACCTCCTCTGTCTCAGCGGCGGTCCCCTCAGCTTTTTTTTTTTTTTTTTTTTTTAATTTAGTATTGAATATAATATACATTTAATCGATTAACTAAAATACGACAAGGTATAACACCTTGGATTTGTTAAGACACATGGAAAGTAGGGAATTATTGTGAATGCCAAACTAAAGTCGGGTACAAACATAGAGTGCGGTGTAAGGCTAAAGAACATGCCTAAATAAGAGTAGGCTAACCACAATTGAGGTCTATAACCACAATTGATACTATATCCACTTGAAATTTTGGAGGCTTATGTTATAAACCATAGTGTAAATAGCTTGAGATTCAACCCTCTTTGTTAATTTTGTAGTCCGAACTCATGACCATTGTGACAATTAAAAAGGGGTCAAATAGTAATTGTGCAGTTCTCAAGATCTTTTAGCATGAAGTGTTTTTGTTATATATGTATATGAGGTTAGATAACATGTTGAAAACAAGGGTGAATTTAGGAGCAAATCTGGAGAAGGGTTAACCCAGATTTATGAGTATTTTAGCCATTCTTTTCTTAAATAGATTAGATCTACCTTACAGATGTGGGAGAGGACTGAATCGGGGGCCTATAGCCCATGCCTCCCTCCTAAATTCGCCCCTAGTTGGAAAGAAAAAAAAAAGGATAAATTGTAGTGAAACTCTCTAAGGTATAAAAATGATTTTAGAGATTCTTGTGATTTATAATTTTTTTAGACCCCTTTTTTATCGTAACGTTGTTAATTAAACCTTAATTAGTTTGAATTAAACTAATTAAATTAAGTTAAATTTATAAAAAATAAAAGGCAAAAAACAAAAAATAGGAACCACTGCTGCCTAGAACCCATTGCTTGCAAAATGATATCAACATATGAAATGACACGCCTTTATGACTCTCAAATAGCTTTTAATAAAGTTGTATCAACTCTTTTATCTTCTGATTAATACTCAATTAGAAATCAATTACCCTACCTAAAATTAATTATTTCTTGTATTTGAACAATTCAGAAAAGTAGAGGATCTTAATAGGATTGGATTTACCCAAACCAACATGTGACACCATAAGGAAGAATCTTTATAAAAGAGGGAGGATTTTACATAGTGTAATTTGAAGAGTTTGATGTTAAAGGAATACATGAATTGTCACACATTCAATTAAGTCTACAAGAACCACACACTACTCGTAGAAAAACAGGTGGTACCATGTAGCCGAAAAGTGGTTTGTCATCACCAACTTCTAGCTAGGTGATTCTCAACCTAGGACAATATATATAGTCCATCCTCAGCAAATATTATCCTAGGGCGTGGACGAGTAATGTGCAACAAGTGGCAGTCGAGAAAAGGCACCCCAACTTTGACTAAATGGTTAGATCACAATTCTTTCCTTCATTCATTTCTTCCCCACCCACCCCCCCCCAAAAAAAAAAAAAAAAAAAACCCATTGCTAGGCTCTAACCTAAGCAACAGAAGAGTGTTAGGGATTTTATTAAGATAATCTTATTTTTTTCTTCGATTAAAGAATGGCATTTTTTGGTTCAGACTTTCCATCAGACTCTATCTATTTCTTATACAATCCATCATGTCATCACCTCCCTTGCAAGTAAAATTACATAAGGATTCACAAAGAGCAAGGGAAGGTCCACCATGAACCCGTATGGATTGGGTTTTTTTTACAAATATTTCTACAATTTATTTTTGGGTATTAGAGATTCTTATGATTTTTTTTTTTTTTAATATTTTGGTCAAGACGAGCCCTTCCATGTAACAGATATGCTATCTTATAAAATGTTTTCAAAAGAAACTAACATGTAGACCTAAAATATACTAGAAGTAAGCCATAAGGAGATTTGCAAAAAAGACAAAAATCACATGCAATTCGAGTGAAATTTAATCCAAAAATAGAAGCAAATTAGAAGTACACGGCTTGCATTTGCCCCACAAACTCAATACATAAACACATGCAGGCACAGACACATAACATCATGCTACAATTGATATCTTTTAAAGTCATAATATTGATATCATAATAAAACACCGATTAATATCCATAAAAATAAAAGTCCTCAACTGCTCTGCCGTTCATCCTTCTGAATTCTCATGATATCAATATATGACTTTCCAAGAAGTTCACGCGACAAATATCCCTTGAAGAAATCTGCTACTTTCACTCTTTGGAACAATGCTGGAGTTTGAGGGGTGATGAGGCTAGGCGCTGGACCCAATTCCGCATCCAGATTCGCATTAACAAATGTAGCTACAGAAAACCTCTCTTTCTCCGAGTTAACAACTGCGCGATGCTCAATGCTCTGATATTTTCCATTACTTAAGATCTGTCAAAAACCAAGACCATTGGTTAACACGAGCGTGGAATAGTACGTTACATAATCAACAGCCACAATATTACCTCTAAGCTGTCTCCAATGTTGACAATAAATGCATTAGGCAGGGGTTTGATGGGTGCCCAATGGCCATCTTTCTTTATCTGCAACCCTTCCACATCGGTGGCTTGGAGGAGGATGGTGATGCCAGTCACATCAGAGTGGGGGTTCAGCCCAATAACTTTGTCTGGTTCTGGACATGGCGGATAGCAGTTGATCCTTATTGATTGCATCCCATCCTCAAATACCTTCACCATGTCTTCCTCTTTCATTCCTAGTGCTTTTGCCATGAGGCTGAATAGCTCGCTGCTAAGCTTCTTCAATTCCGCCGAGTATGCTTCCATGGTGTTTCTGCTTGGAAAGATCATTAACTGTAGGCTGAGTTATCTAAGTTTTGAGAGAGAGAGAGAGAGAGAGAGAGAGAGAGAGAGAGAGAGAGAGAGAGAGACCTGAGTGGAAGAGGCAGGTTGGGTAATAGATGGGGCTTTCTTATATGAGCTGGGAGAGTGACCACGTAAAACATATCGGCCCAATCGAGCTTCTGCTCCTCTGAAAACACAAACAATTGTCCAAATCCTTCCAAATCTCCTGGCTCTTGCCAAAATTTCTTCCTCTCTTCCATTGGCAGTTTGAAGAACTCTTGTATCTCTAACTTCAGTTCCTCCACTACCACAGAGCTCACTCCATGATCGATCAACTGCAATAATGTATTTCTTTCTTTCATTCTTCAATATATATAAATATATAATTTGAATCTATTAAGAATTATACAAACCTGAAAGAAACCCCAATCTTTGCAAGCAGAGTGCAGCTTCTGCAGCTCGGAATCCTCCATTTCTGGAGAAAGCAAGCTCTGAAAACTGATGATCGGCGCTTGTGGTAAAGAAGAGGGATCGGATATGAGTATTGGAGGGTCTTGATCGGGCCGAACATACCGGTCTGGAACGGTGCTGAGATGCTGTTTTGCGAGCTCTTGAACGCTAGGCACCAGCAGAGACCCCCCTAGGCTGGCTTCCATGGCTGCTTGTGAATTCTAATCACCCAACTCGATCGGCACCTTATACGTTTTTATAATAATTTTTGAGAGGATAAGTTGATAAAAAAGAAGACTTTTAATGCCATCAGAAAGGACCGCTGCAATGAATAAATGGTATAATACTTACCCCAATGAAAGCCTCTGTTTTCTATTCAAAAGTGGTGGGCGACCAGTCGAAGTGTTACAGGGAGCGGGCCATATAAATCCCATGATTGATCCTTTTGACTTGGAGTCATCGTGGGAAATAAAAAAACAAACGAAGCTGCAACTACAATTATGGACTCTGACTTGCAGGGCCGGCTCAAGGCCAGTGCGGCTTAGGAAAATAAATTTTTTTTAAGGGGTGGGCCGTTGTATTTTTTTAGGCCCTAATTTATTTTTTTTTTAGGGAAGAGATAGTTTATTCTCTCATGTGACTGTTGTATTTTATTATATGGGGAGAGAGAGGAGAAAGTGCGACTGTATTTTTGGGGAGACCCAAATTTTAGCTGTTGTAGGGAGATTGTATTTTTTGGGAGACCTAAATTTTAGTTGTTGTATTTTACTTTGGGGGTTGTATTTTTTGAGGATCTCAAATTTTGGTTATTGTTTTTTACTTTGGGGGGAGGGGGGTTGTGTATTTTTTGAGAGTCCCAAATTTTGGCTGCTGTATTTTACTTTGGCGGGAGGGGGTTGTGTATTTTTTGGGGGCTCTCAAATTTTGGCTACTGTATTTAACTTTGGAGGGGAAAGGGGTGGTGACTGTATTTTTTGAGGGGCCCCAAATTTTTTGGGGCCCTAGGCATAGGCCTTAGTGGCCTATGCCTTAGGCCGACCCTGCTGACTTGGGGTTGGGGAAGTCCCTTCGAAGAAAAATTTCTCTTGAAGCGCGAGATTTTTTCAATTTGATTTGGTATTCAAGATATATATATATATATATATATGCATATTAAAAATGTTATTTAAACACTCAAATTTGATATTTTATATTGATATTATTGTTGTTTAAATACAATAATGAATTTCTTTGTTGGGGAAAATTTTTTCATTTGAAAGAGTCTTTTAAGTGAGGCTTTCTTCTTTACTTTAGTCTTTATGACATAAATTTTAAATCAATTGCTCCATACTCTTTCTTCATGGTCTCTTGGAGGGAAGAGTATTTTTTTTTTGACTTACCCTTTTAATTGTCTCTTCATCTTTTTCTTTTCTCTTTCTGTCCCTTTCCTTTTGTCTGCCAACTATTTTTATGATTTTAGCTTATAAGATATATTTGTTGGTCTAGACAAATAAGTGTCAAAGAGGTTAGTTGATATAGGGAGAGAGATTCTTGAAATTGTAGTGACTTTGTGTAATGTCTTCAACAAGCTTACTGGAAGTTGCTCGACTCCGGTGAAGCATTGTGGCACGAGGGTGGCGTGTCATGGTGGGTTATGGGTGGATGACATGCTCAAGTGTTGGATGGCACAGGGTTGCTGTGCTAAGATGGCAACAAGTATGCATGGTAATGTAGTAGTGTGCGGGAGAATGGGCCTCGATGGCTGAGGCGCCTGCACACAAGGCAACAGTTGGCATGGCTGGCGCACACAGATGGGGCTGGACCTGATGGTGTGGGGTGGATGCCACATGGTAGCTATGTAGGCCAAGAGATACGGGCATGCTGGCAGGCTGAGCTGTTCAAGATGTGCGGGACTCGGGGGCAATCCGTGTGCCTTGGTAGGAGGCGAGACCAACAGGCGGGAGCGGTTGTAGCAACAAGCAAGCATGGCCAGAGCTAGCACTCCCGCAATGTGTTGAGCATGTCCGCACAAGGCGCGCTTACGAGAGCCATGCGTGGCCATGCGGGGCCATGCGTGCGCAATGGGGCCAAAGTAGTTGAGACAGGTGTTAGCTAGGCAGTCTATGCGACCTATAGATAGTTGCTGCACGCCATGCATGCGGTCCTATGGTTCAGTAGTGATGGTTATGAGGCATAACCACTTGTATTTTCTGTAGCCTATACATATGTGGCTTTGTGGGCGATTTTTGTTGCTTTTAGAGAGAGAGCATAGCCCAAGCCATTTTCCTTTGTATTCTCGGATTGAATAGAAGGTTGGGATTTTTCCAGTATTCTTTGTGTGTGCTTCCTTTGTTTGGTGAATTCACCTTAGAGGGTTGTTAGCCGATCTAAGTAGGCGAACTTAGAGCCATCACAAGGTTTTTAGCCAGAATCTAGGGCTAGTCTTGTGATAAGTTGGTATCAGAGTAAGGTTGGTTGCTATACAAAGAAGTGGGTAAAGATGGCTGGTGGGAGCGAAGTTGTTCATGATCGTGTTGCTCGTCTTGAAGCTCGTGTGGGGAGTGGGACCCCACCGATGAAGGCTCATTGACTTAGAAGGCATCAATGATAGCCTCGTCCCTAGAAGATCTGTAGTACCTTATGGATGAGTTATGCACAGCCCGAAAGGATAAAACAGTGGCGTGGGAAGAAACGTTGGCTGCCAAGCTAGCTAGCCTTGAGGTAGATCTGATTGCAAAGGTAAAGACACGTGAGGCGGAGTTGATGGCCCAGATGGTAGTGTTGCAAGGGGATGTTGTCTTGCTGAAACGTGGACTGATAGGCAGACCCTCTAGTGGGGGTGAGGCAGCACTAAAGCTGAATGTGTTTGAGCCAAAGGCCTTCACTGGGGTGCGGGAATCAAAGACTCTTGAGAACTTTCTATGGGATATGGAGCAGTACTTCAAGATTGCTCACATACCTAATGACGAGAAGGTGGATCTTGCAAGCATGTTCTTGGTGGGTGATGCAAAGCTTTGGTGGCGAACCCATGTGTCAGCAGACGACAAGGACAAGCCTTGAATTTAGACGTGGGATGAACTAAAGGCAGAGTTGAAGGCTCAGTTCTTGCCTTCACACGGATTATGGATAGCTCGTGAAGCTCTTAAGCAATTGAAGCAAACTGGAATCGTGCGAGATTATGTCAAGCAATTCAGCTCGCTTATGCTGGATATTGACAAGATGTCAGAGGAAGGTCGCCTATTCAACTTCATGTTTGGTCTCCAAGCTTGGGCCTAAACAGAGCTTAGGAAGCAAGATGTGAAAGATTTGATTTCGGCAATGGCTACTGCAGATGCACTTATAGATTTGCGAGTCTTGAAAGCCAATGATGGTGTTGTTAGCTAGGCCAAGGATAAAGGCAAGAAGTGGGATGATTGTAGGTCGGATCAAAAGAGCAGTTATATGGGAAAAAGGCAAAGCTGTTGTGGGCGAGACGAGGAAACCCAAGACTAGGGAATGCTTCATATGTGATGGGTCGCACATGGGGCGGGAATGCCTAAGGTGTAAGCGGCTCAATGCCTTAATTGCTGGAGGTAAGAAAGACATGGAGAATGCTGAACATGAGGAGGTGTGGGTGAGCCCTTTTCAAGTATTGGTAGGTTCAATCCCAATCACGTCAATTGGTGGCTTAGTTCGAGTGGAGATTGTTCTGAATGGAAAAGATCGTTATGCACTGGTGGACAATGGCGCCTCGCATAACTTCATGGTAAGAAGATTGGTAGTGGCACTTGGGTTGATGGTTGAGCCGTGCCAGAATCGCATCAAAGTTGTGAATTCAGCAGCCCAGGGTGTGCTGGGTTTATCTTTAAAGGTGGTTGTCTCAGTTGGTCCATGGAAGGGGACGTTGCCCTTCATGGTGGTGCCGCTTGATTACTTTGACATCATCTTGGGAGTAGACTTTCTGATGTAGGTGAAGGCAACACCCATGATGCACTTAGGAGGTGTGATGTTCTTTGATGAATTGCAACCTTACTTTGTGAAACAAGCCATGTTTGATAGGTCGCTTATTAAAGGAGGTAAGAGCAACATGTTGCTCTCTACCATATAGGCCAAGTAAGGCATTAAGAGGGGAGAAACTACATATTTGGTAGCTATGATCGAAATGAAACCAGATCAGTGGGTGGAAGTCCTTGATGTGGTGGTAGATTTGGTAGCCGAATTTATTGATGTCATGCCACCGGAGCTGCCAAAGGCCTTGCTGCCTAGAAGGCTAACGAATCATCAAATTGAGTTGCAGCCTGGTATATGACCCCCAGCTAAGGCACCCTATAGGATGGCACTACTTGAGTTGGCAGAGTTGGGGAGACAGTTGAAGGACTTGCTAGATGCAAGCTTGATCCAACCATCCAAGGCACCCTATGGAGCTCCTGTGCTCTTTCAAAAGAAGTAGGATGGGTCTCTTCAGATGTGTATCGACTATAAAGCCCTTAACAAGGTGACTATCAAAAACAAGTACCCGATTCCACTTATTGTAGACTTGTTTGATAGGCTGGCACGGGCCACCCACTTCACCAAGCTGGATTTGCGTTCGGGGTATTAGTAGGTGTGCACAGCAGAAGGAGATGAAGGGAAAACTACTTGTATAACTAGGTATGGGGCCTATGAGTTTCTGGTGATGCCTTTTGGCTTAATTAATGCCCCTATTACCTACTGGAATATCTGACCTTTCGGAACTTTCAATCATCGACCTTGACTTCACATTCCTGACACAGAGCCTTATGCTCTCATCAGTTCTGACTTGGCAAGCAAGTCTTAGTCTCAACATCTATCGCAGCGTTCCCGAACCTTATCCTCAATGTTTCTCATGTGTCTCCCTATCTGAGGAGTACACAAATATATCCTCGATAGACACGATTACCACGTGACTTCAATGCAAATGGTACTTTGGTCAAATCCTCAAATCATGATTCCATTTTTGATTTTTGGAATGTCTCATCCCTCGGTCGCACATCAATCGCAATTACCCCAGCCTCTTGTAACTGTTTATAATTCATTAAATTTGAGGTAAAGATATCGACTCTTAATTATCACATTTTTCAAAGCTCAATAATTTACGTCCTCAATTGAGCTACTTATAACTAAGCGTCTAATAACCTCAAGCTATTTATTAGCAATTTCATCACTAAGAAATAATTCCAATAAATCTTCCGAGAGCACATTCTGACATTTTTCTCACTTTCTTAATTTTCTCACGGCTTTTCATTGACCACAAGTGGCCGTACCACATATTGACAAGCTCCTTATTTTCATAACTTGCTTACATCACTTTAGTGATTGTCTAGCTACACATCTCCTGATTTTCCTATTAAGGTTATCTAGACTAACCGCTTAGCCCAACAGGAGTTCCATTCTCCCAAATCGAAAATTCCCAATCTCCAATAGATTTCGATCTATTACGAACATCCTGACACATTTGTCATTACCTGTCTCTTTCAAACACGCCAAAGATTTTTTTTAAAAAACATCAATCCGTAATTATATTATCAATTAGAGCAAGCAGGTACTTACGTTACTCATGACACTCCAATCCTTACGGAAATCAATTCATCTTTGAAGATTTCTATTCAGATCACATACCTGGTTCCAATTATTTCCTAAAAACAACCGAACCTCAGACTTCCGAGGACTTTTACCGAATGATTCTTTAAACCTCAATTAACAATTCAGGTTCACACAAGGCATAACTTATTCACGAGTCTTCTCGAATCCTTTGTTGACTAGGGTTTTTTTTTTTTTTTTTATCATCCCTCCTTAGGGTCAATATGACCCACAAGCAACTCTCGTCTTTTAGGTACCTGATCTCTTCATCAAACTGAGATTGCCATCTCACAACTTATGGCCTTGAACTGGCCATGCTCTACTACCCAAAATCTCGTTTATCGAGAATCCACTGACTCTTGCATTTCGCTCTTTAAATCTAGTTGACTACGACCATCCATGACCCCATTGCCATACTATATATTGTGGCATTCTATTCCTCGAGCTTCGCACCGTTCGTCGTGTCACCTACTCCCAAGATGACCGCGAACCTTGATACAATTCTTTAAGTAGGACACTCAGTCCATATTCAATCCATTTCATTTCGGGTTGATTCTCTGGCCTCGATCAATCACAACTAGTGGCACACCTCGCTCCTAGACCATTGGGACTTACACCCATACAAGGTACAGACCCTACTAGGCTGTCCCAGATTTTCAGCATCTGATCGTCTCCCAGACAGTCTGACATGATGCTTCGATCGACGGGCTTCCCGTACCTTATCGCAAGCCATCCCTCAACCATCTGCACGTGGGTCCCTAGATCTAGATCTGTCACTGAGAACACTGAACCAGTAGTGTCATCACGCTGCTAGGGTTCTTATCCCGTCCTTGCGAGTCACATCGGTTACACCACTGCCAGCTCATTGATTCATACGCTATCATTTGACCATCTTTGGTCTCTCGCTTAACTTAATTCGTCGAATCTCTGATCTAGACATCCTATTTTCGAGATACTAAATGATACTCGAAATACTTATAATTTGATCCTTACTTTTTAACTAGGTCTTGCCACATTAGACTAATCATTCATGATTCGATCATCCTTAATAACCACAGTTACCCTATCATGTCACGCCATGATTCGACTAATAACCTCAAATCAATAGTCTCTAAATCTCTCGGATCCATACTTACGGTTTACCGAGTCAACCTTACACCCGAATCATATCGTCAAATCCTAACATCAATAGCTAGATTATCTTGAACGGGCGTTTTATTGCTTAGCAAGATTAGACTCTCAAATCAATAACCTCTAAAACTTCAGTCGACCATTCCCAAATCTCTAAGTAGGGATCATGATTCAACCATTCTTGCTAACTATCCTTTATCGTATAACCTCAAATTGACATATTAATCCTCAAATTCCTATCGTTTCCCTTATCGAGATAACTTTACCTCAATCAAAATCAAACATCGAAAATTTCAAATTTTATTCTCCGAAAATGTTAACCGAAATATCATAGGTTTCTCAATTCCTATTCAACTTTTCCTAAGTCTCCAAATCAAACTTCTCATAAATCTTCTTGCTCTAAATTAACAATTTCTAAATCATCAGCAATCCCTAAGTCACCAAATTAGACTTCTTATAAATCTCCAGTAACTTAAGCTCTTATACTAACTGTATCAAAGTCACTTAAGGTTTCAAGTACACTTAAGCTCTGATACCAAGTGTAACAGCCCGCTTTCTCGGGCGTGTTATGCCTTAGGAAAATTGGGTCTTATATATATATATATATTTAATCATTACATTATCCCAAAATTCCCTAAGGCCTATCTAGTGTTTAATTTACACACTAGAGATAAATACAATTTACAAAGCGGAAGCTGAATCGAACCTGCTCATGGCAATATATACATGATTAACTAGACAAAAACTTATTACAAACGTTGTTACATAACTCTCGAAAAGTAAAACAAATGTACATAATCCTTAACTATTCATATCATTACATAACATGGCACATTTCCTTGTTTCCTGACGTCTCGCGTTATCACACATCATCCATCTCAAATCATCTCTGCAAGTCCTGATTGGAACGTTGAATGTTCCAGGGGCGAACCCAAGTTAGATGATGAACCATCTAAGTAAGGGTACGTAGTGTTATGTCATGAGTGTATGCAATGTCTTTCCTCGTAGGTGTCAACTGCACCCTCATGCTACCCACCATTTTAGTGGCCACCTCTTTCGAAGCCGGGGTGTATGGGTGCACCCTTGGTAAGGCAGCGGTGCCAGTTCGTACTCCCTACGGCCTCATATGCGTGTGATCAATGACATCAACGTGTAATCATGCATTTCATAGTCATGTATGCATTCTACGTGATAGATACATATCAGAGCATGTCAATATGATGAAAACATTTTCGAGGAAGTACCACTTACCTTTTAGAGCTTATCGGGCTACCTCGTAATCTGTGCCTTGCCTCGATTTGCGTGCCAATCTTAAAATTCGCGCCAAACACCTCAAATTTGATCTCAAAGCATCCTAATCATCATAGGTATTTAAATAAACATTAAAACCTATTTTTCCATAATTTCTGGACATTTCTATAATTTTTCCTCTATTTCTTCCTATTTTTCCTCAATAATTCCAAATTAAATATTTCTAGAAATATTTTCTCAAATATTTCATTACGAAAATTCATAAAATAATATTTTTGAATTTCTAGAATTTTCTAGAGAATTTTACTCACCTTGGCTTAGCATCTCCGATTTTCTCGATTTGCGTGCGATATTCTCGAAAAGCGTGCCCGAGCCGTTTTTCTCACTAAAATCTCCAGGATATTACCGAAACATAATTTTCTATTTTTCAGGATTTTTCTAGAATTTTCCCCTTATTTCCTCTTTTTTTTTTCTTTTTTTCTTTCTTTTCTTTCTTTTCTTTTTCTTTTCTTTTTTTCTTTTTTTTTCTTCTTTCTTCCTCCTTCTTCCTCCTCCTCTGTTTCTTCCTCCCGCGCCCGCCACCTGCAACTTCTTCTTCTTCTTCCTTCTTTCCTCATTCTTTCTTCTTTTCTTTTTCTTCTTCTTCTTCTTCACCCGCGGCTGCCGCTGGTCGCGGCTGGTGCGGCCTGCTATAGTTGGAGCTCGCGGCCATGGCTGCCATGGCCGCGGCTTGTTGCTTTCGGCTGCTTCTCCGGCCTCTGCTGGCTGCCGTTGAGCCTCCCCGACCATGCTGAAGCTGCTCGCGCAGCCTGTCGGTGTCGCGCCCAGCCGCTGCTTGCGGCTCCGCCCACTGCGTGTCGGCCATGGCCGCGCTGAGCTTGGGGCCATGGCTATTCGTTGCTGCAACGGTCACTTCCGTTGGTTCCTTGCACCACCGCAAGCCACCCGGACCTTGCTGCCATCCTCGGTTGCTGCTGCTCCTTCTTCCTTGACTACCATGACCGAGAATCGAAGCTTTGCTTCTCGGCCATGGCTGTTGGAAATGGCCATTCCTCAGCCACTCACTCTCTCTCTCTCTCTCTCTCTTTCTCGCCTTCTTTCTCGAGCTCCTTGGTGCTTCTCCATCGCTCAATTCACTGCCTATTTATAGGCGGCCTCAGCTTGCTCTCCATGTGCATATATATATATACACACGGTTGCATGCTTGCCCGCTACGCATGACATTTAATACGAAAATCTCTACATTAATTGCACATTAATTTCATACGCCACCTATCCACAGATCACGTGGCCATAATCTCTCATTTGCAGTCCCAAATCGTGGGCATTAAAAGCTTCTCAGAAGCTTCCTCAAGAACACGCACACACGAACAACACATTTATTACATATATATATAACTACATTACTATATATGGAAAATTAATTTAAAAATTATACATTAAACCCTCAATTTCATCGTTATTTCACTGGTGCATATTTCTAATTGAAGCTTCGACCTTGAACCTCAAATTAATTTGCATTATAACACTGAAATTCCATAATTAATAATCCAAATCTTAGCTGAAAATGATAATTTCGCCCCAGTGTCCTCATCGGGTTATCGTTTAATCCCAAAACTACTGAAGGGTTGCTTACTACGCAAAATCGGAGCCCCCCTAGGGTTCCGTTAATTTTTCAGGAGTCTCCTACGATGATTCGGTTTTACAGCCTAAACAATAGCTGTATTTTTACTGTACCGGAAACTGTTCCGAATTTGATTTCTTTCGATACCGTAAATCCTATCTCGATACGCTCGTCGATACCATATAATTTTCCTTGGACAATTTCACTCTGAGGCATTCCCTGCAGTTGATTCGGTACTTGAAATTGCTATAAAATTAACTTTTCGGTATTCTAAAGTCATCAGAATTACTTGGCAACTTCATATGAACATGGGGTATTACATGAGCCCTTGGCATTCCTTCTAGTCGATTCAGACATTTTCTTGAGTTATTCTAATACTGATTTTCTTTCAAACCGCATATTTCTTACTCGAAAGTTTTTCGGGTATTACAGTTACGATCTATCATGTTTCCACTATTAGCTATGGTTACCCCAATAAGAAGAATGAGAGAAAGAAAAAAAAAATATATGAGATAGAATTGATAAAATAATTATTAACTAATAAATGTCGGGGTAAGAAACGCTTCGAGAAGAACAAGGCGTTACAGCCGGCCAGAAATTAATTATTTTTTTTAATTTTTGCGGTGGTTCAAACTGCTGCTAAATCACTAATTTTGCGGTGGTTTAAAAACCACCTCTAAATGCTTCGCGACAACTGATTTAGCGATGGTTTTCAAAACCGCCGCTAAATGTAAAAAAATCGTCCTTGAATGCCATTTTTTTTGTAGTGAGAACACTTATGTTACCCTTCCTGACTATACACGGATCTCAGTATTATATATGGGTTGTGTTCAACTTACTTCAGATCTGGTATTAGACAATGTCCTCTATGTGCCTCACTTTAAGTTCAATCTCAGATCTGTAAGCACATTGGTTAAAAGAAATTCAATGAATCTCAATTTTACTCCTCATGCGTGTGTTATTCAGGATATACACACTTTGAAGATGATTGGTAAGGGTGACTTAGTTGGAGGATATATGTCCTTAAAGCTGGAACTGATATGTCAGTTAGTACAACTGTAAAATTTGCTCATCATGCCATGGTAGCTAATGTTGTTAATAAAACTACATGGCATAAGAGACTAGGACACCTTTCTTTTAAGCGGAAGGAATTAATAAAGGACCAGTTATATTTTTATGATGCTAACAATGATATTTGTTGTAATACCTTGGGACGCCATGAATAAATAAGTGTAATTTTTGGTATATGGGCCTTAGTAAAATTATTAGAATTGTAGTATCTGTCAGTGAATTTAATAGAATTAAGAATGTATAAATTATAAATTCGTATAAGAAAATGTATTTATGAAATATATAGTTATACCAGAAATTCTATAAGATTATATATTAAAAATTAGAATTTTTCTATCAAATATTATTTTAGAATGCTATAAATTCGTATATACATGTATATATGTATATTATATATATATATATATATAAATCAAAAAAATCGAAGCAGACGCAAGGGCCATGCTTTGGCCGCGTCTGCAACAAAGAATCAGAGGGTAAGGGGAAGGTTAAGGCCGAAATGGTCATCGGGATGGCACTTAGGGCATGGAAGAGATCTTGATGGGACAAGTCTTAGCTGATTTGGGCTATAAATAGCCGAGTTCGAGATGCCCATTTCTTCAAGATTTTTACTTCAAAAATCGGGTGATTAGGGCAGTATTTGAGAGACTGGTGAGTGAGGTTTTAATTCTTTCGTCGTGGGCAAGAGTTCTGGAAAATTTGGTGGCCAACGGAGCTGCGGAAGCGAGGAAACAAAGCTCGTTGGAAAGTCACGCCTTCGCCGGAACCGAGACTTGGAGCGTCGATTTGAGGTACTTCGTGATGTTTTTTCTGCATTTTAAGGCCATTTTTGGTGTCAGGAGGTCGGATTTAAAGGGGTTAAAGGCTTGTTTCAAAACTTGGTGGATCAAGGGGGTCGCTGGCAGCGAAGTGGCCGTCGGAGAAGATGATCTAGATGGGTCGGGCGCGTGGTGGCACACGCCAGTGCATGGGGGGGGCAGCATGTGGGTTGCACGTGCGCGCCAGGTAGAAAATAAAGAAAACAAAAGAAAAGAAAAAGAAAAGAAAAAGAAAAAAATAAAATAGGAAGAGTTTTGCAAAAAATCTGGAAAATATTCTAGAAAATCTAGAATTTAATTTATACCTTATTTTGGAAAAAAATTTCTGGAAAATGCTAAATTTATTATTTATTTGGTGATTTTCTTATTATGAAAAATAGAGAAAAAATAGGAATTAAATCTGAAAAATAGCAAGGAAATTTTAGAAGTCTAGAAATGCTAATTGAAACATTTTAGTGAAGAAAAATTTAGTTAAATGAGGGTTTGATATTTATTATGATTTTTTTTGGGAATAAGGTTTGGAAATAAGGAAAAATTTTGAGAATTATGAGAAATATAGGAAATTGATATTTTGAAATAAATTTGATGTTTAGGAACCTTTGAGGCCCAAGGATTGAGAAATAGCTCGTCTGACACGTATCTCAAGGTCGACACTTTTTCGAGACAGCTTAATTTGTGAAAAGTAAGTGTATTTTTATAAGTTTTGTACAGTTATAAATGATTATCCTTAAGTAGGTACTTGATACTACGTAAGTGATTATGTTTAAAATCCGATCTTTGGGAATGTTTCATCACACATACTCTGATATGTATCCAACACGTAGATTACATATATGACATGATTATGAAATGCATATGTACACGTTGACACCCTTGATCACGTGCATTGTGAGCATTTAGGTGTACGAATTGGCACCGCTACTTTAGCAAGGGTGCTCCCATACACCCCGATTTCGAAAGAAGTGGTCGTAAAAATAGTAAGTAGCATGAATGGTGCAGTTGACCCCTATGATGAAGTAAGACATTGCATACACGCATGATATAACATTTTGTGCTCTTACTTAGATGGTTCATCATCTAATTCGGGTTATGCTCTTGGAACATTCAACGTTCCAATTGGGACTTGCAGTGAAGATACAAAAATCGAAGATGTGTAACAACTCAGGTTGTCGAGGAATGAGTAAGTTGTATCACGTTTTGTTGCAGCATAAATATTTCAAGTATCATGTAATATGTCATGACAAGAATGTATGTTTTAAGTAATATTTTGAAAACTTATGTATTGCACTGAGTTTAAAGAATTTTGTATTACGAATCATATTCAATTATCAATGTATGAGATGCTATGATCAGGTTTGATTTCAGCTTCTGCTTTATAAGATCCTAATTAAGTCTAGTGTATGAACTGTCTGGTTTAGCACTAGATAGGTTAAGAGAGTTTTGGGAATAATGTAATTTAGCACTAGAAAAAAAAAAAGTAAGTCCCAAATCTCCTAAGTTATAACACGCCATGGGTAGGTGGGATGTTACATTTGTTTTGTGTGTCCATTGGCTAAGCAACGACAGTTATCTTTTGTGTCAAATAATCAATTATCAAAGTGTGCTTTTGATTTAATTCATTGTGATACTTGGGGGCCGTATCATACACCTACTTATGATGGACATACATATTTTCTCACATTAGTTGATGATTGTAGGAGGTTTACTTGGGTTTTCTTTATGAAACATAAATCTGAGGCCAAGACTATTGTTTCTAAGTTTTTTTTCCTTAGTTGAGACTCAATTTAATAAGGTGATTAAGAAATTTCAGTCTAACAATGCCCTTGAATTGAAAATTTCTGATTTTTTTGCCTCTAAGGGAGTAATACATCAATTCTCATGTGTAGAGAGACCTGAAAAAAATTCTGTGGTTGAAAGGAAACATCAACATCTTTTAAATGTGGCTAGGCCACTTTATTTTTAGTCTCGGGTTCCTATAAAATTTTGGGGTGACTGTGTCCTTACGGCTGCATACTTGATTAACAGATCACCTACCCCTCTTTTACATTCCCAAACCCCCTATCAATTGTTGTATCAAACTCTTGTAGACTATTCTTCATTCAGAGTTTTTGGTAGTTTATGTTTTGGCTCTACCTTGCCCCCACATAGATCCAAATTTCATTCTAGGGCCAAGGCTTGTATTTTTATTGGCTACCCACCAAACATCAAAGGCTACAAGCTGTATGATCTCACAGAAAAATCTATTTTCATGTCTCGGGATGTTCAATTTCATGAGCACATATTTCCCTTTCGTTCTATAACCTTTTCTGATGAGATATTGGATCGGACCCATTTCCTGATCTGGTTTTACCACTTCATGTACATGAACCTACAGTTGAACCATCTCCTTCATCTTCTAACCATCGCCTTGAACCTGCTGTTGATTCATCTTCATCTCCGTCCATTTCCCTTATTCTCATCCGTAGGTCTTCTTAGGCTACTCGGCTACCTACTTATCTACAAGACTTTCATTGCAGTCTTTTATCTCATCATCCTCTCTTTTGAACAACACCTACTATCCTTTACATCATTATGTCTGTTATTCTAAACTTTCTCCTACTCATAATTCTTTTCTTCTTCTTCAAATCTCTACTGATTTTAAACCTCAATACTATCATCAAGTCGTAAAACATGCTCATTGGAGAGATGCAATGAAAGCTGAATTAGATGCCATGCACCTTAATAACACTTGGAGTGTTACTTTATTGCCTTCTCACAAGCATGCAATTGGGTGTAAATGGGTTTATAAAATTAAATACAAATCTGGTGGGTCTATAGAAAAGTATAAGGCACACTTGGTAACTAAGGGATATACACAACAAGAGGGGTTGGATTTTCTTGATACATTTTCTCCTGTAACGAAATTGGTATATGGACAACAAAAGTATATGGACTTATCACTCGGTTACAAGCCTTCATACTCGATTGGTAATAAGGGGGAGAAATTACTTTGTCGGTTACATAAGTCTACATATGGGCTGAAACAAGATTCAAGGCAGTGGTTCTCAAAATTTTCTCAAGTTGTTTTTCAATTTGGTTTTACACAATCCAAATCGGATTATTCTCTCTTCACCAAGGGTAGTGGTTCTTCATTTGTAGCTCTTTTGATCAATGTAGATGACATCATCCTTATGGGTCCCAATCTTTTCAGTCATCAATGATCTGAAATCTTTTCTACAAAGTCATTTCAAACTTAAGGATCTTGGTCATTTGCGTTATTTTCTTGGTCTTGATATTGCACAATCTGCAAAGGGGATTTTCTTCTCTCAAAGGCACTACACCTTCCAACTTTTGGAAGATTCTAGTCTCTTAGCCAACAAACCTCGTTCTGTCCCAATGATTCCTAATCTGAAACTTTGTAACAGCCCGCTTTCTCGGGCGTGTTATACCTTAAGAAATTTGATCTATTTTTTTTTTCATTATCCCGAAATTCCCTAAGACCTATCTAGTGTTTAATTTACACACTAGAGATAAATACAATTTACAAAGCGGAAGCTGAATCGAACCTGTTCATGGCAATATATACATGAATAACTAGACAAGTACTTATTACAAACGTTGTTACATAACCTTTGAAAAGTAAAACAAATATACATAATCCTTAACTATTCATATCACATCATCATATCTTACATCATGAATTTTCAAAGTGTTCAGACTTCGTAGTAGCAGGACTTAAACATATGGGCTACATCACATTCACTCATCTTATCGTTCATTCATCATGCACTTAGCTAAGTGCCATTTCATGCCTCATTCATCTTCGTACCTGCTACAGTCTCCATCTGGAACGTTTGAATGTTCCAGGGGTGAACCCAAGTTAGATGATGAACCATCTAAGTAAGGGTACGTAATGCTATGTCATGAGTGTATGCAATGTCTTTCCTCGTAGGTGTCAACTGCACCCTCATGCTACCCACCATTTTAGCGGCCACCTCTTTCGAAGCCGGGGTGTATGGGTGCACCCTTGGTAAGGCAGCGGTGCCAGTTCGTACTCCCTACGGCCTCATATGCGTGTGATCAATGACATCAACGTGTAATCATGCATTTCATAGTCATGTATGCATTCTACGTGATAGATACATATCAGAGCATGTCAATATGATGAAAACATTTTCGAGGAAGTACCACTTACCTTTTAGAGCTTATCGGGCTACCTCGTAATCTGTGCCTTGCCTCGATTTGCGTGCCAATCTTAAAATTCACGCCAAACACCTCATCTTTGACCTCAAAGCATCCTAATCATCATAGGTATTTAAATAAACATTAAACCTATTTTTCCATAATTTTTGGCATTTTCTATAATTTTTCCTCTATTTCTTCCTATTTTTCCTCAATAATTCCAAATTAAATATTTCTAGAAATATTTTCTCAAATATTTCACTACGATAATTCATAAAATAATATTTTAGAATTTCTGAAATTTTCTAGAGAATTTTTACTCACCTTGACTTAGCATCTCCGATTTCCTCGATTTGCGTGCGATATTCCGAAAAGCGTGCCCGAGCCGTTTTTCTCACCAAAATCTCCGGGATATCACTGAAACATAATTTTCTATTTTTCAGGATTTTTCTAGAATTTTTCCATAATTTCTTCTTTTTTTTTTTCCTATTTCTTTTCTTTTCTTTCTTTTTCTTTTTTTCCTTTCTTTTCCCCTCCCACTATTCACTCATCTTCTTCACCTTCTCTGCTCCACGAACCCGCCTGCATCTTCTTCTTCTTCTTCTTCTTCTTTCTTCCTTTCCTTTTTCCTTTCTCTTCTTCTTCTTCTTCTTCTTCTTCTTCTTCACCGCGCGCGAACCAGCCTCTGCTTCTGCTTGCGCGCTGCCATGGCTGAACCCAGCCATCTCGGCCGCCTTCGACCGTCCCTGTTACCGCCGTTCGAGCCTCCGACCGCCTCCGCACCGCCCACCGTCGCAGCCTTCTTCGTTACGGTTACTACCGCACTCGCACCTGCTGGCTGCGCATCGGCCATGGCCGATCGAACCAGCCATTGATGAGGCTGTCGGCTGCCCATGCTGTCGCGCCAGCCTCCTCGGCCTCTCCGGCCATCGCTCGTCTCCACCCGCATTAGGTTGCTCCTGCTTGCTGCCCTGCTTCTTCTCAGCTTGCTGCTTGCGCTCGAGCTGCCATGGCCGAAACTTGGCCCAGCTCTCACAAGCTTCTCTCTCTCTCTCTCTCTCTCTCTATTTTTCCTTGCTTGATGCTTCTAAATTGGCCAACTTCTTTGCCTATTTATAGGCAGCCTCAACTTGCTCCCCACGTGCATATATATGTATATACACACTGTTTCATGCTTGCCCGCTACGCATGACATTTAATGCGAAAATCTCTATATTAAATGCACATTAATTGCTCCAAGATTCATACGCCACTTAGCCGGAATTCACGTGGCCAAAATCTCAATTTGCAGCCCAAATTTCGCGGCCATTAATGCTTCACGAAGCCAGCTTTCACACACGCACACAGCCACAAATACATACATATATATATACTATATTTTGTATATTATATTTAATATATATAAAAATTACGTATTAACCCTAATTTTTACCTTAATTTATTAGAATAATTATTTGATTACAATAATATTCTCGAATACTGAATTAATTGACATTTCGATACCGAAAATACAAAATCAATAACTTCAAAGCTTAGTTGAAAAGGACGATTTTGCCCCAATGTCCTTACCGGGCTGTTGTTTCATCCTGAAACCACTGAAGGGTTGCTTGTTAAGTAAAACTGGAGCCCCCCTAGGGTTCCGTTAATTTTTCGGGAGCCTCCTACAACGATTCGGTTTTACAGCCTAATTAGCAGCTATATTTTAGCTGTACCGAAAATCGTTCCGAATTCGATTTCTTTCGATACCATAAATCCTATTTCGATACGCTCGTCGAAATCATATAATTTTTCTTAGATAATTTTATTCTGAGGCATTCCCTCCAGTTGATTCGGTACTTGAAATTGCTATAAAACCAACTTTTCGGTGTTCTAAACTTATTGAAATTACGTGTCAGCCTTCTCTACACATGGGGTATTACAAACTTAGTGCTAATGAAGGGGATTTAGTTGAGGATGCTTCCCTCTATTGTCGGCATATTGGTCGCTTATTATATCTTACCGTATCTCGGCCGAATATCATTTATGCGGCTCACAAACTAAGCCAATTTGTTTCTAATCCTCGGAAACCTCACTTGGATGCTGCTTATGGTCAGGGATTATTTTTTTTTACCACTTCTTCCTTATAGCTTCGGGTTTTTTCTAATGTTGATTGGGGCTCGTGCTTAGATACTTGTCGTTCTGTAATTGGATATTGTGTTTTTCTTGGAGCATGGCTGATTTCTTGGCGTTCTAAGAAGCAGGCTACTGTTTCCCATTCCTCCGCTGAAGCTGAGTATCATGATTTGGCTTCTACTGCCAGCGAACTTACATGGCTTACTCAACTTTTATCGGATTTTCAGATTCTTCTTTCCTTTCCTGCCTTACTTTTTTGTGATAATCAAGTTGCTATTTATATTGCAATTTATCCGATTTTTCATGAGCGTACCAAACATATTGAGCTAAATTGCAATTTTGTTCGTGACAAAATTATTGCTAGATGCATCAAGCTCCTACCTATTCGATCACAATACCAACTGGCAGATATTTTTACTAAAGCTCCCTTAAGTTCTCAATTTTTTTCATTATTGTCCAAAATGTTCATCATCAATATTCAAGGCCCATCTTAAGGGGGAGTAATAGAGTTATAATTTTGTTATATTCAATTTTGTATTATAATAGCTTACATGTTAACATTGACATGGTTGTATTTTTATGTTTCATAAAAGGACATTTTCGTATTTTTGTCTCAAGGGCATTTCTGTAATTTATGTATTAGTTTTAGGGCATATTTAAGGCAAAGATCCCTATGAATAAAGTAGGTTGGTGAATTCTTTATATTCTCGTGTCTCTCTGTTACTGAGTTATCTAAGTTTTGAGAGAGAGAGAGAGAGAGAGACCTAAGTGGAAAGGGCAGGTTGGGTAACAGACGGGGCTTTCTTATTCGAGCTGGGAGAGTGACCACGTAAAACGTATCGGCCCAATCGAGTTTCTGCTCTTCTGAAAACACGAACGCTTGTCCAAATCCTTCCACATCTCCTGGCTCTTGCCAAAATTTCTTCCTTCTTCCATTGGTAGTTTGAAGAACTCTTGTATCTCTAACTTCAGTTCCTCCACTACCACAGAGCTCACTCCATGATCGATCAACTGCAATAATGTATTTCTTTCTTTCATTCTTCAACATATATAAATATATAATTTGAATCTATTAAGAATTATACAAACCTGAAAGAAACCCCAATCTTTGCAAGCAGAGTGCAGCTTCTGCAGCTCGGAATCCGCCATTTCTGGAGAGAGCAAGCTCTGAAAACTGATGATCAGCGCTTGTGGTAAAGAAGAGGGATCCGATAGGAGTATTGGAGGGTCTTGATCGGGCCGAACATACCGGTCTGGAACGGTACTGTAACAGCCCACTTTCTCAGGGCGTGTTATACCTTAGGAAAATTTGGTCTTATTTTTTATTTTTTTATCATTACATTATCCCAAAATCCCCTAAGGCCTATCTAGTGTTTACACACCAGAATACAATTTATAAAGCGAAAGCTGAATCGAACCTGCTCATGGCAATATATACTTGAATAACTGGACAAGTATTTATTACAAACGTTGTTACATAACCTTCGAAAAGTAAAACAAATGTACATAATCCTTAACTATTCATATCACAATATAACATGGCACATTTCCTTGTTTCCTGACGTCTCGCATCACTATACATCTCTAATCTCGGTATCATCGCTGCAAGGCCCGACTAGAATGTTGAATGTTCCAAGAGCGAACCCAAGTTAATTGATGAACCATCTAAGTAAGGGTACATAATGTTATGTCTTGAGTGTATGCAATGTCTTTCATCGTATGTGTCAACTGCACTCCTTGAATAATCTACCAATCTTACGGCCTCTCTTTCAGAGCCGGGGTATCTGGGGGTACCCTTGGTAGCGGTGCCAGTTCGTATTCCCTACGGCCTCACATGTGTGTGATCAACAATACCAACGTGTATTTATGCATTTCATAATCATGTATGCAATTTACGTGATAGATACATACCAAGGCATGTCAATATGATGAAAATATTTTCGGGAAACATAAACCATTTGCAAAACCAAGCATTTTCATAAAACTAACTTTAATTGAGGAGTACCACTTACGTTCTAGAGCTTATCGGGCTACCTCGAAATTCGTGCCTTGCCTCGATTTGCGTGCCAACCTCAAAATTTATACCAGAGACCTCAACTTTGACCTCAAAGCATCCTAATCATCATAGGTATTTGAATAAATATTAAATCCTATTTTTCCATAATTTATGGCATTTTCTTTAATTTTCTCTCTATTTCTTCCTATAATTCCAAATTAAATATTTCTAGAAATATTTTCTCAAATATTTCACTACGACAATTCATAAAATAATATTTTGAAATTTTTGAAATTTTCTAGAGAATTTTACTCACCTTGACTTAGCATATCCGATTTCCTCGATTTGCGTGCAATATTCTCGAAACGTGTGCCCGGGCCATTTTTCTCACCAAAATCTCCATGATATCACCGAAATATAGTTTCCTATCTTTTGGAATTTTCTAGGATTTTCTCCCATCATTTTCCTATTTTTTCTTCTTTTTCTTTTTTTTTTTCTTTTTTTCTTTTTCTTTTCCCTTTTCTCTCTCTTTTTTTTCCACCTCCCCTGTTCACCTTCTTCCCCGCTTCTTCACCTACGAACCAGCCTCTTCTTCCTCTCTTTCTTCTTTTTTTTATTTTCTTCTCTTTTCTTCTTCTTCTTCTTTTTCTTCTTTTTTTTCTTTCTCTTCTCTTCTTCCTCTATTTCCTTTCCAGCGCGCGGACAGCCATGGCCGAACCAGCACCGCCCGCAGCCGCAGCCGCTGCCGCTTGGCCCTCCGCCGGTCGCCTCTCAGCCCTACACCGTCGCCGGCTGCTACCGCCTCCATCGATCGCTGCACTTGCCTCCCGCCTCGCCCATACGCATGCACAGCATCGCCACCCACCTTCTCGCTCGCTGCCGCATCGCCATAGCCATCTCCAGCTTGCGGTTGTGGCTTATTTCGGCAGCCTCTGGCCGATCTCGAGGCTGCATCCAGCTCGAGCTCAGCTTGCTATTGCTGCTCAACCCGTCGGCTTTTTCTACTCTGCTCGATCGCTTGCTGTTACGGCTGCCATGACTGTGCTGGTTGCTGCTCGCCTGCCATGGCCATTTTCGGCCATCTCCCTCTCTCTCAATCTGATCTCTCTCTCTATCTCTCTCTCTCTCTCTCTCTCGATTTCCCAATTGCTTACTGCTCTCAATCGGCCAATTTGCATCCTAATTTATAGCCTCCACTGACTTGGCTGCTACTCCACATTAATTGCGCATTAATTGCTCCAAATCTTCCGACGCCACCTATCCATATTTTTTATAGAATTCACGCTGCCAAATCTTCCTATTTTGGGCAATTCTCGGTTGAAAAAGTATGGCTATGGCATGGAAATGAATTTACAGGGAATGGGATGGCCATTTGCGTTTAACAGAGGCTCTGCCATGCGTGTACATACATATATATAAATATTACATATATTTTATACTATATTACACGTTTAATTATTTATAAATTATAATTTTCTTCTTATATCACTTGGACAATTTAGTAATTTTAATTATACCCTCAAACACTGAATTAAATTACATTCTAATACAGAAAACGTAAAATTAATAATCCAATTCTTAGTTCAAAAATGACAATTTCGTCCCAGTGTCCTTACTGGGCTGTTGTTTCATTCCAAAACCATTGAAGGGTTGCTCGTTACGCAAAACCGAAGCCTCCCTAGGATTCCATTGATTTTTCAGGAGTGCCCTACAACAATTTAGTTTTACAGTCTAATTAGCAGCTGTATTTTAGTTGTACCGAAAACTGTTCCGAATTCGATTTCTTTCGATACCATAAATCCTATCTCGATACGCTCGTCGAGACCATATAATTTTTCTTAGACAATTTCACTCTGAGGTATTCTCTTCAGTTGATTCGATACTTATAATTACTATAAAATTAATTTTTTAATATTTTAAATTTATTGAAATTACGTGACAACTTTATCTAAATATTGGATATTATAGGTATTGAGAGGCTGTTTTGCGAGCTCTTGAACGATAGGCACCAGCAGAGACCCCCCTAGGCTGGCTTCCATGGCTGCTTGAGAATTCTGATCACCTAACTCACCTACTATGTTTTTATAATAATTTTTGAGAGGATAAGTTGATAAAAACGAAGACTTTTTATGCCATCAGCAAGGACGGTTACAATTAATAAATAAATGGTAATAACACTAGCAACGACTAAATCTGTGATTGGGTGATGATCTCCGGGATTGACGTGACTCAATTTTAGAAGACACCTTCCCGGCAGCCTACCCCAATGAAAGCCTCTGTTTTCTATTCAAAAGTGGTAGGCGACCAATGGAAGTGTTCCAGGGAGCGGGCCATATAAATCCCATGATTGTTTCTTTTGACTTGGTTGGGGTAATCGTGTGAAATAAAAAAACATACGAACCTGCAACTACAATTATTGGACTCTCAGTTTGATTAAATTTGACAAAGACTGTTCAGTTAAATTACTTCATGTATTTTGATAATTAATAAAATATTAATTTTTTAACAAATTTTTAATATGTGAAAAATATATTTTAAGTATTATAGTATATTATGTATTAAAATGAACTAAGAAACGATATTTTTTTAAATCTGAAAGATTAACACATTATAAAAAAATATATAAGAAAATGTTTTTATTTTAAAAAACTATCTTCCGATAATTTGATAACTAATATTCATTCTTGTTAAAAAAATTTGTAATGAAGTTTTTAAGAAATAGAAAGTATGTATTTTTGGAGTGGTAAAATTGTTAAATTTAGAATTTGTTCTAAAATCAAAATTCTATTTTCTTATTATTATGGATTTTGATTTTTTAAGATATTTTTATTAAATTCAAATGAGGGCACTTTTTTATTTACATTTATGTATTAAAGTAAATGGAAAGTAAAATATAAATTAAAAAAATGTGGACATTTACTTGTAATGTAAATACCTTATAATGTATATATGATATGAATTATATTTTCAAACAATTGTTATATGTATAAAATTTATTTTCTGTAAAATTGGCCTCAAAACTCGACCATTTGTTCAATGGAGTCGACTCCCTTTAACCTGAAGTCGACTCTTGCAAAACTAAAGTTGACCCAATTGAGAACTTGTTATGCAGAGTCGACTTGACAACATTGGTGTATTTCGAAGACTCGACTCTAGCAGTAGAGAATTTGACTTTTGTATAACTAGAGTTGACTCCCACTTAAAATAAAAATCGATTCCTGTTTCAGGAAAGTCGACTCTTTGAGTCCAACGATCGGATTTTTCTAACCATTACAAAGTTGTTGGAAGCCAAATCTATAAAAAAAGAAAGAGAAATCTAGAGATGGCTAATACTCTATCAAGATTTATCATTCTAAAGCACACCTAAGTTCTCAAGCATTCATGTCAAGCAATTCAAAACTCAAGCTCAAAAATCAATTCATTTGGAGTCCAAGGCAAAGAAGAAGAAGTTTTCTTCTTGTTGATAATTCTTGTATCATTTGTGTAACGCTCCACTTTTCCCCAAGCATGCATTAACTCGAGATTTCGGGAATATTTTTTTTTCCAAAATCAAACACAATATAAATCTCTCGATATTCATACTCTCATCATAATCATTTCCCGACAATCTCGATCGTACCTTCTCAACATATTAAAGTTTAATAATAGACTAAGATAGGCATTATCAATCACATCAGCGGAAGTAAGACCGAAACCTCAAATATATACAACTAATAATTCCATTTACATTAACCAAATCGATGTTTCACATGGAAATATCAAAATATTACATAATTTCTGAACATCGTAATTATAGACAAAACCCTACGATGATTAAACATAACAGTTACATCCCGATGACATTCTTTCCCTTGGCGCCACTACTTTTATCTGGAACGTTTGAATATTCCAGGGACAAAGTCCAAATTAGATGCTGAATCATCTAAGTGAGAATTTAAAAACATTTTCATGAATGTATGCAAGGTCATGTTCCAAAATCGATAAATCCCAACATGCACCAGCCTAAGAGAATCCCACACAGCATTTAGCCCTAACCGGGGAAAATGCAATCTCTCTGAAGGTGACACAACCACATCGACCATTGGCAAACCGATCCTGCTTAAGAGGGACAACCTCGACATATGAACTTGGGAATCACCCCATTGTCATTGTTAGGCTTTATGCTCCCACTCAAAAGCATTTCAAAACCCAACGCAACCCTAGCCCCAAGAGTGTCACATCAGCACTATCCTCGGAATCGACGTCACCTCGGCATTAATGCTATTGCTCAAAGGAACCTGGGGTGGTGTCCACTCGCAGCCCCGCCACTTGAGCCAACAACCGGGGTGGTGTCCACTCTCAGCCCCGCCACTTGGGTCCCGTAGGGTGAAGTCCGTCTCAGCCCCGTCCCAAGTAGGTCACCTAGCATTAATCCTAGGTACACATCCCGAGTGCTGTCACTCTAAGCTACGTCACAAGTTACCAACCCACGTCCTACATAGACGACACAAAACAAGCCAATGTCGAAAATCATAACATGCATCCCTTAAACTCATAACATGCGTCATTTAAAATCAACACTTAAAATCAACATTTAATGCACGTGTAAATAATCATTTGGACAATCCATCACAAAAACCCAAGCCATAGGAATGAACACTTACAGTAAACCATTCACATGTTACTTGAAATCTTTTCGGGTAGAACCACTCACAAGTCAAAACAAAGTTTGGGGCCGAACACTCACCTTGTAACTCAACTTTCTTGAAGAGCATGAGTTGCATCGATTTGTGTGCCCGCCTTGATTTGTGTGCCTGACCTCGATTCTCGCGCCCGATGCTCTTATACTTCAACCTCGAGCTTCAACGATACCCTAGACATCACGTTTGTTCAAAATCATATCAATATCTATTTTTTCAATTTTTCCATAATTTCTTCCTATTTTCTTTATATTTCTCCTCAAAATTCTAATAAATGCCTACTCAAGGTTTTTCCTCGATTTTTCTTCATAACAATTCATGAATAAATATTTCCTAACTCCTAAATTTTTTTTGAAAATTTTCCAACACCTCATCCTATTTTTCATAAGCCTTATTTATCTTGAAAATTACAAAATGACAATTTTATCCAACATTTTTTCAAATTTTCTTCTACCATAATTCATAAAATAATTTTCCAAGAATTTTGGAAAAAAAAAATCAGAATTTACCTACATGGCATGCGCCCCCACTCGCCTAGGCGCGTTTCTGCGAGTGAGGACAGCGTGTGCACTGCACGTGCCTTGTCTTCTCTAGCGAGCTGGTCGTCGGCCGGCGACCAGAATTCGATGTCGACCACACCTCTTGGAAGCTTCCTTCAAGTCAATCCCGATGCCATCATTTTCAGGCCTAAAGACCTTCGGCAAGACCCTCGATCGGGCCGTTTCAAGTGCGGTATGGTCGTTCGCCTCCTTTTCCGATCTGTCCCCAAAACACCTTCAAACCACTTCTAAAATTCACGAAACTTACCAGGATTTCTCCTCTTGACCCAAGGATCAAAAACCCCTTATCCCAAACCTCTGATTTGCTCCCATTCGAGAGAAATCCAAAGTAAAATTTTTGATACATTCGGTCATAATCAAACCTCTATTTATACCTATTTTCGAAGCTCAATTGAGCCATACCTGGTCAAATCGACGCCTCTATCATCCTTACAACCATTTAATGGCCTCAAATCGTGATGATTTCGTGCGAATCGTCCTTCCCAAAAATCCGATGATCGCAGCCATGCCTTGCCATTTTTCTGTCAAATCACAGCCACACTTGGCCGATCTCGACTCAAATCCGATCCTAATCAAACCCCCACGAGGTGGGGTCCATTTTCGTACCCTAAAATGGCCTCAACGGCGCCGCCTGAAGGCTGGCCGGCGATGTCAGTGGGCATGGGCGGCCATGGCAGAGCTTCCTTTTTCTATTATTTACACTTTGCCCCCCTTAAAACTATTTCTTACATTTGGCTCTCATTCTCAAGCCCTTGAATTATCCAACTACACCACTAAGACCCACAAGATTAATACTTCTCATTTTTCCTTGGAAAATTCTGACAAATTACCGTTTTGACCTCCCTCGGGCAAATTTTAGAAAATTACACTTAGGCCCGACTGATTTATTTGATCTCAAATCCACCCGATTCAACCTGAGACCACTTAAGGGTTGTTCTATATATCGAATACTAGTCCTTGACACTCTCCGTTGACTTTTTGGACGTCGTTTACAGTAATTCGGTAATACGACCTAATTGGTCGCTGTATTTTTTGCTGTACCGAAAACTGTTCCCGATCTCATTTCTTTTATCACTAAAAATCATAATTTTAATTGCTCGTCGATACTATACCATTTTCCTTGGTTATCTAGGGTCCGAGGTACTCCCTCTGATTAATTCGGTCGTCCAAAGCTGTGTTAGTGTGCCCTATAGTCTTATTTTTCCCAAAATTCCACTTATACCCTTTATTAATATCATTTTTATCCTCAAAATTATTCTCGGGTGTTACAATTTGTAAATTTGTATTGTAATATTTGTTCTTGTATTCATATCTATATTAGTCCAAGTTTATTGGATATAAGATTGTTTATTTGTATTAATTGTGGATTGTGAGTTCCTAGAGCTTGTTCACTACACGAAAAACGGAATTAAGTGATGGAAAAATCCGTAGCTAAAAAATTTAGCGACGAGAAGATAACTATAGCTAAAAATGGCGTCGCTGAATTTCAGCAACGGGAAAAATCAGTGATGGAAATTTCTGTCGCTAATTTAAAAATAAAAAATAATTTTTTTAAAAAAATTAAATATTATTTTTGCGAAAAAAGTTCCGTCACTAAATAACGACGGAAAACTTTCCGTCGCTAATCAGTGACAAAACTGTTTTCGTCGCTAACTTAAATTTAAAAAAAATTTATAGACCGCTCTGGAAGATCGCACGCGCTGCCTTGCAGTGCCATGTGGCGCTGCCACGTGGCGCCCTGGGATAATTTCTCAGTACACTCCTTTCTTTCCTTCCTCAGTTTCGATCCCTGGTCAACCGTGCATCTACACTTCATATATTAAATATATACTATACTTGTTAGCCATTTGAATTTTATTTTGAATTAAGTTTATAAATTTTAAATTCATAAATTAATACTTATAAAAATAAATATTGTAAATTTTAACTCAACTAATATACCACTTAAATATTGTAATTAATTTATCTTTTAAATATTTATATTTTATTTGATTAAAAATTAGTTTAATACATATTTGTTATTATAAATTTTACAATATCACATCAATTTACATATTTTTGGTTTGTAAATAAAATACATAAAATATGCATTTAATACATTTTAATATTTATTTAATCTTTGTTTAATACATAATTAATAAATTTTATTTTTTTAATTTATTTTTTTCATTTGTAACTACTCTTTAAATTTTTTATTAAATTTGATTTTTTTAATTATTTAGAAATTTTATATTTAATTTAAATTTAAGTTATTATTATTTATTTAATTTTTTTATTAATTAGCGATGGAATATCTCATCGCTAAATATATTTAATTTAATTAAATAAAAATAAAAAATTTAGCAACGAGATTAGTCCAGTCGCAAAAAAATAAAAATAAATTAAATAAAAAATAAAAAAATTAGCGACAGTATGGACTCTGTCGCTAAAAAAAAATTAATTAAAAAATAAAAAAATTTAGTAATGGGATTAGTCCCCTTGCAAAAAAATAAAAATAAATTAAATAAAAATAAGAAATTTAGCGACGGTGTGGACCCCGTCGCTAAAAAATAAAAATAAATTAATTAAAAAATAAAAAATTTAGCAACGGGGAAGCCCTCATCGCTAAAAAATAAACATAAAAACATAAAAATCCAAAATTTAGCAACGGGGTAACCCCGGTCGTTAAAAAAATACAAAATTTAGTGATGTGGAAGCCCCATTGCTAAACAATAAAAATAAAAAGAAAAATAAAAAATTTAGTGATGGGACAAAAAATAAAAATCAAAAATTTAGCGACAGGGTTGCCCCGTCGCTAAAAAATAAAAAATAAATTCAATTAAAATGCAAATTTTAGCGACGGGTTGCCCCGATGCTAAAAAATAATTTTTTTTTAAATATTTAGCGACGAAAGATTTAGTGGCTAATTCCGTCGCAAATCAAAATTTTCGTCTCTAATTAGCGACGAAAAATTTTCGTAGCTAAATCCGTCACTAAATTACTGATTTTTTGTGGTGGTTGTAA
Organism: Diospyros kaki; assembly: GCA_036245055.1. Classification (NCBI taxonomy): domain Eukaryota; kingdom Viridiplantae; phylum Streptophyta; class Magnoliopsida; order Ericales; family Ebenaceae; genus Diospyros; species Diospyros kaki. Next base: position 32,946,832 of record BSEG01000003.1, read on the forward strand.
TCTAGGTGAGTTGTATTAGTTTTTTATGTGAGATAAGGGAAAAACCTAGATGTGGTATAAAAGTTTTCTAGGTGAGTTTGTTGAAAAACTTAGATGTGGTTATAATGGAATCTCAAGTGTTGAGTTGACCTTGAGAGAGTGAACATAAGTGTTGGAGACACCGAACCACTATATATCATGTGTTAATATTGTTATTTGTGTATTTATATTAATGTCACTTTCAAACAACATATATAGTTATAACAAGTATTTTCTTTGTATAAAATAAAAAATTTTAAAAAGGGAAGAATTCGATTTAATAAATTTTTATTACTCAATTCACTCTAAAGGGGAGGGGGGGGAGGAGAGTGAATTGAGTGATAAAAATTTATTAAAAACTTCTCCTTGACATCCATGGCATCCCTTTTTAGACTTTGGGGTTGGAGAGGTCCCTTTGAAGCAAAATTTCTCCTCAAGCGCGAGATTTTTCCAATTTGATTTGGTATTCAAGATATATATATATATATGTATATTAAAACTATTATTTAAATACTCAAATTTTATAGTTTACATTGATATTGTTGATGCTTGAATGCAATACTGAATTTATTTGTTGGGGAAGAACCTTCATTCGAGAGAGTCTCTTAAGCAAGACTTTCTTCTTTACCTTAGCCCTTCAATTGCTCCATACTTTTTCCTTAGGATTTCTTGGAGGGAAGAGTATTATTTTTCTGACTTACCCTTTTAATTGTCTCCTCATCTCTTTCTGTCCCTTTTCTTTTGTCCACCAACTATTTTCATGATTTCAGCTTGTAAGATATATTTGTTGGTCTAGATAAATAAGTGTGTCAAAGAGGTTAGTTGATCTAGGGGGAGAGATTCTTGCAATTGTAGTGACTTTGTTCCTTGAAGTATTGTGTAACAACTCTACACCTACTTACAAGCGTCCTGAATTTCTAACTTGCATATTTGAATCCATCTACATACCGCCAGAGAATCTCTTTGTTACTTTATAAAATGCTAAGCAAGTATGCAGTATCATTCTTTCATTGGTTGTTGATTATGAAGTCTTTGAGGAATTCTCTTCTTAGTTGCTCAAAAAATGCAATTGACCCTTTAGCTAAACAATTAAACTAGGTGCGTGTATGGTCACTTAGAATCAAAGAAAATGTTCGTCACATGATAGCATCCACCTAGTCATGTAATAACATTATAGATTCTTAATTTTGAAGGTGATCATGATGAGCCATTTTTTCTAAATAAGTAAAAAGCTGAGGCATCTTGAATTTAGAAGGGAGGGACTTTTCCATGATTTCAAGAGTGAAATGGATCTCCCTCCTTTGGTTGTCTTTTTCAATCTGTACTATTTTTTTTTTTTTTTTGTTCTAAAACTTGTTAAATTATCTTTTTCATGTCTGCTGTTTTACGGACACTAAAGACATCCTTTTGTTCTTTCCAAGACTGAAGCTTTGGTGATATTCTAGCTTCTATTGTCATTGTGTTTTCTATATTTTTTGTGTATTTTTCTCTACCGAGCTAAGCAACCCTCACTTCTTTTCAAAGTATGGTTCCTTCTAGCTTTTCTTGTCGATCTAGGAGGTTCTCTCACACCCCTCCCTTGACAGGTTTCTAAGAGAGGTGCAGCAGGTGCTTGTTCTTGCTATAAACTCTCCTGCAAGGTATCTAGATAATTCTCAAGTAATAGTTCATTATGTTTCATAATTTTCTAAAGTAGAGGGAAGTGGTGTATGAGGCATGGCATTTTGTAGGAAGATCGCCATCTCCGGGAGAGCCTTGGTGCTTTCTTCATGCTATCGTCGTAGTGCTTCATACTCACTTGAAATGACAATTTGGGGGCCAGTCTTAGAGGCTCCAGGAGCCCCCACCAACAGAGTGTCTTGTTGAGGATTTGGAGGATTATCAATGTCATGCCTTTTTTTGCTTTACCTCTAATTTATTTCCAACTGCTTGAGGTTTTGTGCGAACCATTATGAAGTTTTTACGTGCCTGACTTTTCGATCAATTTTTATAGATAACGTTAATTGTTGTTATTTGAACATAATAATAATAAATTTATTTAAAAGAATTGTCTCAAAACTTCTAGTATTTTATAAGGAAGAAAATTGTCAAAGGACATAAGATAATTCTCATGTAAATATTTTGATATTTAAGTCAAATTCTTGAATATTGTAGAAGAAATTACACAATTCTTAAATAGGTGAGTAAAGACTTACTTATTTATAATTGAATTACGAGATTTGTGATAATCATTTTTTATATTTTAAGATTGACTGAAATTTAAATAATCTTTATCCGTTACACAATTTTTGAATGAGATTTTAGAGATAAATTTTCACCCTTCTTTTAGGGAATTAGCTCGCGGGGAAGCGCTCCAGAAGACCTCATGAATTCTCTCGAGGTTTCTTTGCTCTCCTTAGCATGAGCTTGTTGAGAGGGTCATTTGGAGACCTTCGTCTAGAGAGTCTCCCAAGCCTTTTTTGTGTGCCCTTTCTCTTTTGTTTTGGTTCTTGCCATGCCTTATTTTTAACTTTCGAGCTTCATCTTTGTAGGTTTTGTAAATCATTTAATCTATGTGTATATATATCATCTAAAATATAAAACATCAATGTAAAATATTATTATAAATATTAAATTTAAGTAATTAAATAATATCTTCCTGGGTATATATATATATATATTAGTGGTTTGTGTGAATTCCAATTTTGGTAAACGTGTTCTCCGGAGCTCTATTTTCAATTGGAAAATAGAAAAAATTTTCTTACTGAAACAGATAGGCGTTTGACTTGATCCGAGGGAGTGAGATAGTGATTAGTAGGTGATCCAACAATTTGTAATTGATTTAGATAGATATGTTAAATATTAAAAATTATTATTAAATATTAAATTTCTCAATTTTTTTCTTGGCAGATTTCGCACAACAGTTAACACAGGTTTATATGGGTTTTCTTTTGACTTTCTTTTTGTTTTTACTGTAAGACTGGAAGGAGTTGGTATTTGATTACTTATAGTGGCATTTTGCCTGTGCTCCCTCATGATTTATATAATGATTTTATTTTGCATTAATTCGACTACTATAATTATGTATACTTATCACTCCTATTATATTATCATTTAGGACCAAAGATAATTTTATTTATAAATTATTAATTTTTTTCCTAATATAAAACATCTCCCTCAATAACCACACCGAAATCGAAAGAAAACCAGACTTATTTTATTCCCGAGACTAAATTCTACTAAACTCTCTTTGTTTCTCTTGAACAAATACAAAAATTAATTCTTATTCAAACACGTAAAAACTCCGAAAAATAAAGAACAAATTGATCCAACTTTGTTCTAACACCATCAAAGCCTTTTTCAAGCAATTGTGAAAAAGACAAAAAAAGACTTATATTACACGACAAATCTTATCTTCTTGAGACTAGATTACCTCAATATTTAATGGGAAATGTTACTTTTTCTTTCTAGATTACCCTCTCGGTTATCCAAACATTTTACAATTTTTTTAATATTTTTGACCTTTGCAATCTGTCCATTGTTTCCCCGACTTATATTACACGACAAATCTTATCTTCTTGAGACTAGATTACCTCAATATTTAATGGGAAATTTTACTTTTTCTTTCTAGGTTACCCTCTCGATTACCCAAACATTTTACAATTTTTTTAATATTTTTTACCTTTGCAATCTGTCCATTGTTCCCCCAGACTTATATTACACGGCAAATCTTATCTTCTTGAGACTAGATTACCTCAATATTTAATGGGAAATATTACTTTTTCTTTCTAGGTTACCCTCTCGGTTACCGAAACATTTTACAATCTCTCGGACGATAAGGAATGACTTAACCTACCCAAAGTCACCAAGAGCAATTTTAGATCATCGGATTCAAGTGTTGAGAAATAAAGAGATCCTGTTAGTAAAAGTTCAGTGGGGAAAGTACTCGGATGACGAGACAACATGAGAACTTGAGAAAACAATTTAGGAAGAAATATCCTCATCTGTTCGAGAAAATGGAAATGGAACAGGAAATTTTTATATTTTCTTCTAGAACTTGTATTCCAGAATGCAATAATTATTTAACCTTCAATAAATTTGAGTATATTTCAAATTTTGAGGACGAAATTCTTTTAAGAGGGGGAGAATAAAAATATCTCATATTTTCGTGAAGATGTCACGTATTTTAAGTAAGTTTAAAATATCGAAAAATATGCTTGAAATGGCAACAAGTAACCGAATCGGTCACAAAGAGTACCCTGGAGCTTAGATACCTAAAGACAAAGGTATATTTTTGATGACCGTCTCGAGGTGAGATTTATGGCGCTGAAAGAAATCAAATCAGAGACAATTTTTTGGTTAAGCTAAGTTGTAGTCCGAAAAGATCGAATGATGGTAAGGACTTCCCGAAAATCGTACATACCAAGTAATTTTGAGTTATTAATTTTAAGATTTTAAGTATCTCGATAAATTTGATGTTTGAGGGTATAATTCTAATTAGAGAAATTATCCAAATGAAAAAATGATGAAATTATGAGCTCAAGTGGTAAAAATGTTAAAATTAAAAACTTGAAATATGGGCCAAAAATGTCATTTGAAAGAAGTTGGGGAATTAAATTGAATTTCAAAAGTTAAATCCATTATAGTTTTGGATTTGAAAAGCCATTCAAATATATCTTTGACTCTTTGGAGTCCATGGCTAAGATTGTGACAAGTGGCATAATATGATTGGTTCAAGTAATCTATAAATGGGCACCATGGGTTGTTCTCAAATAATTCCAGAGAGCTTTGAGGAGTGAAGCACTCTAAGTGGAGAAGGTTGCTCTAGAGAGAGAAAAGGAAGTTCGACCAGAAGGCAGGAAGAAAACGGTGGAGAATGAGCCTCGTCGGAGTTGCGGGTCTTCGCTGGAATTCGTCGAAATCAGTCAGAAAAAAAGTGAGGTAAGTCCAATTTTTTTTTTATAATCCTGTAGAGGGAGAAGAGAGGGTCTCATAAGTTCAAACGGAGGTCGAATCGGAGTTAAAATGAGGAAGTTATGGCTGAAATATGAAAACAAGACGTTGTTCTCCGAAATCTGGTGGACGCGCATGAGTTACACGCGCTGGAAAGTGGTTGCGCGTGACCCACCTTTTTAGGGCGCGTGAGAGGCCTATTTTCCTTCAAACTTTTCAGTTATGCCCCTACTTTAATACCCTTCAACTATATATAAAAATATTTGAGGTTAGGTTTATCGAAACGTATGTTTTCTGCAGAAACCTAGGCCGTTTGTAGTGAAACCGTACCGTCCGAGAGATAAACCAACAAGGTGAGACTCCTATACTCTAAATCCTATTTTTATTCTCTTATGAGAGACTTCTATCGCATGAGACATGTTTCGTGAAATTCTTATACGTAAACTCTTATTCTTCTCTTACGTGAAATCATGTTGCATATATAAACTGAATTTTCCTGAAAATATATGTTGTTGGCTTTTTAATTGTTGCATTTATAAAATTCATGTGGCCATACTGTTGTATCTATTTGTTGTTGGCCGAGGACAAAAGTTGGATATCCCCCGAGAAGCGCTATGCGTACGCCATCAAAAAAGCTCTCGTGGGGAAGACCGTGAGTCTAAGGCACAACGGATGTGGTGCTTACATGAATTCTATAAGGTCGAGCCAAGGTGACATGGTTAGGGACCTCTCGAGAGGCGCTATGCATGCGCCATTAAGAAAGCTCTCGTTGGAGGAGGCTGACATGTTCACGAGACACTTCGGAGTAGTTCTCGTTATTTTTCTCATACGTTTTATACTTGTTCATGTATTGATATAAACTATTTTTAGAGTTTCTCACTAGAAGATTTCTCTTCTAATTGGACTATGTCCTTGGAATATTCAAACATTCTAGGTTCAACAAGCGGCTCGAAGGGAAATGAGGTAGCTGAAGAATAAGTTTAATTTGCTGTATGTAGCATGTTTATCATATCTATGTATGATTTGAATATGTTTAAGACGTTCAATTATCACTTACGAGAAATGATTTCCTTGTAATACATTTTGTAGACATCTTGAATAATTTTATGATAAACAAAGTATTATGGTTATGAACCATATCAGGTTCGATCTAACTTTCGCATTTGAAATTTTAACGCCCGTCTTAGCTATTCGATTATTAGGTTTGTTAAGCTGAGATGGTGAAAATTAAGTTTTTTGAGATATTATGTAATGTATGATAGCTATTATGATGTGATAAAATTTTTATATTCCTGAAATCTTAAGTTATAACACACTCAAGAAATTTGGGGTGTTACAGGTGGCATTGGTGGCAACGGTTACATACATAAATACATATATTTTGTAATTATTTTAGTTAGTTTATATTGTAAATTTTGTTATTTAATTATGAATTTGTATTGGTGATGTTGCAGTTGAATCTTAAGGTTAAAATTGAACTGAATTGGTTTGTTTTATTTTGTGAATTTTTGAATTGAAATTATTAAGTTTATTTATGATAAATGGTAAATAATTATTGTTAATTTTATTTGAATTTAGATATTTATTAATGTGTATATATTTTTTAAATTAAATTTAAAAAAATTAAATAATTTTATATAATACATAGAGACAAGTTGTACTATTTTAAATTTTTTCTAACCAAATGAAGAACCGCCACTATGGATACCAATTGTTTGTTCAAAAATTTGTTCATTTGAGTTTGGCTCTATTTTAATTTACCAAATTATGTATCTCTCTTGATTAGAATTTTTATTCTTTAAAAATTTTATTTAGTACTAAGATCTATAAATTATATATATATAATTAGAGCATTACTAAATTATAAAAGATAAAAGATACTTTTTAAAATAAATAACGGACCTATCAACCTTGATGGTAAAAGTAATAAGTTAGTTTTTACTCATAAATATTGCTTGTGTTTTGGTAAATGAAAAAAAAATAATTAAAAATATATTTTCTTTGATTTAATGTAAGTGAATTAGAAAATTATTTTTTTTAAAAAAAAAAGATAAATCCACTCGCTAATGGGTGAATGTAAATTTATTACAGATGGATGAGGCTATGTTAATTGGCTTTTCTTTGTTACGAGCAAGGAATCAAATTTTTTTTTTTAAATAAAATGTATGATATATTTTAAGTATTAATTTACTGTATAATTACTTTATCATCTACACAAAAATAATTTTCACCGTAAGCAACTTTCACATTAATATAAATTTATTTTAAATTTATATTAAATAAATTTAAATTTGATATTAAACTAATTTAAATTTTATTTAATATAAATTTAAAATACATACATATATTAATTAATAACTAAATTCAAATAAAATAAACAATTACTACTTACCAATCAATTCTTAAATAAACATAATCATTTCAATTCAAAAATTCACAAAACAAATACAAACCAATTCAATTTATTAATATTTAAATTTCAACCAATTTAATTTAATTTTAACCTTCACAATATTCAAATATCACAAATTCAATACAAATTCAATATTAATTTCAATATCTCCAATACAAATTCATAATTAAATAACAATATTTACAATATAAATTAAAATAATTACAAAAAAAATATGTAAATATATATAAATATATGTATGTATGCACGGACGAAAATCAGAATTGTCACAACCAACGCCGCTGACGGCCGAACCTTTCCATGATCAAAACCTACCATTAGAAACACCAAGTCAAGAGGGTTAACATATAAAAAAATGCACAACAAGAAAAATCAGTTTTAGTGACGAAAAAATCCGTCACTAAAAACATAAAATCCGTCACTAAATTTTTTTGTGACGGGTTTAGTGACGGGGTAACGAACCGTCATTAAAAGGGGCGTGACAGAATTTTAGTGACGGAGTAAGAATTACCCGTCTCAGATCTATGACGGGATAGCAAATCTGTGACGGGTTATCCTGTCCGTCACAGATTTGTAATGGGAGTTCCCCGGTCACAGATCTGTGACGGGGTAATTCCCGTCACAAATCTGTGACGGACAGGATAACCCGTCACAGATCTGTGATGGGAATTGAACCCGTCACAAATCTGTGACGGGGTCAATTCCCGTCACAAATTTGTAACAGGCACTACCCCGTCACAAATATTCTTAAAATAAAAAAAATAATATGAACAATCTATGACGGGCAGTACCCGTCACATTATCTAATAATATTTTTATAAAAATATATTAAAATCTATTAGTGTGCTCTACATATTTTATAAAAATAAAATAATATTTTTCTTAAATACTATTTTAATTTTTAGTATTTAATTACCTGCATATTTGAATTAAATAATTATCTAATTTATTTCATATGTTAGTTTTAAATATTTGAATTGAAATTTTATTTATTATTTTTAATGTTTTATGTCAAATAGAATTTTTTGTATTTTTTAATGTATATATTTTATTTATAACAATAAAAGTAAACTATATTACATTTAAAAGTAAACTATTAAAAATTACAGTATTACATCAACATTTCCTATGTATTTTATTTAAAATTATAGTATTATATTTTAATTAAAAGTAAATTTTTTTCAATTAAAAATAAAAAAAACACAAATAACCATTAAACTAAACTAATACAAAATAACTATAAGTAAACTAAAACAAAATAACTACAACTAAACTAACACAAAATAATCATTAACCTAAACTAACACAAAATAACTAAAACTAAACAACACAAAATAATTACCTCATTGACTGAAAGAGTGGCGGCAATGGCACCGAAGCAGTAATAATACCAGTGGAAGACAATAACTGCAAAAAAAATCAAAAGAACAAGGAGGGAATAGAGAAATTGCGTCAAAATAGGGGAAAGGGGGCGAGAAAGAGTGACAATCAGATAGGGAAAGGGGGAAAATGGATGTTCGGGAGAGGGGTTTTAAACTTAAATTAGTGACGGGCGTGTCAGTCCTGTCGCTGATCAGTGACGGGCATGCCAGTCTCATCGCTGATCAGTGACGGACAAGGCAGGCCCGTCACTGATCAGTGACAGGCATTGCAGTCCCGTCACTAAATTTTGTGCCATATTTTTTGTGACGAATTTCCGTCACTAAACCCGTCACAAATTAGTGACGGGTGGGCCCCCGTCACAAATCCCATCACTAAATTATGATTTTCTTATAGTGATGGGACACATTTAAAGGTTAGATTTTAGTAGATCTGAGTTTTAATTTTCGGACAAACTTAAAAATGCACTGCCAGTGGCCACCAGCCTCCATGGCCGGTGGTTTTCGACGATCAGAGGTAACCACCCGACACCCAAAGGTCTATCAACCAACATACCCAAAAACCAGCAAGATCCAACGGCCGAAACTTCGTAGATCTAAGCTTAAAGTTTTGGCCAAACCTAAAAAATGCGTATATACGTATATCATTATGGGAGAGACTTACCTTCTTGTAGATCGGAGCAATGGAGACGGTGGACAACGACGATGGTCGGTTTCTCCCTCCAGGCCGAGGTCGACCAGGTGTAGGCAACGACGGGTTCCTCCCTCAAGGCTGACAGGTTCCTCTTTCTTTTTGTATCTATCTATCTATCTCACCGCCCCCTGGCCTGCCACCACCGTGAGCACCATAGTCGAGCCCCCCACTATCACAAGCACCATCCGGAACGACTCAAGGGCTATTGGAAGGGAGAGACATCGACAACTAAAACGAGAAAGAAAGAAAGAGAATGGGGAGGAAAGGTTGCAAGAAAGCCAGTGACAGAGAGAGAGGGGAGGGGGAGAAATTTGAATTTTGTTAATGAAATGAACTGTTCTTTTCATTGCGATAAATCACAATTTTTTTATGTCAATATATTGTGGGGTGACATTGAGGATGGCGTTGAGATTAGCCAAATAACATTACTCTTTTATGGTTGGGTGTGGTGATCATTTGCTTGTTGATTAGGGTTGCCTCATTGGCAACTTTATCTATTTAATTGGCCCAGCCTCTTTCATCCCCTACGTAGAGCCATGTGAGCAGAGCTAGGCATGATTATGTGGCTCCCAGGGTGGCAGTGTGAGTGTCTAACTGATATGGTTGTGGGACTCATTCATGTGGTAAATAAATGATAGGAGGCGGTGATATTGACAAGCTTATGATTTGCCACCTTTAAGAATCTTATCTTTTGAAATAGCTCAATTTTGTTCTTGGTTAGCGAGCTTTGTTCAATTTTTTTTTTTTTTTCCAATCAAACATCAACTTGTAGTGCCACAAAGTAGCAATTACACACAGCTACAGTAGCAAAACAGAACACCACCCCCTCCTCCAGCACTAAGGAGCAGCTAAGATAGAAGCACCACTGCACCAGAAACTCTTAATTGATATATTCATGCTATATATTTGTAATCTACGAGAGAAAACAATAAATATGATCGTGTGTGAATAAAGCACAGGGATGATAGACGATGAAACTTTGAGGCTGTTTGGCTTATCGATTTTTTTTATAGCTTTTAAGTTATTTAATTTTTGAATTAAAAATTAAATAGCATTTAAGTTTATAATGTATTTGAATAAATGTGCTTTTAAACTATCAATTAATATTTAAGTATTTGGTTTGAAAGAGCTAATAAATTATTAAAACTTGATAAAAAGATTAAAATAGACATGATAATGAATGATGTAAAATTTTATTATTAAATGCTAATAAATTATACATAATTATTAAAAATATATTAATACAATATTATTATATATATTATATATGTTATATATAATAATATATATATACATATAACATATATTATGTTTATTATTGCTATTATATATATATATATACACGCTGCACACAACGATGAAGAGCAGCAGTCGATGGCCGACGGTTGCAAGATGGCGCAACCCACCAACCTGACGGCAACTTGTGGCAACCCAACTAGATGAAGGCAACGACGGATCTGGAGGAGGGGCGACGGTGGCAGTGGGTCTGGACGAGTGGCAATGGCAGCATCAGTAATCTTCGCTTCTGATATGGGTGAAGAGAGCAAGGAAGGAGAAGAAGATGTAACTTTGGAGGGCAGAATAGTATTTTCGTCAATCAACGACAGTAATCTTGTAGCATTTTTTGCCAAAAGTGTGTAGCACCAGCTTTTGTAAAATGCTATTACAAACACTGATAAGCTATATAGTTTTTAACCTGATTGTTATTGCAAAACACTTCATCATAAAATGCCATATAACGTATACGTTGCATAAGTAACTTATAAGCGGTCAAACCGCTAAACCAAACAACCTCTTTGACATGATGACCCAACATAGCATCGAGATCTTTTAAAAAGTACGTGCATGATAGTGATTTTTTTTTTCTTCTGAATTTCTTTTCAAGGCTCAGCCTGAATGACTTGTAGGATATGAGGGCAATTGTTATACAACGAATATGGATATTTCTTTGAGATTGTGTGCAAGAAACTGGATTGGTTTTTGTATTTGGTTATAACCCTCTCGCTTTAGTTACTTGAGATGATGGAAAAGATGTAAACTATAAATAGACAACAAAGTATAATATAACTTTTATACACTTCATAACATAAAAAGTCATAACCTTGATAGCTAGGAAGTAAAAATAGAAAGCAAAGTATAATAAGCAGAAACACTTGATAATATGAAAAGTCATGTAATTATCAATAGATAACAAAGAGTAATAACATGAAACACTTCATAACACGTTGATAGTTAGTAAGTGCATTGTCTCATAAACTTGATCGATTGCGTTAATCGCTTTGGCCTTGATCAATCCTTATGGTATCAATATACGACTTTCCTTGAAGTTCACGTGAAAAAAAGCCCTTGAAGTAGTCGATAGCTTCCACTCTTTTGAACTGTGCTGGAGTTTCAGCACTAATAAGACTGGGCGCAGGACCAAAGTCTCCATCGAGGTTCACGCTTAAAAACGTGGCTACTGAAATCCTCTCCCTCTCAGAGTTAACAAGCACTCGATGTTCAATGCTTCGGTAAATCCCGTTCGTCACAATCTAGCATTAAAATCTCAACAACCCTCAGCATAAAATAATATCATTTTTATATGTAAAAAAATTCTATCTACATAAGAGTAGTCAACTAACAAAAGAAAAAAAAAAGGAAAAAAAAAAAAAGAGGACATTAATTAGGTTACCTCTAGGATGTTTCCAATATTGACGATGAAAGCATTGGGGAGTGGCCTGACGGTAACCCATTTCCCATCTTTCTTAATCTGCAGGCCTTCAATGTCATTGACCTGGAGGAGAATAGTAAGGCCACTAGCATCAGAGTGAGCGCTTAGGCCAATAACCAGCTCTGGCTGTGGGCATGGAGGATAGTACATCATTCTCATTGTTTGCAATCCATCATCAAATAACCCCCTCATATATTCATGTTCAATTTTTAGTGCTTTCGCCATGAGGCCAACTATCTTCATGCCTAGGCCTTTGGTTTCTGTTGAGTAGGCTTCCATGGCATCCCTGCATGAAAAGACAACTCACTTGTAGCAACAATTTCTCATATAAGAGGCACCTTAATACCGTGTATATAAAGAGTGTGACGTATATTGACGTATAAGATATATAGCAAAAGAAATGTCCATCAGCCCTACATCTAGGCAGCCTGTAGATGCAAGTTATCAAATGCAATCGATTCATAAGAGAAGCACGACTAAATGAATTCATAAACAAATTAATTATTAGGGTTCCATGAATAATGACATTACAACTTATAGTTTACCTTTTATCAAAATCAGCATCAATAATTTCAGTCAATGCTTGTTAAGACTTACAACAGTATATATATATATAAGGGATTAGATTAGGCTCGATTTAGTTTGACTTTTATTTTTAGTTTATAGTTTGGATATTAATTTTTGAATCTTCTAAGTTAATAAATTGAGTGAGTTGATGCTCGCCCGTTATATTTTAATTAGTTTAATAAATATTAAAAATAAAAACTAACTATAACTGAAAGAGTGAAAAGCAAAATTAGAAATTAAAAACTTAAAACCGAAAATGTTTTTGGATCGCATAGTTATTAGCCAACACATGCATGCATCGTGCATGCACATGCAATATTTGTGCAAAGATCAAACCCATAAGGAATCGGGGGGGGGGGGGGGGGGTGTTGGTTGTGGAGAAAGAACCTGAGTGGAAGTGGCAGCTTGGGAAATAGATGAGGCTTTCTCTTACGAATTGGCCGCATGAGGACGAAGAAGTGGTCGGCCCACTCCAGCTTCTGTTCCTCGGACATCACAAAGGCTTGCCCGAATCCCTCTATTCCTCCTGGCTGCTGCCAAAACTTCTTCTTCTCTTCTATCGGCAGTTTAAACCACTCCTCAATCTCTTTCTTCACGTTCTCCACCAATCCATGCTTCACTCCATGATTTATCAACTGTAATTATATATTCCATTAATTCATCGTCTAATTAATTTTGATCTCTATATCAAACCAATAAATCATATATATATATATATATACCTGAAAGAATCCCCATTCTTTGCATGTATTATGGAGCTTCTCTAGCTCTGCATCCATGGAATCTGTCGATCCAGAAAGCAGCCTCTCCATGTCAATGACTGGAAGGTCCGGTAAAGAGGTGGGATCAGTGGATGGAATATGAACAGGGTCATGATCAGAGCGAACATAGCGAGATGGTACTGTGTTCAGTGGCTGCTTGGCCAGCTCTTGAACGCTGGGTACTTGCAGAGATTCTCCAAGTCTCAACTCCGAGGCTGCCATTGCCGGCACCGATTAGATTTTCACGGCCTAAGATACTTTCGTCTCTAGGTGTTCATATATATATATATATATATACGCATGCACCTGCTGCACGTATGCTGTCTTCTGGTTTTTGAAATGAAAAGAGAGATATGAAGGTTTTTTTTATACACACCAACTTGTATTTGGTCAAATGAACAAGGGGTATTAGATATAAAATTTGTAAATTTTAGATATTTTGGATATTTAAAATTTATTTTGAATGAATTTAATTAGACTTGAAAGGAGATTTAATGGTAATTTAGCGAATTACCGAGTTTTGGGAGGAATTTAGGAAAGTCAAACATAAATTCACAGATATTTGGTTTAAAATATGTTATATATTGTGAAACTTCAAATGTGGCCCAAAGGCAGGGGGCATTTTCTGGCAACCGTGGGCTGCTCTTTTGGGCGCCCACTGGAGGGCCAAAAAGTTGCAGTCGTTTTTGGGCCAGCCCAAGCCCTATGGCTTGTGGCTTTTGTCGCTTAGCCTGCATCCATCCCTTTTGCACGATCTCATCCAGGCCGTCTGTCCTGCTTTACTGTGTGCAATCCCGGCCATTCAGTCAGATTATTTATCACGCCTCGAGATTGCTGATTCAGAGAGATTGAAGACGAAATGATAGAGGGGGTGCCGAGAGTGTAGTCATTTTTCTAGGGTTTTTTTCTCTTCTCTCACTCTCGCTCTCTCTCTGTAAATGTTGTACAGTTCTTCTTCTTTAGGGTTTCCTGATTTTGTTTTTCATCGAAAGTAAGCTCCTAATTTGTTAGTGATTCTGAGGCTTATTGTATAGAAAAGCAGGGTTGTTTTTATTTTCGATTTTCATTGTAATCAGATTGAATATATTTAGTGGAGTGAACTCTTCTCACCGGAGTTCAAGTGGACGTAACTCCTGTTTGGGGTGAACCACTATAAATCTTGTGCCTCTTGGTTTATTTATGCTTTACAATACTGTCTGTACTGATTTATGTCTCTCGGTCAGATTTGTTGATTTCATCAGTGGCGATTTTGATTGTGTGTGTGTGTTTGAAGATTTTGCTATCTCTGTTTGTTTGTAACAGTGGTATCAAAGTCTTCTGGTTTATCGTATCCAACGTTTTTGGGTCAAAATCTCGATCGATTCTTTTTCTCGAAATCTAGGGTTTCTTTTCTTTTCTCTGTGTCGGTGTTGTTTTAAAAATTCTAGGGTTTTTTGAAAAGACCCTGTCAGCGGGAGTTTGCTGTACAGGTCTCAGTCAGTAAACTAGGGTTTTATTTTTAGGAAATTTTCGTGTATTATGAAAATGACAACAACCCGATTTGAAATCGGTATATTCGACGGAAAGGGAAATTTCGGTAGTTGGAAAAAGAAGATGGGGGTGTTTCTCTCTCATCACAAAGTGCTTATAACACTTGAGTCAGATGACAGAAAATGGTCACCTGAACAGCTAGCTCGAACTGATGAAATCAAAGAAGAGGCTTTTAATCTAATATTCCTCCATCTCAGTGATTCTGTAATCCGTAAGATTGACGGTATATCTCTACCTCTTGAACTTTGGAATAGATTAGAATCTTTATATTCTGTAATATCTGCTCCAAATTTGGTTTATTTAAAAGGCATGTTGTTTAACTTTAAGATGAATACCTCTAGGTCTATGGATGAAAACATAGATGAATTTACTAGACTCACCTTGTTATTAAGAGGTATTGATCAGGCTTTAGGAGATACTAGTAAAGCCATGATTTTGTTAAACTCCTTACCTGATGATTATGATGTAGTGAAACATGCTTTACGTTACACTGGTATAGTCCCTAATATGGAACTTGCTATTTCTGGTATTAAGGCTAGAGAATTAGAACTTAGTACATCTAAGAAAACAAGCAACAATTTGTTTGTTAAAGGAAATACTGATAAAAGAAATTATACTGTGAATACTGAATAACATAATGGGTTAGGATATAAGGGAAAAATGAAGGATAAGAAGGGAAAAAAAAAACAAAAGTGGAAATGTTACCACTGTGGGAAAGAAGGACATATAAAGAAATATTATTATGACTATTTGAAAAAGCAAAAGCAAGGGGGTAATGTAACAGTAGCAGTTAGTAGTTCTAACTGTTTGGCTGAGGTGCTTAATGTATCTTCTAGCTCTGTTATAAATGAATAGATTATGGACTCTGGCTGTTCTTTCCATATGTGTCCTAATATTGACTGGTTTCATAACTTTAATAACAGAGAATGTGGAATAGTGTACATGGGAAACAACCATTCATGTAATGTTCAGGGTAGAGGTGACATAACTCTTAAGTTGCATGACAACAAAGTAAGAACTCTCATTGATGTAAGATATGTTCCTAATCTTAAAAGGAATTTAATTTCTCTTGGTACCCTTGATGAGTTAGGATTCTCATATAAAGCTGAAAATGGTTCTTTGAATGTTTTTAAGGGAGAAGAGTTAATCCTAACTGGTTCAAAGAGAAATGGTTTATATGTTTTAAATGGTTGTTTTCATTCATCTGTTATATCAAACTCTGCATGCTATGTTAACACTGATAAGACTGAACTGTGGCACTTGAGGCTTGGTCACATGAGCCTGAAAGGTTTGCAGGCATTGTCAAACCAAGGATACCTTGGTCCAGTGTTTGCTGAGACCCTCGATTTTTGTGAACCATGTGTGCTGGGCAAGCAACACAGGATGAGTTTCCATAAGGGAACTCACCTGGCGAAAGCATGCCTTGAGTACTTACATGCAGATCTTTGGGGACCCTCCCAGGTTCCCACCCATGGCGGCAACAAGTATTTTCTTTCTCTCATTGATGATTTTACTAGGAAGGTGTGGGTTTTTCTATTAAAAACCAAAGATCAAACATTAGAGAAGTTTAAAACCTGGAAGATCTTAATAGAAAACCAAGCTGATAGGAGAATCAAAACTCTTAGAACAGACAATGGATTAGAATTCTGTAATAAAGAGTTTGATGAATATTGTAACTCCCAAGAAATAAATAAGCATAAGACTGTCAGGAACACACCCCAACAAAATAGGGTGGCTGAAAGGATGAACAGAACCCTTCTTGAAAAAGTGAGGTGCCTTTTGTTCACATCTGGTTTGCCTAAATCCTTTTGGGGAGAGGCCTTAGCAACAGCTTCACACCTAGTAAATAGAAGTCCCTCCACTGCCCTTAACTTTAAATGCCCTGAAGAAAAGTGGATTGGAAGGAAATTAAACTTCAACTACTTAAGAACTTTTGGCTGTGAAGCCTATGCTCATCAGTCAGAAGGTAAGCTGGAACCTAGATCCACTAAGTGTATTTTTGTTGGGTATCAGGAAGGAACTAAGGGATATAGGCTATGGGAAAGACAATCTAAGGGTGTAAAAATTATCATCAACTGAGATGTTATATTTAATGAATCAGTCTTGCCTTGCAAATTATCTAAAACTGATCAACATAGTGACACAGATAATTTTACCAGCTTAAGAGGTACCCAAATAGAGGTGGAGCACCAAGTTATAGATAATAACCTTCCTAATGCTCTAGTTATACCAGACCTTCAACCTGAAGGTGATCCTTCACCTACATCAAACTTAAACCAGACCTCTGATCATGAATCTGATCATGAAAAACAAAATGGTGAAACTGAAATTGAGGTGGAGCAATATGACACCCCTTAGCATAATCTTGGAGACTACCAACTTGCCCGAGATAGAAGCAGGAGGTCTATAAAACCACCTGCTAGGTATGCTTTCTCAGATTTGGTGATTTGTGTCCTAGTGGCAAGTGTTGAGATGAGGAGCAGTGAGTCTTCCTCTTATGAGGAGGCTGTCAGCTCAAAGAAAAGTAAAAAATGGCAACAAGCCATGGGCAAAGAAATGGCTCTCTGATGGCCAACAGAACTTGGGTTCTTGTCCCTCATCCAGAAAATCAGAAACTGATCCAATGTAAGTGGCTGTTCAAATTAAAGGAAGATATGTCTTTTAATGACCCTATTAGATATAAAGCAAGACTAGTAGCTAAGAGGTTTACTCAAAGAGAAGTGATAGATTATACTGAAATTTTCTCTCTTGTAGTTAAATTTAAGACAATCTGCATGATGCTTGCAGTAGTAGTTCAATTTGATTTAGAACTTGAACAACTAGATGTTAAAACTGCATTTTTACATGGAGACCTTGATGAACACATTTACATGGTTCAACCTAATGGTTATGTTGTGTCTAAAAAATCTAATCATGTCTGTTTGTTGAAAAAATCTTTGTATGGTTTAAAACAAGCCCCAAGACAATGGTACAAAAAATTTGATAATTTTGTTCTAGGAGCTGGTTTTATTAGAAGTCAATATGACAATTGCTTCTACTTTATGCTCACTGATATTCTTGTTTATCTACTGCTGTATGTAGATGATATCCTTCTTATTAGCAAGTCTAAGTCAAAGATTAAGGAGTTAAAGTCTATGTTAAATTTAGCTTTTGATACGAAAGATTTAGGCCATGCTAAGAAAATATTAGGAATGAAAATTGAGAGAAATAGAAGCAACAATAGCCTAAAGATACATCAGCATGATTACTTGGTAAAAGTTGTTTATAAATTTGGAATGGAAAACTGTAAAACTGTTATGGTTCCATGGGCTGGACACTTTATTTTATCAAAATTACAGTGTCCCGCATCCAACTCTGAAATAATAGAAATGGAAAATGTCCCTTATGCAAATGTAATTGGAACAATTACGTATTCAATGATAAGTACTAATGCCAGACCTTGCATATTCAATTTCATTACTTAGCCGATATATGTCTAACCCTGAGAAAATTTATTGGGATGCCTTAAAACATTTGCTTAGGTACATAAATGGTACTGTATGCATTGGTTTAAATTTTAAGAAAAGATTTGATACACTTGATCTTGTTGGGTATGTTGACTCTGATTTTGCAGGAGATAAAGACTCTAGAAAATCCACCACTGCCTACTATTTTACCTTGGGTGGAAACTGCATCAGCTGGAAGTCTCAGTTACAGCCTCTTGTAGCTCTGTCCTCTACTGAGGCATATTATATGGCTATAACTGATGCCTTCAAGGAAGCCATATGGCTCTAAGGTATTCTAAAGGAAATCCACTTGCTTCAAAGCAAAGTGATGGTTTTCTCGGATAGCCAAAGTGCCATCCACCTGTCCAAATAATAGCCAACGGAACTGTGGGCATCCAGAAAGTTTTTTCAGCCAACAATCCCGCTGACATGGGTACCAAGGTATTAACTGCAACTAAATTCAAGCATTGCTTGAAATTGTTGCATATTGATGATGGCTAAATTATTTTAGTCATCTAGAGCTGTGAAGGTGAGAATTGTAGCATGCTGTACTTATATTTTCATATCTGATTACTTAGTCATTTGATGTTTCAAGGTGGAGTTTGTTATATATTGTGAAACTTCAAATGTGGCCCAAAGGCAGGGGGGCATTTTTTGGCAACCGTGGGCTGCTCTTTTGGGCGCCTATTGGAGGGCCAAAAAGTTGTAGTCGTTTTTGGGCCAGCCCAAGCCCTATGGCTTGTGGCTTTTGTCGCTTAGCCTGCAGCCGTCCCTTTTGCACGATCTCATCCAGGCCGTCTGTGCTGCTTTACTATGTGCAATCCCAGCCATTCAGTCAGATTATTTATCACGACTCGAGATTGTTGATTCAGAGAGATTGAAGACGAAAGGATAGAGGGGGTGCCGAGAGTGTAGTCATTTTTCTAGGGTTTTTTTCTATTCTCTCACTCTCGCTCTCTCTTTGTAAATGTTGTACAGTTCATCTTCTTTAGGGTTCCCTGATTTTGTTTTTGATCAAAGGTACGCTCCTAATCTGTTAGTGTTTCTGAGACTTATTGTATAGAAAATCAGGGTTGTTTTTGTTTTCGATTTTCATTGTAATCAAATTGAATATATTTAGTGGAGTGAGCTCTTCTCACCGGAGCTCAAGTAGACGTAGTCCCTATTTGGGGTGAACCACTATAAATCTTGTGCCTCTTGATTTATTTATGCTTTACAAATCTATTAGTGATTCTGAGACTTATTGTATAGAAAATCAGGATTGTTTTTGTTTTCGATTTTCATTGTAATCAAATTGAATATATTTAGTGAAGTGAACTCTTCTCACCGGACCTCAAGTGGATGTGGCCCTTGTTTGAAGTGAGCCACTATAAATCTTGTGCCTCTTGATTTATTTATGCTTTACAATACTATCTGTACTGATTTATGTCTCTCGGTCAGATTTGTTGATTTCATCAGTGGTGATTTTGACTGTGTGTGTGTGTTTGGAGATTTTGTTATCTCTGTTTATTTGTAACAAAATAAAATTGGTCAAAATTTGTAAAAATAAACTAAAAATTGTAAAAATTTTATTTGGTAAAAAATGCGTGAATATCTAAACACATGGAAAGAAAATGAGAAAGTGATGAGTAGATTAGAAGATTATTTATTAATTTCTTATATCTTAATCTTTTTTTCAATTCTCACAATCGACTAAATCTAACTTAAACATGTAATAATTTTAATAATTTGATCTCATTGGTTATATTTCAGTTATTACATGTGAATTAGGCTGCATGAGTGAAGGGTGATCATCCCAAGAATCAGAAAGAAATTCATAATGCATATGTAAATTTAAAATAATTTTTTTAAATTTTTAAAACCTAAAAAACAACTCGTTGAAGTGAATATTTTGATTCAAAAGCCAAAACATGAGACTAGGTGTGTACGAATAGTCGGTTCGGTAATCCACTAATATATTAAATTGAATTGAGAAGTAAAATCGAAACCGAAACGATGTATTAACCCAAAAAATTGAACTAATTGATAACTAAAAAAAATCAAATTCAAACTATTTAAATCAAACCAAACTGATTAAATCAAAAAAATATAAAAAAAATATCAAAATAACTAATAAAAAACATACAAAATTAAATAAAACGATGTCATTTTATAAATATAAAAACAATCTAGTTTTAAAATTCAATCGGTTCGGTTAATTTAATTCTTCTAATCAAAAAATTTAATTAAAAATAAAAAAATTAATCAAATTAAATTGATATGAAAAATAAAATCAAATCGAATCAATAAATTTGATCAATTAAGCTCAATTAATTTGAGTAAACTAAACTCACAAATTCCAGATCTACATAACGACTGTTGAGGATCTTCCAACTCATCAATCCCCAAATAAGGCCAAATCGTCAACCCATAATGTAGGCATGAAACAGTCATAAAACTCATGAACTTTACGCCTAATCTCGATTAAAACAATGATAAAACCTTAGTTGGATGACAAATAACTTGTATATAAGTGAGCTCACATCCCCTCCCCCACCCCCCCCCCCCCCCAAAAAAAAAAAAAATAAGAAAAGTGGTTGCGAATTAAATTTCGATTGACTTCTTAAATATTAATTAAAAATTGACGCGCCGTTATTCATGCTTAAGCATGTTCAACTAAGTTATTATTATTTTTAAAATAAATATATGCCTAGTTCCCGTGGCCCATTATTTATTTATTTTTTCCAACCTCAGGCTCCATTATTTAGAAACATAATTTTGATCTTATAAATTATAAGGTTCATAAGCATAACAAGTCACTAACTAATTAAACCAAAATTGTACGCTAATATTCACTAATAAATTCCTTTAAAGTTTATAATAATTTTGAACACTCAATTGTCTTATAATTATATTTTTAATCGAGAATCCCCTTTAATTAGCATTATTTTCTAACCAAAAAACTAAATTTATATGTAAAAAAAAAACAACAATTGTAATGTTTCTAATTGATTTTAAATAAATTTTCTGGCGAATCACCATGTTCTTGGTATCATTAATATAAGGGTTTTCTTAGTAATAAATGTACCATATTTTAATTGAGAAATATAAATAAAATATAATGAGAAAACATGAGTGGAATTAAATTGAGCAAAATGTTACAAAAATAACAAGAGATGACATGTACTGTCGGTCAAATGTGGCTACTCAATTTATGAAATTCGCGGGAATGCCACGAGAAAACAAAAGAACATTAAAAAAAACTTAACGAATCTCATATGTAGATTTAATAACGAATCTCATTGGAAATTGGGAACAAAATTGGTTGGCATCAACCAACTGTTGGTTTGGCTGGCCAGAAAGTATACGTAAGTAACAATGCCAAAACCAGAAGCAATCAAATACAGAAAGCACTTCTTTTCGGGCCCCACCTAGCTAGCTACCTGCCTACCTACATGCCTTTAGTCAAACCCTAGGAGATTCAGATAATGGGTAGATCTAATATCTGTGTTGTTACTCAGTAAAACAAATTTTGAATACCTTGCCAGGTGTTAAGCTCTGATTGGAGCTGGTCCCATGCATCATATCATATGCTAATGCTGCATGATGGGTGCATACATACTGTTTTTCAAACTTTTCTCATTGCAGATGAAAAGCCAAGACACTATGAAATCATCAATCACGGTGGTGTAAAGATGTTTGGCGTTTGAAATCTGAAAACAAAAAAAGGAACAAAACTGATCGTTTTATCTTATTTTTTATTAAAATAATGTAATGCCACTAAAGAGGATAATTCTACGCGGTTTTGTTTATTTTTAACATAAAAAATAAGAATTTCATTCAAATTCATTTGTTAAGTTAAAAAAAAAAATTGTTGAACGAAAGTTGAAGAATAAATTATTGTTGTTGTTTTTGAGATATAATAATTAATAAATTTATTTGATTAAAAATGTCGTCGTCAATCCATTTGACCTTGTAAGAAAGAAAATAATTAGAAGGTGCGAAAAAATTCTCTTACAAATACTCTGATACTTAACTCAAACACTGAAAATGATAAAGATCGTTTAAAAATCGATATTAAAGACGTATCATTTCTAGAATAAATAGCTCTTTATTTATAGAGAGATATGGAGTAATTCTAATTAATTTAAAATTTATATTTTTATAAATAACATCTATCTTAATTTTTCCTAACGTTGCTAGTATTAGGATTCTCATAGATTACTTCTATTTTAACTTTTCCAAACCTTCCTAGAATTAAGATTCATTTGCATAACATCTATCTTTTAGAAAATGTCATTTATTTTCTTGAAAAAAAATTTAGTTGCCAGAGTTATTTGGTTGTACGTTTGTACGAGACTTCTCCCCGACTATGGAAAAATTTACACCTTTCAACACAAAGAATAATTTTGGGATTTTGGACTTTTTTTAATCTTTTAATGAGATTTTTCCTGCAACAGAGCAGTTGTAATTTATCTAAAAAAGGTGTTACTTTGTTTTCATTCTTAGATTGTGCGATAACTCTAGTTATGCTTGTGTACACCCTTTTTTAAGTTTATATAAAATATTTTGTGTGAGATGTAATTATGTTTTAACCGCATCTTATATAATTTATTCTAAATTCTTTTATACATAATTTGTTCTTTAACTTACTCACCACTGCAAGTTAAAGGATGCATGGTTATTTATAAAATAATAGATAAATGACAAATAATATTCTTGATATTCCTAATGTTTAAGAAATGACCATGACCACTCCTATCATTAAATAAAAAGATAAATGATTAATTTATCATTTATTCTCTATCCTTTTTCTTTACATTAAAAAAATAAAAAATAATCCAACTAGAACCCACTAGATTCATCGCCATTGAGTTAGAGGAGAGAGAGAAGATGAATAAATAGAAAAAAGAAAAACGAACAACGAATTTGAATTTGAATTTATCACTAACATGTAGCGATGAACCCAAATTTAGGTTGAAAAATAAGAGAGAAGATAATGATGAACAAAAGAAGAGAGAATTACCATACAAATTTGGGTTCATTATTCTAGAAAATAATGTTTCTTGTTTTTCCCTTTTATTATTGTCCCTAAGGAGAGAGAAGATGAATAAGAGAAGAAAATGATAAATAGAATAAGAAGAAGAAAAGACTGACAATGAACTCATATTTAGGTTTTAAAGAAAGATAGAGAGAGTAAGAAATGAACACAAGAAAAAGAAAAATAAGTCAATAATGAACCCAGGTTTACGTCTTATTGTCAGAACCCAAATTTAAATTCAAGAAAAATGCGTCCATGTGTGTGTAAGAGAAAGAAAGAGAAGAGAGGTGAACAAATAAAATAATAATAAATAGTAAAATAAAGAATAAGAAAAAAAAAAAGAAATTTACCACCGTAGTCACAATTGTTGTTGCTGCCCACCATTTGAAGAAAGGGAAACATAGGAGGGATTTGAGAAGGGAAAAAAAATAAAGATGACAAATGAGAAATAAAAGTGTTTAAATATAAGGATATTTTAATTATTTTTATTGTTAAAGTAAAATTAATTAATAGGAGAAATTACAATCAATAATTCTTTATAGAAATTATTGTGAAACAAAACAAAGCATAACACATTTTATATTTATGGCCTTTTCACCAATTTTCCTTTTTCGGTTTACATCTATATTTTGTTACAAATTTTGTTCATTATTATTCCATAAATTCACCTTGAAAATGTGTCTTTTGTTACATTTCTAAGCAATTTAATAACTTCTTAAACATCTTGTCACATAGCAACAGTACTATGTTATATAATATATATATATATATATAATCATATGCTCACCCTAATATCTTCAAAATTCGTTACAAATAAAGTGCATGAATCTTTGAAAAGATAGAGAAATTAATTAATCTTAAAGTCTTGCAAAGAGAAAAGATAGAGAAATTAATATTACAGGGGCACCTGTAAGTTATAAACCTATACCTTCGAATACCTTTTATACTATATTTACAAAGTATATATAGGGTTAAATTACTTTCTTTTTGGAAACCCCTTAAAACTATTTAGTACAGCCCCGGCCGCCCCCTTGTCCAGATAGTACGGCACAACCATAGGTGTACCTTTACGTGGTTCGGTGGTTGTTTTTGTCCTTCAGTCCTATGCATATCAATTCAAGCTAGATCATTTCATGGCTGGTTGATATTCCATTAGCTTTTTATAATAGTGTTCTATTTTGGTGTCTTTGATCTTGAAAGATCATTATATTTTTTTTTTCTAAACCCATATTTTGGACAACTAGTCTATGGTTAATCACGTTACACCAGCAAAATAAAAATACTAGATCGATCCTAAAAATGTTTTCAAAAATAAGAGACATGCACATTATAAACCAATATATTTTTTTTAATTGTCATTAATTTATGATTTTCTCATTCACAAATGAAAATGATACGTATAGGGGTGACTACAAGCTCAATAAGTCCCACATACACATGCAAAACATGATTCAAAATGAACTTGCCAGCCCATTCTTAGCCATCAAATAAGGTGGTAACCCCCCTTGTGTATCCGTCGCCTCTTAGCCTTAAAGTTTGATTTCTCTTGGATTCACTATCAAAAAAAAAAAAAAAATAGATTTAGCGACTAATTTTAGAGACAAAATAAATTTTAATCCTAATAGAGCTAAAATTAGAGATCATCGAATTCAGAAAATTCAAAAAAATTGTACTTTAGCAATAGCAGAATAAATTAGAGATAGAATTATAGATGATATTTTTTTGTTTCTAATTCAAAATATGAAATCCGTCTTTTAAGTATAAAAAAAAAATCATAAAGAATAATTTCTATCTCTAATGACCAAAAAATCCATTCTGTCTCTAAATTTAAAAAATGGTTAAAGATGAATTTTTTTTTTTGTCTCTAATAATTATTAAAAAATATTTTTTTATTATTTTAATATTATTTTTAAAATAAAAATAAATATTTTTCAATGTCTACCCAAAATACTTTTAAAAACGAATTCAGGACAGAAAGATAAGATGATTTTTATGAAACCGAACTTGCTGGCCCATTCTTAGCCATCAAATAAGGTGGTAGCTGCTCCTCGTGTATCCCTCACCTCTTAGCCTTAAGTTTGACATATTGTAGCCTCTCTTCAGATATATACAGCTCAACGATCAGATGTAAAATTTATCTTGAAACGATGATAAAAACAAATATAAATATAGAACATAGAAGTACAATAAGTAAATACCACTCCCCAAACATGAGATTCATAGCTAGCAGGGTTGGATCTTTCATGAGGTCCATGAGGCGGTTGTCTCAAGACCCATGAAAATTTCATTATTTAGGGCCCATAAATTGAAAACTCCATATTTATAAGGGCCATTAGGCCTGTCCCTCCCTCTCTTTCGTTCGCTACCTTAGCCTTACCTCTCTCGCTTCGTCGTGCCTCGCCCTCGCCCTCTCCATCGTCATCGACGGCTCGCCCTTGCTCCTCTCACTGATCCGTCGCCGATCGCTCACTGCCTCTCTCTCCTCTTGCTGCTCCGTGGCCCTTCGCCATCGCCCTTTCGCTCTCGCCCTCTCTCTCTCCCCTCTCGCTGCTCGGTCGGCGGTCGCTCGTCCTCGTCGGCTCGCCTCGCCCTCGTGGCGGGTGGCTCACTACTCCGTCGCTCGCCCAGCAAGCGTCACCTCTCACTGCTTTGCTTCATCGCTCGCCCTTGCCGGCTCGCTCTCGTGCTAGTGGCCGGTGGCTCGCTGCCCCTTGCTTCGTCGCTCGCTACCTCTCGATTGCCGATTGGCTCATCAGATTCAGTCTTTCAGATCTGCTTCTCAGAAGTTCCAACTCCAGTCTTTAGATCTGCTTCAACTTTCAGCAGTTAGTTGCTTCTTTACTTCGTTTTGTTTATGATGCATAATGCATTCGGAGATTTGGATAGCTTGCCTATCTATTTTATTGATATTACTTTCAGCAGTTAGTTGCTCATTCACTTCATTTTGTTTATGATGCATAGAGCACTTCGTTTTGTTTATGATGCATAATGCATTCAGAGATTTGGATAGCTTGCGTATGTCTATTTTATTGATGTTAGCTGAATCTGGTAATTATGTCACAACACAAGATTGGCTATTGAGAAAAAAATATTCGAACTAATTGATATTTTTGTCTATTAAAGTAATTTTTAATTGATCATTTAAATTTTTTTAATTTTATTCTTTGATATGGTGTAAATATTTATTTATTTATTTATATTTTATTATAAAAAAATAAAATTTGAATGTACTAGGGGGCCCATTTTTACATTTTGCCTCAGGCCCCCAATTTTCAAGTCCGGCACTGACAGCTAGTACATGCATTGTCTTGCCAATCATATTAACTCTGTTGATCGCTTTGGCTTTGAATCCTTATGGTATCAATGTATGTGTTCCCCTGAAGTTGTCATGAAAAAAAGCCCTTGTAGTAGTCCACCACACTCACTCTTCTAAACAAAGCAGGAGTTTTAGCAGTCACCAGACTGGGTGCAGGACCCAACTTTCCATCAGGGTTTCCACTTATAAACGTGGCCAATGAAACCCTCTCCTTCTCCGAGTTAACGAGCACCCGATGCTCAACGCTTCGATAAATCCCATTCGTCACAATCTACCAAACCCAAACCCAAACCCAAACCCAAACGGTTTATAGTTTCTCTACGTGAACATTCTACCTTTGGAAAAAACAAAAAAAAAAGATAAAGAAAAGAAAACATAGTTTAATTGATTGGGTTATTAATTATATATACCTCTAGGATGTTCCCAATGTTAACAATGAATGCACCGGGGAGTGGCTTAACAGTAACCCACTTGCCATCTTTCACAATCTGCAAGCCTTCAGTGTCATTGAGCTGGAGAAGGATGGTAAGGCCGCTAGCATCAGAGTGAGCGCTTAGGCCAATCACAAGCTCTGGTTGCGGGCATGGAGGATAGTACATCATCCTCATCGTCTGTATCCCATCGTCAAATAACTCTTTCATGTATTCCTGTTTAATTGTTAGTGCCTTTGCCATGAACCCAATTATTTTCATGCCTAGGTCTTTGGTCTCAGTTGAGTAGGATTCCAAGGCATTCCTGCATGCAAACACAAATACGTAGTTGCTAAAGCTTACAATACCTGATCTGGATCCTCTGTTTAAGTTAGTCCTCTAGAGTGCGATTTTGTGCACCCCATTTAATTGGGGTAAGTTTATCCTTCGTCAACTCTGTCAAATAAATCTTACCCATCTATTATTTTAATTTTTCGTGAGTTCCATCAAGCCCAGTCATTTCTTTTAATTTTTTTTAATTATTTCAAAATCACGCGGCCCCAATAACATTGCCCCCTCCATTTGATGGTTCACGTAGTCTCTCTCTCACTTTATTTCCAGAGAACAGTTTCTCTCCAAAGAACAGTCAATTAAAATTGTGTTCCTTTATAACATTTTTCATTAATTTATCTGTTACTCTCTTATTTATAGCAAATAATGGTTTAATTCTAATTAAATCACTTAGATATATATATATATATATATTAGTACATTATTGATTAGATTTAATTTTTAATTTTTAATAATTTAATCAAAATTTAGAAAAATAGCACCTTATAATGTATTTAACAAAAAGAATCTTTTAACAAAGGCATCAAGTCCAATTGTTCTTAAGCTATGCAAACAAAACATAATTATCAAAACATAATTATCAAGCAGAACTTAAAAAATTGTCAAAGAATCCAATTCCTAGTCCTGAAAATTTCTTCTACATAAAAAGACAAAAATACAACTTATAGGAGAAAATTGTCAAAGAATCCAATTCCTAATCCTGAAAATTTCTTCTACATAAAAAAACCAAATACAATCTATAGGAGAAGCCTGAAACCATTTACTAAGGGATAAATCCCCAACAAATTTAATAGCTCCAACAATTTATAAGAAACAACTCCATAAACATAATTATATTGGTTGCTTAATACAGAAATTATAAGAACAACTCCAACAATTCTTTGCTACACGTTCATAAACATAATTATAAGAAACAACTTCAACAATTTCATTAATAACAATAGCTTCAACAATTTATCTGCTCCTATCTCATTAGCAACAGCTTCAACAATTTCAAATCAACATCTGCTCTCCAAAGATCTTTCAGAATGACAATTTACATCATTGACTTGATCTTTTAGAAATTCCAATAATAGAAAACCATGAGCTCCATGGATCTCAACTCCATCAAAACCTGCATATTAGACAATGAATTAAAATTCACCTTAAGACTACACCACTTACATATCTTTCAAACTGTGATCACAGCAATAATGATCCTAGCTCCTGAATCTTCAGAGTGATTTGAGAATTTTCTACCTTCTAAATCTATTGGTTGCTTAATACAGAACTCCTTCACTTTCTCATGTATGTTGAGCATTTTCAAATAAAATTAAAAATGTTTGCCCAACATTGAAATGACAAACAAGTGGCTCATTATTGGAAGATATTCTTGAACTGCTTCTTTTACGAAATACTTATTTATGTAAAATTTGCAGTCACAAATTCTTTTCCTATATGTATACAGGAAGATATGCTATTTCTGTTGCATACCACATATATATCATCTGAAGATGTAAACCATTTTAGAGAGAAATAGGGAGTGGAATTTGCTATCAACAGGTTGATGATATTGAAATAGAAGACAGTTTAAAAAAGTGAAAGAGTTTAAAAACTACAAGAATCCTTTTATAGTAGTTGTCTTAATCTAACAACTTCTCTAACAAACTAACACCGGGCAGCAAGCTGGAAAAACTAAATTACTAACTGACTAAGAAAACCGACTCGTTACAGTCTATCACATAAAGCTAACTAGATTCAGCCCAAATAAAAAGTGCATTATGTTAAAATAATAAAATAAATAAAATAATTAATTAAATAGTAACTTACACTTAGTGAACCACTGCTTTCTACAATGTCGGTTAATTCGTGAAGTTTGATGTTGACGAACTTTGAAATTATTGACTTCTAGGTATTTTTGGAAATACATACATTTGGGATGAAGAAGTCTGATGAGAGTCCACAAAATGAATAACAAAATCATAAGTTGAGATGGTAAAGGCAACACAGAGACCAAATTTGTAGAAACATATAGAATTTATATACCTCTTGTGACATTGAGAAATCATTTGAGGGGAGTGCCCTTTGTTGAGATGCGATATTCCATGGTTGAAACATGCCTCGAGGTTGTAAGCTTGCATGTGGATACATGCCTCCAGGATGCATCAATTGCCAACTATTATTGTTATAATATGCTTGTTGGGCCATTCTAAAGACCCCCTACATAAATATAAATGAAAAATATTAATTATTCACATAAATATAATAAATTTAAGAAGAGAATTAAAAACAAACATTTGCTTTATAAAAATAAAATCGTTATTTACCACATCTACAACATGATTAGAGTTCAAGCATCCAAGATTCATGATGTGGGTTGCATTCCTATTATCTGTCTTGCCATCCAAAAACATATACCATGTTATTTTTCTTTATCACATACATACATGAATGAAAAATAATACAAGTTTGGTTAACAACTGACCCGTTACTTTTGACGATTTCTTTTTCTGTGATTTGGTTTCCATTGGACCTTTCATTCTTTTGCTACATTGGCCTTTCAAGTGTCTTTTTGTTGGGTCTTTCAATTGTAGGTCCTGCTGCATGTTTGATTCTAAATTATGATGTGTGTCGATCAGAATGCTTTTGTTCACATCTTGATCGGAGGCTATAGCCAAGGCCTCAATCTTTTCTTCCACTTCTAGCAATAGTGACTTGCTTAATGAAAAAAAATCAAGACACTTTGAACCCTTGACAATAATTCTTTGTGAAATTTGTGATAACTCACTATAATGTGCTGATAGCATTGAATCATTGTCATTTGGTATTATCTCTCCCATGGGGTCACAAATAATATCATGTGTTGCTGCCCGTGTCCATCTTTTCAAATAGTATTGAGAAGGTAAATTTTTGAACTCTTAAGTGGCGAAATAGCTTCAATGCATGCGAACAAATGATTCCATTGAACTCAAATCTTCTACATGTGCATGACATTGTTTGTTCCAATTGATTGTATGTAAGTGTGCGAATCCTTTGTCGACCTTCAATCTCTTTAACTTTATATGTACGGATAGTTCCATCATCATTATCCAATTCCAATGACAAATCAATAGTTTGCTTAATACCTTCTTGAAACCAATAAAATATTTTTTTGGTGTATTTTTTTGCAGCTTCATGTTCTATAGACCAATTACAAACCAAATTAGGTGTTGTTTGTTGTGTTAAGTGTTCAGCCTCCCTTTCTTTTTCATGGTGATTATCCATGGCCCTAGAGTATAGACTTACAAATTCCCGAAGAACAATTCTACCATGATTAAAATAATCCTTCAAAAACTTATTAATGCTTTCACTTCTCTGTGAAGTGGTCATGCCAGCACAACAGTGAGCCCGACTGTACACTTGAGTCAATTTCTTTCTCAACTCATATGTTTTTTGCAACCACTCATTACCTCTTAGCCCATTATTTTAAAGCAATTTGTCCCAACTTTGCTCAAATTCTTCAACTGTTTCAGGATTATAAATGCAAGCTTGGAATTGTAGCGCAAATGATTTATATCCATTATTACTGAAGTTCTTTGCAGCATTTTGATATAAATGCCACAAACACAATCCATGGCAGGCTTCAGGCAATACAGTATCAATAACACTTGATATAGCTGCAGACTGATCTGTAAATATGCTTCTTGGTTTTTTCCCTCCCATAGCCTCAAAGAAAGTAGTAAACAACCACATTACTGCATCAATTGTCTCACCATCGAGTAGACCACATCCAAAAAGTGATGTTTGCCCATGATGATTGATGCCAACAATTGGTGCACATAACATGTTATAATTGTTTGTCTGAAATGTTGTATCAAAACATATTGCATCATCAAATAACCCATAATCACGCCTTGATTTTGCATCACAAAAAAATACACCCTGTATCTCACCATCTTCCCGAGTTCAAAAAGAGTAAAAAAAAATGTTTGTTTTCCCCTTTCTTTTGTTTAAAGTATTCAAGGAGACATTCGGCATCACCTTTCTTGAAAAATTTAGCCCGTGTTCTTTATAATAAATTGTTGCAATCAGATCTTGTGAAATTAAGATTTTGGGCTCCACCAGCTTTTTCACACATGTAAGAGAAAATTTGTCCTTGTCTTATTCCAGATGAACGCATCTTGTTCATAAATTCAACTTGTGAAAAATCGATTTTCCTATGGGACCTCAAATAATGGGAATGCTTAGGTGGGACAAAATCATGAGTATGCTCCGACTTGAACTCAATTAGTCTATACTTATCATCGAGAATTCTTTTAATCACAAAATTTTCCTTACAATTAAACTGTCGACTATCTCTTTTTCTTTCAGGTGTCTTGACTTTTCTAGAAGTTCCCTGACATGAACAAAGCAGTGCTTGTCGTTGGATTTTATTTTTGTTCTTGTTTGTTCTTAATATCCTCACACTAAAGCCAACCTGTCTTGCATATCTATTATAGAAGTCATATGTTTCTTTTGTTGTGTCAAACGTCATTCCAATTTTTGGTTCTACCTCGCAATCTATATCTATTTCAAACTGATCATTTGAAGCCCGACACCTTTCATTAACTACAGGAGAATTCTCATCATTACTAAAATTCAAGTCTTGATTACTCATTTCTTCATCAGAACTACTGATAGTTGCATTCATATTTAGAGTTTTATTATTATCTATATTAACCTGCAAAAAAGTATAAATAACAAAATATTCATCCATAGAAAAATATTTCAATATTTTTAATTCTGTTATAAGGAGTGATTTTGTATCTTACCTGGTTCTTTGATCATTCGAGAAAGACGAGGGTGACGACACACCAGTGACAAAGAGATGTCGTTGTTGGAAGGGACACCTGAGGACCACGGTTGCTGGCGGAAGGGAGGGGACGCCTCAGCAGCTACCCGTTTATACAATTCCTACTTCACAGAATCCAAACATTTAGGGTTTTATAACTTAAAACAATAAAATACGAATGAAGCAAAATAAGGTGAAACAAATTAAACACAAACTTGAGAGAATGTGAGGACTAACGCCGAAAGTAACGGGTCGCTGCTGGGGCGTCGGAGGTGGAAGGGATGCCACAGTTGTTGCTGGAAGAAACGCCGAATGTGGAAGGGAAGTCGCGACCGCAACTGCAGGACCACACTGGAGATGGAAGCCCGCCTCCACACACAGAGAGACAGAGAGAGATGCGTGAAAGAAGGAGATGGAAGAAGCCCGCGTCCTCGAGAGAGAAACTGTTCTCTGGAAATAAAGTGAGAGAGAGAGTACATGAACCATCAAATGGAGGGGGCAATGTTATTGGGCTGCATGATTTTGAAATAATTAAAAGAAAATTAAAAGAAATGGTTGGGCTTGACGGAACTCACAGAAAATTAAAATAATAGATGGGTAGAGATTTATTTGACAGAGTTGACGGAGGGTAAACTTACCCCAGTTAAATGGGGTGCACAAAATCACACTCAGTCCTCTACACACTTTAGGACAATTTTTGGGATTCGTGTTATAAGGTACCCTTAATATTTCATCTAATATCTCCAATGTGCCATGGGATATATACTCCTTTAAATTCTAGAAAAAAAGGCAAAAAGACTTCATAAAATCATTACTTTTTCTTTTAGAATGACCGCTCTTGTGTAATCTTTAGTGTTCTTACCCTTGATTATATCAGGAAAGATAAATCGCAAATTAAATTTTTGACCTTTACACAGAACGAGAATTAAACTCGCAATCCATCAAATTAACACTGACATATTATTTATTCGATCACTCAACCTATACCCTGTCGGTAGAACTTTTCCTTTTGCTACATATAGAAAGACTTCTACTAAGAACAAAACCAAAAATCAAAGAAATATAGAAGAGAGTAAAAACTCAAAAAATACAAACATGTTTTACCATACTGAAAATAAATTTTACTCCATATAACTCAAGACTTTAAATACCATACAAAAATTCTTCCAACATAGCAATTTTTAACTTGTGAAAGTGTGACTCTCCTTTGTTTTAAAATGGTCACACTAGTCACTTTCTAAATTTAGGGTGTTCAACGATGATTTCCGGAGTTTGAAAAGTGTATTTTAAACTAGTTTGCTATTGAAATTAATTGAATCATAACAAAACTTTAAAAATCCTCTTAAAATTTTTAAAGTATATTTTTCAATGCTAATTAAAAATTCTTTTAAAATTTTTAATTTCTGATCTTGAAATTTAATTTTTGCAATGATAACTGTTGTTACACGGTTACAACAATAAATTTGTAAAAAGGAAAACTGTCGATGGATGACCCTCGTATGGCTGATCCAAACGATGGATGACTCTTATGCGGTGTATTTGAGCGATGGATGACTCACTCAGGAAATGGATGACTCCTTCAGCCCATGGGTGACGTGTGGATTGTTCAAACGCTGAGTACTTATCGGGAGAAATTGTGAGTCTCCTGGGGTGGAGTAACAGCTATGGATGAGTCTCTCGGGGGTCACAACAATGAGTCCTTTGGCTAGGTTGAGAGCGATGGATAAGTCTTTCGGGGGGTTATGTAACACCCCGCCCTATACAGGCGTGTCACTATAAGGAAATTCTCGGGGTTTCTTTTTTTTTTTTTTTCCTCCAAGTTTGTTACTCGCGGCACCTGTGAAGCACAATCTTCACATGCAGATGAAACACTCGTCACAAAACTACAGTTGGCACCCGCGGTGATCTAAAGAACAGTTTACACATGCTCCAGTCTTACTCGTTTAGTCAATAATAACATAATCACAACTGAACGAGACATTACAAATACAGCGGAATACTTAATCATCAAAATAACGTGGCCTGCCACGTGTTACACAAGATGTTTCCTACCAACACACATATAACATCCTTACTAAATGTTTACAACACCGACGTACAAATGTTCATACATATAGCAAAATAGGTTCCTATGCTACCAAATGATACAATGACTATCACATAAACACCATTGGCTCTCCGGCCTCGTCCTTGACCTCGCAGCTGTCCCTAACTGGAACGTTGAATGTTCCGGGGGCATAACCCAGGTTAGATGAATAAACATCTAAGTGAAGGCATGAAACAGTTTATGTAATGCATGAATGATACATGAGCATGGCATACTAAACGACAACATGTATGACACGTCAAACTTGAGAATTTCCCTAACAAACTTAATCCCCGGGTGTCTTACCGTGTCACTCGGTTACTAGTCCTGGATGCCCTACCGTGTCACCCGATCACCAGTATCGGCCCCGGATGCCCTACTGTGTCACCCGATTGCCAGGACTAACCGTGTCTTATTCTCAAGAAGATCCCATCCCGCCCCATATGAACCAAACGATGTAATGAAACTAGACCTCAAATGATATGAAAATTCACACGCCATGCACTAACATTTTAAAGTAAATCAGTTAATGCAATGCAGCGAATGTCGATACCATGACCATAAGTAAAAACCTTGTAAACAAGCTAAGTCTAGGAAGGTATAATTGTTCACTAGAACTCACCAAATGCACTTAAAAACATTTTCAAGACAAGGTAAAGCTAGAATCAAAGCACTCACCTCAATTCGAAAAAGTCTGAATTTTGCCTCGAAAAATGTGTCACACCTCGAAAACTGTGTAATTCCTCTTCCAATGACCCAATTCACTCCTATTTCACCATTTAATACCTTTGGAATCAACATTTCTATTTTTTCATAATTTTCTCTATTTTTATTTAATTTTTAAACATTTCTACCTTCAAAAATTCATAAAATATACCTAACATCAATTTTCACAAAATATTTTTTCATGATAATTCCTAAAATAATTTTACCTAAAATCTGAAATTAAAAATGAAGACAAAACATACCTCACGCGCCCTCACGCGCCACCCAAAGGTCCTGCGAGTGGCTGCCACATGCCGCCGCACAGCCTTCTTCTCTGGTCGTCTTCCCCGATTCTGGCGATGTCCAATGCCCCAAATTCTTATGGGGGCTTGTAGAGCTCTTCAAGGCGACCTCAATGGTGCCCTTGTTCGTCGAAAAAAGTGGCCGAAGGTAGGTTTAAAATCGAGTTGCAGGTCGCGGGGGTGGCGGTTTCGATTTTCTGGCCAAGCTTCAAAACCTCTCCATTTCTACACCAAATGATCCCAAATGCTCCAGAAATGATCCTTAGAACACTAAGAACAAAAGCCCCTTATTCTTCAAGCTCGATTCAAGCAAAAACACAAGAAATTTTGAGCGTTTTTGTTTTTGAAACCCTCGGCCGAAAACCTCCTTTTATACTCGATTTTTACCCGATTCCCCACCCTATCTTGCTCGTCCTTATCCCTTAAGCCCAAATCTAGCCTCTAAACCAATCGAGAAACAACAAATCAAGCGCTAGATCTGTCAAAAGATTCGGCCAAATCGGAAATATTTTTTGCCATCATTTTCGGTCACGTCGCTGTCGTGCTCGGCCAATGGCCACCCCCTGGAGCTTCATCATCACCTGGAGATTGACCTAGCACCCTTAGACGAGCTTCCCGACGCCTCCAGAGGCGGCTGCCGGCGGCCATGTGCGGTGGTCGCGTTCCCACTATGCAAATTTTCCAAAATTGCATTTTCACCCCCTATTTTCTTCATTTGACAGTTTGGCCCTTTGCTTTGAGTCCCTGCTCTTTCTAATTATACCACTATGACCCTCAAGTTCTATATTTTCCATTTCCTTTTGGAATTTCTGAAAAATTCGTCGATTCGACCTCCCTATGATATTTTGCAAAATCTGCACTTTTGCCCGAACTCTCCTAATTGCGTGCTTTTGACTTCAAACCTTTGAAAATCCTTGATTTTTATCAAATATCATCCAATTGTGCCATTTCTCCTCAATTGGCTCATCTTAACTTAGTCATTCGTCTTTCGTTTAAGCTTCGAATATTGCACTTAGGCTCGAAACTTTGCTAAACATCATTTTGACCCATATCTTAAAAAATTCTCTTATTATTTAATACCGGGTATTACAGGTTACGATAGCGATGGATGACTTGTTGGAAAGAAAATCGATTAGGGGCGCGGGTGAAAGTCCCCACGCAGACCCTCCGATGCTTAGGTCAAACCCTCATAGAAGTAAAATGCTTAAGGGCAAAAATATAAGTACAAGAGTGGGAGATTGCCTCCCAAATAAAAGGAAGAAACCCCATATTTATCGTGATGGGAAGAGCATCCAAGTGTCGAGTGACCCAATTTTCTTGGCTGGTATCTCGGAGGCGGTTTTAACCAAGTCTTATGGGGTTATCGACGTGAGGGTGCATGGTTGAACGCACACACAAGTGTAAGTGAGTGTAAGTGAAGAGTCACTCATTAGGCACCCTCGAGGAACCTCCATCGGGGGTGTAAAGTACCCCCGAGAGATGTCTCTCAAGGAGGGCTTAGCCACGCTGCCATACAGCAGCGTGGCTTTTCTTTTGGCCACGCGGTGGTGTGGCAGCATCGGGAGAGGGGAAATGCCCTCCCTCACTTTTCCTTAGCCCACGCTGCCGAGTGGCAACGTGAGGAAGGAGGGAAGTGGCCATAGTGTCCACTTTCATGCAGCTTGGGGGCTGCCTGGCTGCATCATGCAGCCAAGTGGCAACCTGATGGGCCACGTGGCGACTCTTGGGACTACTATGTGGCCTTATTTTTTTTCTTTTTGGACTATTATTTTAACAGGTATAACAATTGCTCCCTACTCTTTCTGTTGGGTTTCCCAAGAGGAAAAGTATTCTGCTTACAGCACTGCCCTATTTTTAAGAGGTCATTTTTCCTCCTTTATTCTGTAGCAATCTCCCCCTTCACATCTTTCATGGTTGTCTTTGGCATTCTGCTCCATGTGTGCCTCTATAAAAGAAGGTTTGAGCTTTTCATTTAGCTATTGTTTCGACAAGTCTTTGGCGTTATTTGTAGCTTTGGCATTTTCATATTTTGACTTCTCATTAGCGTTAATGGCTTCGAGAAGATGTGGCAAAGTCTTCTCATGACGTGCTGAAGCTCATGCCCTTGTAGTAGTGGTCCATGCATTCAGTTCTTCATCTTCCAAGAGTATAGATCCGATGTCCTCTACGCTCCCAGCTCCAGATGTGACAGGAGCTTGGAAAGATCCTCACATCAACTCAAGAGTGTCCATGTCGTTATTAGCTTATGTATCTACATTTTGCTGAGAGATGAATTAGCATATTAGGGAATTTTCTCTGAATCCAAGGGTGTTCATGATGATTGGTGTCCCATTTCCTGGTTGGTCGAATTACTTGTAAAATGATGAATATGATATCTTTTCTTGCAGGACAACGGCTATTGTGCCATTCAAATGCCAGGCAAAGTGACATAAGTCCCTTGCGAGGCCAATGATATTATGCTTCATTGGCGTATGGCTAATCACGAGACAACGATCTTATGTCTTCTCATTGTTAAGCTACTTGCGGGTCAAGGAGATGTGTGTGCCTCCTCATTGTCGGGCTGTGAGAGAGGCAATGAGCCTATTTTTGTTATAATATCGCAGCTCTCAAGTTTTGCGTGTACATGTTTGCTGGTATTGTAGGCATAATGTCTACGTTTGCAACATGTTTTGATTTGTGGTTCAGTGTGATGCCTACGTCCGCAATTAAAAAGAATATACATCTTTTGTTTTAGCGGTTCGGCGTAGCGCCTATGTCCGCGATTAGTTTTGGTTTATCCTTGTTGCTGGGGTATGAGTAGGGCAACAGACTTGTTGTTTTCACCTTGTGGTTGGGTTGTTAGCAAGACAACGAGTCTTTTGTGTTTACCTCATTACCGGACTAGTAGTAGGGCAATGGGCCTTAGGTCACCAAGCAAAGCAGTATAGGTTAATCGCAGGGCAACAGATATTATGCCTCCTTTCTGTCAGGCTTTTTGCAAGACAATAATATTATTTTCACCCCATTGTTAGACTATGTGCGGGACAATGTCTTATTTTTCCCCTATTGTCGAACTACGCATGGGATAATAGGCTTGTTATCTCCCTCGTTGCCGAGCTATGAGCAGGGCAACGGGCTTTTAACTTTCACTTCATTGTTGGGCTATGCATGGAGCAACGAGCTTTTAGCTTTCATCTCCTTGCTGGGTTATGCACGAGACAATGGGTCTTTCATTTGAGAAAGAACCCTTGATGGAATCTGGTGCATAATAATGGACGCTATAATGATAATTTATTTGCAGAAGTAAGTACAAGTATTTTGATGTGGTTCAGCCAAATGTGCCTACCTCCACAATATCATTTTGGCCTCACATTATTACAATGCAAATAATTCAAATAAAGAAAATAATACAACTTAATCTTGCATAGTTTGCTTAGCAATAAATAAAGTTTATTCACTCTATTTCCTTTTGTAGATGCAACATAGCATGTGCAGGCCTTCCATTGATCCCCCCAGACTTGTGCCACTCCTTGGGGTGTAGGAAATTTCATCAATAAATAGCAGGAAGAGACTACGGTTCTCATGTTGTTGAGCAGGGGACGACCAAAAATTGGATTGTATGCAATTGATCAGGCTTTAACCACCATAAAGCAAGCCTAGCATGTTGTGCTCTGAGGATCAGAGCCCAATGTGACCAGCAACTGAATTGAACCAACCACCGAGACAAGCTCCCTTGTGAAACTATATAAAGGAGACGAGATATTTTTTAGTCGATCTTGTGAAATGTGCATTTGCTCGAAGCAATTCCAATAAATGAGGTTAACTGAGCTACCAATGTCTACCAAAATTCTCTCAATTGGGTGCTTTGAAATGACAACTGAGATTACCATTGGGTCATCATGTGGAATGATTACATCTTTTCTGTCGCAGGTGTGAACATAATGGGCTCTTCATTTTCTCTAACCTCTATTACAGAATTAACCTAGTAGGCCAAACCGACATAGGCCTTTCGAGAAGAGGAGCTATCACCAGCCAAGGTTTTATCGTCTGAAATAACATGTATAACCTAATGTATTGGTTCGTTATCCAGAGGGGAATTTTGTCTGTAGTCGCTTCCTCTCTCTTGTTGTCTTGGATTATGTATTTCCTGTGTTTCTGG
Source organism: Diospyros kaki (assembly GCA_036245055.1). Classification (NCBI taxonomy): domain Eukaryota; kingdom Viridiplantae; phylum Streptophyta; class Magnoliopsida; order Ericales; family Ebenaceae; genus Diospyros; species Diospyros kaki. The sequence goes on from BSEG01000003.1 coordinate 32,986,438, forward strand.
TCTCTCTTCCCTTCTTCGTGGCTCCCTATTATTTTCCTCTTCTTCTCGTACATATCTTTATAAGTGTCCTTCCCGGATAAGTATCTCAATTTGATTTTTCAATTCCCGACATTGATCAGTAGAATGGCCATGAGTCCTATGGTATTGACAGTACTCATCCTAATTCTTTCCTATAGGTCGATCCACCTTTTTCGGTAGTCTGATTAGGCCTGATCCTTCTATGGCTGCCAATATGGTAGACCGATGTTGGGTAAGCTGAGTATAGTGATTGAATTGGGACCCGACATCATCCAGTCTTTGGGTCCTCTCTTGTCGTCGATTAAGGTCTTCTTCAATCTTGCTCTTTTCTTTTCCACTCTCTGTCTTCATCCATTGCCACAGTCCTTATTACTTCTATATGGTGTATATATTTATTGGCCCTGACGAACAAATCTACCAAGGATTTTGGTGAGTCTAGTGCTAGGGATTCTTGGAGAGAAGTTAGTCGCACCCCTTGAAACATGGCAGACACTGCCATTTCAATTGATAGATTACAAATCTCAAGTGTGCCATTCCGAAATCTATCCATGTAGTGGCGTAGGGTTTCTTTACTCCCCTATGGAATGTTAAGAAGATATGTTGCATCCTTCTTCCTTTGACTGTTGATAATGAATGCCTTGATAAACTCTATTTTTAACTACCTGAATGAAAAAATTGATGTTTCGGGTAAACCGTTAAACCAGGCTCAAGCGTGCCCAATTAAGGTTAATGGAAATGCCCTACACATTATCTCATTGTCTCATCCATGAAGCATCATTAAAGACTCATAATTTTGCACGTGATCATAAGGGTCGTCCTTATCTAAATAAGGGTTTATTTGAGGCATCTTAAACTTTCTTGGCAAGTGTTTTTCTATTACTCCTATCACAAATGGTAATTTTTCACGGGATTGTTCCTCGAAAATGGGTAATAACTTATTCTGTTGCAGCCCTCGTTCAATCATTTTTTTCATATCGACTTTTTCCCGAACACGAAATGCAGTAGGGTTATCATTAGGCTCATCATTCTGCTTGGTTACGGGATTAGAGGAATTTCGACCCTTTTCTATGGGAGTGTTGGCCATCGTTTCAGAATATCTTCCCCTTTGAGGGCTTCATCTTTCTGTCTTTCGATGATTAGTTCTTCCTTGATTTCCTCGATTGGGAGAAGTTTGGGTAGAAGCCCCTCGGGTAGGAGACCTTGGTCGATTTTTTCAAAGAAGGGCAAATTGTGCATGTGAGTCGGGAGTAGCCTCTCGATAAGTGTAACGCCCCGTTTTCCCGGGCGCGTTATTTCTTGGGACAATTCCGGGACGATAATTTTTTTTCCTTTCAAACTCATACTAAATCCCATCATTCCTCAAAAGTCCCAGAATTTCCCTGTATTAATTTAATCTCTAAAGAGAGAATCATCATTGTATACCTCAATTGCGGAAGCTAGAATTGAACCTGCCATCTTTCCTTAACATAAATCATAATCAATTCTTTACATCACCGTTTCTCAAACTTAATCCTCAATACAAGACTTAAAACATAATATATGTCTTAATTAACATTTAATCATAAAATGCGTTCTTACTAACATGAACCCTAAATGGGTTATACATCGTCATCATCAACCATAAGGTTACATCATCATTCCTCATACGCCAATCATCATCATATCTTACATCATGGATTTTCAAAGCGTTCAGATTTCAAAGTAGCAGGACTTAAACACATGGGCTACATCACATTCATTCATCTCATCGTTCATTTATCATGCACTTAGCTAAGTGTCATTTCATGCCTCATTCATCTTCGTACCTGCTACAGTCTCCATCTGGAACGTTTAAATGTTCTAGGGGCAAAGCCCGATTAGATGATGAACCATCTAAGTAAGCAATACAAAAATCATTTTTCATGCATGAATGCAATATGCAAAATGTCATCATCATTTTCGACTTGAGTCAACCGCACCCAACTGCTGCTCCTCATTTTTACAGTCCCTTTCCTGGACCGATGTGTATGAGTGCACACTTGGTAGAGCAGCGATGTCAGTTCATAATCCCAAGCCCTTTATGCAATGCATGATCAATAATAATATCGTGAATGTATGCACATCTCAATATCAATACATGTAAATGCAATCTACATGACATAATCACATCAAGACATGACAACATGATAAATTGTTTTCATAAAATAAGGTTTTGGGTTGAACCCCTTTCATACCAAACATTTTCATAAAACTAAATTCATTTTGGTAAGTACCACTTACCTCGTTCCCATTCTCATAACATCTCGATCCTCGTGTCAGGCTTCTAACGTACTCAATTCGAATCCTCAACATATCCTGGCCATCATATTCATTTAAAAACATCATATTCCATTTCTAATAATTTTCTCATAACTTTTCTCTATTTCTTCTTATCTCCCTCAATAAATCCATTCTAACTATTCCTCAAATATTTTCTTGAAAATTCCTTAAACATTTTCCTCAATAAATAATTCCTAAATAAATAATTTCTCAACAATAATTTAAACTAATTATTCCTCAATTATTTTATTCAAATATTACTCAATAACAATTCCTAAAATCATTTTCCTAATTTACTCAAATTTTTAGGGAATTAGGTTTACCTTAACTTAGCCTCCCGGGCTACCTCGATATGCATGCCCTGACCTCGAAAGGCATGTTTAATCTCGATTACCGCGTAAATCCTCGATTATCGCTCACTACCTTGATTCTTACACATTACTCCACTTCTCGTGCATTTACCTCGATTTTTATGCGACATCTTAATTTTTGCGCGTTGTCTCGATTTTTGTGCGCTACCTCAAAATGCGTACCCGAACTATTTTTTCTTGCCAAAATCTCCAGAATACCATTACATCTTCATTTCCTATTTTTTCCGGAATTTTCGGGAGCTTCTTCATATATTTTCTTATTTTCTTTCTTTTCTTTTCTTTTTTTCTTTTTCTTACTTATTTTCTTTTCCCCTCACACTATTCATCTTCCTCTCCATTTCTTCACCCGCGCACAGCCTTTCTTCTTCATTTTCTTCTTCTCCTTCTCCTTCTTTCTTTCTTTTCTTTTTCCTTTCTTTTCTTTCTTCTTCTCTTCTTCTTCTTCTTCTTCTTCTTCTTCTTCACCGCGGCAGCCCCTGCAACTCGCGGCTGCCATGCGTGCTCGGCCAAGCTCCCGCGATCAGCGCCGCCCGCTGCCTTCATCGTGCGCGCACCCGCGCGCTGCCAGCTCGCCACCAGCCGCCCAGCTACGCCTCGTCAGCCATCGCGGCCTCGATCGCTCCAGCTCGGCCCCGCGTCGCTGCAACCATCACCATCTTCCTCGCTGCCATGGCCGCAAGCTGCGGCCATGGTTGGTTCCTGTTAGCCGCGGCCGCAACCGGCCAGCCCCTCTCTCACGCTCTCTCATTCTCTCTCGATCTCTCTTTCTCTCGCGCGAACTCTCTGCCACTCTGTACATCGATCACTCTCTCGCTCTCTCTGATTTCGGCCGCTTGCAGCCATGGCCGATTCGGCCACCATCCTCCCCATCACTCACCCGATCTCTCTCTGGATATATACGCAGCCACCGGTCGGCCACCGGCTCTCCCTCTCCCGACATCTCTCCGCCCGAAGCTCTCCCTCCTTCATGCGCGCAGACAGCAGCCTGGGAGAAGCTTCACGCATGCATTCCTCTGCCTGCCATTCCTTGCCCGCGCATGCCTATATACATATATACATATATATATACTAATTTAATATAGAAATATACATATTTAATCCTCCCAATTAAACTTAATCACACTTGGGAATTCTCTAATTGCGAATACACCCTCTAACGACCCATTAATTTGCATTACGAGGCTTGAAATTCAAAATTAATAATCTCGAATTTGCTTTATAAGGACGATTTTGCCCTCAGGTCCTCACCGGGTCCTTGATTCGTCCTGAAATCGCCTAAGGGTTGATCGTTACGTAAAACTGAAGCCCCCTTAGGCTTCCGTTGAATTCCTGGACGTCTCTTATGAAAGTTAGGTATTTCAGCCTCAATCACAACTGCATTTTAACTGTACCGAAAACCGTCTCAATTCCGATTTCTTTTACTTCCATAAATCTAATCTCGGAACACTCATCGAGATTATACCATTTTCCTCAGCCAATTACACTCTGGGGCATTCCTTCCAGTCGATTTGACAATTTATTTTGCTATCCGGGCGATTTTCGGTATTTAAACCTTGCTTAAATGACGTGGCAACCTTATGCTGAAACGGAGTATTACAATAAGAGCCATTTCCTGGAACCTTTTGACGTGCCTCATTGGACGAAACTGTTTCTGGTTTAAATTTTCTCAAGATAGCCAGCATCGAGGCTCGAGAAACCAAACCTTGTAATATCCCAGCAATTTCACGAAGTGTGAATGCCTTAGGAAGGGCGGTTGTTGAGTAAGGAGTGGATGAGCTTTACATGAGGACTGATAGGTGAGAGGAAGCTCCCCTCACGAGTGAACTGATGGGTGAGAAGAAGCTGTCCCTCACTAGCGGACCGATAGGTGAGGGGTGGCTAGCCCTCATGAGCGGACCGATAGGTAAGGGGTGGTTGGCCCTCACAAGAAGTTTCATGTTGGTCTTCCATACGAGAAAGAATCTCTTGTTGAGGTGATTGTGCACCACGAGAGAAAGTCTGCCGATTCGAGTTTGTGCCATGGTGAATAAGGGTTTCTTGGTCTTTTGTTCGATTTCCCACAGACGACGCCAATTGTTGTTACACGGTTACAGCAATACATTTGTAAAAGAGAAAACTGCCGATAGATGACCCTCGTATAGCTAATCCAAATGATGGATGACTCTCATGGGGTGTATCTGAGCAATGGATGACTCACTCGGGAGATGGATGACTCCTTCGGACAATGGGTGACGTGTGGATTGTCCAAATAATGAGTAATTATCGGAAGAGATGGAAGAGTCTCCCAAGGTGGAGTGACAGCGATGGATGGATCTCCTAGGGGTCACAACAACGATGGATGAGTCTCTCGAGGGTCACAACAGTGATGGATGAGTCTCTCGAGGGGTCACGGCAATGATGGATGAGTCCCTTAGCTAGGTTGAGAGCGATGGATGAATCTTTCGGGGGGTCACGACAGTGATGGATGAGTCCCTTGGCTAGGTTGAGAGCGATGGATGACCTGTTGGAAAGAAAATCAATTAGGAGCATGGGTGAAAGTCCCCGCGTGGACCCACCGATGCATAAGTCAGACTATCATAAAAGTAAAATGCTTGAAGGCAAAAATATAAGTACGAGAGTGAGAGATTGCCTTCCGAATGAGAGGAAAAGACCCCCTATTTATAATGATGAGAGGGGTATTCATGTGTCGAGTGACTCGATTTTCTTGGCGGATATCTCGGAGGCAATTTTGACCAAGTCTTGCGGGGTTATCGGCATGAAGGTGCATGGTTGAACAACATGCAAGTGTATGCGAGTGTGCTCGCAAAGACGCTCATTAGGCACTCGAGAGAGAGAGAAAGAGAGAGAGAGAGGTCCATCTGGGGTGTGAAGTACCCCCGAGAGACATCTCTCGGGAGGGGGGGCTTAGCCACACTGCCACGCGACAGCATGCCTTTTATTTTAGCCACGCTGCTGCGTGGTAGCGTAGGGAGGGGGGAAGCGCCCCCCCTTCACTTTTCCTTGGCCCACACTGCTACATAGCAGTGTGGGGAAAAAAGGAAGCGACCATAGTGGATGCTGCCACTATGGTCGCTTCCATGTGGCCTGCCTAGCTACATCATGCAGCCAAGTGGCAACTTGATGGACTGCCACGAGGCGATTCCTGGGACTGCCATGTGGTCTTTTTTTTTTTTGTTCTTTTTGGACTATTATTTTAACAAGTATAACTATAACAAAACCTTAAAAATATGAATTTTAACTTTTTTTTTCACTATGCATTAATTTTCTTTCATAATCTTGACAATGTGATATCTTACATTCTAATTAGTATCAAAATTCATGCATTAGTTTTGAAAATATGATATCTTAAATTTTAATTAGTATCGAAAAACCCATGCAGTAGTCTTGCATTAAATTAAAAACAGTGATTAATTAATTATTAAAGTAAAACTATTTATTATATTATATATTTAATTAAAAATTATAAATCTAAATATATTATAAGTATAATATTAATTAAACCCATGGGTTTTTCAATACTAATATATTTATAAATAAATATAATATAATAAATTATTTTACTTTAATGATAACAAAATATTAAAAACATGGATTTTGATTTCTTCCATAGTCTTGAATGTGATACCTTAAATATTAATTAGTACTGAAAAACTCAAGTATTTGACTAGTTTAAATATTTTTTTATGAATTTATTAAGATATCACATTTTCAAGACTATAATATAATTATTAAAGTAAAATTAATAATTAATTAATCACTACCTTTGATTTTATACAAGTTTTGGAGGGTAAAAAATTCACCATTGATTGTTACTTAGCAAAATATTTTGGTTGACTATCCTAGTTTAATATATTATATATAGGATTTTATACGAATGGACGTAAGACAATATGATAGAAAATATTTATTTTTGATTGATTAATAGTATTGAAAAACCTGTGCAAATTTAATGCAAATTTTGGAGGCAAAAATAGTTTAGCAGATTAGTTTTTGAAGGGAAAAAAATATTTGCAAACTATTCTAATTTATTTAATATATTATATAAAGAAAAAAATGAGATTTTATACAAATAGATGATTTTTTATGAGTTAATTAATAGTTTAAGTTGTCTATTCATATTTTTTAGAAATAATATTTATTTTTGATTGATTGAGGGATTAATTGATAAGAATATATGACAGAAAATATTTATTTTTTATTAATTAATAATAATGAAAAACTTATGCAAATTTAACACAAATTTTAGAGACAAAAAACAGTCTAGCAAATTTTTGGAGGGAAAAAATGTTTATAAATTATTCTATTTTAATATATTATAAAGATAAAGATATGTATTAATGTACGAAACATATTGAATTATTAATTTCATAAATCTTTAGGTGGGAAATTGTGTGAACCAATTTTATGCAATGGCTATCTTATATATATATATATATAAATGGTTTTTTATACATTAATTGGAAAACATATATAATAAATTCAAAATTATATATTACTAATACTATTAAATAAAATAGAGCTTTTCTTCTCTTTGCCTGACAGAGACTTAACGTCCAATCACTCATCAAAATCTCAAGCTCTCTTTCCTTTGTTAAGGTTTGTGACTCTGTGTATTTGATATTACTAATACTATTAAATAAAATAGGGGACTAATTAATAGCTAGGATTTAAGAAGTTGAAAAGTGGACATTGTAAATTGTTTTTTTATTAAAACAATTTTTACAAACAGAGGTTAGGCCACCTAATTAAGCACAGATATGATTAGGGGTGTACATGGTTCGATCTGGCCGATTTTTGGCCAATTTATTGCGTCGAACCGCACATTCGGTTTTCATATGTAGTCAAACCAACCGGTTTAATTTGGCACGAAAAAACCGCACCAAACCGCACCGCGTTACGCAGTGCGGTTTGGTGCGGTTTTCACGGTTTGCAAATAAATCCCAACAACCCCAATCGACATACAAATAAATTCAAATCCAAATATCTTGATCAGACAATGTCCACCAAAGATCTCAAGCTTCCGCACCAAACCAAAACCATCTTAATAACAAAACATTCAGGACTGGAAGTGCAAATGGAAGAGATACCTTGTCAGAAATGGAGTTGGTATCATTGGATCTGTTGATCTAGGATAAGGGGGAAAACAGATCTGAGTCGTCCATGGACTGGTGCGACCGACGACAAGGGATGGGTCATCGCAGCGGGAGTCGTCGCAAGTCTTCATCACTCGTGCGTGGACTGGTGCGACCAGCAGCTGGGGTCGTCGTCGCTCGTGCGTGGACTGGTGCCGCCAGCAGCGGGGGTCGTTGCAAGTCTTCATCGGTCGTGCCTTGTGGTCTGGTGTGGTCGCCGACGGGGGATGGGTCAGGTGGTCTGGTGTGGCAGCCGACAGACGATGGGTGGGTGCAAGACTGGTGCGACAGCCGGTGTGAAGCTTTGAGAGACGAAGAGGGAGAGATGAGAGAAATGCTGAAAATTGAAATGATTTAGGGTTTCCCCACCCCTTTTATATTTTATATTTTATTTTTTATATTTTTTAATTATTATAATATATATATATTGGGCGGTTCGGTTTGAAACCGAACCGCGAAACCCCCAAACCGCAAACCGTGCGGTTTGGGGGTTTCTCAAACCGTTTCAGACCGCTACTTTAAAAAATCGCACGGTTCGGTGCGTTTTGGTTCGGTGCGGACGGTTTCTGCAGTGCGTCGATTTTTTTGAACACCCCTAGATATGACTGTGCTTTCCCTCTATCTCGTTTCTTTTTTGATGGTGTCCTTTCTGTCCCCCATCTAATGTATAAAAAGTTAACTTTCATTTTCTCTATCTCAATTAGCCACAGCACAAAAGTGTACAATATTGATTTGCATTGCTTAAACAGTACAGTAAGAAATTCAAGCAATATTCTAATTGGGTAAGCAAATATATTAACCCGAAATTAACCAATTGGCAATTACAGTTTAGTGACTTGAGCCTGCAGTTTAGTGTGATCAATTTTACGATTTGATTTTTTTTAGCCCTAAATTAACCCTAGGAGTTGTAGTTCCATAATTTATAGGAATTGAAGGACGACAACACTTCTCCTTCACCCCGTATCTCTCCCTCCCTCTCTTACTCAAAAGAGAACTCGACATTGCTTGGCTTCCTAGATCCTTGTCCAAAAGTTGTTGACTCCTAATTCACATTCAAGGAGTCTCTGTCAACTCCTCGTATCCTTACATTTCTCACCTATGAATTTGCCAACCTATGGTTCTAATTAATGGTAAGATTCTGTAAATTTGATTTTTTCTTTTTTTTTTTTTACCCATAGTTTAAACTGTGAAAGACTTGTACACTAGGTTCTTACTTTTTTCTAAGTATATAAGAATTGACTTTATTTAGAACCCGCAATCTTGGCAAGAGTTCTTGTGCACTATCTTCATTTTTTTATTTAATCACCAAAGAATAAAAACAAATTTATTGAAATATACTATATTCCCTTTTTATTTTCTTAAAAAAAATTCGAGCAATATATAATTAGTTTTATTTTTTATTGTATGCAGAAATTAATCCAATCAAAGTGAAAGTTGGAATTAAGAAACTAAAAATTATTTCAAGCCATCCTTTCAACAGTCAAAGATGTTTAGAAAATTGGCAAAAACTCATGCATTGCAAATACACATGCAATTATCAGCGAGAGAGAGAGAGGGAGAGAGACCTGAGTAGAAGTGGGAGGTTGGGAAACAAATGGGGCTTTCTCCTATGAGTAGGGCGCATGACCATGAGGAAGTGGTCGGACCACTCCAGTTTCTGCTCCTCAGATAACACAAACGCCTGCCCGAAACCTTCTATGTCTCCTGGTTGCTGCCAAAACTTCTTCTTCTCTTCCATCGGCAGTTTAAAGAACTCTTCGGTCTCTTTCTTCACTCTCTCCACCAATCCAAAGCTCACTTTCTCCACCAATCCAAAGCTCACGTCATGATTGATCAACTGCAATTATATATTCGTTAATTCATCATGCATGCAATTAACGTTACCCCCGCATCCAGTGCCGGTCGTCAAGTTTTTAGGGCGGGGGCAAAAGAAAAATTTAGCCCCTCATATATATATATATATATATATATATTTAAATTTAGTGATGAATTCACTCTTATTTTTTAATCAAGACCTAATATGTTCAAATTAACTAAAAATTTAACATTCAAGTAGAGTTGACAATTTTGAACACGACCTGATTACACGACACGATATGATACGGAGTTAAGCGAGTTAGGATTGGGGTTAATCGGGTTTGGGTTAAAACAGGTCAACCCGTTTATGACACTATTATTTTCATGTCTTAGGCGGGTCGACCCATTTAACCCTTTTATACATGTAATAACCCGTTTAATTAAACGTGTTAACGGGTTGACTCGAACATATTAATACGATTATATACGAAATGACACATTTAATTAAAAGAGTTAGTGGGTTGATTTGAACACGTTAACACGATTATACACCAAATAACACGTTTAAAACTAAATAACACATTTAACAGGTAACATAACACGACCTATTTAAATTAAACGGGTTAAACAGGTTAACAGGTGACATGACACGTTTAATTAAACGAATTAAACAGGTCGTGTCGTGTTACACGTTTAATAAACGTGTCGTGTTCGATTTTAAGGAATTTGACACGATTATTAAACAAGTCGTGTTTGGGTTAATTTGATACGTGTTATACATGTGTCTCAATACAACATAATTACGACCCACCAACCTATATTGTCACCCTACATTCAAGTCAAATAAATTGTATCAATTCAAATTTTAATATATTAAAATTTAGAATAAAATACTACAATATATAAACAAGATGAATACTTATAACAATTCAATACGTTCTTTTTCATCGAGCAAAATAAATTCTTTTTCATCAAATCAAAAAAAAAATTCTCTATATATTGAATATTTAAAGTAAAAATAAATTCTTTTATAATATAAAAATAAATTTTTAATCTAAACAGGCTTCAAGTCCGCCCAGCATTGCCGGGCGTTGAGGATTTTTTTTTAAATATTAAATTAATTAATAATTATAATAATATAATATAATATTTATTAAAAACAATTCGGCCCCCTCTGAATAATGGGCCCAGGGCGGTCGCACTGACCGCCCTGGTCCAGGGCCGGGCCTGCCCGCATCCAACCGACAGAACATACATATATATATATATATATATACCTGAAAAAATCCCCATTCTTTGCATGTATTGTGGAGCTTCTCTAGCTCGGAATCCATGGAATCTGGTGATCCGGAAAGCAGCCTTTCCATGTCAATGACTGGAAGCTCCGGTAATGAGGTGGGATCAGTGGATGAAATATGAACAGGGTCTTGATCAGAGCGAACATAGCGAGATGGCACTGTTTTTAGTGGCTCCTTGGCCAGCTCTTGAACACTGGGTACTTGCAAAGACCCCCCGAGGCTCAACGCTGAGGCTGCCATGGCCGGCACTGATGACATCTCCACAGCTTGCTGATGATTCTCTCCTTGCGTTCGTATATGTGTATATACACACATAAAATACCACCTGTAATGGAGTTTTATAAAAATTTAAAATTATTTGTAAAAAAATTTACAAAATTAAATTGAACCTAAAATTATTCCCAAAATGAACCCATCTCTAAAGTTGACTTCATTTGCTGGTTCGATGCAGAAAAAAAAATATATAAATCTCTGGATGAATTGTTTTTTTTTTTATTATCTACTAAGAGGATGTGTGGCTTACTATTTTTAAAGATAGTTTTTAAGTTCTTCTATTTAAAAGTTATGTAAAATTTTAAAATTAGTGTTTAAATTGATAACGTATTTAGATAAATATACTTTTAAATGTCATTTATATAATTATGTGTTTGATTTGAAAAAATTGATAAGTTATTAGAATTTAATAAAAAGACTAAAATTAATGCTAAATAATATAAAAAAATTATAAAAAAAATTATTTTTAATAAAAAATTATAAATTAATATCCAATCGATAAAATTTTTACTATTACATGTTAAAAAATTATATATAATTATTAAAAAATATATTAATATTTAAATTTAAGTTTAATTCATAAAAATGTTAAATATATATATTGAGATATTAAAATATATATGTCAAATATATATAATATGTTTTATCAATACATATAAAATATAAAAATAGGGAGAGAAGGGCATAGGGGGACGATAGAAACTATATATATATAAATATAATTTTTTAAATTTTTAACAAATATATAACTAAATAAGATATATATATATAACATTTAAAGTTAACCAATAATAACTTATAAGCTGTCAAAAGGCTGAACCAAACACCTCTGAAAGCGGTTTTTCAGCCATCCGTAAACCGCTTTTTATGCGCCAAGACACATAAAATAAAGAAGAGTCCAGTTTGGGAGCGTAAACACGCTTGGGTGCTCACTTGGAGAAATTAATTTTTCAATTTTTTCAATATTATTTAACTGCATTAGCGGTTATGTCTCCTTTGAAAGCCTTTATGATACTTGAAATTGTCACGCTTTGTAGACGCCCCATACACCCAAGTCTTAACAAAGAGTGTAGGAAATAAATTAGAAAACTCAACAATACTCGATTTTGATCTCGAATCAATGACTCAAACCATAACGAAACAAGTCCCCACGTGAATTGTCAGAACCGTTGGGTTGTGTCCCGGGACAAGCCTTTCTGATACTTTGTTGGGGAGGGTGGGTTTTAGGCACTAAAATGATTTTTTTTTTTTTTTTTTGGGAGGGGGGTTAGGGAGACTTATAGTGGTTCCTTATCTAAGACAACAGTTTTGAGATTTTAAGAATTCTAAGTGAAACTATATTTGGGATTCTCTACATTTAAAAAAAAAAATTACATATAATGAATACAAAGAAAAAAATTTTACTGTATACAAACATTCAAAGTTACCACAATAATAGTTTAAAATTCATAATATTTCATTTTAAATTTTCTCTTCTAGCATTTTTAGATGAAAAATCAACAAATATTTTTTGGTAGACATAATAAATCAATTTAAATAAGAAAATCAATACAATATCAAATTTATATGTAATTGAGGAAGAATAAAATCTAGTTAGATTTGATATTTGAATTGAAATCTGCAAAACAAATTAACAGAAGAAGACAACCGTGAAAAATAGAAGAAATAAACTACACTTATCAGAATTTTCCATAGCCCACAAAATAACCCTAAACCCACCACTACCAAAATTTATGAGAACTTAATGTGTATTGTTTCTTCATTAAAAATAATTTTTGATGTCCCTTTTTTTCTTCCTTTTTAACTGTAAAATTTAAAATTAAAAGAAAGAAAAATCAAATAGAATTTTCAAGGCCGAATAATGGACCAGAGAGCAGTATATAACTAAACAGAACAGTAATTTTTTGCTAATGACGATTGGCAAGCAACGACGATCAATTAAATAGAGACGACGAAGATGGGAGTATGTGAGAGGGAGATAAAAGCAATGAGGGTATGGACTTTGGAGATTTGAGAATTTAATGGAGGGAAAAAGACGGGAGATCTCTCGCCACTATTTGTTATTTTTTCTTTATTGAAACATTTTGTTGTTAAATAAAAATAAAATAATTTATAAAAATAATATTAATAATTATTAGATTGATAAAAATAAAATAATTTAAGATTATGATAATTGATAAAAAAATAATTTAAATTATGATAATTATTAATAATATAAATATTAATTTATGAATCTCCTTAAAATTATTAAAAAAAAATAAAAGTAATTGAATGAATGGGCCTAGGCGGCTGCCTAGACAGCCTATATGCCCAGGGCCGGCCCTAAGGGGAAGGTGGGTGTCTCATGATGATATATACGATCATGATGATATATGAGAATTGAAATGCATGAGTAGTCGTCAAGCAGGCCGACAACTTTAGTATAATAAGGTTTTTATATTTAGTTATATATAGTTGTTAGTTCTGGTCCGTTTATGTATAGAGGTTGACATGGAGACGATCCAGTTTTGAAGATGGTGCATACATTATTTATTTTAGTAATTAAAGTTCATAACTATGTATAATTTTACTCTTTTAAGATATATAGTTGGCTGGCATAGTCCAAATTGCAATTATTATTGGATGAATATTTAAATGTTATAGTAATCATTGACTGATTGATTTGAGGATAATAATAATAATAATTAAGTTAAAGTAAGCGATGTAGTTTACTTTTAAATTAATAAAATATATGCATCATATTTGATTTAAAATATTTAATTAATTAATTAATTTGTGGGTGAGTGAAGAAGAAGAGTACTCTTGGGGTTTGGGGCACGTGGAGTGAAGGCGTTTCCTTCAATTTCTTGCTTCGGAAGCCATCTTGATAGAAAGTGATGCCTTCATTCATTTCAATTGCGTTGGGTTGGGCTGGCTCATCACGTGATTTTGTTAATTTGCGGATCGAGCTTTCTGCCATACATTATATGAATCAACCACTATCCTATTCTTATATATTATATATTATTAATGTGAGTGTCTCATCATGTATATATTAATTAAAAAAAAATACTTGTTTGATTTTATTTGTTATTGTTTATATATGGAGTTAATTGTTTATTCTTTTTATTCCTTCTGTAGAAAGAAAAGTAAATCAGATTAAGACTCTGTGAATCGAATCCTCATTAATTCTTGATCCCAAATATCTAATATATATTATTTCTCCCACAGATTCCTCCAACTCATCCATCATTCATTCACTCTTTCACTCAACATTTGTTTTATAATTAATGAGAAGAAAGACTTAACGTATATATATAGAGCAACCATAATTAAGAACAGATAAATTTTATGAATTCTTTATGTGATTTTAAATCGTATCAACCTTTTTTACATTAGTTATATACTGTTTCACAAATCTCTTAATTATTTTTAAATATGAGTAGTTGATTTTATGACAAACTTTAAAATATTTGTATAATTATGAAAATAATAAATAAGCAGTCTTAAAACTCATCAATTCTAATGTAGGTAAATTTAGGTTTCGATTGAATTTGAGAAACATAGTTCTTTGAATCTACATTTCTTCAATTCAAACGAAACCCAGATTCAAATGAAAGGGTTTTGTTCGAATTGAAATCTAGTTTTTCGAATTGGGCTTCTTTGATTTGTATGAAACTCATATTGGAATCGAACTTGGTTAAAGTCCGAATTTGGATTAGAGAAAAATATAAAGATAAGAAATGAATTTAAAGAGAAAAGAGATTGAGAAAGAGAGAGAGAGAGAGATCCATCAATCTTAGATACATGAGAGAGCGGTTGGTCAATGCCAACATGGGAGGGAGAGAGTGAGAAAAAAAAGCTTTATTAATATAAAAATAAGAGTAAAATGACCCATTTACGTAAATTTTTAACAATAAGAAAAGTAGGTTATATTTTTAAAAATACATGAATGATCAATAAAACTCAAAAATAATACATAAAATTTACTCAAATAATAAAGAAAGCGTGAACTAATAATGATAACACTATATAACTTTCATGTAAGTTATTATTTTGAGGTTGAGGGAAGGGTAAAATAAATTTGACATTTTTATTGATATTTTATATATTTGTATTGATATAACATATAATATAAAATATTAACATAAAGTATCACTACAAATATTAAATTTAAATATTTAAATAGCATTTTTGATATTTATATAAATAGACTCCTCAATCGACATATATAATTATACAAATTAATTAATCACCTGGCAGTTAATCTTCTTGTATAGAGATTGGCGAAGCAAAATGACATCAAGAATGTGGTTGGCAATCAACAACTCAATCTTGCTGGCGGAGATCTCAAGTCGATTAATTTTCCCAAAATTTTTCACCAACCCATAATAATAAATTTTCGTTACACTTTCCGTATGATCATAAATTAAACATTGTTGTAAGTCCCCAAATTCATATTTATTTGTAAATGAGTTTCTTAAATAAAATCCAATCTAATAATTATAATAAGAGATATGTAAGAAAAGGTAACTATTGAAAACCTTAAATTTTATGTCATTATTTTTTTTTTATTATTTTTGATGTGGTTGATGTCAACGGTCCAAATTCTAACAATAGATATCACAACTATAGTTGATTATTGATTGTCACTCTACATAAATTCAAGGATAATGATTTTTTTTTTTTTCAAAAATGGTAGAACTTGTTGGTGTTCCTACAAATCAAAATTCCTTTTGACTATATATGGATGAAAGTTGACTCGTGCATTGGGTGTACAAACTAAAATTCCATGTTAATTAGATATGAGAAAGATTAAAGGCATATGAATGTAAAAAATATCTTCATTGGTATGAGACTTTTTAAGTAAATTCAAAAGCAAATCTACGAGGGTTTAGTCTTAAAGTGGACAATATCATACTAATGTGAGATTTGGAAGGTCCATAATCCTAATAGTGGTATCAGAGCTCGACCCCCAAACTTAGCGAGGAGAATGTGTAGAAGAAATTCTTAAATACCAGACAAAGGTGGTAGGCCCCAATTAAGCTCACGGTCGGATTTGTGATTGGGCTCTATTTGGATCGAGCTCTTGAGGTAAGGTGTAAGCACCCCCACTCGGATATTCCAATCACCCGGTCTATCCGAACGAAAACGCTCACATAAGGAAAGAGAAATAAACACAAGACAAGAAATACCCAGGCATGCATACATAGACAATACGACAGCGGAAGCAAAAACAGTAAACGAGCATGCCCACAAGTACCCCGCTGAAACAGCGGTCATGGAGTATATAAAAATACATACAGACCTTGTGCCAACAATAGGAGATACAAGTGACGACCTGGCACAGTCAAAAAATAAAAGACAGCAACTCTATCAAGACATCAGAGATGATGGGGACAGCTAACTGTACATCTTACCAACATGGCTGGCTGCTAGGTGGCACAATCCTCGCCCTCAGCCTTCACTTTACCCTTACATGAAATGATGGAAAGTAAGGTGAGTCACAAGACTCAGCAAGTTTATAAGAAATGAAAGGCTATAAATAGAAAAGAGGTCATCCCAAACACAGCCTTACAAGTACACACAAGCTATGAGACGCTACAACACAACAGTGCAGCATAATAAAAGTACATACCGGTCCTTGGAGCCCACACAAGACACCTAGCACCCAAGTCCCATACCAACCTGTCGCTGCCCTGATAGGCAACATTATCCTCAACAAACCTGTGCGCACTGTCCCGGGCCGATACTTCCGTCACCCGTATCCACGTCGGTACTCTTGACAACCGAGCCATAGGCTCCCTCGGAACGGTACTCCCATCCGAGAACTAAATACTACCAGTAACCATGCAATGCACATAAAAATGCAATAGCGTAGTGAGTATCAACGTGATACTAGGCGCCCATACATCCAGGCATCAGGCCATACTCCGCCCACATAGTAAATCACACGCGATGTATATGCCCATGCTGGATGCATCGTAATCAAACTAGAATGCCTGTGACCAAGCATAACCACATCATGTTAATCCCAACATGCAGCCCGTACCCATGTGCACTTCAAGCCATGCAATGAGAATAAAATATAAGCAAGCATGCTATAATCACATAACGGCTAAGCTAGTCAGCGGTGCCTGGTACCGGTCAACGGTCAGTGGGTAGGAGAGACCCGTCGACGGCCTAAGGTAAACCGTACAACAGTCACTCCGTCACCGAACCGCCGATCCTAGCCCCCACTACACAACCGCTCTAGCCAAAAAATAACCAAAAGTCCAATTATAATACCCGAACCGCTAAGAACCTAGCCCCGGGTGAGTACGGCATCATTCCCAACAGGCAAAGGGTGGTACAAACCCCCATAGGCAACCAACGAATAAAACTCACGAGACCAATTTAATAAATTAAATTTTAAACTAACTATTTAAAAATTCAATAATTAATTAATAGCCGAAATAAACGAAGGGATGTCAAATAAATTGCCAACGAAAGAACCGACGAGGTAGGTAAGAAGAACTTGCCTTTACGAGGATATCCTTAGGCTCGTTTCAACCAAACACGACAAAAATTATACACACTGCAATATCCCAATTATTTGCCAAAATTAATAAAATTGGGCCCTAAAAGAAATTATGACCGTACAGAATATTTATTATTAACTTAGCTACATACCTGGCAAATTAACTCTAAAATTAAACGGGATTTAATCCGATTTTTAAAGCCCAAAATCTCTCAAATTCACGTCGCGCACGCTGCTTCTTTTCTGTAATTTTTTTGCTGCTCGTTGCTATGAAAACATGCCCGAAATTGGGCTTAAAATAGGAGCAAAATGGGCGGAGAAGGCGCAGCCACATGGCAGCGTTGGAGCAGCTGTTGGAGGCCACCGCCTCTTAAGGAATAGCGCCATTTTGGTGCTTTAAATGTTGGGAATTCAAGCTTCATTTGCGTCTGCGCCTTCAATGCTAATTTGTTTCAGGTTATCATTTAAAATTAAAGGAACCGTTTCAGGTTATCATTTAAAATTAAAGGAACCGTTTGTTGTTTGTTTTATAGTTTTTATTAATTGATTCCAAGCAATTTGACATTCCAGCAAATTGACATTCCAGAACTTATGAATTAATGCTCTCAATTCCTTGCACATTAACTAGATATTAACCATGGCCCCCTTTTAATATTAACTATGGTTAAATATTATTATTCTTATACTTCTTATTATTTAATAACAACAAGATATTTTAATATTTCTTTTAATTCATATTAACACAATAAACCAATGATTAATTTAATTCCTAATTATGGGTAACTACAAATCCTC
Organism: Diospyros kaki; assembly: GCA_036245055.1. Taxonomy (NCBI): domain Eukaryota; kingdom Viridiplantae; phylum Streptophyta; class Magnoliopsida; order Ericales; family Ebenaceae; genus Diospyros; species Diospyros kaki. The sequence continues at coordinate 33,004,919 of BSEG01000003.1, forward strand.
CCTCCTTAAAAGAATTTCATCCCCGAAATTCGTATCTGGCTAGGTAAATAACTGAGGGTGAAATCACCTCATGTCCTCCTCAAGCTCCCAAGTAGCCTCCTTGGGGGTATATCGCTGCCACTGGACCTTCACATAGGGAATCGTGCGACTACGGAGTACTTTTTCTTTTCGATCCACAATGCTTGTAACAACCCGCTTTCTCGGGCGTGTTATACCTTAGGAAAATTGGGTCTTATTTTTTTTCATTAAATCATTACATTATCTCGAATTTTCCTAAGGCCTATCTAGTGTTTAATTTACACACCAGAGATAAATACAATTTATAAAACGGAAGCTGAATCGAACCTGCTCATGGCAATATATACATGAGTAACTAGACAAGTATTTATTACAAACGTTGTTACATAACCTTCGAAAAGTAAAATAATTGTACATAATCCTTAACTATTCATATCACAACATAACATGACACATTTCCTCATTTCTTGACGTCTCGCGTCATTACACATCTTCAACCTCGATAACATCACTGCAAGTCCCGACTGGAACGTTGAATGTTCCAGGGGCGAACCCAAGTTAGATGATGAACCATCTAAGTAAGGGTACATAATGCTATGTCATGAGTGTATGTAATGTCTTTCCTCGTAGGTGTCAATTGCACCCCTCATACTACCTACCATTTTAGCGGCCACCTCTTTCGAAGTCGGGGTGTATGGGTGCACCCTTGATAAGGCAGCGGTGCCAGTTCGTACTCCCTATGGCCTCATATGCGTGTGATCAATGATATCAACGTGTAATCATGCATTTCATAATCATGTATGCATTCTACGTGATAGATACATATCAAAGCATGTCAATATGATGAAAACATTTTCGAGGAAGTACCACTTACCTTCTAGAGCTTATCAGGCTACCTCGAAATTCGTGTCTTGCCTCGATTTGCGTGTCAACCTCAAAATTCGCACCAGACACCTCAACTTTGATCTCAAAGCATCCTAATCACCATAAGTATTTGAATAAATATTAAATTCTATTTTTTCATAATTTCTGGCATTTTCTTTAATTTTTTTCTCTATTTCTTCCTATTTTTTCTCAATAATTCTAAATTAAATATTTCTAGAAATATTTTCTCAAATATTTTACTACGAAAATTCATAAAATAATATTTTGAAATTTCTAAAATTTTCTAGAGAATTTTACTCACATTGACTTAGCATCTCCAATTTTCTCGATTTGCGTGCAATATTCTCGAAAAGCGTGTCCGGGCCGTTTTTCTCACCAAAATCTCCGGGATATCACCGAAACATAATTTCCGATTTTTCAAGATTTTTCTAGAAATTTTCTATCATTTCCTCTATTTTTTTTCTTCTTTTTTTCTTTCTTTTCTTTTTCTTTTCTTTTTTCTTTTTCTTTCTCCTTCCTCTCTTCTTCTTCCTCCTTCTCTCCCCTGTTTCCCGCGCAACCTCTGCAACTCCTTCTTCTTCCTTTTTTTCCTTCTTTCTTCTTTTCTTCCTTCTCTTCTTCTTCTTCTCCTTCTCTTCTTCTTCTTCTTCTTCTTCTTCCTCATTCCCGCGTGTGAACCAGCCTCTGCCGCCGCTGCCGACGCCACGAGCCGCTGCCGCCACCGCCGCTGCTGGCGTCTCTCGCCGGCTGACCCGCACTCACCACCACAAGCTGCTCGCGCCTCCACCGTGCACAACCGCAGCCGCTGGAACGCAGCACCACGCCTGCGGCCATGGCCGCCCTGCTGCCACGAGCTCGCGGCCATGGCTGCTGTCGCGAACTTGCGGCCATTTTGGCCGCCTTGCTGCAGTCACTCGCTTGCTCGCCGGTCGCCTTCAACAGCCGCACAAACTCCGGCTACCCGTGCCTCGGCCGCTGGTGCTGCTCGGCCACCAGCCATGGCCGCTGCATCTCCTTCCTCCCGAGCTCTCTGTCTCGGCTCTCTCTTTCTCTCTCACAACTCTCCCTACTCTCTCGAGCTCCCTCTGCCTCTCCCATTTTCTTGTTGCTTGAATTCGGCCAATGCATCCAATTTATAGCCACAGCGCCTTGGCCGCTACTCTACATTGTACATCACATTAATTGTTCCATTAATTGCTCCATCTTGCTGCCATACCTTCCTTAAATTCAGCTGCTCTATTAATTGCTTTGCTGCCACGTTTTCCTTAAATTCAGCTGCTCTATTAATTGCTTCGCTACCACATTTTCCTTAAATTCAGCTGCTCATAATCTCTCATATTAATTGCCATAATCTCCACATTCTGCAGCCCAAATCGCGGGCATTAAAAGCTTCTCAGAAGCTTTCCACGCACACACGTTTTATACATATCTTTATATATATAGCTACATTAATATATATATAGAAAATTAATTTAAAAACTATACATTAAACCCTAAATTTCATCGTTATTTCACTTAGTGCATATCTCTAATTGAATCTTCGACCTTGAACCTCAAATTAATTTGCATTATAATACTGAAAGTCCATAATTAATAATTCAAATCTTAGCTGAAAATGACAATTTCGCCCCAGTGTCCTCATCGAGCTATCGTTTAATCCCGAAACCACGGAAGGGTTGCTCATTACACAAAACCGGAGCCCCCCTAGGGTTCCGTTAATTTTTTGGGAGTCTCCTACAATGATTCGGTTTTACAGCCTAATTAGCAGCTGTATTTTTTGTTGTACCGAAAATTATTCCAAATTCGATTTCTTTTGATACTATAAATCCTATCTCGATACGCTCGTCAAGACCATATAATTTTCCTTGGACAATTTCACTCTGAGGCATTCCCTTCAGCTGATTCGGTACCTGTAATTGCTATAAAATCAACTTTTCGGTATTCTAAACTCATCGAAATTATGTGGCAACTTTATATGAACATGGGGTATTACAATGCTAGAAGGCAACTCGACATATGACGCGTCCTCTTGCACCACGAGTGGATGATAATCAATGACATGCCCGGGATCTACTACATACTTGTGAAGCATAGAAACATGAAAGACATAATGTACGTGGGCTAACTGAGGGGGTAAAGCTAACCAGTATGCCAACGGTCCAACTCGCTCCAGTACCTCAAACTGTCTCACATAACGAGGACTCAGCTTGCTAGACACCCCAAAACGTCAGACGCCCCTCATCGGCATGACTCTAAGGAAAACATGGTCGCCCACAGCAAACTCCAAATCCCGTTGCCGTCTATCCGCGTAACTCTTCTGACGGTCCTGAGCTGCCTTCATCCAAGCCTGAATCAACTGGATCTTCTCTGTCGTCTGCTCTACCAACTCCGGTCCAAGCAGTGCTCGCTCCCTAGTCTCAGTCCAGCATAGCGGTGATCAACACAGTCGCCCGTATAACGCCTCAAATGGTGCCATCCCAATACTGGCCTGGAAGCTATTATTGTAGGCAAACTCTACCAGCGACAAATAATCATCCCAGCTCCCATGGAAGTCCAGTACACAAGCACGGAGCATATCTTCCAAAGTCCGTATGGTCCGCTCCGACTGCCCGTCAGTCTAAGGGTGGAAGGCTGTACTAAAAGTCAACTAGGTCCCCATAGCACTCTGCAACGCCTCCCAAAAACGTGAAGTAAACCAGGGGTCCCTGTCTGACACAATACTGGCTGGTACTCCGTGCAATCTCACCACCTTATCAATGTATAACTTGGCCAGTCAATAGATAGGATAGGTCTTCTTGACCGGTAAAAAATGTGCCGATTTCGTCAATCGGTCGATAATCATCTGATGCCACTAAAATCATAAGATCACTCATCTGCTCCAGTAAGAACCACTCCTACACCATCATAGCTGCAACTGATGCTCCACAGCGACTCAGTGCGTCTGCAACTACATTTGCTTTACCTGGGTGATAGAGGATCTCGCAATCATAATCCTTGACTAACTCTAACCAACGGCGCTGTCTCATATTAAGTTCCTTCTGTGAAAAGAGATACTTGAGACTCTTGTGATCGGTGTATATCTGGACTCTCTCACCAAAAAGATAATGCCTCCAGATCTTCAAAGCAAATACTACAGCCGCTAACTCCAAATCATGGGTAGGATAATTCTCTTCATGCTTCTTCAACTGTCTGGGCGCATAAGCGTTCACTCGGCCATCCTACATCAAAATGCATCCTAACCCTACATAGGAGGCGTCATTGTATACAGTAAATAACTCACCACTATTGGGTATCGTCAGTACTAGCGCCGAAGTCAAACGCCGCTTCAATTCCTGGAAGGATCTCTCACAAGACTCGTCCCAAACGGACCTGACGTCTTTCCTAGTCAACTTCGTCATAGGTCTATGAATCGTCGATAATACCCGGCAAGGCCAAGAAAACTCCGAATCTCTGTCACCGTCATCGGTCTCAGTGATTAGTGGTTAATTTTGTAAAATTTTTGTTATAATTATAACTCCCGTTTTGATTTTAAATTGGTTTAATTGAATAGTTATGTGTAATATATATCTATATATATAATATATATATATAATATATAATATATTATAATAAACATGTAAATATAATACATATATATACTCAATGAAATGCATGCATGGATAAGCATATAATATCCCATATAATATATCATATCAATATATATATAATATAATAGATGATTTATTAATAAATTACTTATTTATAGGTATGAAGAAGGTGGACTTGGAAGCCCAAAAAGAATTCAAGCCCATGAAGAAAAAAGAATTCAAGCCCATGAAAAATTAAAGTTCATGAAAAAATTAAAGTTCATGAAGAATTAAGACCCAACTTGAGCATTCCATGAAAGATATCATTTGAAGAAGGCCCAAGGATTATTTTTAATCCTAATGAAGACTAAAAAATCAATTTATAGAAATCTATTTTTATTTTTTATGTGATTGTTTTATTAGGTGTGTCTTTTAGCTAAAATCCATTTAATTATTAGTTGTGTATTATAGCTAAAATCCATTTAACTTTATGAGTGCTTTATTAGGTATGTATTTTAGCTAAAATCTATTTAACTTTAATTATTATTATAGCTAAAATCCATTTAACTTTAAGTGTGCGAGTACCCATTAGATATAATTATGTCTAGTTGAATAATTGAAATTGTGTGGTTTGTATTGCATCTTGTGGCCTATAAATAGGTCACTTGATTGCATTTGTAAGGGTGATTATTATTCTTGAATAAAAGTTTAGTTGTTTCCTTATAATTCTCTCTTTGAGAATTGTTCTTGTTCTTTCTCTTTTTCTTTATTATTTTCTCTTGTGATCTTACTTCATTTTTTTCTTCTTTTAAATTCTTATGTCATTTATTGTTACTTTATTAGTTACCGCCTAAATGGCCAGTTAGTTTATGCCTTTAAATTTCTGCAATTTTAATTCTTGTCATTTAAATATTCACCGCCTAAATGGCCGATTAGTTTCTGCTATTTAAATTTCTACAATTTTAATTCTGTCATTTAAATTACACCATTTAAATTCTTGTTAATTAATTTACAAATAAATATAAGTAGCTAAACCCAATCTTGGGTTAAGGCAAGGACAGTGTCCAACGCCAATGATTCCCAAAGAAAGCTACGCTTTAAAAGAGTAATATTAATTTAAATTTCACTATGAGTGTGTATTTTTAAATTAAGAAATCATTAGGTTTGGATTGAAGCGTAAGCCTAACTTAGAGTTTTCATGCCATGTATGAAAGTTACTAGAACTAGAAATGCTATCATACCCAAACCCGGATTATTAATTTAGTTGTTTTGTGTATTAATTGTAATTGGATTTATGGTAGTTGCTTAAACTAGAATCTCACATATCATGTATGGGGATTGCTTAAATTAGAACTATCATCATCTCTAATTGCATTTAATAACAAACCCTCATATCTGAAATTAAATTAATGTTACTAACCTTGTCTATTAAAATTTGGGAATCAACGGGTTGGCACTGAAATTGTTTTAACCCAAGTACTATCCAATTTCATATTCTTACATTCAGTAATTATTTTAATTTCTGCTTTGTTTTATTTCTTCGTATATGTTGTCTAAAAAACCATAAAAAAAAACATTGTTGCCAATTTGTCCAAATGTGTATGTTTGTGTGTGACATTCTTTTTATTTTGCCATAAATAAATCTCTCAGTGGACAACCTGGACTCATCCAGAAAATATAAATTTAAATTTGGACTACAACTGCACTCGTACACTGATGAGTATAAACCTCTCACCAATATAAAGAAAAAAAATATAAAATTTTTATTGTGTTTTGTTTTGTGTTTTAATTGCAGGGTGAGAGTGCAGTCACTCAACCAATCCATCACGGCTTTGGTCTTCTCTGGATCTACTGAGATACTCTCACCTGAGACCACGTGTCCCAAGAATACAACTTGGGTCTGCCAAAACTCACATTTGGAAAACTTGGCATACAACTGCTCCTCCCTGAGCTTCTGCAGAACCATGCTCAGATGCACCTCATGTGTCTCAGGGCTCGGTGAGTAGACTAGGATGTCATCAATAAAAACTATCACAAAAGAGTCCAGATATTCCTTGAACACCCTATTCATCAAATCCATAAACACTGCAGGGGCGTTGGTCAACCCAAATGGCATGACCACAAACTCGTAATGCCCATAACGTATACGAAATGTGGTCTTCGCAATATCCTCATCTCTAACTCACACCTGATAATAACCTGACCTCAAATTCAAGAGAGTTAGACTCAAAATAAATAATATCATACTAATGTGGATATTTGAGAGGTCCTAAGATCATATGTGGAAAACTCTCTCTCTCTCTATATATATATATATATAAAATTTGTGTGAATATATCTAATTTAGTTGTTAGTTCATCCATGTGTGGCAACCTCTATTTTGCCCATGCATAGAAATCTTAATTCTATCATAGTTATTAGCTACTGTCTATAAATAGCCGAACTCTTTATGTAATTTAGTTAGTTATTGAGTGACGATCGATAACAAAAAATTGTGAGATTATGTAATCAAATATATGCCATGATTCTGTAATTAATTATGTTGCGGAATATCTCTTCAAAACAGATTAGGTTAGTGCGATATGTTGAATCAAATATAGATCAGAACTGAAATGTAAAGTAAAACACAATACAAACTCTGATTTCAAACGTTCAAGGCTCGGATCTGAGAGACCAGTTACCCCTCTTGGTAACGCCAACGAATAGGAACCACAAGCCACTATCGAAACCCTCAAACCAAAGCCCAGGAAAGCCCCAACCCTTCTCGGCCAAACCAGCTAGGTAAACCCTCTCTCGCTCAACCGAAGGCAACCACTCACACAGCAGTAAATCGGTGGTAAGAACAGCAAGATCAAAGGCACAAAGCAAGGAGATCGACTTACCCAAAGAGAGAAACCCAGATCTGGATTTATAGGCATTTCCCTCGACATCTAAGAGACTGTCTTTCGCACAAAAGGAAAGGCGGCTGAAACCATCAAAGGAAACTAAACTCACAGAAGGCAAGATGGACTTCATCGCTATCGAAGGAACAAGGATTGAAGCGATGAAGCAATCGGCCAAGGAAGGAAACTCGAGGGAGAGAGAGAGGAAACTAGGGCTCGGCCGAGACAAAGAAGAGAGCAAACAGATGCGCCAGCAAAAGGGCCTAAGGCTCTTATATATGTGGGCTTTAAAGGAGATGGGCCGGCTTAAGTGGGCTTCGGTCACCATTTGAGCAAATGGGCTGAGGCCCATTTCTCCTCTAAAATGGAGAGTGGGCTTGTGGCCCGTCTTCTAAAATGGGCTGCCAAAAGAGGATGGTAATTTGGTCTTGGGTCCTTCAATCCCGGGCCGAAGCCTATGAGGACCCGTCCGAAAAAAATATCGTCATTGCCTTGGGTCTTATTAGGGAACAAAAAACAACAAATCTCCACCTTGTTTCCTAATAAGACCAGCAGAAATATAAACAGCAAAAAAATAACATACAGCATAAAGCATAATCAGTAGGTAAAAGAAATACCTTACCATTTTCACGTAATCTTACCAATGCTTAGAAGTTCTAGGCACCTTTTGAATTTTTCAGCAGTAAGTACCTTTGTTCCCATATCAGAGGGGTTGAAATCTGAATGCACTTTTTCAAGTCTAATAATATCTTGAGATATAATATCACGAATAAAATGCAATCTTATATCAATGTGTTTAGTGCGTTCGTGAAAAACAGGGTTTTTACACAAGTGTATAGCTGACTGACTATCAGAAAAAACAGTAACATTTTCTGTTAGGACACACAGTTCATTAAGCAAACCTTTAAGCCACAATGCTTCTTTAATTGCTTCTGTAGCAGCTATATATTCAGATTCAGTAGTGGATAAAGCAACAATGTGTTGGAGTTGAGACTTCCAACTAATGCATGAATTACATAAAGAAAAAACATAGGATGATGTTGATTTTCTATTGTCTCTATCACCTGCATAATCTGAATCTGTAAACCCCATTAAACTCATTTTATCTGAATGATGATTATACACTAAACCTACATTAGAAGTACCCCTCAAATACCTAAGCAACCATTTCAAAGCTTCCCAATGGACAGGTCCTGGGTTTGTCATAAATCTACTTAATGTGCTAACTGCATGAGCTAAGTCTGGTCTAGTACACACCATGAGGTACATAACCGATCCTATTGCATTTGAATAAGGGACTTTACTCATGTACTCCTCTTCTTCTTTGTTAGCGGGAGATTTTTCTTTTGACAGTATGAAATGGGCTCCTAAAGGTAAAGAAACTGATTTGCTTTCATGCATGCTGAATCTTTTTAAAATTTTTAACACATATGAAGTTTGATGCAAGAATAACATGGAATTTGACCTATCTCTTATAATTTCCATACCTAGGATTCTTTTAGCTATACCTAGGTCTTTCATGTCAAATTCTCCACCTAAAGCAGATTTTATGTTATTTATTCTTTTAACATCAGGGCCAATAAGAAGCATGTCATCAACATAAAGTAAAAGAAATACACAGTCATCTTTATTTTTATGCTGAAAATAAAGGCAATGATCAAAATCACTTCTTTTAAAACCAATTGATTTAACAAATGAATCAAAACGTTTATACCATTGCCTAGGAGATTGCTTTAAACCATATAAAGATTTTTTCAAGAAACACACAAAATCTGGTTTTGCCTTATCTTCAAAACCTTTGGGTTGAGACATATAGATTTTTTCATCTAAGTCACCATGCAAAAAAGCAGTTTTAACATCAAGTTGTTCAAGTTCCCAGTCAAAATAAGCAACAAAAGCCAGCATGACTCGAATGGTGGTATACTTAACAACTGGTGAAAAAATCTCATTGTAATCTATCCCTTCCTTTTGTGTGAAACCTTTGGCTACTAACCTAGCCTTAAATCTTATGGGTTCTTTTTCACTTGTACCTTCTTTAACCTTAAATATCCACTTGCATCCCACAATTGATTTATCTTTTGGTCTAGGTACTAAATCCCAAGTATGGTTTTTATTTAAAGAACTCATCTCCTCTCTCATTGCTTCTTTCCAGTTTTTAGAGTATTCACTTCTAATTGCCTCTTCATATGTTTTTGGCTCCTTATCGGCTAGATCTTGATAACTAGCAAAGGCTAAATCAAAATCAGATTCTAGCCTTTGAGGAATCCTATGAGATCTCCTCTCCCTATCTCGGGCTAGTTGGTAATTAGATAGAGGTGGCTGTTCTATAGGGGGCTGATCTTCTATTATCTCATCTTCCTCATTTTCTTCAACCTGGTTTTGTATCTCCACCTCACTTGAGGTGGTGGGAATGTTGGTGCTAATGTTCCTAGACTCTTCTAGAGAATCCTCACCCTCATTATCTTGTTGATTGTTGCTGTTTAATTGTAAACAAGGCATTTCAGCTTCATTAAATGTGACATTTCTACTTATAATTATTTTTACTCCCTTTTGACTTCTATCCCAAAGTCTATAACCCTTTACCCCTTCAGGATATCCTAAGAAAACACATTTTCTTGATCTAGGTTCCAATTTGCCTTCATTCTGATGAGAATAGGCAGCACATCCAAAGGTTCTAAGGGTTGAGTAATCTGCACATTTTCCATACCATTTCTCATAAGGAGTGTCACCATTTAATGTGGCTGATGGGGTTAAGTTAACCAAGTAACAAGCAGTCATCACTGCTTCACCCCAAAAAAATTTAGGTATATTAGAACTAATCATCATACACCTAACCTTGTCTAAAAGAGTTCTATTCATCCTCTCAGCCACCCCATTTTGTTGTGGGGTGTAAGGAACTGTTTTATGCCTTGTTATACCACATTCTTTACACAAATCATCAAAGTCCTTGTTACAAAACTCTAGGCCATTATCAGTTCTTAGATACTTTATTGTCTTGTCTGTTTGATTTTCTATTTGAGTTTTCCAAGTTTTGAAACTTTTAAAGGTTTCTGTTTTGTCTTTTAAGAGAAAGACCCACACTCTCCTAGAAAAATCATCTATTATAGACAAAAAATATCTATTCCCACCAAAGGTGGGATTTGTTGCTGGTCCCCATAAATCTGAATGGATATACTCTAGAACCCTTGAGGCTCTATGCACATTTGAAGAAAAAGATAATCTATGATGTTTGCCTAACACACAATGGTCACAAAAGGGGATGTCGGACACACAATCCTTACCAAACACTCCCTTATTATTTAGGAACTTAAGTCCTTTAATACTAACATGAGCTAACCTGTTGTGCCATTTTTGAGTGACATCAGAATTGATTGAATCAAGATGAGAGCCTGAGCTACTCATTACCTCAGCAGTTAAGGCATATATCCCATTTCTTCTAACTCCCTTACACACCATCATTGCCCCTTTAAACATTTTAATCATTTCATTTTCTATTTTTCCTGTAAAACCATTCTTTTCTAATTCTCCTACTGAAATTAAATTTCTAGCCATTTCAGGGATGAATCTAACATCTCTCAATTTTAGGACATATCCTGATTCTAACTTAAGAGTGATGTCTCCAATCCCTACAACCTTATAGGCTATATTGCTACAAACTATGGCATGGCCACCCACGGATTCACGCATATTTTCAAACCAATGTCTTTGGGATGTGACATGGAATGATGCACCTGAGTCAAGAATCCATTCTTGCCCATGTGCCCCAAGAGTAGCATTAATTTCAGCAATGTTAGAATCTATAAGCATGTAAACTTCACTAGGGTCAAAAGAGGTTATTGAATTTGCTTCTTCTTGATCCTTTAATTTTTCTTTTTGCTTATTTTTCTCAACATAACAATCTTTAATATAATGACCAGTTTTGCCACAACCAAAACACTTACCCTTCCCCTTTCCTTTGGTCTTAGACTTAGACCTACTTCTACCTTTCTTTTTACCACCTCCCTCATGTCCTCTAGTTTGAGACCTACCTCTCATAAAGTGGACCTCTCCATGTCTTTTCTCACTTTTTAACTCCATATCTTTGCTCCTAAGGGAATCTATGACTATATCAGGTGTCAAGGTATCTCTACCATACTTAATGGCATTTTTAACTTCCTTATATGCATCTGGAATTGCATTTAAAAGAATTATAGCTTTGTATTCTTCAGTTACCTTTTCACCACAATTTGTTATATCTTGCACCAGCTTATTAAAGATATCTAAATTGTCATCAAGATCCCTAGAGGAGTCTATCTTAAAACTGAAAAAACTTTCAAGCAAGAGAAGTTTGTTGGGTGTGGATTTTTTCACAAAGAGTTTTTCCAATTTTTCCCATAACTCTTTTGTAGAATCAAGTTTTCCTACCTTTCTTAAAACAGAATCAGAAAGATGTAATATGATAGAAGTATAGGCTAATTCATCAGCCTCAGTTTTCTATTCATCAGTATAGGATTCAGGGTATTTGCCATCTAGGGCTTTAGAAACCTTTTGTTGTACCAAAATTCCCCTCATTTTTTGTTGCCAAATTGAGAAATCCCCTTTTCCATTGAAAACCCCCAATTCAAAATGATGTGCAGACATGTTCACACAAAAGAATATGCTTAACACACACAAGCAGAATATTTCTAGGGTTTTAAAGTTCAACCTACCAGATAGGAACAACTTAAGGCAGATTTCACATGCAGCACAATAGCAATACTTAACCGTATCAAAACAAGTTATGCTAGTACAAGATAAAATCACAGATAACCCTAAGTCTAGCAACAAGCAATGGTTACCACCACAGGGTAACCCCCAAAACCTAATGGCCACCCCCACACGATGACCTGCTAATTGCTAGAAAAAAGGAATACAGAGAAGTTACCGACACAGATCTCACAACTGAGATCTGTAGAAGATGCAGGCTCAGATCTGGAGCAGAAGAGGGGGGAACCCCGGCCTCCACGCGCTATCTCACGCGCTGCCGCCTACACGCTCACGCGCCGCTGGTCGGCAGGCGAGTGAGCAGCCACGCGCTGCTCGGAGTGGATCCCCGCGACTGACTGAGTCCGGATCTGGGGTCCTTGCAACCCACCTTACAACCTGCAAGGGTCAATCGAACAAGCCGAGATCAGATCTGAAATGGAACAGACTTACCGAGATCGGATCTGAAAACGATAGGGCTTTTCAGATCTGATTCGAACAAGGCACTATCCAGGAGCCACACAAGGCTCTGATACCATTTGTTGCGGAATATCTCTTCAAAACAGATTAGGTTAGTGCGATATGTTGAATCAAATATAGATCAGAACTGAAATGTAAAGTAAAACACAATACAAACTCTGATTTCAAACGTTCAAGGCTCGGATCTGAGAGACCAGTTACCCCTCTTGGTAACGCCAACGAATAGGAACCACAAGCCACTATCGAAACCCTCAAACCAAAGCCCAGGAAAGCCCCAACCCTTCTCGGCCAAACCAGCTAGGTAAACCCTCTCTCGCTCAACCGAAGGCAACCACTCACACAGCAGTAAATCGGTGGTAAGAACAGCAAGATCAAAGGCACAAAGCAAGGAGATCGACTTACCCAAAGAGAGAAACCCAGATCTGGATTTATAGGCATTTCCCTCGACATCTAAGAGACTGTCTTTCGCACAAAAGGAAAGGCGGCTGAAACCATCAAAGGAAACTAAACTCACAGAAGGCAAGATGGACTTCATCGCTATCGAAGGAACAAGGATTGAAGCGATGAAGCAATCGGCCAAGGAAGGAAACTCGAGGGAGAGAGAGAGGAAACTAGGGCTCGGCCGAGACAAAGAAGAGAGCAAACAGATGCGCCAGCAAAAGGGCCTAAGGCTCTTATATATGTGGGCTTTAAAGGAGATGGGCCGGCTTAAGTGGGCTTCGGTCACCATTTGAGCAAATGGGCTGAGGCCCATTTCTCCTCTAAAATGGAGAGTGGGCTTGTGGCCCGTCTTCTAAAATGGGCTGCCAAAAGAGGATGGTAATTTGGTCTTGGGTCCTTCAATCCCGGGCCGAAGCCTATGAGGACCCGTCCGAAAAAAATATCGTCATTGCCTTGGGTCTTATTAGGGAACAAAAAACAACAAATTAGACGAGTCTTCAAAATTTACATGGCTAGCACTAATTAAAACCATGAGGTTTGCGAGTATGTACTTTTGTCGTTTAACTTTGCTGCGAAACTACCGATTAGCAGATTATCTTAGCAAATGATGTCAAATTTTTCTGTCGCTAACATTATACTAGAAATGATTTATTAATTGTGATTCTAAATAAATCCAATTTTTGCAGTGAAGATTAAAAACAGAAAAAAAAATTAACAGAACTTGAGATTAATATATTCATTTGCTTGTCAATGTTGGTTGCTCAATCAGATGGGCAGATCAGGAAGAAAAGAGAGGTGCATATGCAACCAAAGATCTGTTATGTTCTCTATTGTCACGCAAATCACTCAAGCAGGAGGCTGTTATCATTGAATTGAATTGTGCAAAATCATCATACATAAAAATCAAGAAAAAGAGGTGTATAATATTATTGAAAAATTAACGAAAAAAACAAAAGAACATTAAAAAAAAAAAAAGAACGAATCTCATATGTAGATTTAATTAATAATGAGTGCACAGGTGGTGTATGAAACATTGAATTTTGGAAAAGTGGCCGTGGAGTCGATCTCAAGGCAATCATCTACCAACCCCCCCCCCCCCCCAAATTTAAATCACTAAGTCTCTCTGTTTAATTTATATTTTTATTTGATATATATAATTAAAAATATATAAAATAAATATAAATTTTATTATGATTAAAAATAAATAAATTATTAATTATAATTATAGTTATAATTATTAAAATAACTGTAATTTTAATTGAATAGGATTAATAATTTATTTAGATAATAATTTATAATAATATTTAAAAAAATATAAATATATATATATATATATATTTATGTGAGGATAATTGGAGAGCCTGTGGCCCTGTATGGGGGGTGAGGGGAAATTGGGTTGTGGTGGGGTTCGCGTCGGGCAAGATAAGATTGCCCGCGTTAAGAATCCCAGAAAACATCTTGATGCTTTGGTGAATCCCAGAAAATATCTTGATGCTTTGGTGAATCAACACTTGAAAAAGAACTGATAATTCAAACATAAAAGAAGTTATTCACAGTGAACCACTCACAATTGGGCATAAGTTGTTTCTTAGCTGAAATTAGTTGTAAGTTGATATTTCTAGAGTTCACAGATTTACAAAGACAAGAAAAGCACCAGAAGAAGAAGAAGAAGAGGTTGGAAGTGCCCCCAGGGCGTAGCACAGTTGGTTGTGGGATGGTAGAGTTGGTCCCAAGGAGCCAGGTTCGAGTCTGACCAGCCGCAGTGTGGGATTTCTGCTCCTCAGGGGTGTGATCCTTGTGGGCAGTCAGCACTGGGCCTCCCATTGACCATGGCCGCTGTGTACTTGATTTACAACCTCTCCCGTAGTGTGGGGCAGTCTGGGAGGAGCCTCTAAGGTGAGGGATTTCACCTTTTGGTCCCAAGAAGAGGTTGAAAGTAAATAAAATAGGAAAGCTGCTCAACCAGCAACCTCAAGCCGCCTTCATGCAACCTGATCTGGGCTCTTGTCAAGCAAGGAATACGACCCATGATATTTCAATATTAAATATTGATTGAGATGCCCAATAGACTGTCACGCTGGGCAGAATCCGGAAGAAAATCTGTACATATGGGGAATCACGCTCTTCTTGTCTTATTGCGCACCACACATTCTAACATTTTGCACTTTTAAAGAGAAGATGATGGCAAAATAAAGCTGGCACCGTTACCATATCGCCATCTTAAGTACAAGTTTTCATCTTTTTGGTAGTGCCGTACGTGGGTGGATACAAAATCCCGATCGATGATATTTCCATTGTTGGGATGGCAACAACGATATATAAACAAAAATATAATACAAACTATATTTATGTTACTGAATACCAAGCATATATATATATTATGAGGAGATATAACTCAGGAAGGTAACTTTAAAATTTTAGTTTATTTAAGATGCGCTGAGCACGTAGTCTGTCAATTATGGAGGATGAGAAATTTGAATAATAATAATAATAATAATAATAATATAGCATCTCAAAAATTTGGAGACAAGTAAAAATAATTAAATTGGGTGTTTGAGGATATTTTAGAATATTTAAAAATTTGTGAGAAAATATTTATTTATGATATTTTGAAGAAATAGGAAACTAAGATGATTAATTAAATTAATTGGATGTATTTATAAAAATAATAAAATAAACTATAATAAAAATAATGACAATAATAATATAAATCATAATAATAATAAAAATAATAGTAGTAAAAGAATTAATCAAATTAAATAAACTAATATAAATATATATATATATATATATGTGTGTGTCTACGTAAGGAACTTGGTGGCCAAGTGTGTAACAGTGGCCAAATTGATTATAAGATTATTTCTTCAATTTGAAATTTGTTAACAGAGCATATGAGGGAGAGACATAATATATATATATATATATATGTGTGTGTGTGATGTGGTGTATGTGTGGACACGTGGCGCGTTGAGGGCTACCAAAATTGCCTTGGCCTCCAAGCTGCTGGCTGTGTCATTTATAAGGCCAATTCGGCCACTTTTGCTGCCAAAACAGATAAGGGAATTGAGAGGAATTAATGGGAGATGAAGGAGGACGCGAGCAGCCATGGAAATGGAGGAAAAATTGAGAAAGATTAAGGAATTTTGATGATTAATTGGTGTTTAAAATATTCAGGTAAGTGGGTAAAATTTATATAAGTGTTATATATTTAAATCATGGATTTTATACGGTTAGATTATATAGTTTACGCATTAGAATTAACCAATTTAAGTCACGGTTGTATTAATTGCTAGGAAATGTTTTAATTTGCATCGGGAGCACAAGAGAGGCCGAAATCA